>JAUIMM010000245.1:5000-1265015 GCA_031769625.1 Taudactylus pleione
CTTTCAATCCACACAGTTTATGGCATATGGTAAATTGATGCCTAGAGCTGAATAAGCACCCAAATGCGTTTCAGTTCAGCCAATATGGGAATAGAAATCCCCTTGGATAAGACCACTAGTAAAGTAACAATCAGTCAGTAATATATATCCAAATGCGTAAAGATGGAAAGTGCTCTCCACTTCTCGAGGGGAAAAGTTGCCAATGCATCACTTCTGTGGGTGATGGATGTGTCAGCGAGGGCAGCTGTGCTCCTGGCTGAGAATCGACATATATACACTATCATCATTTGTCCAATCTGGCTGGTTGGAACAAAAATCTGGTAATATATGGAAGCAAATGATAATCAACCCTTTTCTCCAAAACACCGGAAAACGGATTTAACAATTTGTCTGAACGACCATTTTTGTCTCTTTTCTAGTGTTTGGGAACAAATGGTCTATTGATATTTGCTCCCATACATTACAAGATTTTCAGTGCAACCAGCCAGATTGGACAGATAATCTTATATTACGTGAAAATAAAATGACGAGTTTCAGCGTTCCCCTTGTTGGGATGTACAAACACCACAATAGGTCATTGTGTTCATGAAACAGTACCAATAATCCAGGGGACGAAAACCTCTTAACTGATACTCCCAGATGTTGCGACCAATCATCCAGTGGACTCTCCCTCTTCCTTATAATTAGTCCTCCTGGAGTTCATGTGTGATTAAGGGGTTCACTAGGAGGTGCACGCACTGCCGATGTCAGATGTAGCTGAGCTATGTTTTTGCTAATTCGTCCCGATTCTGTACTCTTTGCATTCACAAAGTGCATTGAAAATAATTAGCTAGATGCTGACAGACCTTCTGGCCTGTCCATCATGTCTGGGCACCACAAAGGGCAGTCCAGCAGAGTTAATGTGCTCCCCCTCTTTGGTAAATCCATGAGAGGCATATCCTGAGGTGCGCCACCTTGATGTCCTGCACCCAATCACCTCTCGTTGTGGTCTCTATAACTAGTGTGGCAGATCAGCAGCTCGGTTCAGCATATAATACATACCTAGCTTCAGAGCAGTCTGACGAGCAGCACCCGGCTCCATAAGCAACTTAGAAAAAAAAGTGAAGCTTCCAGGCAGCTGTCTGGTAAACTCTCTGGTTCTCTGATATACTGTAGTTATCCATGACACCATTTGATAAGCTGTACTTCTTGATGTTAATTTGTTGAACGTAGTTAAAAATGACCTGACATCATATAGATAAATCAATTGCTAGAACCAAGGCCCTCATTCAGACCCGGTCGCAAACACTTACTCACTCTGCGATGCCTTACAGTGCTCTGCGTAATCGCAATGTAGCATTCGCAACAATAGGGCAACTGCATGCGCTGTTGCGATCATTAATGAATCAGGTCTTCAGTCCTCAAGGCACCCTAACAGTCCAGGTTTTAAGGATATCCATGCATGACCACAGGTGACTTAATTAATACCTCAGTCAATTTGATTTAACCACCTGTGCTTAACCATGAATATCTCTAAAACCTTAACTGTTGGGAAGCCTTGAGGACCGCGTTTGGGAACATCAGGGTTAGTTGCTTTTGATTCATACAGGGGTAGCTACCAAACGGCTTTCATGTATTACAAGAGAGATTTTTTTACTATTCAAGAGTGGTATTCAATTAGAGGTTATGTGTGCAGCCACACATCACTGCAAATTATTGTGACTCAATGGCAGAGATGAAGAAGTGGCACCAATACATTAAACGGGTTGGATATGAAATACCAGCTGTTAAAATAGCATCCAGAGAGGGAGGTATGTAAGTATCCTAACCCTCCCCCCTTCTACCTCTAAACCTCTCTCCTTGCACCCTAACCCTCCCCGTTGGTGCCTGAACCTAACCCTCCCCCCAGTGGTGCCTTTTCTGCAGGGGGTCCTTCGTATCCAGCCTCCCCTTGTCCCTCCTGTAGCACCTTGGGATTTGGCCGTTGTCCTTAGGGCCCTCCAGAGCCCCCCCGCTTTGACCCACTGGGCTCAGTGGACCTCAAATGGCTTACTGCCAAGACTGTTTTTTTTCTGGTCATTGCTTCTGCCAGAAGAGTTTCCGATTTGGGGGCTCTATCTTGTCGTTCCCCATTTCTTTTTTTTCACAGGGACAGGGCAGTGCTTCGAACTCGCCCTGGGTTCCTCCCTAAGGTGGTCTCTAGTTTCCACATTAATAAGGAAATGATTGTGCCGGCCTTCAACTCCCCAGACCTGTCGGCAGGGGAGGCCTCATTGGGTGTGGTATGTGCCCTGAAGATTTATGTGGATCGTATCAGATCTCTCCGGAAATCAGACTCTTTGTTTATACTCTATGGTTTCCACAAGGGACCATGGCCAGCCAACAAACAAACTTTGGCTAGATGGTTTCGTATGACGATCTGAGGCTTACATTCATGAGGGCCTTCCAGTCCTGCCCCCTCAATTACTGTTCATTCTACTCGGTCTGTGGGCCCTTCATGGGCAGCTCGTCAAGGTGCCTCGGCTGTACAGCTTTGTAAGGCGGCCACGTGGTCTTCTATGAAGACCTTTTTGAGGTATTACTCTTGATACCTTTGCCACTCAGGATGCTACCTTCGGGCGGCAGATTCTCCTTTCTGCACAGGAGCGTCCCCGCCCTTGAGGGTACTGCTTTGGGAATCCCCAAGGTCACCCTGTGGACCTTCTATGGATCCTGAAAAAGAACAGTAGAGATATGATAAGAACTTACCCTTGTTATCTATTTTTCCATGAGGTCCATAGGATCCACAGGGCACCCGCCCTGACGCACCTGTGTTTCAGTTGGGCTTCGCTCTGGTCATCGGTTTTCCGTCTCTGTCTGTGTGAGAATTTGATTCTAGTGTGTTCCCAGACTTTCTTCTCTTTTGTCCTCCTCCGGCTTGCTACGTAACTGAGGAGCCTCCAGCCCGGGGTGGGGTATAGAGGGAGACCCATTGCATCCTGGGAGAAGAATTTACTGCGTAAGGTGTCCAGATGACTCTGCATCACCTATACCCCACGGTCTCCCTGTGAACCTTCTATGGATCATGAAGTAGAAACCCCGGCTTCAACTCGTGCTCAGTGTTCCGAGTCTGAGCCAAGTTGAAGCCAGGATTTTATGTCTGAAAGGAATAGTACAGATTAGTCTGACTTAATTTCCAGTCTCATTACTACGTTGTTTGCAAGAGCTATGAAGTATACTGACATTATATAAAATCCTAATACAAACATGTCTAATGGTAAAAATAAAGTCACAAAACAAATGCATACTAAATGATCTTATAGTTATAAAAATATTATTTAAGGTTAAATTTAATTAGCTGGATTTTGTAACACAAAGAATCACGTTGGTTCTGTTATTTGTAACATACCTATAGTAAACCCTGTATTCACACAATTACTTGCAAGTAATGGTTTGCTTTACACTTGAACCTCATTTGTTATACCAGTCAGTAAAGCAACACTAGTTTAAAACATTTAAATTTTATTGGAAATGTACATATCACACACACTTGGATATATACACAAACATATATAATGAAATCTATATATCTAAATATAACAATACACATAGAACAGTGAAACAAAACAAAAAAATATGAAAAACACATTTTCCAATACAACTAAACTGATAAGTTTCACTTTTCTCGGTGGCAAAAAAAAAAAAGTAAACCAGGTAAGGTGTTATACTGAATAAACAAACTATTTGCTTAATTTTGGGAATGAAGGTAGAATTAGCCTGTAGATTAACACTTACAAACTAATCACAGTAGCAGCACTAAATGAGAATGTATTCTGGCTAAAGCAGGTGAGGCGTGAAAGGGTCCTGAGGATAAACCATTGTGCAAGCCCATTACTTTTTCTCCCTGCTCCGATGAAAGTCAGGATTATTTTGACACCTCCAAAAAGCAGGAAGTGTGTGGTTCAGATAATTTTCCCCTGACACAAATCAGACACACTGGGAAGCACCTAGTTCAGCAAGACCTTTTGAAGCAATAATTTTTGGATTTGTAGCCACACTTTTCGTTGTGTTGTGAGTCTTATAAATTCCGATGAGTCTGTCAGCAATCTCAAACATGTTGTTCCGTAATGAGATGATTATGAACTGGGCATTTTTCGTTTGTTCCTTAAAAGGAAAAAAAATTAAAAAAAAATATTGAAAATAAAACAAATATAAAAAGAAAACTTGGCTTCAAATATGTTAAAGTATATTAAACCTGTTACATAGACGCTTTCCACTACATATAGAGTAAAATAGTTAAAAATAACTTCCTTCAAGAAGGGTTGGTGTCCTTTAGCAAATTAAGGTTATTTATGCATTGATTGAGAAATAAAATGTTATATACGTTTTTAAGAATGAATTTGTGATATTTTTGTTCTTTCATGTACAGTTGCCAGGACCATGCAGATACCTCATCAGTCACCAGATTGGTGCTGATCTCCAGTTGGCTGCAGTAATTCGGGAAGGATATATGTAGCAGATGCACAAAAGGGGCCACCAATGGCAGCAGGGGAATGGGTAGTATATGAGAAAAGGAAGAGTACAAGAGTGGGGCGCCCATTTATCATGGTATATTTGAGCTATAATCCCCGAAAACACCAGTTTTAAAAGGGGTTAACCACTAATATTTAGTATCCCCCAGATGTATGAAGGAGGGACCGCAGCAGGTATCTCCATTCCCGCAGGCAGCCGCATGCTATGGGGATTGTGATGCTGCCAAATTTACGAACATCTGGAATGCGATGCATTCCGAATATTGGCCCCTGCAGCCAACTCCATCTGAAGATGGCGTTAGCCGCTACAGCCTATGGGCTACACCACGCACAATTAGCCGGCGGACGGAAAAGGCGGCAGAGCATGTGCAGTCAGTGTGACTGCGAATGCGCAGCAGCCCCAGAAGCTCTCTGGGCACATCGCAGGGACATGCTCCTTTTCGAAGCCAGTGTCCCTGCCTGTGCTGTGATTGCATATTGCAATGTGATCATGGGCGTAATGTCATGCCCAGATCACACTGCAATAGCGATCATTAATAAATGGGGGCCTTAATGATGGAGACAGAAAGAGTAAAAGTCATTAAAAAAATAAAGTGATAAAGAGCAAATATTGAATTAGACAAAAGGTATTTTTGCCATGGGGGCAGGGGGATAGATGGACTGAGGGAGTTTGCTGGCACTGGTGGGGACATATTCTTCAGTGGAGAAGTATAAACACAGAGGTGAGGGGGTAATGCATCTGGGAGATCTGTTGGAGGCATTTGGAGTAATGACACTGAGATCAAATGCCACTGAAGGGACACCCCTAAGGGTATTTTGTCCACTAAAATATATAAAATGATTTTCTCTTTTTTCTTAAAAAACAAGACTTTTTTTTACCAAATTAAATTTTAAAAGATTGCTTCTTTTTTTTTTCCCAAAGTCACCTCAAATGAGTCAAACATAACTTAAATGGTTAAACACGGCTTTAGGGAAAGTTTATATAATAACTTGGAGAGCATCAGTGAATATCTGTTTAATCAAGAAGTGTTACATTTCAGAAACTAGTATGTGACATTTATGAAACAATGTGTAGTAGCGCTTTTGATGGTGTATATATTAAACGTCTTGTTTCATAAACTCCTCATGATATTTTATCAAAAAGAAATATAAAAAGCAATATATTGCAAATACAATAAAAATACACTGTACGTTCAGAAATATGAATTAAAAATTATAGGACAATTGACACCCTTATTCTATGTCCACATAGATAAACATCTGTTCCTATAATGCTCCTGGATAGAGAAACAATCTCAATAATGTAATGTGACACTTGCATAAATTCACTGGAATTGTCCTGTATGCATAGTGTCAAATGATAGTACTTGGATCAATTGTATATTGGACTGTTCATGGTATATTTACTGTTCCTTGCACTGATAGGGGGAATACTCCTATTTGTATTTCAATTTTCTGAACGTACAGTGTATTTTTATTGTATTAGCAATATATTGCTTTTTATATTTCTTTTTATTAAAATATCATGAGTTGTTTATGAAACAAGACGTTTATTAATATATACACATCATCAAAAGCGCTACTACACATTCTGTTTCATATATATGTTTTTATGGGCCTGACTAGCCCTATTCAGTAGCAGCTTGAAATTGACAGCCCATCTCAGCGCCTGTTTCCAACCTGTTAGTAATTTCCATTGTGTGACATGTTTACCCAGTAACAAAAAATATCCCCAAAACAAAAACACACAAAAAAAAATAAAAAATAAGATTTAATAAAACTGGTCTGATTTTGTTTTAATATCAATTTAAGGAGAAAGTTAAGAGGCAGGATGTAATAGTGTGCTAGTTTTTTACTTCAATGGTGGAAATGCACTTTAGTAACCTAGCACGTTCCCACCTTTGAAGTCTCACCTCTCCCAGTCAATGAATGTTTAGCCAATGCATTTCTATGTGAAATGCAGAATCTAAACCGGCATTTGGGAAGTATGTCCGCCAGGTCCACTCTTGTCGGATTTTTAAAGACGGTGGATGCATACATGGAATGAAGAGGTACCAAGGAGTAGTTTTTTTTTTTTTTTTTTTTTTTCAGTACAGTTGTGGATTCTACTGGAGCAGGGGACAGACTAGCGCTAGCGACAAGGTAAGTATGTAGTGTGAATGCGGCTGAGTGTATGTGTAATAAAATATTAAAACCTTCAGTGCATGTGTGGCCTGTTTATTTTAATATTTATTTTGCAAGTAGGGCCAAGGTACGTATGTAGTGTGAGTGTGTGTGTAATAAAAGGTTAAAACCTTCGGGGTGTGTTCTGTCTTTTTTTTTCTTTTATATTTCTTTTGCTGTAAACTAGGAGGTACCAGTGGGCCCTTAATGCTCTGCATGCTGGTACCTCTAGTTCTCCTGCAAAGGACAATATTATTTTATCTATTTTTTACACAATCAACCCAGCACCCACCGCCCAAGTATGCCAGGGTGCTCTGGAGACGGGGGACCTCTTTATAGGGGGGTACCCACTGCCACAGGGATTCCCGGCCTGGGCTGACTAGAGAGGGATGATGAATGCTTTGGCAGGGGACCCCGAGAGACGCGTCACACGGCTGTGGTATTACACCCCGCTAAAAAGAGAGTCTGGGGCTAGTTGTAGCCAATACGGGGACCCCTACTTATTTTGTCCCCCGTATTTCCACAATCACTGAGCCTGGTACTGGTTGATGAAAATACCAGCAGCCCTACGTCTTTTCCCTCTGTATTTACACAACCAGGGCAGGTTAAAAAAAGCCCGGTGCTGGTTGTGCTTTTAGGGGATGACCCCACATAATTTGTTTTTAATATTTTAACACTTTACTAGTTTTTTTTTTTTTTTTTATTACACAGAAGTCTTCACAGGTCTCACTGATCTGTGAAGGCTTCTGTCTAACTCGCACCTGCTCAGGCTACACTTGCTAGCCTGAAGCAGGTCTACTATTTAGCAAGTTTTATGTAAGTAATTTTATGCGACTTAAAAACTCACACTCTATTACATTGGTAGAGTTGAATGTTTTTCATGGGAAAACATCTGGATGCGAATTTCAGCATTGCGAGTTGTGGAAATGCAAGTTTGCATGTTCTTGCATTCTATTACTTCTGCAAGTTCCTTATTACATTTAGCCCATGGTTTATAACGGTCTCTCAACTCCAGTCCTCAAGTACCACCAACAGGTCATGTTTTTTAAACTTCTTTAATCATGCACAGGTGAGCTAATGTATCTTGCTGCTTCAGTAATTATTCTATCTGCTCCACAGACAGAAAACTTAAAAACATGACCAGTTGGGGGAAACTAAAGGGTTGAGAATCACTGGTCTAAAATCTGTTTCAGACCATGAAACAGATATGGATCAGATGTCAGTATCACATGATCCCAGCAAGGTGTGAACAACTGATGTGGTGGGAAAAAGGCCTTTCTTTAGTTTCTCAAGTAATTTTAAAATGGGCAATATTGGCAAGAACAGTCAATGTACGCAACTTGAAGGATTTAGCACAGTTATGAGCCTTAACTACTTACATAAATGTAAAATGCAACAATGGACACATTTTTGAAGTCCAAAGCAGCGTCAATCTCATCCATGAAGTACAGAGGTGTTGGCTTATAATGGTGAAGAGCAAACACCAAAGCTAGAGAACTCAAGGTCTTTTCTCCACCTGAAAGATTAAATATTTTCTTCCAACTCTTCTTTGGTGGTCGCACACTGTAAAAAAGAGTGGGATGGGGTGAAAAACATTGATGAATATTATACACAGCATAATTGTTGCTCGTACTATAAAATACCCAGGTTTCCCCAGTTTAGGGGGAAATATAGGTTCCCTCATTAAAGTTACAAGAAAGCAAAAAACTCCTGTCAGCCTTGGTAGAACAGTAAATCAAAAGAATTAGTACTGACAGCTAGCTGAGGGGTCAGCTGGATGTGGAAATTACAAAGTGTGATTTGCATAACAGTTAATCGAAAGGTATATGATTTTCATTTCCATCCTGCATGACTACTACTCCCAATCTGCATTCACCCTCATGCAAAACCATCTGTGTATTTAAATGTATGCGATTTCATGACTTGCTTGTAATTGGTATTACTTGTTCTGGGCATGTTCTTGAGGGTAGTATAGTTTATTGAGCATGTGTTTACATAACAGTACAATTTATTTGCTTTGCTAACCATTTGAGTTCAGCTGTAGTTTGTCATAATCAGACTCTTTAGAATCAGTAGGGTCAGCTGGATGTGGAAATTACGAAGTGTGATTTGCATAATAGTTAATCAAACAGTTGAACAAACATTGATCATCATCTGAGACCAGGTAATAACTAAATCACTATTTCATGTAATGTTTGAACATGGTTAGGACTAAAACTGGGTACACACTGACATATACTGGCCGATAAATTGATCGGCCAATATATCTGGTGCCCGTCGGCCAGTGTGTACCAGCGATATGTCTATGAACGACGTTGTACACAGACATATCGTGCCGGCTGTGCTGCACAGCTGATGGACAGATATATCTGCAGACATATCTGTCCATCGGCAAGTGGGTATTGCAGACAATCGGTCAAACACATGCATCGGCAGCTGCGGGGAGAGGGGCGGATCCGTCCCCCCCGGCCAGCGGGTCTCCCAGCTGCATGGAAGATAGTCGTTCAGTATATGAATGACCATCATCTACAGATATATCTGCAGATCACTCGCTCTGCAGAAATATCTGCTATGTGTGTTCCCACCTTAAGAGATGCACTAACAAAGCTCTTAGAGCTACAGTATGTGTGCAAATGTGAGCTTAGGAGAGCAAATTCGGAAGCAAATTGCAATAGTGACAACGGATAATCTGGATATTGTGGCTATTACGGAGTCATATCCTGGATACTTTCTCCAGCTAGGCCTCAGAGACCTGGGCATGAGTTTCTGTCCACGTACCCTTACCCCCCAACCTTATCTTAACAAACACTAATACCCAAACATCCTTAACCCCCCACACT
Source organism: Taudactylus pleione (assembly GCA_031769625.1). Classification (NCBI taxonomy): domain Eukaryota; kingdom Metazoa; phylum Chordata; class Amphibia; order Anura; family Myobatrachidae; genus Taudactylus; species Taudactylus pleione. The sequence continues at coordinate 14,494 of JAUIMM010000245.1, forward strand.
AAGAAACCCCTAACTCCTAGCTCTAATAACCTAAGCACTAATACCCAAACAACCTTAACCCCCAACTAACAAATCCCTAACCCTTATACTCTTAGGTGTAGATTTACTAAAGCTAAAACATTCAAGTGGTGATGTTGCCTACAGCAACCAATCAGATTGTAGCTATCATTTCTCTATTGCTTTCTAGAAAAGGATACACAGAATCTGATTGGTTGCTATGGGCAACATTACCACTTGTCTATTTTAGAAGCTTTAGTAAATATATCCCCTACTCTCAAACACTAACACCCTAATACCCAAACAACCCTAACAAACTACCGTAACTCCCTGAACCCCCTAACCAAACCACTAAACTCATCCCTAACCTTAATTAGGTAACCCTAAATGGGCAAACTAGATGGACCAAACGGTTCTTACAGAAGTGTCCACATACAGCTATCCTCATGCGCTACACAACGCCGGAGCTCTGTGCGCCTCGGGAGTACAAAGCGTCTTTCGTGCGACTTTTTACCTTCAAATGTGTCTTATTCACAAAGTTATGCGAATAGGAAGCACAAGCAGCTTCTGCTTATTAAAATGATATGCAGCATGCCTATGTTCTCTGTGCGTCTGTGGGTGTATGTGAAATGCTACGTTACAGTGCCAGTAACGTAGTTTTGCATGCAGATACACCCGCATACAGAACATAGGCATGCTGCATATCATTTAAATCAGCAGACACTGATTGTGCTAGCTATTCGCATCACTGTGTGAATAGGACATGTTTGAAGGTAAAAGTCATACGAAAGACGCTCAGCGCTATCAAGTCACGCCATGATTAGAAGGGCTGTTTAACTTGCACAGAGGCTAGATGTATGAGGATACATCTGTATCTGCCATCAAATTCTATGTTTCTATATGTTAATGATGGTTCTACAAAAATTTGTACTGGCCTTTGAATAGTCTTCAGACTTCTTCAGGTTCAGCACATTGAAATACGTTGCAGTCAATATGGTGAGATTAATTTATTCAGTTTATGCTGTATTGAGCGATTGTATTTTATCTTGGGAGCCCATGACTTTTTTTTTTACATATTTATTATATTCCAATTCTATTCTATGTTGGATTTGATATGCATTTCTCAGTAAACATTAGCAAGAACAGTGTTTTTACTTTTAAATCTGTTTTTCTATGACATTATGGCTATGTATTTTTAAAGTGCACTTTGTAAATTACTTATTTTAAAGCACCGGTGGTTGCTGGACATTCCAGTTTATATACAGCTCACCTGCCTGGTGGGTAAAGGGATTGTTTCCACCATATTTAATATCACCCAATCTATAAAAAGTCTGATGAGCAAGATCTGTTCCACCACTTATACACTTGTCAGACACAAATTCCCTACGTTTGAAGAATAATACCCTTTTCAGTGCAGGAGAAACCTTGTTTTTCTATATCCTGACTTTAAAGGGTCTGTTGAGAGATTTATTTATTTATTAACAGTTTCTTATATAGCGCAGCAAATTCCGTTGCACTTTACAATTTGAATCAACATTAACATTTTACCGGGTTGTAAAAGACATACATACATGACATACTAAGACACATACATAAGGGTAAGAGGGCCCTGCTCATAAGCTTACAATCTGTAGGGAAATAGTTGTTGATACACAGGGATAGGTGCTATATATTGCAAATTGGTCCAGCCCGATTGCAGATGTTCTTGGTGGGCTGTATGATCCAATCACACTGGAAAGTTGGTCTAGGGTTAGAAGGAAGTAAAATTGAAGAAGGAGAAGATGTGATGGGTGTTTAGTATGAGACGAGAGTTAGATAGGGATGCTATAAAAAGGTTAGGTGGGCGGTTCTGGAATCTGATAAGCTTACCTGAAGAAGTGAGTTTTTAGAGAACGCTTGAATGTTTGGAAACTAGTGGAAAGTCTTATTGTGCGTGGTAAGGCATTCCACAGGGTTGGTGCAGCCCGAAAAAGTCCTGTAACCGTGCAGGGGAACAAGTAATGCGCGGGGATGAGAGATCTTGTGCAGAGCGGAGATGTCGGGTTGGAAGATATTTTGAGATAAGTGAAGAGATGTATGTTGGTGTGGTTTGGTTAATAGTTTTATGCGTGAGTGTAAGTATTTTAAATTGAATACGGTAGAAGACTGGCAGCCAATGGAGGGACTGACAGAGTGGATCAGCAGACACTGAACGTTTGGTCAGAAAGATCAACCTCGATCTTCAGTTTCCTTAGGTCACAGATTTGGGTATCCCTTTGGTGCCATCCATATTTTACATTTTTATAAGCTGGAAATTAATAAATGTGACGTGAAAGAGGGAGATAGTACAGCATTTGCAACTGTTTATCAGTAATCAACAGACAAAAATAGCAATCTTTGTGATTTAGTCTTGCTTGGTATAGCAGTTACTTCTCTAGCTGTATACAAATATGGAAGTGCAGCACATATGTACAGAAGAAAGGTTGGATCCAGGGATGCAATGCAACCAGAAGTTTTAAACAGTGAAACACACAATTGCTGCGTAATTTCGCTGGCATCTCTAGCATCACCTTTAATCGTTATTTGAAGCATCAACTAGCCAAACCGTTTATCTGAGAAACCACACAATTTCTCTTCCTGAAATAACAACCATATTATTTAAAATAAAATCCTGTGATTTCATGGATAAAATTTGCATCATCTTACTTTCAATTATATCTGCAAAAAAGCAGAGGCATATAAAGGTCTCTACAATCAACGACAACTGGAACCAGACTTGAGGATGGAACGTCTCAGTGGGGAAACATCACTGACCACCAGGGAAAGGGAAAGACAAAAAAGGAGGCAGAACATAAAGGGTGAAAGAAACACTTGCACAAGTGAAAAAACAAACACAGAAAAGTGAAAACTAAAAAAAGAGGCTCAACAAAGAACAGAGGCACACGATGCATAGAAGACCAACCTAAACATGATGCCTTCTGAAAATGGATCCAAGCTGTCTACGAGTTCCAGCTCTGCATCGCCTCCCAAAGTCAACATCTGGTAGTTTTCTTTTAGTTTATTTGTTATGACATTAAATCCAGCCATAAACTCATTAAGTCTTTGCTTACGAAGATCTTCATAAGCTCGTCTAAATCGATCTCTCTCATTTGTGATTTCATCAAGTTCTGCAACTCTTTGCAAATATAGCTCCTCCTATTAATGAGAAAAGGACATACTTTAAATACAATTTAATAACACAAGGCGTCAGAAAATAGGTACATGGAATATTTTAGTTGTTACTATTGCACTTGTTTATATCACTTTATCCCAAAAAGAGGCCTCTTTCCTTCCATTAAATACATTTATATAAAAAAACACATATATTTCAGATATTTGAAACCTCTCATCAAGGCCTATAATTGCATTTTTGCCACAATTTTAAAAGGATAAGAGAAACGGGGTAGCGGTAATGTACTAATTAATATATTTTGTATTTTAACAATACTATTTATAGGCGCTACTTACATTTACAGGCACCAATCACGTAAAAAAAAAAAGCGAGAGCAGTTTTCCCAATGCAAATATAGGACCGCATTCAATTAGCGTTGAAAAGTCCGAATCCGCGGAAATGTATCGCGGATGACGTCATTTTGCCAGGCAGAAAGTTTCCGCCGTAATCAATTGCAAAGACTTTTCAATGCAATGTAAATCGGCGGAAAAGTTTCGCCTATGAATAGCAGGCGGAAAAAAGTGCAGAATTGCGGTTTTGGGGTGCAAAGGTGCGGAAACCACTCTACACCCTTGGGACAGCCCCACCAAACGATAACTGCGTTAAAAAAAAAAAAAAAAAGGGAGAACACCCCAAAAAGTTACTTTGAAAATGGGGGCACACATAAAAAGTAGCGAAATAGACTTTAGGGGGGGGGGGGGGGTCTGCAAGTATGGGGTAGGTGTGTTTTTGATTGCAGGTGCATTGCTGATGGTGCGTTTTTGACGTCGCTTAAAACTTCACTTAAGCGAATTTAAACCATACTTGAACCCATTTTAAAGTACCCAAATTTGACAGGACTACTTAATTTCTCCAAAAAACGTGCTTAATGCTATTCTTCACCACTTGTGCAAAGACACTATATAGAGGCAATTGAAAGCACTTAAGTACCCCAAATAGCTTCATGGGGGCTAATCGGGGACATCTATACTGATCCCCAATGTTAGTGCATCTTTTGGGGGGCATTAAGCCGATTTCCCCATCTCTGACAGCACTTTACCTGATTGCGTTTCGCCGGGACACGTTTTCACGAATAGCGGGGGCGTGCACGAAAACTTTTCGCGTCCAAAACACGCGATGTAGGTGAAAAGTCCGGCAGGCAGAAAAGTATTGCGGGTGAGAAACTAATTGAATACAGCTCATAAGTGGAAAAAGTATCAATATCATAGCAAAGAGCTTATACCGGGTATTTATTACATCCAAAATATTCAGAATTTTTTCAATCAAATCCAAATACCAATTTTCATGACCTATAAAGCTTCCCAGAGCTAAAGAGTTACAATGCTTTCTCATATAAGCTCTTTCACTTAATTTCAACATGTAAATTAGGTTCGAGAGACCATAACATTGTAAAACATGTACCTTCATTTTATATGCGGCAATAGCACCAAGGTTTGGCTTCATTTCAAGACTCTTTGCTTCTAAGAGAGCAATTTGATTATTTATTTGATCTGGATCCTTTATAGCCTCTAGTTCTTCTTGGGATAGTATGGGGAGAACCTCCTCTGGATTGTCTTCTATGTTATGAAGCTTAAGTTTTGAGATCTAAAAAGGAGATGCACAACAGATACAACTATGCACATTACACCAATAAAAATAAATAATATATATACTGTGTATAAAACCTATGACGCATAACATTACCTAAGAAAATGTAGTTGACAGCCACAAATCTTAAGCTTACCTCTTTTTGCCAGTATTTAATTTTAGACTGATGTTCAGCTAGGTGACCATCTATTTGCTCAATTTTAAGTCGAATATTTAGTGCATCCTTTTGAAGTGCATGCTCCTTATCCTGAACTGCTTTAATTTCTTGCAGTAAACCTTTGTGCTTTTCTTGGATCTCAGTGAGTGAACCCTAAATAAAAATGATGAAAAACAAGTATAAGAAACAATAAATAAATGATCCTACACAACACAAATCAAATTGTACCGGAGCACCGAGCCAGGACTGTGACCAAAGAGACTTTGAATGTAAATGAACAAAGGGGACAACCTTGAGGGAGGCTACCACAGTCTCCAGCAACTGCATGGAAACCTGTCTCAGCCACGATTCCTCACCAGAGACTGAATGGCCAAAACTTCGGGCTCCAGAAGAACAACTTTGACTCCTGGTGTCAAATAGCAGACCAAGAAAATGTATGTTTTTGGCTGGAACCAGAGTGGACTTTGGGAAATTTATTATTGTTCAAGTTTTTTCAGACTAGAATCCACCATGCTTAGATGTTGGCAGAACAGTGGTTCTGAATTTGCCTTAAATGATACTCATCAATGAGTATGTTAATTAAATAGGGAATGATCGATGCGCCCTTGGTCCTCCACAGAAGCATAGGGAGTAGCAGTGGAGACCAAACGGAAGAGTCTGGCATTGGAAATTTCTGACCACAGACCTGAGTAGCGCATCAGTTTTCCAGAACAGTACATGAAAATAGGCATTTCTGAAATCTAAAGTTGCCAGAAACTTGTTCCATGGATATTATGACCAATTGTATAAACTCAATTTTGAACTTCTCCATGAACCAGTGATTGTTCAATAATTTTAGGTCCAAGATTGTCCAGAAAGAGATCTGGTATCATTACCAGAAAAAGGTTAGGAGTAGACTCCCAATACCTGCTGATCTACGGAAACCAGAACTAGGACTTCTAACCTTGAGAGAGTGGAATGCCCTTTTTAATGCCTTCCTTCTGACCAGATCTTTTGAAAGGGGGGAAGGGGGCAACAGATAACTAGCAGGGTGGAAGACTTAAAATATCCAGAATGAACCCTCCGCACAGAATAACATTCACTGACTCGAAAAACTTAGGCCACACTTCCCAGAATCAGAGAAGACTGGCACCCGTCACAGATGGACCTGGGTGAGGCACCAAACTTTCATGAGGACTATTATGTCAGCCTGCTTAAATTCTGGACGTCTTCCTGTAGAGGTCAGACCACCCCAAAAGTTAACTCCTCGTTTAGCGTTGGATTGACCTCTGGATGGCAAAGCTCTTGCCTTTCCCGCAAACCGAAAGGGAAAACTAGGAGAGGCTCACAAAATGGAGACCCAGAAATCAGATTGCCTCCAGTGTCCTTTCTATCCAGAACATCTCCAATGTACTAAGATAACCCCTTGGTCTGCCCACTAAAGGCAGAAGGTCCACTCCAGGAACATTACACTGCAGACCCTAAGCCAATTGGTCATTTCAAGACCTCCTTCACTTAAGCTACAGCCAACACCGTATGTAGAGCGAAACGGTCAACAGCAAAAAAAGTTTTCAGAATACTTTTACATTTTCTATCAGTATGATCTTTTAAGGCCACAACATTTGTAAAAGGAATAACTGGATTTAGACAATTGAGCAATGGGGTATACACTTTAAGTGGAATTTCCCATGAAGCCGTATTATGTCAACAAACATTAAGTGGATATAAGCCAGTGAGGCACCTTTTTTTTTGCTCTGCTGAAACCAGGCCTCATCCAGAATGTTTAAAAATGGAAAAAGGAAGTAGACACTCTCCTACACCAGAGGTTCCCAAACGTGGTCCTCAAAGCTACCCAACAGTACAGGTTTTAGAGATATCCTTGGTTGAGCACAGGTGGTTAAATCAATTGCCTGAGGAACTAAATAAGTCACCTGTGCTCAACAAATCTCTAAAACCTGAACTGTTGGGGAAGCTTTGAGGACCGCCTTTGGGAACCTCTGTCCAACACTAAAAAAAATTAGGAAACATCACTAGCCATAGAGGGCTATCCGCATGAATACTGAAAGCCTGGCGAACAGCCTGGACCAGCTCTTCAAATCCGTGACTGATAGGAGGATCCTCCTTCTAATCTGGCTGGTCTTTCCACTCTAGGTCAGGAACTTTACCTTCTTACTGGGAGTAACCTACAGAATCAGTCTTCTGGAAAATATAACTGGGAAGGGGTCTGACATTCTCTTATGCAAGTAATGCAGAGGACTCAAACATATTTCCTAAGGAAGAGGAAGCCCTAGAAAGTTCCCTTGTTAATATTACAGGCAGACTGTGGTTCTTGAAAAAGACCCACTAATTCCTCTTGGTTGGGAGCAGGAGGAATTGCAACTAGAGATATGGGCTTCCTTTCTCAACAAGTTTTATCATTCACGAGTGATAAAACTCGTTGCGTTTGTTAAATGGTGCTCCAGCCAATCAGCTCCCAACTGTAATTTTTCAAACAAATGACAGTTGTGAGCTGATTGGCTTGAGTACCATTTATCATAAGCAACAAGTTTTATCACTTGTTGTGAATGATCAAACTCGTTGATAATTGAGGCCCGTCCATGGTCTGTGACGGGGCAACATTACAACCACTGATTGACGTGCCACTGCTTGGTTAAGTTCCGCAACTGCCATGTCCACTGTCTTAGCCCACTCAGGTATGAGCTGGCTGAGCTCCACTGTCCACAAAGCTGCACCACGGGCACCTGGTTCTGGGCAGCTATTCAATAATTTTTCCATGCATTTAGAACAGATAAAATCCCTGACAGAAACATTCCCTTGTTTAGCTTTTGAATTCTCTCCCGTGTCAGACATAACATATGCATAAGTAAGAAAACTTACAGAAATATGTTGCCTATACACTCAAGAAGGAAATAGACAAATACAGGCTAATATAAAGCCCATTTTATGAATATAGAGGTAAATAGGACAGGTAATGCAGCCTATGGCTGTAGTTTATTCTCTCTATAAATTTTAGAGAGAGAATAAACTACAGCCATAGGCGAAACTGTGGGGTGGTCCAGGGGTGCACAGGGGCACCCATTAGCCCAGTTCGCCAATCCGCCGCTGGCCCGCCCTAACGCTGCCCGCCACCCACTGCCTTTTTGGGCGCCCGGCGAGAGAACAAACCTGCACAGGTGGCGAGAGGACACTAGCAACTAGATCCCCTGCGCCAGTAGGACTTCTCCGATGTCAGGCTCTGGGGGGAGCTGAGGGCAGGGCCAAAGTCAGCAGCGGGAGTAAAGTGCTCCGGACCCGGTGCTAAGGGGACATCGGTCTGAGCTGTGAGGGAGGGGGGAGTCAGTGGATAATAGGTTCAGCTGGTTACGTGTAGTTCTCAAGGACAGGGATAGTTGAGGTCTGGCACCAACGCGTTTCAACGACCCTATTACGTCTTTTTCAAGATCAAAGACGTCACAGGGACGTTGAAACACGAAGGTGCCAGACCTCAACTATCCCTGTCCTTGAGAACCACTCGTAAGCAGCTGAACCTATTATACAGAGACCAGGACAGCTTCATCTCCGGCAGCCAACAATTACTTCATTATTCACCTGATTCAGGTACACACTGTTGGGGATATTTCCGGCATTTCACCAGGTTAAAAGAGATTGATAGAGCGGCTATCCTCAACTTTACACCTGGCTCGAGCACAAAAGCCAGTCATCCATGGATACCATCCTACATCATAGCCTACTCCGGACCCCTCTTAAGCCAAAGATGAGATATTTCCAGCTGAGCAGCAGGTAATTCTAACCGCTACCCAGAGATCCTAAATCACGGATTGCACTGCTAACCTATATTGGATGAAAGCAGGTAATAAATACAACGATACTGCATAACCCTGCCTTGTCAATACACTTGTCTCAATAACATTTAAGTATATTAAATTATAACTACTGACTGACTTGAGATCAGATTCTCTCCCCAGTCTTATCCTAATGTTGTTGCATAATGCCATATATAGGCTCAAGTGGTTCAAAACTCCGGGAATTTTTAATTTTTTATGACTTTGCATATATTTTGCCCAGTGTATTTTATGCAAAACATAGCAGCTAATATATATTGCTACAATTTAATGATTGTTGTTTTATAATAAATACCTTATAAATTGTTACTGATTTGTGCTTTTATTTCCCACCTTCAGACTCTGTAGCTGCTACTTTGTATTTATTTGTTTATTCAGTGAGGGTGACTCCCTCATACAACTACTGTACATTGAGTCTGAAGTTGTTTTAACTCTACAGCACCTGGATTTTTCTTGTGTTTTATCTTCAAGGAACTGCAGCCTGCTAGCAGTGCTGGACTTAATCCCCACCTCCCAGTGACATCAGCTGTCAATCACCATTATGGCAGGGAGAAGATGGCTGCATAGACTGCAGCCTATGACGTGCAGACAGGTAAGGAGCCGTTGCTGGTTCCAACCCATGGTGCTGGGGTACCGCAGTGGCTCAGCCTACTCTTAATTCCAGTTGCGGGAGTACTGTACTAGCAGACTTTGTGACTGGGGCAACCACCTGCAGCCCGATGCTACATGAATGTAGGCTGTGGCTGCTTCCTTCCTGAAGCAGTGGCCCACAAAGTGTGGTGAAAAGGCCTGTTGGACTCTATTTTTTGAGTCCCTGTACACTCTGCCGAAAGAGTGGGATTGCAGCGTAACAAGTTATGCTAATCGGCCATATATCTCCCTCCCAGCAACGCAGAGTGTACATAGCACTTTCAAGAAACAAAATAAGAAAATTAAGCAAAATAAGAATAATCACCAAAGACAGCAAGCATTCATAAAAGGCTGCCAGTATCCCCTAGTGGATGAAGGAGAGAAAAAAACCCACTAAGGTAATTTGGTAGGTGGCAGGATATAGAGAGAAGTGCAACATTTCAATTTATAGTTAACCATCTAGGATGGGATTTTAGGAAAATTATAACTCTTCGATATAGGATTCATCTCTCTCAGGAACCTGACCCCACAAGATAAGATGGGCAAAAAGAGACATGTATCCTTTTTGCGGCCCTCCATGTGGAGTGGAGGATTGCCCTCTGGGATAAGGGCCCCCTTTTTCACAGTTAGCCTGATAATTTTTTTCAGTTCAGGGCAAAAATGGACAGTGCCATTTCCTAAACACCCTGCCTTCTAGAAGATACCCCCTAAGAGAATGAGATATCTTCCAAGTCTCTGCAGCAACACACCTTCCTGAAAGTATAAATCGAGTGATCTTTCCCAGGACTGGACAATAGCAGGTATCTAGCACTTGTGAGGTCTAGCTGGACAGAGATTTAAGATCTTCCCCAAGGATGAGGAATCATTTATTTATTAAACTCAGACCAGACTTTCCTAGGCTCTAAACCCAAGTTGGCTCTTTAGAAGGAGTAGGAAGAGGGGGTCCAAAGGCTTCTGGTTAAAACCCCCACAAGAACAGGTTTCAAATCTAAAGGTGTTAAAGGGAGATACTTCAGTGGTTTCTTTGCTCACTAGTATGGAACATAAGTTGCTCAATAGACTGAGCTATGGACTTCTAGCAGAACCGGTCTGGGCTGTCTGCTGCACAGCACAGACGATTACGGCAGACTAGACAAGTTATGCACAGGGCATCTACCCCCAACTGTCTACTAGGCAGAAAAAATATTAAGTCCATCCACTAGACTTGGACTCTTGTACTACTTCCTTTATCTAGACAAGGAGGAGATTCAAATGTAAAAAAAAGGGAATGAGCTCTTCTGTCCCTCACCCTGCACTAACAAGAAACAGTTCAAGAGGACAGTACCCTGTAATGCCAGAGGTGTCTGGCTGCATTGTGAAGCAGCATCTTGCTACTTACCTCATCCTATTCCAAGGACCAGAGCTCTGCAACATTTGTCTGTTCACAAGTTTTGCTAATGCTGACTATTACATAAAACTCCTCTCCCCCCACAGGGAGAGGAGTTACTGATCTTAGTCATCTTGTTCTAGGGAACGTCTGCCTAATAGTAGCTCCAGATCAAGAAGCCGGTACCTTCAACAGTAGTGGCCGGCTTGCCCATCTAGAGGCAGTCGACAGTGGGGTGCAGCAATAAAGAGACTATAGCCCGTGCTTAGACAGTGATAATACAATTTGTTTAACCCTAAGCAGAAACCAATATACTTACAACATATTTAAATTAAAGGTTAAATAAACAAGTTTGAAATACCACACCTCTGCTTCTTTGCATTCAGTCATTACTGTAGTTGCTTTCTCCTCCAGATTTTTTAATTCTTCTGACAAATCTTCTATGCTTTTGTCATTATCAACAATTTCCTTTTCTGTGCGGACTACAGACTCCTCTGCTTTCTTGAGGTTTCTGGGAAGAGGAAATAAATGTAAATATATTTTTTTAATGTGTTTTTCAAAAAGTTTTACATTTAATTTCTATGAAAGAATATAAACCTAAACCTTGCCTCTTAACCATGTAGAAAATTATGGGTGAACCTTTAAATCAGACACCATGGGAGGAATTGAATTGTTTTTTCACGCCATATGTCCCGTCTAAAGCGACGTGAGATCGGGGTGAGATATTCAATTGTTTTGAGCACCCATAATGCAGAGTTTAGACAGGTAAAAGCAACTAAACCCATGATGTCCTGGTTTGCGCACTAAAGCCTTACATTTTGCAGATTTCTACTCGCCACCTCAGGAGGGAGAGAGCAGAAATCTCTGCGCCCACATCATTCGAACCCTATCAAAGCAATAGGGGAGTTGCTAAGAAGGGCACCAGTTTGTAATGGGCACACAAAATAAACCAATTTCCCCTCCATAAAAGCTTAATGATCTTAAATTTATTCAGGTATTTTACTTTTTGCAATCCACAACAGGGTGACAAAAAAATAGTTTACGTAAGACAATGGTTACCATTGCTGTTTTCTATGTTGTTGAGTAACTTGGAAAGCACAGATTCTAAATGCAGCCAGAGTGGAGTACTCATTAAATTAAACCCTCAACTCTTTCCTTTGTTAATTGCACAGGTTTGAATGTGACATTGGGACTGATTCAGCAAGGAACGCAGTTGCGTATACGCACACAATAGGTTGATTAATTTGCAGCACGCGATCGAGGCGCTGCATTAGGATTTGCGTATATTGTGACTATGCAGAACCATGGCAGTGACTGACAGGAAGTGCAGTTTGTGGCTGGAGGGGGGCAGGCCAACGCAGGCATGCCAGTGCGTTTCAATGCCGTTGCATGGGCATGCATAAATTATCCACTGCGAAACCAGATGCCGCCTGAGGTCTCACAGCTTGCACAGTAGTTAGCAATTCCTGATTAATGTAAGGGCTTCAGTAACTGTCCGATGTTGCTCGATGTTAACGATTGTTTCACTATGTTGTCAAAGTATACGGATGTGAGCAAGGGGAAGTGGGCGTCCTTAGGTCAGGCTGCCATCGCAATACCAATGAAAAGATTTAAATATCACTGCTGATATTAGCAACGCAGTTGCGTGCGTATAAGCAGAATAGCGATCCGTAGTGAATCAGGCCCATTGGCTGCTAGGTGATTTCAATACATTTCTATAAGTTGTATTAGTTATATTACAAGACAATGTGCTGAAATTGACAAGCAAAACAGGTTCAGAGCAAGTTTGAAACAGCACAGAGAAAAATTTAGAAACAAACCTTAAAAAAATAAAAAAAAATAAAAAAACCCACCAGACATAAGGCACAGGAAAAACTTCTGTGAACAAAAAAAAAAAAAATTGCACTTCTATTAAATCCTTTTCTAGTAGTCTATTGAGGGCCACTGGAAAAAGATTTTCATGAAATTAACACATTTGAAAGACACTTTTTAGTCGATGTTTTGGTCCATACAAGGACCAGTGTCAAGACTGGTGTCTACAATATCAAAAATGACAAAAATTACCTAAAGGACATCTATATCAGGGCTCGACAAATCCCAGGGGCCAGGCCGCCATGGCTACCAGATTTTGCAGTGAGGGAGGAAGCAGGTCCTCATCAGCTCTGGCGGAGATTTGTGCCTATAGTATTGCGGTGTTCATATCATCCACAGGAGTGCATGTGCTGAGTGTCGCCTGTGGTGACTGTGTCTATCCCGGCCTCTACAGATGACTCCTCTCCATCCTGGCCTGCTCTGATGCCTGTTGTCTGTCCCAGTCTACACTGATCCACCTGTATGTCCTGGCTGTCTATGCAGCTGGAGCTAGGGGACAGTAGAGCTCTCCAGTAGTAGGGTCTATGCATGGCCAGGGATTGCGGAGCGGCTTCAGAGGGATAGTTGTGTGACCATGAGGGGAGGGGAGTTTTGTTGTACTTTCTGGCCCCATTGTTTTATGTGAAATGTGGTCCGTTATTACTGGAGGGTAGAGCAGGGGAGCTGTGCAGAGCAGTGAAGGAGCCTCCATTTTACTGTATCCATTCAACTGTGACCATTTTGTGGACTAGGGGGGGCGGTGGTCTGGCTCCTACAATTTCATCCTGGCTCCTAGATTTTAGAAAAATTTGTCAAGCCCTGATCTATATGCTGTATAGAACAGCATAATGCATTTCCAATCCAAGCTCCATAGATTCACCCAAATGTATTGATGAAAAATCGTGAGGGGTCACAGACCACTGACATCAGAGACAAAACTTAAACATACATGCAGACATCTAAGCCAGAGAAGGGGGACGCAAACATCATCCCCGCGTGTGGAGCTCCAATAGTCACGTAAGGTCAGGGCAGAAGTGTATAATAGAGAAAATGAATAATATATATATATATATATATATATATATATATATATATATGGGATGTGCAGGCTCGGATAGGTTCGAGTTTGCACGTGGAGTTCGGATTTTTCCCTCAAAAGACCAGGAATGATGATGTTCGTCCATGTAAGATGACGTTTTGCCTCGTTCTGAGTTCCGTTTTTTTGGAGGGAAAAATCCGAACTCCACGTGCAAACTCGAACCTATCCGAGCCTGCACATCCCTAATATATATAGATATATATATATATATATAGATATATATATATATATATATATATGCAAATGGCTGGCACTCCTATCCAAAAATGTACAGGCTCTGGGTGCACGTCCAACAAATGAAAACCTGCCATCAGTGTAGAACGGATGGCACTCCAAGAGACTTGATAAATACAGTAAAGAGCGAGGCAGACAACAGCGTGTCACATTCAACGTTTCATTATGTAAATCATTTAGTCAGGAACCTGACTAAATGATTTACATCATGAAACGTTGAATGTGACACGCTGTTGTCGGCCTCATTCTTTACTATATATATATATATATATATATATATATATATATATATATATATATATCTCTATCTATCTATCTATCTATCTATCTATATATACACAGGTTGAGTCTCCCATATCCAAAATGCTTGGGACCAGGGGTATTTTGGATATTGGAATATTCCGTATTTTGGAATAATTGCATATTATAATGAGATGTCTTGGAAATGGGACCCAAATATACACACACAGAATGCATTTATGTGTTATATACACCTTATACACACAGCCTGCAGGTAATTTTAGACAATATTTTTTATAATTTTGTGCATCAAAAAATGTTTGTGTACATACATGAAATTCATTTATTTTTCATATACACCTTATACACACAGCCTGAAGGTTCTTTTATACAATCTTTTTAATAATTTGTGCCTTAGACAAAGTTTATGTACATTAAACCATCAAAAATCAAAGGTTTCATTATCTCAGTCATGCTGAAAATATTCCGTATTTCGGAATATTTGGATATGGGAGACTCAACCTGTTATATATATATATATATATATATATATATATATATATATAGATACACACACACGGTCAGGTGCATAAATATTGGGACATTGACAGAATTTTCATATTTTGGCCTCTATTCAACACCACAATGGTTTTGAAATGAAACAAGCAAGATGTGCTTTAACTGCAGACTTTCAGATTTAATTTGAGGGTAATTACATCCAAATCAGGTGAACGGTGTAGGAATTACAACGGTTTCTATATGTGCCTCCCACTTTTTAAGGGGGCAAAAGTAATGGGCAAACTGAACAATCCTAAATCTAACTTTCACTTTTTAATACATTGTTGCAAATCCTTTGCGTTCCAGACTTCAGGCTGTAATTGCCTGCATAGACATCACCAGACGCTGGGTTTCATCCCTGGTGATGCTCTGCCAGGCCTCTACTGCAAATGTCTTCAGTTCCTGCTTTTTCTTGGGGCATTTTCCCTTCAGTTTAGTCTTCATCAAGTGAAATGCATGCTCAAATCGGATTCAGGTCAGGGGATTGACTTGGCCTTAAAAAACTCTTTGGTTGCTTTTGCAGTATGCTTCGGGTTATTGTCCATCTGCCCTGTGAAGCGCAGTCCAATGAGTTCTGAAGCATTTCACTGAATATGAGCATATAATATTGCCTGAAACACTTCAGAATTCATTCTGCTGCTTTTGTCAGCAGTCACATCAATAAATACAAGGGAACCAGTTCCATTGGCAGCCATACATGCCCACGCCATGACACTACCACCACGCTTCACTGATTAGGTGGTATGTTTTGGATCATGAGCAGTTCCTTTCCTTCTCCATACTCTTCTCTTCCCATCACTCTGGTACAAGTTGATCTTTGTCTCATCTGTCCATAGGATGTTGTTCCAGAACTGTAAAGGCTTTTTTAGATGTTGTTTGGCAAACTGTAATCTGGTCTCCCTGTTTTTGAGGCTCACCAATGGTTTACATCTTGTGGTGAACCCTCTATATTCACTCTTGTGAAGTCTTCTCTTGATTGTTGACTGACACATATACACCTACCTCCTGGAGATTGTTCTTGATTTGGCCAACTGTTGTGAAGGGGTTATTCTTCACCAGGGAAATAATTCTTCTGTCATCCACCACAGTTGTTTTCCGGGTCTTTTGGTGTTGCTGAGCTCTCCGATGCGTTCTTTCTTTTTAAGAATGTTCCAAACAGTTGATTTGGCCACACCTAATGTTTTTGCTATCTCTCTGATGGGTTTGTTTTGATTTTTCAGCCTAATGGTGGCTTGCTTCGCTGATAGTGACAGTTCTTTGGATCTCATATTGAGAGTCGACAGCAACTGATTCCAAATGCAAATGTCACACCTAGAATCAACTCCAGACCTTTTACCTGCTTAATTGATAATGAAATAATGAGGGAATAGCCCACACCTGTCCATGAAATAGCTTTTGAGTTGATAGTCCCATTACTTTTGGCCCCTTAAAAAGTGTGAGGCACAAATAGAAACCGTTGTAATTCCTACACCGTTCACCTGATTTGGATGTAATTACCCTCAAATTAAATCTGAAAGTCTGCAGTTAAAGCACATCTTGCTTGTTTCATTTCAAAGCCATTGTGGTGATGAATAGAGGCCAAAATATGAAAATTCTGTCCATGTCCCAATATTTATGCATATATATATATATATATATATATATATATATATATATATATATATATATATAGTAATGCAAGGCAGTGTCACTCTCTGGACTTGAAAAAAGGGGGTCTCACTCAAGTCACTTATAGTCAACGTTTCGAGTTTTAATAGCAACTCGTCATCAGGACATACAATTACATGAAGTGAATTCTTACCTTTATACCCCTTCCCTCATCGCGTGTGCCGCCAGACAGACCCGCTTCCGGCTCACCTCCGCTGCCCGGCAACTGCCGATGACGTCAGCGTGAGACGGAGCATCGTCAAGGCAACCACACACGATGTCAACATAACCACGTGTCAATGCGTGTGTGATACACGCGTATAATCTAAGTTACAAAAGATTAAAAATACAAAGTGCAACATATAAAAAGCACCTCAGGACCCATATCGCAAACAAAATAGTTACTAATAAAGCATCAAATGTTAATAATTTAACACTAATAAATACACAGTTTGCAGACATATCTCTTATACTGCCTGCCAATACACTAAATTGCCTAATCAGGCTTAAGGGAATACTTGCAAAAAGAGGAAGGATACAATTTCACAGACAAATCCTGGAGTGACAACAGAAGTAACTATATTATTAATAACCTAACAATGTTGAGAGCCACCCATATTTTCAAATCATCACAAGGTGACTAGGTCTATATAATATACCTTACTTCTACATATATTCCAGAGAGTCAATAGCTCATATATCAAAAATACAGTATGTATAATAAGGCCACAATCTTAAAAATCAAACAAATGCAGTGAACGACAGATGGTCATTTAGACCTTTCGGCTTGACCGTATCCAACATATATATCCACCTTGTTTCCAAACATAATAGGGCCTTATGTCGGTCACCCCCGTGGGGGCTCTCAGGGACTTGATCTATTATCATATGCCTTAGATTAGCCATGTTATGTTTACTGTCAACAAAGTGCCTGGCCACAGGTTGCTCCAATGATCTACCCCCCATTGCTGATCTTATAGCAGATCTGTGCAAGACCATCCGCTCCGTAAATGAACGGATGGTCTTGCCTACATAATAAAGGCCACATGGGCACTTAATCAGATACACAACAAAAGAGCTGGAACAGGTTAAGTGGAAATCTTATGTTGTATTTTCTGCCCGTATGTGGGTGTGTAAAATATTTACCACAGATCATATGGCTGCATGTGATGCAATCAGTACACTTATGGCAGCCTCCACTTTTTCTTTGTATATTGCTGGATATATTTACAAGTTCTGTAATATCTGATTTGACTATGTGGTGCCTAAGGTTTTTGCGTCTTTTAAGGCACGAGAGAATCCTAGTTTGTTTAAGGCTTTTAAGGTCCCTATCCTGTTGGATAATAGGCCATAGATTCCGTGTGGTCTGGTTGATAATATTGTTAGCTAACGTATATCTACGTGGCCAATGTATTCTCTTATCTACGTTCTTTTTGACACTTTTTTTAGTAAATCATTTCTGCTGAGTGCATCCACTCTTTGTCTCGCTAGTCTCAAAATCTCAGATGTATAACCTCTATTTTTGAATTTAGCGCACATCCTAGTGAGATCTTCATCCAATTTCTCCTGGTTGCTAGTTATCCTTTTGACCCTAACTAACTGTAAGAAGGGTAGACTCCTTATGGTGGCTATTGAGTGGTGACTAGATGCTACAAGCAGTGTATTGCGGTCTGTCGGTTTTGTAAAAATATAGGTGTTCAATTTATCATCTTCCCTTTTAATAGTAACGTCAAGATAATTGACCTGTTCTAAGCTAATGTGAAAGGTAAATTTAATCGGACAATCCATACTATTGATGTTTTCCATAAGGACGACAAAAAAACAGTCATAGTCACCCTGCCAAACAGCAATACGTCATCTATATAGCGACAATAAAAAAATAATTTTATCTCTTACCCCTCTACTGAAAAATAAGTCTTTTTTAATAGCGAACATGTATGTGTTCGCGTTCGCTATTGAAAAAGACTTTTTTTTAGTAGAGAGGTAAGAAATAAAATAATTTTTTATTGTCACTTTATAGATGACGTATTGCTGTAAGAATGTAATTCCTGATGACGAAATTGCTATTAAAACTCGAAACGTTGACTACAAGTGACTGGAGTGAGACCCCCTTTTTTCAAGTCCGGAAAGTGACACTGCCTTGCACTACTACTTACCTTCTTCAGTGAGCACCACGGCCAGAGGACGTTGTTTTGGGAGTGCCTGCACTACGGGGAAGTGTGTGTGTAAAATAATAATAATATATATATATCTCCATCCATGACACATAGACACACATTAACGAATAAAATACATACAGCACATATTTGCATGATACACGACGCATACACGCAGCGCAACGTTTGCGCTGCGTTCAGACGCACAACACACAATGATGAATTCCTGTAAATATCTCACTATTACTTATGCAAACACATATAGAAAAGGTTCCCTAGCATTAAGCTTAATAATGAAAAGGTTTTCTTAGACAATCATTATGGTATAAAGTGTGCATATATGATATTTAAGGTATACAACATGGTAGACATGGCATGTTTGGTACTATACTGACACCCTGTTTATTTCCAGATATTCTAATCTATCAGCGAGGGAGTCGCATCTTGCGTACGATGGTTATGGATTATAGGAAATTATTGGTTAGAATGTATACTCTGTATGTAGTGTCTTAAACCAGTTAAAGACGAAGTAATCTCAAGACATTGTCGGGAGAATTGGGACATACCCCTAGTGACAACATATGAATTACAGCGTACTACAAAGACCAATGGAATTATGTTTGTCTGTCTACATTGTTGTTATCATGATCTGTAGGGTATATAACCTGTGTCCCGGTCCCAGACAGTAGCCATTCTCTTGGATGACCACAGACCTCAGGATTGACGACTGTATAATGGGACCGATGCGCATGCATCTGTATCAAGCTGTACCTTTTGTATTTACTTCCTTCTTTGAGCTAATTGTTTAGATCAAAGTGCGTATTATCCTTTATGTGAATAATATAACTTTTGTGCTTTGGAAACACAGTTGGGCTGGAAAGCAATTATTTCTTATGTGACTTGCAGCGCTAAAAGCTACTAGCGATTAAGGGTTATTCATAGTCCAAACACTGAAGGTCCTCCAATTCATTTTTTTCTGGACGTATTGGAGAAACTCGAACCATTTTTTTTACATCTCATAGGCTGTGTCATGGGTTCAAATATGGCACAAATAATTTTCAAACCTTTATGTTTCAGATTGAGTGTTATTTTTCGATAACTCAGAATTCTCCCAGCATGTGGCTTACTTTACACAATATATTGACAACATTCTGGTTTTATGGTCTGGTACAGAAATTCAGTTGACTACTGCAGTGTCCTGTATAAACCTACCACACAAATTTACTTTTGAATACAGCTTTGAGAAGATTTGCTACCTAGATGTCTATTTCAGTAAATGGTACAGAATTTGATATAAATTTGAACAGCAAACTAGCTGACCACAATACATTGCGGCATGCACAAATTGAATACGGGCCCTAGTTTTAGGAAGGGAAACTTGCATGCGATCTACAAGAATTTTCTGTAATAGAGCGCGTATCTACTGTAGTTCTTTAGTAGGTTGTTTTTGTTGCTCTAAATTAGGCAGTTTAAGGCCCATATTCAACTAGGCAGCGAAAAGCCGTTTGAAAAAAATATTTTCGCAGATTCCACTTATCCCTGTATTCAATTTGTCCGACTTTTCACCAGTGCGAAAAGTTTGCGCCTTGTAACCAGCGGAAAAGTTTCGCCAATGAATACCCGGCGGAAAAGAGTGCAGAATTGGGGTTTTGGGGTGCAAACTTACCACCCCGCACCCTTTGGATAGCCCCCTTGAAGCCAACGGTCAAAAAACGCAAGAAAACAAAAAAAAACAAAGGACACCCCAAAAAAGTGGCCGAAAAATTTCATAGTGGAGCTACAACTTCAACAATTAGCGAAATAGCCTTTGAGGGGCTCTGCAAGTATGGGGAAGGTTTTTTTTTTTTTTTTATTACAGGTGCTTGCTGAAGGTGCGTTTTTGGCACTTTTTAATACTTGACTTTAGCAATTTCAAAATATGCTTGAACCCATTTTCATGTACCCCAAATTTGATGGGATAACTTATTTTACCAAGAAAAAAAATTTGCTTATTGCTATTCTTCACCACTGTTTTAAAGACTCTAAATGACGCCCATTGAGACCATTTAAAAACCCCAAATACCTTTAGCAGGTATATTTGGGGGTACCCATAGTGAACCCCAATGTCATAGCATTTTTAGGGGAGTGTCAGGCTGATTTCCCCAAAAACTACAGTACTTTTTCGCAGATTTGGAATTGAATACGGCGATACGCAGGGATAAGTTTTCGCGTCCAGAACACGCGAAGTAGGTGAAAACTCCGGCAGGTGGAAATGTATCGCGGGTGCGAAACTAATTGAATAAGGGCCTAAGTTCTAATTGTTTATGATGGGATATGAATTGTTTTTTAAGGTGTGACCCCTGTTGTACAGCTATTCCTCTCACCACAGCTTTAAGAGTGTACCAATGCGTAATGATAAGACGCCTTCTCTTGGGCTGGCACTCCTACCTGCCCCAGGTGATTTTGATTGGTATGGGTCTCTGCATTGCAGTACACACATCTAATGGGCCCTATGAAAGGTAAGTCCTACATAAATTAATTAGTGTGTCAATATTAAGAATGTTAGGGACCCCACCTGTATAAGGATTCACAGTGAGGTGGTAGGTGGGCAAACATCTTTGGCGAAACATGTATTAATAAACCTTACTTTTAAAACCATGTTAAATGTTGCAGTTTGTTATAAACTTTTTGATTACTAGAATTCTTAGTGCTTATAGTGTGCACCTGCGTCTTCCCCTTTTTTTTTGCTAAAGTAACTAGGTAGGAGACTGCTAATAATATATACTAGAGAACTAGAATACATTTTGGTGGAACTTCAGATTGTCGAAAGTACAAATTTCTCTAACTATAGCTCCGTACACACTGAACGATCAAAGATCAGATATCGTTGTCTGATCGTCCTTCATGTGCTGGATTTTCGATGTCGAACATCCAGCACATGCACCAACCCCCAAACTACTAGATATCGACCAACCGTGCCCCCGCATCGACCATCGTTTGGGGGGGCCCACAAACAGGGCGATATATCGATATAATTTATATTGACCAGCTAAACCTGACCGTGTATGCGCATCATATGACAGATCCCTACAGATATAAAAGGGGTTAGTCAAAGGTGACATGAACATTGCTAAAATTGTGAGATATTTTCCAGATACCACAACATGGTGTTAAAAGATGCAGTTAATAAAAGCATGATGCACAGCTACTACACGATAGTAAAAGCACTATTACTCAACACCCACAAAAATCTCAGTCAAGTGTAAACACTGTAGATATGAATAGCTGCAGTGACCTCTACAGTGCATACATATAAAACACTATACGCTGATAAGTAGGAGTCCATTTCATCATATCAAGCAATACAAAGAATTTCAAACATAGGACATCCATACTCTATGTAAAATGAAAGACCTAATAGAAGCTTCTTGCAATGATTTGTAAGTAAAAATGACCGATTGTTTGGAAAGGATTGGTATTTCCTTAATTAGTTTGTACATGTAAAACAAGAGGAATAAGGCCTGAATTTGGCAATTTCTGCAGGGTCACTTAGGAATCTTTGCACAACTGGTTGCTTCCGGTTGGGTTGCTCTCTACATGTGAAAGATGATTAATTTCAAGTGAACGCTTTCTACGTACAAGTTGCCTGTGGTAACAGCAATTTCATAGTTTATTATTCTAATTTATATCCACAAGCATATTCCATTTCACTTTGGTTTGTACTTACCTGTCTGCAGTCTTTATTGCCACTTGAGCTTTTGTTATAGAAGAGACACATTCGTCGATGTTTTTGTTGATTTTATCTAGTTTGTCCTGTTGCGCTTTTAACTTGTGGTTGTTGATATCAACTATGAGATTGTGAAGTCTTTTTACTTCTGTTTCTACTTTTCCAGCTTTCTCTGCAGCTTTTTCATAGTCTTCATTCAATCAATCAAGGGAAAAAAAAAAAAAAAATTCCATCACTTAAATAGACTACATTTTGTTCTCCTATATAATAAAATATTATCATGATCAGCAAATTTTTGCAATACAGGTTTAGGTTTTAATCTCTGTACTAGACTGCAGACAATTACTTCTCAAGCTTTGTATAAAAATTTCCCCATTGGACTTTACTGACCATCTGTAAACAGTTAGTACTTGCTAGCTTATCCTATTCATGTGTTTTGGAATTCCATACCAGTTATGAGGTTAGTACTTTTGCAACTAGAATAGCCAGACCATGAATCCATAATGTGGTGGGGTACTGCCAGAACCAACTAGAATACCTACCCTTTGTAAAAGTTTCCAAAATTTTCTCCATCTGCTTTTGTTGATTTTTGTCAGGTGCAGCAGCAGCTACATTGATCTCAAGCTCTTTGACCTGAGTTTTCAAGTGTGTCTCTTGCTCGGCAAGATTCTAGAAAGTAACAGACCACAATTACACTTGTACAGTGCTTAAATGGATCTTATGAAATAAGATCGAGAAAATGCATATTTACCTGCAAACTGGCTGTGTACTTCTCAAAGGTATTTTTCATCTGCCTTGTAGATTGGCGCAGTTTAGACAACTGTTCCTCAAGATCTACTTTGCGATCCTGAATTGCTGTCGCTTTATCAGAGTCCGATTTTAGTTTGGATTCCATCTTTTGCAGCTGCAAATAAGCAAAGACATAAATGAGGATGGGTAGGGGAAAAAAAAAAAAAAGAGGGGAAATGATGGAAGTTCAATTACTAGTACTTCTAACCTGTTCTTCTGAAATTTCAACCACAATTGCATTTCCCATTCTGCCTTTCATCACCTTGCCCCCACCACCAGTCATTGTACCTAGGAATAGAAAGTACAGGATTCATGGATACAAAATATTAGAAAGCCATTTCATATCTCTCTAAATAAAAGACCATTTTCAGATTAAACAAGGTGGTTAGTTTATTTTGAGTTGATTTTATGATTAAGGGTTTACCTCTCCATACTGTAATTTGTGTCAGTGTAAACTAATGCATAAAATTTATTTAAAATCGGTCAATTTAAAGCAAGGAACTTAATGATGCCACAAACCATGGAACAGTAGGATTCTTTTTTTTGTGCAAATTATGAACTACCAAAATAAATTTTGCATTTAAAATAAAAATCTAGAAGTACGTAATTTCTAATTGTTACATAATATTTAGTATCATCCAAAAGGCAATGGGCACATAGTGAAAAATTTTAGGAAAAAAATTGATATAAGAAATCTATCTATAGATTAGACAAAATTATATCTATATCTCTACCTATCTATATCTCTCTATAAATAGAAATACACTAGTAAGCGTAAATCTAGCAGAATCAGGATATGAATTAAATGTGGCAATACACACATTTCTATTGGCAAAAGTAAGACTATCCTAGGAAAAGTCTTATATTCAAACAGGAAGAGAGCTAGCAGACCATTCTTCGCAAGAGCCTTATAAATTAAAGAAAAATCTGCGATATTGAAATACTGTGCCCTTAACCAATGCAGAACAATGAAGTGATTGGAGGCAAGTGAATTTAATTACCTGACTGCTCAATAATTTGTCCTTGTAAAGTCACCACTCTCCACCTCTTGTCTTTCTGAAAGGCCACTCTGGTTGCTTGATCTAAACTATCTGCAACAAGGGTATCTCTTAGTGCAAAGTAGAATGCTGGTCTTATGTGCTCATCTTTAACTTTGACCATGTCAAACAAACGTGGGATGCCATCAGGGGTCTGTATAGTAGCCATTCCTTTTTCCCATACCTTCATCTGCGATTAAAAAAACAAAACACTTAATGCAGGTCCGAAACAAAAAAAGCACTCTGGGCCTGATTCAGACCCGGTCGCAAGCGCTGAGCGCTCGCAACCGGGTCGATGGTGGGGCCAGCTGTCGATGTTGAGTGACAACTCGCCCCCTTTGGTGGGCTTCCCAAACGGAGGCGTTCCCATGAGAACGCCTGCCGTTTGGGAGCGGCCCCACTGACATCACGAGTGATGTAAGTGGAGAGATTCCGGCTCTGTTAGAGCCGAAAGCTCTCTGGGGCTTGCGGCCACGACACCCTACCACAAGGGTCTCGTCGCAAGCCCGATGGTCGCGATGGTCTTGACCATCGCGACCATCATCATTGCCGCTCGCAATAGCTGTGAGTGGTCACCCACAGCTATGCGAGCGGCCAAGGGGCCGAACCAAAAAAAAAAAAAAGCCCGGCCCTGATTCAGAGCGAGCGCTCTGTCAGAGCGAGCGAATCAGGCCCTCTGTTCTCTGTAAAATCCCTTAATTGTAATGTGCAAGTGGGTAGGGAATAGGGACACAACACCAATAGCCAGAGCAAAACAGCTAGGATCAACAAAGTTACAAAGTAAAGCTAAAATTAATTTAATAAACAGACCAGTAGGAGAAGCTAGGGAGAACCAAAACAAAGAAAAAGAAGAAAAAAAAAACCTCCTCTCTGGGTAGCTTGTCCTGTTGCTGCGGTGGGAGCCATTGGGGACATGTGCATTTATTAGATTTGACAGACAAGTCTATGATATAGCTGGAGGGTCAGAACTTTTTTTTTTTATAAAGAATTATTGATCGTACAATCGAGTGGCCAGAGGTAATGGTAGATTTAGTGAACGGTCATCCCTGGGTCATCCAGTAAGGATAACATGAAACCCCTAAAGAAGAGGATAACTTTAATAAATATCCAATACCTGTAGTATGTTTGGAATAACTCAAATGGTAGAACCAACGAACAAGAATAAAAATGAATAATAAAAAAAAAAATATGATGTCTCAGATGCAAATCCTCCTCTATATTCCTAACCCGAAAAAGTATTTAAATTTAAGCCCAAAAGGAAAGTACCAGAAAGATCAAAACCAGAAGAGATCCCCCTGAAAAATTATGATTTTACTTTAAGAGGATAACAAGAGCGCAAAAAGGATGGTTACTCAGACCTAATGTAGGGGCATCCAAGCTATAGCCTGCAATTCAATTGCGGTTTGCCACCTGGTGAGAGGTGACACCCGTGTTCTTGCAGAGCACCCACGAAATGCTAAACATAGTTTGGACATTTGAGCGGAGGAGGTGTAGTGTTGCACCGCCTCCTTCACTCTGGGGAGAGACTGAGGGGTAAGGTTTAGTACCAAACTCAGATTTCGGCCACCTGCCGCCCTTTCAGATCAAATGTGGGCTCTGCAATCACAGCCTCTGCCTCTCATAACAACCCGGTCAGGTATTTACATTAATTATGCATATTTCACTGGGTACACTACTGTGTAGCACATTTTGAATTGAGGACGTTGATGTGTGGAACGGTGGTGAGGCAGCTCATCAACTGAAGGCACTGCTGTATGGCATATAAATTGGGGATACAGCTGTGTGGCATTACTGTGAATCTTATCAGTGAGTAAAACTGAAACCTAAAATTATTAAAAATATTTCAAAAAAGGTCTATTATTTAATGTTTAGAATAAAGCAAAGAATACTTTCCTAAAGCTGCATACACGTAAAGATTTTCTGTCCAACCATCCAACTAGTTGATTGGCTGGAATGAAAATCTGGTAACTTATGGGAGTAAATGATAATCATCAATTTGCTCCTAAATGCCAGAAAACAGATGAAAATGGTTGTCAGACAAGATTGTTAGTTAAATGTTTGATCTAAACAATTTGTTCAAACAACAGTTCTTGTCCATTTTCCGGCATTTGGGAGCAAATTGCTTTTTTACTTTCATACCTTACCAGATTTTCATTCCAACCAATCAACTAGTTGGATGGTTGGACAGAAAATCTTTACGTATGTATGCAGCTTAATTATTTGGAAGCTAACTGAAGTTGAACACCTTATTTAGAGAAAAGGATGCAATGGAGTGTAAAAATCTTGTTTTCACATCATTTGAGGGACAATAGTACCATGGGCATGTATTTATTGGTTCAAGGGTTTTTCATAAAATTATGCTGAAACTAGTTTCTGCATAATTTTATGTAAGAACAGTCTAATGCAGAAGATTTCACAGAAGATTTCGCAGACTGTAGTCCCCATTATTGTCAATGGGGACTGCAGTCTGACCTCTAGGTACAATTGGTGGTATCAGATGGGCATTCTAGGGGTATGTAGGCATGTGGGGAGGACTGAAGGGCATATGGGAAGCTCTAAAGCAAAAATTATGATGGGACCCAGAAATAGTCAGGTAGGACCCCATTTTTTTAAAGTGGCGGGTCCCTGGGACCCACATTTTGTCTTTCAGGGCGATCACCGACTGTAAAACAATTTGTGAAAAAACAAACAAAACAAAAACCCTTTTGGCAGAGCTCTGCAGTGATCTATGACGTAGCCCCAATCCATATTGTCCTTTACCTAGAAACCTGAAGGGGAACTGAAGCACTGATTACTGGCTTCTTTGCGGATTTGGTTTGTTTACATCTGTTATGGCGCGTATCCTCTACAACATAGATTAGCCCAATTGAACGATATCGTTCATCGTACACAGTCTTCCACCTACGATGCACGCTATCCCTCATGAAAGCCCCACCCACCCCTCAAAACGTCAGCCCAGTATACACCCCTCAAGAAACATCATGCCAAGAATTTTAAAACGATATCATTTATCGTTGATTGTAAAATCGTTGCAAATGGTTAAATTTTACCAATATCGTTCATCCTAGACATGGTGAAATTCAAGGGAAATCGTTCAACGATATTGTTCAGGGAGGATATCGTATAGTGGATATGCGCCTTTAGAAAACTGCCTTCTTGGCTCAATAGCTCTGTATTCCAAATATTCTGATGGTCTCAGATGTAATCAAGCTATCCAATTCAAACCTATGCCTTAAAGGCTAAAATAGCTCTAATGCTGGGTACACAATACACGATGAGTATACCCAGCGACAACATGATGCTGCGGCACGATACATCGCTCCTTCCGTACTACGTGATGCAGTGGACGACGGCACGATAACAGGAGATATGGTAAGAACTTACCTTTGTTATCTCCGTTTCTACGAAGTCCTTAGGGTCCACAGGGATACCTTGGGGTATAAGGCTTGGCTCCAGCCATGGGCACCACATAGTTAAAGATGTCCCTCCTAGGATGCACCGGGCCCCCTCCTATACCCCGCCCCCTGGCCAAGGCACCTCAGTTTTAGTATCAAGTCATAGGCCGGGAGAGAGGAAAAAGGAAGAAGAAAGTCTGGAACACACAAGATTCACATTCTCATAGAAAAGGGAGACAGAAACTGGTGACCAGAACAACACCCTACGGAAGCACATGGCGTCAGGTCGGGCGCCCTGTGGACCCTAAGGACTTCGTAGAAACGGAGATAACAAAGGTAAGTTCTTACCATATCTCCTGTTTTCTACCTCAGGGTCCTTAGGGATCCACAGGGATACCTTGGGGATGTCCCAAAGCAGTATCCTTCAAGGGAGGGGACGCTCCTGTGCCGAGAGGAGAATCCGCCGCCCGAAGGAAGCATCCCGAGAATCAAAGGCGTAATGCTTGACGAAAGTATGGACAGAGGACCACGTGGCCGCCTTACAAAGCTGAACAGCTGAGGCGCCACGTCGAGCTGCCCACGAAGGTCCCACAGATCTTGTAGAATGAGCTTTCACAGAGGGTGGCACTGGAAGTCCATCATGAGTGTATGCCTCAGAGATCGCCATACAGATCCAGCGTGCCAAAGTCTGTTTATTGGCAGGCCAACCCCTCTTATGAAATCCATATAGGACAAACAAAAAGTCCGATTTTCTCAAAGAACTAGTACGGTCCACGTAACTCCGCAGAGCCCGTACCACATCCAAAGAAGCCTCACCAGCTGAGAGATCAGATGAATTAAAAGCTGGGACCACAATTTCCTCGTTAATGTGGAAACTAGACACCACTTTAGGAAGGAATTTGAGACGGGTACGAAGTACCGCCCTATCCGAATGAAAAATTAGAAATGGGGGACGACACGAAAGAGCCCCAAAATCCGACACCCTTCTGGCTGAAGCAATAGCCAAAAGGAACACTGTTTTTGCCGTAAGCCATTTCAGATCCACAGAACCCATAGGTTCAAATGGAGGATCCTGTAGCGCGCCTTCAGGACCACAGCCAGATCCCATGGAGCTACCGGATGGACATAGGGAGGATGGATGCGAAGGACACCCTGCATAAAGGTAAGGATATCAGGCCGCGTAGCAATCCTTTGTTGAAACAAAACCGACAGGGCAGAAACATGCACCTTCAGTGAAGCAAGGCGTAGACCTAAATCCAAGCCTGCCTGAAGGAAAGCCAACACTCTCGATATTCTAAACTCGCGAGGATCGTACGCTTTAGGGCGACACCACTCAAAATAGGTATGCCACACCCTGTGGTAAATTCTAGCTGAAGCCGGCTTACGAGCATGTAACATGGTATTGACCACCGCTCTAGAGAAACCCTTGGACCTCAAGAAGGAAGTCTCAAGAGCCACGCCGTCAAAGATCGCCGACTCAGGTCCGGGTAGAGACAAGGACCCTGAGACAATAGGTCCGGCCTCTGAGGTAACAGCCAAGGAGTGTCGATGGATAGACACTGGAGATCAGAGTACCAACTCCTTCTGGGCCACCAGCAGGATCTTGCCTCCTTCCTGCCTGAACTTTCGAATTACTGGAGGCAGCAGGGAGAACGGAGGAAACAGGTACGCAAACTGGAAGTTCCATCGTGCCGACAGAGCGTCCACAAGGAGAGCTCCTGCATCTCTTGTTCGGGATCCGTACGCCAACAGCTTGCGGTTGTGTCTGGAGGCCATGAGGTCTATTTCGGGAAGACCCCACTTGTCCACCAGGAGTTGGAACACCTCCTGGTGAAGAGACCATTCCCCCGGGTGTATATCGTGGCGGCTGAGGAAGTCCGCCTCCCAGTTGAGCACACCCGGAATGAAGATTGCCTTCTGCCCAAGTCAGAATGCGGGACACACACCTCCCTTAGAGCCGCTTGGCTTAGAGTTCATCCCTGACGATTTAGGTAAGCCACCGTGGTGGCGTTGATTGACTGTACCTGCACAGGTTTCCCCAGCAGGAACGGTCTTTTCCAATAAATTGATTGGCAGGTCCGATTCCTCTGACGTCCACCGGCCCTGGAAGACGTGTGGGCCTGTCACAGCGCCCCAGCCCCGAAGGCAGGCATCCATTGTTAGAAGGACCCAATCCGAAATCCAAAACGAACGTCCCCTGCTGAGATGAGACTTTTGTAACCACCACGTCAAAGACAGACGCACTTCCGGATTGAGCCTAATCATCTGCGTCTTTATTCGACGGGGATTTCTGTCCCATCTGGACAGGATCAACATTTGTAGAGGCCTGGAATGGAACTGGGCATACTCCACCATGTCGAACGTTGACACCATGGAACCCAGTAACTTCATCGCTGAGAGAAGAGACCACTCGGCGACTGCTTAGAACATTGCGTATCTTGGACTGCAACAGGGCTATCTTTTCCTCCGTCAAGAAGATCCTCTGTTGCCGAGAGTCCAACAATGCCCCGAGATGGACCATTCTCTGAGAAGGAATTAGAGAGGACTTCTTCCAGTTCACTATCCAGCCGTGAGCCTGTAATACTGATATTGTCAGTTGTAGATGTCTGCAAAGGACTTGTGGCGACCCTGCCAACAACAGAAGGTCGTCCAAGTAAGGTAACAGGCGAACTCCCTGCAACCGCAGGTGTGCCGCCATGACCGCCATTACTTTTGTGAACACCCGAGGAGCCGTGGAAAGGCCAAACGGTAGAGCCTGAAACTGGTAATGGAGGTCCGACACTGTAAATCTGAGGTAACGCTGATGAACCCTGGCAATGGGGATATGCAGGTGAACATCCTGAATATCCAGGGACACCATAAAATCCCCAGGCTGCATAGCTAAAACAAAAGAACGCAGAGTTTCCATTCGGAACCGAGGGACCCTTAAAAACTTGTTCAGGGACTTGAGGTTGAGTATAGGTCGGTATGATCCATTTGGTTTTTGAACCAGAAAAAGGTTGGAGTAATATCCGGTCCCTCTCAGGGATAACGGAACAGGTTCTATTACTCCCATCTGAAGCATAGAACGCACCGACTCTTGGATCGCTAGAGCCTTTGTTGGAACTGAAGGACGTGCTGTTACAAAGTACTGATGAGGCAGCCTTCTGCGGAAGGAGGGCATATCCCTGAGATACCACCTCCCTTACCCAAGTGTCTGTGGTGGTTTTGAACCAACAAGGGGCGTATTGCAGAAGTCGGACTCCCACCTTGGGATCCCACAAGGGGAGGGCCAACCCGTCAGGCTGAGGGTTTGTCGTCCGGCATGGCAGCTGGACGTCTGGTACTCCAAGCTTGCTTCTTGGTCTTAGCGGTCTTTTTGGGACCTGAAGGTCTCGGAAAAAACTGAACCCTAGGTTTTCCCGGAGGGTGATAGGGCCGAAAGGACGGATTTTTAGACCCAGAAAGAGTCGGGGCTGAAGGTAGACATGCAGATTTGGCAGCCGCCAACGTGTCCACTATTTTATCCAACGCTGGTCCAAACAGGACCTGCCCATTGTAGGGTAAGCATTCCAAGCCTTTCTTGGATTCAGCGTCCCCCCTCCAAGAACGTAACCACAAGGAGCGTCGAGTGGTCACAGCCGCCGCAGAAATCTTAGAAGTAAGCAGGCTCAAATCCAAAGCTGCTTTGTTAATGTACGTAGCGGAATCCCGAAGGTTACCCACTAACACAACCTGTTCGCTGGTACCCTCAGAAGCAAATGATGCTTCCAAAGCGTCTGCCCACCTTTCCATAGCCTGAGCCACCCAGCAGACAGCCATAGCTGGTCTAGATGCTCCTCCAGCAAAGGAATAGATAGACTTTAGGCACACCTCCACTTTACGGTCTGTAGTATCCGTCAGAGAAGACATAGACGGCATATGCAAAGTTGCGCTTTTTACTAAGCGCGTCACATGAGAATCCACCTGAGGAGACTCCCATTTAGTGAAGTAATCTTCCGCAAATGGATATGTACGAGCCATACGCTTGTGAGGTTGAAATTTTTTTCCTGGAGATTTCCAGGCCTCCTCCATGTGATCAACTAGCTGACCAGATAGAGGTAATACTGCTGCAGCTCCTTTAACCTCTTTAAAATAAGCATGAGTAGGCACTGCAGGTAAGTTGTCATCAGTAACTACCATGGCCGCACGGACTGCCCGTATGAGGCCTGGAATGTAAATACTAGACTGCCCCTACTTGAGGAGTGTCAGTGTCCAACAAATCTAGAATTTCGCCCTCATCAGACGAGCCGTCATCCTCATCATCCTGAGCGGATGGATATGACAATAACGGTCTTTTAGCAGGTCTAGATTGATCCTGCTGAGAGCCCCGCACCCCAGAATCAGACAAACCTGGGTCAGCCTGATTAAGGACATGTTGCGGGGGGCACTGCATTACTATCGGTCCCGGAATTCCCAGAACAGGAGGCGGGACTACCGCCTGCTGTGCAAACCCCAATTGTGGAAACGTAGGAGGGAGTGCAAGCCTATTTACAAGAACAGTCAGGGCTTGTGCAAAACAAGCCCAAAGTGGTTCCTGAGAGGTGCTGGGTACAGCAGAGGTACCAGGGATGGCCAAACATGCAGCACATAACCCATCCTGTAGTATCGCCCCCTCCCCCACACCTGCTTTACATCTGGAGCAGGAAAATAGGAGAGGTGCTCCTCTAACAGAGTCCTCACTGGACATAGTGGTATGTGACACTCCTCTCACAGAAATAAATCAAACTGTGAGGTAAATTCTTACCCTGACAGTACTGGCACTGAGAGGGCTGATCAGGAGGAAGAAATAGGGATAGTAAAATGGCTGACAGGAGAAAAGATCAGGCACACAGCGCTAGCATAAAGTCACATGCAATGCAGAAACCCTGCACTAAGTGCACAATTCACTTACACAGACCTACAGCCTGGCAGTGATAGTGCTACATACGCTGACCTTATACTGGGAGGAGAGGTATGTAAGGGGCACCAAGGCTCCGCACCCTGCACCACAGCGTCTTTGCTCATAAAATGGTCGCCGGAGGATG
Source organism: Taudactylus pleione (assembly GCA_031769625.1). Classification (NCBI taxonomy): domain Eukaryota; kingdom Metazoa; phylum Chordata; class Amphibia; order Anura; family Myobatrachidae; genus Taudactylus; species Taudactylus pleione. Next base: position 46,999 of record JAUIMM010000245.1, read on the forward strand.
AAGGGAGGCGGGCCTGGGGAAGATCACTGCCTCAGCCCGCCAAAACCTCAACGTAAGGTGGCGGAGAGCAGTGATGGGGGAGGAGCCTCTTGTGCGCTACAGGGAAGGCATCCTCCCCTGCCAGGCCATTAACCCCCCGGGATGCTGGAGCGAGTTCCGCAACGCTCCAGCCCCGTATCCCTGGTGGTCTAGTGGAGAGCGCAGGCATCCGCCTGGCTCCACTATACTGCCGTCCCCAGGGAGCCCCCAGCCCTGGGGACGCCGGACTGTGAGTCAGCGGGCGCCTACCGCAGACGCCCGCTGCTTACCTTATGTAGCCACCCGTAGATCCGGCCACAGTCCAAGGCCCCCGGGGGTTCCGCTAGCTGGAACCCCCAAGAGCACGCTGAGCTCCCCGGATCGCTACCGGTGGTCGGCGCCAGCGGGGGTGGTGGAGCGGTAGCATGGACGTCCGCTGGACAGTCCTATGCTACCGCTCTTGAAGATCTTCAGGGGCTGTTATGCCCCAGCTCCCGGCCGGGCACCTACTGAAACTGAGGTGCCTTGGCCTGGGGGCGGGGTATAGGAGGGGGTCCGGAGCATCTTTAACTCTGTGGTGCCCATGGCTGGAGCCAAGCCCTGTACCCCAAGGTATCCCTGTGGATCCTTAAGGACTCTGAGGTAGAAATGTAGTTCCATGCTGTATTTAGCAGCATGGTGTCATTCACTGCAGATGGGATGATGAGATGAGGATTATGAACAACCTGCGGGTAAGCGCGACCAGGTGTACACATTATTCGGTCTGCACGATATATCGTTCCAATCTGAGTAGGAAAAACATATCTTGCAAAAGGACTGCCTAGTGTGTACCCAGTTTTATATTTGCTCCTACCACATTTCCACAGCACATTGTTGACCTACGCGGAAGTGGAAATGGGTCTCAGAAAGGGACTACATAAATAAACTTTAATATACTTGAGGATAGTACAGTCAGGAAAATTATGGACTACTCTTAGAACCTGCAGCTTCATCTGAATATTACACATTTGCAGTATCCACTTTATCCTTTTTTCTGACGATATGGTTAAATGGAACAATCTGCCTAAAGGATCTATGGCCTCATGGGGTCTGCGTAATACGCCAACCCTACTATTAGACCAAAAACAAGAGATATGGTAAGAACTTACCTTTGTTATCTCTGTTTCTACGAAGTCCATAGGGTCCACAGGGTTGACCTTGGGGTATAGGTTGGGAACCAAATCCTGGCACCACGCAGTTAAAGCTTTTAGCTCCCAGGATGCACTTGGGTCCACTCTCCCTATAACCCCACCCCCAAGCCAGAGGCACCTCAGTTTTTAAGTAGCCAAAGGCCGGAGGAGGAGAGAAAAAGAGAGAAAACTGGAACACTCAATAACCATACTCACAGAAATGGGAGACGGAAAATCGGTGACCAGCCACACAGCCCATATGAAGCCAGGTGCGTCAGGAGGGGCGCCCTGTGGACCCTATGGACTTCGTAGAAACAGAGATAACAAAGGTAAGTTCTAACCATATCTCTTGTTTTCTACTTTAGGGTCCCATAGGGGGTCCACAGGGTTGACCTTGGGGATGTCCCAAAGCAGTTCAACCAAGGGTGGGGACGCTCCTGTGCTGAGAGGAGAATCCGCCGCCAAAAAGGAAGCATCCTGAGAGGCAAAGGAAACCAATGCCTAGAACCTAGTAAGGCAAAACAGCCAAGGCACCACAGCGAGCCGCCCACGAGGGTTACATGGCCCAAGAAAAAACAAGCCTCATCAACAGAAAGGCCTACCCATGGGTAGGCCCCTGAAGAAGACATACGAGGCCCTCCAGCCAACATTTGGCTATAGGCCGGCCAGCCTTTCTTATTAAAACCAGAAATCTCAGACCACCAATAAGGAGTCCGTTTTCCGTAAGGAACTTGAACGGATCACATAAATCCACAGAGGCCGGACCACAGTCAATGAGGCCACACCAGCCGAGAGGACTGGGGACTGAACGGCCGTACAATAAGTTCCAGAATAATATGGAACCTAAAAATCACTAAGAAGAAACACAGGGCGAGAGCAACTCACACCCTGACATGATGCCCTCCAGAAGAGGGAGCCACATGAGAACGCTCCCAATTCCGACACTCACCTGGTCGATATAAACACCCTGAGAGAAAGAGAGAGCCAAACCAATAGACCATGTAATGGCTTTCACAACCAGCTGTTCCTTTGACTGTCCCCAGAGGGGACAGTCAGTGGAGATCCGCACTGTCAGGAAGGCCAGGCCGAAGGTGAAACCCAAGCCAGCCGGAAGGAATACCAGAATATCTGGAAATCCTGGACACCGGAGGATCGTATCGACAGGTATACTACCATAAGAATTATGGCTGCCACAGTTTGTGGTAGGTCCCAGCAAAAGCTGATCCATGTGCTCTAATCATTCCAACGATGACAAAGCCAGGGAAGCCGTAAGACCACTGTAGGGACGCAGTCAAAGACAAACGACCCAGGTCCAAGGCAAACCCCAGGACCCTGAGACAACAGGTCTGGGCAGTGAAGCATCAGGAATGGAGTATCGATGGAGAGACTCCGAAAAACCAAGTACCCCTGACATCTGGGGCAATCAGGAGCCACCAGCAGGAAAGCTTTCTGTCTCGATTGAAACACTTCCCTCGAGGAAGAATGGAGACCGGAGAACACAGGTACGCAAATTGGAAGGACCACTTCACCGACAAAGAGTCACTGAAGGTTGCTTCAGAATCCCCAGAGTTGGACTGTAACACCATAGTGTGATAGTCAGAAGGCCATGAGGGTCATCTCAGGAGGGCCCCCCCCCTGCTCACCAGGAGATGAAACCTCTCTTGGGAAAGAGACTAGTCCCCGGGATGCACGTCGTGACGGCTGAGGACTCCCGCTTCCCAATGGAGAGCACCTGAAATGAACGCTGTCGAGATGATCGGGAGGAGACCCTCGAACAATGTCCGAATGTATGACATACCTGACATTGCCACCCAACGAACAGTATTGCTAAAAAGGAAGCCACTGTTCTGACCCTGTCGGACTGAACTTTTTCAGGTTCACCGGGAAACAAGAGCTATGCCAGAGTGAAGGCCGAAGACAGGCTAAAGTTCCAACAAGTTAATTGACAGGGTGGATTCGACAGACATCCAACTGCACTGAAATGGATGCGAACCAGAAACTGTCCTTAGCAAAGAATACCCTGGACGAGATGGCCATAGTCACCCGAAAAGGGACCGACTTGCCTCCAGGGAGAGCATCATCGTTTGAACAGTGATCAGACAGAAAAAAACTTGTTCCATCTGGAGATAAGCCAAATATGGAAAGGCCTGGAATGGAACTAAGCCCATTCCACCCTTCCAAAGGCAGACACTGAATAGTGGACCATGCATCCCAGATTGTAAAGACATATGTCGACTGCGCAGACATCCATGTACTCCTAATGGAAGAGTGGAGATGCCGTCTTATGCCAGAAGAATTCTCAGATTCTGAGACTCCAGCAGGGCTCCTAGGTGAAGAATACCCAGAGAGGGATGCAGGGAGGACTTTTTCCCCATTGATTAAACAGCTGCACCCTGAAAAGGCCACAGTCAACCTGACCCGGCTGTAAAGTACCCCGGTGATCCTGTTAAGAGCAGGAGGCCATCCACGTACAGGAGCATTGGGATATACTGAACAGAAGAACTGTCAGAAAATCCAAAATGTTGGTAAACCCCTGTGGGGCTGAGAACAGTCCCAACAGGCAGAGCCCGAAAAAATTGTAAGTGCTGTGATACAGCAAACCTCAGTCCATGCTGAGGCAAGGTCTCTGTAAGTACCCGTAGGCACGCGTCCTGTATATCCAGTGATACCATAAAGTCCCCAGGATCCAAACATAGTATGATGGAGCATAGGGATTGCCTCCTGAGCCCAGGTAGCTTTAGGAACTGGTTCAGGGAATTGAGACAGAGAATACGCCAAAGAGGACCATTAACCCACCGCACCAGAAAGAAAGCAGAACAACCAGTCCCTCGCTAAGAAAGTGGGGATGGCCCAATTAGCTCCACTTACCGCAACAACTGTATAGCTTTCTGGATTTGTAAGGCCCTGTTCGGGTCCGAATAAGGGCCTGCGTACCATCACATGGAAATAGGCCGCCTGAGCAAAGAGAGGACGTACCCTCCTACCCACATAGCCGCGGCAACTTGACACTAGTACCGGGCGAACTGAGAAAATCGCCATCTCCCAGTGGTAGGCCGGTCTAGTCAGGCTGAAGATATATCCGTAGGTTCAGAAGCAGGATCGGCTGGCAGTCCAGGCCTGCTCGGTACTGGATATGTCGGCCCTTGTAAAGGCCGACAGTCTATGAAGAAACAGACCTTTAGGCTGACCCAGGGACAAAAAGACTTAATAGACTTAGTCTGAGGCCCTGTAGCGGGCATAGCTGAAGGCGGTAAATTTGTACTGCCACTGTCAAGGTCAGGACCCAACAAGATCTACCCTATAGATGGTATCTGCACCTCTGCATTCCCAGAGCGCAGCCATAGGGTATTACGGAGGATACAGTCGCAGCCGAAACTATGAAAGTTAGGAGACTGGTATTCAATATAGGCATGTCCACCTATGACAACTGCATATATTACGTGAGCGACCAAATACATTTGAACCCCAGACGTGTTGTAGGGGAAAAAATATTACAAATGCATCAGCTCAGTATGCACTAGTATTAACCAACCATGCTATAGCCATGGTAGGATGGGTAACAACCCCTGAAAGCGAGTATACTGATTTCAGGCAGAGTTACCACCTACGGATCGGAAGAATCCGACCACGCAGGAATGGGATGCGTAGTAACGTCTGTAATCAGACGAGTAACACGCCCATCCACCCCAGGAGGGGCTCGTGATGACCCCCAGGGAATTTGGGACAGGAGGCCAAACACTGTTGTAATACCTCGTTTCTGGCAACAGCCAGAGTCCCGCCATGCGCTAGTCAGCAACAGGGAACCAGAAGGCACGTAATACTGAGGGTGTATGATACAGGTGCAGGTCAACATTCACTCTAACCAGAATGGACCTGCTACCAGCCCTAAAGCAGGGATAATAATACCTGAAATAGGCTTCCCCCCGTGTAAGAGGGAAAGAGCCCAAAACAGTATCCAGTTCACGGCAGAGCCAACTGGGAAGTAACCACAGGGCGTCAACCACGCCAATTTGCGTTTCGTAGAAAAACAACATCCACCCAGGGTGGCTGTTGTGGTAATCCCTGCAAGGGGAATGACAGACTATTGTGGCACCAGGGAGAATTCATATACTCGAAAAAAAACCTGCAGGGAGCTATAGTCTGTGTCACAGGGGAAAAGTGCAAGAAACTGCAAGATACCCTGAGATGAAAACGCCAGTATGGTGAAGTAACCCCCAGGTGAAGTACAACAATAAGGGCCCGCCTGGCGATCCGCAATTGAGAGGATCCCGAGAAAACAAACCGCCCAAGGGGGTCGTGAAAGGGGCCGGCACCCGATGACGCCACATACAGAACCCTTTAAGAGTTAAACCCTCCACACTAACACCTGCAGCACATGGCTTGCAGGATAGTAAAAATGGTGCAGTATAACGCTCTATCTCCTGGTCAGACATATCTGACCAAGCATTGCGATCAAGCAGCGCTATACTGGTCCTGACTGATACTAAAAATTAGCTGCAGGGACCCATTTTCAGCGTATGCAACACACAGTTCCACTCAAAATATGGCAACGTGCAGCACGCAACAGTATGTGACAAACCTCACAAATATTAACAAGTATATAAATGTGAGGTCTCAGAACCACCCCAAGCACAGCTGTATTAGGGCAGAAAAAGAAAAGGGATAGATATACACTGACAGGTGAGAGAATAAAGTACAGACAGTCAGCACTAGCATAAGTCACATACAATGCAGATATATACATATATACATAAACATGTCATATAATATACTGCACTATTACACTGCATGCAACTTACCCAGATTCAGTGTCTGGGAAGGCTACAGCGCTGTGTACACTGACCTGATGGTGAGGTACGCAGGGGGACTGGACCAACTGCCATCTCCAGAGATTTCTGCTGCACCACAAAGAAATGGCCGCTGGAGACCTCAGAAGAAGCGTGACCCGCGGAAGAAGCAGCTCAGCGACGCCAGACTATGGATACTGAAATGCGCGCTGAGGTGAGGGAAGGCTGCCTCCCCTGGCCGGCTATTAACCCCCGGGACGCCGGCTCCCTGCACCGAACACTAAGTCCCTGGTGGTCTAGTGGATACACAGGGTATGGGGGGGCCCGCCGCCACCTCAGGGTATGGGGGGGCCCGCCGCCACCTCCGGTCCGTCCCCAGAGACCGGAGGCACAGGACTGCATTTCAAATGCGCGGATCAAGGCAAGCGGTGACCCGCACCTTACCTGCTCCACGTGGATCCGGCAGCAGTCCTGGGCACCCGCAGAGTCCGGCTAGTACAGACTCTGGGGTCCCGCTGAGATCCCCAGATCTGTACTGGCGTCTCAGCGCCAGCGGGGTGACGGAGAGGCAGCTTAGACGTCCTATGGACAGTCTGACGCTCTGAAGAATCCAAAGTAAAAATAAAAAACTTTGTCCTTTAGAAAAAATAAAGCTATGGGGCTGCTAATCAGCTCCCCACTGCACTAAAAGGTGACCTGACTCCGGCCGGGCACCAACTTAAACTGAGGTGCCCCTGGCTTGGGGGTGGGGTTATAACGAGAGTGGACCCAAGTGCATCCTGGGAGCTAAAAGCTTTAACTGCGTGGTGCCCGGATTTGGTTCCCAACCTATACCCCAAGGTCAACCCTGTGGACCCCCTATGGACCCTGAAGTAGAAACAATTGTAACGGTCGACCCACGATGTATATTGTCATTCCTCCAGGGTCCAATTAGCGACATCATGAGCCAAGGTGAGGTACTGTGTCCGGTGTCATAATGTTAACGGGCACTCTGTTAGTTTCAATATGGGAGCAGAAGACCTAAAGAACTCTGCACTGACCTGCTGGATATGCGTCTGGTACCTTCCGCATTGAATGTGGATGTGATTTGAGGCAGTGTTATGGTCTGTTACCACGGACAATTCTGGCTAGCTCCGTTGGTCACGATCATTAAGCACCTGTGGTCGGCCACTGCGCTGTCCACGGTGGGTGGTAAGGCCTTCCATAAAAGGTATTACCGGTACACACTAGATCAGGGGTTCCCAACCACTGTCCTCAAGGCACACCAACAGTCCAGGTTTTGGGGATAGCGATACTTGAGCACAAGTGACTTAATTAGTACCTCAGTTATTTTGATTTCACCAACTGTGCACAATCATGGAGACTGCTAAAACCAGGACTGTTAGTGTGCCTTAAGGACAGAGGTTGGGAATCACTGTTGTAGACTGAGGAATGTTGAATATCCGCACAACTTCGGAAACTGAATATCCGTCAGGCACCCACTATCATGGCCCGTTCGAACTCCGATAATTCACGTCGCCTGCCAGGAGCAGCCTAACCGATGTCCAAACTGACTCATGAGAAGTCAATTACAACTAATGCAGTTCTGGACTTTTCCAAGATGTCGCAGTTCAGTGATACCACCTAACATTACCTTTACATACTGCTATCTCATGACTTTTGGCACTTTAATGTATTATGAGACTTTGCTGACCCCTCATTATCCTGGATGAGTCATGTTTTGTGCACTACGTCATTCATCCTGTACCATTTAATAGCATTATTGTCAAAACAAGAGGATCCTTTAATGTCTGAATCCTCGATTACCTCGCCCTTTTCTAACAAGGATCACCAGGAAACAGACCCTACACAGGATGGAGCCAAGCTAGAACACAGGCAATTCCAGGATGCTGTAGTTTAACGAGAAAGGAAGAAAAAGAAGAGAAAGGAGGAAAAAGAAGGAAGAGAAAGGAGGAAAAAGAAGAGAAAGGAGGAAAAAGAAAAGAAAGAATCAGGGAAAGGAGGAAGAGAAAGAAGAAAAGAGAAAGAAGAAAAAAGGAAGAAAGAAAAAGGAAGAGAAGGAGGAGTTTAATATACCAAGGTCCTAGAATGAATTATCCAAAGGACGATTGAGAAAAGAGCAAATTTACTGATCGCTCTTTCCTTGAAATAATCCATGGCAGCCATTACAATGAGTGGTTTCACCCCTAGGTTAGGAAGAAACCGATAAATAAAAATATATTCAGACCATAGTTAGTGAAGCTCCTCCACTACTCCAGTGTCTGAGTAACTTCTGAAAACGAATAACAAATATATCGAAAATAAAAGTGTGGAATTTGGGCTGCCATGAAGTATTTCAAGGTAAAAGGAATAATCAGCAAATATAATTTGCTGTTTCTCTTCAAAAGTCTATGGCAGCCATTACAATAGGATGTACCCAAATAATATCGTAGGGAGGCCTACAAAGAAACCAAACCACATATGATGCATAATTAAAAGTGTATTTAAGTGGCTATAGCTCGCAAGCTGCATTAGTAGAGGATAAGAAACCCACATGATAGTGAAAAGAGAGGGCATGGATTGATGTTCAGACTGCTGCCTTGTACAGCACAGTCAGTAGTTTGAGGCCTTTTTGCCTAAGATGTTTCCAATGCACGGTGTGCTCTCAGTAATTGTGGCACCTTACGTCCATTCTTTTTGAATACCTGTGATTACTTATTTAAACCATCTAGAAATAGCTTGCTTTCAATCATAAACAGTTGTCCTAGATTTGCAAGAACCTCCGTCCTGAATAAATACAGTGACTGTTCACAAAATGTAGTGGTTTCCTACACCTTTTTGCTCTATTAAAAAAATAAATGTACAAGTAAATGGTACCTTGTCCAAACCAATGAATGTTGCTACTCCAACATTCTGTTTCTTCAAAAAATTAACACAGTCTTGTGCAGTATCAATAGTATCCACAACAATATGATCCAATGCTCCACATGATGATGATATGGCAACATCATATTTTTCATCAATAGCTCCAAGATCACCCTAAAAGGGAAAAAAATAAAAATAAATCGTTGTACCCAACTAGTTGCAATGCAAAAAGGTTTAACAAATTTGGCAATAGTGAGATAAACTTAAAAATAAAGTATAGAATAATAAAAGTAAATTATATAGTGGTTGTAAAAACAATCACCATTTTAAAAAGTTTGAAATTCTACAAAAAATGCTTACATCATCGAATAAAAATCATCAATATGTTTTAAACTCCTCCAACTCCTTTCGTTTTCAAACAAAGCCCCACAATGCAGTAAAGAAAGAAAAACCGTTGCAGAGTTTGGCATAAGCCTAACCCTTCATATCATTTGAAGAATACATACCTATTTTTAAGCATGGGGGCATCCTAATGCTGTGGATATGCTTCTCTGCTTTAGAAACGCTAAAAGCTTTCAAAATAGATGATGAAAAATAAATACAAAGCCTGCAAGGGACTTAGGACAGGATAGATGTTTTAGCAGGACAATGAACCGCAAATCCACACTGAAGAAGTCTTCAAACATAAAAAAGCCACTCCTTAACCCCATCAGAATGCTGAAAGCACCACATCAAAGGCTAATGCAGACTGAGAAATATTGCAGAATCCAGATATGCAAGGAATTACACAAATCAAGATTATCAATGCTTCTATAATAAATTATTGTCCATGCTTTTCTCTTGTAAATAGGATTTCCAATATTCTCTTATTTGACAATGCAGTATTTTGTGTTCAGCAGAGTAAGAACCCAAATACGAGGGTTGTTCAATAAGTAAGATAACAAGACCTCAAGCGTGTGTAATGTTCTCGGTTTCATTCTAATTTCCTGCCAGGCCAGAGCAGGTAGACCACTGCTTCCCCTCACGGCCATTATACTGTGCCTAATATCAGTCATACTGTCAACATCAGTTATAAGAAGGCGAGGCTGGCGGAAACATGGTCAAACATTGAGCTACGTAATGTTATCAGATTTCTTCATCTAAAAGGGCACATGTGCTAAAATTCATTGCCAACTTGTTGAGGTGTATGGCTATGTCGTACATGTCATGGAAACAGGTATGCGTTTGGTGCATCGCCTTTGAGAATGGTAGAACAGATGTTCAAGATGAGCAACGATCTGGCCAGCCAAGCACGTCCACCAGATGACAATTTGTGCCGCACTGAAGGTCTAATTCAGGAGGACAGACAGACACATTCAAATTAGTGTTACCGACGAACTGAACATCTCAGTATGTACTGTGCACAACATCGTTCATGAGCAACTGGTGTACATGAAAAAGTGTTAAGCACGCTGGGTACTCAAGCAACTCCCAAGTTTACAAAAAAAATAGGATGGGATATTCTCTCGTGAACTTTACGCAGTAACAGTAGGGAGTGCAGTTCCTGCAACTTATTGTTACAGGAAATTAAGTATTGATGCATCATGTGGCACTGGAGATGAAGCAAGCACCCATGACATGGCAACACGCGTCATCCTCACCTTCAGAAAAATTCAAAACGACTCCATCAGCAAAGGTGGCCATAGTGACAGTCTTTTGGGAACACAGGGGTGTGCTTGTTGATTTCCTCACCAAGGGTATTACGGTGAATGCTATCCGCTGTTGTGACACATTGGTTGCGACACCCTCAGCTGGGCGTCTATACCTTTGGGCGCCCGAACGAGCAACTCAATTATTGTTCCATTCAGACACCTAAAGCTGCAGAGGGTACACATTTATTCTCGCAGCCTCCTGAGGTGTGTGAAGAAATGTGTGCAAAGTTCACCGATTTGGGCGCCCTAACCCCTCCTATAAATGGGTCAAACTGCTTTGCGTGGCTAAACCCCGGACTTTTAGCAGTGTTAAAGACTAATGGGCGCCCAAACTAAACAATTAAATGGCTCCGTTGGGAGCCTATTCCTAGTGATGCCCAGCAGGAGGAGCGCAGAACATTTGAATTTCCCCTATTGAGCCGGTTGCAGAGGGCAATTAGTTGAAAACTGCTTGTATTGCTGCGGACAGGCGTTTTATTGCTGCGCGATAATGCCAGGTCACATTCAGCAAACCATGCAAAGTGAGTTGTTACGGCACTACCACTAGGTACTGGACCATCCTCCCTACAGCACTGACCTGGCACCAAGCGATTTCCATCACTTTGGACCATTGAAACAGACAGACAGTAAAGTTCAGCAAGCCATAAGGTCCTGGCTTCAGGCGCTTGACACAAGTTTCTTCAATGCCGGGATAGATGCGTGGAAAAATGATCTGTATCAATGATTACTATTGATTATACATATAGGTACGAGTTAAATACATTTACGCAATGAGAGGTATATGTTACCTTATTTATTGAACCACCCTCTTATATGGATATTGACATGATGTAAGAAACAAAAAAAATCATGTAATCTTTTGGGACTGGTGGATTCGGGGTTGTAGACTAATACAGTGGGGGCCCATTGGAACTGGGAGTGGGCTCTGCATCTGGGATTATTACCAGTTGCAGGGTGAGAGGTAATAATGTTGGGGAACTTTTTTCAAAGGATGGGGAGTTATTTTACAATGGGGGTGACAAAACATCCCCTAGGTATATGGTTTTTAAAATAAAATTATATATATGAAACGTGTTGGGCGTTCCTGTGGTCACCACCTACTTGAGACAGATAAGTGGATTGTTTATTTAATTGTACGCACAGACAATTTGAGGCGGTTTCTTTTTATCTCCCTACATATTTATGTACCTCGGGAATGAGGAAACCTATGGGAGTTGAAGCATTGTACCAGATTATGAACTAACTAATGTTGGTACAAGCATTACAATTTCTTACAAATTCAGATTTGGTGCGGGTCACCTAAGAGGCACGTTTTGTGTAGTATATTACACTCACGGTGGTGTACAAAAACAACTTTTTCTTTTAAAATATATTTTTCCACAATTGGTCATTCGTTTATCTTTCCTCCTGCATGAGAGCACAGATAAATATATATTTACCAGAATTACACTTTTCTCCCGTTTACCTATATATGTTCAACACAGTAGCACTATATGAAGACAAAAGATTTCTACAGGGACAGCAGAAACTTTTAAAGTACATTGGATTTGTTGTTAAGGTCTTTATCTATTTTTGCACTGAAGGCAATATACACCATGGTTTTTTACCATTTTTGTTGATTTCTGAATATATCGTTTTTTTGGAGAGTGCAACACGTCTGATTTGTTATGCTCTGGTGGGGAGTGCAACACATTTGATTTTTTATGTTGTGTTTGAATTACCTACAATTGTAGATATTTTCTTTTGACACTGTATGGTTAGTTGCGCCACTTACACTGTTGTTTACACTTTATTAAAGAAATACTAAACATTTCTGGACATTTTTTTGGGAAAACATTTGATAGTTAAAGTGGTTAAGTACACAAGCTACATACACACCATGAGCTATGTATTTTTAACAAGGTTACATTTAGGGTCCGTATTCAATTAGTTTCGCACCTGCGGAAAAGTTTTGCATGCCATACTTTTCTCCGACATCGCGTGTTTTGGCCACAAACTTTTCTTGCGCACCCCCGCAATTGGCAATTCCAAAAGAACCGAAAACGCATCCCGGCGAATGTGAAACAGGCAAAAAGTGCTGTCAGAAATGGGGAAATTAGCCTGACACCCCCAAAAAGATGCACGAATATTGGGGATCAATCTAGATGTGCCCGAATAGCCCTAATAAAACTATTTGGGGTACTTTAGTTGTTTCAATAGCTTCTAATTAGCGTCTGCACAAGTGGTGAATAGCATTAAGCAGTATTTTTTGGTGAAAATAAGTAGTCCTGTCAAATTTAGGGTACCTGAAAATGGGTGCTAGCATATTTTAAAGTCGCTAAAGTGAAGTTAAAAAAAATAAAATAAAAAAAAAATATCTGAAGCAAACACCTGCAATAAAAATTAAAAAAAAAAAAAACACACAGCTCACCCATACTTTCAGACCCCCGAAAAGTATTTAGCTACTTTTTATGTTTGGACCACCACTTTGTACTTTTTTGCCTCCAAATTCAAAGTACTTTTTAGGGGTGTTCCTCGGTTTTTTGTTTTTTTTAGGGAATTTTTGACGCAGTTATCCTTTGGGGGGCTGTCCCAAGGGTTCTGAGTGATTTCCCCACCTTTGCACTCCAAAATACAAAATGCACTTCTTTTCTCCTGCTATTCTGAGGCAAATCTTTTTCACGAATTACATTGCAATGACTTTCCGCGTACGCGAAAAGTATTTGGAATTGAATACGGAGATAAGTCTCCGACTTGCGAAAAGTCACAATCTGTGATACTTTTTCGCGGCTAATTGAATACGGCCCTAGGTTTGGACTGTACTGTAATGTACTTTAATGTATATTTTAACAAATTTGAAGGAGTGATTACCAGAGATAAATGATCCAGAAGGAAACAAGACATTTCCATGGACTCAACTAAAGCACAGGAAAAACAAGAGATATGGTAAGAACTTACCTTTGTTATCTCTGTTTCTACGAAGTCCATAGGGTTGACCTTGGGGTATAGGTTGGAAACCAAATCCGGGTACCACGCAGTTAAAGCTTTCAGCTACCAGGATGCACTGGGTCCACTCTCCCTATAACCCCGCCCCCAAGCCAGAGGCACCTCAGTTTGTAAGTAGCCAAAGGCCGGAGGAGGAAAGAAAGAAGACTGGAACACTCAAGAACCACACTCTCAGAGAAGGAGACGGGAAACCGGTGACCTGTAACACAGCCCATATGAAGCCAGGTGCGTCAGGGCGGGCGCTCTGTGGACCCTATGGACTTCGTAGAAACAGAGAACAAAGGTAAGTTCTTATCATATCTCTTGTTTTCTACTTCAGGGTCCATAGGGGGTCCACAGGGTTGACCCAAAGAAGTCCTTATAAGGGTGGGGCCGCCCCTGTGCTGAGAGGAGAATCCGTCGCCCAAAGGAAGCATCCTGAGAGACAAAGGAAACCAATGCCTAGAACCTTAAAAAGGTGTGGAGAGAAGACCACGTGGCCACCTAGCAAGGCAGAACAGCCGAGGCGCCACAGCGAGCCGCCCACAGCCCGAGTGGAAGAAGTATCAACCAAAATAGAAAGGCCTAGCCTATGTGTAGGCCCCTGAGATAGTCATACGAAGTCATCTTACCAATGTCAATTTATTGGCCGGCCATCGTTTCCTGTGAAATCCAAAGTCCACAACTAAGGAGTCTGATTTCCTGAAGGAATTTGAACGGCTCACATAAATCCGGAGAGGCCGGACCCCAGTCAAGGAGGCCACATCAGCCGAGAGGACTGGTGACTGAAATATCAGTACCATAAGTTCAGGAATAATATGGAACTTAAAAACCACTTTAGGAAGAGACACAGGGCGAATGCAACTCACAACCCTGACATGCTGAACTAACCAAAACAGGGAGCCACCTGAGAATGCTTCCAATTCCGACACTCTCCTGGCGGATGCAAACGCCATAAGAGAGAGAGAGCCTAAGCAATAGACCAAGAAATGGCCATCACAGCCAGTGGTTCAACTGAATGTCCCAGGAGGGCACGAAGAACCACTACTAAATCCCAAGGAGCCCCTAGGGGGGGAGAAAGGGAGGCATAATCCAGAAAACACCCTGAAGGATGAACCGGATAGCAGAGAATGGAGCAATTCCACATCCAAACCACACTGACAGTGTAGAGATCCACACTGTCAGGAAGGCGAGGCGGAGGGTGAGACCCAAGTCAACTGGAAGGAATGCCAGAATTTCTGGAAATTCTAAACACCGGAGGATCGAAGTGACAGGTATGATACCATAAGAATTATGTATGCCACAGTCTGTGGTAGATACCAGCAAAAGCGGGTCTATGTGCTCTTAAACATCTCAAGGATGACAGAGCCAGGGAAGCCTTAGGACCACAGTAGGGACGCAGCCAAAGACGAACGATCCAGGTCCAGGGCAAAACAAGGACCCTGAGACAACAGGTCCGGATAGTGAAGCAGCAGGAATGGAGTATCGATGGGGAGATTCCAAAAATCTAAGTACTCGTGATGTCTGGGGCAATCAGGAGCCACCAGCAGGACAGCACCTCTGTCTCGATTGAAAAGCTTCCGAAGACCTCGAGGAAGAAGGGAGACCGGAAGAAACAGGTACACAAAGTGGAAGGACCACTTCACTGACAATGACACACAGAAACAAGCAGTCTAGCGCTGAAATTAGTATATAATGAAACACACAGTTGTTTTATAAAAAGACCACAAGACTGCAGCTTCAAATATCACGACAGGCTGTACTCTACCTGTCAATATGATCAACAACTAATAGAACAATGAAGCGCAATCAAATATTTATTGATAAAAATTGTATGATAAAAATATCACAATGGGAAAAAAATGCCTCCCCTAGACAAATGCTAACTTTGAATCAAAAGATGGATATTGGTTAGTCAAAAAAATAAATGTTTAAAAAATATGACAACTGAACTTGTTTAATATATAAAATTCAGACACAAGAAAGATCAAATATTGAGTCCAAAAAATCCAGAATTATTGAGGCAAGATATTTGATAATATCTGTAGATGCGGATAATGAATAGACCAGAATATCCGAAGTATAAACACCTTAGATAGTTTGTTGCAATGAACTGTAAGATAGCAAATATCTGTGAATTGTTTCAATGTAGCTAGCTCTTATTAGCGCTATCTTTGCTTCAGTCCCATAATAAGTCAATACATATATATTATAAACATAATCCTCCAGGAAGATAGGATACTGCACAATCAGTCCATATAGAAAAGGTATACTGTTTAACAACACGTGGTGCACTCACGTTTGTAACGGATACCGTGTTTTCCTCTGTTATCCGGAGGTATGCATACTTGTATTTTTTGCAGCAGCAATAGCCGATGAAAGTGTCAGGTGGACTGAACCTGCATAAAGTGCCAGGTCTATCTCCTCTATCCTCCGGAGGCCTGCACACCTGTAGTCTCCACGGCGGCAATGTATCAGACACCTGTATGTCTGTATTCTCCGCAGCGGCAATACGGAAGTCGGGTTGAATGAGCCGGCACAACAGCGGACAGTGTGATCACACGGGCAGTATATAGCTTACTGCCGTCTATTCTTCTACACGTTTCTCCGCCTGTCCAGTAGGTAAACTAGGGTGAGTGCGACTTTCAACTGTGTGCAACGGTATCCGTTACAAATGTGAGTGCACCACGTGTTGTTAAACAGTATACCTTTTCTATATGGACTGATTGTGCAGTATCCTATCTTCCTGGAGGATTTTGTTTATAATATATATGTATTGACTTATTATGGGACTGAAGCAAAGATAGCGCTAATAAGAGCTAGCTACATTGAAACAATTCACAGATATTCGCTATCTTACAGTTCATTGCAACAAACTATCTAAGGTGTTTAAACTTCGGATATTCTGGTCTATTCATTATCCGCATCTACAGATATTATCAAATATCTTACCTCAATAATTCCGGATTTTTTGGACTCAATATTTGATCTTTCTTGTGTCTGAATTTTATATAATAAATAAGTTCAGTTGTCATATTTTTAAATCACTGACAATGAATCAGCGAAGGTTGCTTCAGTACCTTAAGAACTGGACTCTTACACCGGCAGTGTCTGATAGAGGCAGAAGGCCATGAGGGCTCCCTCTGCTCACTAGGAGTTGAAACCTCTCTTGGAGAAGAGACCTGTCCCCGGGATGCACATCGTGACGGCTGAGGAAGTCCGCTTCCCAATGTAGAACTCCCGGAAAGAACACTGTAAAGATGGCCGGGAGGAGTCCCTCGGACTATGTCAGAATGTGTGACACTCCCGTAATTGCTAACCAACGACCAGTGTCACCTAGATGTAAGCCACTGTTGTGACACTGTCAGACTGAACCGTTTCAGGTTCACCATGAAGCCTGTGTTAGGCCAGAGTGAGGGCCCAAGACAGCTTAAAGTTCCAACAAGTTAATTGGCAGGGCGGAAGCGACAGACATCCAACAGCCCCGAAGGACCGGTCACAGCACCTCAGAGACAGGCGTCCGTAGTAAGGATTACTCTAGATGAGATGGCTATAACCACCCAGATAGAGACACACACATCTCCAGAGAGAACATCTCTAAACAAACAGTGATCCGATGGAGAAAACCGTTCCCTCTGGAGAGGATCAGTCTTTGCAAAGGCCTGGAATGGAACTGAGCATATACCACCCTTTTGAAGGTAGACACCCTGGATTGAAGAACCCACAAGACAGAGTGTATAGACACTTGTCAACTGTGGAGACATCTGTGCACTCGTAGTTAAAGAGTGGAGATCTTGTCTGATGTTAGAAAGGATTCTCCGATTCTGAGAATCCAGTAGGGCTCCCAGATGAATTATATCCTGTGAGGAATTCAGGGAGGACTTTTTCCCAGATGATTAACCCTTCGTGCTAGTGAAGGGTAGCAATGGATAACTGGAAATGCCTTCAAAGAATCCTGGTGATCCTGTAAAGAACAGGAGGTCGCCTGGATACAGTACACACACACACACACACACACACACACACATACATATATATATGTATAGGATGGTAGTATTATGCTATTTTTCGTTAAATATTTGTTTTGGTTTATATTTCTTTTTTTCTAGGTCGTGTACGTATATAAAAATTTTTTTTGTTTTTGTTGTTTTTTTCTAAGATTGGTATTTAGCAGGACATTTATTGAGTGATGCTTTTAAGATAATAATTTTTTCTATGTTATTTTGTTCATGTATCTTTTATATGTATGTGTCTTTTAGTGAATTGTTGCTGAATTGAGGGATTCAAGGGGGCCTGTCAGACGTTTAGTTTCACTCTCCACGGATTTGTGTTTGTATTCTGGTTACCTTGGTAACCGCTGTAAGACCGGTCTTCCGGGTATTAAGGGGCACGTGATTCATCTGCACCACGTGTCTCCGGCTGTCCACTGCACAGGCTTGGTGCCTGTCACACGCCCCTCGCATCACGCGCCGGCATTGGTCCCTTTGCGGCATGACGTTCTGCGGGGAGTGTCTGTATTTTGCAGTTTGGGATGAACAACCGTCATCGTCCGGTATGCAAGGCCCAGAACGAGTCTTGGCTTCCCGCATCAGGTGAGTGTTAATTACATGTCTGATTCGGCGCCCTTTTCTCCTTTTTCTAGGCCAGGTTACTGTATTCAGCTTGTGCTCATGATGAAGGTGGTTGTACCACCGAAACGGCCGTCGGGCGCTTTATCCAGCATACTGCATTTGGTCACCAGGCACTGTTGAGTATCTACTGCATCGCAGATGTGACATGCAAAAATATTTTTTCCCGATGTAATTTGGCTGTACTTCAATACATGTGTTTTCATTGATTAACTGTCTGGTGTGCTGGCTTCAGAGGTTGGTTCCCCCCTTCTTTGTTGTAGGGGATCTGGTCTCACTTTTGTATATATGTATAAAAATATATTATATATATATATATACATACACATACACACACATATATATATATATATATATATATATATATGACACACGAACATGACGTATAATATACTGCAAAATGTCGCTACATTCAACTGCCCAGATTCAGTGGGCACGATTCTATTCAGCGTGATGTAAATTGCTCCGGGAGTGAGCTCCCGAAGCTATTCAATACACCGCGTTGCCAAGTCCGACTAATGATTTCTTCTCTCATCCCTCCGGGGATGAGAGAAGAAATCCGATAAAAAGTCCTGGTGCAAGGCTGTTTTCTGCCCTTCGCGCCTGGAAAACAGCCTCGCGTCGGGAAGTTAGGTCGGGGAATGCCCGTTATCGCGCCTAAACACCCTGTTTAAGGCGCGATAACGAGCCTTCCCCGACCTAACATCGCGACGAATTGAACAGCTCCGGGAGCTACCTCCCGGCGCTATTTACATCGCGCTGAATAGAATCGTGCCCAGTGTCTGGGAAGGCTATAGCGCTGTGTACACTGACCTGATTGTGAGGTACGCAGGGGAACTGGACCAACTGTCATCCTGAGAGGTTTCTGCTGCACCACAGAGATAAAATGGCCGCTGGAGACCTCATAGGAAGCGTGGCCCGCGGAGGAAGCAGCTCAGCGAGGCCAGACTATAGACACTGAAAGGCGCGTTGATCTGAGGGGAGGAGCCACTACAACAGGGAAGGCTTCCTCCCCATGCCAGCTATTAACCCCCGGGACTCCAGCTCCCAGCGCCGACCGTTAAGTACCTGGTGGTCTAGTGGACATGCGGGGTATGCCTCCATGGAGGGATAGCCCGCCGCCACTGCCAGCGTCTCCGGTCTGTCCCCAGAGACCGAAGGCATCGGACCGCATATTAAATGCGCGGATCACCGCAAGCGGTGACCCGCGACCTTACCTGCTCCCCGTCGATCAGGCAACAGCCCAGGGCGCCCGCAGAGTCCGGCTAGTACAGCTCTGGGGTCCCGCTGAGATCCCCAGATCTGTACTGGCGTCTCAGCACCGGCGCTGCCGCTCTGAAAAGTCAAAGTAAAATTAAAAAAACAAACTTTAACTCATAAAATAAGTAAGCTTAGGGGCTGCTAATCAGCCCCTTCTGCGATAACGGTGACCCGACTCCGGCCGGGCACCAACTTAAACTGAGGTGCCTCTGGCTTGGGGGGCGGGGTTATAGGGAGAGTGGACCCAGTGCATCCTGGGAGCTGAAAGCTTTAACTGCGTGGTGCCCGGATTTGGTTCCCAACCTATACCCCAAGGTCAACTCTGTGGACCCTCTATGGACCCTGAAGTAGAAATGCCTTTTCAGAGCCTATAATTACATTCAGATTGCCAAAAGAAAGCTACAACCGCTACATTATCTGCAGGACACTGTTTAGATATTACATGAAAAACAAAAAACAAAACATTAACACACCAGTCTTCCATAGATGCCAGGGATTTTTCCCAATTTCTTCTGCTGAATCAAAGCATCAAGAACTTTTCCTCTGCTACGATTTGCAGATAAAGAACTTCTTGCTTCTTCCACTTTCTGTCGTATCTCTCTAACGCCATTCTTTACAGTGATTTCTTCTTTTAGGAGTGTTTCAAACTCACTTTCTTTCTGTAAATGTATTTCAAGGAATACATTTTAATCTAATTAACATTAAGAAGTATACACTACAAGGACATAATGGAATTTTTACTTTTAAGTTGAGTCCATTGTGGGGCACTGGAACATAGAAAGACTCCACTGGAGTTTGGGCACTTTAAATGTCACACTAAATGCTGCATTCATCCCCTATATAGCCCCATAGCCTGCTGGTATACTCAGATAATTATTATTTTTTTAACAAAGTTCTACAGGACAGAACATGGACAAACTAAATGAGAGAGAGAAAAGTAAAGATTTCTGTAACAGTCTGTTAACTAAGTTGTGTTTTTTTTAACAAGGAGAAAAAAGAACTTATCAGGTGGGCGTCCTGTGTTCAAAGGAATACAATAAAAAAACAAAAAAAAAAACAAAGATTTTGATAGAAAGTGAAAAAAAAAAAAAAAAAAAATCTAAAAATTGAAATACTAAAATTGCAATTTAACTCTTCCATATAGGGGACAATGGAGACGTCTCAAAGTACAGAAGGGTACAAGTTGCCATAGACAGCACATTCAGTTTAAAATTGGGATCTTTGGATGCAATAAAGCATTCTGTAATACTTTGTTAATGTATGTACTGGAGACCAGGTAGCCATTCAATACAGCTGTTCACCTTAGGCCCCTTGCTACCAAAGAAGCATTTTCGCTTACTTGCCAAATGAATTAAGAGTAATCCATCTAGCAATGGTCAGTTTGGGTGCCAGCCAACCTCACAGAAGACCAAAAGGTCATCCATACTCACACTTCACAGATCCTATAAACTTAGGCCCTCAAAGCTCTGCCAACATCCAGAGCCTAAAGAAAGCCCAAACCTCTTGCACTGAATTTTAACATTAAATTATCTCACAGATCTACTGAAGTGAAAAAATATGAGATATGGTAAGAACTTACCCTTGTTATCTCTATTTCTACGAAGTCCATAGGGTTCCACAGGATACCTTGAGGTATAGGTGATGACGTCAGTCTTCAGGCACCACAGAGTTAAAGTTTTCAGCCTCCCAGAATGCATCTGGGTCCCTCTCCTATACCCCGCCCCCGGGCCAAGGCATCTCAGTTACGTCACAAGCCATAGGCTGGAGGAGGAGAAGAAAGAAGAAAAAATCTGGACACTCACAAGAATCACATTCTCACCATAGGGAGACGGAAAAAACGGTGACCAGAATAAGCCCATCTGCAGTACAGGTGCGACAGGGCGGGAGTCCTGTGGAACCCTATGGACTTCGTAGAAATAGAGATAACAAGGGTAAGTTCTTACCATATCTCATATTTTCTACTTCAGGGTCCATAGGGTATCCACAGGATACCTTGGGGATGTCCCAAAGCAGTATCCTTTAAGGGTGGGGACGCTCCTGTGCTGTAAGGAGAATCCGCCGCCCAAAGGAAGCATCCTGAGAGGCAAAGGTGTCAAAAGCGTAATACCTCACAAAGGTATGGACAGAAGACTACGTAGCAGCCTTGCAGATCTGAACCACGTCTAGCTGCCCACGAAGGACCCACAGACCTAGTGGAATGAGCCCTCACCAAGGAGGGAACTGGAAGACCTTCATGAAGATAAGCTTCTGAAATTGCCATACGAATCCAGCCTGCCAAAGTCTACTTTGAAGCAGGCCAACCCTTTTTACGGAAGCCATAGAGGACAAACAAGGCGTCCGACTTCCTAAAAGAAGAAGTGCGGTCAACATAAATTCTCAATGCCCGCACAACATCCCAAGTGGCGTCATCCACTGAAAGACCAGGTGAATTGAAAGCCGGCACAACAATTTCTTCATTGATGTGAAAACTGGATACCACTTCGGGAAGGAATCCCGGACGAGTGCGAAACACCGCCCTATTCCTATGAAAAATCAGAAAAGGGGGTCTACAAGAGAGAACCCCTAAATCCGAAACCCTTCTGGCCGAGGCAATGGCCAGAAGGAATATGGTTTTAGCTGTAAGCCATTTAAAGTCCACTGAGTCCAGTGGTTCAAACGGCGGGCCCTGGAGAACTCTCAGGACCACAGCCCAATTCCAAGGCGCCACCGGTGGAACCAAAGGTGGCTGAATGCGAAGAACACCTCGCATAAAGGTGTGCACATCAGAGAGCGCAGTAATCCTACGATGAAACCAGACTGACAGGGCAGACACCTGCACTTTCAGAGAAGCCAGGCGAAGCCCATGATCCAGTCCAGCCTGTAGGAAAGCCAACACCCTAGATAGGCGGAACTCCCTAAGGGAATACCCCCTAGGTCTACACCACCGGAAGAAAGTATGCCACACACGATGGTAGATTCTTGCCGAGGAAGGTTTACGCGCTCTTAGTATGGTTTGCACCACGGAGCTAGAAAAACCCTCTGGACCTTAGCATGACCGTTTCAACAGCCACACCGAGTCAGGTCCGGGTGAAGACAAGGACCCTGTGACAGCAGATTCGGTCGTAATGGTAACCTCAGAGGAACGTCTACTGACAGACTCTGGAGGTCGGAGAACCAGTGCCGTCTGGGCCACTCGGGAGCTATCAACAGTAGCGTACCTCCTTCTTGATTTGAATTTCCAAATTACCCGCGGAAGAAGGGAAAACGGAGGGAAAAGGTAGGCAAACTGGAACGTCTACTGGACGGACAGGGCATACACCAGAGACGCCTTTTCGTCTCTTGTTCGAGACCCATACACCGGCAACTTGTTGTTGTGCCGGGACGCCATGAGGTCTATCTCTGGAAGACCCCACTTGTCCACCCGACTCTGAAAGACGTCCTGGTGTAAAGACCTCTCCCGGATGCACGTCCTGCCTGCTGAGAAAATCCGCTTCCCAGTTGAGGACTCCCGGGATGAACACTGCCGATAATGCTGGGAGATTGCGCTCCGCCCAGACCAGAATACGGAACACTTCTGCGAGTGCTGCTCGACTTTGGGTTCCTCCTTGCTGGTTTAAATAGGCCACCATGGTGGCGTTGTCCAACGGGACCTGCACAGGGTGACCCTGGAGAACCGGCTGTGCCAGCTGGAGAGTTCTTGACACCGCATGGAGCTCCAAAATGTTTATTGGAAGCTCCGCTTCCGCCCGAGTCCACCTGCCCTGAAACAAGTGTGGACCCGTGACAGCTCCCCAACCCCGGAGACTGGCGTCCGTTGTTAACAGGGCCCAGATCAACGGGCGACCGTTGTTGAGGTGGCTCGTCTACAAACACCAGGTTAGAGACAGGCGAACGTCCGGAGTGAGCCCCATCGTCTGGGACTTGAGACACTTAGGCAATCCATTCCATCTGGACCGGATCAATAGCAGCAGAGGTCTGGAGTGAAATTGGGCGTACTCCACCATGTCGAATACCGACACCATTGAGCCCAATAACCTCATTGCCGAGTGTCTCGGGAACTCCCGCATGGGTGACGACACCACTGACTGCTGGGACAAACCCGTCTGGGTAAATGCAGGTGGCGGAGCTAGCTGGCCCACAAGGGTTGTAAGCGCCTTAGCGAAACAAGCCCAGGGAGGATACTGTACCGGGACCATAATCGGCCGTCACAGTGCCAGGCACTGGGGACATAACCCCTTCGCGTCACCCTCCCCCTCCGCTATTGGTACCTTACATTTAGTACACATGAGCTGGAGAGGAAAGTCAGTCTCAGACATGATGGTAAGTATGTGACACTCACACCTATACGTATTGGTATAGTGTGAATAACGCCCTGCACACCGCGCACCGCAAGGGCTTTGAGCAGAGCAAGATCAGGGACAGTAATAAGGCTGACAGAAGTGAAAGTACAGACAGCAGGCTAGCAGATTAGTCACATACAATGCAGAAGAAACAAATCCCTGCACTAATAGCGCTGGTTCTCAACTACTCAGACCCTCAGGCTGGTAGGACTCAGCGCTGCATACACTGACCTGTGACAAACAGAGGAGAGGTATGCTGGGGGACCCAGACCGCAATGCCACCGCTCACAGGCTTCCAGCAGCGTTCACCATGCTTCAAAGATGGCCACCGAGGAGCAGAGGATGAAGGAGGCCGGCCTGGGGGAGGAGCGCTGACACACTATGGCCAATCGGGCAGAGCAGAGAGGCTGTGTGCAGCAGGGGAGGCGCCGGCTGTGAGACAGGGAAAGCGCGCTCCCCTGGCATGCATTTAACCCCTGGGACGCCGCAGCGCATGCCGCTCAGCAGCGGCCCGCTGTCCCAGGGAGTAGTGGAAGCGCAGGTTGGTCGCCTGGCTCCACGCTGCAGCCAGTCCCCAGGGAGCCCCCTGCCTGGGGACTCAGGACCAAGTGATCAGCGGGGACCCACCGCGGGACCCCGCTGCTTACCTGCTATCCCCTGGGATCCAGCCATGGTCCAAGACATCTGGGGGCACCGCTAGCCGTGACCCCAGATGTCTACCAGCATCCCCGGATCAGTACCGGCGTTCTGGTACCGGCGGGGTGTAGGGGAGACGGCATGGACGTCAGTACTGACTGTCCATGCCGTACTCCCAGATGTGCAGCCAGCGCTGCCTTTAAAAGAAACTTCAGGGGCTCTTCATAGCCCCCCTCTGCACAGTGCCTCCGACTCCGGCCAGGCACCGACGAAACTGAGATGCCTTGGCCCGGGGCGGGGTATAGGAGAGGGAACCAGATGCATCCTGGGAGGCTGAAAACTAACTCTGTGGTGCCTGAAGACTGACGTCATCACCTATACCCCAAGGTATCCTGTGGATACCCTATGGACCCTGAAGTAGAAATTCCTCCTTGTTAATAGCAGAGCAAATCCTTTTCACAGATTCCATTCAAAATTACTCCAGAGTTTTCTTGAGACTCTAGATTCACTTACCAAGCCCCGAGCCAGAGAGTTCGGGCATGCTTTTTATACCCTCACAAAACCCAGTATACCTTTAAGAAAGCTGCAGGCTACACAGCGAAATGCGTCAGGAATGCTGCCTATCCATTTAACGATGCGGGAGACGATGGCACGATTACGACGCCGTTGTCTCCCGCGTGGTGAACTGCATACACTGAACGTTCAGATGTTCAGTGCATGCAAATCAATCATCCCCAAACATGGCAACCTGACGGCGGTCGTCAGATTGATCGTCATGTTCGAACGATGATTGATGTTAAAAACGACCAGCGCGCGCATCGCTGGTCGTTTTTAACCTTTTACTGCCCGATTTGCAGGTGATAACGACCGTAGTTATCGCTTTATCGCTATGTATAATCGCCTAGTGGATGGGCAGCAGTAGGCACCCTGACACTACCACCCCAACTCCAGGAACCCTGTGGACTCACACTTACCTCTGATAGCACCTTGAAGCTGCAGCACTTTTAATATGTAATCGAAAGGAACATCCCAGCATTTTGGAGCACTACCTGCTTGGACTGGTAAATATCCTGCTGGATATTTGTTCCTCCACTAACTGTGGCAGATGCTTAAATAAATAAGGAAACTATCTTAAAGTGAACTTTATATTGAAGTATCAACAATACTCGATATACTAAGACAATTTATTTATAAAGATTAGGGATTTTGTGGTGTGTCATTTTATATGTACATTTGTCATTGTATGGTCACTGTATTGATTTTATGAGATTAAAGCAATTTACTTCTAGAGGTAAATTAACTTTTTTTGTATGTCAATTTAGTGCTGTAAATACAAACTGTGGTATTTTTGGCTTATACATTGTTAGATAGACACTATTTTTACAGCTACTTTTAGAGAGGCACCCATGGTAGCATCTGGACAGTTTTGCATAACCCCTTTCTGCTGTATTCTTGCTGTGTAGATTTTCTGCACTGCCCACAATAAATCATCCACCTCACACCATCTTGCAGAATCCTCGTCAAAAGCCGAGGAATTCTCAAAACTTGATTCCTATGCTACTCTACCCTTCTCCTTGAAGGTGTACTCTGAATCTGACCCTACAAAAGGAAAAAACAAAAAACACAGAACTTTGAAATCTAGCCCAATTAGAGATCTCTGTAATATTCACTAAGGAGGAAACGTTAACAATATCCTACACGGGTGTAGTAGGCATTACAGCCTGCCGCGCCGCATGGCCGGCGGTTCAAATCCCGACAGCGGCAGCCCGGCAAAGGTGAAGATTCCGATCGTATTAAGGTAAGTATCGCTAACCTAATTCTACCCCCTAACCCTCCCTTAGGGGTGTCTAACCCTAATCCACCCCCTTCTCCGCCGACTAAACCTAAGTCCCCCAGGTGCGGTTCCTAACTATAACCTCCTTCGGGGGTGCCTAACCCTAACCCCCCCCATCCCCTAGCCTAAGCCTAACCCTCCCTCGCGACTGTCCGCGCCCGGCTTACTAAGCGTCGGTCTTCCGGCGTATGGTTAATGATTGGCATTGAGTTTGACACCTGTCATTAGTACCATGCCGGGATTAGAGAGTCTGGTAGCCGGCGGTCGGCATTTAGACCGTCGGCTTCCAGACTACATCCCTCCTACACCGCCTGTCAGGCTTTTTCCCCAAACCAGCTTTTACAATGTCAATAATAAGGGACCAGGTTACCCGGGGTCAAACATAGGGCCTGATTCAGAGCCGGACGCAATTAGCGCTCGCTTGTCCAGAAAATAGGGGTGGCTATTCAAATGAACCGTTCGCTATTTGCGGTCTGTTCACGCCTCTAGGTCTGAACGAGCGAACAAAACTTGCGGTCGTTTTTTGGAAAAATATGCCCCCTGGCCGATCGCATCCTACGTCATGTCCGCTATTTATTAGATTAATCGAGTACATCGACCAGCGTATGAACTGCTCGCAATTCTTGTGGTTGGTTTTTGCTACCACAATCTTGCGATTCAGATGCTTGGGATCAGTTGCTGAAGTTTCTGCGAAAGAAGTGGAGGGATGTATTCCTTCAGCCATAATGTGAAAACGTGGGGCAATCGGTGAGAGCTCGGAAGTTGGCTGGGCTGCATGTGGCAGATGGATGTCAACATCACAGGTTGTGCATAAGGCATCTGTTCCTTACTGTATACTGGGAAACTTAAGGCTCATACACACTTAACGATATGATCCACGAGCGATATCTCCAAGTACTTCCTCCGCAAAGCCAGGCTCAATGTCGTTAACAACATTGAGCATACACACTGAACGATATCGTTCAGTGACGGCACCCTTGCTCATCAACGAACTTTGAGAACTTTACAATATCGTCAGATTGCCCTGCAAGTAAGGGGGATGAAAGACATAGTTAATAGCACTCCCGCTAGGCTGTTTTAGCGGGGCGCGGCGCCCTGCCTTCCTTCTGGAAGGCAAAAAGCGCCCTGCCCTCAGAGCCTGCGGGTGTCGTCTTCACCTGCGGGTCGCAGTATCCCACGGGTGGGAAAATGTGCGGTGACCCGGTCACCGCCGGAGAATAGACACCGGGCGCATGTTCCTGGCATCTATTCTCCCTGTCTACAGTGCTTGGGGGCTCCCCGGCGTGCCCGTAAGTGCCGGGCACGTCCCCAAGAGTAAAGAAAAGGGGACGTGCCTTATAGACACGCCCCTTTTCAATGGCCGTGCCCTCTCTAGCTCCGGCGCCCTGCCTGCCGCCGGAGCTAGAGTGAACACTAGTTAACGAACCGCGGGAGCGCGCATCGTTAACTATATCTGGCATTCACACTGGACGATATTGAATGCGATGAACGATATAGTTATCGTTCAATCATCTAGGGTGAACGCAGCTTTAGACAATTCAAATCTGTATAACATTTGATTGATAAGCCTAAAGAGACCATAAATTATTCCTTTTGACAGATATAAAGAGAAAAGGCAGCTACAGTACAAATAATGGAGATGATTCAGAGCTGCACGCAAGTCAGCCGCATTGCGCTAACAGAAATAAATGTTAATAGTCATATGCAGAGCTGCATGCATTTATGTAGCCATACTGCCCCCATTCAGCTTGTGAACATAGGGCCTGATTCAGAGCCGGACGCAATTAGCGCTAGCTCGTCCAGAAAATAGGGGTGGCTATTCAAATGAACCGTTCGCTATTTGCGGTCTGTTCACGCCTCTAGGTCTGAACGAGCGAACAAAACTTGCGGTCGTTTTTTGGAAAAATACGCCCCCTGGCCGATCGCATCCTACGTCATGTCTGCTATTTATTAGATTAATCGAGTACATCGACCAGCGTATGAACTGCTCGCAATTCTTGTGGTTGGTTTTTGCTACCACAATCTTGCGAGCAGTTCTGGCTATAAAATAACCCAGTGACGTGGTCAATGACGCTGCTGTTTTAATTATGCACACCCTTAAAACGCCCGTTTTGACCTTTAAGCACGCCTGCGTTCGGATTTCCACTCCCCGTTTTCAAGCACCTTCCCCTGTTACCACCCACATACGCCTCATTCTGTTACTCAAAATAGCAGGCATTCGCTATTTAGCGAACAAACGATTTTCGGCCGCACTGACTGGTTCGCGCATGTGTATAACGATCCGTACGCATGCGCAGTTGGGCAAACATCGCTCGGAGCGAACGAGCGGCCGCTTACGAGCGGCTCTGAATCGGGCCCATAGTCGTAATTACTGTCCACACATTTGCATCAAGTCCTATATTGGGTGCAAGTCATCTTTCCAAATTTAGACGCCTACACGATCACAGAACACTAATGCTATGTACAAATGCTGCGTTGCCTACCAGTTACAACCATTCAGCCACAACTGGAGATACGCAGACTCCCAAATCACCCATAGTTGTCTGCATTTGGCCCTGTAACATGTTCAGTGCTAAAAATAGCAAGAACCAGCCACGATACAGAGTTTTTAGCAACTCTGAATCAGTACCAATATCGGAATGTGAACACTGCTCAGCAAACAGATAAACTTAGTTGGAGAAAGTCCCACTAACCCGCTGAATTAGAAGAGCGCAGCCACTTGTGTCAACTCCATCTGCATTCAACCAAATTGCACAGCAGGGCCCCTAGTCACCATCTGCAAATAACAGTCAACTATAGGAACACAACACAGGTTCCCTGCAGGAAGTGGAGATGGAAGAGGGAAGAGAGGACAGACTGAATCTATTTATAGTCCTTATTGAAGCTTTATTGACTACACGGTTCAGTACCCTTCAAGTGGATATAAGAAACAAATTTAAAAACACACAACCACCATTTACTTTGAGGAAAAGGCCAACAACTATTCATCAGTGCTTCTCATGGTCTTACAATTCAGTTTCAATTACAAAAACACAGCGCACCTTTTTAAGATCCTCTTCAGCCTTTGGTAGCTCAGTCTCTGATTCTTTGATTGCAGATTTTCTTTCTTTTAATGTCGCTGAAGCAGTGTTCAATGCTTCTTTTGCTTTGTTTAGCTGGGACAATGCTGTTTTATGACGACTCAAATAAATATCCAGTTCAGATTGTGCCACATCCATCTTTGAACGTGTCTCATTGACACTCTTGTTTAGCTCCATCAGCTCTTTCTCTTTGACCTTGAAGTTGTAAAATAAAGTAAAATAAATAACTGTATAAAACAGCCTCTTAAGTGGACATGTCAATTCGCACATAACTATTGTGTCAAGGAATTAAGATGTTGGAGCCCCTGTCCCTGGATGTTCTTAAACCACTTGCCTGGCATGGACGCATAGTTTATGACCACGCCAGGCTGTGAGTTACCTGACATGGTCTCAAACAATGCGACCAGTCAAACACACACTGGGCAGCTGCCAGAAGAAAACCTTCCAGCAGGCACCAATGGCAAAGGGACTTTCTAGCCCTCTGCAGCCCCCCAGTGTCTTCCGCACTGCTAATTGGGCAAC
The DNA here is from genome assembly GCA_031769625.1 of Taudactylus pleione. Taxonomy (NCBI): domain Eukaryota; kingdom Metazoa; phylum Chordata; class Amphibia; order Anura; family Myobatrachidae; genus Taudactylus; species Taudactylus pleione. The sequence goes on from JAUIMM010000245.1 coordinate 76,751, forward strand.
ATGGTAGGACCCCCCACACTGCAGGGTGCTAATAGGAGCAGCTGCTGGGGGAATATAAATAAAGCAGCTCCCAGTATATACCTGGGAAACAGTCACAATGTCCCAAAATATCGACGACCAAAATGTAATACTCAATATTGATGCTGTGTGTTTTGTTATTTTACAAAATGATGGCCCGCATTCAATTAGTTTCGAGTGCACGATAAAGTTTCACATGCCGGACTTTGCCTATATCGCATATTTTAGTCGCAGAAACTTATTGTCTGCGTACCCGCGATTCGCCCTATTAAGTTCCAAAAGATACGAAAACGCACACACGTGAAGTCAGAACAGGCGAAAAGTGGTGTCAGAATTGGGGAAATCAGCCGGAACCACCCCAAAAAGATGCAGAAACATTGGGGATCAATGTAGAAGTGCCTGAGATTAGCCATAATACAACTGTTTGGGGTCTCTCATAATTGCCACTAATTAGCGTATTTGAATAAGTGGTGAAGAATGGCATAAAGCAGTATTTTTTGGAGAAAATAAGTAGTCCTGTCAAATTTGGGGTACCTGAAAAATGAGTGCTAGCATATTTTAATGTCTCTAAAGTGCAGTTGTTTTTTTTGTTTTTTTTTTAAATTTGAATTTCCACCATCATAAGAGCACCTGCAATCCCAAAAACACTTGACCCCCTTCTTAGTGCACCCCCAGAACCTTAGTTTGCGAACTTGTACCCCCACTTTGTGCTTTTTTTGCCCCCAAATTCAAAATGGGGTGTCAAGTTGTTTTTTTTAGGAATTTGACGCAGTTGTCCATTGGGGGGTTGTCCTAAGTGGTTTCCCCACCTTTGCACCCCTAAACAAAAATGTTGCACTCTTTTTCCTGCTATTCAGAGGCAAATGTTTTCGCCTATTACATTGCATTCACTTTCCGCGTACGCGAAAAGCGGATGGATTTAAATATGGAGATAAGTTTCCACCTGGCGAAAGTCGCAATCGGCGATACTTTTTTGCAGATCTCGGCTTTTCGCTTCTAATTGAATACGGCCTGATGTTGGATAAGTTATAAATAAATGTTCTTGACAGAATTTAATTAGAAAAAAACCCCGACAATTTCTGATCGGTTTCTGGAAAACATATTAATCACTTAAGTGGTTAACAGCACATCTGGGCGATCTATAAATTCTAATTGAAGTGAAATAAATAATAATCACAATATAAAACCCAATAATTAGTAAATATGCCCCATAGTGAGATCTAAGATTATAAATACCTCTTTATCCTCTTGCAAACCTTTGGTTTCTTTCTTAAGACTATCCATAACTTCTTTCAGCTTCTCTTCCTGCTCCTCTTTTTGCTTTTCGAAAACGCCTTTTTTATTACTAGCCTCATCAATAATCTTCTGACTGTTAGCGGGTACACTTCCTAATTCTTCCACCTACATGTACAGAAAAGCATATGACAACAAATGTATTAACATTGGACAAAATTAATATTAAGAACTAGCGATTGAATCCAGTATTAGTTTTTTGGGGGTTTTATTTAAAGCTCACCTTTTGCCATCTCTATTATCTGCATTGTGGGCTTGCACGGTCTGTGTTCAGGGTTTATTGTGTAACACTGGGGAACAGGCTTTGTGTACAGCAGACAGTGTTACATTATTGTGGTAAAGGTTCTGTGTACAGCAGCTGACATAATTAGGGTACAGAGGGCCTGATTCAGAGCCGCTCGTAAGCGGCCGCTCAACCGCGCATGCGTATGGGTTGTAATACACATGCGTGAACCAGTCATTGCGGTCGGAAATTGTGTGCTCGCAAAATAGCGCATGCCTGCTAATTTGAGTGACAGAATGAGACGTTTGTGGGTGGTAACAGGGGAAGGTGCTTGAAAACGGTGAGTGGAGATCCGAACGCAGGCGTGCCAAACGGTCAAAACGGGCGTTTTAAGGGTGTGCATAATTAACAAAGCAGCGTCATCGACCACGTCACTTGGTTGTCTTTTAGCCTGAACTGCTCGCATGATTGCGGTAGGAAAATGCTACCACAAGCACTGCGAGCAATTCATACGCCTTTCGATGTACTCGATTAATCTAATAAATAGCGGAGATGAAGTAGGATGTGAGCGGCCAGGGGGCGTTTTTAAAAAAATAGCGAGCGCATGTTTCGTTCGCTCGTTCAGACATAGAGGCGTCAATAGACCGCAAAGAGCGAGCACTCTATTTAAATATCCGGCCCCTTTTTCTGAACGAGCGAGCGCAAATAGCGTCCGGCTCTGAATCAGGCCCAGAGTTCATAAGGTGACCACCTGGCACCATGTGACCTTTCCCTGCAGTCATTACTAATGCTATGTTAAGAGACTGACCTGTTGATCAGACACCATCAGCCCCAGGTTCACATTGCTTAGTTCCCTGTATTTCCTGCTCATTACGGTGCCTTGTCTCCAGCCACATAGAGCAAGCAGACTGTTGTAGACGCAGAAAAAAAAATTCTGCATCAGTCTCCTGCTTTCAGTCAGTAGGTGACAGGCCTACTGCTCGAATGAATCCTTAGGTAAAGGCACTTATCACTAAAGATGTGAGTGTACATCTCTTCCAATGCTTTTACATGCCATCATACAGACCCCTGCCACCTTAAGCCATGTAACTCACTGTCCAAAGCCCTGCCCTGAGACCTACTCTTATACCCCTTTTACACCAAACAAATAACCCGGGTTATTGCCAGGTCGATCCGGGTTGAGGCTGTGTGTGAACGGCTCCCAAAAAAATAACCCGGGTCGATTTACCGGGCAATCTTACTCGGGTAGAGAGCAGGGCTGAAAACTGGTTGTTCCCGGGTCATGAGGCAGTGTAAACGGGTGCTACCCTGATTATTTGACCCGGCTAGCTCCGAAAGATGCTGATTGGAGCTTCAGGGGCATCGGTAGCTGATGTAATTTGTCATTGCCCTGCAGAGAGAGACGCACATGAAGCCATCGCTTGCCTGCCTAACCCCCTTCGCCACAGCAGCCTGACCAGCAGCCACAAAAGCAGGCAGGCACACAGCCTGCCACAGCCAGAACTGCAGCCTGCACCACAGCCTGACCAGCAGCCACAAATGCAGGGTGATACACAGCCAGAACAGCAACCTGTAGCAATGCTGTAAGCAGTCCCCACCCCTCTCTTTTGTTGCCTTTTGTGACCATCTTTGTCAGACCTTAAAACAGACAATTTTTAATGACTTCTATAGAGAAAAGCAGGGATTACCCGGGTTCAGTGTAAACAGGGCAAACCCGGGAATAACCCGGGTTCAGTGTAAACAGGGCAAACCCGGGAATAACCCGGGTCGATTTGCAGTGTAAACGGGGTCTGAAGCAGAGTTCGACCCGGGATTTTGGTGTAAAAGGGGTATTACACTGCAGCTGCTCTCCATGCCGTGGAGAATCGAACTGCTGAAAGTGCTTTTCTTCGGCAGCATTGCGACTATACTTCAGGCGGTCTTTTCAAGCTTTAATTAGATTTTATTGCAATGTTCTTGAGTTTTCTCCTCTAAAGCCCTGTTCACACTGGACGATATGGGTGATAACTATATCTTTCTGCAATATATCGTTCAAATTGTGTGTAAGCACTTACCGATGAAAAGATGCACGCTCCCGATGGTCGTTAACAGCATCCGGATGGAAGATCTACAGCAGGAGCGGACAATAAGCGGCCCTCCAGCTGCTGTTAAACTACACATTCCAGCATGAGCTAAAACATTTTTAGCATGGCCAAATAGCAATTGTGGTGTGGGCATGCAGAGGTGTGTAGTTCTACATCATCTGGAGGGCCACTTATTGCACACCCCTGATCTACAGTGTCTAGATAGACAGTCAATAGGTCGACTTTGTGAAATGGTTTTTTTCATAATTTTTGTGCTAATTTTAGGTTCGATTTAGGGCTAGGCACTTGGTTGAGGGTTAGGTTTAGGAAGGGGACAGTTAGGGTTAGGATTAAAAGAACAAAAAAAAAAGAAGAGCACTGCTGATCTTTTATACCATACCTACGCTAAATGTGGTGATGTAGTTTTTACCACAACTTAAGGCCATATTCAATTAGCGGAAAAACGGCAGTATTTTTCGCCAGTGTCAAAAACAGCCGTTTTCGCCAAAAAACAGGTGAAAACAGCAACAGGTGAAAAAAAAACTGGAGAAAAAGCTCTCCATCCCAGATGAAAAAAAATGCAAAAGCCCCATTTTTGGCAAAAAATGTGGGGATTTAATTCAGAACCCTTTGGAAACCAACCCTGCAAATTTTGGGCTTAGAAAAAAAAACCGTTGAAAAAAAAAAAAAAAGCAATTTTTTTCTACTGCATGGACCATAGGGTATCCACAGAATACCTTGGGGTAGAGACGATGACTCTGCAGTCGGGCACCACACAGATAATCTTTTAGTGCCAGGATGCACTGGGGCCTCCTCTCCCATACCCCGGCCAAGGCACCCTCAGTTTCGTAGGTGCCCGGCCAGAGTCGGATCACTGCACAGGGGGACTGTCAGCACGGACAGTCCAGCGGACGTCCTTGCTGCCGCTCCGACACCTTCGCCAGCGCCGACCACCGGTACTGATCTTGGAAACTCGGCGGGCGCTTGAGGGTTCCAGCTAGCAGGAACCCCCGGGTGCCCTGGACTGTGGCCGGAACGCAGGGGGACAGCTCAGGTAAGCAGCGGGCGTCTGCAGTAGGCGCTGGCTGATGCACAGTCCATTTTTGTCCCCAGGGCTTGGGGGCTCCCTGGGGATGGTTGCTTGTGGAGCCAGGTACTATCCTGTGCTACCACTGAACCTCCAGGACAGGGGGCTGGAGCGCCGCAGAGTTGTGCCCCAGCATCCGGGGGGTTAAATGCATGCCAGGGGAGCACGCTTCCCTGTTCAGCACAGGCGGCGTCTCCCCCTCTGCACACAGCGCCGTGTTTCCTGAGTGATTCAGCGGGCTGTTCCAGCGCTTCTTCTCCGGGCACGCCCACACGGAGTTCTCCGGCGGCCATCTTTTTGGGCTTACAACGCTGGTTTCAAGACAGTGCGGTGCCTGGCTCCCCCCTACATACCTCTTCTTCAGAATAAGGTCAGTGTATGTAGCGCTATTCCCTACTGGACATTAGTCTTGTAGTTGATTTATAGTGCTATTGTGCAGATTGTTTTCTCAGCATAGTTTGTGACTTATGCTAGCGCTGTGTGTCTGATTTCTACTGCCAGCCATTTTAACTATCCCTAACTTTCCTCCCTTCAGCCCTCTCAGTACCAGTGCTGTCAGGGTAGGAATTTGCTTCACAAATTCCCAGTCAGAAGTTCTCACTGTGTGATGGGTCACATTGCTTGTCATGTCTGGGAGTGATGATTCACTGTAAAATGGTGCTCCTCTCCTGCCTGCCTGCTCCAGATGTATAGTAGGCATTGGAGAAGGGGATGTATGTCAGGAGGGCTTATGTATAACATGTTATGCTCTTTCCTGTACTCCTGCTGTGCCTATAATGTCACAGGGGCTTGTCTTGCACAAGCTTTGAATGCATTGGTGAATAGGTTGTCTGCCCCTCCTGTGGTCTCCTCAAAGGGATTTCCGTAGCAGGCAGTAGTCCCATCCCCGGTAATAGGGGTCCCGGGACAAAATGGTGGCACAATATTACTCTTCACAGCCACCTCCCCGAGGAACCGGTTTGGGCAAACACGTTGTCCACTACGGTAGACCATTGCGGTCACCCCCAATCACAGTATAATGAGGATGATGATGACATGACGTCGGATGAGGAAGCCCACTCCTAAAGAGGTTGAGGCTAGGTCTAAGATATTTATTCCAGGCCTCATACGGGCCGTCCGTATGGCCATGTTCATGATGGCCTCCCCACGGTTACGCCCACATATGCCTACTTTAAAGATGTTAAGGGTGCAGCTACTGTTTTTCCCTATCTGGCCAGTCGGTGGATCATTTAGAGGAGGCGTGGAGGTTGCCAGGGAAACTATTTCAGCCACAAAAGTGCCTGTCTTATGCATACGTTTTTGTGGACAGCTATTTCACTAAATGGGAGTCTCCCCCTCAGGTGGATTCTCATGGAACATGTGCAGCTTTACCACAGTCCATTTCATCTCTGACTGATGCTACGGACCGTAAGGTGTAGGTGTGTCTTAGGTCCATTTAATACCCTCCCTGGAGGGGCCTCCAGACCGACTATGGCAGTCTGTTGGGTGGCTCGGGCCATGGACTGATACGTACTTGGAGAGCAGATGCTAACTCCAAGAAGGGCCTGGAATGTTTCCCTTATAATGGTCAGGTTCTGTTTGGCCCTGATTTAGACAAAATTGTGGATACGCTGGCAGCAGCTAAATCTGCATGTCTGCCTTCAGCTCCGATTACATCCGGATCTAGGGACCTCATCCTATTGTCCCCAAGGTACACCTAAGGAGCAGTCTTTTCCGAGACCCTTCGGAGCGAAAAAGGTTGCTAAAACCAGGAAACAGGCTTGGAGCACTAGATACCAGGCTGCCAAGCCTTCTCTAGGTCCTATTAATCCTCTGCGTATGATTTTAAACTGGCAGGTAAGCAACCCTGGTTTACCAGACGCCCGGCTCCTGAGACGGCAGACAAGCCTACTGCGGGACGGGACGGGCCTCCCCCTGGGTGACCCTAAAGTGAGAAGTGGTCTCTCACGGGTATGCCCTCTCTTTCCGCAGAAGGCCTCCCTATCAATTCTTCACGCTGGCCTTCACTCAGTTCTGGAAAAAGGCCCTGGAAATCCAGAAAGTTGTGCACTCTATGCTCCAAGCAGGTGCCATAGTGCCTGTTCCGCTACCCCAATGGGGAATGGGTTATTATTCCAACCTCTTTCTGGTACAGAAACCGAATGGTTCATACAGTTTTATCCTCAACCTCTAGTCCCTAAACAAATTTCTCAGGGTACCGTGGATCAGGATGGAAACTGAGTTCCATTATTTTAGATATGGAACCTGGAGATATCCAGGATGCCTACCTGCATATCACTATTACCACAGCTCATCAACGTTTCCCCCGATTTGCTGTATGGGATCACCATTAACAGTTTCAAGCTCTACCCTTTGGTCTCTACACGACACGGTGGGTATTTACCAAGGTAATGGCGGTCATGGCGGCCCACCTACGGCTCCAGGGGGTTTGCCTGCTACCCTATCTGGACGACCTCCTACCGTCAGCAGGATCTCCAGAAGTACTTTGCAGCCATCTGCAACTGACTAGATCAGTGTTGCAGACTCATGGCTGGCTGATAAATTGGAAGAAGTCCTCCCTAACTCCATCCCAGAGGATGATCCATCTGGGTGCTCTAATGGACTCTCATCAGCAGCAGATCTTCTTAACAGAAGAAAAGATTTGTGTTGCAGACAAGGATATGCACTTGTCTACAGGGTCGCCGAGTGTCCATTCACACAGCAATGCGTCCATGGTTTTGACGTTCGGCATGGAGGAGTATGCCCAGTTTAATTCCAGACCTCTGCAGAGGTTTAGCTCTCTCCGGGTGGGATGGATTACCCCATTGGATAAAGACACAAACGATGGTGCTTTCTCTAAAGGTGCGCCTGTCTCTAACTTGGTGGTTATAGACGTGTCATCTCAACAAGGGACGCTCATTTTGGATCCTGGAATGGGTCCTTCTCACGATGGATGCCTGTCTTCGGGGCTGGGGCGCTGTGACAGGTCCACGTCTTTCAGGATTCGGTGGACATTAGCAGAATCTGCCCTCCTGATCAGTATTTTGCAACTTCAGGCAGTGCTCAGCGCGCTGCAACAAGCAAGACTCGTTCTGCACTAAAGACCTGTGCAAAGTCAGCCAGAAAACGCCACCACGGTGGCTTGCATAAACAGTCTAGGAGGAACTCAAAGTCTGGTGGCCATGAAGGTGGTATTCCACAACCTGGGCGGGAGTTATCTCCCAACCATCTCAGCTGTGTTCATCCCAGGAGTCCTCAACTGGGAAGCGGACTTCCTCTGCTGGCACGATATTCATCCAGGGGAATGGTCTCTTCACCAGGAGGTATTTCAGCAAACGGGGCCTTACCGATATAGATCGCATGGCCTCCAGACAACCGCAAGTTGCATGTGTACGGGTCCAGAACAAGAGACGCTGCGGCTCTTCTGGTAGCGCTCTGTCGGTATGGTGGACCTTCCAGTTTGTGTACCAGTTTTCTCCGTTCTCCTTTCTTCCTCATGTGCTTCGAAAGTTCAAGCTAGATGGGGGTACGATCCTGCTGCTGACTCCAGCATGGCCCAGACGTCACTGGTGCTCAGATCTATGGAGTCTCTCTATCGACACTGTTGCCTCAAAGGTACGGACCTGTTGTCTCAGGGTCCTTTTACCTGGACCTGGGTAGCCTGTCTTTGACTGCATGGCACTTGAGACATACCTCCTAAGGGAAGGGGGTTCTCCAGCTTTGTGGTGAACACCATGCTCAGGGCTAGGCAACATGCTTCTGCCAGGATTTACCACAGGGTGTGGCATACCTGCTTTGAATGGTGTCGTCCCAGGGGGTACGGATCTACAAATATTTCGGATAACCATGGCTCTGGCTTTCCTACAGGCGGGCTTAGAAAGGGTCTCCGTCTTGCCTCCTTGAAGGTGCATGTTTCCCGCACTGAGTGTGGTTTCAGTGTAGGATTGCTCCGTTTCCTGTTATCTGCACCCTTATGCGGGGTGTTCTTCCCACTCAGCTTCCCTTTGTCACCCTAGTGGCTACTTGGGATTTGGCTGTGTCCTTAGGGCTCTCCAAGGACCTCTATTTGAACTCTGGGGTTCAGTGGACTTCAAATAACTTGCAGTGCAGGTTGTATTTCTTCTAGCTAGAGAAGGATGTCAGATTTGGGGGCTCTCTCTTCGTCCTCCCTTTCTGATTTTCAACAGGAACAGGGCGGTTCTTAGGACTCGCCCTGGTTTCCTTCCTAAGCTGGTGTCTTGTTTCCACATTAATGAGGAAATTATATTACCAGCCTTTATCTCACCAGACCTTTCAGCAGGTGAAGCCTCATTGGATGTGGTGTGTGTTCTACGTATTTATGTGGACTCCCTGTTTGTCCTCCAGGGTTTCCATAAGAAGGGTTGGTCTACCAACAAACAATCGTTGGCAAGGTGGATCGCATGGCGATCTGAGGCTTGCACTTATGAGGGCGTTCCAGTACCGCTGTTACTGCTCATTCTACTCGGTCTGTGGATCACTCGTGGGCAGTTCGCCGTGGCGCCTCGGCTGTTCAGCTTTGTGTGGCGGCCACGTGGTCTTCTGTCCATACCTTTGTAGGTATTATACATTTGATACCTTTGCCTCTCAGGATGCTTCCTTCGGGCGACGGATTCTCCTTTCTGCACAGGAGCGTCCCCACCCTTGAAGGTACTGCTTTGGGACATCCCCAAGGTATCCTGTGGATACACTATGGACCTTGCAGTAGAAAATAAGAGATATGGTAAGAACTTACCTTTGTTATCTCTATTTCTACAAAGTCCATAGGGTTCCACAGGACTCCCACCCGTGCTTCACATGTGGGTTTAGTTCTGGTCACCGGTTTTCCGTCTCCTTCTCTGTGAGAGTGTGACTCGTGTGTTCCAGTCTTCCGTCTCTCTGTTTTCTCCTCCTCTGGCCTATGGCTTGGTATGTTTATTTATTGACAGTTTCTTATATAGCGCAGCAAGATTAACATTATACTGGGTAAAAGACATACATAAGGGTAAGAGGGCCCTGCTCGCAAGCTTACAATCTATAGGGAAATAGGTGTTGATACACAAGGAGAGGTGCTATTGCAAATTGGTCCAGCCCAATTGCAGATATTCTTGGTGGGCTGTATAATCCAATCACACTGGAAAGTTGGCCTAGGGTTAGGAGGATGTTCAATTGAAGAAAAGGAATATGTGATAGGTGTTTACTATAAGAAGAGAGTTAGATAGGGAGCTATAAAAGGTTAGGTGGGCAGTCCTGGAATCTGATAAGCTTGTCTAAAGAGGTGAGATTTCAGAGAACGCTTATATGTTTGGAAACTAGTGGAAAGTCTTATTGTGCGTGGGAGGGCATTCCACAGGGTGGGTGCAGCCCGAAAAAAGTCCTGTAACCGTGCATGGGAACAAGTAATGCGCGAGGATGACAGACGCAGATCTTGTGCAGAACGGAGATGTCGGGTTGGAAGATATTTTGAGATAAGTGAAGAGATGTATGTTGGTGTGGTTTGATTAATAGCTTTATGTGTGAGTGTAAGTATTTTAAATTGAATACGGTAGAAGACCGGCAGCCAAAGGAGGGACTGACAGAGTGGATCAGCAGACACTGAACGTTTGGTGAGAAAGATCAACCTCGCAGCTGCATTCAAAATGGATTGTAGTGGGGAGAGCCTGTTTTTGGGAAGACCAAAAAGAAGACTATTGCAATAGTCAATGCGGGAAATTATGAGTGCATGTATAAGAGTTTTTGCAGTGTCTTGCGTAAGATATGGTTGAATTTTGGCTATGTTTCTTAGATGTATGTAACAGGATTTAGAGACAGATTGAACTGTCTTTTGTTCCCCACATTCAGAGTCAAGGATCACACCTAGGCAGCGAGCTTGTGGGGTGAGGTAGATTGTCGAGTTGTCAACAGTAATAGAGATATTAGCTTAGTCACTGCTATTGGCTGGTGGAAATATAATTAATTCTGTTTTGGATATATTAAGTTTTAGGTGGCGAGATGACATCCAAGATGAAATGGCAGAGAGACATTCAGTGACACGGACCAGCACAGATGGTGACAAATCTGGGGAGGATAGGTAAATTTGAGTATCGTCCGCGTACAGATGATACTGAAAACCAAAAGAGCTGATTTGTTTGCCAAGAGAGGTGGTATATATTGAGAAAAGCAGAGGACCTAATACTGAACCTTGTGGTACGCCAACTGATAGAGGTAGCGAGGTGGAGGTAGAATCAGAAAAGCGAACAGTGAAAGAGCGATTAGATAGGTAAGATGAGAACCAAGAAAGGGCTGTGTCTTGAAGACCTATGGATTGTAGTGTTTGTATGAGAAGAGAGTGGTCAACAGTGTCAAAGGCAGCTGAGAGATCTAGAAAAATTAGAAGTGAGTAACGGCCTTTAGCCTTGGCAGTGACCAGATCATTTACTACCTTAGCCAGTGCTGTCTCAGTGGAGTGTTGGGAACGAAAGCCTGACTGAAGTGGATCCAATAAGTTGTGGGTGTTAAAGTGTGTGAGGCGAGTGTAGGCAAGTCTCTTCAGGAGCTTGGAGGGGCAAGGTAGCTGGGAGATAGGACGGTAATTTGAGAGAGAGTTAGGGTCAGAATTATGTTTTTTCAAAATGGGAGTGATCACTGCATGCTTGGGAGTGATCACTGCATGCTTGAACAGTGATGGAAAGATACCAGTAGAGAAAGAGAGATTACAGATTTTAGTTAAATGTGGAACGAGCACAGGAGACAGAGCTTTACGGATTTGTGAGGGTATAGGATCAAGAGGAGAGGTAGTAGAGTAGGAGGATGAGAAGAGTGTAGCTACTTCATCTTCATTAGTGGGGTCAAATGATGAGAATGTGCCACTGGGTTCAGGTATGGAATTGAACAAGACCCTGGCTGAGGAAGTGCATACCATTTCATTTCGGATATTATCAATCTTGTTTTTGAAATAGGAAGCAAGATCTTGTGCACTGATAGTAGGAGGTGGGTTGGGTGATTGAGGGGTAAGAAGGGATTTAAATGTATTAAAAAGTCGCTTGGGGTTAGAGGCTTGGGCAGAGATAACAGATTGGAAATATGTCTGTTTGGCATTATCCAGTGCATTAAGATAAGAGTGGTAGGTCGTCTTATATGTGAGGAAGTCACTTGGAGTATGAGACTTTCGCCACTGACGTTCTACTTTACGTGAGTTTTTTTGTAGGTGTCTTGTGAATTTGGAATGCCACGGTTGACGTCTAAGTCTACGCGGAATGTGATGGGTAGCTGGAGCTACTTCATCAAGGGCTAGTTCTAGGGTCTGGTTCAGGTGTGATACAGCAGTCTCAGGAGAAGTGAAAGTAGAAAAAGGTAAGAGTGATTGTTGCAGAGAGGTGGATAGTTGTTCAAAATTAATAGCATTAATATCTCTGCGGGTTTGAGGAGGTTTGGTTGATTTGCTTGGCATTGAGGCTGATGTAATGGAGGAGAGTGTGCAGGTGTTAAGGTTATGATCTGAGAGAGGGAAAGGAGAATTAGTGAAATCAGAGACTGAGCATAGTCTGGTAAATACAAGATCAAGGCAGTGGCCATCTTGATGAGTAGAAGAGTCAGTCCATTGGGAGAGGCCAAGAGAAGATGTTAAGGAGAGAAGTTTGGAGGCATGAGGGGATTGTGGACTGTCAATGGGGATATTGAAATCACCCATAGTAATGGTGGAGATGTCAGAGGATAGGAAGTGAGGGAGCCAGGCAGAAAAATGTTCCAGAAATTGATTGGGTGGTCCAGGTGGACGATAGATAGCAGCAATGCGCAGAGAGAAAGGAGTGAAAGTCCTAATAGAATGTACTTCAAATGATGTAAATGTAAGGGATAGTACCTGTGGAATAACTGTGTATGTAAAAGATTGGGACAGTAGTATTCCTACTCCACCTCCTTTACTATTACCAGGTATGTAACTGAGGGTGCCTAAGCCTGGTTATAGGAGAGGAGGCCCCGATGCATCCTGGGACTAAAAGATTAACTGTGTAGTGCCCGACGGCAGAGCCATCACCTATACCCCAAGGTATCCTGTGGAACCCTATGGACTTCGTAGAAATAGAGATAACAAAGGTAAGTTCTTACCATATCTCTTATTTTTCCAGGAAATTACTGTACCACATAAATTGGGAGTATGTTAAAAAGGGTGCAAGTATATTTCCGTTTCGTAAAAACACAATTTAAAAACCTGCCTGCTGCGATCACGTGCGATATTTAAAACACGACACAGCCATACCGCCCATCAAAAAATCAGACCCAATACGTTGAAACCATTTTGAACGAGTTTTTTTTCTCCACTAAAAATTTGCGCAGTCGCTTTTCGCCAAAGTAGGCAACTTGCAATTTTTTCCCCCCGCTAATTTATCATTAGGGGAGGGGTGGGGCGAGGTAGGATGGCCAAAGGGTTCTGAAAGAAATCCCCACATTTTTATCCAAAAATAGGGATTTTGCATTTTTTCCCGCCTGTCTGGAAAAAACTTTTCTCCAGTTTTTTTTCGCCTGTTGATGTTTTCGCCTGTTTTTTGTCGAAAATGTCACCAGTTTTTTTTAATCGAAAACGTAAGTTTGACAATGGCGAAAAACACAACCGTTTTCGCTGCTAATTGAATATGGCCCTTAGTATTAATACATAAATATTTTCACATTCACTATACAGGTTGAGTCTCCCATATCCAAATATTCCGAAATACGGAATTTTTTTGGCTTGACTGAGAAAATGAAACCTTTGATTTTTGATAGTTCAATGTACACAAACTTTGTCTAAGGCAGAAATTATTACAAATATGGTATAAAATTACCTTCAGGCTTTGTGTATAGGGTGTATATGAAACATAAATTAATTTCATGTATGTACACAAACTTTGTTTGAGCCACAAAATTATTGAAAATATTGTATAAAATGACCTGCAGGCTGTGTATAAGGTGTATATTACATATAAATGCATTCTCTGTGTATATTTGGGTCCCATTCCCAAGATATTTGATTATGATATGCAATTATTCCAAACTACGGAATATTCCGTTATCCAAAATACCCCTGGTCCCAAGCATTTTGGATATCGGAGACTCAACCTGTAATAGTTTAAAACTGACAAACAAGCTTTACCTTCTCTTTGTCCTTTTGAAGTTGTTTCTGAAGTTTTTTCACTTTACTCTTTGAATGCTTCAGCTTCTCACGAACGTCAACATCTTGCAAGTCTAACTGAGTAAATTTCTCTCTATTCTCTTCGATAAATTTGGTGATTTTATTGATTTGCCTAAATAATAAAATAAAATATATATGTACATATACATACGCATCTCAAAATATATGTTGAAAAACATGCACCTTATAGTCTAGTAAGTACTGGTTATTTTTTTTATTAAGGTGCAAGATTGTGACCAATATGATCAATTTTATGATCACTCTTATCCACATTGTTGAACATTAAAAAGGGACCACCAGCGATACTACATTGACAAGGAATAAGAAAATTTGACACATAAAAGTCCGGACAACTGCACTCATAAGTGTACTGCTTCCTAAGGTTCAAAACGCTCCTGTTTCATGAACCGGCCTCCACTCCACCTGGTGTCTTTTCTTGTATGATACTACATTTTTTGGGTCCATGCATGTAAAAGATACCATTATATACGGAGATCCTACAGGGATACCTGTTTCTGACTCAAAGATCTTTTACTACATCTAAATTTAAGCATTTATGCTGTATGAAGCGCCAATATCCACTTCCTATCTATTTCGTTTAGGGATACAACATTGATATGCATCCCATAGTTGTACATTCCACATAGTACTACACTATATTGCTTTCGCTCTCCTCTGTGGGTTCGTTTGAGGCTAGTTAAGGTTGCCAGCTACACAAAATAATTAGTTCTGTTTGTGCAGTGGAAGGCCTATAACAGGCTCCCTGGGTCAAAATTCTGCCCCGTGCACTCCGCAGTGACGTCTGACCAGGACCCCAACACTCGATTAGGCATCCCAATTGAGACCCGTCTGCAGTTTTCACTCAATTCATCCAGTGGAAGGCTAAGCACAGGTTCCCCGGGTCAAAGTTCTGCCCAGTGTACACCAACAGGAGGTCACCGACAAGGACCCTAACTCCCCTAAAACCTGGCCAGGATCCACCTGGTCCACCTTGTACTGGTTTCACCCTAATCAGTGCAGGGGTGCCCAAATGAATAACCGGACAAACAGCCAATTAATTTTATATATAAAGGAGGTAGATAGATATATTATCTATATATCCACACAGTCAAAAAAGGTGTAAAATAGAACATTTTTAGATTGCTTTGCAGCTCACCTAATTGAGTTGGGCAAGGTCTCATTTTAGACCTATTTATATGGTATATAACAGAAGTGTTTTTCAATAAAAATTGAACATGTCAAATTTTCAAAATCAAAAATACGATTTTTGTTGCTACCGGTTAATTCCTCTTCTCTGTTTTCCAAAGATATATAAAACATATATAAGAACAAAATCCCTGTTTTTTTCTGCCTTCCTATGGGGGACACTGTAGACTGCCCCTTAGGGAGGGAGCGCACCTGTGCGGGAAAATAACACCTGTGAGGGTCTATAATAATTTGGAGAGTGTTAATTAAAAGCATAGTTTCATCAGTACTTCGAAAAAAATCTATTTTCCTTTACACAAATTCCATGAGATTGAACCAGCAGCTGACAACACCCGAAATAGGATACTAAGGGCCTGATTCAACTTTGGGAATAGAGTGAGAATTAGCACTTAACTGTGTATCTGGACAAATCATATTGCAATGCAAGGGGTGTAAATACATACATTTTTTTGCCTTTAGTGTAAATACTGGTTGCTTTTGCATGTAGCCCATAGACACTGCACAGCTTTATTATTGCTCTATAATTTAGATGTCAGTTTTGACACCTCCCTCCCAAATCTAAATATCTCCGCACATTTTAAATGTGCCCCACCTGCAGTGCAACATGGTTTCACCAAGATGATCAGTTAAGTGCTAAATCTCACTCTATTCCCAAAGCTGAATCAGGCCCTAAGTTTGGACTCCATGAAGAGAAAGACAGAATGAAGACCCTCTGACACATTTTATGTCCTGTTAACCAATGAAATGTACACATTTACTGTATAGCCTTTTTTGGCAAATGTTTGTAACAGCAGTTTTCTTGAACTTATAAAAAAGCGGCTTAAAAAAAGAAGTAACTCAGAGCGGAGTTGAATTAGTCACACTGTGTGCTGGGTTTACTTTTCTCCACAGCTGGCTGGATAATACAAGAGCAGAGTTTCTCATACCTTGGTCCAGGGGTAGAAAGCCTCATCACCCAAACATTTCCTGGGGGCTCGTCCAAGATCCCCAACTGCCTGTCCAGAACTGACCAATGACCACCTGGACCTTGGGAATCGCAGAAGCAAATTCCGTAAGTTGAGTAGTTGAAAAAAAAAATGTGCATTTGCGCGTTCACTACTCTCTTCTGCACTTCCTAATTAGTATTGTGTGGTTCAGTAGGGACGGGCTAATCGGGGATCTATGAACAATATATGACAAACCTGCTCTTTTAAAGTATAAGTTGTCTTGTCTTGAAGATAAGTGAAAGTAGTATGATTGTATGTGTTCTAACTATGAGATGTATATAAAGGATTCAGATCTTTAAATAATCAACCAAAGGCTGCACTGCTCACCTGTAAATAAAGGCTTGACCTTGTCTTTTGAGAACTGCTGCCCCTGGGTTGAGACATTCACTGATCTCCTCGCTCTCATAGTAGCTTTAAAAAGTGACACCTAGCGCCTAAACACGGTAAAAGTATAAAGGGTGCAGAGAAAGGTGCCCATTGAGTAGGGATAGGGTCCTTCGTGTTTCCCTAATGGTACCCCCTAGGGGCGACTGAGGCCGGAGGTTTGTACAGGTTATTCATCTGTATAGCATGCCAGAAGGGTTAGAACAGTGGGTCATTATCTGTGGGGTATTATAGTGATATTGGGAATACTGTATTGTCTCTCGAAATTAGGGACAGGGATAACAGGTCTCCAGAGTCTGATATATGAACCACATACAACTAAAGTGTGAGGGGTGTAAGGATTCAGGAAAGACTAGGAGCCGGTAACCCACAATGGGGGCTTAGGGCAATAAAGGCAGGCATAGCAGAAGAATTACCATGTGCTCCTGTGGATCCAGGGAGGGGAAAAGTGCACTTAAAAGATGTTCAAAAGATACTACAGAAAGCAAGGATGCCCAGGGTAGGTTCCCTAGAACCTGTTAAGATGGGAAACCTTTGCAAAAGAAAACAAGGCTTGGATAAAGTAAGAAAGTAGGCAAGCAAGTACAGGCTTGGTTAAAGGTAGCCAAAGAAATACATAAATAACAGGAGGCAACACAAAAGACTTAGTTTATGGAAGATTGTGGTCAAAATACTGTGAGGCCAGTCCTAGTGACCACTTTTGCAAATCAACAGGTATCACTAACAGCCTCTGATTTAAGCTCAAAGTACCCAAGTTTGGCTCCATTTACCATACACCAGTAAGGGATGGCAGGAAATGCCCTGTATGTGGTAAACGTGTACCCAATGCTTAAACTAATTGCCCATTTTGTGCATGCCGCCTCTCTTGCCAACTGATTACTTCCACCCACTCCCGCATCCGAGATTTTTCCCGTGCTGCTCCCTACCTTTGGAATGCTCTTCCTCTCCCTATCAGACTCTCCACCTCTCTACAAATCTTCAAACGGGCTCTCAAGACCCACTACTTCATCAAGGCCTTTCAGCACTCATCCTAACCCACCTCATGCTCTTTCCTTCCTATCTTCCCCTTCTGTGTCACGCCTGTCTGTCTGCCTCTCCCCTTAGAATGTAAGATCTCATGAGCAGGGACCTCTTCCCTCATGTGCTTCTCTTTACATTTTCTTCTACTCTCTACTCCCAATTAGGGCACCTAACACGGAACTGCCAACTCCCGGCAGCTTATTGTGAGTGCTTTAATCGCTATTTCTGCAATGTCGTGTCCTTGCCCTACACTGTAATGTACTGTAAGTTACTTGTTTCTTGTTCACCTATTAGTTCTATGTAAGGTGCTATTGAACACTTGTGGCACCATATAAATAAAGGATAATAATAATAATTTTGTGAGAACCAAGTACCCCGGCCAGGGGAACCCTGTGATAAACAAGGCTTAACAAGATCACCTCATTATCCATCACTTCCACACTTATCACCAGTTACACCACCAGCTCCTCCACTGCCTTATGCAGGAGGAATTTTCAGCCCTATTCCCAAACAGGGGTGGTCAGGCACCTTAAAGACTTAGATGGTTAATAAAAACAGACAGGTGTGCAAGAAGAAAGCCACAGGAAATAATGAACCTTACACCTGTGAACATTGTGGGGGTGAATAGATAAACTTTTAGAAAGGGATAGGTCCATTCCCATACCAAAACACATCTGTAGAGGCTTATCCTGTAACTACACAGGAGGTGTTTGAACCAGATCCCCAGAATGCGTCAGTTATGATAAGAGTAAGAACCCAAAATCAGTATAGACACTGGACGGCAGCAGAGATGAATGATATTGTAAATAAAGCCCCAGACACCAGAAATAATCCAATGGCCAACCACAGACATGTGGAGAGATTAGTACTTGGGCAGATTTGGAGGAAATATGTAGGATGACAGTGGGAACAGGCAGCCTGACAAAAATACTAGCAGTAGTAGCTCTGCTTAAAGACAAGGCAGCAGATTTAGTGCTGGACCACTCATTGATAATACAGGTTCTCCACTCAGTAACAAATACTTAACCAGGCCAGAACTAAGCATGTTTCTGCAGCCAGGTTAACAAATGTGACCATTAAGAGGTGCAGTGTTGAATCCTGATACATTGCTTCCAACGCAGGATTCAAAAGAGGGGAATAGCAAGGGAGGCACACACACACCTGTTGACAACATATCAGGTAATGACAATAAGGAACACAACAGTGAGGATGATGTGGGGGATAATGTACTGCAACTAAAGTCAGATAAAACCACAAATCAATTTTTCTGAACATAATTGTCTTGAACTTATGAAAATGAAGGAACTAGAGAATGTGACAGATGTTCCCTTAACTAATCCAGACTGGGAATTGTTTGTAGATGGCTCTAGATATTATCATGAAGGGTCCCCAAGAACAAGGTATGCAGTCACCACCTTAGAGAAGGTATTGATTCAGCAACCACTCCCACCTTCCTGCTCAGCACAGGAAGCAGAGTTGAGGGCACTCGCTGAGGCATGTATGACGACTGAAAAATCAGACAGCAAACATTTACACTGACTCCAGGTACGCCTCGGGTGTGGCCCATGATTTTGGGCTTATTTGGAAGAGTAGGGATTTTATGGGCTCAGCTGGTAAACCCATTGAGCATGATGAGCTCATTAGATCCTTGTTTGCAGCCTTAAAGCTTCCAAGTAGAGTAGCCATTTTAAAAAGGTGCAAGCACACACCAAGGAGAAAACAGCTGAGGCCAAAGGGAATGCCAAAGCAGATGCTGCGGCTAAGCAAGCTGCCCTGTTACCGATCCCAGCCCTCTATGGTATAGAAACAGACACAAAGACCCCATGGACATACAGACATTACACCAATTTCAAAAACAGGCCACAGAAGGAGAAAGGAAAGACTGGCAGAAAGAGGGAGCCACCTGTGTTAATATGCATTGGGCAAAGGCCACCAGGTGGTGCCTCCCAAGGGCTCTATATCCCCTGATGACCCAACTGGCCCACAGTCCAGTGCATAGTTCAAAGGAGGCCATGGTTAACACGGTGCTCCAGCACTGGATAGCACCAGGCTTTAATGCAGCAGCTACAGCGTACGTAGCATCATGCCAGGTGTGTGGGAAACACAATCCAGGACAGTAAAAGTACCACAAAGGCATACACCAAAGCCATTATACCCAGAGACTGCAGGTAGACTATATTCAGTTGCCTAAGGAGGGGACATAGGAGTACACCCTCGTCAGTACAGACCTCTTCTCTAATTGGCCAGTTGCCAAAGCCACTGCAAAACAACAGCCAAGAAATTAATAAGTGAAGTAATTTGCAGATATGGGATATAGAGGGTCACACTTTACAGGAGAAATTATGCATCATATCATAAAGGATATAGGCATTGAACAAGCCTTTCACACCCCTTATAGGCCTCGGGCCAGTGGGTGTGTACAGACTAAATGGTACCTTCAAACTTAAGATACAAAAGATGATGGCACAGACAGACAAGACATGGGTGGACTGACTGCCCATAGCTTTATATTCAGTAAGAACCACCCCCAGTAAGCAATAGAAGTCGTTACCTTAAAGAGATATTATTCTTAGGATCTCCTAAGACCGGGAGTAAATTCCCCCAACAGTTGCAGCACAATCATGCAGATTTGACAGACTATGTAGCTACTCTTTGTAATCAAGTGAATAATATCCATTGTCTAGTTTTCTGATACCTTCCGGACCCAGAACGGTACCTGGCATACATTCATTAGAACCGGGCAATTGGGTATACACTAAGACAAGCCAGAAAGTCTCTGGAGCCAGGATTTGATGGTCCGTATCAAGTTCTGTTAACTACACCAACTTCAGTGAAAACTGGAGGAAAGAGCATGTGGAAACACAACTCACATTGCAAGAAGTTGACGGTCAAGACTGAACCACCATCATGAATCCTTTTTATGTAATAATGTTGGCTATACTTAGTCTAGGGGTAGGCACACACACAAGGGGACAACAGAAGGACAATTAGAGTACTCTATAGTAACCAGACTTACCAGTTACACAAATTGAATGTAACATGGTCATGGTTCTATCTATCTATCTATATATATATATATATATATATAAAAATAAAAACAGAAAACCCAGCACTCACCATGTTTAAACACTCACAATGATGTATAAATAAGTAAATAATGGGGATTTAGTTCATGGATTGATCAATGCATTTAAGCCCGCAGCCCACATCACGGGACCCCACTTTCTGCAGGTCCTACACTATCCGTCACACTAATGGAAACCTGTTAGCTGCTATCACATAGTTTAGACTGAAAAAATATATATATGTGTAGTTTTGGACAATATAATGTGAGGCATCTCTACTGGGCGCCAAGGGAACATGATAATATTACTATCATAAGTGGAACAAAAATTAAGTGTTCTACTGATATGTTTACAGGCTATAAAGGATTTCTGAAAACGTGGGCACAGGGTATTCATAGGAAGCCCAACAACTATAGAAAGAGGTGTAGTGCTAGTTTGCACTAATGCCATGCAATTACCAAATTCAGTAATGATGATGAGGATGTACGTCCTAAATAATAAGCCCACTATAAGGAATGACTCACTAGTTAAAGTTCCCTCCACTTGTGTAAATGTGCTTATCCAAAGAAAAAACCACTATATAAAAGATTCAATATTTCTTTTCCCCCAGAACCAAAATGCTACAGCAGGCAGTAGAGAGAATGGTATGATACATTGCTAGCAGCATCAGGTACAGGTTTAGGGTTACTTAATAGTATAGATATAGAAACTTTAGCCAGCAAATGAGTAATGCAGGCGAAGATATGAGAATATTAGTTACAATGAAAGCTACATGGATACCGAATAACGATATTTACAGGTGTTCAATAGCACATTGTTTAACACACTTTACCGGTCAACAAATGTTTAAAAACTGGTTCAATTGGACTGAATGTTTTCTCAGAACCATGCATCAACATATGCAAAAGGGCAAAGCACAAACACAGTTAATGACAGGTAACGAACAAGTATATAGAAGGATGTTTAATATATCTTCCCGGTTATGGATACAAATTCAGGGTAAGATGATGTTGTATATTGACAACTTTTGCACGGGTGAAGTTCATGTGTATAATGTCACACAGAGACAGGTGATGTGTAAGTATTTCATCTTACCAGACCCCTTGTGGACAACTACTGGAGGGACCCAGTTGTGGACTGTCCAGATGAGAGGTACACACAGACACTAGTAATAGGATACGACATATCCCTGTGTACAGATACCGATGATGGATTAGTATGTCCTCAGCAAACACAGCTATATGAGCCTTGTAAGTCAGAACATCCAACCAGTGTATGCAACTGGGAATTGTATGATAAAGAGGTGGATATATTTTTTAGAAGTAGAGCCTCAGGTTGTAGGCCTAGTCACATATGATATGAATACAACTTCCCTCTATAATTTACCAAATCCTTTTTCCAGATGCTTATTTAACGTTACACACCTCAGGTTGGAGAACACTACTTATGTGTTCTATGCGAAGAGACAAGAAGATGTACAGTTTGAATTTCAGGTGACTGACATAAAGCCCCATACCCTTACAGTTAATCTCCAAAGTATCATTAATACTATTAATAACAGAAAAACTTGTTTACCACTTGCAGAAAGTAAACTATTATGCCCATAATGCACAAATGCAGACAGTTTTAGAAGCAGAGAAATTGGTGGAAGTAGCAAGACAATTTCCTGCACCATTAGTGGGATGTGTTCACAGGTAACTCACCTTCAGTCAAAAATAAGAGATAGTCCATAGGGTTCCACAGGATACCTTGGGATATAGGCGATGGCTCTGCCGTCGGGCACCACAGTGTTAAACTTTTGGTCCCAGGATGCACGAGATCGCCTCTCCTATACCCCACCCCCAAGGCACCTTCCGTTACGTAACAAGCCAGAGGAATAGAAAAAAAAAGAGAGAAGGAAGACCGGAACACACAAGATTCACATTCTCAGAGAAGGAGACGGAAAACCGGTGACCAGAACTAAACCCATCTGAAACACAGGAGCGACAGGGTGGGAATCCTGTGGAACCCTATGGACATCGTAGAAATTGAGATAAAAGATAAATTCTTACCATCTCTCTTATTTTCTACTGCAGGGTCCGTACGGTATCCACAGGATACCTTGTGGATGTCCCAAAGCAGTACCTTCAAGGGTGGGGACGCTCACGTGCAGAAAGGAGAACCCGCCGCCCGAAGGAACCATTCTGAGACTCAAAGCATAATACCTTACAAAAGGTATGGACAGAAGACCACGTGGCCGCCTTACAAAGCTGAACAGCCGAGGCGCCACGGTGAACTGCCCACGAGACCGAGTAGAATGAGCAGTCACAGAGGGCGGCACTAGAATGCCCTCATGAGTGTAAGTCTCAGAGATCGCCATGCGAATCCACCTGGCCAACGTCTTTGTTGGCAGGCCATCCATTCCTATGGAAACCGTAGAGGACAAACAAGGAGTCCGACTTCTAAAGGGAACTGGTACGGTCCACGTAAATAAGGAGAGCACGTACCACATCCAATGAGGCCTCACCTGTGGAGAGGTCTGGTGAGTTAAAGGCCGGCACTGTAATTTCCTCATTAATTTGGAAACTAAACACCACCTTAGGAAGGAAACTAGGGCGAGTCCTAAGAACCGCCCTGTTCCTGTGAAAAATCAGAAAGGGAGGGCGACGAGAGCCCCCAAAACTGACACCCTTCTAGCTGAAGCAATAGCTAGAAGAAATACAGTCTTCGCTGCAAGCCATTTGAAGTCTACTGAGCCCAGTGGTTCAAATGGAGGTCCTTGGAGAGCCCTAAGGACCATAGCAAAACCCAAGTAGCCAAAGGGGGGACAAGGGGAGGCTGAATGCGAAGCCTGCATAAAGGTGCAGATATCAGGAAGCGGAGCAATCCCACGTTGAACACACGCATCTTCAAGGAGGTGAGGCGTAGACCCCTTTCTAAGCCTGCCTGTAGGAAAGCTCGAGCCCTGGATATCCGAAATACCCGGGGATCGTACCGCGACACCATTCGAAGTAGGTATGCCACACCCTGTGGTAAAACCTGGCAGAAGCGGGTTTCAGAGCTCTGAGCATGGTGTTCACCACAGAGCTGGAAAACCCCTTAGCCCCTAGGAGGGATGTCTCAGGAGCCACGCCGTCAAAGACAGACGACCCATATCCAGGTAAAGGCAAGGACCCTGAGACAACAGGTCCGGATATTGAGGCAACAGCAACTGAGTGTCGATAGAGAGACTCCGAAGATCTGAGTACCAGTGACTTCTGGGCCAAGCTGGAGCCACCAGCAGGATCATACCCCCTTCTTGCCGGAACTTTCAAAGAACTCGAGTAAGAAGGGAGAACTGAGGAAACAGGTACGCAAACTGGAAGGTCCACTGTACCGACAGAGGGCCTGATTCAGAGCTCTGCATCAGTGCCTGCCTATTGTATTTTTAGAGCGGCCTCCTGGCCCATCGCATAGCTGTGCGAGCGGCCAGGATGATGGTCGCGATGGTCAAGACCATCGCGACCATCAGACTTGCGACGAGACCCTTGTGGTAATGTCTCGTTGCTGCAAGTCCCAGTGGACTTCTTGCTCTTACAGAACAAGAAGTCTACCCACTGACGTCACTTGTGATGTCAATGGGGCCGGCCCTAGACGGTAGGCGTTCCCATGGGAATGCCTCCGTCTGGGCAGCCACACCCCCGCCCACCAAAGGGGGCGTGCTGTCACTCAACATCGACAGCAAGTCCCCTTTGTAGCGAGACCCGGAGCGACGGCTTGCTCGTCGCTATCCGGGTCTCGCGCATGCACACTGGGCCAACATCGACCCGGTTGCGAACAGGTCTGAATCAGGCCCAGAGAGTCTACCAGGAGAGCCTCTGCGTCTCTTGTTCTGGACCCATACACTAGCAGCTTGCAGTTGTGTCTGGAGGCCATGAGGTCTATTCCTGGAAGGCCCCACTTGTCCACTAGGAGATGAAATACCTCCTGGTGAAGGGACCATTCCCCTGGATGCATCGTGCTGGCTGAGGAAGTCTGCTTCCCAGTTGAGGACTCCTGGGATGAAAACTGCAGAGATGGCTGGGAGATTGCCTTTCGCGCCCAAGACAGAATGCGGGATACCTCTTGCAGGGCCGCCTAACTTAGAGTTCCTCCCTGACGGTTAATGTAAGCCACCATGGTGGCGTTGTCCGACTGAATTTGCAAGGGCTTTCCCTGCAGAATGAGTCTTGCATGTTGCAGCACTCTGAATCCTGCCCGAAGTTCCAATATATTGATCGGGAGGGCAGACTCCGCTGACTTCCACCGTCCCTGAAAGACGTGCGGACCAGTCAGTGCCCCAGCCAGACAGGCATCCATCGTGAGAAGGACCCAGTCCGGGATTCAAAACAGGCGTCCCTTGTTGAGATGAGAAGTCTGTAACCGCCAAGCTAGAAACAGTCGCCCCTCCGGAGAGAGCACCATCGTCTGTGTCATTATCCGACGGGGTAAACCATCCCACCTGGAGAGAATTAACCTCTGCAGAGGTCTGGAATGAAACTGAGCATACTCCACCATGTCGCACGTCGACACCTTAGACCCCAGGAATCACATCACTGAGTGGATACTCGGCGACCCTAGAGACAAGTGCGTATCCTTGTCTGTAACACAGAGATCTTCCCTTCAGTCAAGAAAATCTTCTACTGTTGAGAGTCCAACAGTGCACCCACATGAGTCATTCTCTGGGATGGAGATAGGGAGGACTTCCTCCAATTTATCAGCCAGCCGTGGGTCTGCAACACTGAATGTCAGTTGCAGATGGCTGCAAAGTATTTTGGGAGACCCTGTTAACAGTAGAAGGATGTCCAGGTAGAGTAGCAGGCGAATCTCCTGTAGCTGCAGGTGGGCTGCCATGACCTTGGTAAACATGAAGCTGGTAATGGTGGTCTAGTACCGCAAATATGAGAAAAACTTTGATGAGCTGTGGCAATAGGGATATGCAGGTAGGCATCCTGAATATCCAGAGACACCGTAATGTCCCCAGGTTCCCTAGCTAATATAATGGAATACAGGGTTTCCATCCTGAACCTGGGCACCCTTCGAAACTTGTTTAGGGACTTGAGGTTGAGAACAGGACATTAGGAACAGTTTGGTTTTTGTACCAGAAAGAGGTTGGAATAATAACCCGTCCCCCCTAGGTGTAACAGGACAGGCATTATGACCCCTGCTTGGAGCATAGAGTGCACAACCTTCTGGATCTCCAACGCATTGTCTGAACGAATGCCTGTGGTGAAAACAAGAGATATAGTAAGAACTTACCTTTGTTATCTGTTTCTACAAGGTCCTTAGGGTCCATAGGGCCTTGACCTTGGGGCATAGGTAGGCAGGGCAACCAGTCTGGGCACCACACAATTAATCTCTTTGAGCCTCCCAGGATGCAGCAGACTCCCCTCCTATACCCCGCCCCCCGGCCAAGGCACCCTCAGTTACGTTACCAAGCCAGAGGAGGCGAAAATCTAAAGGAGAAATCCATACTCACAGACAAGAGAAAGAAAACTGGACTACCAGAACCAGACCCTTCTGAAACACAGGGCGGGCGCCCTGTGGACCCTAAGGACCTCGTAGAAACAGAGATAACAAAAGGTAAGTTCTTACCATAACTCTTGTTTTCTACATTAGGGTCCACAAGGACTTGACCTTGGGGATGTCCCAAAGCAGTACCCTTCAAGGGCTGGGATGCTCCTGTGCAGAAAGGAGAATCCGCCGCCCGAAGGAAGCATCCTGAGAGGCGACGGTATCGAAAGCATAATACCTCACAAAGGTCTGAAGCGTACACCATGCGGCGGCCTTACAGAGCTGAACAGCCGAGGCGCCACGCCGAGCTGCCCACGAGGGACCTACAGACCTCGTAAAATGAGCAGTGACCGAGGGC
Organism: Taudactylus pleione; assembly: GCA_031769625.1. Taxonomy (NCBI): domain Eukaryota; kingdom Metazoa; phylum Chordata; class Amphibia; order Anura; family Myobatrachidae; genus Taudactylus; species Taudactylus pleione. Next base: position 103,086 of record JAUIMM010000245.1, read on the forward strand.
GGAACAGGAATGCCCTCATGAACATAGGCCTTGGAAATTGCCAAACAAATCCAACGGGCCAAAGTTTGCTTATTGGCCGGCCAACCTTTTTTGAGAAAACCGTACAACACAAAAACAATCCGATTTCCAGAAATAGGTGCGCTCCACATAAATGCGAAGAGCGCGAACCACATCCAACGTGGCCTCATCCGCCAACAAACCAAGAGAGTGAAAGGCCGGAACAATGATCTCCTCCTAATATGGAAACTGGATACCACCTTAGGGAGAAAACCAGGGCGAATCCTAAGAACCGCCCTATCTTGATGAAAAATCAAATAAGGGGGACGAGAAGAAAGTGCCCCCTAATCCGACACTTCTAGCAAATGATATAGACACAAGAAAAACAACCTTAGTTGTAAGCCATTTGAGGTCCACTGAGCCCAGTGGTTCAAATGGAGAGCCTTCAGCACCACCGCCAAGTCCCATGGTGCCACCGGAGGGACAAAGAGGGGCTGAATGCGAAGAAGCCCTTGCATAAAGGTGCGGACATCAGCCAGAGGAGCAATCTGACGCTGAAACTACACCGACAAGGCAGACACCTGCACCTTCAAAGAAGCAAGGCGCAGACCCTTATCTAAGCCTGCCTGAAGGAAGACGAGGACTCTAGAAACTCGAAACACCAAAAGGATCATATTTCAGGGGTTGGCATCACAAAAATAGGCGTGCCAGACCCTGTGGTAAATCCTGGCCGGAGCCAGCTTCTTAGCCTGGAGCATGGTGGTAACCACCGAGAGATGTTTCAAGAGCCACGCCGTCAAAGACAGCCGACCCAGATCCGGGTAAAGACACGAACTGAAAGGTCCAACGTACCGACAGAGCGTCGGTAAGGAGAGCTCCTGCGTCTCTTGTTCGGGAGCCGTATACCCGCAGCTTGCGATTGTGTCTGGATGCCATTAGATCTATTTCTGGAAGTCCCCACCTGTCAACCAGGAGCTGAAATATGTCCTGGTGAAGAGACCATTCCCCTGGACGCACGTTGTGACGGCTGAGGAAGTCCACTTCTCAATTGAGTACTCCCGGAATAAAGATTACCGAGATGGCCGGTAGATTGTTTTCCGCCCGAGTCAGAATGCGAGACACCTCTCTTGGAGCTGCCCGACTTAGAGTTCCTCCTTGATGATTTATATAAGCCACCGTCGTGGCGTTGTCTGACTGAATCTGTATGGGATGATCCTGTAGAAACAGGTCTCGCCTGTTGTAAGGCCTGAAGAACTGCCAGAAGATGTTGATCGGAAGAGCAGAATCCGCCGAGGTCCACTGGCCCTGAAACACATGTGGACCAGACACAGCGCCCCACCCGCTGAAACAGGCATCAGTCATCAGGAGAGTCCAATCCGATATCAAGGAGAGGCGTCCTCTGATAAGATGAGACTTCTGAAGCGACCAGGTCAATGACAGACGTACCTCCGGAGACAGCACCAGCGTCTGAACATTTAGCCGAAAAGGTATCCCATCCCATTTGTATAGGATCAGTTTCTGTAAAGGTCTCGAGTGAACTGGGAATATTCCACCATGTCGAAAGTCGACACCATGGACCCCAGTAAGCTCATTGCAGAAAGGATAGAGATCCTGCGATCCAGCAGGAAAGTGCGAATCTTTGCCTGTAACACTGAGATCTTTTCCTCCGTCAGAAAGATCCGCTGTTGCCGAGTGTCCAGCATAGCTCCTAGATGAAGCATCCTCTGAGAAGGCTTTAGTGACGACTTCTTCCAATTTATCAGCCATCCGTGACTCTGCAACACCTGAATAGTTAGTTGCAGGTGCCGTTGAAGCACCTCTGGAGAACCTGCCAGGAGTAGCAGATCGTCCAGGTAAGTTAGGAGGCGTACCCCCTGCAGTCACAAATGTGCTGCCATTACTGCCATGACCTTGGTAAACACAGTCGGGGCTGTAGAAAGGCCAAACGGTAAATTGGAGAAATGATGAGAGACCACTATTGGGACATGAAGGTAGGCATCTTGGATGTCCAGAGACACAATAAAGTCCCCAAGTTACATAGCCAAGATAATGGAACGCAGGGTCCCAATCCTGAACCGAGTCACCCTCAGATATTTGTTGAGAGCCTTCAAGTTGAGGATAGGCCTGTATGATCCATTCGGTTTTTGCACCAGGAAGAGATTGGAGTAATAACCCATCCCCCTCTGGGGTAGCGGGAACGGCACAATAACCCCCTCCTGGAGCATGGATTGTACAATCTTGTGAATTTCCAGAGCCTTCTCCGGATTGGAATGCAGATCCGTGGAAAAAAATGGATGGTCTTTTCCGAAAGGAGAGGGCGTACCCGTGAGAGACCACTTCCCTTACCCAAGTGTCCGAGGTGGTCTGACACCAACACTGGGCGAACTGAATAAGTCGGCCTCCCACCTTGGGGTCCCCCAAGAGGAGGCCCGTCCAGTCAGGCTGTGGGCTTGTCGTCAGGCTTGGCAGTCGGACGTCTGGTGCTCCAAGCCTGTTTCCTAGGCTTAGAGGACTTCTTGTTTCCTTATGGTCTCGGGAAGGATTGCATCCTTGACTTACCCGGAGGCCTATAGGACCGAAAGGACGACGTCCCCAACCCAGAGGTGGAGGGAGCCGAAGGCAAGCATGCAGATTTTGCCGCTACCAGCGTATCCACAATCTTGTCCAGAGCTGGCCCAAACAGTACCTGTCCATTGTATGGGAGACATTCCAGACCCCTCTTGGAATCCGCATCCGCTCTCCAAGATCTGAGCCACAAGGATCGATCTGCAGACACCGCTGCCGTAGAAATCCTGGAAGTAGACTTACATCCAATGCTGCCTCTAACATAAATAGCCGAATCCCTGAGGTTGCCTATCAGAATGATCTGCTCGCTGGTAGCCCCGGAAGATAGCAAGGCTTCCAAAGCATCGGCCCATTTTTCCATGGCTCTAGCCACCCAACACACTGCCATTGCAGGTCTGGCGACCCCTCTAGCGAGAGAATAAATAGATTTCAGACATACCTCCACTTTGCGGTCTGTAGGATCCTTTAGAGAAGACATTGATGGCATAGGCAGAGTCACACACTTCACCAACCGTGTCACATGGGAATCCACTTTAGAAAAATAATTGTCCGCAAAAGGGTATGCAGAAGCCAAACGCTTTTGCGGCTGAAACCTTTTACCAGGAGCCTTCCACGCTTCCTCTAGGTGATTAACTAACTGACCAGATAAAGGAAACACCGCATTAGTGTTCTTAACACTCTTGAAATAAGCATGCGAAAGCTCGGTATCTGCAGACGTCTTGTCCTCCATCACCATGATCTCCCGGACCGCCCGTATAAGTCCCGGGATATATATAGACAACCTAGCTTCCGCCTCTTTGACGGGAGCTTCAGTGTCAGACTAATCTAGTACTAGTATTTCTCCATCTGAGGTAACATCCCCCTCGTCATACTGAGGCTCGAATGACAATAATGGCCTCTTTGCGGGCCTAAGTGGGAATTAACCACCTTGGGAAATTTGACCAGCCCACTAGGGGCAGGGGACACCTGAGGCGCAGGTACCGGCTGGCTGTGTCACCATCTGACCAGGGCTCCCCTGAGAAGGGCCCGGTAACATCGGCCGCTGTGTGAACCCCATAGAGGGCTACGCAAGCGGAGCCGGTAAACGTCCTGCCAGTATGGACATAGCCTGAGCCAGGCTTTTTGCCCAAGGAGGCTCTTGTGGCAAGTCGGCGGCCTGAGAAGTGCTAGGTAGCATACATGTAATACATTGGCCCCCTCTCTCTGCCTCTTCCTCCCCAATACCTGCCTTACATCTAAAGCAGGAATACAGGGCAGGTGCAGCAAGCTGCACAGGGTCGTCATCACCTGACATAACGGTAAATAGACCCAATGTATGTGACTATTAAACACAGACCTAGTCTAAATACAAACTATCCCACCCTTTGTACTATAAGGGTCAATATTTTTGGAGAAAGAGAAAAACAAGGATAGCTAAAATGGCTGACAGTAAAAGAAAGGATAGACACAGGTAACAGCACTCAACAGAAACAGTGTCTATCAGCGCTTCCAGTCAACTATCCTGGCACTGGACCTGGTAGGACTGCACTGTTACCTGCACCTCTCAGTCCAAAGGGAGAGGTATGCAGGAGGGGGACCCAGCTCCACTGCTGACTGAAGCTCCTGTCTCATAAAATGGCCGCCGGAGCTCAGACAGAAGGAGGAACCCAGCAAAGAGCACGCTTCTGGGACTTAGCAGCAGGGGAGGAGCCAGCTGTAAACAGGGAAGGCATCCTCCCCCGGCCTGCAATTAACCCCAGGGACCCCAGAGCGGTACCACTACTGCTCTGGTCCGCTGTCCCTGGAGGCTAGGTGGAGCGCAGGACTCAGTGCCTGGCTCCACCAGCAGACCTGCACCCCGGGAGCCCCCAGCCCTGGGTGAATATATGCCTAACGGCGGCCGCCCGCCGATACTTACCCGTCCCCCGTAGACCCGGCCACAGTCAGGAATCCTCTGGGGTTTCTGTCAGCAGAAAACAACCCCCGGAGGCCCGTCGAGATCCCCAGATCAGTACTGGGGTCTCGGTACCGACGGGGTGGTGATGTGGAAATCCGCCGGACTGTCCACATTACCTGCTCTAAGAAGTCTTCAGGGGCTGTGAACAGCCCCCCTTGCGTGGTACACCCGACTCCGGCCGAGCACAGACGAAACTGAAGGTGCCTTGGCCGGGGGGCGGGGAGCCTGCTGCATCCTGGGAGGCTCAAAGATTAACTGTGTGGTGCCCAGACTGGTTGCCCAGCCTACCTATACCCCAAGGTCAAGGGTCCTGTGGACCCTGATGTAGAAAAACTGATTAGGAAGCTTTCTGAGGAAAGCTTCCTAATCAGTGAGAAACCACTTCCCTTACCCAAGTATCTGTGGTGGTCTGACACCAGCACTGGGCATTTAGCAGAAGTCAGCCTCCCACCTTGGGATCCCTCAAGGGGAGGCCCGTTCCGTCAGGCTGAGGGTTTATAGTCAGGTTTGGCGGCCAGACGTTCGGTGCTCCAAGCCTGTTTCTTGGGCTTACCAGCCTTTCTGGCCCCTGAGGGTCTCGGAAAGGACTGCTCCTTAGGCTTGGGGCTGATCGGGCCGAAAGGACGAGGTCCCTGACCCAGATGGAGTCGGAGCTGAAGGTAGACATGCAGAATTTGCTGCTGCCAGCGTATCCACTATTTTGTCTAAATCAAAGCCTAACCATTATAAGACAGGTATTCTAAGCCCTTCTTGGATTCAGCATCAGCTCTCCAAGAGCACAACCACAAGAAGCAGCGTGCTGACACCGCTGCCGCTGGAATACTGGAGGATGGTAGGCTCACGTCCAAAGCTGCTTCATTAATGTATGCAGCGAAATCTGAGATTGCCTTCTAACACAATTTACTCACTGGGAGCATCTGGGGGAAAGGATGCCTCCAAAGTATCCGCCCACCGTTCCATGGCCTGAGCCACCCAACAGACGGTAATAGTTGGTCTGGAGGCCCCTCCAGCAAGGGAATAAATAGACTTAAGACACACCTCCACCTTACGGTCCATAGCGTCAGAGAGCTATGACACGGTAATAGATAAGGTCGCATCACTAAGCGCGTCACATGAGAATCTGCCTGAGGAGGAGACTCCCATTTGGTGAAATAGGTCTTTTCAAATGGGTATGCATAAGCCAGATGCTTTTGGGGTCGAAACAGTTTCCTTGGAAACTGCCATGCCTCCTCTAAGTGATCCACTAATTTGTTCAGATAGGGTATTAAAAGTACAGCTGCTGTTTTTCCCTTAAAAGTAAGCATATGAAGGTGCAGCCGAAGGAAGGCCGTCATCTGTAATGAGCATTGCCATACGGACGGCCCGTATGAAGCCTGGAATATCTTATCCAGAAGTTCACCCTCATCTGAAGTCATGTCATCATTATCATACTGAGTGATCGTGACAATAACGGTCTCTTAGCAGGCCGAAGCTGAGGTTCCTGTTCCGTTTGGGTAAAGTCACCACTACGGTGCAGAACCTGACAGGTTACGCTTGGGAGGAGGGGGGAGGATCGTTGGTACAGCCCGCTTAATCCATAGAGAAAACAGCGCTGTATGCAGCAGGTGGGGAGGGAGAGCCTCCTGTGCTGTACAGGGAAAGCGCTCCCCCCTGGCATACATTTAACCCCCTGGATGCTGGCACGCAACTCCGCAGTGTGCCAGTCCCATATCCTGGTGGTCCAGTGGTAGCGCAGGCTCTTGCCTGGCTCCATTTGCAGCCATCCCCAGGGAGCCCCCAGCTGACAAAAACAGACTGTGCATCAGCAGGCGCCTACCGCAGACACCCGCTGTTTACCTTGCAGTCCCCCCTGCGTTCCGGCCACAGTCCGGGGCTCCCTGCTAGCTGGAACCCCCAAGCGCCCACAGAGTTCCCCGGATCAGTATCGGAGAGGCAGCACGTCCTGTCCGTGGTGACCGCTCTTGTTCAGGGGGCTGTCTCAGCAGCCCCCCTGTGCAGTGACCAGACTCTGGCCGGGCACCTACGAAAATGAAGGTGCCTTGGCCTGGGGGAGGGGTATAGGAGAGGAGGTCCCGATGCATCCTGGGACCAAAAGTTTAACTGTGTGGTGCCCAACGGCAGAGCCATCGCCTATATCCCAAGGTATCCTGTGGAACCCTATGGACCCTGCAGTAGAAAGGCTGTTTAGTGGTCTCATTCAGCCAGTGATAGTTATAATTATTGTATTAATTTTGCTCATTCTGTGGAATTGCTCTTAGAGTTTTCTGAAAAAGGTAAATAAGGCATCTGAACTGGTAGTGACTCTCTGTCACACAGAAGAAGAGTGCCTCAGAGCGGAAAAAGTTTAAGTGTTTAGCGTGTGAAAGAATTACTGTACATTGATCACACCTGAGAAGAAATGAGTTTTCTATAGTACTGATGTTGGAAGAAACCCTTCTTTTTAGGTAAAGATGCGCCGGGATTCTTGTAATGATGCGTGCAACTACTTGCATTTCATCATTATGGAAATATAGTTACAATGGGATTGCCATGACTCCAGTAAGGAAGGGACATTATGTTTTAATAAAAAGAGGGAATTGTGAGGGTCTATAATTGAGAGTATTTATTAAAAGCATAGTTTCATCAGTACTTCGAAAAATATCTATTTTTATTTACACAAATTCCATGAGATAGAACCAGCAGCTGATGCAGAGGAACAGCTGACAACACCCGAAATAGGACAAGGAGTCCTAGGACAAGGAGTTTGGACTCCGTGAAGAAGAGACAGAATGAAGACCCTCTGAGATCTTATGTGCTGTTACCCAATGAAATGTACACATTTACTGTATAGCCATTTTTGTCAAATGCGTGTAACAGCAGTTTTCTTGAACTTCTAAAAAGGCAGCTTAAAGAGGATGTACGTCAGAGCAGAATTGAATTAATCTCACTGTGTGCTGGGTTTACTTATCTCCACAGCTGGCTGGACAATATAAGAGCAGAGTTTCTCATACTTTGGTCTAGGGGTAGAAGGCCTTATCACCCAAACACACCCTGCGACCGAAAGAAGCATCAAGAGAAGCAAAAGTGTCAAATCTGTATAATTTAAAACCAAGTGGTAACTCTGCAAAGTTGTGCCACAGAGGCACCCCACAAAGATCCCACCAACCGAGTTGAGTGAGCCGTAACAGACTCCAGAGTAGGTTGACCACCAAAAATATAGGCATTGCGTATAACAGCCGTTATTCACCTGGCAATAGCTTACTTTGACGCTGGCCAGCCACGCTTGTGCGCATTCAAAAGAACAAAGCAAACATCAGCGCGACACAAATCCTTAGTCTTGGAAACGTATATTCGAAGATCGCAAACTACATTCAGGGTATAAATTAATAAGAGGTGGTATCTAAAATTATTAATCTCAGGGGGCGCTCACAGACATAAGGATACATATAATACAATAAAATATTTTATTAAAAGTACACAGTATTAACATATAATTTTTGTTTATAAAATCAGCATCTAAATGGCCATTCTCACATATTCATCATAATGGATCAATAATAGCATGTGTGAACAATCAAATGTCCACCTGTATAAATAAGTATATTGATCTCCTTTAAGGTTGTAATTATGTCCAAATAGAGCAATATTGCACTCGCGTCCTGTCAATAATTATGCTCCTTATTAGGGGTGGGTAATGAGATTTCCAAAGCAAGTTTCAGCTGTTAAATGTCCACTCCAGTAATACCTGAAGTTTGCCAATCAACACTCTCTGCAGCCAACCAACAGGTGAATCAAGGTAGCTATTTCAAAGAGGATGAAGATTTAGTGGTACAGTCTCGGTATATTTACCCAGCTCTCCTCTCCCTGACGTCTGTAGGGGCACTGCTGGTCCGAAATGCTGCTGTTATCTTGCTATTGCAAAAGGTGTAAAATCCCTTTCTCCGTATGGTTGCAGGGGGATAGATGTCTGTGTGTGCTCTCACCTCACACAGCAGGTTCCCGTTCTCACTGCAGAGCCACGGCTTGGGACAATAGACAATGTTGTAATCCGGATATGTGAGAATAGCAAAACCTAACGCATTTCCCCGTCACGTGACGGCTTCTTCAAGAGGGTGGTACATTCAGAGTATGTAAAGATAGATCAGAAGTGCCGGGAGAGCTGGCAACACAATCTCATTAATGTGGAAACTTGAGACCAACCTAGGAAGGAATTCCACACGGTGAAAAATAAGAAAGGAGTCTTATGCGACAAGGGCTATAATTCAGGCACCACCAAGGGAGGGTTAAGCTACTTACCGCCCTTGTCAGCATCTTGCTTCTTCGGGCATGTGGAATCGGGATATGAACCGATTCATAACCCAACCCAAGGAACCACCGGAGGTGCGAAGGGGGGCTGAATGTGCAACACCCCCTGTAGGAAGGCCTGGATCGCAGGAAAGACCGTAAGTTTCGTTTTTTTGGGGGAGGGGGGGGGGGGGGACATGAAATAGCCAAAACCTGGACCTTCAGGGAACTGGGACGCAGACCCAACTCGTGTCCCATCTGAAGGAAAGATGGCAGCCTAGAAAGATGGAAAAATCGAAATGAGAAAAAACTCCTGTTCGCACCAAAGGAAAAAAAAAAGCTTTCAAAACCCTGCGGTAAATCCTAGCCAACAGCAGCTTCCGAGCCTTCAGGATGACTGTCTCAATAGCCACCCCGTCAAAGCCAGAGACTGTAAATCTTGGTAACGAAGAGGACCTTGACCAAGAAGGTCTAAACAAAGAGGGGGCTACTGACATTCAAAGAAGATAAGAGTACCAGGAGAGACAGGGCCAACAGGAAGCTACCAGGATTGCCAAAACACGTTCCTTCCGTAGCTTGCGAAGGACTCGTGGGATGAGAGTTATGGGAGGAAAAAGTTGGACCATCCTGAAATGCCACGGAGTCTACAAGGTAATCTGCTAGATTCCGAGTATTGTACTTGTCGATCTTGTAATTCTGTAATCAAGTCGATTTCTGGGTGTTCCCACCATTCCACCAGAAGCTGGAAGACGGCGAGATGAAGGGAACATTCCCCAGAGTGGACATCCTTGCGTCTGCCTGACAGTTGTCCACCCCAGGAATACAAACAGCAGAAATGACCAAAATAAGTTTTTTTCAGCCCAGGACATAATGTGGCCTGCTTCAGTCATGACCTGAGCACTTATTGTTCCTCCTTGGTGATTTATGTAAGCGATCGCCGCCGCATTGTCTGACTGTACCTTCACATGGAGTTCCTGAAGAAGGTGACAAGCCTGTACCAGAGCTAGATAGACCGCTCTGAGTTCGAGAATATTGATGGGAAGATGCACCTCCCTAGTAGACCAACGACCCTGAAAGGTTGCGTGAAGGGTTTATAGCTCCCCATTTCGGTGGGAATTGAGAGGGAGATTGAGGGTTTTGAGGTTCAAAATAGAACAGAAGGAGCAGTCCAGCTTCGGAACAGGGAAAATGTTTGAGTAGAAACCTTGTCCTCTCTGAAGTGGAGGTACATACACAATGAGTTCTGACGCTAACAGGGAAAGGATGGCAGAGCTCCTGCTTTTTTTTGGATCTGAGGGAAGACCATTAACAGTGGGCCGCGAAGTACAAGACATATTGCCTGGATACAATGTTGCAAACCCACCTTTCTATTGTTTAAATACGACACTGTTTGCTGAACCTGAGCAGACGACCACGCACCGTCGAATCCTCTTTATGGTGTGGAAGGAGAAGTTAAGCATAGTCATGCTGTAGACTTGTCGGCCGGCTTGGGTGCAGGACGCCGCTCCGGACGCGCTTGATGACCTCCAGATCTTGGAGGGACCTGGATGGAAAGACTGCATCATGTCCCCTTAAGAGGAAAACAAACCTTGGCCTTCCCTGCGGACGAAATTACCGAACGGAAGGCTTTGGATTTGGCACAGAGGAAAGCAGCACATTGGCTGCAATAATCTTCTCCAGCTCAGGGTTGAACAAGACGTCACCATTGAACGGAAGAGAATCCAGTGCCTCTATCAGTGCAATGATGGCAGAAGCTGAGGCCCTAGTAGACAAAATTCCAGAATCAATAGCCGCTTCACCCAAGTACCTGGATGCCAACCAAAAGATCTCCACCAAAGCCAACAGCTCCGCACATCATGTACCACTACGAAGTCTGTCATGTAAGAAGTCCACCCAGCGTTCCATGGCCTTGTTGACCCAGGATGTGGAGAGTGCTGGACGAAGTGCGAGACCTGTGGTGGTAAAAATATATTTGAGTAAACGATAAAGTTCCTTATAAAAGTTACTTATATAGAGGAATAGTAGTAGCCTTGGCCAAACGTGCGATGGGGTATCCACCGGGGGTGGAGTTTACCATCTGGTTCTGTCTAAACATGGAAAAGAATAAAAGGAGAGGATAAATCTGGAAGTTTCGGTGAGGCAGATTCCAGGCTTCAGACAATAAATCCTATAGTTGAACAGAAAAAGGGGAAAGTAATGAATTCCTTTTTCTAGCGCTTGAAAAGGGAGGACACCTGTTCGGTGACACCATCAGAATCCTTAATCTGATGACGGCTATATCCACTCCAATTACTACCATTTGGTGCTGCTGCTCTGGATGGGTGGTGCTACTTGATGGGTTGAAACTGGCTGAAGGCATTATTTGTTTTTAGTATTTCTATTTCAGAAAGGGTGCACTATATATATATATATATATATTTATATATATATATATATATATATATATATATATAAAAAAAAGATGGTGATGGACCAGTTGGATGGAAGAAGGTCACACTGCATTGATGTTTTCCTCTTTCCTTGTCCAGAATAAATGCAAGCCACCATTTATCAGTTAACAAAGACTACAGTTACATACCCTCTATGGGACTAAGGCAACAGCGCTAACTTAATCAGAGTGCAGGGTGCAGTGCAGCTGCTTGCCAGGTCAGCCATCAAGGCTGTATTGACTATGCAGGCAGCGGCTGCATGTGGCGGGAGGATTATTGGGGTCCAGCAGTTACTGGGACAATGCATTACTGGGAAATAATTCCCATGAGACTCTGCTGAGTGACAAGAAGAGCATGTGCTGAGCTCCGATTGTAATAGCCCATAACATGCTCCTCTGACCCATGGAGATCAGCAGCAGGCGCATGGGCTGAGAGTTCTCCTCTCTGCCTGGCCGGGTGACTAAAGGTGCGTACACACGGTACGATTAAAATGGCCGATATTAACGATAATCATGTAATTGATATAGTGCATTTTTCGGTGTCGAACGACCTGCGATGCGCAGGCACGTATGGACGATATCGTTATCATTCATCGACCGTGCATGCAGGCCAACCTGGTCTATATCGACCAGGTTACTATAGGGACCCGTGATAGTTGATCACTATAGTCGTTGAATTGGTGGTGTGCTGGATGATCGATAGTCAAGCACACCCGGGAGATCGTACAATGATAGTTATTATTGTCGATCGTCCCGTGTGTACAAACATGAAGAGGAGCATGCATTCCTCTAATGGAGTGAACTGGAAAAAAAAAATGGATTTGTTGATTTTCTCAGATGTGTAGTGCGTCAAATCAATTTTCATGAATCACTCAAACAGCAAAGCTCTTATAGCAAGTGATTCCACCATTATCCCAAAATAAAACTGACAATTTATTAACAGTATGAACAATTTTGAGTTTAAGGTGAGCTGCAAGTGCAATTTAAAATACTGTTAACAGCAAATTTTTCATAAAAAAATTGCAACTGTAAAAGGCATATAACTTCAAAACCAATGAACGTACCATCCTAAGATTAGAAGGGTTTCTTTACACATACATATAGTCAAGTCACATTATTATGTCCACCTCCTACATTAGACATCGGCAACATGTAGCCAATGAAGTACATCACATGTCGTGCGCGGGCTCTGTGGGTATATAAGGTGTGTGATAGGTAGTCTGTAAACATATAACTCGTTGCTGTCATGTGTAAAAGGGGCTATTTTTCAGAGTTGCAAAAAGGTGGAAAAGGCTTCTATTTTCACGCCTGTATCCGAATTGGAACTTCGGTGATTGGCGCAGTTGCCTTCTCCGATGAGTAACGTTTCTGCTTCATCGAACAAAAGGACGTTGGCGTATCTGGCGAGAAACATCGGAGAACAAACACCCTGCAACCATTTGCTGGTGGTGGCAGCATTATGGTCTGGTGAATGTTTTCATGGCATTCTCTGGGTCCACTCATTTATGTATGAGGCACCCTCAACTGATTTGGTTATGAATCCATCCTTGCAGAGCACGCCGATTGTCTTCCCTGAGGGGAATGGGATCTTCCAGCAAGACAATGCGACATGTCACACGGCTAGAAATGTCAGACAGTGGTTGGATGAGCACAACTTCCAAGTACTTCCCTGGCCCACTAATTCCCCCGACTTGAACCAAATTAAGCATCTGTGGGATCATCTCGATCATTGTGTTCGCTCTATGGATACTCCACCACACACATCGACCAGCAGCTTTGGGATGCACTGCAGTCAGCATGGCTCCAGATACCTGTGCCAAACTACCAGCACCTTATTGAGTCACTCCCAGCCCGTATAGCTGCTGTCCGTGCTGCACACGGTGGTTATGCTGCCTATTATAGCTGGTGGTCATAATAATAGGACTCGACGGTGTGTACAAATTTAATTTATTATAATAAAGTTGTAATGGTTGTGTCTGTACATAGAATTTTTTTTGAGAAATTTACTCCTTGGGACTGTGTATGAACTATGAAGACAAAAAAAATAAAATAGGATAGTTATGGTAAAACTTACCTTCGTTTACTTATGGACTTCGAAGAAAGAGTTGACATTGGGGTTTAGGTGGGACCTGGATGACCAGATACCAACAGCAATGCTCTGAGCATGATCTAGACTACAGAGCTGGAAAAACCCGAAGCCATTAGGAGGGAATTCTCAAAAGCCAAGTCGTTAAAGAGAGACAGGCTTGGTCCAGATGTAGACATGGACCCTGAGACAAAAGGTCTACTCGTAGAAGAAGTTGAAGAGGAACATCTATGGAGGGCCTGTGAAGATCGGAGTACCAATAATGTCTGGGCCAAGCTGGAGCTATTAACATGACAGTAACCCCCTCCTGTCTGAACATCCGAAGCACTCGAGGAAGCAGGGATATTGGAGGGAAGAGATATGCCAAATGGAAGTTCCAATTCACTGACAAGGCGTCTATGAAGGCTGCGTCGGGGTCCATTGTTCTGGTTCCATAAACTGGAAGCTTGTTGTGCCTTGAGGCCATGAGATCCACTTCTGGAATACCCCATTTGTCCACCAGAAGCTGAAAAACTTCTGGATGTAGAGACCATTCTCCTGCATGCACGTTGTGACGGCTGAGGAAATACGCTTCCCAATTGAGAATCCCTGGGATGAGCACTGGGAAGATGGCTGGTAGAATGCGTTTGGCCCATGTGAGAATGCGTGATACTTCTGTACTTACTGACTGACTGTCCCCTTGGTGATTGAGGTAGGCCACAGCCATGGCATTGTCGGGCTGTACTTGTACTGGCCTGTTTTTCAGAATACGCTAAACTAGAGTGAGAGCTCTGTAGATGGCTCGATGTTCCAAGATATTGATTGGCAGCACTGCCTCGACTGAGGACCATCAGTCCTGGAAGCAGTGCTGGCCGTTTACTGTGCCCTACCCTCGGAGGCTTGCATCCATGGTGAGGAGAGCTCAGTCCGGAATCCATAAGGTACGACCCTTGTTCAAATGGGAAGTATGTAGTCACCAGGCTTGGAGAATCCAGGAGGGCTCCCAAATGTACCATCCTTTGAGAGGATGTCAGGGAGGATTTTTAGCAGTTGATCGACCAACCGTGCTGTTGTAGAAAAGCAATTGTTAACTGCAGATGGCGGTGAAGAGTCTCTGGGGAGCTGGCCAACAGCAAGAGATTGTCATGGTATAGGAGCATTCTGATCTCTTGACGACGAACAGAGGCCACCATTACTGCCATGATCTTGGTAAAGACTCAAGGGGCCGTTGAGGGGCCAAATGGCAGAGCCCAAAAACAAGATATGGTAAGAACTTACCTTTGTTATCTCCGTTTTTACGAAGTCCATAGGGTCCACAGGGTTGACCTTGGGGGGGCATAGGTTGGGAACCAAATCCGGGCACCACGCAGTTAAAGCTTTTAGCTCCCAGGATGCACTGGGTCCACTCTCCCTATAACCCCACCCCCAAGCCATAGGCACCTCAGTTTGTAAGTAGCCAGAGGAGGAGAGAAAAAGAGAGAAAACTGGAACACTCAACCATACTCACAGAAAAGGAGGCTGGAAACCGGCGACCAGTAACACAGCCCATATGAAGCCAGGTGCGTCAGGGCGGGCACCCTGTGGACCCTATGGACTTCATAGAAACAGAGATAACAAAAAGGTAAGTTCTTACCATATCTCTTGTTTTCTACTTCAGGGTCCATAGGGGGTCCACAGGGTTGACCTTGGGGATGTCCCAAAGCAGTTCAACCAAGGGTGGGGACGCTCCTGTGCTGAGAGGAGAATCCGTTGCCAAAAAGGAAGCATCCTGAGAGGCAAAGGAAACCAATGCCTAGAACCTTAAAAAGGTGTGGACAAAAGACCATGTGGCCACCTAGTAAGGCAAAACAGCTGAGGCGCCATAGCGAGCCGCCCACGAGGGTTACATGGCCCGAGAAAAAACAAGCATCAACAACAGAAAGGCCTACTCATGGGTAGGCCCCTGAAAAAGACATAAGAGACCATCCAGCCAACATTTGGTTATAGGCCGGCCCATCCAGTCCTGTGAAAACCAGAAATCTCAGACCACAAATAAGGAGTCAGACTTCCCTAAGGAACTTGAACGGATCACAGAAATCCAAAGAGGCGTGACAACAGTCAATGAGGCCACACCAGCCGAGAGGACTGGGAACTGAATGGCCGTACCATAAGTTCCAGAATATGGAACCTAAAAACAACTATATGAAGAAACACAAGGCGAGAGCCACTCACACCCTGACATGATGCCCTCCAGAAGAGGCAGCCACATGAGAACGCTCCCAATTCAGACACCCTCCTGGTTGATATAAACACTAAGAGAAAGAGAGAGCCTAAGCAATAGACCCTGTAATAGCAATCGCAACCAGCGGTTCCATTGACTGTCCCCGGAAGGAACGAAGAACCACTACTAGCTCCCAAGGAGCCCCTAGGGAGGACAAATGGAGGCATAATCCAGAAAACACTCCAAAGGATGAACTGGATACCAGAGTGAAGCAATTCAATATCTTAACCATACTGACAGTGTAGAGATCCGCACTGTCAGGAAGGCCAAGCCGAGGGTGAAACCCAATCCAGCCGAAAGGAATGCCAGAATATCTGGAAATCCTGGACACCGGAGGATCGTATCGACAGGTACAATACCATAAGAATTATGGCTGCCACAGTTTGTGGTAGGTCCCAGCAAAAGCTGATCCATGTGCTCTAATCATTCCAACGATGACAAAGCCAGGGAAGCCGTAAGACCACTGTAGGGACGCAGTCAAAGACAAACGACCCAGGTCCAAGGCAAACCCCAGGACCCTGAGACAACAGGCCCGGGCAGTGAAGCATCAGGAATGGAGCGACTCCGAAAATCCAAGTACCCCTGACATCTGGGGCAATCAGGAGCCACCAGCAGGAAAGCCTTTCTGTCTCGATTGAAACACTTCCAAAGACCTCGAGGAAGAAGGGATACCGGAGAACAGTTACACAAAGTGGAAGGACCACTTTACCGACAAAGAGTCACTGAAGGTTGCTTCAGAATTCCCAGAGCTGGACTAACACCATAATGTGATAAAGTCAGAAGGCCATGAGAGTCACCTCAGGGGGCCCCCCCCCTGCTCACCAGGAGATGAAACCTCTCTTGGGGAAGAGACTAGTCCCCGGGATGCATGTCGTGACGGCTGAGG
This sequence comes from Taudactylus pleione, assembly GCA_031769625.1. Taxonomy (NCBI): domain Eukaryota; kingdom Metazoa; phylum Chordata; class Amphibia; order Anura; family Myobatrachidae; genus Taudactylus; species Taudactylus pleione. The sequence goes on from JAUIMM010000245.1 coordinate 119,486, forward strand.
AATTCCACTTCCCAATGGAGAGCTCCTGAAACGAACGCTGCCGAGATGGTCGGGAGGAGACCCTCGGACTATGTCCGAATGTGTGACATACCTGTCATTGCCACCCAACAAACAGTGTTGCTAAAAAGGAAGCCACTGTCATGACCCTGTCGGACTGAACTTTTTCAGGTTCACCTTGAAACAAGAGCTATGCCAGAGTGAAGGCCCAAGACAGCCTAAAGTTCCAACAAGTTAATTGGCAGGGTGGAATCGACAAACATCCAACTAAATTGAAATGGATGCGACCCAGACACTGCCTATAGCAAAGAATACCCTGGGCGAGATGGCCAGAGCCACCGGGACAGGGACCGACTTGCCTCCGGACAGAGCATCATCGTTTGAACAGTGATCAGACAGAAAAAAAACTTGTTTCATCTGGAGATGAGCCAATTATGGAAAGGCCTGGAATGGAACTGAGCCCATTCCACCCTTTCAAAGGCAGACACTGAACATTTGACCACGCATCCCAGAGTGTAAAGACACATGTCAACTGCTTAGACATCCATGTACTCCTAATAGAAGAGTAGAGATTCCATCCTATGCCAGAAGAATTCTCAATCCAACAGGACTCCGAGATGAGGAATACCCAGAGAGGGATGCAGGGAGGACTTTTTCCCCGTTGATTAAACGTTTGCACCCTGAAGAAGCCACGGTCATCCTGACCTGGCTGTAAATTACCCCGGTGATCCCGCTAAGAGCAAGAGGCCGTCCAGGTACAGGAGCATTGGGAAATACTGAACAGGAGAACTGTCAGAAAATCCAAAACGCTGGTAAACCCCTGTGGGGCTGAGGACAGTCCCAAAAGGCAGAGTCCGAAAAAATTGTAAGTGTTTTCATGTGATTCAGCAAACCTCAGCCCATGCTGATGAAAGGTCTCTATAAGCACCCGTAGGCAAGTGCCCTGTATATCCAGTGATACCATAAAGTCCCCAGGCTCCAAACATCGTATGGCGCATAGGGATTTCCTCCTGAGTCCAGGTAGCTTTAGGAACTGGTTCAGGAAACTGAGACAGAGAATAGGCCAAAGAGGACCATTTAGCCACCGCACCAGAAAGAAAGCAGAACAACCAGTCCCTCGCTGAGATAGTGGGTGTGAGGATACGGGGTTCTCTCAATCACCCAGACACCGAGCAGATGAAACCATTGTGATGGTTTATTTTTCCACAGCACACAGAAATAGATAATATGTCAGGACAAGCAGTAAATCCAGTGAACGGGCAATAAACAGGTAGCAGTCCAGACAGAAGCAGTCCCAGTAGAGTATAATGTCCCAGAACAATTCCACGAAATAGCTAGAGACACTCAGTCCCCACAGTAGAAACTATCACTGATCACGCAGCAGTGCATAGCGTATGTCCACTCAATCGCTTCCAGGACCCCACACGTAGAAACTATCAGAGATCACACAGGAGTGATAGTCCCTGGGTACAATCAAGCATTTCCAGGACCCCATGCAGTAGAAGCTAATCACAGAACACACAGCAATGAATAGCGTATAGGTCCTTGCAGAATTTCCAAGTATAAATCCACAGAACTGGTGATGCGTTCCACTAGCACCTTGGCAGAGCGAGGCCTCTTAGCCAAAGTCAGCGACTAACATCTGGAGTTACCTTCGGTGACATGTTTTAAAATCTTCCAATTTCCCACGATATTGTGACCACCCAGGGGGGGTTGCACCGTCTCCTGATTGGTGCCGGTCCCTTATGCTGTCACTTTCTCCTACCTCCTCCTGATATTACTTCCCTGACGGACACCTGCTGGGATGGTTCCGTTCGGGCTACCATTCACGTGAGACACAAAACAGGCAAATGGAAGGAGGAGTAAATCCTGAGCGTCCCCTGGGGAGGTGAGAATTAACTTAGAGGGTCTTTTGTTCTGGGAGGTGTCACCTTGCTCTAGTGGTTACAAATAACACAGACATATGGACCAGGCTAACATCAAGGCTTATCCAGTATTAAACATTACAATTACTTACATTTTTACAGTACATAATATTCATGGTAATGGAAATGTGTGTCCTGAGAATGATCACACATACACTAGGAGACGGGAAGGGGGACACAAAAGAACTAAAAAGTAAATTGAAGTCTGCAATGACTGAGATGCTGCCAGTAAATTTGTAACACACATCCCATGTCCTCACAGTGGGGATGACCTAATTAGCTCTGCATACCGCAACAAGTGTATAGCTTTCTAGATTTGTAAGGCCCTGTTCGGGTCTGAATAAGGGCCCGCGTACCATCACATGTAAAGAGGCCGCCTGAGCAATGAGAGGGCGAACCCACCTACCCACATAGCCGCGGCAACTTGACACTAGTTCAGGTTGAAGAAATATACTCAGGTTCAGAAGCAGTATCAACTGGCAGTCCAGGCCTGCTCGGTACTGGATATGGCGGCCCTTGTAGAGGCCGACAGTCTAGGAAGAAACAGACCTTTAGGCTGACCCTGAGGACAAAAAGACTTAATAGACTTATGGTGCATACACACGATCAGATTTTTCCTTCAGATATGAACGATAACGATTTAAAAATCGTTCAGTCGTTCATATCTGAAGGAAAATCGTTCATATCTGACATGCCTGAACGATGGACGATCAACGATGCGCGTTCCCGTTTGTCAGATAACGATATCTGACATCTGATGGGTTTGCAGTCAGACTTGGACGATTCCATTCATTTTAATGCAGTCAAAAATCGTTCAATCGTTCAAAACTTTGGTCAAATCGTTCAAATCGTTTAATCGTTCAGTCGTTCATCTGACAAATCTGACAAGTCTGACCGTGTGTACGCTCCATTAGACTGAGGCCTTGTAGTGGGCATAGCTGAAGGCGGTAAACTTGTCGTTAGTAATACTGCCAATGTTACTACAATCTTGTCAAGGTCAGGACCAAACAAGGTCTTCCCTATAGATGGTATCTGCACCTCTGCATTCCCAGAGCGCAGTCATAGGGTATTACGGAGGATACAGTCGCAGCCGGAACTCTGAAAGTTAGGAGACTGGTATCCAATAAAGGTATTTCCACCTATGACAACTGCATATATTACGTGAGCGACCAAATACAGTTGAACCCCAGACGTGTTGGAGGGGAAAAAAAAAGTTACAAATGCATCAGCCCAGTATGCAATAGTATTAACCAACCATTCTATAGCCACGGTACGATGGGTAACAACCCCTGAAAGAGAGTATACAGATTTTACCACCTACGGATCCAAAGAATCCGACCACGCAGGAATTGTAGGCGTAGTAACATCTGTAATCAGACGAGTAACACGCCCATCCACCCCAAGAGGGGCTCGTGATGACCCTCAGGGAATTTGGGACAAGAGGTCAAACGCTGTTGTAATACCTCGTATCTGGCAACAGCCAGAGTCCCGCCATGCGATCCACCCGCTAGCCAGCAACAGGGAACCCAAAGGCATGTTAGACTGAGGGTGTATGATACAGGTGCAGGTCAACATTCACTCTAACCAGAACGGACCTGCTACCAGCCCTAAAACAGGGATAATAATACCTGAAATAGGCTTCCCCCCGTGTAAGTGGGAAAGAGCCCAAAACAGTATCCAGTATACGGCAGAGCCAACTGGGAAGTAACCACAGGGAGTCTACCATGCCACTTTGAGTTTCGTAGAAAAACGACATCCACCCAGGGTAGCTGTAGTGGTAATCCCTGCAAGGGGAAAGACAAACTATAGTGGCACCAGGGGGAATTCATATACTGTGAAAAATCCCTGCAGGGAGCGATAGTCTGTGTCACAGGGGAAGAGTGCAAGAAACTGCGAGATACCCTGAGATGAAAAGGGCAGTATGGTGAAGTAACCCCAAGTGAGGTACAATAATGGGGCCGCCCGGCGATCCGCAATTGAGAGGATCCAGAGAAAACAAACCGCCCAAGGGGGTCGTGAAAGGGGGCCGACACCAGATGGTGCCACATACAGAACCCTTTATGAGTCAAATCCTCCGCACTAACACCGGCAGCACATGACTTGCAGGATAGTAAGAACAGGTGCGGTATCGTGCTCAATCTCCTGGTCAGACATATCTGACCAATGGAGGAAATATCAAGCAGCGCTATACTGGTCCTGACTGACGCTAAGAATAGCTTCAGGGACCCATTTTCAGCGTATGCAACACACCGTTCCATCTAAAATATGGCAACGTGCAGCACGCAACAGTATGTGACAAACCTCATAAATATTAACAAGTATCTAAACGTGAGGTCTCAGAACCACCCTAAGTACAGCTGTATTAGGGTAGATTGTAAAGAAAAAGGATAGATATACACTGACAGATGAGAGAATAAAGTACAGACAGTCAGCACTAACATAAGTCACACACATATATATATATATATATATATATATATATATATATATATATATACACACACACACACACACATACATACACACACACATACATATACATATATACATACATACATACACACACACACACACACACACACACGCGCACACACACATGACATACAATATACTGCAAAATGTCACTGCATTCAACTGCCCAGATTCAGTGTCTGGGAAGGCTACAGCGCTGTGTACACTGACCTGGTGGTGAGGTACGCAGGGTGACTGGACTCACTGCCATCTCCGGAGATCTGCTGCTGCACCATCAGAGAAAATGGCCGCTCGAGACCTCAGAAGCAGCGCGGCCCGCGGAGGAATGCAGCTCAGCGACGCCAGACTTTTGACACTGAAAGGCGCGCTGAGCTGAGGGGAGGAGCAGCTTTAACAGGGAAGGCTTGCTCTCCTGGCAGGCTATTAACCCCCGGGACGCCGGCTCCCTGCGCTGATCGTTAAGTCCCTGGTGGTCTAGTGGACACACGGGGTAAGGGGGGCCCGCCGCCACCTCTGGTCTGTCCCCTGAGACACAGGACTGCATTTGAAATGCGCGGATCACCGCTTGTTCCCCGTGGATCCGGCAGTAGTCCTGGACGCCCGCAGAGTTCAGCTAGTACAGACTCTGGGGTCCCGCTGAGATCCCCAGATCTGTACTGGCGTCTCAGCGCCAGCGGGGTGACAGAGCGGCAGCTTAGAAGTCCTATGGACAGTCCGACGCTGCCGCTCTGAAAAGTCCAAAGTCCTTACAAAAAAACTTTGTCCTTAATAAAATAAAGAAGGCTAAGGGGCTGCTAATAAGCCCTCCCTGCGCTAATGGTGACCCGACTCCGGCCGGGCACCAACTTAAACTGAGGTGCCTCTGGCTTGGGGGTGGGGTTACAGGGAGAGTGGACCTTGTGCATTCTGGGAGCTAAAAGCTTTAACTGCGTGGTGCCCGGATTTGGTTCCCAACCTATGACACCCCAAGGTCAACCCTGTGGACCCCCAATGGACCCTGAAGTAGAAATTGGTAATATTTTTAATGAGAAGGCGCCATAGGTACATGAAGGTAAGCGTCCTGAATGTCTAGGGATAACAAAATATCCAGGCTCCATAGCTAGAATAGAACGGAGGGTTTCAATACGAAACCTGGGCACACTGATAAACTTGATCAGAGATTTGAGGTTTAGGATAGGCCGATGAGACCCATTGGGCTTTTGAGCTAAGAAAGGGTGGAAAAATAATCCTTGACCCGTTGTGAGGAAGAGAACCAATTACCCCTGAATTCAGTAAGGACTGAATTGAAGAAGTCGGCCTCCAACCCCTTGGAGCCGCCAGGGAGAGGCCGGCCCCGCCAGGCTGCAGGCTTGTCTTCAGACTTGGCAGGTGGACGTCTAGCAGCCCAGGCTTGCTTGGCCCTAGACTTGGAAGCCTTTGCTGATGTCTGCGAAATTATAACGTCCTAGATTTAGCATTATATGTAGAGGACAGCAATGCTAACTTCGAAGCTGCCAAAGTAGTCAAAATTATGGACCAAATAAGATGTCTCCCGAATAAGGTAGAGACTCCAGAGCCTGCTTTGAGTCCGAATCTGGAACGGAGCCAAAACAATACGGCGGGAAACTACTGATGTGGCGGATGTCCTGGAGGCCAGAAGAGCTGTATCTATAGCTGCTTCTCCTAAGTAGGAGGCTGCATCCCTAATGTGAAATATGAAGGATAGTTATTCCCTTGAAGTATCAGTGGGAAACGTCTCTTCTAGGGACTCTGCCCAACTCTCAAAGGCTTTCGCCACCCAGGCCGTAGCTCTAGCAGGATGAGTAAACTCCTTTAGAAGCTTGTCATAAATCCACTTACTCTCTTGTAGGAGACTACAGACGGAGATTGCAGTATGAATGGGTAATGTGGCATTTTTAACCAGACGTGTTACATGAGAATCCACCGCTGGGGGAACTTCCGAATTTAGGGCCTGATTCAGAGCCGGACGCAATTAGCGCTCGCTCGTCCAGAAAATAGGGGTGGCTATTCAAATCAACCATTCGCTATTTGCGGTCTGTTCACGCCTCTAGGTGTGAACGAGCGAACAAAACTTGCGGACGTTTTTTGGGAAAATACGCCCCCTGGCCGCTCGCATCCTACGTCATGTCCGCTATTTATTAGATTAATCGAGTACATCGACCAGGGTATGAGCTGCTCGCTATTCTTGTGGTTGGTTTTTGCTACCACAATTTTGCGAGCAGTTCTGGCTCTAAAATAACCCAGTGACGTGGTCAATGACGCTGCTGTTTTAAATATGCACACCCATAAAAGGCCCGTTTTGACCTTTAAGCACGCCTGCGATCGGATCTCCACTCCCCGTTTTCAAGCACCTTCCCCTGTTACCACCCACATACGCCTCATCCTGTCACTCAAATTAGCAGGCATTCGCTATTTTGTGAGCACATGAATTTCGACCGCACTGACTGGTTCGCGCATGCGTATAACGATCCGTACGCATGCGCAGTCGGGCAAACATCGCTCGGAGCGAACGAGCTGCCGCTTACGAGTGGCTCTGAATCAGGCCCTTAGTGCAATCAGGAGCTGATAGCGGGTAAAAAGAATCGCTTTGGAATTTGAAATCTTTTACCAGGCATATTCCATGCTTCACTCATGTCATCAGATAGCTAATCTGCTGGAGGCAATTCTGGAAAAACCACCTTTTGTCTTTTAAAAAGTGCAATTGTTTTAGAAGCAGGTTCATCCTCTTCTATTTGTAAAATAGATTTTGCTGCTCTCACAGTAGCAGGTATATTTAGTTTAGAGGATGGCTCCTCTTCTTCTGAGACAGAGTCACAGAGGTCTAAGGGCCTGATTCAGAACCACTCGTAAGCGGCAGCTCGTTCGCTCCGAGCGATGTTTGCCCAACTGCGCATGCGTACGGATCATTATACGCATGCGCGAACCAGTCAGTGCGGTCGAAATTCATGTGCTCGCAAAATAGCGAATGCCTGCTAATTTGAGTGACAGAATGAGGCGTATGTGGGTGGTAACAGGGGAAGGTGCTTGAAAACGGGGAGTGGAAATCCGTTCGCAGGCGTGCTTAAAGGTCAAAACGGGCGTTTTAAGGGAGTGCATAATTAATCCAGCAGCGTCATTGACCACGTTTCTTGTTTTTTTTTAACTCAGAACTGCTCGCAAAATAGTGGTTGAAAAAACCAAACCACAAGAATAGCGAGCAGTTCATACGCTGGTCGATGTACTCGATTAATCTAATAAATAGCGGACATGACGTATGGTGCGAGCGGCCAGGGGGCGTATTTTCCAAATTTACGTTCGCATGTTTTGCTCGCTCGTTCAGACTTACAGACCGCAAAGTGCAAACGGTTCATTTGAATAGCCACCCCTTTTTAGAAAACGAACGACCGCAAATAGCGAGCGGCTCTGAATGAGGGCCTAAGTCTTCTGCTTCCCCAGATGATATGTCAGAATCAGAAAACTGAGTGGCCTGGGAAGATAACAGGGCATGTTTATTAGATATAGGGCCATATTCAATTAGAGGCGAAAAGTCCGTTATCACGTCATTTTTACCTATTTCAATTAACCCCATATTCAATTTCAAAAGACTTTTCGCTGGTGCAAAAAATATCTGTTACAAAACAGGGATCTCTTTTCTCCATAGAATAAATCACAAAAAAAAAAAAAAAAAGTGCAGAATTGGAGTTTATGGGTGTAGGCTTTTAAAAAAAAAAGGAAAAAAAAAAGCCTGCAGGCCTGGGAGGGTCCCCTAAAAGTAATCTGTCAAAAAAATTTTGAAAAAATCCTCAGGACACCCCAAAAAAAAAAAGGTACTTTAATTTTGGGGGCGAAAAAAAAATATTGGGGAACAAAGTTTTAAAGTAGCGAAATTGATTCAGGGGGGTTACCATGTATGCGGCAGGTGTTTTCGGAGAATGCGGCTGGTAGCGGCACCGGGCTGAGGAGCCTGGGGCTGTGTAGCAATTAATACAAAGACCATCCTGAACAACAATACAAAGACCATCCTCTAGGGCTAAGCATACTAAATAGGAGTTACATGACAGACATAATCACAGCAATAAAAGAATACAGTGGTGTGCAGTGAACACCCTGCAGTATGTGTATTATGGCACAATGTAGTCTGGAACAGAATTATATATGGCACAGTGTAGTGTGCAACCACGCTATATAGTATGTGATAGTCCTCACACTTGTATAGAAAAAGTGAGGTATAATGAACCCCCTATACCTTAGTATATCAGGGAATGTATAATATAGGGACAGTTATAAACGGACAGTGTAGAAAATAGCGAATAGCGCTAGCACAAGGCACACACTAATGCGGAAAAAAACATCACGTCTGCAATGGGCTCTAAAATCAACTACACAGTCCGCAGTGGCTGGCAGGATATAGCGCTCTGTAACCTGGCCCGTGGGAGAGGTATACATGGAGACTGAACCCAGCATTTCCCGGAGACGGGACAGCAGAAAATGGCTGCTGCGCATCTGAGGGGGCGGAGGGTGAGGGAGGAGCAGCTCAGTTATCACCAAGACCTCAGTGGAAAGGCGCCCTGAACTGGGGGAGGAGCTGCAGGTAGAGCACCTTTTCCCTTGGCTGACGTTAAACACCGGGTCCCCTGGCCATAACAACTGCCAGTATATTGTGCCGCGGTGGTGTAGTGGGCGAGTCAGTGCCCACATCAGCGCCTCTGGTCTGTCTTTTGAGACCGGAGGCAAAACTGCACTAAACCACGGGTCCCCGCAAACGGGGTTCCAACTCACCTGTCCCCTGGATTTCAGGCTGCATTTTGGGTTCCGGAAAGCCTGCTAGCTAGTCCCCCTCAGAGGCCCGCCGGGAGAACCTAGCACAAGCTTGGTGTCACGACACTGCGAAGGGGTGATGGGGCTTCAGCACAGAAGTCTGGAGGATAGTCTGGTGCTGCTCGCCCATTAGTAAAAAAAAAAAAAAAAAGAAAATAAATGAAATCATAAAATGAAAAGCCCACTGTTTATAATGGTGGTCCAGCTCCTGCTGGACACCAACGAAACTTAAGTGCCCTCAGGCTGTGGGCGGGGTATAGGGGGGAAGTACCGGTGCATCCAGGAACAGAAAAACTTTGCTGTTGGTGTCCGGTATTCCAGGTCCCACCTACACCCCCAATGTCTCTCTGTGGAGCCCTATGGACCCTGAAGAAAAAAAAAAAAAACCATGGGATGAATTGAGATTGTTTTCAATATTGTATAGCTTAGCCACCTAGAAAGAAACGGATGTATGTATTATGTCAATGTGACATCAGGGAGAGGAGCAATAGGGAAAAACCAGACGCTTGACACTCGGCGCGTGCAGGCTCCTCAAGTCCAAAATTACTATATGTACAGAAAACAACAAACATATATTGCACACTCCGAACGCAAAAAGTTATATATGTATGCATATAGAAATACATACACATGATGAGATGGATATATCTATCAAGATCTAGTTTGCAGGAAAATCCAACTATATATTAAGCACTAATCAGGTAGCTTATCATGGCTCATGAAGTTGCAATAAACATGTCAATCCAGTAGATTGCGCACAAAGACAAATACTACATATCAAGAGTCTCTGCTCATGTTACTTGAATGAGAGTAGGTCCCTAACATACTGAGGTTGAAATCCAGAGCGCAGGACACCCCCAGAGGTCACCTGGGCGCGGTGGGTAGGCCCACAACCATGGCCATGATTATGCCAAAACCTCTTATGATTTGCAAAATTCTATTGTAAAATGTATTATTAATATATATTGAATAATGTTGGAGTTGTGCATCTGTAATTCTTTTTTGTATGTTTGCAACAATAGTTTCCACAGGTAGCACCTCCCCATTATATATATTTTCAGTGTGTGCGGTCTAGGTCCCCATTTCCACATAAACTTTTCAATCCAATCGTCTCAGATTTTCGTTTATTTTTGTAGGATGGTAGAGATATATATGGGCTCCGTGGAAAATTGTTTTAATGTCACACCTCACATTAAAACAATTTTCCACGGAGCCTCCTAGCGCCGCTGATTGATTTCTTCTATTCATATTGTTGCGGAGGGCAGAGGAGCATCTTTCAATTACAGTACAGTGGAGTGCCGGTCCATAGATTATAATTTATTACACACATATATACATACACACACACACACACACACATTAAAAAAGCTGTACATTTCTGAAAGGCATTATAGTGCCCATGAAACAAGAATATATATATATATTTATAGTAGCATTATATTTACTTTTCAAAGTCTTTCAAAGCTTTATTCTTCTCCTTCATTTCTTCAGACAACAAGTTACCCTTCTCAGTAATCTCTTTTGTATCTTCTTGAATCTTATTTTTTTGTGCCTCCATATCCTGAGTACGTTTCTGCAAGTCATGGCTATGACAGGGACAACCAAAAAAAATATTGAGACATTTTTTATTATTTTAACACCCCCCCCCCCCCCTCCAAGAAATGTTTACAAAAATAAAATTAAAAATATGACTCACATGTAATATTGACAGATCTGATTTTTCCTCTTAAAAGTCTCATTTTCCACAGTGAGAAATTCAATAGCCTTATTTTTTTCTCCTTCTAATGCATCCTTTTCTTTTTCCACAAGTTTGACTCTATTAAGCTTTAATAAAATAATTAAAAAATTGATTTTATAGACAAGATCTGAAATAGCCAGCACAATTTCACCAAATTGATTTAATATTTAAGAAATAGTCTGTGGTACCTATTACACATTTCAAGTTTTTAAAAAGACTTCTAATACCAGATCGTATTCAGAAGTCACAAATATGTTCTGCGTACCGTATTAACCTAATACACATAGGCATGTAATATGGGATCTTTTAGGAGCCTCACTTCTCTTCAAGAATTATAATGCATTGTCGTGATTGATGTACTGGAAATCGTTCATAGAACATTCATAACAATAGGAAAAAAAACAAGAGATATGGTAAGAACTTACCTTTGTTATCTCTGTTTCTACGAAGTCCATAGGGTCCACAGGGTGACCTTGGGGTATAGCTGGATCCTGGATCCTCGGGCACCACGGAGTTAAAGCTTTTAGCTGCTCCCAGGATGCACTTGGGTCCAACCTCCCCTATACCCCGCCCCCGAGCCACAGGCACCTCAGTTGGTAAGCAGCCCAGGCCGGAGGAGGAGACGAAACAGAGAGAAGGAAGACTGGAACACACAAGAACCATACTCACAGAAATGGGAGACGGAAAACCGGTGACCAGTCACAGAGCCCATATGAAGCCAGGTGCGTCAGGGCGGGTGCCCTGTGGACCCTATGGACTTCGTAGAAACAGAGATAACAAAGGTAAGTTCTTACCATATCTCTTGTTTTCTACTTCAGGGTCCATAGGGGTCCACAGGGTGACCTTGGGGATGTCCCAAAGCAGTCCAACTAAGGGCGGGGACGCTCCTGTGCTGATAGGAGAACCCGGCGCCCAAAGGATGCATCCTGAGAGGCAAAGGTGTCAAACGCATAGAACCTCAAAAAGGTCTGAATGGAAGACCAGGTGGGCGCCTTACAGAGCTGAACAGCAGAGGCGCCACGGCTAGCAGCCCAAGAAGGGCCCACGGACCGAGTGGAATGAGCCTTAACAGAGGCTGGAACAGGTAAACCCTCCTGCATATAAGCCTCAATAATAACAGAACGAAGCCAACGGGCTAGAGTCTGTTTGTTGGCAGGCCAACCCCTCTTGTGAAAACCAAAGAGGATAAACAAAGAATCCGACTTCCTCACAGAACTAGTCCGGTCCACATAAACCTGGAGTGCCCGGACAACGTCTAAGGAAGTTTCCCCAGCCGAAAGATCAGGTGACTGAAAGGCTGGTACAACAATTTCCTGATTAATGTGGAACCTGGAAACCACCTTAGGCAGGAAATCAGGACGAGTGCGAAGCACCGCTCTGTCCTGATGAAAAATCAGAAAAGGGGGACGACAAGAAAGCGCCCCCAAATCTGAAACCCTCCTGGCAGAAGCAATTGCCAAGAGGAAAACAGTTTTAAAAGTTAGCCACTTGAGCTCCACTGACTCCAAGGGCTCAAAAGGAGGACCCTGTAAGGCCCTAAGAACCACCGCCAAATCCCACGGGGCCACAGGTGGCACAAAGGGAGGCTGGATTCTCAAAACACCCTGGAAAAAGGTGTGTACGTCCGGCATAGCAGCGATCCTGCGCTGGAACCACACCGACAGACCAGACACGTGTACCTTCAGTGAAGAAAGACGTAATCCTAAGTCCAAACCGGACTGAAGGAAAGCCAGAATACGCGAAACTCGGAACACCTGGGGATCATAGTTTCTGGCCTCGCACCACTGAAAGTAAGTGTGCCACACTCTGTGATAGATCCTCGCGGAAGCAGGCTTGCGCGCCCTCAGCATGGTGGTAATAACGGAGCTAGAAAAGCCCCGAGACCTCAGGACGGCTGTCTCAAGAGCCACGCCGTCAAAGATAGTCGACCCAGATCCGGGTGAAGACAGGGCCCCTGAGACAACAGGTCCCGCCGTTGAGGTAGGAGGTACGGAGCGTCGATGGACAGGCTCCGCAGATCGGAGTACCACGGCCTTCTGGGCCACCAGGATCAGTGTGCCTCCGTCCTGTTTGAACTTGCGCAGGACCCGAGGCAGCAGAGATATCGGAGGGAACAAGTAAGCAAGTTGAAACAGCCATTTCACCGACAGCGCGTCTATCAGACTTGCGCCTGCGTCCCTTGTCCTTGACCCGTACACAGGCAGCTTGTGATTGTAACGGGACGCCATCAGGTCCAGTTCTGGCAGCCCCCACTTGTCCACGAGTAGTTGGAATACCTCTGGATGAAGCGACCATTCCCCGGGATGCACATCGTAACGGCTGAGGAAGTCTGCCTCCCAATTGAGGACTCCTGGGATGAAAACTGCCGAGAGAGCTGGAAGATAGCGCTCCGCCCAAGCCAGGACGCGGGACACCTCCGACATCGCAGCTCGACTGCGAGTCCCTCCCTGGTGATTGATGTACGCCACCGTGGTGGCGTTGTCTGACTGCACCTGAACGGCCCTTCCGTGAAGAGCGGTGCCGGACGACTGCAGGGCTCTGTATACTGCCCGCAGTTCCAGGATGTTGATGGGAAGAATCGCTTCCTCCGCCGACCAACGACCCTGAAGAGACAAGGAGCCTGTCACCGCCCCCCAACCCCGGAGACTGGCATCTGTCGTGAGCAGAACCCATTCCGGGATCCAAAAGGGGCGCCCCTCCAGGAGATGCGCTGTCTGCAGCCACCAGGCTAGGGACAGACGCACCTCCGAGGACAACACCAGCATCTGAGAGCGGATCCTGTGTGGCAATCCGTTCCATTCTGAAAGAATCAGCCCCTGCAGGGGCCTGGAATGGAACTGGGCAAACTCCACCATGTCGAATGCCGACACCATGGACCCCAAAACTCTCATCGCTGAGTGCACCGACACTCTGCCACTGCTCAGACAACTGTGAATCCGCAGCTGTAAGGAGGAGACCTTCTCTGGAGTCAGAAAAATCCGTTGCTGACGAGAGTCCAGCAGGGCCCCCAAATGAACCATCCGTTGTGATGGGATGAGGGAGGATTTCTTCCAGTTGATCAACCAGCCGTGCGCCTGTAGACAAGCGACCGTCAGGTGGAGATGCTGGATCAGTACCTCCGGGGAGCTTGCCAGCAAGAGGAGGTCGTCTAGATACGGTAGCAACCGTATCCCCTGGCTCCGAAGGTGAGCCGCCATGACCGCCATCACCTTGGTAAATACCCTTGGTGCCGTGGAGAGACCAAAGGGTAGAGCCCTGAATTGGTAGTGGTTGTGGAGAATAGCAAACCGCAGAAACCGTTGGTGCGATGTTGCTATAGGCACATGGAGGTAGGCGTCCTGGATATCCAGGGAGACCATATAATCCCCCGGTTCCATCGCCAGTATGATAGAACGCAAAGTTTCCATCCTGAATTTGGGAACCCTGAGAAACCTGTTCAGGGACTTCAAATTGAGGATGGGGCGATGAGAGCCATTGGGTTTCTGCACCAGAAACAGCGTAGAGTAATACCCCATCCCACGTTGAGACTGTGGTACGGGTATAATGACCCCCGCCGTCAGCAAGGCCTCTATGGCTTCCTGAACCTGCAAGGCCTTGGTTTTGTCCTGAGAAGGACTTGTGCAAAAAAACTGGCAAGGCGGCCTGTGCAGAAAAGACAGGGCGTACCCCTGGGAGACCACTTCTCGCACCCAGGCATCCGTGGTGGTATTGTGCCAGCACTGGGCGAATTGAAGAAGTCGGCCTCCCACTCTGGGGTCCCCCAGAGGGAGGCCCGTCCCATCACGCAGAAGGCTTATCTTCTGGCTTGGAAGAAGGGCGCCTAGCACTCCAGGCTTGCTTCTTTGGCTTTGAGGCGGTCTTGGGTGCGGACTGCCTCGGGAAGGACTGACCCTTTGCCTTGCCCTGAACCCGAAAGGAACGAAACGCCGAGCTCCGGACCTTAGCAGGTGTAGTAGCTGAAGGGAGGAAGGCTGACTTGGATTTTGCCAGGGTATCTACTATTTTGTCCAGGTCCGGACCAAATAGTAATTCCCCATTAAAAGGTAAGGCCTCCAAGCCCTTCTTTGAATCCGCGTCTGCTCTCCAAGACCGCAACCACAAGGATCTACGAGCAGACACTGCTGCCGACGAAACCCTAGAGGTCAACAGGCTAGCATCCAAAGATGCTTCTCCAATGTAGGAGGCGGCATCTCTCATCTGTCCTAACAACGCCCTCTGGACGTCCGGAGATTCATCCGTAAACGTGTCCTCCAAGGCGTTGGCCCACCCCTCAATGGCCTTGGCCACCCAGGAGATGGCCATGGACGGCCGGGCTACAGCCCCTGAGAGAGAATAAATAGACTTTAGACAAGTCTCCACCTTCCTGTCCGTAGGATCCTTCAGCGAGGATATAGACGGCAATGGCAAAGTAGCACTCCTGATGAGGCGTGTTACATGGGAATCGACTGCAGGCGGAGTTTCCCATTTCTTACAATGCGCTTCCGGGAATGGATAATTGGACGCCAAGCGTTTCTGTGGCAGGAAACGCTTACTGGGCGTCTGCCAGGCCACCGCCATGTGATCAGTCAACTGATCAGACAAGGGGAACGCTGTAGAAGTAACCTTAGCCTTTTTAAAACTAGGATACCTTGACTTGGGAGCGGGTGCCTCATCCTCAATCAGAAGAATAGCCCGCACCGCCTTAACCAGAGCCCGCACATTGATGGAAGACTTAGTGTCTACCTCCTGGACTGAGGCATCTGAGGCTAAGTCATCCTGTACCTCACCATCATCCGAGAACCCCTCAGAATCCGAAAGATGCGCAGCCTGTGCCATGACTGAGCGTTTAGACGCCCTGGAGGGCACGTCACTGCGCAACATCGACTGAAAAGCCGAAGATGCTGCCGCCAAATCTTGGACAGTGTGGGAAAGCGCATCCACCCAGGGTGGAGGAGCTGTCACAGGAGCCTGAAACGGCACCACAGCCGGCTGTGCCACAGGGGTGGACTGAATATACATTGGCAACCCCGCATAGGGACCAAACAGGCTGAGACCCCGGGGGAGTCTGCAATAATTGTGGGACACCCGGGGAATGGCAGGCTGGGGCAACGCCCTAGTAGGGGCGGCAGTCGGGACCGACAGACGGTCCGCGATGGACACCAGCACCTGGGAAAACATCGCCCATGGTGGCTCCTGCGAAATGGGAGGTTTAGACGTACCAGGGACCGCCTGGCACCGTCCGCACAGGCCGTCCTGTGACAAATCCTCCCTATCCACTCCTGCAGAACAGCGCCTGCAGGAGAACAATACCGGAGCCCCGGAGTGCTCAATCTCCTCCTCAGACATGACTTAGGAAGAAAACGTGCGCACTCACCAGTGTGCTGAACAACAGCCCACAATATGGCACCGTGTAGCACACAACTGTATGTGACGGACCTCACAAATACGTGATCTATATAGGTGAGGTCAGTAGAAACACCCTTCCCCCGCACACCTGTAGGGCTTGTAGGAGAAGGAAAGGGATAGGTACAGGCTGACAGTAAGCAGAAAAAAGACACAGACAGGCAGCACTAGCAAAAGTCACATACCATGCAGGAAGATATACTCACTGCACCTTTCCACTACAATCAACCTCCCAGATTCAGTGTCTGGGAGGGCTATAGCGCTGTGTACACTGTCCTCGTCGGGGGAGAGGTACACAGGGGGACCGGTCCGCGTGCTCCCTGAGAGTATCCACGCTGCCACAGAGAAAATGGCCGCTGGAGACCTCAGAGGAGGAGTGGCCGTGTATCTGCAGCTCAGCGACGCCAGACTCCGAACTGAAAGGCGCGCTGAGCTGAGGGGAGGAGCCGCTGACAGGGAAGGCTTCCTCCCCTGGCTAGCATATTAACCCCCGGGTTGCCGGCATCCCGCTTGCCGCGATATTAACCCTAGTGGTCTGGCGGGGTATGCCTCCGCTGGAGGGGGGGCCCGCCGCCACCGCTAGCGCCCCCGGTCTGTCCCCTAGACCGGGGGCATGGGACTGCATTTAAAAAGAACCCGCGCACCGCCGCTAATCAGCGGTGCGCGGCTTACCTGATCTCCCCGGCGTCTTCAGGCAGCAGTCCCGGGGGAAACCAGAGTCCGGCTAGTACAGACTCTGGCTTCCCCCGCCGCGATCCCCAGTTCAGTGCTGGCGTCGCGGCGCCAGCAGGGAGAAGGAGCGGCAGCGTGGGCGTCTGTACAGACAGCCCAGCGCTGCCGCTCTGGAGAACAAAACTAGTGTAAAAATAAATTTAACCTAGTTAAATAAAAAGCTTTAGGGGGCTGCTCCTGCAGCCCCCCCCCGCAGGGTGACCCGACTCCGGCCAGGCACCATCTAAAACTGAGGTGCCTGTGGCTCGGGGGCGGGGTATAGGGGAGGTTGGACCCAAGTGCATCCTGGGAGCAGCTAAAAGCTTTAACTCCGTGGTGCCCGAGGATCCAGGATCCAGCTATACCCCAAGGTCACCCTGTGGACCCCTATGGACCCTGAAGTAGAAAAAAAATGATTGCACGATAATGTGAAAGTGCCCTCCAAGCATATGTCTGTTCTCCAAGTGCAATGCACTTTCCTATTGTTATGAATGATCCATGAACGATTTCCAGTACATCAATCACGACAATGCATTATAATTCTTGAAGAGAAGTGAGGCTCCTAAAAGATCCCATATTACATGCCTATGTATTAGGTTAATACGGTACGCAGAACATTTTTGTGTGGTGCGTGTTACAATTATTATAACAATATCACACTATTGGGCGCTTGTTTCCACCTTTTGTATTTTTCATGTTATCTGAGGACCATACAGCAAAGGTCAACCCTGGGAAACTGAGCAGCCACCTTCAGAACTGGTAATATAGTGTGTCAAAGAGGACTTGACTTAAGAGACCTGACTCTTCGATTGGAAATAACCTGTTTCGGATAGCGCTGTTATCAGTACGTGTATAATATATATATATATATATATATATATATATATATATATATATATTTTATACACACACACACACACACACACATCTCCACTGATTAACTGGCACTCAATTTGTAAAAGTTCATGCGGGCCAGGGTGCCCTCTGCATAGATACTGGTAGTGCTTGCAAAAAGAGAGACACCGGCACTCCTGGACTTGCATTTAATCAAGATGCCGACATTTTCAGGATCACACATATACACACACACATTGTATATATATTCTACTTACCCTTTCCACAATTAAGAGACACACCAAATACAGGGCCCTAAAGACCTTCTAACATTAATCTGAAATAAAAGGAAAAGAAAAGCTAGAATTAAACACTTACCTTTTCCCCTCTCTGCTGATTTAGAGCTTCAACTCTGCGACACAGAATTTCAATTGGGTCTTTTAATCTCCCTGAACCAATAATATCTTCTAAATATTCCAGCATTCCTTCATCATGCTCAGTTTGTCCTTTGGGCTTCATCATTGCAATCTGTTCAACTTCACCCTACAATAGGTTTTTGGAAAAATAAATAAACACAAATCCCCATCAAAAATATAGCAAAAAAACTGACATTTTTTTTTTTTATATAAAATATTTTTTCTCTTCAGTTGTAGACATTGAACTGCCCCTCCTTGAATAGCATAATAGCTGTAAATGCAGAAATTTAAGTGGTTCTGAAAACTACCATAAATCTAAATCGGATATCCTGGGCTACCCTAAAGTGGATGCATTTACAACCACAACAAGCTAATTATCAGTAAACTAAATATAATTTATTAATGTGTACATGTGAATAAGCACCAAATCGAAGCAAATTAATTCCAAAAGCTATGGATTTACATTTAAAGACAAGAAATCAGCATGTCATGTTTCTATATGGAACAGAGTACAGTAGCTTCAACTTAAAAAAAAAAAAGTCTTACCTTTTTTATCCTTAAAATAAAACCTAGGCATGAGTATTTCACCTACATAATGCCTTCTACAGTTTGATAGAGGAGATTAAGCTATAACCTCCATCTCATGTTCAGCATGCTTCCTACAATGCATGTAGTTTTGATTTTTTTGACAGACTCCTCTGCACAGGAGTGAAGTTTGTTGTATATGTCATTTTACTAATGTACCTTAATAAATAAAAGTGGAAAAATAAAGGAAAATGTTGTGATTGAAACGTTGGTATTCAAACACATCTCTTTTCCTGAATCTGCACCTGAGTGCCGCCGCTAATCTAGCAGCTCAAAATAAAGTTGATAAAAAAGTAACCAGTGGTCAAGTTGTAGATGTCACCTCACATGCTATTTATTGGTCAAGGCACAATACATTGGGAACAGCTATAAATACAAAACAAGAGAAAACAACCAAAAACTGTTCTACTGGTAATGGTTTAGATGGCAGGGGATTGCTTTTATTTTGTTCATTTTAGTAGAAAATGGTCAGCAACAAATTTGTTTGTAGGGGGATACACCTTCTACAGTTATTTATAGTATTCATAAACAGCTGAAACAGCATGGCTGCAAAGTGTTCCACAAACTGGAAGCACATACTATAAACAATCATATCACGCAATAAGGCACCAGCTGAACCTAGCTATACACACACACACACAAATATTATATATCCAATACTTTATGAAAAATCCAAGCAGCTAATAGAGAACAAAACTAAATAGCGGGGTCCCCACCATCCTGGACCCTTGTATTACGGACAGATAACCTTTCATATATTTCACTTGTACCACATTTATTACCTGCATTTATTTGTGGATTATACACACACACACACACACATATATATATATATATACACACACACACACACACATATTTATTATGAGTGTTCTATAGATATGGGGAACTAGCTGCAGTTCCTAACTGCAGATAATACAGTAATCCATACCTATGCAGTGCTAAAACGTTACACACGATGTTGTGCCTTATTTCTCTTTTCATGTACCATGAATTATGGTTGGTCAGGTGACCAAAGACAGTCTGAATAAGTTAAAGTAGTTTTTCCAACATGTCTACCATCACTTCATCACATTATTTATTATTTGTTCACTTTTAGGCACTTAGATTTTTCACAAAGTATTGGTTTTAGTTATGCGGTGCATAACCATATATGATCACGTTCCCGCTAGGCTGTTTCAGCAGGGCGCCGCGCCCTGCCCCGTTTCTGAAGGGCATAAAGCACCCTGCCCTCCAGCACAGCGCCCCGCAGGTGGTCAAAACGGCGGTCGCCGCCGGTGAATGGATGCCAGACGCAGGCGCCCAGCATCCATTCACAGTGACTGCAGCACTTGGGGGCTACCCGGCATGTCCGTAGGTGCCGGGCATGCCCCCAGGAGTGACGAAAAGGGGGGAGTCATAAAGACTCTCCCCCTTTAGCGCACCCAGAAGTGCCCTATATCTAGGTCCGGCACCCTGCCTGCTGTCGGCCCTAGAGTGAACACATACACACGAATATATTATAATATATCTCCACAGGACCGGCGCATTGATAATTAATTGGGTTGCTTGCCTGGGTGCCCTCCCCGAGTAGAAGAAACTACTCAGCTTGTAGAGACAAAGGACGGCGGCACTCGGCAAGACTTGTACAAGAAGCATCGTTACAGTGGTATTAAAGCAAACATTTTAATCTCTGTAAGACGAGAATCTCTGCGGAAAATCTCATATTAAAGAGATTGAAACGTTGGCTTTAATACCACTGTAAGGGTGTTTGTTGTACAAGTCCTGCTGAGTGCCGCCGTCCTTTGCATTACATAATTATATATATATATATTTATTTATTTATATTTATTAGTACTAACTAACAATTTTGTCCATTTCATACTTAAATAATTTTTCACCTTCAGGTGAAAAGATGTTTGCTTGGACAAACCCTGCAATTTTTTCCCCCCCAAAAGAATACAAGTTTTTCTATTCTAGTTTCCTCCAGTGCATTTAATTATTTTCTTTTTGTCCCTAGGAAATGGCAATATTCACAGCATAAAACATACAATTATAATTATCTGACTATACAAATGTTAACAGGGAACCTGGAACAAAAGAGGGTTAAAAAGCAGTTCATTAGGCCAATTTTTTTCTGTAAAGCGCTGCGGAATGTGTGTGCGCTATATAAATAACTGGTAACAAAAATAAATAAATTAGGTTGATCTTAAAGTAGAAAATAAGATATCTGATTACAAAACATTTGTAAAGATAATGGGCTGGATAAAATAGTGGTTATAAAACAACCAGTCTATAGGCAGCTGTTATAAAGCATATCTGGAAATGTCA
This sequence comes from Taudactylus pleione, assembly GCA_031769625.1. Classification (NCBI taxonomy): domain Eukaryota; kingdom Metazoa; phylum Chordata; class Amphibia; order Anura; family Myobatrachidae; genus Taudactylus; species Taudactylus pleione. The sequence goes on from JAUIMM010000245.1 coordinate 140,653, forward strand.
GCATATTATCTTCAGTTGCAATTTTGTGTATGGCCAATTTTAGATCACATCTTAAGAAAAAAAAAAAAAATTACAGTCCATCCACGTCTCCATATTTTTGCTTTTAGTTTTTAATAGACATTACATTTCCATGTCTGTACTTTTTAACCATGTATTTTTAGAAAACAATGTTGCTCTGGAACAAAATAGAATATAAATGTATGCTCAGTATACAACTGTATCCATTCCAAAGAGTACAACACAGCTGTTGTATTCAAGGTAACAAAAAAAAAAAAAAACTGCCATCTGACAAATATATAAGGGGGGGGGGGGGGGGGGGGAACGACACTGCTATATATAAGTTGCAAAAGGAAAAAGTAAAGACCAATAAAATTAAAGTTGTCTGAAGGTATGGAGTATATTTGTCAGTTTAGGCACAATATAGACAAGGAATATTTCACACATTTTTTTTTTATATATGTACTGTGTCTAGTTACAAAGCTACTATTGAAAGCAAAGTTTTGTCCACTATGGGGGGTGAATTCCATTAAGGACAAATCCGTTCGCCTGATCGAATCTGTGCAGCAGTCCCGCGATTTACAGCAGCAGGATCTCACACAAAAGTATTTGTAGCGAGCACTTTTGTTCGAATCGGGCATTCGGCCGGCTGGTGCGAGACAGGTTACCGTTGCCGACGTTTAAAAGCTTCGGCAACAGCAATTCACACTCTTCGCCGGCGAAGGAATTCCTTCCCCAGATGGTTGAGGGATCACCGAGATCTATCATCGATGCTGCTACCTGTAAACTCCATCTAGTTGTGCTGCATTGCAAACATCATGCAACAGGATAGGAGTTGTGCTCATACAGAGCTATGATGCCTATGTCACATTTTGGTATGCATATAACATTTTGACATTTTACATATGCGATTACTGTAAACAGGTGTAGTAGGTATTACCGCCGGCCGCAAATCCCGACAGCAGCAGCAGCCCGGCAAGGGTGAAAATCCCGATCATGAGAAGATAAGTATCGATAACCTAATTCTACCCCCTATCCCTCCCTTAGAGGTGCCTAAACCTAACCCCCCCTTTCCCGCAGCCTAATCCTAAATCCCCCGGGGGGTGGGTGCCAAACCCCCCCTTCCCATAGCCCAGTGGTTCCCAAACGCAGTCCTCAAGGCTCCCCAACATGTCAGGTTTTACAGATATCCAAGGCTGAGCACAGGTGACTTAATTAGTACCTCAGTCAATTTGATGTAACACCTGTGCTTAACCATGGAAATCTCTAAAACCTTAACTGTTGGGGAGCCTTGAGGACTGCGTTTGGGAACCCCTGCCCTAGCCTAAACCTAACCCTCCCGGGTGCCTAACTCTAAGTCCCCCCCAGGTACCTAAAACCTGACCCCCCCTCCCCCCCAGCTGTCCGCGCCCGGCTTACGTTCGTTTGGTATGGCGGGTGTCAGTGGTCTTCCGGCATATGGATAATGACAGGCATCGAGTTTGACGCCTGTCATTAGTACCACGTCGGGATTAGAGTCGGGAAGCCAGCGGTCGGCATTTAGACCGTTGGCTTCCTGACTACACCCCCAGTAAACAGCTAGTGTTGAACCATTAAAAATTTCATGCAATGAAAATAAAATCGCAGCACAACCACCAAAGGAGACACCAGAAAACATTTGGACAAGTGCTTGAACTGACAATTTGTCATGAAGAAAAAAATAAATAAAAAAACTAACTATTGGGGATAAAGTTTTATTTAAAAATAAAATTTAAAAAATAATAGAAAAAAAGCCAGGGCAATTTAGCTAATCCTCTACCCCCCTTCCTGAAGCCCTTAGGGTTACACTCATTTATATGTGAGGTGTGCAACTTTTATTAATGCATTACCACAAAGGAAGTTGTAAACACCACAAAACTCATTTACTTATTTTAAAAAAAAATTCAGCTCAAAAATGAAAAATATTTATTCAATGAAATTTACTCATTTAAAACTCAAAAAGGTGTTTAGAAAGCAAACAGAAGAAGAAAAAAAACTAATCACTGTGGAGAAAAACAAAACAAAAACAACCACTTCTTCACCTTTTGGTTGACAACATTCTGTCAGAAGACAGTTTCAATGCACAATAGACAAATCAGCATTCTGACATCAGACAACTTATATAATGGTGTACAAGGTGTTCTCTTACAGGGTTTCATAATATGAACACACAATCAAGTAGCTCCTTTTTTGTTCAATTTAAAAAAAAGTTTATTTTTTTACATGTAAAATCATGTTCTAGCAAAACAATAATAATAAATAATAATACTACTACACAACACACCAGAAAGATAGCCATCTTCAAAATAAGCAGCGCCCCAATGGGAAATTTATACATACCTGTACTATGGTAACATATAAAAAGAAATAAAAAAAAAAAAAGAACAATAGACTGTTTAGTTAAGAATATACCAAACAATTTGATCCTAGAAAAAGTCAGTCATATTTAATATATATATATATATCAGCATCTGCCATTTGATAACTTTGCAAAGCAAAATCAAGTTCTTAAAAAAGTAACCTGCGGTCAAGGTGTAGATGCCACCTCACATGCTATTTATTGGTCTGGGCACAATACAATGAGAACAACTATAAAAGAAAAAGAAAAAGAAAACAAACAAACAAAAAAAACTGTTCCATTGGTAATGGTGAAGATGACAATCAGAGGATTGCTTTTATTTTGGGAATTTTAGTTGAAAAGAGTCAGAAACTGATTTGTTTGTAGGGGGCAACACCTTCTACAGTATTCATAAACATCTGAAGTGTAACCAATAGCATGGCTGCAAAATGTTCCCGCAAATTGGAAGCACATATAACAATCATATCATGCAATAAAGGCATCAGCTGATGTAGCTGGCTATAAAATACTGGTTACACATATTTTATATTATTTGTATTTATTTATTACCAGTTGTTTATATAGCGCACACATTCTACAGAGCTTTACAGAGAATATTTAGCCATTCGCATCAGTTCCTGCCCCAGTGGAGCTTACAATCTATATTCTGTATCACATGCATGATGTTTTTGGGAGCAAATTAACCTACCAGTATATTTTTGGAGTGTGGGAGGAAACACAAACAAGCACAGGTAGAATATACAAAACTCCACACAGTTATGCCGGGTACACACTAGACGACATCTCATCCATACTGGCCGGATCGGACGAGATATCGGGCACATTGTCTAGTATGTACCAGCTATGTCGCTGACTATGCGCACTCCCACAAGCTCGCCAGCGACATCGCCCGTTCATTGTTAGGGAGGGCCATGCTGCCGAATGCAGCATGGCCCCCGCCGTCGCTTTGTCGCCACCGGCAAGTGTGTACGCACTCACTGATGCCAGCACCCCAGAGAGGGCAGTCGCTAACGAGGTCAGTACACACACACACACACACAACTCTGGGGTGTAAAGCCACGTTGAGTCATCCTGGTAATGGATTCCAATGCAGATGGCAAATAAAAAAAATGAAGAAACTGGTTCCTTATCTATTTATTTTTTTAAGAAATCTGTGAGTGTACACATACATTCACACACAAATACACAACATACTTGAGGTGGGAGAAGACAAGCTCGCCACTGATACTATGGGGGGTATTTATCAAAGCTTGGAGATAATGTACTAACCAATCAGCTTCAAACTTACATTTTACAGGCAGTTTTTGAAAAAGGAGTTAGGAACTTATTGGTTAGTACTTTCTCACAATTTTATCTGTCTCCAAACTTTGATAAATTATTTCCTCCATTGGAACATATAAGAAGTTATCAATTTTTACGTTAAAATATGACTGGGAATTCTAATATCTACATGTCCAAATATTAATTGAAGAAGTGTATACCACCTCCGATTTGACGCAAGCCAATATTCCGCTAATTTGTTGCTTACAATGAAATGCAACATACATTGCCTTTTTCAGATCAGACAATTATGTACATGTTGCTGTGATGGACTCCTTTCCTCCTGCACAAAACTAGGATTATATTTGTTTTAATATTTAAGACTGTTATTTGCAAAATATTTACCATGTATGTACCCCAATAAAAAAAATAAATAAAAAAAAAACGTAGGAGGAATTAAGAATTGGATCTATGCCATGTAGAAATATGCCTTTCGTTTTTTCATGAACCATTTTACATTGCTGAAATAATCACTCGTGTAAACTGTGCAGCTTGTATTTTTACTAAGTGTTATTGGTGCACTGCTTTTCATTTCAAATAAATGCTTTATTACTATCTACAGACCAACACAATAAGGGATTTTATATCACACAATTTTTTATCCAGCAGTTAGTCCTAAACGAGTGACTATAAACTTGCATAGCCAAGGTCAATGATTTTTTTTTTTTAAATTGCTGATAATATGCCCATTCGTGCATATCGCTATACCATATATAAGAATTGTCACACTCAGGTATGCAATACAAAAAGGTAGACCAAACCAAATTGTAGGGAAAGGTAAAGTTTCCAAAACATTAATCATCTGCAATGCTGGACAATGTAAAAGATTTGAACATCCGTAATTGGGCTATAACATTGATCAACTGCATGGTTTGAGCAAGATATGGAACATTAAAAAGGAAAACATCTGAAGACATTAATGTTGTCCACTGCCCCTATTTTTATGCAAATTATCTTTACATTTGTAGCTAGTTTGTAATTTACTTAAAATTATATAAAATGCTACTCCATTAATTACACAACACACACTATAAAATGATAGATAGTCTTGGGACAAATCTTAATATCAAAACTAAACATCATATTATGTAGCCAATTATGGTAAGTATATTGAACAAAATATAGTTTTCTTTATTTTCACAAGACAATATTTAAAGTCTTTTTGTATCAGAAAATCCTGTTACAAGATCTCTAAAGCCAGCAGTTAACTTGGATGCACTTAAGTGTTCACACGGCGTATAATGCTAGATTCTAATGAAGGCCTGCAATAATTAACTTTTGACAGGCCATAGGAGAACTCTCCAATCAGGTGACTACATTACACTTCAGATATCAATCCAATGCCTTTTTTCATACAAGACATTACACTAGAGTATATGATAACACTATTTAGATTTTAATTCTCATAGGTCAAAGGGCCTCATCCAGAAACCAGGTGACAATAAATTAAAAAAAATATATATATTTTTTTTTTTACACAGATAAGAACATATAAAATACTTAAGCCAACTAGTAACGTTATTTAAATATACACAATTATAAAAATTGTCAAAAATTCTATAAAATATATCTATTTTCATACATACGTTTTCAATGCATTTAGAAAAAATAAATAAAACTAAAAAAAAAAAAAAAAAAAAAAAACGGTAAAGCTGTACACCATTGTTTCACAAAAATGAAGAGCCATATCACTAGTCAGAATAGTTAATATGGTAAATGAAATGTGGATTGAAGATAACATGCCATGATTATATAATGAGTCCTACAGTTTAAAATAGAAATGGGGGGGAAAGTATTAAAAACACCTCACATCCTAGAACATTTCACTATTCACCCTCTTATAACACTGCAGATTATGTGCCAACATACAAGAGGTGGTATACATGAAAAAAAATTAAGGGAGTCATTTGAACACAGATCTGTCAAGCAAAGAGTTAATACCAAAACTTCACTGTAGGCAATATTTATTTTTGGCAGAATTCATTTGACCCAGCATATTATGATCAAATGGGAAAGCTAGAGCAGCAAAACTTTTTGAAAATGCAAGGACAACTAAGTCCGCAAATAGCTCCAGTTTTTCTATTTTGTCACCACAAGCTCATTTTAAAAACTACAACCAGTAACTATAGTACATATAATGTTCTAAATGTAAACATACAAATGAAGTTCTAAAATAACACGTTTAGCAAAACAAATGTTTAGTAAAATACACAATTGCAGGTATATTTCCAGTAAATCCAGCACACATTTACTACACGAAAAGAAAAAAGTAAAAATAATTGTACTGAAGTCAGTCTGAAGCAAGAAAACGTTCAGAGTTGGTGCAGAATTCTTGCCACACTAGAGCAGCACAATAATATTGGGGTCCTCTATTTCACCACCCAATATTTACGTGCTGCTAAAGCAGAACAGATAGCAGCTCTGTCTCCCTCAGTCTTCAGTTCACCAAGAAAAAAAAGCACTGGTCATCTTCCATAAAAAACTAAAGCAGCAAATAACGATTAGTATCTTTAATATAGCATGCAAATCATGATGTGCTGCTACAGCTTTTTAAGGACTTCACACAAATAAGAAACAATATTATTTAGACCTATCACATCCTGTGATGCCAAGAAAACGTAAACTGCTTTGAAACAGTGAAAAAAAAAAAAAGTGATACAATTATAATCTTACCTGGAGAATCAGAAACCTGTTGTGATCCAAATCAATCCCATGACTTCTGAGTAAAACACCAACATCCTTAAATGACTTTTTCTTACCACTAATGTGATACACAGATGAATTATCTTTATAAGCAGTTCTGGATACATAGAACCTGCTGTCAGGGATTACTTCAAAATCATCACCTTCCTGTGAAGGTAAAATACCAGTAATATTAACCATTAACAGGACTTCAAAATGTTATTAACTCGATATCAAATAATAGAAAAATATTTGAGTAAAATTTACAGATTTGGGAGTTATATTTTAAAAAGTGCTATATTTAAAAAGCAGTCTCTGGAATTGACACATTAATAAAAAGTAATGTGCTGTAAAATGCTTTAAATTGCCCTTTTTTAATAGTTTCATTGTTTTAAATTTCTTTGATGCTAGCCTTCCACCTTAATACTTTTCGATGGCAAAAAAAATAAAAAATAAAAAATTGTCAACAGTAATATTTAATTTTGTAAAGAAAAACACATAGCATACTTGCTCTTACTATAGACACTGGATAACAACAATAGGGAGAAAATCAGCATGCAAACAGGAAACAAACAAAACAAGAGGTGGGAGGAGTGCATGAGGGCCTAGATCACTACAGAAACACATTGTGCAAGTACTCCAAATACGTCCAGCATATTACAAAGTATGAGCAGGGGGAAAAAAAGTGTGTGTATATATTTATTTCACACACAAAATATAGTTGCATCAGACTGAAATATTAAACATTATATTCTTTTTTTTAATGCTGAAATAACTTTCACACAGTAAGCAACACAAACACACAAATCTATTTTTGAACCACAATGTGGAATGACAATAGGCCAAACCCAATCTCACCTTGTCAATGATCTTCTGAAAATGAACTTCCACGGTGCAGCTCTGAACGTCTTTGTGCTCATCAGAATTATGGATCAGAACTGACAATTTTTTGGATCTTATTTTTTGTGCACGATATCCAAAAACAAAGAGCATTGAATCAATTACATTGGATTTTCCACTTCCATTGGGCCCAATAATACATGAAAAGCGCTAAACAAACAAGAAAGATCTCAGTGTAAGCAGAGTAATATCTTAAACACATTATATAGAAAGGTACTCCGTGATTGTCATCACTCAACCTGTTAAATAAATGAATGCCCAGCACAGCTTATAAAACAAACTGAATTACATACACATTTAACATGGCATTACTAAAGCAAAAGCCTCTACAAATGCACTAAATTGTGCAAGTGGTATTTTGGGCATGATGGTAAATGGCAGAGACCTAGACACACTGACAGAAACAGATATCACCTTATGAAAGGGGCCCAAGATGCGTTCACCAGCATACGATTTGAAGTTCTGGTTTACAATATGTGTTATCATGAGACGAGGAGCTCCAGCTTCATTGGTCATTGCTGGAGGTGGGGGAGGAGGGATGCTACTTAAAATCTCCTCTAAACTTCGATTGTCAGCCACCTCATTAGGAGTCTCTGAAATTAACAAAATAATAAATAATATAGCAACAGTGCAAACTGCACACAGCGAGGAGACGCTGAGGATTAGCCGGATTGACAGGTTGTACCCATCCTAGTGACAAGCTGATCTGGGACTCAGAAAAACGCCCTTCCTCTCCCCCCCGAAGCCCCCTCCCCTCCTACTGGGATCTTACACACTCTATGGGGAGCGGGCGGCTCAGCTGCCACTACGGACCAGTGAGGGGACCGACGGCTGCATCAGTAATACACACATACAGGAGTGTGGAGAGGAGTACGCACTCACCCAGCACCATGCAGAGGAAAGATGGGACACACAATTACGCACATGACAGCCACATCAGTCTCCCTTCCTGGCAGACAAGGGGTTACCCGTTTCCCTGCGGCCGTGTCTTCCCACCACAGTAACTGGCAGCTCCCCGAAGTGCGCGGGGGACCACTGATCAGCCGTGTGCACAATACCCCCCTCCCCCCCACACCGGGTCAGTCATACCTTGTGTCGCTGGCTCTCCATCCGCTGGGGCTTCCTCTGGAGCAGGCAGGGCAGAGTAGCTCTCATTCAGGGGTCGCTCCGCGGGCTCCCTGGCCACGGCTGTGGAGGTTTTGGTCTTTTTAGGTGGCATGGTGATCTGTGGAAGCGAGAGAGACAAGTCACATAGCAGGCACTCCTACACCCGGCTCCATAGCATGGGCTGTCACTGAGTGACCAACACCCGGGACACGGCAGTGATTGAAAGTTACACTGAGAGGTACTGAGTGGTCCCAACACATCACCGATCACAGTGCGGGATGCTGGAATAGTCTGCCACACACAGCACCGATCATTCAGTACAGGATGCTAGCTGGGGAACAGTCTCTGCCTCACAGTACAGCACCGATCACATAGTACAGTACGGGATGATGGCTGGGGAACAGTCTCTGCCTCACAGTACAGCACCGATCACATAGTACAGTACGGGATGATGGCTGGGGAACAGTCTCTGCCTCACAGTACAGCACCGATCACATAGTACAGTACGGGATGATGGCTGGGGAACAGTCTCTGCCTCACAGTACAGCACCGATCACATAGTACAGGATGCTGGCTGGGGAACTGTGCCACGCATGGTACAGTACAGGGTGCTAACTGGGGAACAGTCTCTGCCTCACACAGTAAAGGGTGTTATCTGGGAAACTGTCGCAGTCGCTCACAGTACAGCGCCGATCAGATTTGTACAGTACGGTATAAGAGCTACCACAAATAGTACAGCGCCGATCACACAGTACAGGATGATGGCTGGAAAGCGAACTTGGCCTCGCTGCCCTCGCACAGTACAGGATGCTGGATGGATAACAGTCTGCCACATACTGTACAGCACCGATCACATAGTACAGTACGGGGTGCTGGCTGGGGAACCGTCTCTATACCAAACAGTACAGCACCGGTCGGATAGATAGTATAGCACAGTACGGGGTGCTGGCTGGGGAACCATCTGACACACATACAGTACAGCACCGATCATACAGTACAGCACCGATCACACAGTACAGTACGGGGTGATGGCCAGTAAGCTCCGGGTGAGTGAGATGGTAAACGGTTGCACAGCAGCGGGCAGTGTGCGGTACCAGCAGACAGGGGCAAGGGGCTGTCACCCGCAGCCGGAGTGAGGTGATAACACTATACAGGGGGCACCGGTATGTGCCGCGGTGACAGCTGCTCACCCCCCTCCCAGCACAGCCTGTCACATCGCCGCTCCGTCTCTGCCCCAGCCCGCTAAAATAAATAAGTGACAATGGGTGAGGGGAATCACCTGCAGAGCGCTCCCGCCGGCTCGTCCCGACACCGGCAGCCTACGTGATTTTTTTGCCGATTTTTCCCGGTGTCCCGGCTGTCTGGCGGCGTAATCCACGGACAGGACGCGGGGTGCTCAGTCCCTGCCTGCCAGCGCCTCAGCTGCTCCACTCGAAAATGGCGCCCAAAATCCAAACTCGAACCGAAGTTCGTTACAAATGCGCGCTGCCTTCTGGGAGTCTACTCTGGTTTGAAAAAAAAAAATGGGGCAGGCAGGCAGGGTGCCATCTTCCCAGCAGCTGGGGAACAGCGCCACCACCACCGCACCGGGGGGCTTTCTTAACCACACCCCCCCCCCCCACTCTGAGAGTCCGTGCCAGACACCGGCCCCGGTAATAGCGGGTATTAATAACTAGAAAGATATATAATAAAATAAGTGACGGTTATTGGATTACTAGGCGGTTTAAAGAGGCGGGGCTAGGTTGCGTGGCAACGGAAAGGGGCGTGTATAATGGGTGTGTCTACACTGGGGCAGCCTAGGCTGGTCTGGCCGTGGCTCTCTTCTCTCCTATGTACTGCAGGGTCGCCTTGATTTGTCCATGCGCGGTCACGTGATGCCCGGGGACGCTTCTGCTTCGGCCATGTTATAGTCTGGCAGAGAGCGCCGCTGAGCTGCAGTGCAGACGGAGTGGAGTAAGGATTCTTATACAACGCTCTAACCGAGACATTGACAGCAAAAATGAAATGTGAGCGCTATGTAACCGGCAGCCAGAACTGGTGTGGGGAGCATTCTTCGCGTTACACTCACATAGGCTGTTCAGTTTTGTTCCATATCTCGTGTTTTGAGCACATGTAGTGAGTGGGTCCTGGAGCCGGTGTTACTGTGTGAGGGGGGCAGGCTATAGCACATTTTCCCAATGACACTGTGCCAACGTTGCAACTCTCGCGATACGTTACCATAGCGACGGAACGCCGGGAGTAGCGCTGCTGAGAGAGCCATAGGGAACGGAGGCCTGAGATAGAGAGAGAGCTGCAGGTAATGATCCCCATACAGTACTTAGGCTGTCCTGGTGTGTCTATGCTCTCCCTATTACATCTCAGCTCACTAACTTTTCATTGTATACACACGAGGAGCGCCTGTGAACTCCTCTGCATGCATGGCGAGCCTTTCTAGTTCTCATTGGTGTCAGTGGGGCCCTGTAGAGTATCATTGCTTATCACAGCAATAAATAAGATATGGTTTTTTTTCTGCTCTGATAAGCAGCTGTCCTGGTGAAATCTGTACAATAGACACCGATCTTTGCAGCGGGGAACGTTTACACTATTGGGACGTGCCCTGCCAGTGTCCCTGCGCAGCCTTAAGGCGAGTCCACACTAGGCGATGTGCTCACAATGCAATATCGTGAGTGATTTCCCTTGAACTCTCCCCGACACTCCAGGACACAATATGGTGCTAAAAAGTGTCCAATCTGACAAACGAGCTATCGTGCGTCCTTAACGATTTTCAGTGCGTTGCGTACGAGATTGGCAGATCTTGCCTGCTGTAGTCAAGATCTGAAGATGCGATATATGACCCACGGGGACGCGCATCGTTATTGTGAGTAGACACTCACTATTTGGACATATTTTACATGATTTGTCGTTCCGATGCGTCGAAATCGTGCAATATATCGTCTAGTGTGTAGGTACCTTTTAGGTCTCGCACAAAAAAAGAGGAAAGAGCCTGCTGACTCTATATGAAGATGTTTAGCTATTGGAGACAAGCAATGAAAAGTTAAGCTTTTCTGAGCTTGGTAAAAAGGCCAGACCACAGTTTCCATTATGGTGTTTGCGGACCAGCAGGTGTTTGCCTGATGCAGGAGGTATCGCTGATATCTCCTACACTCAGGCATTGTCTAATAGGCTGTTACTTAAAACTGCCATTTCAACATGATTTACAGGGAAAATTAGGTAATAAACATTAGGTCCCTTTATATTCGTTATCTCGCAATATTTTTAGAATCTTTTTAGCCTTTGGAGCAGGGGAGGGCTATAAGCGGACCTCCACCTGTTGAACTGCACATCAGAGCATGCCTTGCAAGAGTTTTAGAATGGCCAAATAGCAAAACTATCAGGGCATGCTGGGATGTATTGTTCAACAACAGCTAGTGGGTCGCTAATTGCCCTCCCCTACTTTGTAGATTAAGGGGCCTATTCATAATCACTTATGGTCCTATTACACATGTGGAAACACTAATTTACAAAATAAAATTTGTATAGGGCCCATTCATTATTAAGGTAGTATTCTGCAAATTCTAAAAACTAAAAGTTTTCAGAGATTGCTTGTGGAAATCAATGACATCTTCAGATGGCGTTGATTCCAAAAGCCCCGCTCCTTCCTATTGGAGGGAGGTCCAGGGTAGCAAAGAGGGATCCTAGAGATCCGAGCAGATCATGCTTGCACACTGAGTGCCCTGCGCCGCATGCATGATCTCGGGTTGGATGGGCATTGGTAGGTATCACTGCTACTTCTGTAACAGTGTTACTGAGCACGTGGACAGCTGCCTTTTGGAGCAGCTGTCGCCGCACTTGAGCTCTGATTATCAAGTATCCACTGTCACACTCACACCTTGCAGAAAATTGGATTCTTAATTATCGGGGGCCATCCAAGAGAATAGAAGTACACAACATAATCACCTCTTAATCTTTATCTTTAGCAAATTGATTAATACAGAAATATTTGAAATGCTAGTTGAAAAAAAGTTTGAAGTTCAGATTTTTTTTTTTCAAGAATATATTAACTATATATTAAAATTATATTTTGTTGGTTATAAAAAAAGATGAAATTGGAATGACTTATGTTGCTCAAAAAGTGGACTTTCACATTTTGTTTTTTTATTTCAGGTTGAGCTATATTTACTTTTTATTGAAGAATCTGAGCTTATTTTATTCCATTTTATACACAGAAAAATGAGACTGAAGACATCATTATTAAAAGAGCCCAAACATATCCTTTACAGTGAATAATAAAATAAAAACATTTGGTTGCCATTATTCAGAAATGATCTCACTGGCTTAATCTTTTTTAAAGTTTTAATGCAGATGAAGGGCTTTATTTATAAAGCTGCGATTTCTGAAAGCCGCAGCATACCGGTGAGTTGGAGGTGAAAATTTAAAACGGCATCTGCAGTCGAGGTAAAGCAGTCCGGTCTTTACACTGACTGTGAGTGCCTTTTTAAATTTTCTCCTCTAACCCGGTATCTATTTGTTATCACTTGTCCCAGCTCCTACACTTGACAATTTACAAAGGAATATGGGATCCAATATGATGTTATTTTAATTTTGTGAAACAGACATATTTAGAATACTTAGTATTTTTATTACTTTTTTTTTTTAAATACATTAGTTTTTGTGGAAATCATATCAAGACTGAGTAGTTTGGATAAACAATGCTTTTTCTAAGGATCCTTAGATAACTGACCGAGGGAATAATGCAGAACCAGAGCGTCCATTGGTCTTATTGTTTGTATTGAATATTTATTTATACTATGCAGGGCTTGCATTAGAAATCGTGGGGCCCGGGACTGAGAAAATATGTAGGGCCCCCACCAGGGGGGGTTTGGCAGAGGTGGGTGGAGCTACACCAGAGGGTGGGACACCAATTTGTGCGTAAACCAATTTAAAAAGCAGTAAAGCAGCATATATTTAATATATATATATATATTAAATATATTAAATATATGCCTGTGACCCTCTCATATATATATATATATATATATATATATATATATATATATATATATATATATATATATATATAAAGAGAGGGTCACAGGCAGCACTCACAGCTCTTAGTAGCAAACTAGCAATAGTAGTAAATAAGGAGACACTATTCCATATAGTGTCTGGTAGTAGCGCTGCATCCATACATCGGCATTTCAAATATGGCGCGGCTGTGAGCCAATCACAGCTTGCAGACCAGCAGCAAGGTCCGAGAGCTCCGGCTAGCTCGCGGCGGCACCATAAATGACATTCCAATTGTACGTGGCTGCCAGTGCAGCACTGCTGCACCCGGACCCCCTTTTTCTCCGCTGTCTCCTTGCCCCGGACTCAAGGCCCGCCAGTCCTGCCTGATGGCGGCCATGACAGTGTGTTTGAGGAAGTTCCCATAACAAATAACATGAGTATGGCAGTTGAGTAACACAAGTAGAATTATTTCTTATGTAATTCACAAATTTGTGGGTAGACAGGTTGTATAAACATCTCACTTCATATCTTCACCTTTCCAAAAGAATAAAGAAAAAAGAAACTATTTTCAGAAAGAAATGAACAGCTTATGTCACTCAATTTCAGACCAGCTTCTTTTTATGCTACAAAGTAAAGATATGTCATTGAATTCTTTATTTCCAAAGGTGAGCACCACACTGTTAAAAAGCCTGCTATACTGCAAGCACATCTTTGCTTTGCCTGGCTGCTACTAGTTCTCTTGGTTACCACCATTAATTATTTGTCATTTATTAAAATGTATTTATATAGCGCCTGCATATTCCACAGCGCTTCACAATTGGGAACAAACACTGTATTAATACAAGACTGGGTACTAACAGACCAGGGGGTTTATTTACAAAGCATTGGGATGTAAAACCCAGAACTTCTGATCGTGTTTATGCCCGATCTTTAAAAGGACATTGCTTTTTGAATATCTGGAATAAACACAATCAGAAGTGCAGGGTTCTACAACCTGATGCTTCGTAAATAAACCCCCAAGAGTTAAGAGGACCATGAACACGAGCTTACGGTCTATATTAAAATGGAGTATATAGCCTAGAGAGGTTAAGTGAATGGTTCAGGAACTTGATGATCTTGGTTGAAGAGGTGAGTTTTCAGGGAAAAGTTTGGAGGCTAGAGGAAAGTCTTGTTGTGTGAGGTAAGGTATTCCTCACAGTGGCTGTAGCCTGAAAAATGCCCGGTAAGTGGGAATGGGAGGAGCAGGTATGGAGTGTGGATAAGAAATGCAGATCATGTACAGGGCAGAGGGGTTGAATTGGGAATTATTTTGTTACGTGAATATTTGTATGTTGGTGTAGTTTTACTGTATCTGTTAGTAAAAGTACTGATGTAGGGACTAGTGGTGGATGGTTGATAATCATCGGAAGAAAAGCAATGATTATTTAGCCATCGATGGCTGAGTGCTGCGCATGTGCACACTTCAGGCATCAGACCGGCACCCTCAATGTTCTCCAACATAAGGGGGGACTGCCATCGATAAAAAAAACACTTGCCATAGACCATAGATGGCTACAAAACTGTTGATGGCCATCCCTAGTAGGAACCAACAGAATGGATTAGCTATAAAAGAAAATTTTGTAAGGATAACTAATCTAGCTGCTTCGTTCAGAATTGATTTGTAGGGGTGAAGTAAGAAGCCTATTGTTATAATGTGGGCGATAATCGGTGAATTAAAGTTTTTGGGGGTTTTTTTTGTTAAAAAAATATCCAGAGAGGGACAGTTCTGTGGGTTATTGAAAGAGGTCAGAAGAGAATGGCAAGTCTGGTTCAAACTGACAAGGAGGCAATAGTAACTCAAATAACCATGCGCTTGAATCATGAATGCACAGCAAATTGACCATTTAAGTGGATGCGCTAAAGCAGTGGAAGACTGTCTGGTTCCACTCTTGTCACCTAAGAACAAGAATCTTCCCAGTACTAGAAAGGTGTGTCTAATAAAGTGACAACTGACTGTATATTTTCTTAAATCTTTTGTATTGCTAAATTTAAAATGCAGGTATCGTTCAATAAATGTTATTTTGGATTAAAAAAAACCTGAATTTTATTTCTTGTTTAATGTCAATAACTTAAACATAAAAATGAGCACTATGACACAATAAATATGCCTTAATTATGTGTTTTGTTTTTTCTCCACCCCCCCCATCCTACTCAAACTCCATATGTTAAACTCCTTAATCCCACTGTACATAAGGAGCTGGTTAGCTGTGTGGGCTGGACCTCTGCTGATGAGCTGTATTCCTGCAGTGATGACCACCAGGTTATGAAATGGAACTTATTAAATGGCGAGACAACATTGATGGTAAAACTCCCAGATGATACATACCCTATTGACATTCATTGGTACCCCAAGAATGTGGGCAACAAGAAGCAAGGGCAGTCCGATATGTTTGCTCTAACAAGTTCTGATGGTGAGTATGCCCATTCATCAGTATTGTTGGTGCTGGAGGTGTTATTTACAGCATAACATGAAAACATGCTTTAAGAATCTGGGCCTGATTCAGACCCGCTCGCAAGCGGGTCGATGGTGTCCAAGTGCGCATGCGCACGACGGAGGCGACTCCGAGACCAGAATAACGATGGCCAAGGGTCTCGCACCAAAGGGGGCGTGCTGTCGATGTTGATTGACAGCACGCCCCCTTTGGTGGGCGTGCCGGGGGCGTGGCTGCCCAGACTGAGGCTTACCCATGGGAACGCCTACCGTCTGGGTCCGGCCCCACTGACATCACTAGTCAGAGAGTGTCCGGCTCTGAATCAGGGCCTCTGTCCTATGCTTATGTGCATGAGAGATTTTGGCCTGTAATCCATGTGGGGGACAATGCTTAATCAAAATACCACTTTTCTCTTGATTGAAAACATACTTGTGAAAGTATTATTTTTTAAATTAAGTTTACAATAATATTGTTGATGCTTGAAACAAAGAAAGGTACTTTTATAAAGGGAATAGATCTGAGCTGCTTTTTTTACCAATGGGCCTGTTTCAGAGTTGGACGCTATTGTTCCCGTAGTTGCAATTATTTTATTTTCATCTGAGGATGTGTGAAATGATGCTAATGGAACAGCCCCCTGAACTTGTACTGATTCGCAAGCTGTCCGCAACTGCGTACACATACGCAGCATCGGATGCAGATCATGCAAACATCGAATCCTTGAGTAAATCTATAATCACTCAGAATGGACTCCTGAACTGAGATGTCGAAGCAGTGTTTTTAGCGTACGGGATCGCAGATGCAGAATGTGACATGCCCCCGAAAAGGTCGAGTCACGCCTGCGTTTTTAGTTGACACTCCCCGTTGCCTCCCTCAAACACTCCCTGCCTGTCAATTACACTGTGAATAAAGAATCACAGAGTGCAACTATGGTAATGCACCACGACACATGCCTAGTGTGATTAAGACACATGAGCAGGGGCAAAAAATCCCTTGATTTGCAAAAACATCGGCATTGCGTTCAACATAAATCAGGCCCAATGTTCACTAAAGCTTCTGACAATCATAAATCCTCATTCTGGGCCTGATTCTGAATCGGATGCTATGTAGATGTGTTACACATTGTTGAGCGTTTTTTATTCTACGCATGCGTCTACAGTCCATGCACACATTGTCGCAGTTGCTATTGAGACACAGGGCCTCAGGAATGTCTTGAAAATTTATTTTGCATTCTTGGGCGGTAACAGGGACGTGAATAAGGGGATGCACGGAGATGACCCATCTTATGGGGGTGTTATGCATGTCACTGTAGTGGTTGCAGACTTGGACACACAATTGCAACCATGGGAGGTCACACTCTGACGGACAATATGAATCGATTGGGCGACCGATGGTTGCATCTAAAACCGGGCAAAGCTGTATTTGGGAGTCTAAAGTGAGCGTCTCAGTCTTTGCACATTCAGACACATGCTTGTACTCCAAGTAAGGGCTTTTAGCGGTATTTGCATAAAGTCGCAGAAGCAATTCCGGCATAAGTTGCAGACATGAACGTTGCAGCATCCGACTAAGAATCGGGCCCTTTGTGCATAAACATTATCTCTGCACAATTGTATCAATATGGCAGACTAGTTGGGCCAAGTGGTTCTTATCTGCCATCAAATTCTATGTTTATTACGTTTAATATTTGACACAGCAAACTAATTTTTTTAAAGTCCCATATTGTGTGTTTGTGTGCGCGCGCTTCATGTTGTCTGTGCTCCTGCCCGAGGCCTGCTTAGCAGCTGTAGTTTGCTTTGTGATTTCTTTGCTCCATTCCCTCCAGTAGACTAGTTGAGGTTGCCTAGGGGGGTTATAGAGAACACTATAAGACAATTAGTGATAATAACAACAGAACCTGTTGTTTGCTGCCTAGGCAAAAGTAAAGCTGGGTACACACTGGGCTGATATCGAATCGAACCGCCGATATATATCGCAAGCACGTTGGTGGTGGTCTACCCCCGATATGTCTGTAAACAACGTCGGTCACAGACAGATCGCATTGGCTGTGCAGCGCAGCAGATGGGCGATATATATCTGCAGATACAGTATATTAGTGGATCTACTGGTGTGTACGGGCGACCTGCCGAACGCACGTACACATGCTGCAAGGACCCGGCGGTGAGTGACTGCTCAACTGGGTAGGCAAATGCTTCCCAAGTTGTGACGTCAGGCCTGACACATAGGCCAGACGATTGGCAGTGTATATGCACTTACCAGTCGTCAGGTTGGTGGGTCGACCTAGTGTATACACAGCATAACAAACCATGCAGATTGTGAGACACAACACTAAAAATATATTACCATTTTGCGCAATATTCTATTGTGCAGATATTACCTACCAACTTTATGCTTGCATCGGTTATGTTTAACTGATATTGAATTTAGTGGCTATGAAACATATTTGTGACTAACAGATCAGATTTGTTGCGGGACTCTGATGTCATTTCCTGTCTACTTTTTCTGGAATAGTCACCTCTTAACCATCCTTACCCCACACAGACACATTGACGCACACATTGAGTTTATTATAGTTCGCCTACACATATGTCTACATCATTACTGGTTGGAGGTATAACATTTCCTTATAAACATACAAGTTGCAGCTTTAACCAAGGGCTATACATTTAACATAAGACAACAGTGACTGCATGATGCTAATGGGGGATAGAATCATGGTTAAGTACAGTTTTCTTGTTTGTTTAGCGCACACAATATTCTATATATATAGTTGGTATTTATGTACTCTACTTTGGATGGGAATTTTTTTACCTGCAAACAATATTGTTTCCATTATTTGTTGAATTTGTGTTTTGTTTTTACAAAGAGCGTACGTAGTGTGCAGTACAACTACACAGATCTCCACTTTTCACAACATATGATTTTGAGTGGTGTGATACATTTTGGAGTATGTAATACAAATTTTATTGATGTATCAAATGTAATGTAATAATTCTGTATATATGAGGTTGAAATCTACCCTTGGTGATATGAAGTGGGCAAAATCGCTATCTATCTATTTATCTTATGCACGAAATGAGCATACATCGTAAAAACTGTTATTAACGTAAATAACCTTTACACATGCTATTTTTGTGGTTGTTGACAATGTTTATGGTATGATTATTCCAGATAACCTAGACTGGAAATTACATCACATTCGGGAATTAATACAATCAATGAGTCAGATTTGCATTTCACATATCTTGGGTCAGCTGGATGCGTAACGATGGTGTGCATTCACATAGTCATCATTCACAATGTGGACACCAGAATGTTGACAGTTATGATGTCGACATGGTTGGAATGTTGACATCCTGAAAATGTTGACATGACATGAAGTTAGGGAAAATTAATTTATATGATTACTATCGACATAATACACTGAACCCGAACAGATCACTACCCCACTTGAATGACATGGCAGATATTCACAGAAAGCCATGATCCTCAAATGAAATTTCAATGTTTTTATTTTTGTGTGCTTAAATTTGCAACAACCAAAAATGCAACAAATTAAGACTGCACTGTTTAATTTAAACTTTTTAGACTATGAAATGACAGAAAGATATGCATCAGTTAAGGCTCCAAATGTTAAGAATCAATTAACAATTTAATCACATTATATACTGTAGTTAAAACACATCTCACAATCTACATCAATACATATAGATAGTATTATTATTATCACTTGAGTGTTTTCTTACGGTCCTTTCACTTCAATATTAAAACACTTATAACAGTAATATATTCCTAAAAATAAGTTGATCTCTGAGCCATAACCCAGAACAATATTGTAGTTTAGAAGAACATTTTGTTGCAGTTCATTAATTAGATCTGATGTAAAACTTCCAGTATTTGTTGCATATTGGGTACTCACAAGCCCCTTATTGTTGCCTTGCAGCTGATAAATAAATTAAAATTGAAAATATTTACATATATTGTTTATATAAGCGCCAGGTTCAATGGTTCGGTTTTGCTTAAATTTACAGTAAAAATAAATTTTATATACAGGTGGGATGTAGTTATCAGACCGACAGACATCATGCCGCTGGTCTGAATCCCGACACTAAGAGCCGTATTCAATTTGAGCGGACCCGTGATACTTTTTCGCCTCCCAGGACTTTTCGCCTACTTCCCCTGTTTTGCAGGCAGAAAAGTATCATGTGCGTGCGCCCGCGTATCGCCGTGTTCAATTTGAAAGTAGGCGAAAACGGGACCTGGTGAAACTTAAACAAGCGGAAAGAACTGTCAGATTTGGGGAAATCAGCCTGACACCCCCCAAAAGATGCTCTGACATGGGGGTTAGCTATGGTACCCCCTGATTTGGCTTGCTGAAGGTATTTGGTGTTTTTAAATGGGCTCAATAGCTGCTAAATAGCGTTTTTGTATAAGTGGTGCAGAATAGTATTCTGAAATTTATTTTGCAGAAAATAACTTATCCCAGCAAATTTGGGGTACTTGAAAATGGGGGACAGCATATTTTAAAGTTGCTAAAGTTAAGTTTAAAAAAAACTTGAAAAATCCACCTGCCGCAAGTCTCTGCAATGAAAAAAAACACCTGGGGCATACTTGGGGACCCCCTAGAGTCATGTTCACTAGTTTTTAACTTTGTCCCCCAACATTTTTTTTTTTCGCCCACAAATTCAAAGTGATTTTTTAGGGTGTTCTTAAGTGTTTTTTTTTTGTTTTTTTTACATTTTGACACAGTTTACTTTTGGGGGACTGTCTGAAGGCTGCACAGGGGTTCCCGCAACGTTGCACCCCAAAACCCCAATTCTGCACTTTTTTCCGTCTGCTATTCATAGGCGAAACTTTTTCGCCTATTACATTGCATTGACTTTACGTCTAGGCGGAAAGTCTTTCAAATTGAATACGGAGATACTTTTCCGCCTGCAAAATTACGCGATCGGCGAAAAGTTTCCGCCAAAAATGGCGAGATAGAACTCCTTCCGTTAATATACTGCCCTGGTGGTCCAGAGGGAGTGTGGGCGGCCCGCTGTGGCAGAGACCTGTCGGCGGTCTCCATCGCTGGAGCCACCGGCGCGAGGGGTGGTGAGCGGCAGCGCTGAGCGTCCTATAGGACGCTCTGCACTGCCAACTCAAAGCAGCAGGGCTGAACGTCCGCGCTGCCAACTCAAAGCAGCAGCACTCAGGACTCTCTGCACTGCCAACTCAATGTAAAAGCTGCTTGGTGCAGCCCACGAATAGTAAATTCCCGGGTAGCACCATTCAGACATAAGCAGGGTAATTTCCCGGGACTAAAGTCGATTGAAGGGTCAGCTGCCTGAAAGGGGTATTAGAATTGTGAAAAACACCACTGCTATTGAACTCCATGTGGAATATTAATGGACAACCGTGACCTCCCCAACCCCTCCCCCCCCCCCCCTTCTTTTTTTTTTTTCTTAGGCAGTTGGTCATTGTCTGTGTTAAACATTAATATCTCATCTAACTGCTTTCTAGGAAAATTCCACCTCATTTCTAAGTTGGGCAAAGTGGAGAAAAGCGTAGAAGCTCATTCTGGAGCAGTTCTTGCTGGCCGCTGGAATTATGATGGAACAGCCCTGGTTACAGGTGAAATGTGGCTTACATGTTCTTTTGTTAGGGCAGTTTTTTTATATATCATTAAATATGGTAACCTTTCAAACTATGGATGCAAATTAATTGTTTTGGCCCCTCCTTGTGCCCGACGGAGATATATTGTTGCTCCTGTCGGGTGAAAACAGCTGCCGGTGCCAGCATTTCAGCTCGCACCCCCAAACTGCACTTTTCGCGATCGCGCCCAGCACTTTGGTCGGGTGTAGCCGTTTTGCGTGGCTAAACCCGACTTCTTTGGGCGCGATTGACATGAAGATCGCCACCAATTATATAGCGCCCCGCGATCTCCCGTCACTATAGACGGGAAATCGGGCGTGTTTAAAATTATTGAATTCCGCCCATTATGTCAAGGTGAAATCAAGACAAAATGTAAGAATTTCTAATAGCAATGTACACATATAAAGGTGATACACAGAATGAATTTATGGGCACATCGCAGCTTCATGTAAGGGAGGGGTTAATCTAGACAAGAAGAAACAAGACACAAATTCCCCCAGCACTCTGCAATGGGCCAGCACAAGAGACTTGCAGCCTACATAATGATGCCCACCATTCCACCATCACTATGGGCTTGTTAGTTCAGCTAGAACAGTGGTCTCCAACCTGTAGCTCGCCCACTACTGGTAGCTCGCGGTCTTAATCCTGGTAGCTCACCTAGCTGCAGTACTGCCAAGTAAACTAGGAGCGAGCGACCCCTGATGCATGCTCCCACATGAGGTGATTGCCGCAGCTGTGGTTCCACCCACGGCGTCTACGCTACGGCAGAGCGAGTGATTCCCGCATAGCCGTGCCGGAAAATCACAAAGCAGCCCTGCCTATACAGTACCTCCTTGGAGCCGGTAATTAATAGTAAAATGTGCCTGTGCTTACATTTTATTTACAAACTACAATAATATCACTGTAATAATTAAATGTATTGTTGTTTTCTATGACATTTTTTTTTACATTTTCCTTAAATGACCTTCAATTGTTCGGTTATTAGCCAGATTTTTTTCTACAATTTTAATAGCTCTTCAGGAGGTTTAATTTTACTAAAGTAGCTCACACCTCAATTAACGTTGGCGACCACTGAGCTAGAAGGTGGCTGGAGACGGGTCTATTACAGGTATCTTATGATTGCATTTACCATCAGGCTCAATAGAGTCATTATTGGTCTTCTGAGATATTTGGGGGGGGCACACACACAGTGTTCAGCAATAGGGATTTTTATAGTTTGCTCGATACAGAGATGGTAACAAATAGGGCATAAATTGCTATGAAAATACAAAGAATAAAAATTTATGAAGTTCTGTACATATGCAAAGCCATAGACCTCTAGAGATGTGTACGTCTCCCCATAGGTAGCATATGCGCCTACTTTATACCAAGCCATCAGTGTGTACTTGTTCCTTCGCCGATGCAGTTGCAAAAGATAATCCTCCTAATGCAGTGGTTCTCAAACTTTTTTGAATCACGGCGCCATATAGTATCAGTATTTCATGGCACCCCTAACTTTAAGCTTACTACATTTTTTTCTGAATCTCTCAATAGCAAATTAGTAAAGTGAAGTAAATTGTGCTTACCTGTCATCCTTAGGTTCAGTTATATGGAGGTGGACAGGTTTGCGCTGCTGTTTGTCAACATATTTACTTAAATAATTACATTTGGTGGTGGACCACAAACCTGAGGCACCACTGCAAGTATCCACAGGCACCCCAGGGTGCCACGTCGCACAGTTTAGGAACCACTGTCCTAACGGGTTCCGGACTATAGATAGACCTTAAAAAGGTCGACAATGTCTAGATAGACACTAGATGTTAGACCGTCAATAGGTCAACTGGGACAAAAGGTTGACACAAAATGGTCGACACAATAATCTTTTATTTTTTTAAGAGTTAGGCACTGACCGGAGGGTTAGGGCTAGGCACTTACCCCGACGGTTAGGGTTAGGCACCAGGAGGGAGGGTTCGGGTTAGGCACCAAGGGAAGGGTTAGGGTGAAGATTAGGGCTCAAGAAATAAAATAAAATCATGTGTCGACCATTTTCATATAGACCTTTGGACCCTGTCGACCATTTGTCCCAGTCGACCCATTGACTGTTAAACATCTGGTGTCTATCTAGACACCGTCGACCTTTTTACTGTCTATCTGTTAAGCAACACCCCTCCTAACTGGCGTATATGTGCTTAGTATCTGGTCTGCTGAGATGCATTTGCGTGAACACACCCTTACTAAACATTGCCTACATAAAGTGGCCCTTTCTCACCCTCGATTGGTATTGGGTCGTAAAGTTTATTTCATGCAAATTTTGTGCGGTTCTGCATAGGCGCATACTCTGAGAATACACATAAGATACACTATGCAGGCTGGCATAGTACTCTCTCTCTCCATCAGCCCCATAGAGAGTTTGAAGAGTAAGGTAAGTTTCAGGTACTAAGTAGCTTGTTTTCCTTCTTGTTTCTACACCAAAGAAACCATTTTGAAACTTGTATTCATTAAAAAAGGTAGTTGCTATTTATTTATTAACCAATATTTATATTGGTATTCCCTATCATGGACACACGTACACACTATAGCTAATTGTAAGATAGTTTACCTACCGGTGTAGAGTGTGAGGAAACAGACACAAGCACAGGGAGAACTTATGGTGCATACAGACGGTACAACCTGCACAACCAACGATATCACTGATAGATTTCTACTTTCTGTACTGCAGGGCAAACGATTTTGGTTGTGTACACTGATAGATATCTATGATAGATATTTCAGTGAAGTCCTCTCTTAACATGCAAATCGTTATGAAGTCGTCCAAGTTGGCCTGCATGTACGGAAGACCATAGATATCGTTATCGTCCATGCGGAAACGCGCACCGTTAGTCATTCGTTGATCGTACGCTGCATAAAAATGAACGATTTATTGTTGATCGATTATCGTTATTGTTCATATCGTTCATTAAAATCCTACCGTGTGTACGCACCATTACACACTCCAAACAACAGATAGGGGCCCTCATTCAGAGCCGTTCGCTATTTGCGGTCGTTCGTTTAAAAACAAGGGGTGGCTATTCAAATGATCCGTACGCACATTGCAGTCTGTTCACACCTCTAAGTCTGAACGAACGAGCAAAACATACGCTCGTTTATTTGTTAAAAACGCCCCCTGGCCGCTCGCACCATACGTCATGTCCGCTATTTATTAGATTAATCGAGTACATCGACCAGCGTATGAACTGCTCGCTATTCTTGTGGTTGGTGTTTGCTACCACAAATTTGCGAGCAGTTCTGGCTCTAAAATAACCCAGTGACGTGGTCATTGACGCTGCTGTTTTAAATATACACACCCATAAAACGCCCGTTTTGACCTTTAAGCACGCCTGCGTTCGGATCTCCACTCCCCATTTTCAAGCACCTTCCCCTGTTACCACCCACATACGCCTCATTCTGTCACTCAAAATAGCAGGCACTCGCTATATAGCGTACAAACGATTTTCGGCCGCACTGACTGGTTCGCGCATGCGTACTAAAAAGCGTACGCATGCGCAGATGTGCAAACATCGCTCGGAACGAGCGTACTGCCGCTAACGAGCGGCTCTGAATGAGGGCCAGGGTCTTGATTAGGAATTGAACTCATGACCTCAGGGCTTTGAGGCAGTAATACTAACCACCAGACAAATTGTACTTGTATGGTATAGAGAAATATTTTTTTCATCGCCCACTGCTTTTCTCAGGCTCTCTAACACTCATGACTCATATCCTAATAGAAACAAAATGCAGACTAAATATCAGTTTTATGGCTCAGGCCGCTATTCTTGTCTACAAGTGTCTGCAAATTGTCTTTATTTTTTTCAGAATGTCATTTAAATTGTAGCGGGGAGCAAAACCTTGTGTTATCAGTATGATCACATTGAATGTAAATTGTGATGTAAGGAGAATCACTTGTGAATTAATGATTTAGGGAATTTTGCAGAGTAATTCGGACAGTGCAAATGTGTCCAACATGAAAATGAGTTCATTTGGACGATCCCATCATCTTTCTCTAGCTATTGGGAGGCAAATGTTCCCTATTATATTGCCTACAGACAGTTTTTACATCTGTAAGCTGTATTTCACTGTACACTAAGACCATGACAATTTATAGATCTGATTTGGTTATTTTGCTGACTCTTCTTGTTTGTCACAATAGTTTTGCTAATAAAAGTCAAATTCTACAGGCGTAAGGGCCCTTTGTCTCCCAGCATGTGATAGTTTTAGATGCACAATGCCTGCACTAGTTCTGATCTAAGGGGCCAGTTCAATTCAAAATTAGGGATCTATAGCTGTGCAGATTTCTGGCCATTATGGCAATCGTACTTGTTTTTCACTTTCTCCTGTATGGGGTATGAGGTATAACAAGAGATATATCCATGACCTCATATCCCGCAATGTTTCTGATTAAACCTTGCAGCTAATTGAATCACCATTTGCACCAGCATGGTGTGGGTGTAAAACCCAATTCTAATGATAAAGCTGTGGATGGAAAAATAGTTTGGCAGCGCCACGTTCCACATTAAGAGCCGTTTTAAATTAGGTGTGAAAAAGTCGCCGTCGGCGAAAAGCGATCGCATGGCGAAGTTATCGACACATATGCGTACCTTTTTCAATGCTGTTTTCGCCCTATCCAATTGCAAAACACGAGAAAACGCATACGTGCGAAAAGTACAGCACATTTTTTGGGAAATCAGTCTTTACCCCATAAAAAGCCCAACTGACACTGGAAATCAATATAGAAGTATAAAATAGTCCTAATAAAAGTATTTTGGCTTCTTAAAGTGAGTCAAATGGTTGTTATATGCATATTTGCATAAGTGTGGAAAAATTATATAAAGCAATTTATTTTGGAAAATATAATTGCTGCAGTTAAATTGGGGGTACATTAAAAAGGGTGCTAGTATATTTTTGTGTCTATAAAGTACAGTTTTAAAAATATTAAAAATACACCTACTGCAGCCACCTGTAATCCTAAAAACACCCATCCTTACAGTCCCCCAAAATACATGACCCAGTACTTTAAACCCATTTTCCTAAACCCATTTTCCTAAACTTTTTGAATTTTCAGCCCAAAAATTACATGTCATTATTAGTGTGAATTAAGCTAATTTTATTTAATTTTTTTGCCTAATTCGTCATTAGGGGGGTGTCCAAAGAGTTCTGAACCAAGGTCCCGATTCAGACCGCTCGCTAGGCTGCGTTCGCACATAGGACCTCATTCAGAGCCGCTCGCTCGCAAAAAGCGAGCGCTCGCTCTGAATGATGGCAGACGCTTTTCTTTTCTTTTAAAGCTTTTACCACCCACAGCTTTAGCGAGTGACTAGGTGATGGTCGCGATGGTCGAGACCATCGGGGCTTGCAACAAGACCCTTGCAGTAGGGTCTCGTCTACCGCAAGCCCCAGGTAGCTTCCTGTTCTAATAGAGCAGGAAGCTCCCTACTGATATCACTGGTGATGTCAGTAGGGCCGCCTACAAACGGCAGGCGTTCCTTCAGAAACGCCTCAGGAACACCCCACCTACAAAAAGGGTTGAACTGTCGATCAACCTCAACAGCCGCCCCTTTTGTAGCGAGCCCCGGAGCGAGTGACAAATGCAGGCCCTCACCATCGACTCGCTTGTGAGCGGGTCTGAATGAGGTCCATAGCCTGCCGATGTTTGCAATCTGCGCATGCGTATAAGATGCAGTGCGTGTGTGCGAAACAGTCCATGCGATCGCGAAGTGATCGCCCCTTGTACATAGACGCCTCACTAGATTGAGTGACAGGACGAGCCGTTTGTGGGTGGTGACGGGTTGGTCGATGGAAACGGTGGTTTGGTGGTGCAAATGCAGGCGTCTCTGTGCATCTTAATGCCGTTTCAGGGGCGTGCATAATTAAGACGCAGCATCATAATACATGTCACATGGCTGAATTACACACTGAAGCACTCGCAGTGCTTGCGATAGGGTATGATCAGCCACAAGTGCTGCGTATGGGTCCGATGTTACTCGATGTTACTGATTGTTGAATATACTTCCTGGAGATGATGTGTATCACTAAGGGAAAGTGTGCGTCTTAAGACAGGCTGATGGGCGTCTAAATACACATCGCGATCGCACGCCAAGACATACTGGGCTGGCTAATGCCTTGCTGTTCGATCGCAGGATTTGCATACTTTGACGGCTGCGTATGAACGTATCTAGTGAGCGGGTCTGAGTCAGGCCTCAAATCCCCACATTTTTACCCAAAAATAGAGATTTTGCACATTTTATCACGTGCCTCTGAGCTGGAGAAAACTTTTTGCCAGTTTCTGCTTATGGAGTTTTCGCACATGCGAACACTCCGGCAATTGGATAGTGCAATACGGATGTATGCGCGAAAAGTTCGCATCGGCGAACACTTTTCGACAAACGCGACTTTTTGCACCTAATTAAATAAGGCCCTAAGACAGATGGATAATCCGCATACATGGGTGGATATTCGCATTAGCATAAGGTAGTAAGCAAGCTTCTAAGACTGTATGGCAAAGCAGCCGCACATGCGTCCAACTCAGAATTGGGCCCATAGCCTGTAAATGTTGGTGTCATGTTCAGCAGAGTTTATTACAGATATGTGCCTATATGTCCATTGCTATTAATGATGATCACTTAATGATATACTAGGCTTGCTTGCTTAGGGTTATGGTTACAGTTAAGGGTCCCATACATCAGGAGTGTGTCGGGCCAATTTGTCATTTTCCCGATTCCAGGGGATCGTCAAAATCCAACATGTTGGAAATCCTTCATTCGCCGATTCCAACTCAAAAATGATCGGAATCGGTGAGTTGGGTATTTTTAACATGCTGGATTTTGGCAATCATTGGCGCCCACCGACCTGATCGAATTGGCCCGTAGATGTATGGCCCGCATTAGTCTGTTAGATCTGTGGTTCTAAAGCTGGCCATACACCTAAAGATTATCTTTCAAACCATACAACTAGTTGACTTGTTCGATTGAAAATCTGTAATATGAGAACAACTGACAATTGACCATTTGCTCCCAAACACTGAAAAACGGATGAAAATGGTCATTTGATTTAACCAATTTGTCTGTTTTCGACTTTTTTCCAGTGTTTAGGAAATTATCCTGATACTTCGGGAATTTGAATTGGCCTCAGAAAGAATACTCTGACCATCAGATTACAAGATTTATTTGTATTCAGACAATATTATTTTGACAATAACGCATCTGCTTTTCACTCTTTCAAACTTACTGAGGAATGCTTACTTTTTTGGGGAGATTTCAAATTTCACAATAAATTTGGACAAAACAGGATTTCTGGAGATTAGCATCTTGATGTTGGTCCCTGAGGAGAATTATAACTTTAGATGGTAGAAACGGGTGTGATATGACATTAATTATATAGACCTTGATAAAATGTTGACATGTTAGAATGTCGACATATCGTCCCTGGTGGCCCAGCAGTTACTCACCTTTCATGGCTGCAGAGAGTACAGCGCTACTTAAGTATCCCAGCGGTCATGTGACTGTGACTTTCGGGTCAGAGCTGTAACAATAATCCCAGCATCACCTCTGTAGCAATACATCCTCCCTTCTTCCACTAGCAATGCACCCGCCTGTTTCTTGCAAGGTTAAGTGCAGCAACAATACAGAGCCAGCCTGATGGCTAATCTGAGTGAAAACCTGTAATGCTGATATGTTTCCAGGCTGACCTAGCTGATCTGTGGTAGGTCTCACTGTGGATATTGAAAGGAGAGACCCCCTCAAGTCACATTGCGGATCAAGCACTGTGGTACAGCACCTGTGACCGAAGCACTGTGGTAGTATTTCTGTCTCCAGTCTTCCTATATGATTGCTGTTAACATGGGTCCCTGTAGACCCCATGTTTTCCAGCACTGTTTTATAGTATAAAGCATTTCTAATAGTCTGCCCCTGTGCGACAGTAGTCAGCGGTTCTTAGTAAAACACACCTGGAACTTTCAAGTTATACCAGCAGCAGCCTGATAACAGATTGGGTGTAGAACTTTGTTGTAACACTGCTGTATACATACAATAATTGTGAGCTCACTAGCATAGGGGTATTATTTTCTACTCGAAGGGGTATATTTACTAAAGTGTGGGTTTTCGAAGTGGAGATGTTGCCCATAGCAACCAATCTCTAGCAATTATCTTCTAGAAGGTTCTAGATAAATGTTAAGTAGAATCTGATTGGTTGCCATGGGTAACATCTTCACTTCTAAAAACCCGCACTTTAGTAAATATACCCCTAGAAATGTGGCACATGGTGGATTTAGGAACTTTTTGGAATACATGAGACCCAGATGACATTAAGTACATGAAACTGTGTCTCTGACTTCTTATGCTATAGATGACCGGGACCGGGTCACTATTGGAGTTTGAGGGAACACTGCATTGCTTTCCGAGCAAAATGAGGCATTTTACTGTACAGATGATGTAGCATTTATAGCTTTAATCAAAGGGAATTTTGTTAAGGTTGTGGTAAGGAATAATACGCTATTAGTTATATATTTGCTCTGCTTTTTCAAAGTACAAAAGCAATTAATTTATTATTAATATTATTATCCAGTATTTATAAAGCACTAACCTTTTGCACACCGTTATTTTTTTTAAAAGTAAATAGAATGTGGTGGACATTGCAGTGGCGTGGCTTTGTAATGCATAGTAATTCCCAGCTGATAGGCAAACACAGGGGGGTTTCTGGTTACCTGGAAACCCCCTCCCCAGCCCACACCATGACCACAATAGAAATAGTAATATAATTGAATTGTGCTACATGTTCTTCTCAGTATCACAAATTAAATAATTAGCACCACATGTGGATCTTTTAACACGTGTCGGCCAGTAATAAATAACCTGTACACCAACTAAGAGATCTTTAAAACATGCACTGTTAGGGGTGCACTACTATAGACCATCAATAGGGTTAATTACTAATACTGCAAGGAGATCAATATGTACATATATGTCTAGGGCAGTGCTAGGTTCTTCTGCTTCTCCCCCAGACTTCCGGACTTGCTCCAATGGTCTGGAATGGTGCCCACATCTGAAATAAAAACTTTGAGCTCAGGCAGGATGGCCCTACTTCTGCATCTAATAGCTTAATGTGATTGCTGGTCCTGTATATGCTGGAATTATAAAACACACTACACTTTGTATGACACATATTAAATGTGGGTAAGTGCTAATTATTCCCTCTTCATGGACTGGCCACAAACACTCTAAAATCAGGCATTTGGAAACCCCCTCTAGAAATCCTGTTTGCCACTGCAGCTAGACAAACTGAATGCAAGTAATTGGTTGAAATCAAATAATTCAAAGTGTGTGTGCATATGTCCCTACAGTTGGTGAAGATGGACACATAAAAATATGGTCAAAGAGCGGGATGCTGAGATCCACATTGGCTCAGAATGGTAAGAGATACATCAAAATAATCACATTTGTAACAGTGTGTTCTTATACTGCTTCCAAAGCATTACCATGGTACTTGGTAACAGTATATTTTGTAGTGTACTCTGGGAAGTTTGTTGTTTTTTGTTTTTAAAGGAGAAGGAGAGTTTTAAATGTTTATTGACTGATTTATCTTTTTATTTCAACACAATATATATTTTTTATATGTATACTTGTATTTTGGAACGGTCATTCGCCAGGTCGCTAGCTATTGTACCCTGGGTTGCAGATGTTTTTTGTTACCTCTGTCTTCCCATACCTTTTATTCTCTGTCCTCCCTCTTTCTCTCTCCCCGCATTTGTCTCTCTCATCTCTGTCCTCTCTCTGTTTTACCCCTCCTCCCCTCCCCGTTTCACACACACGCCCGTCTCCCTTGTCTTTGTCCCTCCTGGGAGTGTCATGGGCCTGGGAACTATGGGGGGTGTTTGCTGTTGGAAGGGTGCTGGCTCCAGGCACTGACAGGAGGGTACAGCCCTGTGCGTTCATACAGCACTGCAGGGAGAAGAGAGACTGGGGGGAGGGGATTCAGTTATCCCCGTTAATTTTTTGCATGCAAAAAAACAGGAGGTTTTTCTGTTTGTTTTTTTCCTCGCGC
Organism: Taudactylus pleione; assembly: GCA_031769625.1. Taxonomy (NCBI): domain Eukaryota; kingdom Metazoa; phylum Chordata; class Amphibia; order Anura; family Myobatrachidae; genus Taudactylus; species Taudactylus pleione. The sequence goes on from JAUIMM010000245.1 coordinate 172,171, forward strand.
AATATATTTGCATTCTGTGTTTTCCGTGCAATAAAATATAGAATCCGTGATACTTTCTCTGACCTATTTGTCTTCTCGCCTGCAAACGCAAAAACGGGGTAATTTTTGGTGATTTTGTTTCACCCACGTTAACTGCCAGCTTCATGGCTAATTGAATAGCCCCTGGGGGATCAATTAGCCTCGGTAATTCCCCCTGTGTGTCCTGGAGTCAGTCTGGGAGGGGAGGATGGGCGGGGCCTCCCACTAGCTCTTAATGAGCCTGTGCAAGACAAACATTTACTAGGATTATTTATACTACACACACGTATCATTCACAGTCTCTTTTGAATGGCTTTCTTTTACCTCATACTAGCAACTCTTTACTAACTATTTTAACTTTGTATAACTAAATGCGCTTACCTTCAGTCTACATTTCACTTAGTGTTTTATACTTTAAAAGAACTGGGCAAATTTGAAGAATAATGCACATTGTGTTGATGTGATGTACATTGTGGTACATGTAATTTACATCATGAACTAATCACTTTCTTTACAAGGTTGATTAAGGCTTTTTATGTCATTTTCAAATATTCGGGTACTGTATGGTATTTCATATGTGCTGTGAATTGTATTCCATACAGTTAAAAATGCTTTTATAAATGCAATCTGTGGGCCTTATTCAGATTTGGGAATAGCGTAAGAAAGAGCAAGTAACTGTGAACCTGGACAAACCATGTTACAATGCAAGGAGCGCAAATACATACATGTATTTTGCATGCAGGGTAAATACTGGTTGCTTTGGAATGTATCCCACAAATGCTGGACAGCTTGTTTTATTATTACACTGCAATTAGATTTCAGTTTGGACACACCCCTCCCAAATCTAAATCTGTCTGCACTTTTTACTTCTGCTTCACCTGCAGTGCAGCATGGTCTTACCAAGGTTCACAGTTAAGGTGCATAAACGCAGTACAATTAAAATGGACGATATGAACGATATCGAGCATATCGTTATCGTTCCTATCGTCCATTTTTCGGTGGCCAACGACCTGCGATGCGCGGGCACACATGGACTATAACGATATCGTCCATCGCCAAACTGGTCGATATCGACCAGGTTACTATACGGACCCGCGAACGTTGATCGCGGGTCGTTAGCCATCGTTGGTGGGTATATGGTGTGCTGGATGATCAATATCGATCTTACGGAAGATCTTACAGCGAAATCGTTGTCGATCGTCCCGTGTGTATGCATCATTACTTGCTCTTTCTGACTCTATTCCCAAATCTGAATCAGGCCCTGTGTTCTGTATTTTTGTTAATTTAGTTGTTTCTTTCCATTTCTCTCTCTCATATATATATATATATATATATATATAAAGAGAGAGAGAGAGATATAGATATTATAGTATTTGTCTTAACATATCATTTAAATACCTTCCTTCCCTGTGATTTAATGACTGTTTGCACACACTTGGTACTGTTATTTAGTAGAAGTTTCGCTCTGTTCGGTTACATTCTATCGCTATCTGTTCTTGAGACAGGAGTGGGAGGAATAGTACTTTGTTGTCTCTCCTTCTTAGCCAGTCTCAAGAACAGTCGGCTGAGTGCTTTATTTAAACAGCATTCCTTAAAATGGCAACGCTGTAATTTAATAATAAAGGATTTTGTGGGGGGAAAAAAAAAACATTTTATTGACTAACTCAGTATGCTTCATACAAATGCAGTACAGAACTGACAACACATAAAAAAAAAGAGAATTGGTTGCTCATTTTTGTGTTACCCAAGCAAATCACTTATGGTGCGTGCGTGCATCAGTACATCAACCAACCAAAAAAGTGAAGAAGTGAAAAGATGATGTGGCCAAATTGTTTACTGAGGTGTCTGTCTGTCCGGCGATCGGCTGAATGACTGAGCTGCTCTGTGTATGGATCACTCAAAGCAGACTCTGGGGACAGACACACACTTCCCCAACATACAGTACCGAGGCAATTTCCTATAGGTTCCTTCACATTACCATGGATTATGTTTCTAACAAAAACACATAGATGTGTCTTTTTGATATGTCGAGTAATGCTTAATTCAATAGATTTAAATGAAATACTGCAGTATATATTTAACTCACCACAAGGCTCCGTCACGTTGGGTATAAAAATGTTAAAGTTAATTATAAAAACATTCCTATCAGAGTACATTGTACAAGTATGTATACAAAATTGTTAAACATTCAATCTGGCTTTAATTCCCCATTAAGGATAAACTATTCTTAATCAAAATAGGTAAATTAAGCATTTGAGGGAAAACAAATTAAATACATTTTCAAATGTTAAATGTACCTGATTGTGCAGCTTCATTTGCAGAGTGTTGTTACAGACGGAACTTAACATCTTTGGTGCAAAAAGAGCACTTTTCTTATTATTTACTAGAAAGTAATGACGTGCGCTGAATGCCTATAAAACTGGTTTGTTTGTGAAGCTACATTCTTTTTAATGATGCCTCGTTTTTATAGACTGCATATTTCACCTATGGTTAATTGCTGCTACTGAATTTTGTTTAATATTTTAGGTGTGCCAGTTTACTCAGTTGCCTGGGGTCCTGATTCTGAGAAAGTTCTTTACTGCCTAGGAAAACAGCTGATCATTAAACCACTTCAGCCAAGTTCTAAAGTCTTACAGGTATCAAATAACCTCTATTTATTACATCACTTTCAGTATTAAAATGTTGTATTTTGCATATTTTTTTCTTTATTGCAATACAGGTCAAGCATTGGAGGATACAAAGTATAGCCTTGTTTATATAATTAAGAATGTTAAGCATTAGAGCATAATGTTTATATTGTTATCCGTAAACATTATATTGTTACACTATTAACCAGAGCTAGGTTGATATCTCGTGCATCAATTTATCCCCAATAAAATAATTCATTATAATATTGAGGTTTTTTTTTTATTTAAATGGTATTTATTCAATCATTTCAAACAAGTGTACAGTGTACGTAAGGTAAGAATATATGAGACACCATACAGAAAAGTAAACTTTGCAGAAACTTATAATATTAAATATCTACAGTGACATATGCAACATCCAATAGAACCCCCTCTCTCTCTCTCTCGAGAGAGAGAGAGAGAGAGAGAGAGAGAGAGAGAGAGAGACTAGACAACAGCTTCTTTCTGCCTATGCAGGTTTAAAGAATATATATATATATATATATATATCTGCTCAAAATAATAAAGGGAAGACTAAAATAACACATCCTAGATCTAAATGAATGAAATATTATTATTAAATACTTTGTTCTTTACATAGTTGAATGTGCTGACACCAAAATCACACAAAAATTATGATTGGAAATCAAATTTATTAACCCATGGATGTCTGGTTTTGGAGCCACACTCAAAATTAAAGTGGAAAAACACACTACAGGCTGCTCCAACTTTGATGTAATGTCCTTAAAACAAGTCAAACTGAGGCTCAGTAATGTGTGTGGCCTCCACGTGCCTGTATGACCTCCCTACAAAGCCTGGGCATGCTCCTGATGAGGTGGCGGATGTTATCCTCCCAGACATGGACTAAAGCATCTGCCAACTCCTGGACAGTCTGTGGTGCAACGTGGCGTTGGTGGATGGAGAGAGACATGACGTCCCAGATGTGCTCAATTGGATTCAGGTCTGGGGAACGGGCGGGCCAGTCCATAGCATCAATGCCTTCGTCTTGCAGGAACTGCTCACACACTCGAGCCACATGAGGTCTAGCATTGTCTTGCATTAGGAGGAACCCAGGGCCAACCGCACCAGCATATGGTCTCACAAGGGGTCTGAGGATCTCATCTCGGTACCTAATGGCAGTCAGGCTACCTCTAGTGAGCACATGGAGGGCTGTGCGGCCCCCCAAAGAAATGCCACCCCACACCACCCCGACCCACTGCCAAACCGGTCATGCTGGAGGATGTTGCAGGCAGTAGAACATTCTCCTTGACGTCTCCAGCGTCTGTCACGTGCTCAGTGTGAACCTGCTTTCATCTGTGAAGAGCACAGGGCGCCAGTGGCGAATTTGCCAATCTTGGTGTTCTCTGGCAAATGCCAAACATCCTGCACGGTGTTGGGCTGTAAGCACAACCCCCACTTGTGGACGTCGGGCCCTCATACCACCGTCATGGAGTCTGTTTCTGACTGAGCAGACACATGCACATTTGTGGCCTGCTGGAGGTCATTTTGCAGGGCTCTGGCAGTGCTCCTCCTGTTCCTCCTTGCACAAAGGCGGAGGTAGCGGTCCTGCTGCTGGGTTGTTGCCCTCCTACGGCCTCCTCCACGTCTCCTGATGTACTGGCCTGTCTCTTGGTAGCGCCTCCATGCTCTGGACACTACGCTGACAGACACAGCAAACCTTCTTGCCACAGCTTCCATAGATGTGCCATCCTGGATGAGTTGCACTACCTGAGCCACGTGTGGGTTGTAGACTCCATCTCATGCTACCACTAGAGTGGAAGCACCGCCAGCATTCAAAAGTGACCAAAACATCAGCCAGAAAGCATAGGAACTGAGAAGTGGTCTGTGGTCACCACCTGCAGAACCACTCCTTTATTGGGGGTGTCTTGCTAATTGCCTATAATTTCCACCTGTTGTCTATTCCATTTGCACAACAGCATGTGAAATTGATTGTCAATCAATGTTGCTTCCTAAGTGGACAGTTTGATTTCACAGATGTGTGAATGACTTGGAGTTACATTGTGTTGTTTAAGTGTTCCCTGTATTTTTTTGAGCAGTGTATGTATGTATGTATATATATATATATATATATATATATATATATATGTGTATGTATATATAATATATATATACATACATAATCTCTAAACCTGCATTGGCAAAAAGGAGCTGTTGTCTAGTCTCTATGGCACTGGGGAGGCTATGAATTTGATCGGTGAAGATACAGCAGTGAGAGGTCACTGCTGCTGTTCCTCTCTGCAAGCACTCAGACTTATGAGCAAGCTCTCTGCAATTCTCCAACTGATCTTGGTCAGGGAGCAGGCTGCATTTTTCTTTAGTGATCATGTAAGATATTTCTCCCTTTTTTTGCAGTGGAAAGCTCATGATGGTGTCATTTTAAAGGTTGACTGGAATCCTGTCAATGACCTCATCCTATCTGTTGGAGAGGACTGCAAATATAAGGTGATGCTCAAAATTTAATGTGGTCTTCTTTAGCATGTATTGTCACATACCAAAGTGCTTAGACACTTTCTATTCTGAATTTTGATTGAACATTACCAACTACGTAAAGGACTGTTTTCTAACTTACTGCAACATTGCTTATGGCTCATTGTAAACCAGGGCTGTCCAGCAGCTTGAAACTTAGATTCCTTATTGTGTGGCATCATATTCACATAGCAACCAATCAGCTTCTATCAATCATTTTATAGACTGTATTTGGTAAATGATAGCTGGAAGCTGGTTGATATGGGCAACTTCTCAATAATACGTGGTTTAATACATTTCCCTTTTATGCTGGGTACACACCGCACAAGGTGTATCAAGCACAACATCGCATGTGGCATGGAGCAAGTGCCTACATGCTTGCCGATGCCGGGTCCGAAGGGGGGAGCTACGTGTTTTGCAGCATGGCGTCGTTAGCGACATCCTCCATCAGCCCTGCAGTACGGCCGACGGGCGGTGTCGCTAGCGACCCGCGGGAAAGCGCATTTCATGGGTACACACTAGACAATGTACCCAATATGACGCTCTGATCCGCTGGATCGGACAATATATCATCTAGTGTGTACCCAGCTTAAGTCTCCAAGGTGATAGCTTGTACAAAGCAACTTGACTTGCAGAATATTAAACGTTATCTTTGGTATCCTTTCTGTTTCTTTGTAATATCCATGTGCCCTATATTTTGATTTGAAGATATATTAAATATTTATTTTAAAAGTGGAGGTCATTCCCTCATACTCCAGTTGTCATATTGCTACTGTTTGCCCAAAGTATCCAGTTATTATGTATTTGATAATTTAATTAAAAAAAAAATATATATATATATATCTATTGATCACACTTTTCTCCATTTTAAATTGTTGTCGCTGTGTGTTCTGTAGGTCATGTTCCGCCAGTATTGATCGTTCCAGTGACCCAGCAGGGGCCGCATTGCGCCCCCTATGGGTATGGCTCCCTCGAGCCAGCCCTGCTCTCGTGCCCCCCCCCCCCCCCCCCCCGTAATCCGGCTCACTGGCATCATGGTCCGCCAGTATTGATCGGTCCAGAGACACAGCTGTGGCTGCACTGCACCCCCTAGGGTGGCTTCCGCGAGCCTGCCTTGCTCTCGTGCCCCTCCTTATGGGGCACATCCACTAGACGATCTACTCCCTGTCCAATCTCTAAACGATTTTCCCTTGATTTTTTTCCCTTGAAATTTTATCTTTCAGTCTGAACGATTTGCAAACGATCTTTAATAGATGAAGTGAAATTGACCTGCATGTTCAGTCGACTGACGAGATGATCAAACGACCAGCGGGAGCGTGCATCATTGATCGTTAACGACCAAACACTGCACGATTTATAAACGATTTTTAAGCGATTGAACGATAACGATGTCATTATTGTTCAATCGTTTGCTAAAATCGTGTAGTGGATGCCCCCCTTTAGTCCTGCTCTCTGGCATCAGCACAATGTAAGCTGATACATGTAACAGCCTCAGCCAATAAGAATCAGCTTGATATTGGCTATTGCTGTCACATTGTCAGCCAACAAAGACAGCCGCAGCTTCAGCTTCAACCAGTTGCGGATTCAGTTCAGTGCAGCTAGCCAATAAGAATCAGCCTGATTCTTATTGGCTGCCGCAATCTGCGGTCGACCAGTCAATTTTGATCGATGCTTTGGTCACCCTTGCTGTATACTTTAACTCTAAGCATGGCAGACCAGGATCCTCAAACAACTACCACCTTCACATATATATATATATATATATATATATATATATATAAAAAAAAAGTACACTTAACTACCTAACCCCCCACCCCCTACCAACAGGGGAAAAATTAGGGCAACTTTACCCGTGTTCCCTATGGCCATGGTACATCCAGCCCATGATCAAGTAATCTTGGTCTGTTTTATAATAAAAGGAGGTTACAGTGTGGCAGACCATAAAGAGGAAAGGGACAGATACAGAAAAGAGAAAAAAGTATCCAGATGGGTGGTCACCAAACTAGACAATTAGATATTTGATATACAGTATATTAATGTTTATAACTTGTTTTACTTTTTAATTTCAACTTGCTTTTAGTACAGTCCAAATGTTTTTTAATTCATCGAAGTTAATTTTTGAATGCTTACCGCTGTCCCTCAAACATTGCCCATCCTGTTTTGTATGTTATATATATGTTCATCAGGGTCTACCTTCCACATGCTTTACACAGTCATTTATCATTACAGTTGTAATGTATTCACATTATGTTTATATAAATAGCACATTTATCATATTTTAATCTCTGCCTTACAGTAGTCCTTTTGTTTTTGTATAAAGGTTTGGGACAGCTATGGGCGCCTCCTATACAGCTCACCAGCCCATGAGTATCCAATAACTTCTGTTTCCTGGGCACCTGATGGAGATTTGTTTGCTGTGGGTTCTTTCCATACACTGCGCCTATGTGATAAAACAGGGGTAAGTAAATAATAAATAAATCTATATATATAAACATGTTGACTATGGAATACTAACGGCTGCCCTTTGTTTATTGTTGTCATTGCTTTCCATTTTTACTCCAGCAAAGATCAGGTGTACAACTTGAATGTACAGTTTACTATCGTGTGTGTGTGTGTGTGTGTGTGTGTGTGTGTGTGTGTGTGTGTGTGTGTGTGTGTGTGTGTGTGTGTGTGTGTGTGTGTGTGTGTGTGTGTGTGTGTAAAATAAAAATACTTTTATTTTGTTTGGAACTTGTGGAATTTATTACCCAAAATGGCTGCACTAATCCTGCATTAAATTCATTGTGCTCGTTCACTATGTTTGTTTTTCGGTTTGTTTACGTCTAACTGTGATACTAAACCTTTGTGCTATGCTTTTAATGATTGTAAAGCGACTTGGCATCCTGAGAAAAATGCTATATAAATAATAATATCACAATTTAAAATATATAATTTATATATATATAATTTATATATGTGTGTGTGTGTATAGTTATGCTATATCCTTAAGTACTACAAGGACACCAGTTAGCCCAACCCACAGACATTTATACCTTGTTTATGGGGTACATGTGTTTAAACCTTCTATAGAGTGAAGTTGCCCATAGCAACCAGTCAGCTTGTACATAGCATTTATGAAGTACATTCTATAGAAACATAGGTACAAGCTGATCGGTTGTTATGGCCAACTTCTGCACTTATATACTGTAGAAGTATTATTAAAACTTCCCCTATGTTCTCTGCTTTACTTATGCTTTAAAAAAAAAAATGTAAGCCACAAGCTGTTGATGGCTTGATTGAAAAATAGGAATAGGCAGACAGGGCACTGACCTCCATGGCTACATTTAAGCCATACCCACTGGGGCAAGTTACAACTCCCGTGCTTCCCATTTAATTGAAACTCTTTCACACCTATGGATAAAAGTCAGGGCAGTTATGTGTCACAGAGAGTAATTGTGATGCTCTATTATGACAGCCACCAAGTCCGTATGCCTCAGTTATGTGTCACAGAGAGTACTTGTGATGCTCTTCCACCAAGTCCGTATGCCTCAGTTATGTGTCACAGGGAGTAATTGTGATGTTCTTCCACCAAGTCCGTATGCCTCAGTTATGTGTCACAGAGAGTAATTGTGAAGCTCTATTATGACAGCCACCAAGTCCGTATGCCTCAGTTATGTGTCACAGAGAGTAATTGTGATGCTCTTCCACCAAGTCCGTATGCCTCAGTTATGTGTCACAGGGAGTAATTGTGATGCTCTTCCACCAAGTCCGTATGCCTCAGTTATGTGTCACAGAGAGTAATTGTGATGCTCTTCCACCAAGTCCGTATGCCTCAGTTATGTGTCACAGAGAGTAATTGTGATGCTCTACCACCAAGTCCGTATGCCTCAGTTATGTGTCACAGAGAGTACTTGTGATGCTCTACCACCAAGGCCGTATGCCTCAGTTATGTGTCACAGAGAGTAATTGTGATGCTCTATTATGACAGCCACCAAGTCCGTATGCCTCAGTTATGTGTCACAGAGAGTACTTGTGATGCTCTACCACCAAGGCCGTATGCCTCAGTTATGTGTCACAGAGAGTAATTGTGAAGCTCTATTATGACAGCCACCAAGTCCGTATGCCTCAGTTATGTGTCACAGAGAGTACTTGTGATGCTCTACCACCAAGTCTGTATGCTTCATTTATGTGTCACAGAGAATACTTGTGATGCTCTACCACCAAGTCCGTATGCCTTAGTTTGCACATGTACCTATCCATTGTTTTAGTTTCACAGCTCACTACATAAAGTCTATATTTTCATTTATTTATTTTATATTTGTGGGGTAGTTTCACTGTTCCCCATTTCTTGCACCTCCCTAGGAGGGGATGCCTCGACACTGATGATCATTAGCTCTTACTGTTAATCATGAGTCCTGGCGAGTATGTCGGAACTCCCCAACCCTGAATTTGTGAGCATTTACGTCGCCCATAAGGATCTTCCGCTACAAGCCTTCTCTTCCTGACATAAAGTGGCTACATTGTGTGATGTCAGCCAGTTGCTTCCATGTGACGTTCATTGCTGCTGGTTTTGTTGATGTGGTGGAGTGAAAAATCCCAAGGTAGTTGTGAGAAACTCTTGGACACTCCCCACGCAGCACATTCTAGCAGTGTTTGTTACAACTTTGGTATGGCTTACTGCCATTTTTGAGGAAGGGGGCAGCAGTGGATCTCAGTGTCAAGTATAACTATAGGGACAAAGGGTCTCTTAAAGCACACAATGCCTTCCTATCAACAGTAGAAGCTGCAAATATGGCTATCCAATGCACCCACCCTCTAGTAGAGAAAGATAGAATGTGCAGTAAAAAAAAACCTTTAAACTTTAAGGGGCATATATAATTGGGCGCAAGGTTTAGCAAGGAAAAAACCTTGCTCCCTCGCGCCCATTTTGGGAATACCGTGGGTATGCGCTCTCAATACCCGCGGCATCCAATTAAAAAAATAGTGGTCGCGGGGTTTTTAGCTCTGAAAACCCGTGCCGCGTAAAAAAAAAAAATTCTTCACTTACCTGCCCTGGGGTCTCCAATGGTCTCCGCAACTCCCGGTGGCATCCCCTCTATCTTCTTACTGGAGAGGGGGCTGCTGGGAGTCCCAGGGGCTCCTGGGAGGGTCCGGGGCTGGTTGGAGGGGCAGGCCTGCAGGGAGATGCATTTCTCCCAGCGTCCATTCTGGGGGCCACACGGACACTAGAAGGGCACACTGGCAGTGGGGGTCACACACACACACACTTTCATACACACACTTACAAACACCACACACACTGACATACTCACCCTGCGGCAGAAGAGCCGACTCCCGACGCTGGATGAAGAAGACAGCGCTGAAGAAGGTGAGTACTTATGGACTAATTAAGCTAACTGGAAACTTCCAAATGCTTAATTAGTCCTAAGGGAGGGTGCTGCCTGGGTGCCAGTGCAAGTCCCACTGATTTTTTATAAAATTTAAGTTTTTAGGAAAAATCACGCTTGCTCTGGAGGTGCGTGAAAAAAAACCCCTGGCGCACAAAAAAAACCCCACGCACCTAATTGAATAGCAAAAAACTTGCACCTGCAAGAAAAACCTCGCAGGTGCGGGTTTTTTGCTATTCTCGCACCCAATTGAATATGCCCCTAAGTAAAGGATTAAAAAAAATGTGAGACAAACCTTAAATATTATCGAAAAGCAATCCCCAATATGTTGTTGCACATAAAGGGACGGCATGACATATCAATAATTACTGGTATCCTATGCCATGCCTCCAGAAATAGGAGCATATTAAAAATGCCCAACATATAAAGTTGTGAACAGAATATAAATGAAAGAACTTTTTCCAAGAGCATAAATAAGTTACTTATATATTGTTTTGGTTTACATAGTTTATAATAAAATCTAAAGAGAAGTGTTGGGAATCTAAAACTGTAATAATATGGGAATAGAGAACTTGAGGAATATATGGAAAGGTTTGGGAATGCACCATAAACCCGCATGAACTAATGCAGAGGAAAGTGTAATTTTTACCAGCCCTACACTCGCTACTTCTCTACTGTTCCCATTTTCTGTCATCGCTCACTCACAACCTTTGCACACTGTTACACGTTCACCATACACAGAGCCATTTTTACAGCTTAAGTAGCATACAACTTTGAGCTACAGTAAATTACTGTTGCTCCAGTTTCAAGACCCTACTGTATTATATATAGTAATACTCAAAATAACATAGAACATATTGTATCTGTGGACCACAATAACAAAAGTTTATCACATGTACATAAAAATACAGAATACGAGTCCCACTCATCCTCAGCATTGCAGTGCTTATGGTAAGTAACTGGAGGGAAGGGGTCATTATGTCATTCCACCACGCAGTCATGATGTCACTGAGGCTGGCTCTTACCCTGCACTACAGAATACAAAATCTGAAGTATATGGGATTGGGTCCCCTTTTTCAAATTATGTACCCCTTAATAATTATTATCTGGTTGTCACATGTGACAAACAGACAAATACGCCATACACTACTAAAAAAGTGTTGTGCTTTATAGGGTGGCAGGTTTTCTAATGCCTAGAGATCCATCATTTTGATCCAAATAAAAACACGTTACCTCTCCATTGATGCAGTAGATTTTCAACTTTTCATCATTTTATTCCTTGTTGGGCTACTTTATTCTTCCTTCAAATTGTTTACATCATTTAAGATGTTGAAACTATAAGAAAAAACAAAAACCAGTATAGTTTTATTATCAGCTAGTAAAGGGACCCAGCACATGCCGGGTCACCTCGTTGGATGGGCGGCACCACCCCGGCTCCCACTGTACATGCATGTAGAAATGGGACAGACCTGTTTTTTGCTGTTTTGAAAAGGTGGCTTAATGTTAAAGTAAAAGCTGTTTTTCTTGGTGGTGATTAGGACAAAACAAAAATCTCTTTTTGCCATTTTAGGCAGATTTTATTTGTTATGTTAGATAAGCAAATGTTCTGAAAATTGACGAAAACAAGGTATAATTTGTGATGGTACTGTATAAAAAAATACTGATACTGATTTTGGGAGGTAACTGCACAAAAGTTGCCAAAATAGGCTCTGCACAGGTGTGAGAAAAGCCTCAGCGACAAAGGGGTGAAAAATGTATTCTATAATATAATATAATATAATATGTAGGTTAGTTTCATCTTTTTGTTCATCCCCACTGAAACACACAATACATCTGCAATATTTTTGTAGATTAAAATTTTACTTTTGTCAAAAACCTATCCCTAATGTAATACCCCTTTTACACCGGAGCTAAAACCCGGGTTATTGCAGGGTTAACCGGGCAGCTCCTTGGTGTAAAAGGGGTGAGGGTTGGATCGCCGGGTCGGGTGACTCAGCAATCCAACCCAGGTAAATAGCAGGGTTTAATACGGGCGTGGCCCGTGAAACCCTGCTGTGTGTACGGCGCACTCCGGGTCTTGATGACCTGCAGTGCGCCGCAAGCCGGCCGATTGGTCTGCTTCTGTGGCGCTTGGAGATGACGTCATCTCCAAGCGTCCACTTTCACGCCGGAAAATCTGGGTCTATGCAGACCCGACTGCAGTGTGAGCGCGCCGACTCGGGAATATCCCGAGTCGGCGCCGGCTAAATTTCGGGTCTGATCCGGACAGGAACCCTGTTCCAACTCCGGGTCAGACCTGAAATTTTGGTGGAAAAGTCGTATGATTTTCCAAATCAGGAAGCCAGTCCTAGATTTTACATTTCTATTTACATTGTGGTATGTATTCTGTATGATGCTGCAAAGAAATAACGTGTACGTCTGGGGTTGCAAATACAGTTTGAGTCTCCCATATCCAAATATTCCAAAATACGGAATATTCCGAAATACGGAATTATTTTGGCATGACTGAGATAATGAAACCTTTGATTTTTGGTAGTTTAATGTACACAAACTTTGTCTAAGGCACAAATTATTAAAAGTACTGTATAAAATAACCTTCAGGCTGTGTGTATAAGGTGTATATGAAACATAAATGAATTTCATTTCTGTACACAAACTTTGCTTGAGCCACAAAATTCTTGAAAATATTGTATAAAATGACCTGCAGGCTGTGTGTATAAGGTGTATATAATACATAAATGCATTCTGTGTGTATATTTGGGCCCCGTTAACAAGATATTTCATTATATATGCAAATATTCTAAAATACGGAATATTCTGTTATCCAAAATACCCCTGGTCCCAAGCATTTTGGATATGGGAGACTCAACCTGTACATACAAATAGTTTCACTTAAAAAGCTTTCATCAGCCATACTTTATTTTCTTATATAACCTAGAAAAACTTAGACTGTGATTCACTTGGGCAGATACATAATCCGTGCAGTGATCCGCTTAATATAAATAACTATTACACATACATTTATTATTTGCAAGAGCACACATGGGATATACATATAAACTTTCCTGTATGCTTTTAAATACAGCACAGGGATACTGTGAGGTAGCTGTTGGATTTCACCTTTTATCGAAGCTGGTTGCCACATGGCAGCTTGACACAGTGACTGTGGGGCGACCAGCATAGTAACCGTCGGGCTCACCTTTGTTCAGGAGCAGCTGGAGAACAGTACAGCAACAGATGACCTCAGCCGTAGTAAGTTGTGGATACAATTAGGGCTATCCCTTAGGATGTGACCTTCCCAACATCTCTGTCACATTCAGAATAGACACCAGATTTGGATGTCCGCATAAGCCAACAAGCATGACCTATCAATTTCTTCCCTTACAGGACTGCTCTATTTTTCAGGACAAGCAGTAGTAACTTCAATTTATATGAAGGAAATTTATATTGATATTTTTTTGTGGTACTTGGGGGTACGCAGCTAATTCTTATAACTAGTTCCAGATATAGGAAGAAGTCAGTGAAATAATTTCAGAAGTAATAAAATAAGTATATGCCTATTTATCCAGAGTGTGGAGACTACTGTAAATCTTGTTTCAAATTGTAACTTTAGATGAGTACCAGCATTTTTTTTTTTTGGACCATTACCGTTTTTCAATGTTAAAAATCACTGAATATAGATTATTATGATCATTATCATTTATTTATATGGCGCCACAAGTGTTCCGCAGCGCCTTACAAAGTACATAAACAAATTGTAGACAAGCGACTTATAGAACAATACAGGACCAGGACATGGATAATATATATTGCTACATTAGCGACCATAACACCCAGATAAGCAACAGAGCATAAGCAACCAAGTGTTAGGTGCCCTAGTGGGGAGTAGGAAGTAGATGAAACTAAAGTAAGGAGAAGCACAAGAGGGTAGAGGGCCCTGTTCATAAGAGCTTACATTCTAAAAGGGAGAGGAAGACAAACAGGTTTGACACAGATGTGGTAGATGCCCCTCATCTATTACATCTGCGTCAAACCTGTTTGTCTTCCTCTCCCTTTAGGGGCATGTAGCAGGGAGTTAGAATGATAGCTGGAAGGCTTTGATGAAGTAGTGGGTCTTGAGAGCCCATTTGAAGCATTGCAAAGAGGTGGAGAGTCTGATGGGGAGTGGGAGAGAGTTCCAGAGGTAGGGAGCAGTGCCGGCAAAATCTTGGAGGCGGGAGTGGGAGGAAGTAATCAGCTGGCATGAAAGGCGGCGTGCGTTAGTTGAACGAAGAGAGCGGAGAGGAGAGTGAAGGGAGATGAGATCAGAGATGTATATGGGAGAAGATTGGGTGAGGGCTGTGTAAGTGAGCATGAGAACCTTAAATTGGGTTCTAAAAGAGAAGGGGAGCCAGTGGAGGGGTTGTAGGAGAGGGGAGGCAGATGTAGAGTGTTTGGAGAGGAAGATGAGCCATGCAGCAGCATTAAGGATAGACTGGAGAGGAGAGAGATGGGATTTGGGGAGGCCAGATAGGCGGATGTTACAGTAGTCCAATCTGGAGATGACCAGTGAGTGTATGAGGGTTTTAGTAGCATCCAGGGTGAGATCGGGTCTGATCTTAGAAATATTTTTGAGATGGAAACGACAGGACTGTGAAAGGTTCTGGATATGTGGTTTGAAGGGGAGGGATGAGTCCAGGATAACTCCAGGACAGCTCACTTTGGGACTAGAGCAGATAGTTATTCCATCAATTGATAAAGAAATAGTGGGAAGTGAGGTTATGTGGGAGGGTGGGAAGACGATCACCTCTGTCTTAGACATATTAAGTTTAAGAAATCGCTGGGACATCCAGGAAGAGATAGCAGAGAGACAGTTGGAGATACGAGTCAGAAGAGAGGGGGAGAGATCAGGGGAGGAAATGTAGATTATAGATATAGATAAATATTACATAGACAAGCTCCAATATCCGCTTGCTAATGCCCCCAAGGCATAATTTCTTCCAACAATCTGATGTCTATTATGACAGCAAAGACTCTTCTTTATAGACAGCAGACTCTTAATAAAAAGTATAATACAATGTACAGTATCTGCTTTTAATTACACATTACTCCTACCTAGACTGTACATAAGAGTCAGCAAGTCATGGAGCTGATTCAATTCTGCACAATGGTCCTTTCCGGAACAGCACATTGCGACCATTAACATCACGGTTTTCCTTGCACCCAATGGAGGTGCCATATGAGGCAAATATGTGTGCAGCTGAACATTGCACAGAATTGAATTGGCCCCTATTTGTGTAATAAAATTAAATTTCTAGATTATATATTCCATGATCCTCAGTTAGCCTGATAATCACTAAAAGTTGTGCAGAAGTGTATAGACAAAACAAGACGTCAAATAGGGAAGAAAAAAAAACTGCTTTTATTTTAAAGCTAAAATCATATAGCCTAATTTATTAAAATATACACGATCAGCCATAACATTGAACCACCTGCCAAATAATGTGTAGGTCCCCCTTGTGCCACCAAAACAGCTCTTGACCCGACGAGGCATGGACTCCACAGGACGTCTGAGGGTGTCCTGTGGTGGTATCAGGCACCAAGTCATTAGCAGCAGATCCTTTAAGTCCTGTAAGTGGCAATTGGAGCATCCAGGGTTCTGACTTTTTTTTCCAGCACATCCCACAGATGCCTGATCGGATTGAGATCTGGGGAATTTGTAGGCCAACTGAACTCAAACTATTCCTGAACAATGTTTGCAGTGTAGCATGGCGCAATGTCCTACTGAAAGAGGCCAAGGTCATCCGGAAATACCGTTGCCATGCAGGGGTGCTCTTGGTCTGCAACAATGTTTGGGTAGGTGAATGGCAGGACCCAAGGCTTCCCAGCGGAATATTTCCCAGACCATCACACTGCCTCCACTGGCTTGCCTTCTTCCCATAGTGCATCCTGATGCCATCTCTTCCCCAGGTAAACTTTGCACATGCACCTGGCAGTCTCTGCGATGTAAAAGAAAATGTGTCTCATCAGTCCAGGCCACCTTCTCCTATTACTCCTTGGTCCAGTTCTGATACTCATGTGCACATTGTAGGTGCTTTTGGCGGTGGACATGGGTCATCATGGTCACTCTGGTCTGCAGCTACGCAGCCCCATATGCAGTGTATTCTGACACCTTTCTATAATAGCCAGCATGAACTCTTTCTGCAATTTATGCTACAGTAGCTCTTCTGTGTGATAGGTCCAGATGCGCTAGCCTTTGCTCCCCATGTGCATCAATGAGCCTTGGATGCCCATGACTCTGTCGCTGCACCGGTTGTCCTTCCATGGACCATTTTCGGTATGTACTAACCACTGAATACTAAGAACACACTACAAGACCGTCCGTTTTGAAGATGCTCTGACCCAGTCGTCTAGCTATCATATTTGGCCTTTGTCAAAATTGCTGAGATACTTAATGCTTGCCCATTTCTCCTGCTTCCAACCAATCAACTTCAAGAACTGTGTGTTCACTTGCTGCCTAATATATATCACCTCTTGACATGTGCCATTGTAACAAGATAACAAATGTTATCCACTTCTTCTGTCAGTGGTTTTAATGTTATGGCTGATTGGTGTATTTGTATTAAACAGACACAGTTGACAAATGCATTTAACTCCAGAAAAGCTTCTGACACCCATTTCTAACATTGGAACCAAGATTGCTCTACAGGAAGGAAGGGCAGTATTGCCGTGTATGCTCAGGGTCCAGGGCAGGAACACTCTAACATGCTTAAAAAAATCACCTACATTTTGTTTTTCCGCTCTGCAGTGAATTCAGTTTGCTATGAAAAGAGAGAGCCTGAACAATGCTTATGTTGCGAGTGAAACCTTTGTCCATAAATGTTTGGTTGATTAGTGCTATTGCTAGAGCAAGGTGGTGTGCTGTAATTTCCAAATATGAATTCTGTGTAAGTGTTTTACTCCCTCTGCTGGACAACATATACACATGAGAAAAATACAGATCAGCTACATTAACTTACTCCTCAGTGGCACTTCTGCCTGTAAGTGCATTAGGGGACCCAGCGTCCCTTTGCTCTATGTAGTTCAGACTCCAAGGAGTAGGCGCTGCACCATTCATTGACAGAAGTACAAAATGTTACTTCTGAACTGTGTCCTGTTAGCTTACTATGTCAGGTGTATGAACAGTTGGTCAGTGTTATTTGTCTAGGAAGAACTGCTTCTCTCGTGTAGTATTTGCCTTTAATTCTCTCTTGTAATAAATGCCACTTTTCTTTACAGTGTTTTTAATCTGTGGGCTAATCCCATTGGGGAACCTCCAGACCTAGTAATATTAAATACTATCTTTCATGGCTCCAGGGTGTAGACAACAGGCACTGTCAAACAAAAAAGAGTTGAACTCCAACTAAGCAAGCAAGTTTATTACAAAGTAATAAATATAAGTGATAAATCACTTATGGAAATAATGTTGAAGTTCCTCCGCCCTGAACAACTACCCTAGTGTGGAAAGCATAGGAAGATCTTGTAATGTATGAATAAGTAGTGAATACTGAAATGGTATGCCGTTCAGCCCTTAAATGTCCTTTAGAACATGTGTGCGCAACATAAATGTCTTACATAGAACATACATGCCAACTCTCCCTGATTGTCAGGGACTCCCTGATATAGCAGCAATCTCCCTGAAGAGTCTAGCAGTCTCACTGATTGCACCTTACCCTATTATGTAGCTGTTATATACATGGAGAAAAATTAAAGAAGAAATCAGAGATATATACATTCAAATGGTATAATCAGTGCCATTTACCTGCATTAGTTATAAGGCACAATGATCCCTATGGCTACAAACATTTGCATATAAGGTTTCTCCTGGACACTTATAAGGAACCTCTTGTAATACACAATACATGAGCAAGCCCTGAAAAGTATCATTGTGTTAGATCTTACTAACTGCTTTGGGGCTTTTTTACAATTGGATGTAAGGCAATTTTATGACACGCCTCTCAGATGTAGCACTACACACCCACTTGACCGCCGTGCTCATAGGTGTTGCTTTCACAATCTTTTTTTCAAAAGTAGGCATGTATGACATAGACTAAAACATTTTTGTATTATCGCTGTTCTCTCATAGTTTACTGCTACTAAAAACAGTTTGTTCTTGACCTTGTCCTCATTTCACTAGATGTCTCCATTTATCACTTGTTCATTTAAGGTGCGTATCCACTAGCAGATATAGGAACGACAGTACGATTACAACATTGTAATTGTACAGTCATTCCTCATCCCCTGTAGTGCCTACACTGAAGTGGTCGCAGATATATGAGCCACGGTACACATAATGCTTGGAGTAACACTCTTTTATTTTCACGTATAATTTTCTTCACGGTGAAGGTATATTACAGTCAATTGCTGAAATTTTTGCAATTCATCTAGATAAAAACTTTTTGGCAAGAGATTTGTCTACAAGCTGTTGGATGTGCTTAGGTAGCTGCAGGTGCTTTTTGCTCTTACCCCTCTTTCTAGGGCAGAATAGATTATAGGCTATTTTATTCCTGGTACATATATAATGTATGTATACCCTGAAAGTGTGCCCTAACACACTGACTTTACGGGGTATATTTATTGAAGTGCAGGTTTTTAGAAGTGGAGATGTTGCCCATAACAGCCAATCAGATTCTAGCTATTCTCTTCTAGAAGGTGCTAGATAAATGTTAAATAGAATCTGATTGATTGGTTGCTATAGGGCTGGGCAATATCTTCAAATCTAAAAACTTGCACTTTAGTAAATATACCCTCATAAATATTAGAGCAGAGCTTGGCAAGTATAGGTAGCGCAGACGTCAGGGCACACATATATTGTGATGCTGTGTACATAGTGAATGGCGCATGTTCATACTGGTCAGGTCAGACTACAATCCAGTCCAATGCTTTTGCATAGTAATATAAATTGCACAGAATATGCAAAAATATTTATAACAGTTCTTTGATCTGATGAACTTTTATTCTGACCGCTCAGCACAACGGTCAGAATAAAGTTTATCATCTGTCCTTTAAAATAAAATTCTACTATAAAATACAGTATAACAATCTAAAAAATTAGGTTTTTTTCTATTTATATAGTTGATTAATTGTAGTATAATAATTTTAAATGCGCTGCTTAAACTGCTTTTCAAATACGCTGTGATATAACCAACAGAAAATTAGACTTGATAAGTAGTACAAGGCTGTGGGGAGGTGAAGGTTGAGGAGAGGTTAGCTGAGCTGGATCCAAACAAAGAGAGTCCTGAATCAGCAGTATCAGCAACGCCCTTCTTTCTGCCCCCAGGCAATGCTGCTAAAGATTTTCTGCAAATTAATCTTTTTAATTATTATGACCCTGCTTCAGGTACATACAGATGTTTTCATTTGTTTTGTTTTTTTACCCTTCCATGATTAGCAGTTGTTATTGTTTGTTACCTTTAATATTTGCAATCAAATCTATTGGGCCAAGTCATTTTTGAAATAGTACACACTATCCTCCCCTATTTCACCCATGTTCCCCGATCGGTGTGGGGAGATAAATGACAATGTCTGACACCAGGGGCCCCAGCCAAGCCCTCTGGCAGAGTCATTAGTTTTCAGCCATTAAATCATTATCATCTTAGACAACTCAAATGTGCTCTAGAGAGTACAACCTCTCTTTCTGTGCCAGATTTGTTTTCTGCTTAATACTATTCCAACTACTCATCATATGACACCAAAAGTTAAGCGATCTTTATTTTCCACAAAAAGGGAACTCTTAGGACTGATTCTATAATATGCATCCTCACTTGTGTTTCGTCATATTATTTATTGTCCTGTCTTCACATTTTACATTAAAGTGAAGACTCTGGTTTTTAAAATCTTATTTTTTTGTTTTTTTTCTAAACTTTATATAACATACTTTAAATTCATTCAAAAATCATAAGTTGTAAACTTAAGGAGATCTCTGTATCGCTAAGGTTTAACTGTTTTGCAAAATGCAGGTGAAAGATTTTTACAAAATGAAACATAAATGCAGTAAACATGGCTGCAAAGCAAGTATTCCATATATACTGAGAGCAAGGAAAGCTGTATAATTATCAAACCGCAGCACCTCCTACTTTGGGAGGGGTTGGCTACGAGATCCCGGCGGTCGGGATGCCGGAGGTCAGAATACCAACAGCGGCATCCCAACAGAATTGGGTAAGTATCCTAACTCTCCCCCCAACCCACCTTTCCCACAGCCTAACCATAACCCTCCCCTCCCGCAGTCTAACATACTGTCGGGATGTCAGCAGTTGGGAATTCTGGAGTCGGTATTCTGACCGCCGGCATCTCGGCCTTCAGGATGCCGTCTACTTCCCCTTTGGGAAAGCTCATTATTTGGTGAGACTGAGATTTATAAACATTAGTCTGTATAATGCCTCATAGTACATATGGACATTAATCAAAACCTTTTAAAGGCACTTCGTTTCTTATAGTCCATAGAATGATGTAAGTGAACGGACCTGTATACACACTGACAGGCTTGACAGGAATTTCTATTGCGCTTTGATACAGTGGTGCAGTCATTGTGTGTTTGTTTTTGTTTTTTAATTAGTAACCTATTTACAGCTATATAATTGTGCTCTTAAATTGTTTCCCTGAAATATCATAAGCTGGAGACACAGCTGTACAAAATACAGGAGAGATTTTACATACCTTGACATAATTAGCAATCATCTAGTCCATACCAAGCCCTAAAATTTGTTACACCTAATTTCATGTGACATATAAACATTAACATATTCGATTTTAAACATTTACCCAACAAAAAGTCAAAATGAAGAAGCCATGTGTGAGAGAACTTGTTTGGTCCATATGAGTAAAGGCTGATGATCACCTGCTGCACGTCATCATTTGATCACTGGAAAGTGCCACCACTCTTATATAAATACAGAAACGTGGGCAGTTTGAGCAAGTTTGTGATAACAGCATGCTAAGGAGTAAAGACATGGCAGTACACTCAGAGAAGCAATTTTTGCTATGCATCAGTCAGGAAAGGGTTATTATAAGATAAATTACAAACAATTATAGTTATAGTATTTACAAATGGAGAACACTGAAAACTCGCCCAAAGATGATGTTCCTAGAAGACACCTAGAACCTGAATTTAGATCATGTAATATGCAGTTGCCTGTGAACACTGTAAATGTTCACGTTTATGACTCTACATATCAAAACAATTAAAATACAGCCTAGGTTTGAAAAGCTGTATTGGAACAAATCACAGTCTTCTGAAATAATTTTCTAGAGTTGTTTGATCTTAATGCGAAACACCATCTGCAGAAAACCAAACACCGCGTATTATACAAGAAACTCATACTTAACTACCGAGGTGGTACAGGGGTGACTATTTAACCTCTTCAGTGCAGATGAGTGGGCAACGTCAACCACATATGTATTAAAACGGTGGATGACATATCCTGCTCATCGTCCCCTTCGAGGTAAGGCTGGGATAACATTATTTCCATACCGGTTCGGTTAACCAGTTGGGCTTGCAGAAAGCCTGGTTTCTCCAAGTACTGACGTCCGTTTATCTAAAAAAAAAAAAAAAAAGATATGAGAGTATGTGGGTAGGGACTTTAAGTACTCTCCAACCCTGCCACCAAGAAACATGGAGGCACCCTTGTTTCAAACTATGTGCTCCCCATAAACATTATTGCCTGGTGATAAATATGATTGTCAGGAAAAAAAACCTAGATCACAGAAAAATCATGGAGTCCGGGATGGGGAAAGTGTCCCCCCAACCTGGCTTTAAGAAACTCAGGAGCATCCACATTTGAAAGAGGGCCCCCTGGTCCCCTCCCAATAGAATAGTAAGTCTATTGGTGTTTAGATTGCAAGAATTGCTTACCCAGAACACACAGCTGGTATTATCTAGACCTACTGTATGTCATGCAGATATGTGTTCAACTTCAATTTCTAACACACTGCTATATTAGATTCACCCTTAATACAATGATGACTTTGTTTCGTTCTGAAGGGCAAGAACTTTACTGCAGAGCTGGAAAATATATAGGGGAATGTGCTACATAGTGTCAATAAGGATACAAGGGATTACGTGGCATGCAAAGAAAGATGCTACAAGCATTCCTGTTTTATGTAGAACATGGAAAACACAGGCTTTTGCATTATTGTTGGATGGCGGATTCTTTATTTTTTCCCATTTAGCTGCACTCAGTCTTAAATATTTCTTGCAAATCTTTGGGGATGAATCACTTTGAAGATTTTTTTTTTCTGGACATTGTCCAAGGGTTCAATGTAGAGATGAGATTATGTTGAAATAATGACATTTTAAAAAGTTTACATTATTCATTGCATATACATCATTGTGTCTAAACATAATAGAAACAGGCTTAGAAATATAAAAAAAAGCATAGTGTTATTAATTAATCATAATAATAATTGAGGCAGAACTGTGCACAGTGATTAGCATTGCTGTCTCACAGCACTGAGGTTATAGTTTGATTGCAACCAGGGAACTATATGTATGTTCTCATATTTGCATGGATTTCCTCAGGGTACTCTTGTTTTTTTTGTCAAATTAACCTACCTGCATGTAATTGGATGGTGGGAGAAAATCAGTGTTTATCCATGTAGTGGGGAATTTAGATTATAATTTGGAGCAGGCACTAATGTGAATGACTAAATGTTCTCTGTACAACGCTACATGCTATGTGTGTGCTATATCAGTGTTTAATAAACAATAATAATAAAATGCACAACTTAATTCTTGTACAAGAATCTGGTGCAATGCAACAGGTTTATAATATACCTTGTAAAACCATTACAAATATTTTGACTAGTAATGGCCTAGTACTTGCAGGAAAATATATAAAGAGAACATTCATGGAGAAAGGATTAGGTAACACATAATTAGGGATTTTCTACTAAGCAATACCCCTTTCAGACATAAAACCTCGGCTTTAACCCAGCCCAGACCCGGGACACTGAGCCCGGGTTGAAGCCGGGGTTTTCTGTACTTACCCCTTTCACACATGGTTATTCCTGGGTCATCACCATTTACACCAGACCCGGGTCTTCCGGCTTTCAGATGATGTCATCTCAGGCGCTAATGTCCCCGCCAATGACTTTTTCTTTTAGGCGTGACCCGGGTCATCAAGACCTGGGTCGCAACCTTCACACATAAGCCGCGTTGTAAGTCTTGGGGAAAACCCTGATAGAGTCGTGGACGTGGGACTGTCAAACCCGGGTCGGACCTTTCACACATATGCCAGACCCTGGTTGATGCGTGTTCACAAGCAAAAACTTGGCTTGTATGTGAAAGGGTATTAGGCTCCTGTCATCTTACATGCAGCTCTAGAATTGGATGTACTTTTTTACTAGGTAGTGGAATTAAAAGCAATTTTTTTTTTCTATACAGCCTGAAGTGTCTGAAATAATGTGAAATAGGCAGCATGATGATGCATTCTGATATTAATATGAGGAAAATTAAATAAACTACTTAGAAAAAAATTACTTGCACAGGCTAAACCTAATGAGACAAGGAGAGCGAAAGAGAGGAAGCAAGACCGCAACAGGGCAATTGGAAAAGTGAAAGCAAGAAACAGAATTAAAAGAAAGGCAGAGATCGAGATAGTTCACAAGACAGGGAGGGGGGGACAAACATTGTGAGAGCAAAAGAAAGTGAAAAACGAAGAGTGAGAGAGCAAAAGAGAGAAGCAGAGAGTGTAAGAGAGCCACTACAATCCATTGAAAGAGAGCTACTACTACCAGCTGCGAGGTTGATCTTCCTCGCCAAACGTTTATCGTCTGCTAATCCGCTCTGTCGGTCCCTGACTTCTGTTTTTCTACCGTTTTCAATATAAAATTCTTTTACTTACACATAAGGCTATTAACCAAACCACACCAACATACATCTCTTCACTTATCTCAACATATTTCCTAACCCAACCTATTCGCTCTGCGCAAGATCTGCGTCTCTCATCCACATGCATTACCTGCTCCTATTCACAGTTACAGGACTTTTTCAGGCCGCACCCACTCTCTGGAATGCCCTTCTCATGTACAATAAGACTTTCCTCTAGTCTCCAAACCTTCAAGCACTCCCTGAAAACTCACCTCTTCAGACCAGATTTCAGAACCGCCCACATAACCTTCATGGCTTCCCTATCTAATTACATCCCTTCTTACAGTCCACACATAACCTCACATATTTTCTCTTTCTTCACTTTTACATCCTCCTAACCCTAGGCCAACATTTCTGTGTGACTGGATCATACAGCCCACCAAGAACTTCTGCAATCTGGCTGGACCAAAATGCAATATGCAGCTTCTATACTTGTGTATCAATGCCTATGATTGATTGATTGTAAGCTTGCGAGCGGAGCCCTTTTACCTCTGTCTGTCTGTTATTACCCAGTTTTGTTCTATTAATGTTTCCAATTGTAAAGCGCAAGGCAATATCCTGCGCTATATAAGAAACGGTTAATAATAAGGCAGATCGTGAGAAACAGTGAAATAGAGAAAGCAAGAGAAAAAAGCAGAGAGTGAGAAAGGAGAGAAAAGGAGTTAAAAAAAGGAAAAGAAAAAGCGAGAGTGGAAAGTAAAAAAAGGAGAGGAAGACCTACAGGGTAAAAGAGCGAAGAATGTACAGTAACGAGAGAAAGGCAAAGAGCAAGAAAGAGATGTAGTAAAATAAGATAAAGATAGAAATAGCGAGAAAGAGAGGTAAGAAAAAATAAGTGCTAGAGAGAGAAAATAAAATGAGAGAGAGACTTGATAAAGGTTTTGTGTGGACTGAAATGTTCCTAGTGCATTTGGGTAAAAAGAAAATGTATTTACTGCTGCAGTCTGGAGGTGCTGCCACTATTTTCTTTTGCTTATGATGAGGACTAGGATGAGTCTGTGTAATGTGGCATGTGCACTTATTTACAAGGAAGTATTTTCCTTATATGTGTAGTTTTATCATCTTTTTTACTGTAGGTTAGTGGCATAAAGGAGCATTGTGCAACTATATAATTTAGTCCTAGGAAACAAGTGCTTACATAAATATATTTGCCTGCAGACCTACATACTGTAGCAAGTGGTGTAAGCAACAAGTGCCGCCTGCAATTCTCAAGCAAGTAAATCCCGAGAGCTTTATGCGGATGCACAAAGATCCATGGAACACGGCAAAACATTAATACCTGGCTTCTAAACCATTGTGTATCAGGAAGCCAAAGATAAACACAATGGGGCTGAGGCAGATTTAAATGCCATTGACTTTTGCACTCGTATCTCCTGCGGTTTCACACTGCTCATGCTGTAGAGCCGGGCGCAGACATCTACTGGCTTTGTGGAGTGGTAATCAACTCAGTCTCATCTCCTCTTGTGGGCATTCACTTGTAGGATAAGTTCAGCAAAGGAATTATGGCTTATCCAGAGTTGTGCATTATTCAGGACACATATGAATTACACAGATTCTGTAGCTGGCTGACGTCAAGTCTCCATTTCATCTGGTTTTAATCAGCCACAGAACCTGTGTAATCCACATGTGTCATGAATTAAAAAGATGATATGACAAGCCTATTCATTTTTTGCACCTGTTTTCAGATCTACCTTTTACACCAAAGATGAGACTGGTGCAAGTGTGCACAGATCACCCCATCAATATGCTTGATTCCATAGTGGTTATCATGATCAGTCTGCTGAGATGAGTACAATTCTGCATAAGGGCGTATTTCTGCATTTAGGGGGAGATGTACTAAGCCTTGAAAAGTGATACAGTGGAGAGTGATAAAGTACGAACCAATCAGCTCCTAACTGTCATTTTACAGGCTGTGTTTGAAAAATGGCAACTAGGAGCTGATTGGTTGGTACTTTATCACTTTTCAAGGCTTAGTAGATCTGCCCCATAGTTCCATGTACGCCATTTTGGTTAATTTGCGTTCAACTTTGCGTTTGCCTCAATATGTATCACCCTTATTTAAATGTGTAGAAATAAAACTATACATGTAAATGTAATACTGTTTTTAGTAACAAACACACGAAAACCTCTACTATTAAGCATGCATAACATGTATCTAAACACAAATAATGTCTAATTAAATCAGTCTGAATGATGACTCTTCAGTTGTGGCCTACACACAAGTATTTCTCTCTCTCTCCATGAGTATACCCTACAGCCTGAGCTCTGCCAGGGACTGACCTCTGATGTAAATCCTTCTCTCTCTCTCTCCCCCTCTCCCTCTCCCTCTCCCCCTCCCTCCATTCCCTGAACCAAAATGACACAGGGTAGAGGTGGCTTGAGAACTACACACTGTTATATTCTTTTATGAGGAAATTTGTTAGGCACTGTGTTATTGTGCATCTAGCAGCAAGAGTAAATTAAAAATTCCACCTACTCTAAATGAAAAATACCATTTACTGGTGCTGTAACAACTTTGCTACTTTCGTCTTCCTTTTCATATGTTAATCATGCCTAAATAAGACTTTGAGAAGAATTTACGAAGCAGCTGCTTACAGAAGCCGCTGCTTCGTAATTCTCCCCTTTGTCTATGATAACAAATTTTAATAATAATCCAAAATATGTACAACGTTTTGATATATGTTTTCTTATTATAGC
Source organism: Taudactylus pleione (assembly GCA_031769625.1). Classification (NCBI taxonomy): domain Eukaryota; kingdom Metazoa; phylum Chordata; class Amphibia; order Anura; family Myobatrachidae; genus Taudactylus; species Taudactylus pleione. The sequence goes on from JAUIMM010000245.1 coordinate 199,290, forward strand.
CACACTTCCGAATATGTAATGTTTGTACCTTCTTCTAGCCTGCAGGTGTCGCTGTTGTTTTAGCGCTATGTAAACATGGTTAAACCATGGCTAAAACTCCATGGATTATCAACATTCATATCTGCAAATTTAAAAAAAATAAAAAAAAAATAGTATTGCCATTCTACATGGGTATACTTCCTTTAATAGGCAGTTAGAAACCTACTTTGTTTGACATTTATTATTAAATATTACAGTTCACCTCCTGGCTTGATTGATTTCCCGCTGCGTTATGTCTACTTGCTTATTCAGATGTTTGAAGCAGTGACAGCCAATATCTGAAAGATCTTAGAAAACCTTGTGTGAAAATGGCGTGTTGACACTAAGAACTTAGGCAGCCTTTACATTAGGTGATATATACTACAGCAAGGCTGAGGGGCCAAACAGTGTCAGGAAGAAAGTTATTTAACTAAAACCAGCTGCCTTGTCCTGCTAAACCACCAGCAAAACCAATGTACAGAGGTAGCCTCTAAGTCTTGCTGTTTCCCTCCTCCTGACACTAATGTTAGCAGTGGCGGTGAACAGGCGGTGTAGGACTGCTAGTTGTGGGAAGGGGATCTGGGTGAGTGGGAATGAGTCACATGCCACCAAAGTGATTATTAAATGAAAAGATCCAGACCAGGCTTTCTGGTCAGCACAGACTTTTTCAATGTACCTGATGTAATGGGGCTGCTTCAGCAAATTGCTCCCTCAGGATTCATAAAAAAACTGTTCATGTCATTAACCCTTGCCCTGCATATGTCTCTCATTAAACAACTTTAATTCAATTACATACATACACCCTTTTCGTAGTGAGCACTAGACAGAAAAGAAAAGAAAAACAAAGTCATTGGGTGATGCATGTGCTGTGTAGACTTACGCCTGAAGCAGCTCTCCCCAGTTCATGTCTTGGTATTGGGACACAACTATATACATTTCGGGTTCCATGGAAATGTGCAGTGAGTTGTTTCATTTACATTTAAGAGAGCATGGAAAAGTGTTTTGCAACCAGATTGTCACAGCATGTTAGTGTGCTACTAAGCAGACCTTAAGCAACCCCATGCATGCAGCCATTCATGCAGCCATTTTAGATATATTAAACTAAAATGGCTGCAAATTGCTTTGTTTGGGTAGCCAAATGGATCAGTAGTCCCAATTACCATGTAATCAGGAGTAGTCCAATTTGAGAAACCGGCAGCAAGTGCAGCCAGAGGAAAAACACAATCTGTGAAAAGACCGGGCTTACCCAGGTTCGCACTGGTGTGAAGAACAGTATATAAAATGATAACCTGAAGACAAAGTGGACCTTTCTTTCAACATCTTTCCATATTCCTTTTAAAATAAGAGCTCTGAACTATAATCATTTCAATAGTGTTGTAAATGCTGCTCCATTCCCTCTTTACTCTCCCTTGCGCCCTCATATATTTGCTTGTCACCACACCTTGCCTCTTTGATAACCAGCTCTTGCTTCCACCTACAACACTTGTCCCAATCTCCACATTGAGTCACACTTGCTCCTCTGGTCATAGCTGTGCCCTTTTCCCACTAGACCCTGAGGGGTCTATTTACTAAGCCTTGGAGAGAGAGAAAGTGGGTGGAGATAAAGTACCAAGCAATCAGCCCCTGTCATTGTACAGGCTGTGTTTGAAAAATGACAATTAGGAGCTGATTGTTTGGTACTTTATTTCCGTGCACTTCATCTCTCTCCCAGGCTTAGTACATAAACCCACAAAAAAAAGAATATATAGCCTCGACGCTTTAACATAAGATACAAATAATACAAAATATATAGATTAATTAATAATAAATAATGATATTAAAAATATTGCTAATTCTAGTTGGTAATATTTCCTTTAGCTGCAGTATTTAATGGATGCTAACTAATTTCAAACAGAAAAATAAATAGAGGTTTTACTGCGCTTAAGAATTACCCAATTACAATGATAATCGACTAAACATCAAAAGTAAGTGCCAGTTTAGTATAATAAAAAAATAAGTTAAAAAACAGAAATGTTTTAATGAAAAATACTATATATCATATTAATTACATACAGATGCAACACAATATCACATTTGACAGTAGAGAAATTTCTCATTTAAAGCTCATGTGAACTCATGAACAATTGTAAAATAGCAAAAAGTTTCTTACTTTAATAAAGTGCAGTCGCGTCCGGCTGGTAAAAAACACAATAAAACAATGTTAATATGAAAAATATGTTGTTGTCATTTTCCCTCAATAAGGCTTCATTGCTGTAACAACAAAAAAAATAAACTGATAGGTCCAACTATTCAAGATGTTGTTATATTGATTTGTATCCAATAATGTAGTTGGTTTTAAATTAAGATGTAGCAAGTTTCCTTATAAGATGATACCACTTGTAGTTATCATATATATTTTTAGCAGCTTCTATCATAAAGTCCGCCACGTATATATGTCTCTGTATTAAAAACAGTCCACAGTCTTTTGCGACAATAGTATATATCAAGGAAAAGACATTTTAATGTGTCTAGCTCTGTGTAATAAACAGTAGCTATTTCTCCCACTCAGCATGAGACAAAGCCGTCAATACAACTCACTGTTTAGTTGTTAGTCCTTTTATCCATAAGCGTAGCCTTGCAGGTGTAGGAGACAATGCAGTAATGGGGGACTCAGCAAAGTGTAGCTATACGCCGTCTCTTGCCTGGGTGATCTCCTGCTTAGAGGTGTGATCTCCAATAGGGATTGTAGTGGCTACTGCACCTGGACGTCCCATCTCTCAGAGGTGCAAGAGCTGAGGTCTCTCCCGACTAAGTCTCCAGAGTCAGCGGCTGCGCTGTATGCAGGTGGGCTGATCGGCTACACAGGTGATCGCTGCGGCGGTCACGAACAATGCAGAGGTGAGCGGAGCTGCTGGTGGTTCACCGAAGCAATAAGCATAAATGAGGTGGATGAATTAGCAGTCCCTAACGCGTTTCTTCCATTAGGATTTCTTCAGAGGGGTGTGGTCACCTCTGCATTGTTCGTGACCGCCGCAGCGATCACCTGTGTAGCCGATCAGCCCACCAGCATATATACTAAACTGGCACTTACTTTTGATGTTTAGTCGATTATCATTGTAATTGGGTAATTCTTAAGCGCAGTAAAACCTCCTATTTATTTTAGTACATAAACCCCTGAGCTCTTTCACGCTACCCTTTGTTTCCTCCTTTGCATTTTTATATTATCTATATTACAATACTTGTATGTTTTATGTATGTTATGTTTTCATCACTGTTTGATGCTGATGGAACTGTAGCTATTTACATATCACTGACAACAATAATACCTGCTTGCATTGTTCTCGCTTTGTTGTGATGCTCTCCAATCAGGCAGTTGACCGTAGAAATCTGTGATCTAAACGTCAGAGTATTGTCTATGAGGAATTCTGTGCTGGTAAATACACGGCCTGGTTCAGACATGTACGCTAATGCATTCACAGCTGCTGTGCCAAAATCTTCTAAAGCTGTAGCTGGCTGGAAATGTATAGTGACGCCCACCGGTGGCTTCGCAGATCCAAGCAAGTCCGTACAAATACACAGCCACCATGGCAGACCATGCGATAATCGGCCATCTGAGTAGCCCTATGGTCACGCAGAATAGCCGTCTGAACTGAGCCGTCGGAACCACCTTATCTGCGTACGGGATCGCAGACACAGGTTAGGCACTCCCAGAAAATGGCCGGGACACGCCTGTATTTTTTGCCACCACCCCAAACGGTCCCTGACTGTCGATCACTTTGCAAAGAAATCCTCTCTGAGAGCAGCATCGCAAAGGTACCTTGGTGCATGCGCTGTCGACCGATAATCACTCAACTGCGTAAATATCGGAATAGCGTGCATCTCCAAATCCGGCCCACAATGTGAACATGTCCTTAGTGATGCTAGAGTTAACCTGTTTTATATTGTCAGAAGTTTGTTCACATAGGACATGATAATTTATTAGTTTTATCTTCCCTGATTAAGGATGAACTCAAAGTTATGACATCATCCAGTCGTTAATTACCTATAGTACTCTTTACATTGGCATCTTTCTAAGCAATGTCCAGCTTGTATAAAGAAAATACAATGCCTTTTACAGTTGTCATAAAGTTTTCTTGTTTCTTCTTACCAAGCAAATTTTAAATGAAGTAAGGGCTGAGCCAAAGATCAGCAAAGAGGATAATTAATGAGCAAATAAAGCCGCAATTTATACAAATATGTACACTGTGCTCTCCCTCACTCAGCTGCAGCAGGTTCCCATATTAGAAGAGATATGTTCTCCAGTGGAACATACACAGGGGGGCATACAATTCACAGGGTCATTTCTGCTCAAAGCCTATGGAGGTGTGAGCAGAATTAACCTACCTACTGGTGGCAGCTCTCATGTAATTGAATCACCCCCAGAGTGACATAACCTGGCAGACTTTCTTTGTGTGTATTGGTTGATTCATACAGAGGCAAGTGTCTGGCAGTAACAGTGATGTCACCGTAGCTCAAATGAATGCAATCTCAGTCATACAGTATTTTATACCTTCATGGTTCATACAGTCTCTAAATAAAATTCAGTTTAGGGGTTTAGTTGTCCTATAATAACAAAAAACGTACATGACGACCATTAATTCCATTTCATGTAGCACCAAATTCTCCTGTCATGTATCTTTTGTGTTCAAGTCTGTAATAGTTTCTTCAGCAGGTTGTTTTTATTGTCTGGAAGATTTATTGGCAATTTTACATGTGTCTTTCCAGTAGAGTCCAGCCGCAGTATGATTTACATGGCTGTGGGCAATAAGTACATTCCTGTACCTTTTCATGTGCGTTTTACAAGCCCTTTTGGAAATTGGAAACTCCAGGCTCAGGTGAATGTAAAAATTCTCAGCCTACATCCACACGTGGCAACTTTGTCACTTCCACTCCAAGTTTTCTTATCAACAACTAATGGCCCCCATACACTAGCGATGGATTGTCGCCCGGCTGCAGGATCGGTGAAATCCAACATGTTGGATTTCACTGATTTGCCGATCATGATCAAAATATGATTGTGATTTGCAAATTTCTGAAATTTAACATGTACATATAATTTCACTGATCCTCAGACGGATCACGGAACATCGATTAACGCCGGTCGGCATTTCCAACAGGTGGATCTGCGTTTCCAATCGCAGGACTGCGCAATCCGTCGTTCGGTGTATGGGCCCCTCATCCATTTTGCCAAAAGAACTTTTCATTTTGGCTGTTTATATCTCTTTACATTATAAACTAAAGTATATTTATTCAGGCCACAGATGTAAATTGAATAAAGAGTCCCAATTATACCATCTGATCAGGATAAATCCGATGTTGTTACGGACCTGTTATGTTAATTCCCCTTATTTACCGTACATTCTGCATGTGTGCATTTTAAGTACCTCGTTTTGATATATGGAATTCTGAATTTTGTTCACTTTGTGTTACTTACGGCTCTTAGGTTTTTACATAACACGAGCGTAGTGTGGAAGTTTTACAAACGAAATGTACATAAATCATTTATTTCATAAAAGGTAGGTTAAGCCTCATTTGCGTTAGAGGACTACAATATGATAAAATACCTGTCGCATTCCATGTGACCATGGTTTGTTGAAATAATTTACTGGATTCTGTTAAATATATTTTATTTTTCGTCCTCTAAAGCTTTCCTTGTCAATTTGAGGTTTGCATCAGTTAGAAAAGCTTGTTATGCTTATTCAGTCCCTCAAACCACACTTCATCTGCACTGCCTATTCTAATTACTGTCAGATGTGTTTTATTGTCTGTATTGTGCAGAAGTTAATAAATAAAATGGATTATTGTATATGTCAAGAATGCTTAAAAAAGAAACACCGCTATCCACAACTTAATAATGTAGTGGAAATCATTATTCTAAATACTAACTGTGAATTGATTTACTTTAAAAAATAAGTTGTAAGTGAAATATTTAATTTTGCTTTGTAAAAGGAAAAAAACTTTTTTTTGTTTGTATTTCCTTATTGTAAACAAACACAGACACACAGTAGTGTATATTTTATTATCAGTGTCCAGTTTCCTAGTATTCCACTGAATTTGTTTTCCATTCTGTAAACACTATTTTGCAATGATAGAACATTAGTACAGACACCCTGTCATTCTTTACATTCTATTTGGCTTTACATTTCAATGATGTGCAATAAAGTAGGCACAAAATAATTTGATATTATCTGAGTGCATTGTAAGCTTTATAACCCTCTCGCTGTTATGATACATTAGAAATGCCATTCACATTTGGACCAAAGGTTTCCTCCTGTTCTGCCAAATATTCCTTGCAAGCGAGTCATATTTCTAATCATTTAAAAACACATGGGGATATATAATAAGAATCATTCAGTAGTTATTACCGTTTTGTTTTCCCACAAAATGTATTATGAACCAAGTGCTAAGCTCCTTTAATTCCTTGCATATTTGATAGCAAATCCTCTACTAGGCACATGGGAGGGTAAAGCAAGCTGTACCGCTTTCAAAGAACAAGTGTAATGCAGCAGTACTCATGTATTGGGAAATCATATATGAAACAGCTACCTAATTCCAGCTTCCCTGTATTGCCTCTGGAGACTGGTCACATACTAACATACTGTATTGCAAGATCCTATACAGCTGTCTGGGACATGGGCAGTAAATTGCTTGTTTTACTCCTGGGATGTTTATTATTTATTATTATTATGATTATTATTATTCTTTGGTTTTCTTCAAATCCATTCAAAACAATATGTAATGTTTTGTAATCCTGCAAAACTATATGCAGTAATTATTTACCGTAAATAATTATGCGTTCTATGTAGTGTTCCCAATTAGTGTACGTAGACTAAAAATAAGTATTTAGATAATATAAAATAATTTACCAGGATACCATATCATGTTTGAAGTCACTTTTCTTTTTGTTTTGTAATCTGTGTTTATTGAGCACCAATACAGTGAACACATAAGAACAAGAGAATTTAAACAATGGCAGTGATACATTTTTACCTTATACAGAGAAAAACAAGTAAAACAAGACCAGACAAAAAGAAAAAACAATAGGAAGGAAGGAAAGGGTAAAGGGTATTAAGTAGGGAATTGGTGAAATACCGAAGGACGGGATGCTGGCTGTCAGTACATTGACAGCGACATCCCGTTGGTTCAAATCCTGACAGGGGAATGGTAAGTAAGGTTCCCCTGTCCTATTTACCCCCTAATCCTCCTTTCCTGCACCCTTATACTAACCCTCCCTACCCCGTACCCTAGCCCTCCCAGTAGGTGCCTAAACCCTAACCCCCCCAACCCCGGTGGTGCCTGAACCTACCCTCCCCCTGCCCAAAGACTAACCCTAATCTCCCCTCTCTCGCAGCCTAACTCTAAATCCCCCCCCGGGCTACCTAAACCTAAGTCTCCCCCCCACGGCTGATACTTACCTTTCCCCAGTGTCCTTACGATCTGGATGCCGTCTGCCGAGATCCCGGGGTCGGCATCCCGAGACATGTCAGGATTTCGGCGCCGGTGTTGTCTTGGCGATTGGGATTCCAATGACGGGATTTCGGCAGACGGCATCCCGGTTGTCGGGATATTAACCGCATCCCTTAAGTAGATCTGATATAGTGCTGATAATCATAAGACAATTTCTACTCCAACCAATAAACCATGAAGTCACTTTCCTATAAATAGAATGCTATTGTGGTGTTTTTAAGTATGCATATAGTAACTTTGGTAAATAATAAGATGGAAGCGTACATATACAGTTTGCAGTTCTAAGCAAAGACTTTGTACAGTTTTATAGACTCTTCTCAAATCTGAGATACTTGTTTCCTCACATTGGGCTCCTATTGTCAGAGTGTTTGCTACTGTAGGTTGTCTAATGTTCTTATTCCTATGGGTGTAATTACTAAACAGCAGGTTTTCAAAGTTGCCGCTTTGACCAGTAAATTTAAAACACCAATAGTAATAAATGCTAAATCAGGTTTGATTTATATGTATTGTTATTGCCGTTTTAAATCCAATGATCCAAGAGATAATCAGCAGCTTTGAAAGCACGAAGTTTAGTAAATATACTTGCTAGTCGATGGATGGATGGATAGATAGATTGATAGATGTGTGTGTATATAGAGAAATATATATACCCATCAGCAAAAACATTAAAACTACCTGCCAAATAGGGATGCAGTCAGGAAGCAGACGGTCGAAATGCCGACCACCGGCTTCCCGACTGTCTAATCCCAGCAGGGGTCTAATGACAGGTGTCGAGATCCCGATGTCTGTCATGTTACCTACGCCGGTTGCCCAGCATACCGATCAAAGGTAAGCCGGATGCTGGGCGTGGACAGCCACGTGGGGAGGGTTAGGTTAGGGGCTCCCGGGGGGAACTTAGGGTTAGGCTAGGGGAAGGGTGGGTTAGGGTTAGGCATCCCCAGGGGAGGTTAGGGTTAGGCAGCTCCTCGGGAGACTTAGGTTTAGGCTGCGGGGAAGGGGGGGTTAGGTTTAGGCACTTACAGGGGGGTTAGGGTTAGGCACTTGGGAGGAGGTTAGAGTTAGGCACCCCTAAGGGAGGGTTAGAAGAGGTGGTTAGGTTAGTTAATAGTAAATATACTTACCTGTCGGGATCTTCACTGCCGGTCTTCCGCCTTCGGGATTAGAATGCGTCCGGCGGTATTCTATACCAATCCCACCAAATATTATGTAGGACACCCTTGTGCCGCCAAAACAGCTCTGACCATTTGATTCATGGACTCCTCAAGATCTCTGAGGTGTTCTGTGATATCTGGCACCAAGACGTTAGAGGCAGATTCTTTAAGTCCTGTAAGTTGTTGTTTTGGTAGGTGATACGTGTCAAAGTAACATCCACGTGAATGGCAGGACTCAAGGCTTACCAGCAGAACATTTCCCAGATGATCACACTGCCTCCGCCAGCTTGCTTCTTCCTATAGTGCATCCCGGTGCCATCTCTTCCCCAGGTAAACGATGCAGACGTACCCGGCCGTCCACAGAATATAGAAGAGAAGATGATTCATCAGACAAGGCTGTCTTCTTTCATTGCTCCATTGTCCAAGTCTGACGCTCATGTGCCCATTGTAGGCACTTTCGATGGTGGACAAGGATCAGCATAGGCACTCTGACCAGTCTGTGGCTACGCAGTCCCATATGCAGCAGGCTGTGATGCTCTTTGTTTTATGACACCTTTCTATCATAGCCAGCATTAACTTTTCTGCAATTTGTGGGATAGGACGGGCTGGCCTTCACTCCCCACTCACGTCAATGACATTTGGGCGACCGTGACCTGGCACCGGTTGTCCTTCCTTGGACCACTTTTGGTATGTACTAACCACTGTATGCTGGGAACACCCCACAAGACCTGCCATTTTGGAAATACTCTGACCCAGTGGTCTAGCCATAACATTTTGGCCTTTTTCAAAGTCTCTCAGACCCTTATGCTTGCCCATTTTATTTTTTTTTGCTTCCAACAAATCAACTTCAAGAACTGATTGATCTCTTCCTGCCTAATATACCCCTCCCCTTGACAGGTGCCATTGTAATGAGATTATCAATGTTATCGACTTCATCTGTCAGGGTACTTTACGTTCTATTTGTATCACCAATACTTTCAACACACTGAAGAAGAATCCGAAATCTCTAACCCAAACTTTCCTCCATTTGTTTATTACAGCGTGAGACCAAATACTTAATTTTTTTTTTTCTGAAATTTTTTTATTTATTACAGACCAGATTCATCTTGGTTCCCACTGTCATGACCTGTCCTAAGCTTGTAATCCACCGTACATAAACATGCATTTCTAGAGCAATTTTATGATTTGACTAAGGTCATGTGTACACTAAATGCAGTTGGTGCTTTTGGGCACTAAATGTTTTGTTCTGCTGTGATCCACATTGCTTCTGCATATATATATATTTTTTTTACAGAATATTAAGTGATTCCTCTTATTACTGTGTCTTAATAAAATAAATTGTCTAGCAGTATTTCAAGCAAGTCCTATATGTACACTAGTCTACCCTCATTATATTTATATGTTAACAGTTGACAAGCTTCCCAGGAGCTTGATATTTTGTGGGTTCATACGTACTGTAAAAGAAATTATAGTGCTAAATATGGCAAATGCATTAAATATTTTTCCCTAAAGCACAAAATGATATATCCTGCATTTTGTGTTTGGACAGATCTTGTCTTAAACAGATGGCTTTTTTGTCATGGTAGTTATTGAATAAAGTTCCTTTTCAGTTTTTGATTAATGAGTGTTTTAATTAGCTTTGCATCTGAGCTCTATTTGCTAAGCTTGACTTGTCTTTCTTCTGATCAATCTTAATAGCCCTGCATATATTGCTAATGTCTCTAGCAGAATTGAAGCACTCGCAATGTCGTCATCTATTCATATTCAGTGGAGCGGCCTTGACCTCTGCCACTACTTCTGTTGTGTGAGATCCAGCTGTTTCAGGTGTGCTTAGTCATGGGCAGAATGTACGTCTACATCACCCACTCTGTTTCTAGGAAAAGGCTGTAAAATGTGTCCGTATGATGGGTATTCCACAGGCAGGTTTTAAAATGAAACCTTTTTAATCTTTCAGTGGTCCTATGCCTTGGAGAAACCGAATACTGGCAGCATCTTCAGCATTGCTTGGTCTGTAGATGGCACGCAGATTGCTGGGGCTTGTGGAAACGGTCATGTTATCTTTGCTCATGTTATTGAACAACATTGGGAATGGAAGAATTTTGAAGTAACTTTGATCAAAAGACGTGCTATGCAGGTTATATTTACGTTCATACCTAATTATCATGCTATTTTTGCACATATGCTTATCAAATTATTTGTGATTTTTTTTCTTCCCCCGTGAAATACTGTATACTGTGGAAGATACAGGACTGTGATTATTTTTTATGAATTGCACAATTTCAGGTCTTTAGGGGTTAATACTGTACTTTTTAATATTATTGGATTTCACCACTGCATAATGTGTGGCGGTTGTAAAAATATTGCGATCTGTCCGAGTAGGACCGGAGCCTTACACGTTCTCTGTTCTTCTAGGTCCGCAATGTAATTAACGATGCTGTAGATTTGCTAGAATTCCGTGACCGAGTCATTAAGGCATCTTTGAAGTTTGGGCATCTAGTTGTTTCTACCTCTCTTCAGTGTTATGTATTTAGGTAAGTAGGTTGCCTGTCTGTGAAATGTTTCCTCTGATTCATAGCTTTTCAATCATGTGTGAGACAAAGGTCTGTTAAACTGACGCTATACCAAGCTTGTGTCCTTTGTTGAAATACTGTCATAGGAAGCAGGTGGTACTGTTGCTGCTAATCTATTCTGCCTCTGAGAGAAGTTAAAGAATCAAAACATCTGGACTAGCTCCAACAAAAACCTTTCAAGTAATTGTTTTTGTAGCTTTCTGTTTTAAGTGTGGTCACCTAGTTTACAAAGTGAAAGGGCGGCCTCCAGCCCCTTTGTTTTGAGTTCATGATCTGGGCCCCAATTAGATGGTTGGGAGCAACACATTTGGGAACAGCTGCAGGCTTTTTTTTTCTTCCCGTTTGTAAGTCTGTAATGCCATATGTAACTACAGTGTGTCTTGTGGGAAGACAATAGTCACTCTGAACTGTGCCCAATGCTTCCATTTAAGCAAACTACTATCAACATGTTTTATTAATAATAATTATTATAATTATTATCCTTTATTTAGATGGTGCCACAAGGGTTCCGCAGCTCCTTACAAAGTACATAAGCGAAAACACAAAACAGTGACTTACAGTACAATACAATGCAGGACAAGATTTATATACATTGCTGCATAAGCAATCATAACACTTGAATAAGCAACAGGGCTTAAGCAACCAAGTTTTAGGTGCCTTAGTGGAAAGTAAGGAGTAGATGAAGGTATAAGTAAGGAGATGCAAGGAGGGTAGAGATCCCTGCTCGTGAGAGCTTACATTCTAATGGGGAGAGGCAGACAAACAGGCACAACACAGATGGGGAAGACAGGGAGGAAGGAGTATGCTATAATGGAAATGCTCTTCCTAAAGTGTGTGAATAAATTGTGATGGAATAATTCACTTTTATCCCATAGTGCTAGCCATAGACCTATAATAGTCAATATTAGAATTCATATGCAAAGTAATGTGGCGTGGTAGGCTAAGGAGTGCGCAAAACAATAGCCTTCTTTATAAATAGTGTGGTGCTTTTATAGGCTAACTATAACTATGTAAATGCTCTGTGTTGAGTTTGAATTACTTTTATCCTACTACATCCTGTTTAGAATCTATAAGAATTTTTCAAGCTACGTCGATTGAAGCCACAATTCATATTGCATGCCGGTGATACGTAATAGCATGGAAATGGCTATATTTGCCTTTTATTTGTGTTATTACTCTATGGGCCCTATTGAATTGTTTTCGCACCTACGATACTTTTTCGCATGCCGTACTTTCGCCTACATTGCCAGTTTAGCATACGAAAAAGTATCGCACGTACTCCTGCTATTCGCCGTATTCAATTCCAAAGGACGCGAAAACGCATCCCGATGAAACTCAAACAGGCAAAGTGCTGTCGAAATATCAGGCTTACCTGGGGGCATTACTTGTACATGCCCCCAAATAGCCCTACTGAAGGGGTTCTTAAGTGCTGTCAATTGGCTCTAATTAGCGTCTTTGCACAAGTGGTGAAGAATAGCATTAAGCAATATTTTTTGGTGTAAATAAGTAGTCCTGTGAAATTTGGGGTACATGAAAATGGGTCCAAGCATGGTTTAAAATCACTAAAGCAAAGTTTCTAGTGTTGCAAAAAACGCACCTTCAGCAAGCATCTGCAATCAAAAAAACACCTCCCCCATACATGCAGACCCCCCTAAAAGAGTATTTAGCTAGTTTTTATATTTGTACCCCCACTTTTAACTTTTTCGCCCCCATTTTCAAAGTAATTTTTTCGGGGTGTTCCTAATTTTGTTTCCATTTTTTTTTACGCAGTTTAATCCTTTGGGGGGGGGGGGGGTGTCCAAAGGGTGCAGAGTGGTTTCTGCACCACTGCACCCCAAAACCGCAATTCTGCACTTTTTCAGCCAGCTATTCAGAGGCAAAACTTATTCGCCGGGTAAATAGTATTGACTTTCCGCACCGGCGAAAAGTCGCAAGAATTGAATACGCCGGAAACTTTCCGCCTGGCAAAATGTCCCTAGACTCAGTTACTAGTTGTACTTATACAGGGGATAATAACTTAATATATTTGAAAATATAAATGTATAATAGGCTTGCTTTTATGATAAAAATATTTTCATCTTTAAAAAAAATAACAAATTAACATTAAATTACAACAGTTCAGTGGAAAAAATTGCCAGCATGGAGTATTACATTTGATCAGCAGCATAGATACCTGTAATTAAATTCCCACAAGAGCTTACTTTATAGTGTAACACATTTCTCCAATTGCGGAAGTATAGTACTGTTAATATGATATTTGAACATGGGGCCTGATTCAGCTGTGCACTGCTGATCGCAGATACCCGATTATCAATTAAGTACAGTGTATATGCAAGATTATACCAAACTCTCTGTTAGAAGAAAACGTTTTATTGTTATTTTATTTTTATGGTTTTTTTGTATCTTGTATATTCAATATGTTGCATACACTGTGCATTTTTTATGAACTGTTTATATATTTGTTATTCAACAACCAGTTCTTTCTCAGCATAAAGAACTGGAACACACCACTCATTTTTGACCTCAAGGAAGGAACCGTGAGCTTGATCTTGCAATGTGAAAGGTATAGAATAATCTATGTATCTTTTTTGTCAATTCCACAGCATACATAACCGCAGCTTAATATATTTCTTTCTATATGTTGTGTTTCAGCAATACGGCAATAAAAACATTTATAAGATTATTTTCACGTAATGTTACTTTGGGAATATGTTTTAAAAATAAAATAGGTTGTCATACTTTCCAATAAAATAAATGAAGTAATTTGATGTGACGTAAATAGCGGACATGATGTTGGTAGTTTTTAATACTTTTGAAATGTAAAATGCTCTTTAACATAAACATCTAAATTAACATTTAGTATGGTGACATTATGGTGTATGTATAATGTGTCTCTTTATGTGGATAAAAATATTAACCATTTATATATATATATATATATATATATATATATGTGTATGTACATCCCTTGATTAATTGTTAGTTTGTAAAGCAACGTCCTCTTGATGCACTGAAGTGGTTAAACGTGTGTTAGAGTAGCAAGTGTCAAATACTTCTGCATACACATGGCTAATTTGAATTAGAAGCCCTGTGTTATGGCATCTCTTTCCAATAAGCCATATGCTCTGTGTTTGTTAACAAATGAACCACATTCCATTCTGCATTCCTCCTCCCTGCTCTAGTGAATTAGAGGACTGGATTACTTCCCTTCTTAAAGGCTGCAGCGTGTGGTGCTTACAAAGCACTGCAACAGCTCTGTAACAATTTAATAATGAAGTAATCCAGAAATCTGTCTGCATTTTAAAAGTAAAAATCTGTGTTCAGCATAAATGCACCATGCTAGCACTAGAACAGGCCCCTCTTCATTTCTGTCAAACTCCGGAAAGAAGCATTGGTAGCTGGTGTATAGCACACATAGAATGACTGCTGTGTTTGCTGAGCTGTCTTTGAAGAAGTACAAGTTGTTGACTATAATGTACCTGCTCTTTGGTCACTTCCTTCCTTATTTTCTTGCAGGCATTTCCTCCTGGTGGATGGTGGTAGTTTGTTTTTATACTCCTATGAAGGTCGTCTCATCTCCTCTCCGAAGGTTCCTGCTATGAGAACAGATATTCTCAATGCACAGACTGTGTCTTTGAGCAATGATACCATTGCTATAAACGACAAAACAGATGAAAAATGTAAGTTATGTATGTATTTTACTGCATAGTGCCCAGTTCTGAAACAGCCTGTATCCATCTCACTTTTATTTAATGCTCTCTAGAAAAGCATTATGACACCTGAAATATATGTAATGCTGTATCACTGAGGAATCGGAGAACGATTAATATCAATAAGTATAAATACGTATAGTGGTGTGCGTCTTCAGTCATATATGTGTCCAACACCAGCTGGCATTAAATAGCCACAAATTCCTTTAAAAAACACCAGAGTCTAATTGAATATATAAGGACCGCAGCTCCCCTTTCTACAGAAAACCCGCAATCCCACAGGTATATATCACTAGAAAAAGAAAGGGGGCGCTCCATAGTGCATAAATGTTTTAATGGCATAAAACCATTAAAAGGACACTTGGCTAAAGGTGTACTGGTACCAAGTATAAAACGGTGTGGGCTGGTTTCCACATGTGTCAAAACAAAAACTTCATTGGCAATACAGCTCACCACCTGCTCCAGAATAGACTCGAGTCCACCATCCACGATGCTCACCAGTAGTTACAAGGTGCAGCATGTTGGACCACGCTAGTCACAGGGGATCACTAAGCCACGCCCTAACACCTTTCATCAACAACTTTGTCTGACGACAAACTGTTGGTACCCAATTATCAACGAGATATAAGATACGGAGGAGAAGCTAAATATACCTTTATAGATGCTTTTGCACTTGCTTTAAAGTGCGTATGGCACATGTTACCCTCCAATAATCTTGGGAGTGGCACCCATCACCATAATTATAGATACACATTCGGGCTGCATTACTCTTTTTCATATATGAAAGGAATTATTACACAGTTTGTTATTGCTTATTTTCATGTTTATGAGCGTAAGAAGAAGAATATTGGACTGATAAAATTTTGTAATTTTGTGACACTAATATTCTATATAGACATTACTCATTTCTTTTCTCTCTGGATGGTGAATATACAGTACATCATCCATATGTAGAAATCAAACATATTTATAATAAAGTCATTTATTTACTATGTGAAAGTTTTGTAACACTGTCAGTGTCTTGCATACATGGCTACCTGCAAAAATGGTAGTTTACGTATTGATTCAACTCTGCGACTTTCAATGTGGGATAGACTTTTACAAAAATATAGCAGCAGGCTAACTTCACAATCATTGTCCGAGTTAAGACTGTTTAAGACAGGCAGTGTTTGGTAGTTCTCTCTCCTAATCAACATGGCAAAATATAATTTAGGGTGTACTTCAATTGTAACTTTTTTAACTTTTTCTCGTGAACTGATACCACTACAATGAGTTATAATTTAAAATAATTTCTATTATTGATGTTTCTCATTAATAACTTATACTGTATCTAATAGCATAATTTATACATTAAGGTAAATTACATACCCATTTAAACAACTGAAGAGACTACCAGTTCCTGTGACTGAAGGGGAAGGAGAGGCAGCGAAGGGCTTCTAGGAGAGGGGAAGCCGATACTGTGCTTTTGGACATAAAGATGGGCAGGAGATAGTTTTGAGATGAAAACAGCAGGACCGCGTAAGGTACTGAATGTGTGGTTTGAAATAGAGGGAGGAGTCAAGAATAAATACAAGACTGCGCACTTGCTGGCTAGAGTAGATAGTGGTGCTGTCAATAGATAATGAAATTTAGGAGTGAGGTTATTGGGGAGAGTGGGAAGATCATCAGTACAGTCTTAGATATATTAAGTTTAAGAAAGCGCTGGGACATCCTGGAGGAAATAGCAGAGAGACAGCTAGAGAGAGGGGGAAAGGTCAGGAGGGTAGATCTGAGTGTCATCAGCATAGAGATGATTTTGGAGACCAAAGGAGCTAGTGAGCTCTCCTAAAGAGAATGTATAAAGAGCTAAAAGAAGAGATCCGAGAACAGAACCTTGGGGGACACTTACTGGTAGAGGAGGTGGAGGAGAAGTGGAACCTTGAGAGGAGACAGAATGGTCAGACAGAGGTAGGTGATCTTATACAATAAGATCACCACTCTGTCAGTATCAAATCATTGTACTTTATTTACTAAAAAGACATTGAGACTAACCAACCATTTACTAAAGTGTGGTGTGAGCAAAGTTTTTCAGTGATTATTTTGGGGGTTTTGTAAAAGGCAAGATTTACTAAAGGCAACAGTGCTTGAAACTCGCCAGATATTCAGAGTTCACAAAATGCCTCCTTACACGTTGCTATCCTGAGTTTTGTTTCCTTATAAGTATATGTAAAGTGTGAGATTATAAAGATGCATTTTGGCCATCAGAAAAGAAGTGTTCTAGATGTGTATGATCATAAATGACTGATCTGACTTTATCAAGCAAAGAGGGAGATTCGATTTGCTGCAGGTTCCGTGCGCTATGCTTGCGCATTAACATTAAGAGCATTTTGTGGGTAATTTCATAAAGCCTGACCCTGATACCTGCGCAAGTCAGTTTATTGGCAAGTCGTGGATGTCTCATGTTAATTCTGCAATATGTGACCTATGTGAAGTACAAGAAAGAGTGGGGTAATTATCCGAAATCCCCCCAAAGAAGCTGCAAATAAGATAGTAGGCCAATGTAGGGGGCAATTAGTGGCCATAAGCAATGTATTGCAGGCAGTTAAATGGTGCCAAATGCTTGGTTTTTGGAACTTTTATAAATGATGGAAAAATGATCACCAGCAAGTGTATTCCAGCAAATAAAAATATTTTTTGTGTAAATATACTTAAATAATAAAATATCTCTATAGTAATTATTAAGTGTGTATATATAAGTTTTGAATGTTGTTAAAAAAAAATCTTGCAACTCCCATCTGCAATTTCAAAACCCCTTTCCCATCAATACAACACCTCAGCATACATGTCCCACATCATTTATCCCATTTTTCTGCTTGCTTTCTACATGTCTTTATTGGCCACATTTTCATATTTTAAAATCCTCTGAATACATTATTATTCATTGGGAGGGGTTTTCCAAGGGCGCTACACTGTGGGCCTGATTCAGACCCGCTCGCAAAAGCTTGAGCGCTCGCGAACGGGTCGATGGTGTGCTCTGCGCACATGCAGCTGCCACACTGCGCGTGCGCAAGCCCCGGAGCGAGAGAGAAATTCTCTCATTCCGTGGCTCTCTACAAAAGGGGTGGCTGTCGATATTGATTGACGGCTCGCCCCGTTTTGTAGGCGTGGCGGGGGGGGCTTCACAAACGGAGATGTTCCCATGCGAACCCTGCCGTATGTGGGCATCTCCAGTGACATCACCAGTGATCAAAAAATATGGTAGTTGCTCAATCAGCTTAATGATATACTACAGGTGCTTGAAAGGGCGGGGTTTACACTGAACTACAGAAAAAAAGGAATTTGCCCCCCAGCACACTGCAGCTAAATCAAAAGTACTTGAATCCTACATGATAATAGAAATTCAGAGGTATTCATTACATATATTTGCAGATATATGAATAAGCGTTGGGTCGACGTCAAGGCTCCTCTATACCAGCGTCCCTAACATTAAGGGGTTCACATCGCAAATGTATGTAACGAATACCTCTGAATTTCTATTATCATGTAGGATTCAAGTATTTTTGATTTAGCTGCAGTGTGCTGGGGGCAAATTCCTTTTTTTCTGTAGTTCAGTGTAAACCCTGCCCTTTACAAGCACCTGTAGTATATCATTAAGCTGATTGAGCAACTACCATATTTTTTGCTTGCAGTTTGGAGGCATGAAGGGAGTCAGCATTAGGAGGAGGTGCTGATCCTTATAGTGCCATGTGGAGGTTTTTTGGGGTACCTCCAAGGTAAGTTAGCTCTCAGCTCATACATGTACTGTTATCATGCAGTACACCAATTTGTAATTATATGACCCAGAGTGGGTGCTACTATTATGTAGCAATAATTATTTTGGGGTGAGCGTTTGGGAGTGGGGCCCCCGGGATTATTCTGGCTGGACCTTTCTCATGGCATCACCACTTAATTCACATAGAATATTTTTTCACTTCTCTAATCGTTTGTATATTATTTGTCATTTGAATTCTTTTACATTTCATTTACACTTATTGATTTATCTTTACACATCTATCCTTTCCACTTCACCATCACCTTTTTTCCCCTTTTCGTGTGATGCCCTGGGGATGGTCCTTGGCTGGAATTTTTTGGGGTGCCTTGCTTCTCTGATGTGAACCCCTTAATGTTAGGGATGCTGGTATAGAGGAGCCTTGACGTCGGCCCAGCGCTTATTCATATATTTGCAAATGTATGTAACGAATACCTCTGAATTTCTATTATCATGTAGGATTCAAGTATTTTTGATTTAGCTGCAGTGTGCTGGGGGGCAAATTCCTTTTTTTCTGTACATCACCAGTGATGTCAGTGGGAGAGCTTCCGGCTCTATTAAAGCCAGAAGCTCTCTGGGGCTTGCGGCCACGAGACCCTACCACAAGGATCTCGTCGCAAGCCCCGATGGTCGCGATGGTCTTGACCATCGTGACCATCATCCTGGCCGCTACCAATAGCTGTGGGTAGTCACCCACAGCTATGCGAGCGGCCAGGAGGCCGCACAAAAAAGAAAAAAAAAAAACCCTATTTCAGAGCGAGCGCTCTTTCAGAGCGTCCGGCTCTGAATCAGGGCCTGTGCCTGTCATTTTTACATTAAAGTAAGGCTACTTTTCACAGCCTGGAACTGGAAACTAAAATTTGCGTTACCTCCCATTGAGACCCGTGTTAACGCATTCTAAGTAGGGATGTGCAGGCTCGGATAGGTTCGAGTTTGCACTTTGAGTTCGGATTTTTCCCTCCAAAAAAACGGAACTCAGAAAGAGGCTAAACGTCATCTTACATGGACGAACATCATCATTCCTGGACTTTTGTCCAGGAATGATGATGTTCGTCCATGTAAGATGACGTTTTGCCTCTTTCTGAGTTCCGTTTTTTTGGAGGGAAAAATCCGAACTCAACGTGCAAACTCGAACCTATCCGAGCCTGCACATCCCTAATTCTAAGTGAATGGCAAAGAGTCAAGGACGCTGGTTTTTAACACACGTTAAACAATTTTCGGTCAACTCACCGCTAATTTAATCTCTCCATAGACATTAAAACTAAGCATTCATGAACAATATAAAATGTATATTGAAAATATGTTTGTGAATAGTTCCATGACCTTTAGTTTATTTTTATATTTCAGTAATCTATTTGTTTGACGCTGTATCGGGGAAGCCACTGGGAGATGGGAAGCCTTTTACACATAAGGTAAAGTAGCTGGTTTTATTGTATTTATACCAAACTAGTTCTCTATTTCTCTTGTCTTTACTGTAAGCTGTAGTTGAACTATATGTGATAGAGAGGAAAATAAATGAAAACAAGACATGATTTTCAGAAGTAGAGGTTAACTACTATATAACTAGTGCTTTGTCTCCTGCATGGATTTGTTCCAGCTGGACCACACACAGTTGTGAATTAAATTCCTTGGACAGTGAGCAATATGATGCTGCCACATGCCTTCTCTCAGTCTTATCTATAGGGAGCTGAGATTTTCTGCCGCTGACTAAGGGACAGAATCACACAAAGCTATTAAGCATGTTATAATGACATTAATAGGGCAACATGATCTCAGTCATTTTCATATTTTTTATATAACAGGCACAAAACAGCATTGCCAGTTAATGAAATAACTTCTTGTTATTATAAATTGCATTTGTTTTATACTATACAATGACACCATTATTATGAAGTACATTTTGGACACTAGTTACTAAGGGCCAAAGCAGTAGTTGCATTTTTTTCTTCTGAGAGCCCACTAATGTGAACATGTATATCTCTACAGTACTGTGAAATAGCGGAAAATGAGTCACAATTTGTGTTGCACATGTTTCCCCATACACCTATCCTCACATTGCACCAAATAGCCATGTTTGCAACATTGCAACTTAGCTGCACCATGCAACATTTTTCTTAAAGTGTGTGTCTTAATCTGCGACTTTATATAAATTCCTTTGTGGCAATTATACTAGTCGTAAGTACCATGGGTGTAACTCATCAGTGCAGCGGGTGCCCACTGCTGAGGGGGCCTGTCTTCATTTGTCTGTCCAATGTTTCTATGTGAGTTTCTTTGCCATTGGGCGGTACATGGGGCCCTTACATATGTTGCTATGGTTCCACAAATTACTAATTACGCAACTGCTAAGTACCTACTACACCATATCAAATTGTTATGCTTCTGAGACAAAAAATTCAGGAAAGAGTACGCAAGCAGGAGAATCGCTACCCATGGCAGAGGTGTCTAAGTAGCACCAGGCATCTCACTCCATATAATGTAATAAGGATGGATGTATGAGGACACATCTGTATAAACATCAAATATATGAGGTTGGTTGTACCTATGGGTATATATTGCATGTCCATGACAGTAGAATGCCACAGGGACACATTGGCAAAATGCATTGTGTAAGTGCTGCCATGTCCATCTACAGTAATCTGCCTACAGTTTCCTTTTTAGCACATCATCATGTGAAGTGTAGTGACAAGTGATAAAGGGTGAATGATGGGTAACAGTGGATAAGTGATGACACAAGGGACGAGTGAAGGTCTCTGTGTTTTCGTCTGTATATGGAGGACTGTATGTTGTTATTAGTAAATATCCTTTATATATGGCGTCACAAGGAGTCTGCAGCGTGTACATAAACAGAACCAGTATAAACAAAATAAGAAAAAGTGACTTAAGGTGCGTACACACAGTACGATTTCTATGAACGATAATGATATCGTTCAACGATATATCGTTCATATTCATTTTTATGCAGTGAACGACCAATGATGCGCGTTCCTGCATGAACAATAATGATATCTATGATCGTCCGCACATGCAGGCCAACTTGCACGACATTGTCAACTTTGCCTGTGCAGAGATGTGGCAGGATGGCTTCACTGAAAGATATCTTTCAAGTCATTGGTGGTACAGATCGTACCGTGTGTATGCAGCTTTACAGTACAAAACATTGCAGAGCATGGGCAATGTTTATACACGTTGCTGCAGCAGCAGGCATAATATCCAAATAGGCAGCAGGGCGGCAGAAGGTTTGGTGCCGTTGTTCGCAGTGGGGAGGAGATATTGGTATAAGTGAGAGAAGGAAAAGCACATGAGAAAAGAAGGCCCTGCTGATGAGAGCTCACAATATACAGGTGGAGGCTGAGACGTGGTCTAGGACTGTGTATTTGTGGCGCTCCAGATATTGACTTGGGAGATTGGTGATGAACTTTTGAAGGGACTGTTGGAAATTGATTACAATATTGAAGATTGGGCCTGGGTTCTAATCGTACTTGATTATTTTTTATCTGGTCTCCCTGTGAGATGCCAGAGGACCAGGTGGGAGGTGCGAGGGTGTGGTGCCATTTTAATTGCATCGTCACTGACCCGCCCATGTTGTACAATGTCATACTTTGCAGCGTGGGGCCACAATGACACAATTCAGTGCCAGTTATGTAATTTAGCCCCATATAGCCCACTGCCTTGGAAGGTGGATATCTGGGAGGCTGGACTACTCTCTCGGGAGTCTGATAGCTACCTGAAGTTCAGCAGACTCCCAGACATTCCAGGAGAGTAGGCATGTATGGTTCTGTTCATGACTTGTATTTAAAATTGGGTGGACTATGCTTGCATGGCAGTAAGGCAATTAAATTAGGTTGGTGCAAAATAGAACATTTGTAGCCATGCCGCCAAGCTTATCCATTTTTGTTTAGCTACACTTTACTTTCAAACCTCACTCTTTTCCCAAACTACTCCTGTAACTTTGTGATTCAAGTTTGTTTTTACACTCACCTGTGGATATTTTCAGTTAGACCTGTGATGTCTTATTTTACTGGTGACTAATGGTACATGGTATTGTCTGTGCATATTCTTTTCTCTTACTGTGTATATTATTTCATATGAACAAATTCTAAACTTAAAATTTTTTTACAAAATAACCACGCGATCGCAAGATGCATGCAGTTCTGCGCTAAGTTTGTGTCAGGCATACATTCGATACGTCAAAAATAACTCCTTTTCTCTCTCTCTTACTAAAATATGCTTACAGACATTGAAGAATGCACCTATCATCTTCAGCGGAATCAAAAGCTGTTAGCTAGTGCTGGTGACTGTTGCCATCAGCCAAGTGTAGTTTTCCAGCCCTTAGGCACCAGCATTTGAAGGTGCTTTGACAGCATATAGGCATCTCTGCATCTGTTATTATTATTATTATTATTACCAGTTATTTATATAGCGCACACATATTCCTCAGCGCTTTACAGAGAGAATATTTGGCCATTCACATCAGTCCCTGCCCCAGTGGAGCTTACAATCTGTATTCCCTACCACATGCGCACACACAGGTTAATTTTTGTGGGGAATCAATTAACCTACCAGTATATTTTTGGAGTGTGGGAGGAAACCGGAGTACCCGGAGGAAACCCACGCAAGCACAGGGAGAATATACAAACTCCACACAGTTAGGGCCAGGGTGGGAATTGAACCCATGACCTCATTGCTGTGAGGCAGTAATGCTAACCATTATACCGTTGCATACTTGCCCACTATACATCAATTTCCCTTAGACTCCCAAATTTCTAGGAGCCTGATAATGCAATTCACTACGAATTGCATCATAGTGGCTCCGCCTCCAGTGACGTATTGCTGAAATTTGTGGCAAAACCTACAATCCCAACACGCCCAGCTATAGTTTTCTCTCCCTCGCCAATGTTGGCAAGTATCATTTGTTTTCATAATTATGCAAAAGCCCATTACTGTACTGTGACTGTTGTTTCCCTATGCTGTGCCACCTCGCCACTTCCATGCAGATGCATGTGTTAGATGTGAACAAACTTGTTTTATAGGCATTCACAGAAGCAATTTTTGTATTTTGTACTTCACAAACTGGCATATGTCCAACTCGGTAACAATACCGATATCACATATTAAAGATAGGCTTGCACTGATTTATTCAAGAAACAGAGGGTTAATTTTGCTCACTGTCACGATTAGAAAAAAAATAGTCCTTTTAAAATTTGAAGTTAATGCTTTTCTTTAGACTTTATTATACCTGTGCCTCAGCAAGAGCCTTGCACATTAGTTTCTCGTTATGGCATCACTTTGTGGTCGTTGAAGCTGAGGGAGAAAAGCTACAACAATATCTATTGCAGTTTCCTACATTAAACCTGTAAAAAGTGACACTTGTGGAAACTTTTATCCTAACAAAATAGACGACAATGACTACATCCTTTAATGTTATGTTTAAATATAATTTATGCACAATTTTGATTGTTCTTTCCTAATGCTTTGCAGATTGAAGTTGTAGAGATTGCTCTGGACCAAGGAGGACTGGCAAATGAAAGGAAAGTTGCTTTTATTGATAAAAATCGAGATCTCTACATAAGTCCAGTTAGGAAGTTTGGGAAAGAACTGAGAGCTGTCAAAATTGGTATGTTTAGATAAATCACTGTGTATATGTATGTATGTATCTATATATATTATATAATAAGGGAAGGTGTGTGTCTAGTGCAAGTCAAGTAGAGGGATGCCGGGAGGCCCTGTCCCCTCCCAGCCCTTACTGGGCTGCCGAACACTGGAACCAGGGCTGCGCACAAACACACACAACATACTAACGAACACCTTCTGGTGTCTGCCAACTCCCACTCACGTACCTTTAACATGATCCACATCACCCTGCCGGGACACAGACACTGAAAGCATGTGCCCCCAGAATACACAGCAGCTTGCCTAAACCAAGCCTGTTCTCCTGAGGCCGTAACTAGGAGTGTGCGAGGGATGCCACCGCACAGAGCGCAGTTCCCTGCGGGTTCTCCCACGGCTTCTGCATCGCTTCAGACATGCACACCGCTGCCCTTACAGCCCCCCGGAGCATCCTGAGGATGGGTGTGTCTGTATAGATAATATAGATAGTTTAGTAACATAATTTGCAAAGAAGTTAGAATGCTATTACTTTTGTGAGCTTAATCCAGTGTATTCAAAGAAAAGAAATTAGTTAATTAAATAATCCTGAAAATGAAGCTAGACCCAGTGTGCCTTACTATCAGATTAAGGGTCAGTGGTTCATTATCCTGAGAGAAAGACACATTGGTACACAGTTAGACCTAAACCAATTGGACTGTGCTCCAATGTACACTTATGACTGTAAAAGTAGCCATTGCACATGCATAGACGTGCTGGAATGTACCACTTATGTGCTCTACGTACATGGCTCCCAATGTATTTGTTGCCTGGCTTAGCAGTAGTATGGTCTGTCATCAGTTTGTTTCTTCTGCTCTGCTTCTTTTATAGGTAGTATGGTTCATACTTTAGCCTGGAATGACATATCTAGCATATTGTGTGGAATTCAGGACAATCGTTTCACAGTCTGGTTCTATCCTAATGCAGCTTATGTAGATAAAGAATTGTTGCCAAAAACAGTTATTGAAAAAGATGGAAGGTATGTATTTTCATTGACAAATACTGTTAAAAGAACAACCTGTTAACTTTTTTATATTACTGTCCTATATCTATGGTCATATTGTAAGATTGCAAAAATTCCATGTCTGCATTTGAAAGGCTTACACGCTAAAGATGAATCATAATTCACTTTGATCACACAAGTAGATCACTTCTTCATTGCAGCCTATGGGGCGATTAAGAGTTACATACAGGCTGGCTGCAATTTGTCCCAACCTCAATTTTCATCGTACTCATTAATGATGTCATTTGTTTTTGATATGGTCCCTATCTGTCATTACTGGGCCACACATGCTACTGTAGATTTTAGGTTGTTAGGGATGGGCAAGAGCTGTGTTAGATGTATTATATTAGTGAGGGTATCCAGTTAACAAAGAAAGCAAGTAATATTTTATATGAACATGGTTAAACTGTGTTATTTTATCTATTTTTTTTTAGATTTTGCCCAGTTTAGTTAGTCTTTAAAGTTATTCTTGTTGCCTTTTGTCCTTTGCTGAAAAAGCTATCTACAGTACTTCAGTTTGTAATCTACAGTGCCTTGCAAAAGTATTCACTCCCCTTTGCAGTTTTCATGTTTTGTTGCCTCACAACTTGGAATTAAAATGGATTGGTTGAAGGTGTGCATCATTTCATTCACAGAACATTGTGAATCAAGCAACATTTAGGACAACATAACAGAAAACTTCAGCGTGCATAACTATTCACCCCCCTAAAGTCAGTACTTTGTCGAGCCACCGTTTGCGGCAATTACAGCTGTAAGTCGCTTTGGATAAGTCTCTATGAGCTTGCCACATCTTGCCCCTGGGATTTTTGTCCATTCCTCAAGGCAAAACTGCTCCAGCTCCTTTATGTTGGATGGTTTCCGCTTGTGAACAGCAATCTTCAAGTCTGACCACAGATTCTCAATTGGATTGAGATCTGGGCTTTGACTAGGCCATTCCAACACATTTAAATGTTTCCCCTTAAACCACTCGAGTGTTGCTTTAGCAGTATGCTCCGGGTCATTGTCCTGCTGGAAGGTGAACCTCCGTCCCAGTCTCAAATCACAGGCAGACTGGAACAGGTTTTGCTCAAGAATATCCCTGTATTTAGCACCATCGACTCAAATTAGTTTCCCAGTCCCTGCTGCTGAAAAACATCCCCACAGCATGATGCTGCCAGGGGCGCCGAGATGGAGGGGGGGGGTACAGTTTACCCGGGCTCCCAGAGGGGGCCCGGTCGGGGGCCCGGGTTCGGCGCCGCCCCCCCTCACTTCCTCCCTCCTCCCTCCCTCTGCAGCAGCCCAGCACACAGCGTGTGCTGCGCTGCAGTGGGAGATTGCTTGCGGCTGCTAAGAAGCAGCCACAGCAATCTCATATGTCTGAAGGGGGAAGCGATCACACTGATCGCGCCCCCCTCTAGCTTTGCTCCAGGCTGAGGGACTCACAACGCCCCCTCCCCGGCGCACAGCGCCACTGCAAAACAATATTTTATTTTTTCAAGGGGGTGTGGCCACGCCTCCCGCGAGTAGGCCACGCCCCCTCTTTACTGGGGCCCGGCATGGCTCTCTATGCCCCTGGATGCTGCCACCACCATGTTTCACTGTGGGGATGGCGTTCTATGAGTGATGGGATTTGTTGGGTGTGCGCCAGACATAGCGTTTTCCTTGGTGGCCAGAAAGTTCAATTTTATAGGGGTATTCAATATGGGTGCGATAACATCGTTTTTTGCGTTAATATCGCACTTTTTAAAGTTTTTGCGTTAATATCACTTGTTTTAGTTTTACACCGTATTCAATTTCAAAGACTTATCGCAGTTTTGAAAAGTCTTTGATAAAAAACGGTGATAACTTTTCACCATTGAATAGGTGTTGAAAAAAAGTGCAGATTTGGGGTTTAGGGGTGCAGGCTTAAAAAAAATAGCCTGCACCCCTGAGATTGACATCATTTAAAAAAGAACTGTGTCAAAAAAAGTTTAAAAAAAAATAGGGACACCCCAAAAAATTAATTTATAAATTGGGGTGCAAACAAAAAATTGGGAAAAAATTGTTAAACAATAGGAAATAGGTTCAGGGCTATTCTGCAAGTATGCCGCAGATGTTTTCTAGAATAGAATTATAGCGGCAGGTGCACAAATGCAGAATTTTTAAAAACTTACTTTAGGGACATCAAAATATGCTAGTACCCATTTTCATGTACCCCAAATTTGATGGGACCACTTAAAAAAACGAAAAAAATAACCTAAGTGCTCTTCTGCATCACTTCCTCAATGTCGGGAAAAAAACACCTGCTGCGGTTATTTAAAGCCCCGACTTTCAATTAAAGGCTAAAACGGGGGTACCCATAGTGTTCCCCCATGTTTTTACAACTTTAGGGGGGTCTTCCAATTATTTTAAGGAAAAATTCGTAACTTTACGCAAATCCAACTTCGGAGTTTCCCGTATTCGTTAATTTGATATTGAATACGGGGATAAGCGGGAGCGCGCACCATACCTTTACGCAGAAAAAAACTCCGATATGAAGCGTTAACTTCGCCAGGGAAGTTAACCTTTCATATTGAATACCCCTCTTAGTCTCATCTGACCAGAGCTCCTTCCTCCATACATTTGGGAGTCGCTCACATGCCTTTTTTGAAACTCAAATCGTGTCTTCTTATTTTTATCACTAAGTAATGGCTTTTTTTCTGGCCATTCTTCCATAAAGCCCAGCTCTATGGAGTGTACGGCTTATTGTGGTCACATGCACAGATACACCAGTCTCTGCTGTGGAACTCTGTAGCTCCTTCAGGGTTACCTATGGTCTCTATGCTGCTTCTCTGATTAATGCCCTCCTTGCCCGGTCTGTGAGTTTTTGTGGGCGTCCCTCTCTTGGAAGGTTTGTTGTGGTACCATGTTCTTTCCATTTGATGATGGATTTGATGGTGCTTCGGGGGATCATCAAAGATTTGGATATTATTTTATAACCCAACCTAGAATTGTGCTTCTCAACAACTTTGTCCCTGAGATGTTTGGAGAGCTCCTTGGTCTTCATGGTGTGATGCCTCTTGCTTAGTGGTGTTGCAGCCTCTGGGGCCTTTCAGAAAAGGTGCGTTCATACTGACAGATCATGTGACACTTAGCTTTCACATAGGTGGATTTAATTTCACAAATTATGTGACTTCTGAAGGTAATTGGTTGCACCAGAACATTTGAGGGGCTTCATAGCAAAGGGGGTGATTACATATGCACATGCCAATTTTCAGAATTTTATTTATAAAGATTCTTTTTTATATATATTTTTCTCATTTCACTTCACCAAATTAGACTATTTTGTGCAGATACATCACATAAAATTCAGATTACATAAATAAAGATTACAGGTTGTAATGTAACAATAAAGCTAAAAAGCCAAGGGGGTGAAGTCACTGTATATGATTCCCATTAAAGCACTAACAAATCTGTGTGCTCTGCAATAATGTTATGCTGGAGAGAGCTGCATCTGGAAAGCCCTGAACTCAGCCATATGACAAAGCTGCTGTGATTGCAACTATGGTACTTTTGTGAACTAGTTTTAAAAAGCAGTTATGCTTAGTGCCACAGTCATAGAAATAGTGTAATATTTGGTGACATGACATCTCTGTGTCTCTATTTCCTTCTGTGCTCGTCACAGGCTTTTCAAAGGCAATTTCTTAGTATGGGAGTGATGACCACAGCATATTATTTGCTAACAAAAGGAGTTGCTCCACTGCAAAGCATATGGAGAATTGCACCACCTGCTGGATTTAGAATGTTACAAGTATATTTTTCTTCACACTGACCTATTTTGGTTTCTTTACCACAAGCTGTGTACATTTGATCCACTGTATTCATCTGGCATACAGCCCGAGGCTGTGCTTCTTGTTGAAACAGTGTGGTTTAGCATTGGACAGTAAGCATTGTTGCATCATAGGGGCATATCCAATTTGGCGCAAGGTAAGAAACCTTGCGTCCCTCGTGCCCAATTTTGGATTACAGCAGGTATGCGCGGTTCCGATATCCAATGAAAAAAAGTGGTCACAGAGTTTTCAGCTCTGAAAACTCTGCGCCGCCTAAAAAATAAAATTACACTTACCTGCCCGGTGGTCTTCGTGGCTCCCGGTGGCCTCCCCTCCATCTTGGGGAGGAGGCTGCTGGGAGTACCAGAGACTGGTGGGAGGAGCAAGGGCTGCTTGGAGATGTAGTTCACCCACTGCCCGTTACAGGGATGGGGTCACACACATCGGGGGTCACTCACACACACTCATGCACACACATACTCACCGCTGCTGCAGGGGACCGGGTGCTGACACTGGAGGAAGAAGACAGCGCTGCGGAAGGTAAGTAATTAAGGACTAATTAAGCTGATTAGAAAATTCCAATTGTTTAATTTGTCCTCAGTGGGGGTGCCGCTGGGGTCTCAGAGCAAGTCCAGCTGATTTTTCCTATTAACGATTTTAGGAAAACTCAGACTTGCTCTGGAGATGCTCAAGAAAAAACCCTCCTGGCGCTTAAAATCTAAAAAATCCGCACCTGATTGAATAGCAAAAATCCCGCACCTGCAGGAAAACCTCGCAGGTGTGGGATTTTTGTTATTCTCACCCCCAATTGAATATGCCCCTTAGAAATACATCTACAGATGTATCCCCGTACGCTATTGCAGCACTTGCACCAAACAGCCCTGCTCTGCACGTCAGGACCTTGTGCCAAGTGTCTCTTTCACGTCTTAGGTGTTTTGCTGCGTCTGCAGTGCAAATAATATGCAAATTTAAGGAATAAAAAGTCGCTATACCACTCAGTGCTGCTCAGCGTCTCTCACCGCATGACGTATTAAGGCTATTTGATTGAGGACACATCTGTATGATGCATTTAATGAGAAGATATCACTTTATTTTATATACTTCCTATTCTTTTATCCAGTATGTTCCCCCATGGTGACAGAGGTGTGGTGTGATACTTAGAGATATGTCAGTCATACGAGGGGTGTGCAGTAAGTTTCCGGATGCACCAAAAGTATTATATTTACAAACAAAGTGAACGTTTCATCTTTTCAAATTATTTGCCAGAGGAGTCTATGCAAAGTTGCATGCATTCAAACTACTAGGTGAAGTAGCTGGACCAGTCCGAAGCAGGTATGTCTTCTACATGCTAGATGAGAGTCTCCAATATAGCTTCCGGTGACTCAATCAAATCCCACGCATCTTGTGCTTGATTTGTGGGAACACTAAGAAGTCGCAGGGGGCCAGGACTGGACTGTACGATGGATGACCAAGCTCCTGAATGCGTTCATGGGCCACAAAATCCACCACTGTCCTGGACTTGTGGGCAGGTGCATTGTTGTGATGAGAAGGGCTCCATGAGTGCAAGTTCTTGGACGGCCAGAAAAAGCGCTTCCAGCACTTGCTGTAGGCATTGGTTGGCACACCAGTGCTCAGTGACGGTGCACTGCTGCGCGAGTGGTTCGGTAGCTACCTGACCAGTCTTGGCCACAAAAACAGCCACCATCTTCTTGGCCATGATGCGCTCACATTGGGACTTTTGTGGTGGCGCACCTCCAACTGGGGTCCACTAGGCCAACTGTTATTGGGTCTTGGCGTCGAAACTGTAAATCCAGAATTCATCGCCACTGATGATCTGCCAGACAGAGTTTGAGCGATCACCATCAAACCTGGCCCGCATGTTGCGGCACCAAGTCACCGGAGCCTCCTTCTGCTCACTAGTCAGCTGACGGGGCACCCAGTATGCAGAAACCTTGCTCAGGCCAAGCTTTTCGTGGAGTTTAGAGCGAATGGATCCCGATGCGATGCCCATCTCCTTCTCTGACTGGGCATAGTCACTCTGGGTTCCTTCTGAATTCTTTAGTGTGCAGTGCTGCTTGTATACCAGTTCAGAGATTACAGTTCACAACCAAACAGTCAGACACTGTCTACGCACTCCACATCCGGAAACTTATTGCACACCCCTTGTACTAGAATACATTTCAGTCCATTATACACTATGTAGACAAAAGTGATTGGAGACTGACAACAAATGGATCAACAAGATTTTATTGACATCAGTACTTTGTAGGTCCATCATGTGCAGTGATTTCTGCAGACATCCTTTTTGGCAAAATGTCCACAGTTCCTGGACAACAGCAGGCGATATGTTTTGCCATTCCACCTTAAGTACAGTGACCAACAGTGAAACCTAAAGAAGGTCGAGTCGGAGTAGAATGCACCCGTCACTCTAAATTGTCCCAGAGGTTCTCAATGAGGTTAAGATCTGGAATCTGAGTTGGCCAGTCCATCTGTCCATCTGGGTTACCGAATTTTTTGTATACCAGTCCAGAATTATCCTGGAAACATGACAGGTGGCACTGTGGTCCTGATAAAAACATTTGTTGTTTCCATAGAACTGCAAGTGCATGGGCCTCCCTACCAAGTGTTCTTGTCGAAACCTCCACATTAGTGGCCAATTGGAACTCATGTGCAATGGTATGCATTTCGCTTGCACAGGGGTGTCCAATCACTTTTGTCTACATAGTGTATTTGGAATCTCCTTATATTTCTTCCTGGTAAATGGCTATATGAATAAAAATAGGTAACAGTCAGCTGGTCATAGCCTGGTTAGTGCACCTATGTTTATATCCTACAACAAGCCTGAAACACAGGTTATTGCTCAGAAACAATGGAAGGCAATGTCACTGGAACATAATGTTGTGACTCTATGCTCAATGACATGAAAACAAGTTGCTGGTGAAGTTATCTTGAAATCTAAATGCATTTTGCATCAGCTGAGAGTTGTGCATGCCTCTTTAGGTGGGGTCATATGCAGTCTCTTTGTACTGACAGATGTATTAGGCAGATTGGGATATCAAACTTGATTGCATTTATATTAGAACATTTCTGTCTTCTAACACTAAAAGCACAAGTAATAATCTGAATCTTTTTTGAGCAGAAAAATGGCAATTTTCTGTGCTGCTTGCAGACACTACTTTGCATTCAGATATGCATAGTATTCATGCTGATCTTTAATGAAATCTGGTTTCTTTTTCCCAGCGAGTATAGTAAATGTCCCCAAATTGTGAGTTTTGTTGGGAACACAGTGACAATCCGAAGAAGTGATGGCTCACTTGTCCACACTAACATCTCCCCGTATCCTGCAATTATTCATGACTATGTCAGTGCTTCTAAGTGGAATGAAGCTGTGAGGCTCTGTCGTTTCGTCAAGGTAAACTATTGTAATTGAATTTGTTAGGCAATCTGAGTTCATTTCAGATATAAACATACATTTCAGCATTTTTTTGCCTCTATCATTTCTATAATGGTTTGTTAGGGGTAATAGCAGAATCTTAAAGGAGCCAGGGAAATATACATCCTTTAAAATCATTAGAATGACTCGCAAATGTTTAGGCATCAACAATCATTAAGGTTCACTGGTTAGTAGTATGGTACTATAAAGGGTAAAAATAAATACTTGTATAAAACCATTATAACATACGTTTTCTGGATACAGAATGATACAAAATGGTAAATCAAAAATCTGCTACTCATATAAAGACAAAATATAAGCAATAATCCCACATTTGCACTTGTGTAACTTTTAGAACTGGGTTTTGTTATACATCACATTTGTTTGCATGCTTTTTTCTTTTCTGCATTACACATATAATCTCTGGGTGTACAGTATACATACAGCTTATTAGTCTTTTTGTGTTCTTTTGTTTTATGTTACACTAGCTTGTTCATCTATGTGACCTGTCACTCAGTTTAGCACCTCCTGTGGGCAGTTTCCATTCAGTGGATAGAGCTCTGCTCATATGGCCGTTTCAGTGATGCCCCTGGCAGTCCTACTAGCACCAGGCTGTTGTGTTGGTAGGAACAATGGATTTGGCTTGTACGAACATCTGCACTGCAGCAACATATGTTGAAATACAGACAAAGCCTTCTGCAGCTTCTCTTTTCTCTTGAATTGGTCCATTGAGAGCAATGGCCTCTTTTTGTTGCAACTTAGCAAATTTAAATGTGCAAACCCAGCATAAGGGCCAAGATGTATAAAACTTTATTTGTAGTAAAAGAGTTGGCACCAGCTGCAGCAACAAGGTATTGTTTTACTACAACTGCTTTTTAGTGTATAGAAAGCTTATTTTCTGTTTGATGGTTGCACTCATGCAATTTGCATTTATAGAGATATTTTAAATATTCTAAAACCAGGTGTTAATTATAACAGCTGTGGCTATATCCAGTTTGTTAAATGTCTGCATTATCCCCAAGTCTTTTCTGCATATTATAGTAAAATAGGGTCTATCCTTCTGGTAGTGAGTGATTTAGATCCTTTTAAGGGTAATATATTTGTTATATAGCATTGTTTGTTGCAGGTGCTTAGTTAAGTTACATAACACCGAAAAGCAGCAGTGCGTAAAATAATAACATTATTCCCAATTGAAATGCAATATCCACCTATAAGACATATAAAACATCCAAACCTGGTCTATACTTATATTTCTATTGTATTTCTAATACTACATAGAGATTATTACAGGATCTGTAGATGCTAATAATAAAGTCCCGGGAAAAGAACAAGAGTAGTGATACTGGGTGGTATAGTATGTGTATGTATGTATGTTTGTGTATATATATGTGTGTATATATATATATACAGTCAGGTCCATAAATATTGGGACATTGACAGAATTTTCATATTTTGTCCTCTATTCACCACCACAATGGCTTTGAAATGAAACAAACAAGATGTGATTTAACTGCAGACTTTCAGATTTAATTTGAGGGTAATTACATCCAAATCAGGTGAACGGTGTAAGAATTACAACAGTTTCTATATGTGCCTCCCACTTTTTAAGGGGCCAAAAGTAATGGGACAAACTAAACAATCATAAATCTAACTTTCACTTTTTAATACTTTGTTGCAAATCCTTTGCAGGCAATTACAGCCTGAAGTCTGGAACGCATAGACATCACCAGACGCTGGGTTTCATCCCTGGTGATGCTCTGCCAGGCCTCTACTGCAAATGTCTTCAGTTCCTGCTTGTTCTTGGGGCATTTTCCCTTCAGTTTTGTCTTCATCAAGTGAAATGCATGCTCAATCGGATTCAGGTCAGGGGATTGACTTGGCCATTGCATAACATTCCACTTTTTAGCCTTAAAAAACTCTTTGGTTGCTTTTGCAGTATGCTTCGGGTCATTGTCCTGTGAAGCGCCGTCCAATGAGTTCTGAAGCATTTGACTGAATATGAGCATATAATATTGCCTGAAACACTTCAGAATTCATTCTGCTGCTTTTGTCAGCAGTCACATCATCAATAAATACAAGGGAACCAGTTCCATTGGCAGCCATACATGCCCACGCCATGACACTACCACCACCATACTTCACTGATGAGGTGGTATGTTTTGGTTCATGAGCAGTTCCTTTCCTTCTCCATACTCTTCTCTTCCCATCACTCTGGAACAAGCTGATCTTTGTCTCATCTGTCCATAGGATGTTGTTCCAGAACTGTAATGGCTTTTTTAGATGTTGTTTGGCAAACTGTAGTCTGGTCTTCCTGTTTTTGAGGCTCACCAATGGTTTACATCTTGTGGTGAACCCTCTATTCACTCTTGTGAAGTCTTCTCTTGATTGTTGACTTTGACACATATACACCTACCTCCTGGAGGGTGTTCTTGATTTGGCCAACTGTTGTGAAGGGGTTTTTCTTCACCAGGGAAATAATTCTTCTGTCATCCACCACAGTTGTTTTCCGTGGTCTTCCGGGTCTTTTGGTGTTGCTGAGCTCTCCGGTGCGTTCTTTCTTTTTAAGAATGTTCCAAACAGTTGATTTGGCCACACCTAATGTTTTTGCTATCTCTCTGATGGGTTTGTTTTGATTTTTCAGCCTAATGATGGCTTGCTTCACTGATAGTGACAGCTATTTGGATCTCATATTGAGAGTCGACAGCAACTGATTCCAAATGCAAATGTCACACCTAGAATCAACTCCAGACTTTTTACCTGCTTAATTGATAATGAAATAATGAGGGAATAGCCCACACCTGTCCATGAAATCGCTTTCAAGTTGATAGTCCCATTACTTTTGGCCCCTTAAAAAGTGGGAGGTACATATAGAAACCGTTGTAATTCCTACACCGTTCACTTGATTTGGATGTAATTACCCTCAAATTAAATCTGAAAGTCTGCAGTTAAAGCACATCTTGGTTGTTTCATTTCAAAGCCATTGTGGTGGTGACTAGAGGCCAAAATATGAAAATTCTGTCAATGTCCCAATATTTATGCACCTGACTGTATATATGTGTGTGTGTGTATATATATATATATATATATATATATATATATATTATATGCACACATCAACACCCCTTCATTGTGTGTTTTCTATCCCTGCCCAGTTATTCCTTTACTCCTTCTTCCATTGCTACAGCTCTTTTTTTTGTACATTATCACTGTAGTGCCACGGATCTCCCATCTAATAAAGTGATAGTTCTTATAGCTATATTTTGCACAAACCTTCCATAAAAACTTGCTGTTGTGTTCTGGTGTATTTGTTAAAACTTTTTAATGGATGGTGCTGATTGGTTGCTTTTCATAGTGATTGGCCGGGAGAGGCAACGACTGCTACTCGCACTTCCAACCTTTCCTGGCTGTGTACTGGTGCAGTATGCATCATGCCGTGTGCTGCACAAAGTGGCGTTTAGGACCGTTATCTTCATCAATTATATAGTTTGGTTCCAATCTTCTTAAGAGTCTTTTTTTTATTTATTTTTTCCTCTGTGCCAATGAATCTAATAGAATGGCATTAAAAATAACATAGAATAGAATAGCTTATAGTATGTGTTAATTATTTTTCTATAACATTTTCTATACATTAAGTTTTTTCTAACCTTGTGTCACTGTTCTGTTGAAGTTACAAATCTGCTATATGATTCAATACACACAGGAGCAGTCCACATGGGCTTGTCTGGCAGCAATGGCTATTGCAAATAAAGAGATGTCAACAGCCGAGATTGCATATGCAGCAATTGGGGAAGTAAGGAGTCATTAATTATTCCTTTAAGCACTAGCACTATTTTGATGTATGTTTGTGTTTTCTGCAGCATCTTTTATTTTTCTTGCAGATTGACAAAGTTCAGTACATAAATTCAATTAAGGATCTGCCATCAAAAGATTCCAGATTGGCTCACATCCAGCTGTTTAGTGGGAACTTTCAAGAAGCTGAGGCCATTATCCTGCAGGCTGGCCTGACTTACCAAGCCATACAGCTCAACATCGACTCCTACAACTGGGAGAGGTAATACTCTCTGGGACTGTGGCATAACATACCATAGGTCATATCTCAGGCATGACATAAATGTTACCAGGAAAACAAATCTGGTAGGAACAGAGATACTCCTTGATTGGACTTTTTATTTTTCTTAAAGTTATACCTAGTAATCAAACATGTGCTTCTGCTAGTTGAAAAGCTTTCCCAAGTAGTGCTGGTCCCAATCCTGATCAGTTGTAATGCTATTTATATTCATGCTACCTTCATTGACTTCACATAGCCAACATATATCAAGGGAACTTGATAAGATACACTTACAGATTCATTACTCTCTTATTGTCGGCAATGATCAATTTTTAATTCAGACAGCCATAACTTATTGTTACTTTTTACTTTTTTGATCTCATGTTGCTGCCATCGGCAAAACCGTTTTACCATAATACTGCAAAGAAGGCGTTCTTATATGTTGTTTTTAAATCATAATTAGCAATACAGGGAAATATGAAAAAATGTCACTTTTTTATTTAGATTTTATTTATATTTTTGGCCCAGACATTAGTTTAAAACTTTGCAATAATGTATTTTATTTAGGGCCCTGGAGTTAGCTGTTAAACACAAGACACATGTCGATACGGTCTTGGCTTATCGGCAAAAGTATCTGGAAGACTTCAATAAAAAAGAAACTAACAAGAGTTTTCTGGAATATGCAAAAGGTGTAAGTAGATGTGTTCTTGGGTTTTTGCTCTCTTCACTGTCAGAAAGGGAAACTAAGATCTCTGGGATGTAGTTTATGCCTGTGCCGGATTCGCGACACCAGTCAGAATTCCGGCTCCAGTATCCCGATTGCCGGCATCCCGTCTGTAAGTAGTGGGGTTAGGGTTAGGTACTTGGAGGAGGGTTAGGGTTAGGCACTAGGGGGAGAGGTTAGGTTTAGGCTGTGATGGGGAGGGTTAGGTTTAGGCAGCGGGGAGGGAGAGTTGGGTCAAGGGTAGAGGTAGAGTTAGGGTACTTACGGACAGCTGTAGGTATCTTAACCCGGTCAGGATGCCGGGTTATGGGATTCTGAGCACCGGCATCCCATACCCAACTTAGATCTCTTTCAGATGAACACAGCACTTCTGTCGCTAACATATATTTGCACTAGATGAAACCATGATACAGATCTAGGGACAATGCTAATTCATTAGTATGAGCTATTCTTGTTTTATTTATAAAAGCAGTATAAGGAAGGGCCAGCTTTATATAACTGTAAAGTTTTAATTAGTTGAATCTCATGCATTACACTGTAGCAAAATAGTGTGCAAGCAGTGGGTCTTTAGCTCAGTACATTGGTTGTCAGCTATTCAATACATTATAATTGGAGCCACTTTAGTTGTGTTACTAGAATAATGGCAGACCGATACCGATATTTAGTATTTTGACATTCATATGGAAAAAGTTTGAGCCCTATAGCTGTAGCAAATAATTTTTCACCTTAAAATAGCCAGATTTAAGGAATACTTAGTTGAGCACTATGGGTTTTTTGGAGGACTGTGATTGGTATTTAAGCTGTGTAAATAACACAGTGTTGTCATCCATAGC
Source organism: Taudactylus pleione (assembly GCA_031769625.1). Classification (NCBI taxonomy): domain Eukaryota; kingdom Metazoa; phylum Chordata; class Amphibia; order Anura; family Myobatrachidae; genus Taudactylus; species Taudactylus pleione. The sequence continues at coordinate 237,462 of JAUIMM010000245.1, forward strand.
AGCCAATTATTACCATTCCATAAATTATACTAGATAAATGACTGTTATAATCTGATTAAATGTTGTTGGTTAGACAACTGTGCACATATCACAGGTAGTGACTTTATACTTCTCAGTTTCCACAATCATTGTCACAGAAGAACATTCTCATAACTACAGTAATTAAGATTGAATGTAGACATAGTTAGTGACGTCATACTCATACCCCTTTCATTGTGATAACCTGACTGTTGTCACCTTGTGTTACTTTGTTCCAGCAATTCTTAAGTGTATTAAATAACACAGTTATCACTCCTTTTATCGTTTCCACTGATCTGGTCCCATTCCGATAGTCTTCCTGTGCCTTTCGAAGTAGTATAATTATATTTGCCACTTCTCACATTTATAATGCACTAATCTTATATCTTTAGAAATTCTGTTTTCCACTGCAGAATCCTGCTCCCAGCATTGGAAAGGTTATCTCTTTGATGTATGTTTAGTTCACTTTGCTGAATGCAACAAAGATCTGCTAACTATTGACTTTCCTGAAATACTCCCTCATGTCCCCCCACACACTCAGCTATGCCAGGACTTTCCCTGTCTCTACATTTCTGTCTTACTGTAATGCCATTTTACAGGAAGAAACATGTATATTATATATATATTATATATATATATATATATATATTAGCAACCAGTGTAATAAGCTGCTTCTCTTAATGAAAGCAACATGTATTCCACTGAAAGTTAAAACATTTATAAACATGAGTGTAATATTTATTGAAGGCTATGTTGTGTATGTTACCGCAGCAATATGGTCAACATTGTGAATTACAGGAAAAGTGTCATATCATGGATTTATTTCAGGCATTATGTTAAAAGCATTAACACATTGTCATATGTGATGTTAGTATGGGCTAAGCTGCCACCTTGATAGATATTTGCCTACGCTTCCTAATGTCTGGCAGCTCTTTAGGGCTCCAGAGAAAGAAGACCAGCCTGCCCGGAACTATTCACATTCCCAGAGAATTGGGCTGTCCGGGAGCAAGATTATGTGAGCCGTGTTATTGTGGCCCCGCCCCCTACTGCTCAACGCTGCCAAATGCAGCTTTGTAACCAGGGAGGCGCAATAATGTGATTCGCTGTGTCACACCCCTACAGGGGTCCCAGATTAAAAGTCAGCACGTATACCATGACATGATAAAAATGGGATGCGGTTAAGATACCGCCGTCCGGAATGCAGATTGTTGGAATACCGACGCTGGAAGCTCGACCAGGAGCTAAAGATAGGCGTCTAAATCCCGACACCTATCTTTAGCCTGACGCTGAAATCTCGACGCCCGGCATCCCGAACGAAGGTAACCCGGGGCTTTCTAGCTGTTGGCCGCGGGGGGGGGGGAGGGTTAGGTTTAGGTACCCCCCGGGGAGGGTTAGGCTAGGGGAGGGGAGGGGGTTAGGCTCCACTGGAGGGAGGTTAGGGTTAGGCACCCCCCTGGAGGGTTAAGTTTAGGGTGCGGGAAGGGGGGGGTTAGGGTTAGGCACCCCCCAGGTAGGTTAGGGTTAGGCACCACTAAGGGAGGGTTAGGGTACTTAACAACCCTAGTCGGGATCTTCACTGTTCGGGCTTCCAGCGTCTGTATTTGGAATAGATCCTGCCGCATTACATACCAATTCCGATAAAAATGTACATGATAGTAATGTGACAATTACATGCATTATTTTTAGATCCATTTCAGTTGACATGACAAAGCTTCTGTAACAAAGTACAAATAAACATGATAACCATAAAAAGCAGTGATATCAGGATTTCATCTGAAATCTGCACCCTAACAGTTCGTAGCGGTGCAGTATCAATCTTTTCTTATGTAAAGGTCCTAAAAAATTCAGAAATTTGTATGTAATACACTTCACAACCTTTCCATTTAGGCAGATTTGTTTTTCACCAGAATTTGAATTGGTCAATCCTAAAAACCTAACTATTTGTATTTCGGCCAATGTAGAAGTTTCTCAGATAATTTAGAGACAAAATGTTTGCATCAACTCTCAGTAACTTTGTTGTAATTTATTTTCTGTTTGCCTAGGTTGAAGTCGACTGGGACAAAATCAGAGCCAAAATTGAGATGGAACTTGTGAAGGAGAGAGAGCGAGCGTCCACAGGCCCATTAGGCCCCAACACCAGGAGCAGCCTTTCTATGCAGCACTGAAATAATCTTTCCTATCAATGAAGTATATTCATTTATTTAATCATAGGATATATTGTTCACAAATGTGCAACCATTTACACTCTGACATTTTTGTACAGTTTTGAAAATGAAAGTAAATATTTAGTTACCATTGGTTAGAGTGCCCTTTTGTGTATGTGCAAACTGCATAGCCCTGTGTTATTCATTAACTCCTCTAGTGGCACTTCAATATTTTATTATATCATTCTTTCTGTATTTCACTACAGTATATGGTTATATATATATATTTGCAACCATGGGCCAAAAGTCCTCTCCAAATTAGTACTCTTCGCTAGGGAGGTATTCCAGTAATAATATACATTTTAGCCCACTTTGTACATTTGAAATCGTATAGTGGAGACGGCCATTTTGCTTCACTAGGAACCTGTTATATGGCTGAGACACTGACCAATTTCATGAAACACTAGTTAATTCCTTTATTTATATGAATATTGGTTTTAATATGCTAATGGAATCTTCTGTCGGTTGCTATTACCCAAATGTATTTTTATAAAAAAGGAAAATTGCTAATAATGGGTGTCTCCTCTTGATTTACATATTACATGATTACATCCTGCTTTACTAATATATCTGCAAAGTGCATAAACAGAAAATAATAAGAAATGTAAGAAATTGTGAGCGTGTACTCAAGGGATGTCATATTCTTTTTAGTATTCACAATCACTTTAATATGTGCTGTACATCAGAAACAAATTCATATTTTATCAAATTGGATAGATTTGTAGTTCCTCGTACATGATAGCTATAGTGTAGGGCTGTATCAGGCTTTATCCACCCGAGGCCTCTCTGCTGCTTTGAAACTACATTTCCTGGTTGAGCATTGTCTGACCTGGCTGGTAGAGTGTTCCATAACATGTCCTGCTGTGCCTTACCTGACGCTGGATTGTGGGGGCGTACAGGAACACCCTTCCATGACATGTCCTGCTGTGCCTTACCTGACGCTGGCTTGTAGGGCATGCAGGAACATCCTTCCATTACATGTCTCGGCGTGCCTTGCCTGACGCTGGCTTGTAGGTGGTGCAGGAATACCCTTCCATTACATGTCCTGCTGTGCTTTACCTTACGCTGGCTTGTATTTGGTGCAGGAATACCCTTCCATTACATGTCCTGCTGTGCCTTACCTGACGCTGGCTTGTAGGGCATGCAGGAACATCCTTCCATTACATGTCCTGCTGTGCCTTACCTGACGCTGGCTTGTATTTGGTGCAGGAACATCCTTCCATTACATGTCCTGCTGTGCCTTACCTGACACTGGCTTGTAGGGCATGCAGGAACATACTTCCATTACATGTCCCGGTGTGGCTTGCCTGACACTGGCTGGTAGGATGCGTAGAAACACCCTTCCATTCTACATGTCTCGGCGTGCCTTGCCTAACGGTGGTTTGTAAGGTGTGCAGGAATACCCTTCCATTACATGTCTCGGCGTGCCTTGCCTAACGGTGGTTTGTAAGGTGTGCAGGAATACCCTTCCATTACATGTCCGGTGTGGCTTGCCTTGTACTGGCTGCTAGGGTGTTCAGGAACACCGTTCCACAACAGCAGATAGCCTACTATTGGTATAACAATTATCAGGTATGGGTGTCTAATGTTATTCTATAAACACCTTTATTAGTGGGAAAAAAGTGTCTTCATATGCTCGTATGTATTGCATTGTCTAATTCATTCACGTTCTATTATGCTTTTTCATATACTGTAATATGGATATCTGGATTAAAACTGCATGCTATGCATAGTTTCTTGAAACCATTAATAGTACATGTAAAAACCTGTGAAGGCCTATTATTTATTATGTATATTTTATACTTGGAATATTTGTATAATGTTTTAAATAAAATACATATGTAAAAGGTTTCAGCCACATTGTTTCAAAGCACAGACGCCTGCCAAGTGTGTTTCAGGTTGCACAGCCACTTCTCAGGCCTTGGTACTGCACCTGTCTTTGAGGATTTGCTGGTTATGTCTAAAAATGTTCATGGTGAAGGACTGACTTTAAGGTCCAACCTACTAACACTTTAGGACAGCTTAGTTTTTTATTTATTTTTTTAAAAAGCTACTCCGTTTACCTGTACTGTATAAAAATCAGTGGTTTTCAACTCAAATAAAAGGTCATGTTTTCAGGATTTTTGTCAGTGACCCAGCAATATAGGTCAACTCGTCTGTGCATGACGAAAAAAATCCCCAAAAACTGTTTTGGGAGTACTTGAGGACTGGAGTTGAGAACCACGGTCTTAAATGATTCATCTGAGTAAGAAGTGTTTGGATTAACCCTAGTGTCACTTATTTATATATGTATTACATTGGTGATCATACACCTTCATATGAGGTTTTCTTTAAAAGTGCAACCATAAGATGCAAACACTTTCCATTACACACTGATGTGACTAGTCTTTGGCTTTTCAGAGCTGGAGGGAAAAATCCAGTATATTTGTAGAAAGACCAATGCTATGCCACCTCCATCAAAGCATGTAACACCATGGTAAAACAACCTCTCCACCTTTTTTTCTCTTTTACATCATGTCATCCTGCAAAATTAAATCTACTTTTGCATATACTGTATGTCTGTGCTCAGCAAGGAACTTCCCCAATCCACCAAATCCCTATTCGGATGGTGTTCTCATTTGCTCCTCTGCAGAAGTTGCCTTTTTGGCCTACAAATCCTTATAATTACACATACAACAAGGTGAGTTTGCTCAGCAGTCACTACATAGCATAATAATAGTATTTGTATGTCACAGATTTATAAGTAGTCAAATCAAGTGTAATAATTGCTAATATATATTTTCTAGACACCTAATTTGTTTTTAGCAAATTTGACCTATAAATCACCAGTTTTTCAAAACCTCCAAAAAAGAAAAAAAACTTCAGACACGTCAAAATTACAGCAGTCACAATTTACTTTTACAACGTCTCCAGTTTGAGGAGCTTGAGATTGAAAACCAGTGAGATAATGAAAACAAACAATTTCTTTTGTTTCATGTGAAGAGCTTCACAATAGGCCCTATCATTTCAAAGGCATTTCCATTGTGCACTACAGGTAGAGACCCCTTTGAAATGAATGGGGGAAAAAAATCCAACTATTAAGTAGATAGAAAAATTTGGCATAGTGACCCCCCTGAATCCTCAAACAGACAGCTTTATAGTGAGCTCACAAGCATGTGTCAGCATTGCCACAGTGAAAACTTTCTTAGTGACATGGAAGGACCGGTCCCTAATGGGAGCTTGGGTTGGCTGCAAAAAGACGAAAAAAAACAAACCACTCGGCCTCCATAGACTACCGGCATGAAAAGCACTAGGGGTAGTCTCAATAATCTTGTGCTGTAAATATTGAGGTTATGAACGGGATTAGGGACCAATGGATTAGGAGTTTTGCCTCCTTAGTGGACCCAGTATAATGTTAATCACAAGCAAGTTCTCAAGTGATGCTTGTGATCGTCTCACAGTGAAGGTGATTCCCAATAGTCTCCAGTATTAGTTGTAACACTGTCTATTTTTCTGCTTTAACTACAGAGGCATGACACCATCACTATCAACAGTCTGATGTGATTCTTCAACACAGATATGAGTGGAAAGGGATACAAAGGAGCTTCCATCTTTAATAAACTGGATCTGAGAATCTCCTATTATTTTCTATGTATCTGGGGAGGGGGTGAGTGGAAGGCTGCTTGCAATACCAGAGATGGGCACTATGAGTACCTCATTTTGCCAAATGGTCCAGCTGTCTTTCATTTTGAAACAGACCTTCACCCCACCTTTTCTTGGGCAACCAAACATGGCTTGCCCATTCTTCCTGAAGGTGAATGCTTCTGCTAATGGGTTCTTTGTGAGAAATTATACCTTGGAGAAAGAGAACTATTGCCTATTAAACATCCTGTCTATTAGAGACATCCCCTAGAAGGTACCTTTTCCCCTGTGATGTCTAAACAGATCATACAGACCTCCTCTACCTGCTACCAGCCAAGGGCTATATTTATGAAAAGGTAGATTTGAGGTTAAACTTTAAAGTGACACTAACATGTGCAAAAGTTCCCAAACTATGTCCTCAAGGCACCCTAAAAATCCAGGTTTTAAGGATATCCATGGTTCTATTCTACAGAAAAGAATGGCCATTTAGGAAACATCTGCAGAAAACCAGCATAATAAGATCAAATATGTTTTGCGCCCAGTATATTTAATATTGTATCTGAACGTTATGTAGATATAATGACGTTTGGTGCCTTACTAAGATTTATTGGCCTATTCCTTTGAGGACTTGGCACATTGTCACTTAACATCTTGCATTAAAACAATTTTCACTTTGTGTTAATAATCCTCCCCTTAAAACTACAAGAATGTGAGATCTGCTGTAATTGAATAAATGAATCATTCAGTAATGCTGCTGTGCTGTAAAGGTGGTGCTATATGTGCAGCCTATGTGAGTGTGAGTCCACCTGCTGATAGAGTGCTTGTTGCTTCCTATTGGTCTGCAGGTCATACCTCTCTCACAGACATATTTGGCAGACCAATCTTTTTTACCATTCAAATAATTTGTTACCCCTTTCGCAAGAAAAAAGATTAACAGGAACAAATACAGCAAGGTTCAGGTCCTGGTGTTCTACTAAGTAGAAACAGTAACTCTCCTAACCCGGAATTGCTCACTTACATAAAAGAAGCTCAAATATATTCCTTGTGGCACCTTGTATGCTTGCAGTGCCTCTGCTGAGAATAAACACAGTTGCACATAGAGACCAAATGCTAGTCTTTTTTTTTTTTTTTTTACCACATTCTCGTTACTTACACCAGCTACTAGAAGTGAAACTGACAGGTCATGTATACTTAGTAGTTACATACCTTCCAATAGGAATGGGTATGAAGTCCTGGCGACTGAATAGCCACCGGTTCATATTTCGACACCGGCAGCCCAAAGGGAGGAGATCCCGACAGGGCAGATGAGTACCCTACCCCTCTTCCCCCCCCCAAACCTCCCTTAGTGGTGCCTAACCCTAACTTCCCCCCCTAGTGCCTAACCCTAACCTCCCCTTTACCGCACCCTAAACCTAACTCTCCCCCCTAGGGGTGCCTAACGCTAAACCCCCAAGACTTAACCCTGCTGCGCTCTAAACCCCCCCCACACACACACACACACCCGCGCGGCTAACGCTAAGGGCGCCCTGGACTTACCTCGTTCTGGCTGGCGTTTTTTGACGTTCCAGCATCGGGATTAAGATAGGTGGCAGTATTTGGGAGGCATTTCCTCGTTGTCTAGGCATGAATAGTGAATACTGACTGAAGACACCGAGGTGTGCTAAGCCACAGCCAGGTGAGGTTTATTATATAATTACTTGGGGCTGGCTGAGACTGGGCTGAATTTCCCACAAGGCCACGACCCCTTGCTGTGAGGCCATGACCCCTATTTTGGCAAGAATATTATTGATCTTGTAAATTCCCGTGGGGGTGGTGGCGCATTTTGACTGTTTGCACTGGGAGCCAGTTGATATAGAAACGGCCCTGGATCTAGGGATAGCCGTGCAGCATGCCCCCGTTTTTTGTCATGCTGGGGGCATGCCCAGCACTTCCCAAGATGCTGAGTTGCACCCAGCTCCTCTCAATAGTGTATGATTGCCACTGCTCTGCTATGCATCTGTGCTATATATATGCTGTCACAATTCTGTGTTATGTGTGCAGTGATAAGTTCTTATACTTGATTGGAAGGCACTTCAAGTAAGGCTACATGGCAGGGATTCCCAAACTCTGGGCCTGATTCAGACCCGGTCGCAAGCGCTGAGTGCTCGCAACCGGGTCAGTGGTGGCCCAGAGAGCATGCGCATGACCCGGATAGCGATGGGCAATCTGTCGCTCCGGGTCTGGTACCAAAGGGGACGTGTTGTCAATGTTGAGTGACAGCACAACCCCTTTGGTGGGCAGGCCGGGGGAGTGGCTAACCAAACGGAGGCGTTCCCATGTGAACGCCTCCGTTTGGGGCCGGCCCCATTGACATCACGAGTGATGTCAGTGGCAGAGATTTCGGCTCTGTTATAGCCGAAATCTGTCTGGGGCTTGCGGCAACAAGACCCACCACAAGGGTCTTGTCGCAAGCCCGATGGTCGCGATGGTCTTGACCATCGCGACCATCTTCCTGGCCGCTCGCTATAGCTGTGGGTGGTCACCCACAGCTATGCGAGCGGCCAGGAGGCCATTCTAAAAAAAAAATAGCCCGGCCCTGATTCAGAGCGAGAGCGTCTGAGTCAGAGCGTCTGACTCTGAATCAGGGCCTCTGTCCTCAAGACACCCTATCAGTTTAGGTTTTAAGAAATATCTTTGCTTGTGCATAGATGGTATAGTCATACTGACTGAGGTACCAATTAAGTAATCTGTGCTTAAGTATGGATATCCTGAAAACCTGGGCTGTATGAGTGCCTTTAGGACTGAGTTTTGGAAGCACTGCTATATGGTAATAGTTTATTATGATTAATGGTTATATTAAAATGATGCACTATATTTTAAAGTGAAATTCTTATACTGAATTAACATTTTCTGAATTAATTGCACGGAAAAAAAAACCAATGCATCATCTTTGCTATTTGTTCCATGAACATCTATTGTTTTCATTGTGTGCCTTTTCTGCTTCTTTGCTGATGCTGCTTCATAATGACACTGGCATTCTGCTTTTCCAATTAAAAAGTTACTAGAGACTTTTATTGTGTTACTTTGAAGAAAAACAGCAGCTTAAAAATATTTCATGATCATCCCCAGAACAAAACCAGCAGGAGCTATAGTCACACCCACCTGCTGAAAGGAAAAGATTAGTTACAAAGCACTCTTCCATCACCCCCTGCTCAGTGTTGTTGCTCTCCCTCAGCCAGCGGAAGCAGGCAGGTTTTAGAGCTACAATTGTTCACATATTCCCAGTCTGAATCCTTACCACATGTTGGTTGAGTCTGGACTGTTAATGGTTGCTGCAGTTCAGATGGACCAATGGTATTAGAGGAAGCTCCAAGTTTATTAGAGGGGTGGGGTAGCCATTTTTTTTCACATAGCTGTGCACTATGGAGGATTCACGGGTGTGCTGGCCCACAGCAGGAGATTGCTACAATTGTGGCAGTTCCTTTAGGTGCAAGTGTTATGTTTTGATCAGGGTGTCTGTTCTAGTTCACAGGTTTTCCTGAACATACCTGTTCTATAAGGTGAATATGGATGCTTCACATAGAGCCTCATTTATCAACGAGTTTTATCATATGCATTTTTCAAACAGCTGACAGTTGGGAGCTGATTGGCTGGAGCACCATTATATTACACAATAATTTTTATCACTCATTGATACATGAGGCCCACAATTTTAAAAAATAATCTAAATCTCACTCCTGCAAACATAGAATATGTGCAAAAGAGGAGGACATACCCTTAAAGCTGGATACACACTAGACGATATATTGGACGATTTGTCTTTTTGGGACAGATTGGAATGACAAATCATTCAGTGTGTACACACTATTGTGCACTCCTGCACATCGTTCGTCGCATCATCAGATCTGCCTGCAGTGCAGGCCAATCTGAAGATTTGACGGCTGACACCATGGTTCTGGATACGGCAGTGGAATGACATATCTGGCGGTCGTACACCAGATCATGCTTTGTGTATGGACCGCCCAATCTATCGTCTAGTCACATCTGCCATCGCTGGGTACCCAGCTTAGCACTGTCAAACCTGTACACATAAGGTTTCTACAGATAAAACTCATGGTGCATTAATGACTTTAGGTGAATAAAGAAGAATTTATCAGTACTTTTCTGGAAATCAGGAATGCTGGGGATGGCTGCTTCCTCTCTCCAGTAGGACTAAAAAGATCCACAGTCTGCAAATTATGAAACAAGGGTAGATGAGGCTCTGACTAAGGGGGTCATTCAGACCCGCTCGCGAGCGGCAGGACGCTCGCAAGCGGGTCGATGTTCCCCACTGCGCATGCGCATGACGGAGGGAGCTCCGTCGTGCGCATGCGCGAGACCCAGCGAGCGACGGGCTCACCATCGCTCCGGGTCTCGCACCAAAGGGAGCGTGCTGTCGATGTTGATTGACAGCACGCCCCCTTTGGTGGGCGTGCCTGCCAGACGGTGGCGTTCCCATGGGAACGCCTACCACCTCAAGCCGGCCCCACTGACATCACTAGTGATGTCAGTGGGAGTGATTTTGGCTCTGATAGAGCCAAAATCACTCCAGGGCTTGCGGCAGCGAGACCCTACCGCAGGGTCTCCGTCGCAAGCACGATGGTCAAGATCATCGCGACCATCATCATGGACGCTCGCTATAGCTGTGGGTGGTAACCCATGAGGACGCTCCAAAAAAAGGTAGCGAGCGCTCTGGTCAGAGCGTTCAGCTCTGAATCAGGCCCTAAGTGTCATTTATACCTACTTGCAAGATTTCTAATCTCTAACCGCTGTACAAAACTTTGTCAAGATCAGCACTCACTTGAGCCTGCGTGGCATGGGTCTGACACAGAGTTAATAAGAAAACACTCCCCAGTATCTCTCTACTTTTTATTAAGTTGTCTGCCAACACTTAAGGTTGTTTTAGGAGCTACTCTAAATAGTAATTCCTAAGTCCTCCCTACAACTACAATTAAGTCCAAGTTGTCAGCACCCAAATAATAACCTGTAGTACAGATATGTAGTATGGATTAGCCAAATCCACATGAAAAATAGATCTGGTAAGAATTACAGAGGCCAATCTTATTAAATTAAGTTGAATATGAACAAAATATTAACAATGCTTAAAGTATATACAAAAACAATTAATAACAATGACTTACAAAGATAGTCTTAGGTAAATAATTTTCTTATAAACAAAAAGGAAAAAATTTATAGAACAGTCTCACTTACCTGAATCTGTTTGCGAGGGGGCACAAGAAGATGGAGCAATTCCCAATATCAGATTGACTCCCAAGAATTCTACAAAGTTCTGCATTTGGGATATAGTATTTATCCTTATTTAGATGTCAGGTTGCCTTCCTCCCCTTCCCTTGTTTTTTGGGTCAATGCAAATTAGCCAAGATCCTACTTGTCAACTCAACATTCTTTTGAAGGGGGAAAGACGGGGGTGTGACGAGACCAAATTCATGTTACTTAGAAGGGCAATCCTGGAATGTATAAGATCCCCATAAGTTTGCCAATATCTGTCTGTTGATCCTTTGGCAGTTCTAATGGGCAATACATAAATCTGCCAGCCTCCCCGTCACCTGGCATCTTCTCAGACAAATAACCCTGCAGCTGTACATTACATATCAAGGGTCTTTCACAGGTCACCATGCTGGTAATTTAAAGAAATACACTTAACATAAATGGTGCCTAATATCTTGTAATCTTTAATATAATCATGACATGAGAAAAGAAGAGCATTGAAACTTTCTTTAGCAGATATGTAAGCAATAACATTGGAGTTCTTGGCAAAAAAATAACAGGAATTACTGAAGTATTAGAGCACCAATGAACATTGAGGTAATTAAATAAAAATAAAATTCACAATGAGCTCAATGAAGAAAAGATTTGGAACATTTGCTCTGGAGTACATGCCCCCCTGGCAAACATCTTAACAAAAATACTTTACTTCCCTTTCAAGACACTGCATCAATTAGACATCCAACTGTAGTTTCTTGTGTTCCAAATTCCAATGTCACTAAGTGTCTAGCTAACACATCATGTAGCTAAATCAACCCACTAATATTATTAATATTAGGTTGACAGCATCATTGATACTTCAACATAGTCTGTCAGCATAGGGGCAAGAACTGCTTTTTCCAACCTAGTCAAGAGAGTAGCATGGCTACCAACCTATGCATGTGATACTTCAACAAATACAGACCATGTGGCATTTGATACCAGGGATAGTTTGTAGTTAAGGAGCAACTTGACAAAAGGCCACTGATGACAATAATAACAACAACCTTGAAGACAAAGAAGGAATGACTCCATAAAAGATAAAAGAGAAAGGTAAGACATTTAATATTTCTAAATCCAACCATGATGTTAAATTTTTTAACTGGAACAATTCCAAGCACCAAAAAACAATGCAGGTAGAGATGTAAAACAAATCAGACTAATTTGGGGAGCTTGTATCCAGCAAATGGATTGTCAGGATGAAAATTTGTTAATCTTCTGAGTTCCAGATTGGTCCTTAAACAAGATCAGAGGTGGATCGACAAATCTCTTTAGAATATACAATAGGGGAACTGTTGGGATGAGGGCCCCTATAATAATTAAAATAAGCTTGGATGTATCTCTCCACTCGCAGATTTTCTTTTCAGTTTTAATGGTTTATGTCCCATATTTAGTTCATGTAGAAAGTTCCTGGGACTTATCCAGACAGCAAAGGGACAGTTCTAGTAGGATGATGCCCTTTGGCGCTTCTTCAGCACCAGGACAAAAAAACAGGGCGTTCTAGTGGTGTCCTATATGGACAACCTATTGACCGCATCAGACATGAATCCTCCTTTCCATTAAAAAATGTGGAACACCGTAAAAGAGATGTCATTGGTCATCTATGAGAAAGGTTATATATGTATAGAAATTGAGTCTTTAGCACAAAATTTTCTAGAAGTTATTCTAGTCTTGAAATAGCAGAGGGCATTCATTCCCCTGTATAAAGGAGAGTTATGGTAAAAACTTACCCTAGTTAACTCTCTTTCTTCAAACTCCATAGGCTCCACAGGTAGACAATGGGGTATAGGTGGTACTTGGAGGACTGGACACCAACAGCAAAGCTTTTTACCCAGGATGCTCCGGTCCTTCCCCCTATACCCCGCCCACAGCCTGAGAGCAACTTAGTTTTGTTAACAAGCCCAAGGCAGGAGCAGGATAGAAGAGAAGGAAGACTGGTACACAGAAGAATCACACTCTCACACAGAGAAGGAAACAAGTGATCAATAGAAGAGACTAATAGAGGCCAGGTGCATCAGGGCGGGTGCCCTGTGGACCCTATGGACTTTGAAGAAAGAGAGATAACAAAGGTAAGTTTTACCATAACTCTCATTTTCTTCAGGGTCCATAGTGCTCCACAGGGAGACAATGGAGATGTCCCAAAGCAGTTGTTCAAGGGCGGGGACGCTTCTGAGCTGAGAGGAGAACACGGCACCCGAAGAAAGCATCCTGAGAGGCAAATGTATCAAAGGCATAGAACATAAGAAAGGTGTGGACAGAAGACCACGTGGCCGCCTTGCATAGTTCGGCAGATGCACAACAGCGGGCTGCCAATGAGGGACCCACAGAGAGTAGAATGAGCAGAGACTGTAGCCGGCACAGGAAGGCCAGTCTGCGTGTAAGCCTGTGAGATAGTCATGCGAAGCCATCTGGCCAGAGTCTGTTTGTTAGCTGGCCATCCATTCTTATGGAAGCCATATAGGATGAATCCGATTTCCTGATGGAACTAGTATGGTCCAGGTAGATCTTCAGAGCATTGACCACATCCAGAGAGGTTTCACCTGCGGAGAGATCTGGTGATTGAAAGGCCGGAACCACAATTTCCACATTGAGGTGGAAAAGAGAGACCACATTGGGAAGGAAGTCAGGGAGCATTCGAAGAACAGCCCTGTCCGGATGAAAGATTAGAAATGGGGAGCGACAGGGAAGTGCCCCTAAATCCGATACCCTATGGGCAGGTGCTATAGCCAGAAGAAACAAAGTATTTGCAGTGAGCAAATTGACATCTACTGAATCCAGGGGTTCAAATGAAGGTTCCTGAAGTGCGTGGAGAACCACTGACAAATCCCACAGAGCCACAGGAGGGACAAAGGGAGGTTGTATATGTAGAACACCTTACAGGAAGGTGTGAACATCCGGTAGAGGAGTAATTTTGAGCTGGAACCAGATGGACAGAGCAAAGACGTGCACCTTCAGAGAGGCTAAACGGAGTCCATGATCCAATCCAGCTTGAAGAAAGGCAAGGATTCTAGAAACCCTAAAAACCTGAGAGTCATAGTTTCTAGTAGCACACCACTGGAAATATGTATGCCACACTCAGTGATAAATCCTGGCAGAGGCCGGTTTACGTGCTCTAAGCATGGTCTGGACCACAGAGCTGGTAGACCTTTAGACCTTAGGAGGGATGTCTCAAGAGCCAAGCCGTTAAAGACAGACGGGCCAGGTCCGGATGTAGACATGGACCCTGAGACAACAGGTCTGGTCATAGAGGAAGTTGTAGCGGAATGTCTATGGAGAGAATTTTAAGATACTACTAACAGGACCATGCCCCCTTCTTTCTTGAACTTCCAAAGAACTTGAGGCATAAGGGAGACTGGAGGAAAGAGGTATGCCAAATTGAGGGTTCACTTCACAGATAATGCATCCACGTAGGCTGTTCTGGCCCTGTACACTGGAATCTTGTGGTTGTGTCGTGAGACCATGAGGTCCACGTCCAGTAAACCCCATTTGTCCACCAGGAGCTAAAAAACTTCTGGATTGAGAGACCACTTCCCTGCATGCACATTGTGATGGCTTAGGAAATCTGCCTCCCAATTGAGAATCCCTGGGATGAACACTGTGGAGATGGCTGGGAGATGGCATTCGGCCCATGTGAGAATCCGAGACACCTGCCATTGCTGACTGACTTTGAGTGTCTCCTTGGCGATTGAGGTAGGCCACTGCTGTGGCTTTGTCAGACAGTACTTGTACAGGTTTGCCCTGAAGAATCTCCTGAGCCAGAGTGTGGGCTGTGTAAATGGCTCAGAGTTCCAGTACATTGATTGGTAGGACTGCCTCGGCTGGAGTCCAGCGCCCCTGGAAGGAGTTCTGGCGCTGGAGTCACTGCGTCCCACCTGTGGAGGCTTGCGTCCATTGTGAGGAGCGCCCAGTCCGGGTTCCAAAAGGGCGACCCTTGTTTAGGTGGGACATGTGTAACCACCAGGATAGGGAAGGCAAACCTCCGGAGAGAGGCCCATCATCTGGGATCTGATGAGTTGAGGCAGCCCATTCCACCTGGAGAGGATCAGGTGTTGTAGGGGCCTGGAGTGAAATTGAGTGAACTCCACTATGTTGAAGGTGGACACCATAGATCCCAAGATCTGCATTGCAGAGTGAATTGACACTTGGCAACTGTGGAGTAATCTGCGCACTCGGTGCTGTAATACAGAGATTTTGTCTGCTGTCAGGAAGATTCTCTGAGAGTCCAGGAAGGCTCCCAGATGTACCATTCTTCGAGAAGGGGTCAGGGAAGACTTTCTCCAGTTTATCAGCTAACCATGCGTTTGTACAAAAACAATGCTTACTTGTAGATGGTGGTGAAGAATTTCTGGGGAGCTTGCTAAGAGCAAGACATCGTCCAAGTATGGGAGCAGTCTGATCCCCTGACGATGAAGATAGGCCGCCATAACTGCCATGATCTTGGTTAAGACCCGAGGAGCTTTAGAAAGTCCAAAAGGCAGTGCTTGAAATTGGTAATGTTGCTGTAGTACAGCAAACTGGAGATACTGCTGATGAGAAGGCGCTATAGATACATGTAGGTAAGCGTCCTGAATGTCCAGATACACCATAAAGTCCCAAGGCTCGATAGCTGGAACAATAGAGCGTAGGTTTTCCATACAAAACCTGGGCACCCTGATAAATTTGTTCAGATACTTGAGGTTGAGGCCTGTTCGGCTTTTGAACCAAGAAAACGGTAGAATAATAGCCCTTCTGTGATGAGGGGACCGGAATTATTATACCCGAGAGCAAAAAAAAATTTGCCCAAAAAATATGAAGCCTGCCCTCTTATGTGCATCCAGCCAGCCCCCCTTTCTGTGCGTCCAGCCATACCCCTCTTGTGTAGATACAGCCAGCCTCCCCTTATGTGTGTCCAGCCAGACCCCCTTATGTGTCCAACCAGACCCCTTTATGTGTCCAACCAGACCCCCTTATGTGTCCAGCCAGCTCCTCTTATGTGTCCAGCCAGGCCCCCTTATCTGTCCAGCCAGGACCCCCCTTACCTGTCCAGTCAGCCCCCTTATCTGTCCAGCCAGCCCGCCTTATGTGTCCAGCCAGGACTACCCTTATGTGTCCAGCCAGCCCCCTTATCTGTCCAGGCAGGACCCCCTTATGTGTCCAGCCAGCCCCCTTATCTGTCCAGCCAGGCCCCCTTCTGTGTGTGTCCAGCCAGGTCCCCTTATCTGTCCAGCCAGTCCCCCTTATGTGTCCAGCCAGCCCCCTTATCTGTCCAGCCAGACCCCCTTCTGTGTGTGTTCAGCCAGATCACTTATCTGTCCAGCTAGTCCCTCTTATCTGTCCAGTCAGCCCCCCTTATGTGTCCAGCCAGTCCCCCTTATCTGTCCAGCCAACCCCCTCTTCTGTGTGTGTCCAGCCAGTCCCCTCCTCTGTGCATGTCCAGCCAGCCCCCTCTTCTGTGTGTGTCCGGCCAGCCCCCCTCTCCTCCGCTTTTTACCTGTGAGAATGGCACCTGTGAGAGAATTTTTGTAGCACCCCCCCACGCATCAATAATACTTTTAAACAGAAACAATATTTTCTAGTTTTTAATAAAAAAAAAAATTATTTCACAAAAGAAAAAAAGCATAAGCCCCTGGGACTGCCTGCCCCATGTGCCCCCTCAGTCATGCCCTATTAACCACAGTAGTGCCCAATATGTCATGCCCACCGTAGTGCCCCATGTGCCCCAACCCCAGTAGTGCCCCCTATACCCCGATCACAGTAGTGCCCCATATGGCCCAACCATAGTACCCCATATGCTCCATCACAGTAGTGCCTCATATACCTCCACCACAGTAGTGCCCCATTTGTCTCACTGATGTGAGGATGTGTCTGTGTGGTGCTGTGCTAAGATTCTTGTGTACAGACACTCATCTGTAGTGAGATTGGTGGCTGCATGACCAGGTGGAGAGGCTCAGCCACCAGGAGGATGTATGGGCGGGCAGGGCTTAAGTTCAATGTGCAGGACACAGAGTGTCCTGCACAGAGTCTCTCTGCCTTTAGTGTCCTATCTGTGGTGTGCACGGCAGGCTGATGACTGGACCCCCGACCTGCCGCGTCTGTGCGGAGGCGGGCCAGTCCATTATGATGTTTTACTGAGATCCTCGGAATTGGTCAGTCCCACGATGCGCCTGTGATGTGAGGCTGTACATGTGAAACAGGTCATGAGCCGGCCCTACTATGCACCGCAGGGAGGGTTAGTGAATCCTTCCTCTGCGCCACGCCCATGTGTGACACAGTATGCCCGGCGCTTTCCCCTGGGGTTGGGGGGCTGGCTCACCGGGGTTTCAGTTGGCCACCTTTGTTAGACAGCGCTGACAGGCTGTAACAGCAGCACAACAGATGATGATGGGCCTATTTTGATAGAGAGCTTGAAGCTGCAGCTCCATCCACCCCATTGTTAATCCATCCCTGTATGGGCCCCTATATTAGTGGGGGCCCTCATCACTGGCCCTGCACCAATTGCGAATGCATGATATTTTCAGAACAAGGGGTAGAATATTAGCACATGGTCCCCTCATGTCTTACTGAGGCTGTAAGAAAAATGAAGGAGCCCATGTGCTCAAGCCAGGGGGAGAGATACGATAGTATTGTAAAAGTTTTATTAGGTGGTAGTGCAACTTTAATATCAATAAATTACTACTTTCATTGCTCTTTAAAAACAATAAAAGCAGAGAATGATAGTTTGTGTCTTGGGTTGAGTGTTAATATGGAATCCTTTGAATTTTAATGGATGTTAAATTGAAGTGAAAATATAAATGGAGTTATAGCTTTCTATGCATTCATTTGGATGTACTTTTAAAGTTCTAGCACTAAATATTTACCATTTGTACCATCACTTCAGGGCAGACTTAGTAAACTGCAAATCTAGGTACAGTACTGTAACATCATAGAACAAATACAAAAGAATATACACTCTCCTTTCTCTGGCATGCAAAGAGTTACGTATTTTGGTGAGGAAGTTAGTATAAACATATCTGAAACAATACTGCTCGGCAACTGGAAATCTTTTATATGATTATAGGTTTCAGCTACAACTTGCAGTTATACAGATGGAACCACAGATTTAAAGAAGGAAAATGCTGTGGTTACCGTCTCTTCATTAAGTTCTAAGGAGCAGTATACAGTAGTTAAGAACTCAGTGGCAAGAGAGAGTTAATGTTAATGTTCTGGTGCATTTTACATTTATATGGTAACTGCTATTGTAGTTAAATACCATTCAAGGATTATTATTTTAAAGTTCCTGCATAATATGATGCTGGTTTCCCAGAATGTTTCTGTGAAATTATATTTTTTTAATTATAGCAAGGTGTACCAAATAAATAAAACAGTCTTATTATACTTAGAAGGCTTCAGTATATTCATTAAGAAGCATTTCCTAAACACTGATTGCTTTTCCAGTTGCTTATAAATAGATATGAACAGGATGTATGTTGCCAGTATTTGTACACAACTGTTTATTAAAGTCTAAGGGGCACAATACAAGCTGGAACACAACCTGATTAGTTGAGGAGAGAAACATTTTACTGCAATCAATACCTTTTGTTGGCTCAAAATAGGCTGTTTACATTAAGCCAACGGCTGAAAACCTAAAAGCAAAGTACTTTTCATGAAAAACAAAAAATCTAATTTCATTTTAAAAAGTGGTGCTTTAGAGTACTGTATGTCACCAGATCCCCTAATCCAGTTGAACAGGCTGTATTCTCATGAACCTTGGTTCAGCTCAGAAAATGGCTGCCATCACTGCGTTTGAGACACAGGGGTCTATTTACTAAGCAGTGTTAGGAGACAGAGTGAAAAGTGATAAGAAAGAGATAAGGTGCCAGCCAATCAGCCCCCAACTGTCATTTTTCAAACACAGCCTGTGAGATGACAGTTGGGAGCTGATTGGCTGGCACCTTATCACTTTTCACTCTGTCTCCTAACACTGTTTAGTAAATAGACCCCTTCAATTCTCTTAAAGCATTATTTCCACTAAGAAGAGAACCTATCCTTATACAGTAGCTCTGCCACCTCTCTAGAGTCCAGGCCGTTTGTTCATGAAGCCTTTTTACCTTTGATTCCATGGATAGACTGACAGCCCCAGGCCCAGATGTAACCATAAATAACACCTATTACACCATACTTGACTACTTTTGAAATCTAGTTTCAGAGAGATTATATTCGCACTGTCGAGGGGGTTGTACCATGCTCTGTGCAAATGGCGTGTCTAGCTTCACCCATGGGCATATCTATTGCCAGGGCCGAAACTAGGATATCTGTCACCCGGTGCAAGGCAGCAATTTTGCGCCCCCCTCCCTTCCCGTACCTGGATTTTGTCCCTGCTCCTCCATAAGGCAGTGCATTACTCAGACGTCCCTGGTATAGTGACTTACATTATTCCATACACCATAATGCCCATTACACATTATGCCACTGTAATGCCTATTACCAAAGTGCCACTTACATATTTGCCCGACACCATTTTATGCCCCACAGTAATGCTTCTAATTACTTTAAAATTACCTGCTCGTTGCCATGGGGTTTCATGCTCGTTGCCAGGGGTTACATGCTCATTGCCAGGGGGTTTCATGCTTGTTTTCAGGGGATTTATGCTCATTGCCAGGGGGTTTCATGCTTGTTGTCGGGGGTTCCATGCTCGTTGCCATGGGGTTCCATGCTCGTTGCCATGGGGGTTATGCTCAGCCAGGGGGGTTTATGCTCGTTGCAAGGGGGGTTTGAAGGGAGAAGATGCAGCTCTCAGCATCCTCTCCCTGCAGCGCCAGCGTTACCGGCACTTCCGGGAACGCTGTGTGCATTGCGCTCTGCTAACAGACACTAGAGGTCCAGTAGGACCTCTAGCATCTGTCTCTTCCTTGACGGCGGCCATTTTTTGATGGCCGTTTTCAGCAGAGTCCATGCGGACGGCTAGTCCGCATGGAATCTGCTGAAAACGCCCATCCAAAAATGGCCGCCGCCAAGAAAGAGACAGACACTAGAGGTCCAGTAAGGGCCTCTAGCATTAGTCTCCTCTTCGGCGGCGGCCATTTTCAGATGGCAGAGTCTGCTTTTTCACCCCCCCCCGCAACCCTCCCGGTGCACGTGCACCTCTAGCCCCCTCCTAGTTGCGGCCCTGCTATTGCCACTCAGGAGCAGGGGCGCCGATAGAGGGGGCAGCAGGTACAAATTGCCCGGGCTTGCTGGGGGGGCCCGGCGGGAGCCTGGGTTCGGCACCGCTCCCCCCCCCTCTTACATCACAACAGCCCAGCACACCCTGCTGTGTGCTGTGCGGCACTGGGAGACTGCTAATGGCTGCTAAGAAGCAGCCACATCAGTCTCCTATGCCTGTGGGGGGGCGATCAAGCTGATAGCACCCCCCACTGGTTATGCGCCGGGCTGCGGGGCAAAACTTTTTTTTTTACCTAAGTGGGCATGGCCACGCCTCCCACGATTAGGCCAGGCGGCTCTCGACGGGCCTGCTCAGGAGTGTGTGCTGCAGTGGTTGTCCACCCTGACTTGCATCAGCCCTATGCTACAGTAGGTGCACAATCTCAGTGTGAGTATGGCCTACAATGTGCGCAGTTAAGCATCTCAGTCATAAACAACTTCTGCGACATGCCCACTACAGTCCAATAACATGACCATCATGTACAGCAGGGATGGGGAAGCTCAGGCCCGGGGGCCGTATAAGGCCACCGGAATCATTTGGTCTGGCCCTCGGAGCTTTTGTCTGTTAGCCTCATCGGGATAGCAGGGTGCCTATAATGGTACACTGCAGCCAGAATCTATGCAGCAGTGCTGCCTGGAGCATTCTTAGGATACTTCAGACGGTCACACTGCTGCTCTTACAGCTCCCTGGAACATCCTCCAGGCATGCTGTAATCCCTGGAGAGTGTGGCCCGTCCCCGTGTGACATCACATGGTGGGGGCATGGCCTGCACCGGGCCCGCGATTAATCTTATATATATATCAAAAGGCTCTCAGCAGAAAAAAGGTTCCCCACCCCTGATGTATAGATTCATAGAAATAGAACAGGTACATAGAATAGAAACATTTTCCCTGTATCATCTCTATGTGTCAAATTTCTGGATTTTTAAAATGTAATATTAATAAATATATATATATTCAAAGAAATTGTTGTAGGGATCCAAAGACATTCTTAAAATGTGACTTTTATTGGTAAATTCATCAAATAGTAACAAAATGAAATATAAATTGGGTGGCATTGGTGAATATCGTGATATAGGGCTGTATTCAATTGCTGCCAAAAAGTCCCGGACTTTTCGACTACTGGACCGCGTGTTTTTGGCAAAAACACTTTCCGTGCGCACGACCGCTTTTCATCCTATTCAATTCCAAAGGAAGCGAAAACGCGCCCCGGCTAATCTTAATCAGGCGAAAAGGGCTGTCAGATTTGTGGAAACCAGACTGACACCCCCCAAAAGATGCACTGACATAGGGGATCACTATGGATACCCCCGAATAGCCCTGTTGAAGGTATTTGGGGTGCTTAAATGCTGTCCATTGCTGCTATTTAGCGTCTTTACACAAGTAGTGAAGAATAGCATTTAGCAGGGTTTTTTTTGCAAAAAAAAGTAGTCTCAGCATATTTGGGGTACATGAAAATGGGTGCTAGCATGGTTAAAAATTGCTAAAGTGAGGTTTTAAAACCATAAAAAACACACCTTCAGCAAACACCTGCAATCCAAAAAACACCTGGGGCATACTTGGGGGACGCCGTGGAGTCTATTTCGCTAGTTTTCAAGTTTGTCCCCCAACTTTGAACTTTTTCGCCCCCAAAACAAAATAACTTTTTGGAGGGGATCAAAAGTATTTTTTAAACTTTTTTTTTTTTTTACACAGGGGTGTTCCCGCAACTTTGCACCCCAAACCCACAATTCTGCACTTTTTTCTGCCTCCATTCTGAGGCGAATCTTTTCCGCTGGTTACAAGGCGCAGACTTTTCGCACCAGCAAAAAGTCTTTGCAATTGAATACGGCAGAAAGTTTCCGACAGGCAAAATTATGTCATCGGCCCATAGTGTTCGAGTGAAATAAAGTCACAAAAATGTATGAGTATTGTTATTCTTGGTTGTACATACATCCACTATAGTAGTGTAATCCAAAATATATGCAGAAATTAGATTCTGAATATGATCTTATAATGTGGGTGATCTGCATATAATGTGGGTGACCTGCCCTTCTGCTCCACGGAAGGTTTCTATCCTCCCTTAGCACGCCTTAGGACAGCTGCGTTACGATTTGACAGGTGTAACTCCCCACCTGCAACTGTCCATGGAGCGGGTCGCGCAGGTTAAATTCCACCAGGAATATTCCTGTATATTCAGGGAAGTGTATACAGTCTGGTGGAGCAGGCTATAGTTATTAAACACCATTGTGAGGTGAATTTCCTTATAAAAGTTATCAATGTCAATAATAGTTGTTATAATAAATATCTCTGATATCCTGTGAAAATAGGTAATTAACAAATGCATTTCTTATATCAGAGGTTAAAGTGTATAACAATCGTGTGTATTGTCACAACCTCACATTGCAAACATTATTTGTCACACATCTCCAGCTGTAGGTGCAGAGATACAGTACCTTGCAAAAGTATTCACCCCCTTGGCTTTTTACGTTTTTTGTTACATTACAAACTGTAATTTATTTATTTATTTTATTATATGAATTTTATGTGATGGATCTGCACAAAATAGTCTAATTTGGTGAAGTGAAATGAGAAAAATATATATAAAAAAGAATCTTTATAATTAAAATTCTGAAAATTGGCATGTGCATATGTAATCACCAATTACCTTCAGAGGTCACATTAGTGAAATAAAGTCCACCTGTGTGAAATCTAAGTGTCACATGATCTGTCAGTATAAACACACCTTTTCTGAAAGGCCCCAGAGGCTGCAACACCACTAAGCAAGAGGCATCACACCATGAAGACCAAGGAGCTCTCCAAATAAGTTAGGGACAAAATTGTTGAGAAGTACAATTCTGGGTTGGGTTATAAAAAAATATCCAAATTTTTGATGATCCCCCAGAGCATCATCAAATCAATCATCATCAAATGGAAAGAACATGGTACCACAACAAACCTGCCAAGAGAGGGCCACCCACCAAAACTCACAGACCGGGCAAGAAGGGCATTAATTAGAGAAGCAGCACAGAGACCAAAGGAAACTGTGAAGGAGCTGCAGAGTTCCACAGCAGAGACTGATGTATCTGTGCATGTGATCACAATAAGCCGCACACTCCATAGAGCTGGGCTTTATGTAAAAGTGGCCAGAAAAAAGACATTACTTAGTGATAAAAATAAAAAGACACGATTTGAGTTTGCCAGCAGGCATGTGGGCGACTCCCCAAATGTATGGAGGAAGGTGCTCTGGTCAGATGAGACTAAAATTTAACTTTTTGGTCACCAAGGAAAACGCTATGTCTGGTGCAAACCCAACATATCCCATCACCTGAAGAACACCATCCTCACAGTGACACATGGTGGTGGCAGCTTCATGCTGTGGGGATGTTTTTCAGCAGCAGGGACTGGGAAACTGATTCGAGTTGAGGGAGAGATGGATGGTGCTAAATACAGGGATATTCTTGAGCAAAACCTGTTTCAGTCTGCCTGTGATTTGAGAGTGGGACGGGGGTTCACCTTCCAGCAGGACAATGACCCGAAGCATACTGCTAAAGCAACACTCAAGTGGTTTAAGGGGAAACATTTAAATGTGTTGGAATGGCCTAGTCAAAGCCGGGATCTCTAACCAATTGAAAATCTGTGGTCAGACTTGAAGATTGCTGTTCACAAGCGGAAACCATCCAACATGAAGGAGCTCGAGCAGTTTTTGCCTTGAGGAATGGACAAAAATTCCAGGGGCAAGATGTGGCAAGCTCATAGAGCCTTATCCAAAGCGACTTGCAGCTGTAATTGCCACAAAAGGTGGCTCGACAAAGTACTGACTTTAGGGGGGTGAATAGTTATGCACGCTGAGATTTTCTATTATGTTGTCCTAAATGTTGTTTGAGTCACAATATAAGAAAACCACAACTTCACAGTTGTAGGCATGGTCTGTGAATGAAATGATGCACACCTTCAAACAATCCATTTTAATTCCAGGTTGTGAGGCAACAAAACATGAAAAATGCAAAGGGGGGTGAATACTTTTGCAAGGCACTGTATGTCAATCTTAGGTCACAGTTTCACATTGCAGACATGAGTGGTATGACACAGTATCAGTAATTCTGATTGAAATCACTCAGTAGTGGCTCGTAAGCTGCACTACAGAGGTTAACAATGTTCTACAAATGTATCAATAGGTTACCATTATTCCTGTATGTTAGTAACACTATAGCACATTTCCCATCAATCAGCCATCCAAACTCCAGCCATCCAAACTCTACTGTGATAATATACATAGGGGTCTTTTCATCAAAACTATAAAATATGATGTGTTAATTAAGTTTAGAACCCACATTAAGTTCGACCTAAATAATATTTATCATCATGCCTCCTATACATAAGTATGTCTTCCAAAAATCTGTCGGAGACAGCTTTTCAGAATAGAGATACATTTCTCTGGCTGCTCCGGCTTAACGATGCTGTATTCTGTGATGTGCATGCGCTGCCTCTGTACACAGAATAGATATTTAATAATATATATATAGCCTCAATCTCACTCTCTATAATTTATATGGTTATATATATGTATATATGGTATACGTTCAGGAAGCCGGCCGTCGCAATGCCGACAGCCGGCTTCCCAACTACTTAATCCCAGCGAAGTTTGAATGACAGGTGTCTAAATCTATATGGTACCACATCTATGGACAAGGGATGTGTATGGGATGCCGGCGTTCGGGATCCTGGCGGTCAAAATCCAGACGTCGGCATCCTGACAGGGTTAGGATACTGACACCTGTTTGTAGGTATCCTATCCCTCCCCATCTCCCTACCCTTAACCCTCCTTCCACGGGGTCCTGAACCTAACCTCCCCCTCCCTGCACCTTAAACCTAACCCTCCCCCCTAGTGCCTAACCCTAATCCTCCCCCTAATGCCTAACCCTAACCCTCCCCCCAACCCTGCTACTTACCTTTGGGATGCCAGTGCCGGTATTCTAAGCGCCGGCATCCCCTGTGTCTGGATGCTGAATGTATCTCATGGATAGAGGGGACACACTTCCCTTCAGCAGCATCATGCAGCAGCGGGGAGAACATTTAAGGCAGTGGGAGTCGGAAGAGGGAGAAGGAGGAGGGAGTGACGAGGGGGGGGAAGGAGGAGGAGCTCACAGCCACTGCAAGCAAACATGGATATCTCACTGCTACACACGCTACTGTGTAAACAGCAGCTTGTGAAGCCATTCGGGGCTGTACGCCACAGCTGCACAGTCAAGTTGCTAAATAGCCTAATATCTAGATCCCCATACTAAACTATGGGGAGCGTGGAAATATTGTGGCAGGACTGATAGAGCAGGAAGCTCCCAACTGACATCACTGCTGATGTCAGTGCGACCGCCCACAAAACGGCAGGCGTTCTGTCAGGAATGCCTCCGTTGTGTAGCCACCCCCCCGCCCTGCCTACAAAATGGGGCGAGCTGTCGATCAACATCGACAGCCGCCCCTTTTGTAGTGAGTTCCGGAGCGAGAGAATTTCTCTCTCGCTCCGGGACTTGCGCACGCGCAGTGCGGCCGCTGCGCGTGCGCAGGGCCTTAACATCGACCCGGTTGCGAGCGCTCGGCGCTTGTGACCGGGTCTGAATGAGACCCATTGTGTGGTGAATTTTGAGGACACAAATGATTTACTCCATTTTGGATAAGGCTGTAACATAACAAAATGTTGAAAAAGTGAAGCATTGTGAATACTTTCCGGATATACTGTACTATAATATCTGGTATGTGCTACCATCTGGCGACAATGAGACTGTTGCTAACGTTTTAAACCAACCACAGGCCACAATCATTCGCTCTCTCTGTTCCATTGTTGCACAACTTACCAATCATTTGCTCTCTCTGTTCCATTGTCATACAACTTACCAATCATTCCCTCTCTCTGTTCCATTGTCATACAACTTACCAATCATTCCTTCTCTCTGTTCCATTGTCGCACAACTTACCGATCATTCGCTCTCTCTGTTCCATTGTCATACAATTTACCAATCATTCCCTCTCTCTGTTCCATTGTCATACAACTTACCGATCATTCCTTCTCTCTGTTCCATTGTCATACAACTTACCGATCATTCGCTCTCTCTGTTCCATTGTCGTACAACTTACCAATCATTCCCTCTCTCTGTTCCATTGTCATACAATTTACCAATCATTCCCTCTCTCTGTTCCATTGTCATACAACTTACCGATCATTCGCTCTCTCTGTTCCATTGTCATACAACTTACCGATCATTCGCTCTCTCTGTTCCATTGTCATACAACTTACCAATCATTCCCTCTCTCTGTTCCATTGTCATACAACTTACCAATCATTCCCTCTCTCTGTTCCATTGTCATACAACTTACCAATCATTCCCTCTCTCTGTTCCATTGTCATACAACTTACCGATCATTCGCTCTCTCTGTTCCATTGTCATACAACTTACCAATCATTCGCTCTCTCTGTTCCATTGTCATACAACTTACCGATCATTCGCTCTCTCTGTTCCATTGTCATACAACTTACCAATCATTCGCTCTCTCTGTTCCATTGTCATACAACTTACCAATCATTCCCTCTCTCTGTTCCATTGTCATACAACTTACCGATCATTCGCTCTCTGTGTTCCATTGTCATACAACTTACAAGTGCAGTCAATGGGAAGTGCAGCTTCCCGACCTCGTGTGACTGATTATGCTTACTGCAAATTGTGATAGCAAATTGAGTGGGGTTTCTAAGAAATAAAAAATAAAAGCATTTGCAGGAAGAAAATGTACGCTGGACAAACATGAAGATATCTTCATTTTTGGTAAACAGAAACGACACTTGGCAAGTTCAAATAAAGCTTTAACTCTTCATCCCCATTTTCATTTCATTCATCCCCATTCACTTTTGGGTAGAAGTACATAGGCGGGGGGGAAGGGAGGTATGGGGCGCAAAACACAATCTTTAGCCACCCAATAGAAATCATCGGGGGCAACTTCCCCCCCAGTTCCTTTGGCAAACGTAGGATTTCTGGAGGGAGGGTTCCATTTCCTTGATTTTAGAGTGAAAGTAGCCAATCCATGATGAGGGCACAATTAGTACTTATCCAGCTTTAATATGCATAATACAAGTGCATTAAGTGTCATGATTCCAACACATACAAGAACAGTGATCACAGTAAGCCATTAATGTGGCAGTAGGACCATCCTGCCTGAGCTGAATGTTTTTATTTCAGATGTGGGCACCATTCTAGAGAATTGGAGCAAGTCTGTGAGTCTGGGGGTGCAGCAGAAGAACCTAGCACTGCACTGGTGATAAATGTACATATTGGTCTTGTCATGCACTGGATAGTGTATTATTATACAGTATTAATAATTAACCCTATAGATGGTCTATGGCAGTGCACCCCTAACAGTGCATGTTTTCCAGATCTCCTAGTTGGTGCACAGGTGTATTTATTACTGGCTGACACATGTGGTGCTAATTATTTAGTTTGATACTGAGAAGAACATGAAGCACTTGTAAAATTCTGTTCTATTATTATTTATATTTTGGTCATAGTGTAGGCTGGGGAAAGGGGTTTCCAGGCAACTGAAAAAAAAACCTTTGTCTGCCTTTGGGTTCCTACGCCTCTGCATATAGGGCTAATTCAGATGCAGCTGGCCATGGCAGCCTACTTATTTGGTCATGTCAATGTGAATATCGGCCCATCTATATGAGCTTCCATGTGTCTGGATGCATATGTGTCGCACCGTCCACTGATTTTCCATCTGAGGCTGCAGCCATCATCTACTATCAGCACTTTCCCCCACCCTATGCTGTGTACAGATCATCCTTCAGATACAGGTGTACCATTTGCACATTTCTGGCTAAACTCTACCATTAACATAAGTATAAATGAGGTCCTTAGCGCATATTTGGCCAAGAATGTGAGTCCATTCACCATGTCAAGAGAAACCTATGTTTGCAGCCATGCGTGAGGTGGACCATAATTTAGATTTCCACACAAATGGAAATGTGCTGCTTGTCTGTATATTATGCAGTCAGTACACCTTAATAGTATTGGTTTGGGAGCGCTCTGGGATGTCTCTACCCATATTGGGTAGAGCTGTTGGTCTCTAGGACCTGCTGCAGTTCGGTCAGGAGGCCTGACCTCCGATATGCTCTACTGTGCAGCTTCTATTGGTGTCCACTATGCATGGATGTGCCCTGAACACTCTATCCACAGTTAATGTCATACAAGATCACAGGTCTCCCAGTTACCCTGTACCACCACCGCTTGTATTGGGGAATGCACCACTACCACCAGGGTGTATGCTCAGCTATTACCCAGCGCACTACAAAGCCCATCTAACCCAATCGCTCCAGGCTGCACTAACCACAGTAAGTACCTGTTTAACCCTGTGTCTAAAGCCACATGTATTCTATCTGGTTATTAAACCTAAAACCTGGTAAAGTTGTCTCTTGTGTGGACGAACCACCATATACATATCCTCTATGCAATCCCAGCACACCAGTACTCCTAGGGCCACAGAGTGCTGCTACAAGCCCACTCTGCACATAGGTAATTGCCCAGTACCCAAATCTGCATCATGATGCAAATCCACACTCTGCTCATATGTTATGGGCCCAGAAACCTGCTAATAAATAGAAAGTTACTTACAGTGGCGGTTTCTACATTTAAGTTGGGGGGAGGCTGCAAGTGTGCACATGCCAGATTGATGAATGCGCATAAAACAAACTTGTCTCTAGAGGCCAGGTCAGCTGCAGCCCATAGAGGCCAGGTAACACTGACATAAAAGTAGTGACTTCCCATTGGACAAAACCCCTTCCCCCTGGGACTGCTTGTCCCATGTTCCATTAGCATAAAACGCTTCCAATGGCCCACATTGTGCAGTCACTGGGAGTGGTGGATTATACTGCAGCCACTAGGTAAAATCTGTCATTAGTATTTAGAGGGCCTGAGTCAGAAGCAGGGGCGCCGATAGGGGGGGAAGCGGGTACAATTTATCCGGGCCCGGGCTTCCAGAGGGGCCCGGGGTCTGGCGCCGCCCCCCCTCCCTCCTCTTTCCCTCACAGCAGCCCAGCACACAGCGCGTGCTGGGATGCAGTGGGAGATTGCTTGCGGCTGCTAAGCAGCAGCCTCGAGCAATCTCCTATGCCCGAGGGGGGGAGCGATCACACTGATCGCGCCCCACCTGGCTTTGCGTGAGGCTGAGGGGCTCCCAGCACCCCCTCACCAGTGCGTGGCTCTACAAAAGTGTGTTTTTTTTTCTCAAGGGGGCAAGGCCACGCCTCCCGTGATTAGGCCATGCCCCTTCTTTACCTGGGCCCGGCGACGCTCTCTACGGCCCTGTTCAGAAGTGGACACAGTGCCGATATTTACGCAGATTAAGCCATTGCACATGCGTGTAAGCCGTACTGCGCATGCGCAGCAATTGAATTGCGATTACGTTCACAGTCACACAGAGGTTTCACTTGCAAAGTGAGAGTTGGTTAGAAAAATGCAGATGTGTCTGACCACTTAAACACTGTTTTCTGGGCG
This sequence comes from Taudactylus pleione, assembly GCA_031769625.1. Classification (NCBI taxonomy): domain Eukaryota; kingdom Metazoa; phylum Chordata; class Amphibia; order Anura; family Myobatrachidae; genus Taudactylus; species Taudactylus pleione. The sequence goes on from JAUIMM010000245.1 coordinate 267,262, forward strand.
TGCATAAATCAGCCACTGCATCCTTACTTGCAGCACGAGAGCCCTCTGTATATCTGGAGACCCACTTAGACTTACTCAGAAGGCTGAATTGCATTTGATCTGATCTGCATTCGATGTTTCTGGTTTTGTGTGTAAGCGGCGCATATGAGATGCTTTTAGTGGGCATCTCTAAGCACCGGACAGCAAGTGAGTTATTACCATATTTTAACAATTGCGAATCCGTGGGAGATCGCAGCTGCGGTTGCATTTGCATCCATCTCGGAATCGGGCCCAGAGAGTGCACCTGCAGTCTTTTTACTCCTAAATAACATCTTAGTTGAGTGTCTTTTATGTCTTAAATAGATCTTGAGAGTAAGCGGATATCAGAGGGTATATTTACTAAAGTGCGGGTTTTTAGACGGGGAAATATTGCCCATAACAACCAATCAAATTCTAGCTATTATCTCCTAGAAGGTGCTAGATAAATGATAAGTAGAATCTGATTGGTTGCTATGGGCAACATTTTAAATTCTAAAACCCGCACTTTAGTAAATTTGCCCCCAGCACTTTTTTTAATGCATAATACGAGTATTTGAGCATTTTAATGTGGTTTTAATGTGGTTTGAATGAGTACCGAATGTAATAATCATTTTGTAATGATAGAAATGCTTTGCACCCCTTGCTATATAAAGAATGCAGCTTCTCCCCTTGAATTTTAAAATGAAAATGAAAATCTATTTTTGCATGTATGTATAACTACTAGGAGCACCATGATTTTCTCAGTTCCACTTGTTAATGGCCCATTAGTACTCCTTTTAGAGATAAATGTAATTAGAATTTATTGAAAATACATTTTATTTAAATAATATCTTCACAAGCAGAGATGAGAGCAGCGCCTGAAATTATAAATCTTATTACCGAGTGTGCACAATGTAACTTTGACCAACATATCCCTGTGGTGATGAAGCAACAGACCCCGCATTAGAAACATCCTGCCTAGTGCATCCTTATATTAACCCTGTTGTCAACTTAGATAAAACATTCTTTGTAGCACTGGAAAAACCCCCCACAGATCTGATAGTTGATAAGAGAACTGGAGGATAATAAATGTATTTGTGTGTGAACATGTTCTCTAGCTGCATTTCGGCTTCTTTTTGTATTCAACTATATTTTGGACTGAAACAGGGCCAATTCTAGTAGAACCCAGGGCAAGAATTTTGCTCCCCCTTTACACACTCACTGCCCCCATAGCAGGGGCACAACTAGGTATTTGAAGGCCCCATAGCAAAAGATTGTAAGGGTCCCTATGTACCACCCAATGGTGAAAAATGTATATAACACATGTAACTTTGACAAGAAAGATGGACACTCCTCAGCTCTGGGTCTCATAGCAGCTGCACCCCGTGCACCTATGGTAGTTACGCCCCATGACCTATAGCCTCACATACACACCGCCCCCACACTGACATATTTATTCCCATACAACAATAAAAGTACATACAATGGAGTCACTGGGGTGCAAGGGTGCAGACTGCACCAGGTGTCAACCTCCGAGGGGGTGACACCAAAATGCTGACTCCTCAGTAACCAGAAGGAACCACTGAGGAGGAGCTGGCAGTGCGATGAGAGAGACCGGGAGCAGCCCAGCATCTCCGGGAGTGTTGGGCTAGCCCCCAGAGTGATCAAACAGGGGTGTGTGCCATAAGGCTACTCCCCCTTTTCAGAAGTGGGAATTTACTTGCTGCACTAAGTGTCACCTACCCTAGTGATGCCAATAAGTACATGCAAAAAACAAGGCCAAAATAAGTTATGTTCGACCTGCACTTGCCGCCTTGAGAACGTGCTGCAGCTACCTGCTGGTGTTCTAAGTTCTGTTGGGGCTTTTATAAATCCCGGAAGGTTATGGGCCTGTCTGAAAAATATATATAATAAATACCTCTTGAAAAGCGAAACAGTGGGGTAATTCAATTATGTGCGATGTGCCACTAGTGCGCACATTATGGCCATTTACGATAGTGTTGACATTGCACGTTTTCCCTTGAGAAGGAAAACGTGATGCCGGTGGATGCAATCTGCCTCTAGTCTCACATATTGCCCCCTCCGTAGTTCTCTCACTGCTCCCTATATCCATTTATCTCTTCCTTCCCCACTACAAAAGTCTAGTACTTCTCCTTCCATATCTCTAAGCCTCTGTCGAAGCTGGATTATTGGCTGAGACAAGATCAGTTTAAAATTGAATCTCAGCGACACCATCTTGTGACTGGCCGCAAGACGCCATCTTGGAAATGAGATTGCAAGACGCCATTTTGCGAATGGCCGCCTAAGCGCCATTTTAGATAAACTCACACTTTAGTACATGTGGCGATATTACTATTAGCATCATGCGAATGCATCTGTGACCATCGCCATAAGTTACGGCGATTCACCAAAAGCCCATTTCATGACTTTACGTAGTTTGGGTGCTCTGGATAAAGTGTATATTATTATAATTCCCCTAAAGGATATATTTTCAAAATTGGATTGCATTAGTTAAACAGAGCAAATGGCCACGTGACAACTAGCCTGTGTACACAAGCTTCCTGGATATAACGTCTGCTCTCACTCCAGGTGGCCCTGCTCGAATACACACCTTACATTAGCAGGCTTCCTGCAATAAAATACCTTCAAAGCCAAGAGTGTTATCTTAGGTTTTGGGTCTTGTAGCTGTGCTAATTTGCATTTACACAAGAGCCTGGGAGAACAAAGGATTTTACTTTTGAGCCTGGGAAGGGTGGGGGCTGCTGAGAGAGGGGGGCGTGTGGAACTATAAGGCTCAGCATTCCACACTGCTAGGTGTTCACTTAGTTTAAGTGAGATTTAAGTGCACCATTTCTCATACACACATTAATACGCACAATTGTGCTGGTAACTAATCGCATATTAGCGAATGCATAAGATCCTACATGAAAACGCTGTTCATTAGCTTTATGCGCATGCATCTGCTCCAAGTTAACTAGCGTCTTTATATTAAACCCCGCATACTCACTCATTACATATCCACATACAAGGTTCCATAAGCTTTAAGGGATAAGATTTAAGTTCGTTCATTTAGTATAAATGCTGTGAAATAAAGATTATTTGGTAACCAAGGTTTTATACATGCTAAGTAAGCCGTGTTTGGTTTTGTACTGATGCATACTCTTTCAACAGAATTCCGGTATTATCGGTGTGGACATCGCATCATGCATTCTCAACTTATGGACCGCAGAGACTTCAAGCAACAAAATGTATATTATATGAACAACTGTTAGGATGTTGCATGGGGCGGGAAACCAGAGACCCTCAGTTGTTGGAGGCTGGGTTGTGTCTATTTGAATCAGCCTGTTAAATGCTCTGTAACAGATGCATCCCCCTTGAGGACCAATGGCATCAGCAACAAACTTCTCTATTGTGTTGTCTATTTCTGGGGGGTATAAATATGTGTGCTCCAACACTGGGTCTTAGTCTTCTTGCTGAATGCTGACTGATGAGGGGTTTCTTGCTGATGCCTAACATCTGAACCAGAGAGCGCTGCGTATGTATACTGTACTTGGGTCTGTATAATTCCTTTGCACCGAATTGTGTATGGATCAATAGCGTGTAACTGACTGTACTTTTACTTGAATAATACTTTGTGCTTTGGAACCACACATTCCAAGTCTGGAGTCTTTATTTATTGTATGACTGCGTACGCAAAATAGCGTCATCCTTAGAGGTTTATAGGTAGGATATTAGAAGGTATAGGCAGGGGTATATAGAGGTTCAAATATAGATTCCTTACCTCCCTCTCCAAATCTCCCCTCACCCTCTTCATACCTGTCTTATCACCTCCTTACCCTGCAGGCTCTTACCCTTTTGCAGTGTCTTATAAAAGACTTCTGTGGTTGCTCCGCCCTCCGTACGGTGTCCTCAGCAGTTGCTCAGATCCTCAGACAGAAATTCACTTCCCTTGTTCTGATCTGAGCTTGCGCACTGGGGGTGTGGCTTCTGGGGAAGATCCCTGTCATTTCCTAGGATCACATTATCTGAGAATCATAATAAAGAGAGGAGGGGTAGAGTACAATTCGGGGGGCAGGCGCAGCCAGTGTGGCCCGGTCCAGATATTTAGCCAGCATCTAGGCTGTACCCTTCCAGGCTATGGAGGTCCATGCAACATCTTTGTCAACCCGCTCCTTGAGCCGCCCCTGGAATTAAATGATAATCCTAGTACATGGGGTGTGGTTTAAAGTTGTATGTATAAACATTGACAATGTCTAGATTATTATTTCCATTATTATTATCCTGAAAAAAATACTCACTCCTGTGTTACAGTCACAGTGGCACATGCAGGGAGAGGTTTTGAGTACCTAGAAACCCCCCTGACTAGGACCGGCCGGGAGATACTCTAGGAAGCGCGCTGAGCAGAGGATGGCTCTTTTTAAGTCGACTGGGGGCACAGAGCTGCTGTCACAGCTCAGTGCAGTACTTCCCGGTACCACTAGATGCCGCTATCTCCAATGTGCAATCCCATCTGCCAGACTTTGGATCTACTGATCATGAACTGACAGCTAAGGGGTGACTTACAGCTTACGCTAGGTACCCACTTGTACAATCATACTTTTGATGCAATTTTACTTTCAAATATAATTAAATTCGGAGGTCCCATTCAAAGTGTCGATCCATGCGTACACACCTTTACAATTTTACTTGCAATCCAGGAATTTATCTGTCTAAAATATCTGCTGGAGGATTTATGGGCAGTAGCATCAGACAGAAAGGTTGAAAATGCATTGATTTTTTTGTCCGATCTTGTACCAACAAATCGGATGAAAATCTGCACATAAGCCTGATTTTTCGTGCGAAAAGTTTTCTTCCAAGAAAACATGATTGAAGGTGCGTACACACTCTTAAGAAATTGTATGAGCAGGTTGGAAATCGAATGAACAGCACAACTGCACGACTGTATAGGTGTGTACCCAAGAGAGAGTGGGAATAAAGTCCTGAGGGAAATTCCAGAGATCCCACTGTGGAGCTCTGTAAAAATTTCAGGAGAATCAATAGTTGGAGAAAGTCTGCGATCCTACAGAGGAACTGAGTGAGTTTTGTTTTTGTATGTGATAGAGATCTATTATATATTAGAGATGTGTGCAGATGTGGTTTTGGCTCTAAATCATTCATGAAATGCTTGGTTTAATGTGCGCACAACACATGGTACGTGTTCAAATTAGGGGTGTGCACCGACCATTTTTCCTGTTTTGTGTTTTGGTTTTGGATCCGGATTTTTTTTTTACAATACCACCCTTCCGGGTTTTGCGTTTTGGATCTGTATTTTTTTGGAAAAAAGCATAAAAACAACTAAAATCACAGAATTAGTTTTTTTTAGTTCCTACACTATTATTAACCTCAATAACATTAATTTCCACTCATTTCCAGTATATTCTGAACACCTCACAATATTGTTTTTAGGCCAAAAGGTTGCACCGAGGTAGCTGGATGACTATGCTAAGTGACACAAGTGGGCGGAACACAGGGCACAGGGCAGCGTACCCCTACACCACACAGGGCAGCCCCTGTAAAAATTATTTGGGTGAATTAAATAGCCCCTGTAAAAATTATATGGATGAATTAAATCACCCCTTTTTATTTGGAGTGAATATACACAGGGCACAGGGCAGCATACCCCTATACCACACAGGGCAGCCCCTGTAAAAAGTATTTGGGTGAATTAAATAGCCCCTGTAAAAATTATATGGATTAATTAAATCACCCCATTTTATTTGGAGTGAATATACACAGGGCACAGGGGAGCATACCCCTGCAACAATTATTTGGATTAATTAAATAACCTCTTTTTATTAGGAGTGAATATACACAGGGCACAGGGCAGCGTACCCCTACACCACACAGGACAGCCCCTGTAAAAATTATTTGGATGAAGGGCAGCTTACACCACACACAGGACAGCCCCTGTAAAATTATTTTGATGAAGGGCAGCATACAACACACAGGACAGCCCCTGTAAAAATTAGTTTGATGATGAAGGGCAGCGTACAAACCACAGGACAGCCCCTGTAAAAATTAGTTTGATGATGAAGGGCAGCGTACAAACCACAGGACAGCCCCTGTAAAAATTAGTTTGATGATGAAGGGCAGCGTACAACCCCTGTAAAAATGAGTTTGATGAAGGGCAGCATACAACCCACAGGACAGCCCCTGTAAAAATTAGTTTGATGAAGGGCAGCATACAACCCACAGGACAGCCCCTGTAAAAATGATTTTTGATGAAGGGCAGTGTACAACCCACAGGACAGCCCCTGTAAAAATTATTTTGATGAAGGACAGCATACAATATACAGGACAGTCCCTGTGAAAATTATTTTGATGAAGGGCAGTGTACAATATACAGGACAGTCCCTGTAAAAATTATTTTGATGAAGGGCAGTGTATAATATACAGGACAGACCCTGTAAAAATTAATTTGATGAAAGGCAGCGTACAACCCACAGGACAGCCCCCTGTAAAAATGCTTTTGATGAAGTGCAGCGTACAACCCACAAAACAGCCCCCTGTAACAATGAATTTGATGAAAGGCAGAGTAACACCCACAGGACAGCCCCTGTAAAAATTAATTTGATGAAAGGCAGCATACAACCCACAGAACAGCCCCCTGTAAAAATGCATTTGATGAAAGGCAGCATACAACCCACAGGACAACCCCTGTAAAAATTATTTTGATGAAGGGCAGCATACAACCCACAGGACAGCCCCTGTAAAAATTATTTTGATGAAGGACAGCGTACAATATACAGGACAGTCCCTGTAAAAATTATTTTGATGAAGGGCAGCGTACAATATACAGGACAGCCCCTGTAAAAATTAATTTGATGAAAGCCAGCGTACAACCCACAGGACAGCCCCCTGTAAAAATTAATTTGATGAAGGGCAGCGTACAACCCACAGAACAGCCCCTGTAAAAATTATTTGCATTTTGGGCAGCGTAGCTCTGCACCACACAGGACGGCCCTTGTAAAAATAATAATGTTTTTTTAACACTGGTGGTAGGTGAAGAGAGCACCCCTTATACACAGCACTACAGCCAGCCAGCCCCTATGGACAGGACAACAGCCAGCCCCTATATGGACAACAGTAGCCAGCCAGCATCAGCAACAGCTCCCAGCTTCCTCCCTCTTCACAGTAGCCAGCCAGCCCAGTATGTAATGTATTATATCACACAACAGTAGTAGCCAACAGCTCCCAGCTCCCTCCCTCTGCATGCTCCACAGGCGGAATGAAAAATGGCGGCGATCGCGGGACCTTTATAGAATCCAAAATCCCCAAGAATCCGACAGCGGGATGATGACGTTTTGCCTCGTTCCGGGAACCGAGTCTGGCGGGAAAACCGGAGTCGGACTCGTCCCCGGCTCGGATTGATTCCTCTTGAAAATGATTGTTGCACAGTCAATTATTGTTTGAAACTACTAGTCTTCTTGGTCCCATTCTGTGATAAAGATTCAACCCCAGCAGCAACCCTAGCGTGCAAGGTATCTTCTGGTGATAAGGGAGGAGTCACTTAACCTTCGCAAATTGGATGCAGGAGGACTACCTCTGATCATTAATGAGGAGGAGATTGACGATGAAGGTGTTGGCGTTGGAGATTGCATGTGCTGGGATCTATCCATGCTGCTGGTAGCTGATGCTGGACTGCTTGTTATTATTGGACATGATTTTCCAGATATTGATAAATAATTAGCATGAACTTGCTGCAAATGACATAACTGAGAGGAGGTGCCTAGATGATTAACGTCCCTACCTCTACTTACCATTGCACTACAAATGTCACAGATGCCTTGAGAAATGTTGTCAGGCTTTAGGGAAAAATTATTCCACACAGAAGAGGTGACATGCCCAGGCATAGCAAGGTTCTTCCTTTTATCACTGAGAAGAACTTCTGCCATTGGAGGCTGACTTACTCTAACACAAGCAAAATAATACAGAAGATTACCGACTGTGTTTGGCCCTGACTTTCACAACAGCCATTCTAGAGCTTGAATGTGCAGTAGCAGGACCACAACTCGTAAAGAAAGACTATGATCTGAGCCTTTCCTTGCCACTGTGTGTGGTGTATGGCATGTTGGCAATTTTGCCTTTTTTGGCAGTATCTTTTTCCTTCATAGTTAGAAGTGATGTTGACTTTAAGATTGTGAAATCTGTACTTTTTATATTTGTGGTGCCTTTTCTTACACTTTCTTTCCCTTTGACCTCCTTTAATAGTAGATGTTGAAGTACTATGACTGCCAGAACCAGTACTGGGTTGCTTTTCTTCTATCAACTGAACCATGATTGAGTTTTACACCAGGATAGGAGTAATACTAGCTACAATAGCTGAACTTACCACACTACACCAAGTGAACGTACTATGAGATAAGAAAATAAGGGACTCTTAACGTTACCATGCAGATATCTGCTGCAGCCCCTCCATCTTAAATCCCGGGGAGCCTTAATATTGACGGTACCCATTTTCGATATTCTTTTATAAATATGCCCCTAATGCTCTGACTGGAAAGTTTGCCAATATTATTTAAATGTGTCTATCTATGGACTTTTTAAGAGAATGAATGATTTTTCATGAGCTTGTTTCCACCATTGCATTAACACTACATTTAATATTTTAGATTGTGCTATAGGCTATTTTGCATGTGTTAATGCCTGCTACTAGTACAGTAGCTTGTATTGGTAAAACCACAAAGCATTGAAGCACCTGGAAAATGCAGTAAAGATGATTCACTAGAAGGCATATAAAGTGAGTCATTCTATTCCATTCCCAGTGCATATTTATGAATGAGCCCTAAGGTTGCCACCTTCTTATTTTTAGATTCCCGGACAATGCCAAAATCGCAGTAGGGTTTCAACCATTTTATTTGTCAGATTTAAGATAATTGTATTACCAATTTAATAAACACATGCCTATTTCTATGCCAGAGCCCCATCATGTCTCTTTATATGGAATCAGTGCCCCCTCATATGCCATAAGAGAGCCTTCATGCCCTTATATATGCCAGAGCTCCCACATGCTATGCCCATTTATATGCTATCAGATCAGAGAAAGACCCTTTATCATGTGCCTTTATGTTGACCCAGAGCCTCCTCAAGTCATGCCTCAGCCTTTAATCAATATAAAACACAGCAATCAATATGGTCCAAGTACATTACTATACGCAACAATCTGCACAGCCCAAATTCCCAGCACTCACATGTAAGGGGCCACCTGGATAAAATCTGCTCCTGGAACAGCTAGCAACCCTGCGAGGAAGCCGCTAGGGAGACTGCAAATATGAGCACCTGTGGGCTGAGTTGTTCTCCCTCTTATGCCTGTCAGCCCCCTAGCTTCTCCATAACATGCCCCCTTCACAGCAGCTCATTTCTCACATGCCCATCTGTGTGCCCCACATGCTCCCAGCTTCATCCTGACATCTCTCCTAGAGCGGCTTATTCCCCATAGGCCCACCTGTCTATATGCCCTATGTGTTATTCTTAAAATGTTCCCCAAATACTTGCCTACTTTATCGGGACGGTCGGGAGCTTCCCGAAAATCGGGTGGTCCCGCAGAAGAGTGGGCAAGTCTCCCGGCTGGCGCCACCTGCCCACACCCCTCCACCATTTTGTGCTTCCTCCCCCTCGCCGGTGTCTGCTCCCCCTTGCAAGTGGGTGGTCCGGGGGAGCCGATGACGTGATTCAGTGCAGTAATCTCGGCATTCTGTAAAGGGGGAGTGGCCGCGATGACACGATTGCGAAGTCATGCCCCCCATCCCGTCCCCAAATTTGCGTCACTCTTCCTTACTGTGCCGATCTGGCTGCCTCCTCCCAGAAGAGGCAGCCAGATTGTCGGCAACTCTGTCCAAATACTCCCAACTTCTTCCTGACATGCGCCCTCCATAGCAGCTTATTGTGCCCCAAGCTTCTCGCTTACATGCCCCCTCCACAACAGCTTATTCCTAATATGTGCCCCTCATGCCCCTGGCTTTTTCCTGGTATGCTCCCCACAGCAGATTATTCCTCACATGTCCCCCTCATGTTCCCACTTTCTACCTGAATATCCCCTCAACAGCAGCTTCTTTCTTCAGAGTCTCCCTCCCATTGCAGAAGACAGCCAGACTGACTGCTGCAGGACCTGAACAGTTGGCTGGCCAGCCTATCCCACAGAAGAGCTACTGTAGCAAAAATTGCTGAAAAAGTTAATGCTGGCTATGATAGAAAGAAGTGACGTGCGGTGAGGTAAATGGCTGGGCAGGCACTGGCTAGTAACAGAGCCAGATTTACAGATACATCTCCCTGGAATCAGTATGATTTACCGCTGGACCCATGCCCGTAGGTCCAGCTTGATACTTTGTTTTATTTTACATGGACTGAGTTGGTTCTCATAGTATGTTTAATTATGTATGTTTTGGTATTACTTTATACTACTTTAGTTTATACTAGTCTATCTGTTTGGCTCAATCAAGGCCGCCATCAGGGGGGGACTGCCGGGACTGGAGTCCCGGGCCCGGACACCTGGCAGAAGGAGGGGCGCTCCACCCCCTGTTGTTTTTAGCATTTTTTTTTTTTTTACGGAGAGCAGCAGCAGCACTGCTGCTCTCTCCATCAGATTCAGTTGAGCTGGCAGGCACTATGACCCGCCGCGGCTCTAGCAGCCCGGGAACATGTGCAGGCGCCTCTGAGTTCTGGGACCGGGACTCAGCAGAGGAGACCGCACACAGCAGCAGACTGTAAGGTTAAAAGTTCTGTGCTATGCTTGTGAAAGCAGAGGAGAGGGGGGCTGGCTGGACACACACAGAGGAGGGGGCTGGCTTGACACACACAGAGGAGGGGGCTGGCTGGACATACACAGAGTAGGGGGCTGGTTAGACACACACAGAGGAGAGGGCTGGCTGGTCATACACATAAGGGGGGTCCTGGCTGGACACAGAAGGGGGGTCCTGGCTGGACACAGAAGGGGGGTACAGATAAGGGTGGTCCTGGCTGGACAGATAAGGGGGGTCCTGGCTGGAGAGATAAGGGGGGTCCTGGCTGGACACATAAGGGGGTCTGGCTGGACACATAAGGGGGGTCCTGGCTGGACAGATAAGGGGGGTCCTGGCTGGACAGATAAGGGGGTCTGGCTGTACAGATAAGGGGGTCTGGCTGGACACACATAAGGGGGGTTGGCTGTATGTGCACAAGAGGGGTATTGCTGGACGCACAGATAGGGGGGCTGGCTGGACGCACATAAGAGGACAGGCTTGATATTTTTTGAGCAATTTTCTTTTTGAAGGATTAAGGTAGTGGGGGAAGGAGGGCCTGCCAATTTTGCCAGTCCCGGGCCCCGCAATTTCTGATGGCAGCCCTGGGCTCAATTGCTGTGCTATATCCTAGATTTACTTAGTTCTGATGCAACAGAAAGTTCTTATTATAATCGATCTGTATTGGACTATTTCCCTCCTGTGCTATTTAATGGGTTTCTTGGATGAGTTAACTTATTATTATTAAGATATACTTCTTTGCACAGTGCTTGTTTATGTATGCTAGGTTTTAATATATGTATTTATGTGTTTGTTAATTGTTGTATATGTTTGTTTTTATTTTTTGGGGTTTATTGGGTGATTTATTGTTAAGCATAGAAGGCTATACACCTTTACAAGTGGGTGTTATTGTATTTTTTGTTACCATAGGTATGGGAACTGATCTGGTCATTTCCGGTGTGAGCAGCTTGTGGGCGTCACATTGAGCGACACGCAGTCAATCTGAGCTATTTGGGGTGAGCTATTTAAATTGCATTGTTTGTTAGCTCTATGTTGGCTTGACAAAAGCGCTAATAAAGGCGCTGAAACGTTGCTTTAAGAAGGTCTCTGTGTACCACGTTATTATAGCCCGGAGTGCCGCTATCTGAATGTATATATATATATATATATATATATATAAATATATAAAACAATGAAATATTCAGTATATCAAAACATATACATAAAAAGTATGCACACTATGGACTTATCTTATTATTCCTCATGATTAGAGGGCTCAGTAGCGATGTTTCGGAGTTACCATACTTTGTAGTTTGAGAAATCTTAAGACAAGTCCATGGAGTGCCTACTTTAAAAATCTAAGTATAATATATATATATATATATATATATATATTATATATGCACGCCATAAAAATGGCACCCTGTGAAAGAATTTTTGTAGCGCCCCCACATGCGTAAATAATATTTTTAAACATAGACAACATTTTCTAGTTTTTAAATTTGAAAAAAATTATTTCACAAGACAAAAAAAGCATAAGACCCCTGGGATTGCCTGCCCTCAGTCATGCCATATTAAACACAGTAGTACCCAATATTTCATGCCCACCATAGTGCCCCATATGCCCCAACCCCAGTAGTGCCACCTATGCCCCGATCACAATAGTGCCCCATCACAGTAGTTCCTCATATGCCTCCACCACAGTAGTGCCTCATATGCCCCCACCACAGTAGTGCCCCATATGTTTCATTGATGTGAGGATGTGTCTGTGTGGTGCTGTGCTAAGATTCTTGTGTACAGACACTCATCTGTAGTGAGATTGGTGGCTGCGTGAGCAAATGGAGAGGATCAGCCACCAGGAGGATGTATGGGTGGGCAGGCCTTAAGTTCAATGTGCAGGACACAGAGCCACCCTCTCTGCCTTTAGTGTCCTATCTGTAGTGTGCACGGCAGGCTGAAGACCGGACCCCCGCCCTGCCAAGTCTGTGCAAAGGTGGGCCAGTCCGTTAAGATGTTTCACTGAGATCCTCTGAATTTGTTAGTCCCGCGATGTGCCTGTGATGTGAGGCTATACTGGTGCAACGGGCCTTGAGCCGGCCCTACTATGCACCGCAGGGAGGGTTGGTGAATCCTTCCTCTGCGCCATGGCCATGTGTGACACATTATTCCCGGAGCTTTCCCCTGGGGTTGGGGGGCTGACTCGCCGGGGTTTCAGAGGGCCATAAGGCCACCTTCGTCAGACAGCGCTGGCAGGCTGTAACAGGGAAAAAAAATCCTGTATACAGCAGCACAACAAATGATGATGAACCTAATTTGATGGTGGGCTTGGAGCTCCAGCTCCATCCGCCTCAGTGTTAATCTGACCCTGAACATATATGAACCTGAGGATTCATGTGGGCATTATACAAAGGTTTAGCAGTATGTGCGGAAAAGGTAGACAGGGGAGGCAGTGCTTCACCATCCATACACTTTTTACTCCATAGTTTTGACTATAAACATTATTAGAATAATACAAAGAAGATATTTATAATACAAAAACTCTGGAGTATACCTATCACAGGAAAGGCTCTGACTCACCTGCCTAACCTGACTGCACATCACTGTTAGAAAGGTGTCAAGAACACACAGTGCATTGCTGCCTATGGAGCTGTGTAGCCACAGAGTGCCCATGTTGTCCCTGTCCACCACCAAAAGTGCCTAAAATGGGCACATGAGCATCACAACTGGACCATCGAGCAATGGAAGAAGATGGCCTGGTCTGAAAAATCACGTTTACATGGGAAGAGATTGCACCAGGATGCACAATGGGAAGAAGACAAGCCGGTGAAACAGTGTGATGCTCTGGGCAATGTTATTCTGGGAAACCTTGGATCCTGACATCCTTGCGGATTTTACTTCAACACGTACCACCTACCTAATACCTAAACATTGTTGTAGACCAAGTATACCCCTCCATGGCAACAGTATTCCCTGATGGCAGTGGCCTCTTTCAGCAGGAAAATGCACCCTGCTACACTGCAAAAATTATTCAGGAATGGTTTGAGGAACATGACAAAGTAGTCAAGGTGTTTTGGCGGCACGCGGGAGGAACTACATAACATTAGGCAGATGGTTTTAATGTTATTGTTAATCGATGTATATTTCCCCTTCAGCTTTGGAACTCCTGTATATACCATACATCTACCTTGGTGCCTTTGCTTGTAGTACACAATCTCCCAAAAGGTATTTCTGTAAATATAGTAGTAACCAGGCATGGCACTCAAGGTTTTCTGCAGAAATATATATTCACATGTATAAATAGGGGCGTATTAAGAGCATACTACCTGCCAATTCTCTCAAAAATAGTAGCAATCTCCCTGTCTCCCTGAAGTCTAGCAGTCTCCCTGATTCTACCTTACCCCCATTATGAAGCTGTTATATATATAAAAAAAATAGAGATATATACTTTCAAATGAGACCATTACTATAATGTCCCTGCATTGGTTATAAAGCACAATGATCCCTATGGTTACATGGATTTTCTGAAAAGTATCAGTGTGTTTTCATCAACAAGTAGATATTAGGAATTGCTTTGGGGCTCATTTACATGTGGATGTAAGGCAATTTTATGACACGCCTCTCAGATGTAGCGGTACATGCCCACTTTACCATCACGCTCATAGGTGTTGTTTTCACAATCTCCCTGAAATGCTTTTTCAAAAGTAGATAAGTATGATTAAGAGAGGAGGGGCCTGTGTGCAATCTATATCCAGGCTCCCTTCTCTCCAGCCGGCGGCACAAGTGAGCAGACTTTGGCGCTGTGTCTGGTTACTAGTGTTACATTTTGGGAGATAATATTGTACATATATATAAATAAATAATAATAATAATAGTAAAAATAAATAAATATATATATATATATATATATATATATATATATCCATCCAAAGGTCCGGCACTCTCATTAATGCATATAATAGAATGATCAGGTGCCTCCACAAGCAAATACTTACAGATCCCCCAAAGGTGCAGTACTCAGGCAGAATAAACAAGACTTAATGCAGTAGTAAGCTCATCAACGTTTCAGTTTATAGAAAAACTGTCTTCATAAATTGAAACATGGATGAGCATACCACTGCATTAAGTCTTGTTTATTGCACCCGAGTGCAGCACCTATATATATATATATATATATATATATATATATATTCACGAGTATTCGCCCGGCATCGCTAAATCAGAAAGATTATCGTACTCAGGTGACTCCTGTATGCATAGTTGAGATGAATAGGAAATAACCAGTGGCACTCTCAAATTCTCGAGTGCCGTTGGTTATTTCCTATATATATATATATATATATATATATATATACAATAGGTTCAGCACTCTCCAATAGAGAAATATAATCGCCTGCGTGCCCTTTGATAATCATGTGCAGGAAACTTTTGAAATGCCTGGTATGGCAAAACAATAGACGGCACTGCAGTATAATCATAGGTTCTTTACTTCGATGTTTCGAGACACGGATGCCTCGTCCTCAGGAAGATATACTATACAGAATGATAACAAAAACTTACCTTATATCCCCACCGAGAGAGTGACAGAAAAATTCTGCAGCCGGAGCGGGTGTACGCGACCGGGGAAACTGTTGCGCCTGCATGACGTCATCCTTGTGTTCCCCGGCGGTTGTCATAGGAACCATACACGCTACCCCAGTCTCTGACTGCATGACAGTGTGCAAATGTGGACAAACAGAAGAGGAAAAAAATGAAAAGAGACAACGATAAAGATATGTACATAAAATCAGAGCATATATATAAATTCAGAGCATATAATGTGGCATATAAATGCCCAAAGACTGCTTAATAGTTAGGGGAAAAGTGCCATATCTAGGGGAAAAATACCAAACACATAACACACATGAAAAGTCCACAAACATAAATACACAGACAGATGAGGAATCATAAGCTAAAAAATCGATTAATCCAGAGAGTTCCAAGAAATGCGTTCATTTAACCCCCTAGGAGCCACAGTGTCCAACTTGAAAATCCATGATGCTTCCAATCGTAACAGTTCTTTAAGACGGTCCCCACCTCTTATTCTCGCAGGGACGTGATCAATTATTTTATACCTAAGTGAGGCCAATTGATGTTGATAATTTTTAAAGTGGACAGCAACAGGTTGGTCCATAGGTTTATTATTGAGAGCTGCTCTTATTGCTGACCTATGTAAAGCCATTCTCTCCTTGAATTTACGGGAAGTCATCCCTATATAGCAGAGACCACATGGACAAGTTATCATATAGATAACAAAAGATGAATTACACGTTAATATATGCTTTATATAAAAAATCCTTCCTGTATGCGGATGTTGAAAGGTAGCTCCCGTCTGTAAATAGCTACATGTTACACAAGATGGACCACGGTAGCAACCTGGCTGTTTCTCTTTCACTAAATCAGATTTCTGTGGCCTCAAATTGGTAATATTAGTACGTACTAACAGATCCCTTAAATTCCGTCCCCGCTTATAGCAAGTCATAGGTTTGCTCTTATGTAGACCTACAAGATCTTTGTCACTTGTAATGATGGGCCATAGTGCTCTACTAGCTTGAGGAATAATTGCACTACTGGTGTCATACTTAGTGCTCCAAAGAAACACAGATGATTCAGAATTTTCTTGATCCTTGGGTTTGAGTAGGGTGGTTCTATTCATGGCTAGTACTTTTGTCTTAGTAGCCATAAGATCTTTATTTTTATAACCCCTCTCCCTAAATTTAGAAATAAGTTGGTTACAGTCACTGGTAATTCGAGCTATATGAAGCATTTGAGAGTAAGGCAGACCGCGTTTAAGGGGAGGCGGATGATGGCTGTTTGACTTCAATAGTGTGTTTCGATCTGTTGGTTTGTAGAAAACAGACGTAGAGATCTGTTTGTCTTCAATATTAACCATAACATCCAAGAAGTCAATACTGCTTTTGCTCCACCTAGAGGTAAATTTGACTACAGAATCAGAGTTGTTAATATGTTGTATGATGTTCTCCAATATAGATGCCTCACCTTCCCACAAAATGAATATATCATCTATGTATCGGATGTATAATTTCATGTTTCGGATAATGATGTCAGACTCAAAGAACAACTGTCTTTCTAGCTGAAACATGAAGACGTTTGCATAAGAGGGTGATACCGCTGATCCCATTGCGCATCCTGATTTCTGGATATAATATGCCCCGTCAAACAGAAAATAGTTGCGTGTTAAAATCTTTTCTAACAATAGGATAAAGAGATCCTGATTGAACGTAAATTGATCTCCTAGACGGTCCAAAAACTCTCTCATGGCAAGCAGCCCCAAACTGTGAGGTATACAAGTGTAGAGATCCTTGACATCCAATGCAAAAAGTGTGGTGTTATCCGTAATGTTGGTCATATTTTCTATTAATGTCAGGAAAGAGGTAGTGTCTTTCAAATACGTGGGCATGCTGGTGACAAATGGTTGAATTAGACCATCCAGGAATATGGAAATTGGTTGGTATAATGATCCCCGGGCGGAAATTATTGGCCGCCCCGGGGGATTTGTCCTATTTTTGTGGACTTTGGGCACCGTGTAAAGGATTGGCGTAATTGGGTGTAGTTGTTGTAAGGCATCATATGTTTTTTGATCCAGCATAGTGTTCTCAAAAGCTGCCTTAAGAATTTGAAACAGCTCAGTCTGGAATTCACCTATGGGATTAGCTTGAAGTTTCCCGTAAACTTAGTTGACGCATAATTTCATTACTATAATCCTGCAGATCCTGAAGGACTATGCCCCCTCCCTTGTCCGCAGGTCGTATAATAATGCTATGATCATTGCTTAATTGTTTTAGAGCTTGATGTTCCACACGTGATAAGTTAAAATGACATTTAGTGGAAGCTTTTGTGTATTTGGACATAGACTCATCAAAAAGCCTAGTAAAGGTTTTTATAGAGGCATTGGTAGACGGTGGGTCAAATTTTGATTTGGTTCTTGTTTTATAACATTCCGAAAAAGGATCATTGTTGGCTGTAGGGGGTGTGTGTTGGAAAAATTCTTTGAGTCTAAGTTTTCTATTCATTTTATGAAGGTCGATTTGCCACTGAAATTCATCATGTAGGTTTGTAGGTATGAAAGAAAGTCCCTTGTTAAGTACCCGCTCTTCGTTTTTACTTAATATCCTGGAAGATAAATTAAATATACATTTTTCTTCTTTCCTGTGGCTTTTGAATTCCCTTTCATTTTGGCCACCGCGCCTAATTCTTTGGTTTTTCCCTCCATCGTACTGCGGGTGACAGTTCCTAAAGGGGGTCTCTGTGTGGTGAGAGTATCATCCGATTAATTTACAGCGACGTTTCATGTGTGTTATGTGTTTAGTGTTTTTCCCCTAGATATGGCACTTTTCCCCTAACTATTAAGCAGTCTAAAAATCTTTGGGCATTTATATGCCACATTATATGCTCTGAATTTATATATATGCTCTGATTTTATGTACATATCTTTATCGTTGTCTCTTTTCATATTTTTCTTCTTCTGTTTGTCCACATTTGCACACTGTTATGCAGTCAGAGATCGGGGTAGCGTGTATGGTTCCTATGACAACCGCCGGGGAACACAAGGATGATGTCATGCAGGCGTGACAGTTTCCCCGGTCGCGTGCACCCGCTCCGGCTGCAGAATTTTTCTGTCACTCTCTCGGTGGGGATATAAGGTAAATTTTTCTTATCATTCTGTATTGTATATCTTCCTGAGGACGAGGCATCCGTGCCTCAAAACGTCAAAGTAAAGAACCTATGATTATACTGCAGTGCCGTCTGTTGTTTTGCCATTCCAGGCATTTCAAAAGTTTCATGTCGAAGCTGAATAATTGAGTGAGACAAGTTCAGTTTAAAATTTAATCGCAGCGATGTCATCTTGCGAATGGCCGCAAGACTCCATTTTGGAAATGAGATCGCAAGACACCATTTTTGTGGTCAGCCAATTCAAGTTATAACTCAGGAGCTAAGAACAGATGGCAATGTTTTTGTTAACCTACCAAGGGCAACTGGAAAAACAAGCTTTCTGAGTAAAAGTAAATAAGAAGAGACAATGGGTATTTTTACATACAAATTGGGAATCCCTGGATGCAGATAAAGTATAGTTGTGGCAATTGTAATATAATATCTACACAATTGGATTTGCCTGAATCCTAGACAGGATGGCCCCAAATCCCACAGTTTGAGGTGATAATACATTTGCATTTCACACAAGAGTCTGTGGGAACAAAAGAGGTTTTGTTTTCCTTTGAACACACAACAGGTGGGGGCCTGCTGACAGAGGGAATGTAGAACTACAACCCTCAGCCATCCACACTGCTGGATCTTCACTTCATATATGAGAGATTATGCACTTAAATCTCACCCATTAATAACTAGCGTCCTTATACCAAACCCCGAATACCCACACACTACATATTCACACACAAGGTTCCATTAGCATCAAATTGTATGATTCAAGTTGGTTAAGTTAGTTTAAATGCTAAGAAATAGAGGTTTTTGATATCTAAGGTATTATACATGATGATAAGCAAGGTGTGTTTGGTTTCGTCCTGATGCGTAAGCTTTTTACAGAATCCCGTTGTTATCGGTGGAGAGATCGCATCATGCAAACTCAAGTTACGGATCGCAGAACTTACAAGCAACAAAATGTTTAGTTGATGGAATGTTACAGGAGGCGTTACCAGAAAGACTCCGGCTGTTAGAGGCAGGGAAAGTCTATTTGAAACAACCTGTTAAATGTGTCGTTACATATGCTTCTCCTCTGGGAACCAATGAGATCAGCAGGAAGTTCCCCCTTTGTCCTGTTTCAGTCTGGGGGGGAATAAATACATGTGTCCGAACACTGGTTTGCCAGTTCATGCTGAATTTTGGGTGAACTGAGGATATCTAGTCAGAAGTCTATCTCTGGGTCCAGAGGCGCAGCGTATGTATAACCGTACTTGGTCTGTATTATTTCCTTTTACGCCTAAATTATGTATGTATAGATTGCGTGTAACTGACTGTACTTTTACCTGAATAATACTTGTGCGTTGGAACCACAGATTCCACTCCTGTCTTTATTTGCAGTCATACTGCGTACGCAATTAGCGTTGTGTTTAGAGGTTTATAGTCAGGTTTTGTCTTAGAGGTTCTAGGCAGGTGAATCTTAGAGGTTTATAGGTAGGAATGTATTAAAAGGTTTATTTACAAATTCAACAGATATATATATATATATATATATATATATGTAAATTTTCACCTTGGGTAGGTAATTATAAGCCATTGTTTACCTTGTACAACATGTAATGCAGCATAATAGATCATGATAATATCTGAAATTAAATATTGATAATTTAAATATATAGGGGCATATTCAGTTGGGTGCGACAATATCAAAAATTCCACATCTGCAAGGTTTTTCCTGAGCTGGGAGTTTTTTTCCTCGCACCTCCAGAGCAAGTTAATTTTAGGTAAAATCAGTGGGACTTGCTCTGGGACCCTGGCGGCAACCCCCCGCCCCCCTTAGGACTAATTAAGCAATTGGAAGTTTCCAAGTAGCTTAATTATTCCATAATTGCTTCTTCTGCAGCGCTGTCTTCTGCATCCAGAGTTGGGAGCCGGCTCTTCTGCAGCAGCGGTGAGTATGTCAGTGTGTGGTGTTTGTAAGTGTGTATGAGTGAGTGTGTGTATATGTGTGTGTATGAGTGTGTGTGTGACTCCCGCTGTATGTGTCCCCCCCCAGTGTTAGTGTGGCCCCCCGGAATGGGCGCTGGGAGAACTACATCTCCCAACAGCCCTTGCCCCTCCCACCAGTCCCTGGAGCCTACCAGCAGCCCCCAGGTCTCCAAGAGCCACGGAGACCATCGGAGACCCCCGGGTAGGTAAATGAAGAATACTTTTTTTTTACGTGGCGCAGGGTTTTCAGACCTGAAAACCCAGCGACCACTATTTTTTTAAATTGGATACTGTAGGTATCGGGAGCGCGCCTACCCGCGGTATTCCAAAATTAGGCACAAGGTTTTTTTATCGCAAAACCTCGTGCCCAATTTAATCTGCCCCATAGAGTGTTTTGTTTTTATATTATAGACATTTAACTCCAAAATAAACGCTGCTATCTATCTTAGTGCTTGTAACAGTGAACACTTCCGATATGAGGTCTGCTCATATTTGTTTTGTGAAACTTTCTAGAATCCGAGACATTTTATCATACATTTCATATCCACTGGACAAATTGCCAAAGCACCAAGCTAAAAATATCTATTGTGTTGTTTATCTGAGGCTATGTATCATTTCCAGACTGCCTGTAACTTAGGACAAATGTTTGAATGTATATGAAGCAGATTAGCAGGCGTATACATGTCGGGAGCCTACAATTCAATGCTTAAAAAGCTAAATCTAGATTAGCAAGCATTCTTGTTGGACTTGTCAATGCAGAATTGGTTGACCAGCAATGAAATGTGACTCATTATACCATTGTCTTTCCACTGTACTGTCCTTAGTAACTCATTGTGTGCCAAACACTTTGACATCGTCTCACTCTTTACATTGCACATTATTAGGAAGAGGGTTTAATTCCTCTGCCAGTCAGTCATAATCGACCATAGATCTG
The DNA here is from genome assembly GCA_031769625.1 of Taudactylus pleione. NCBI lineage: Eukaryota > Metazoa > Chordata > Amphibia > Anura > Myobatrachidae > Taudactylus > Taudactylus pleione. Next base: position 288,628 of record JAUIMM010000245.1, read on the forward strand.
AAGAGCCCTGGTACTAGGGAAGGAAGCAGATGTGCTTTGTGGAATAGGGTGTGGGCTACTGCAGTATATACTATTTACTACTTGCTGTGGATTTTTCACCTGCGCACCAAACCATACACCAGCATTTGTTAGTGATTTTTTTTTGTTTCAAATATAAAACAATAATAAATCAAAGATACACTATACACATAAAGAATGGTGCGCAGGACCCCAGAGTAATTAGGCCACACCTTTTTTTTGGGACACACACCTTTGGCGTGCTCCTAATGTTCCTATTTAAAAAAATAAAAGGGGGGGGCAACAATGCAATTTTTGCCCCAGGGCATCAAAATGTCTAGTTCTGGCTCCTGGTGTGGTTACATCTTCCTCGCGTAGCTCTATTGTCCCCTCTGAATGTGAAGGATTCTGGAGTTTGGTCTCCGCAGCTAACGCCATCTAGCCTACAGGCTACACTTTGCAAAATTTACTAAGAGAGGGTTCCGGAGGTTCCCTGCATTGGCCGCTGCACATGCATGGTCAGTAGACCGCACAATGCGTAGGAGTCCCGGTAGATAGACTTCACTCCTAACACACTGGAGTCCCTGTCCTTGCATGTGGTATTGATATATTCAGGCGATACCGGATTATCACACACTGCAATGTGACTTTGGGCTCTAATATTGCACCTAGATCGCATTGAGAATGTGATTATTTATAAATGGCCCACTAAAGCTGTACTACCCCCTAGGAAAATATTTTCCTACAGTAACCCATTCGTCTCTACCTTCCAAATAACTGGAGCTCTGGTGTCTGTTACATGCAGTAATTTTTCCTGCAGCTTCAGTAATACAGAAACATCAAATTCATTTTGCTAATCAACATAAAATGGCTGTGGAGTTGGAATGTGAATGGGGCGACCAATCACAAGCCACAATCCCTTCATTGCGGCTTGTTATTGTGCTTTCCGCTACTCCCACAAATGATTTTCAGCTTTTTATGTGAGAGGAATGGAGGAGTCCTGGGAAAAATAACTTCACGGAAAAGCCTCAAGGCTCCGGCTATGGGAATGGCTATGTAAAATGTAACCATACACTGCTGAAAAAAAACATTTGAAACTACTTAGCCTTCTGAAAGTGGTATTTATGATTACTAGCCCATTTTTACCTGATGTAATGGATGAAGGGCAGCCAATTACTATATATCGAGTACAGGTTGAGTCTCCCTTATCCAAAATGCTTGGGACCAGGGGTATTTTGGATAACAGAATATTCCGTATTTTGGAATATTTGCATTTTATAATGAATAATCTTGGGAATGGGACCCAAATATACACACAGAATGCATTTATGTGTTATATACACCTTAAACACACAGCCTGCAGGTGATTTTATACAATATTTTTAATAATTTTGTGAATCAAAAAAAGTTTGTGTACATACATGAAATTCATTTATGTTTCATATACACCTTATACACACAGCCTGAAGGTTATTTTATACTGTATTTTAATAATTTTGTGCTTTAAACAAAGTTTGTATACATTGCACCATCAGAAAGTAAAGGTTTCACTTTCTCAGTCATGCTAAAAATATTCCGTATTTTGGAATATTCCGTATTTTGGAATATTTGGATATGGGAGACTCAACCTGTAGTACATATGCATATTGGCAGAAAGATCGCTCTTCATTCTGCTGCTACCAAATTCATCTATGGTTATTAACTGCCCCTAATTTCTAAAATGTTGATACAGGTTTTATAACATTTATAACATGTCTAGAAATCATTATAATACATCCACATACAGTAAGCATATCATGGTTGTTGTAGTCACAATGGTCCTGCTAACTTGTACTTTGTAGTCACTGTTATGCAGCAAAGGATCTCTGTATGCCAGTGCATATTCACATGCTGTCGGCTGCAGAGAAGTTGTAGGGAAATGGGGTACATTTATCTGTGTACATGCAATAATGTGATATAATAATATTCAACCATGTTACAGAGAAAATACGTTGCTTATATGAATGTTGCCGGTCGACGGCCTCCGTTTCCTCGTTGGGGAGGAGGGAAGGATGCCAGGATCTCCGTTGGCTGATGGGAGATTTCCTGGCCTCTTTGTTGTATCTGCGGTGGCCGGCTTGCATGACCCCATGGGTCACTTAGGCAGGCGATGTTATTGCAGGTTATCAAAATGCTGCGTCCTTGGATGCAGCTCAGAAAAAGTATGATGCCTCCTGCTGCGTTACCATAATTGCAAGGACGGAATTGCAAAGCTCCTTGTGTGCAGCTTTGCAATTCCATCCTGTGCTAAATCAGGACCAAATATGCAGCAGAGTGTGGTGGCTATGGCTAACTTCACTATAGCTGTGTGTGAGCCCATATTAGCAAAATGTAGCCCTTACTATATACATTACTGCTAAACTATTACCAATATTTTATTAGCTTGTGTGTTATGAGTTTGTATGTTAGATTATGGCCCAAATGTTGTAGCCAGTGATTTGTATGAGACAAATAAACAAGTAAGTGGTGTTCTATAAATGCGCCCAGGCTGCTCTAGTTAGACTCTTCTAAAAGAGGAGGAATCCTATTTCACCTCTCAGAAACTTAGAAGCAAACAAAAATTGTAATAGAAGTGTCACACCTGAACCCCACCTAATCTAAAATTGGGAATATACAAAGAAAAGTTTTATTAAAATACGTATCCCCTCTTCTTACTAGTCCTCCATGGATGGTGTGAATTTTGTATTAAAACATACAACATGCAAGGAAAAAAATGTAGAAAATCTAGTGCAGAAAATTCCACAATAATGTTGTGCAAAAATAATAATAATCAACCATAAAATAAGGGATTTTACCACTCTCGTGACATATGCAATAAATTGGACAATAGGGTTCTTAATTAGAAATTAAGAAAACATCACTTCAAGTCGTAGATTTCAAAAAATATAAAGAAAGTTTAATACATATCAAAACACAGAGCCCTTATATATAATTTCGGCTCAGATATCCACAGAGATACATAAAAAAAACACCAACATAGTTGAAGTTGGACTCGTACCAGAATCAGGTCACAACAGAGCCTGTAGTAAGCTGAAGAATAGTTTTAATAACCGGGATAGACCTCAGCCTTCTTCCAGGGTTGTATTCCACACTGTTTCAGGCAAGGAACCAAAAGTTCCCCCTCTCCAGCCAACGCGTTTCAACCTCTCCAAAGGTCTTTATCAAGGCAATGAGGGTCCTAATACCAGAGTCTCCTTATATCCCCCTATCAATTAGTACCTGATATCTGGGAGGAGCCATCTCCATTACAATATAAAATAAAAATACAATAAAAAAATGTCTCATATGAGATCCTAGCTATACATATATCATCTTCACTATCTAAAAGTGTAAATTTTCCAAACTACCAGAAGTCACTTGTTTATTTGTATTTTATTGGTATCCACTTCAGGTGTTTGTTCTTTTTTTGCTCCCATTATGTTCTCCTTAAGAGAAAATAGAAAGATGATTTTGATAGCTTATTCAATGGAGATCAGGACAATACCATTTTAGAAGATGAAGATTTAGAGGGCCTAACGAACAAATTAGAACACAAATTATTAAATGAAAGTAAAATCTGGTGGGAGGTTACTACCATAGAAAAATATATAGCACACCAGTTAATCCCCAGGAGTGATTTCGATGGCCTTTTCATTCACTAATGCAACAGAGACTTTTAAAAAAGAATGGGAAAATATTATAAACAATTGCTCCTTTGAATTAATGCATTTGTTTATAAAGGAGAGACGAATAGAGCTACAAAAACTTGAGGATGAAATCTCAATACTAAAGCCACTGTTCATACCCTTCTCAGGACTAGATGACTTTATAGATATGGAAAAAGATATAGAATTGAAATTAAAAAGAAATGAGAAAGAGTTAATGAATAAGAAAATAAAAAAAATGAATAGGGATAAATATGAAGTGCTGGAAAAAAATAATCCTTTCGATGATACCGACTTATGTTAGGTGAGACAAACTATCTGAGACAACATAGGGTTGCTCAGATGTTCGTTGTGCCATCAATGCTTCCGATGTTTTGTCTATTGTATGCACATGGCGAATGTGAGATGCCGGAGGTGGGCGTCTCTGTGCAGAAGACATCAGCTAAATCATTACCATATTTTTGCAGTACTGCTGCATATGGAGTCACGTTGGGATTTGCTTGCACCTCTGAATCAGGCCCTCAGTCACTTATAAAATAAAAAGTAACCAATGTTTCTACAAAGTATATAGCATTTTATAGCCCAGGTATTACAGGTAATAAAACATTTCATGCCAGAACACCTCCATCTCCAGTGAATGGAAACATGCAAACTAAGAAAACGTTTGAGGGTTATCAAACTTCTAGCAACCAATCAGCAATTAGCTTTTATTTCTGTAGAACAGTTTAGACAATTAATGCAAATATCAGATTGGTTTCTATGAGTTAGTGTGAATATACACATCTGAGCAATGATAGCAAATTAACTGATTATTTATTTATAAAGTATTTTACCAGGAAGAAATTCATTGAGAATCCTACATTAAACATATTCTCCTTCCCCATAGGAATTATTTATTAACTAAGTCAAATGTATTAACCCATGACAATCAACCAGTAATAAACGCTAACTTTAATCAACCTAGTGCAAGTTAGACACCTAAAGCAAATATTTAATTGAATGCTTTTCAAGTTTGCTCATATACAATTTAGACCCAGTATACACAAATGACAATAAGTATTACAATAACAAACATGTTTATTGAGTGAAAGACAGAAGCTTGTTGCAGCTGTGATATTTAAGTAACTCAGGTAGGTTGTCCCAGAAATGGGGAGCTTCATAGAAGAAGCAGAGCACCCAGATTCCTTTGTGAACTTAGGAAACATTAGCAGGCTTCTGAATGTAGGATTTAGCTGCAGCGGTAAAAGTTAGAATAGCATCGTGGTCTGATTTATAGTTACACTGGAAAACAAAACAGCAGAGTGCAATGCAAAGTGTGCATGCTAGGGTGAATTAGAGGAGCTCTACCAGGGTCAGACTAAGCCACAGGAGGACAATGGAAATCCCCGGTGGGTCCCTCCTCCTCCCTTATGGGTCAGGATCCAAACTGTGCACTGAAATAACACATTATTAGTGGATCAGTTACTTGGCAGAGCAAGGCCATGATCTGGCAGCTGAACTGGGCTCGACTATAAACTCAATCCCTATACTGTAGTTGATAATTAGCATTAGCATCTGGTGTGCATTTTCTGGATATACTGTAGCGGTTACACAGGATTTTTTTCAAGCTCAGTTAGAAACACGGCCGAACTGGCCATTTGGCACTTCTGGCAAATGTGAGAAGTGGCGATGGCCTAATGGGCCGTGGCAAGCAGATCCGCCTCCTGGCACCCTGCTAGGATGGCATGCTGAGACGGCCAAGCAGAGCGGCACCCCCGTAATGTGCGGTCATGCCCCTTTGATGTGTGTCATGTCCTCTTTTTCTATGCCCCCAGTCCGTCCCAGGCTGGGAATATATTTTTGTTCTCAGGATGTCTGTACATAAACCAATTGAAGGTTAAGATCAGTCCATGCAACCGAATAATTATTTTTGGATGCTGATGTCAAATAAATGTGATAAATTTTGGAGTTTGTGCTAAAAAAGCTGAAAAGCTTTTGCAAAATCAAGGAAAAACACACTACAATCTTTGTTCCATTCGGGATGAAGTCAGCTTCCCAGCATGCGGAATGCCGGCGGTCCAAATACCAGTACCGGAATCCCGACAGCACCGGGATCCCGGCTCCAGTATCCCAAAGGTAAATATTGGGGGTTAGCGGAGGGTAAGGATTAGGGTTAGGATTAGGCACTAGGGGGAGGATTAGGGTTAGGCACTAAGGAGGGAGGGTTAAGTTTAGGGTGCGGATACCCAAGGGAGGTTAGGTTTAGGCACTAGGGAGGGAGGGTTAGGGGTAGGGATAAGGGTTAGTGTTAGGAAGCTTACCTTCTAGTATCGGGATTCTGAATGTCGGAATGCTGCTGTCGGTATTCTAACCGGTAGCATCCCAACCGCCAGGATCCCATACCCAACCCGTTCCATTCCCCACTGTATTTCATTGCAGGTTTTCAATATGGTTGTTTTGTAAATATTGTCAAATGATAAGCTAAACAAAATATGCTTTATCGCATTAATCCTTTTTCTAATGATAAACAAATAGGCCCAAATGTAAGCCTGCAATTTGTAGGCACCTGCTTGATTTTGGCAATATAACTGCTAGATTTAAAGCAATTAGTTTGAAACAAAACCAACTTAGTTTTGCCTTGAAACTAATTGCCACTTTAAATCTAGCAACTATATCACCGAAATCGCACCAGTGCTCATACAAATCACTTACAAGCCAAACAAAAATTGTAATAGAAGTGTCACACCTGAGCACCACCTAATCTAAAATTGGGAATATACAAAGAAAAGTTTTATTACTTATCTTTAATAGCCAAATACGTATTAATAGCCAAATACGTATCCCCTCTTCTTAATAGTCCTCCACAGATGGTGTGAATTTTGTATTAAAACACACAACATGCAAGGAAAAAAATGTAGAAAATCTAGTGCAGAAAATTCCACAATAATGTTGTCCAAAAATAATAATAATCAACCATAAAAAAGGGATTTTACCACTCTCGTGACATATGCAATAAAATGGACAAAAGAGTTCCTAATTAGAAATTAAGAAAATACCACTTCAAGTCATAGATTTCCAAAAATATAAAGAACGTATAATACATATCAAACTCAGAGCCCTTATATATAATTTTGGCTCAGATATCCACAGAGATACATAATAAACACCAACATAGGTGAAGTTGGACTCATACCAGAATCAGGTCACAACAGAACCTGTAGTAAGTTGAAGAATAGTTGTAATACCCGGAATAGACCTCAGCCTCCTTCCAGGGACATATTCCACACTGATTCGGGCAAGGTACCAAAAGTTCCCCCTCTCCAACCAACGCTTTCAACCTCTCCAAAGTTCTTTATCAAGGCAATGAAGGTCCTAATACCAGAGCCTCCTTATATCCCCTATCAATTAGTACCTGATATCTGGGAGGACCCATCTCCATTACAATATAAAATAAAAATACAATAAAAATAAGTCTCATATGAGATCCTCTAACTTAACTATACGTATATGATGCTCATTATCTAAAAGTGTAAATATTCAAAACTTTGAAAACTCTTTTTAATCAGCGGCACATACCGGAAATCATTGGACCCGCTACTTCCGGTCCACGTAAATCTCGGCACATTGTGCAAAGTACAAATAAAATTTATTGATAAGTTCATAAATTCAACACCATCTCTTAGGCCTGACGTCATCCTTGTGCTGCTGGAAAAATCATCCCTCTCTCTGTGTGCACGGGAACAGAGACCGCACCGTTCAGATCCTATCGCTGGAAGTGACATATCGGCACATGAAAACCAGAAGTTAATACACTAAAATCACAAAGTACTATGGGATATGTAGTCTTATAGCCCGCATCCAAATAACTGTTAATAGGATTTTCCGTACTCATTTTTCTTGATTTTACTTGAAAGATGGATTCCTTAAGTTCATTGATATATATCCATTCCATTTTTTGCAAAATAAAAGGAATTCAATAATCCTAAAATAATCTCAATATTCCAAAGTATCATAGTCTCGATCTTAACTGCTGGAAAAAAAGGAAATTAAGCAGTTAACATATACATATATGTATAAAATCACACATTTAACAAAAAATACAGTATATACAAAAACTTCCAAAGTGTATAAAAAAACTGTAATAAAAAGACGATATTTAATATTTACTCTAAAAACCATTTCACCTCAAAATCTTTTAGTCCTCATGTGTGCAAAGTTTTCAGGGTATAGAAGGAGTACATTTATGCTTTCACCAATTCCTTGGCTAAATTATTATTTCTCCAATAGCCCTTTACTTTTTTTAAAATCCCAAATTGTCCTATTTCTTTAATATCACAGTGATGGGTTTCCTTGAAATGGGCTGAAAGTGCAAGTGTTATTAGACCTTTCTTTATATTGCGGAGATGTTCCGCTAACCTCACTTTTAGAGGTCTTGAGATTCTCCCAATATAAAACTTATTATATGTGCAACCGATTTATATATTTATTATTATTATTATTATTATCCTTTATTTATATGGCGCCACAAGTGTTCTGCAGCGCCTTACATAGTACATAGAAGTGAACAAGAAACAAGTAACTTACAATACATTACAGTGCAGGACAACTTCGAATTGCAAGTAGCGAAATCTGTAATGGTTTGATTTATACAGTTTATCTGGACCTCTACACATTTTCTCTCTCCTTTAACGGATTAACACCTGATACACTGACCACATCTTTGAAATCCATGCACTAAACTACTTCCTTTTCTCTTAGGTGGAGAGAAGGCACTTTTTACGATTTTATCTTTAATATTTTTAGCCCTTTGATATATACATTTTTAGTTTATCAGGGAGAAGTGGTTTTAAAATTGGATCTCCTCTCAAAATTGACCAATGATTTTTTATGCTCTGTTCTATTTGTCTGTACTGTGAACTAAATTCTGTAATAAAAGACAGATTAAAACCCTTATCTATATTTCCAATAGGTTTTTGATCTAATAGATCCTCTCTTTTTAGATTATTGCACTTTGCCATGGCCTTCTCAACCTTGTCTTTTTTATATCCACTCCTTGCAAATTGTTGCCTGTTCTTTGAAGACTTTCTCATCTGGGCAATTACGTTTAAGTCTTTGTTATTGACTATCCAGAATTGAGTCGAGCCAATTAGAATGGTGACAACTGGTCACTTCTAAGTATGCACCAGAGTCTGTAGGTTTTATAAAATTGCGTGTCAATAATTTACCATCTTGTACATAAATAGTCAAATCTAAAAAATTCACCATTGTATCACTAATTTCAAATGTCAATTTAATATTATAGTAATTTTGATCTAAAACATTACAAAAAGCATCCAAAGTCTGGCTATCCCCTTTCCATATAAATAAAATATCGTCAATGTACCTGGCCCAGGACATCAGATTCACCCCCAAAATTTTATTATTCCAAACATGTCTAGTTTCCCACATGCCCATGGATATATTGGTATAACTAGGGGTGAATCTGATGCCCATAGCTGTACCCACCTTTTGTAGAAAAAATTGATCTTTAAAATGGAAGTAATTATTATCTAATAAAAAACTTACTCCTTTCTTTAAAAATTCCTGAAGTTCTATATTAAGATCACTCTGTGCTAAAAATAATGTAACTGCCTCTAGACCGAGAGCATGTTTAATAATTGTATATAATGAGCCTACATCGACCGTGATTAAAAAAATAGTTATCTTGCCAGTCAATATTTTTTAGTAAATTTAATACGTCCATTGTATCTTTCAATGAGATCTAATATTTAAAACCAAATGCTGTAAAAAATGGTCTATAAATTCAGAAAGATTTGCAGTTACTGAATTAACCCCGGATACAATAGGTCTCCCCAGAAGATTTAAAATGTCCGTGTGGACCTTCAGTATGATATATAATACGGGTATAGAAAGTTCCTGAATAATAATAAATTTAGATGCAGCCACAGTTAATGCAAATTTTTCACATATTCATAAACCAAAGCAATTAAATTATTTAAAATTTTCTGTGTAGGATCCTCTCGTAATGTCTTATATGTTTCCGTATCCATTAATTGTCTCAAGACCTCCTTTTCATATTTGACATGGTCCATAAGAACAATCCTCCCCTTTATCCGCCAGTTTCACAACCACTTCTTTATTATCTTTAAGATTGTTAAGTGCTTCACTCTCTTTTTTTAGTTAAATTATGTTGAAATTTACTTTTGGGTAAGTCCTCAAGGTCCCTTTATACCAATTCGCTAAATGTCTCTCCAAAATTTCCTCTTGTATGCATAGGATAGAAAACAGATCGTGGTTTGAACTGTGTCGAGGAGTTTTGTTCCTCATAAGTATTTGATTCTACTTTTTAAAGATAATTTGCATACATACTTCTGTAAATCCACAAGACTTTGAATTTATTTAAATTACTTGCTGGTGCATATTTTAGACCTTTCTCCAACACTGAAATGTCATTAGTATTTAATATATGATTACTTAAATTAAATATCTTCACTTTACTCCTTTCTACTGGATTTACATTGACCACTACTTTTTGTTTTTTGCTAGATTTCCTCTTTTCTTTCCTTTTCAGTTTATTTACCTTCTTTTTTTTAATACTCCCCCTTTTTCCTCTATGAGTCAGAACATTTCGTAATCTCGAGAGCCTCTACTCCCCTGTTCTAAAAAAATGGGTTCTCATTCCTTATCAAGTGGTTGAAATCGATTAGCAGTATAGATAGAATGCCATTGAATTCTCTATTTTAATGTTCCCATCTTTTTTTGGGAAAATGGCGGCCGCCATATTTCCACCCTGAGGAGGGGAAAGACTCCTGGAGATGATAAGGAGCTCTCCTAAGATCTGGGTCATTATGCCACTTTTTTCTATTACCATTGATACGGTCTCTTGATAATCTTTTACTAGGGGTTCTATTATTATCCCACTCTTTATGTTTCCTTTCAAACCCTCTGTGATAGGTCCTATTTCTTTCTGAATAGTTTACCACTCTTTCCTGTTGTGGGGTAATATATATGTCTAACACCAAGGCCTTTACAGCTGCATAGGAATTCGTAGAGGCTCAACAGGGCACGCTCAGAAAATGGACCGGGCATGCTTGCGTTTTTGTAGTCATACCCCGTTATCTTCCCCAAATGCTGACTACACTCACTTTGCTAAAAAATCCTTGGTGCGACTGCCATGTCAAACCCATTGTCATTATTATTATTATTATTATTATTATTACCAGTTATTTATATAGCGCACACATATTCCGAGTATGTCATGCTTGGAAACAGAGGATGTGCTTTCCATCCATGATCAAATGTTTTTGGAAGGTGCCTCTTCCCCTTTAAAGATTACATGGGTAACACATACACCCACTAGCTTGTCTACCAAATACCCTTCACCTTACTTCTTCAATATGGTTTTATTGTATACGAACATATAAACTTGGAGACAATATATACAAAATTGTCTCCTTTTGGCATAATCCTTCCACCGTGCATGGACTTCAAAGCTTTTATGCAGCTGGACACACTGTCATATTAAATTCTTCCTGATATTACTCCTGTCAGGACTGCGACTATTTCAGTGCATAATAGACTACTTTTGCCAAAGTTCCTTTGTGGTCATTGGAGGAGCTATCCTGCTTGCTGGCATGCTTCTCATTCAGGGGATAGAGTGTTAAAGTGATCATCTGTTTCCCATGTGTCGTCAGGTTGTGGGATCCTAGATTGCTCATTATTTCAAACTTGATTCCATTTGGGTCACATGTTCTGAAACTTCCTATGGATCACAGCCCTCTAGTATAAAGCCTGTTACTAACTGTGTCTCAGTGTCTGTGCAACGTTGCTTTCAGGTCTTTCTTGGACTCCTGCCAGATCCCCGCTGTGCCTGTGGATTGCTGTGGACTTTGTTATATTCCAGATGAAATTCTTATGTCAGTTATCAGCCGCACTATAGAGCCCAGCATTCCTATTGCCTAAGTATTGCTCATTGCTCCATCACTGTGGTTTCATCATTTTGCTGCACTATTTACTTGGCCTGTTGTCTTTCCGTTCCTGTGGATATTGAACTCATCCTTGTTACAGTTGTCAACTGCACCATTACAGTATCATCTCTGCATCACGGGGCTCAACCCCGCTCCGAACCCTAGCCACGCTGCAGGGCTCAACCCTGTTCCGGAATCTCATTACATCACAGGGTTCAACCCTGCTACAATCTTCTCCGCATCACTGGGCTCAACCCCGCTCCGTACTCTAGCCCCACTGCAGGGCTCAACCCTGTTCCAGAATCTCATCACATCACAGGGCTCAACCCTGCTACAACCTCCACCCCTCACCACGGTGCTCAACCCTGCTCCGAACTCTAGCCACGTCACAGGGCTCAACCCTGCTCCGGAATCTCATCGCATCACAGGGCTCAACCCTGCTTCAATCTTCTCTGCATCACGGGGCTCAACCCCGCTCTGAACCCTAGCCATGCTGCAGGGCTCAACCCTGTTCTGGAATATCATCGCTTTACAGGGCTTAACCCTGCTCCGACTTCACTGCACCACAAGGCTCAAGTTTGCTTCATCTCTCACTGCACCACAGGGCTCGGCCCTGTCCCGGAACTATATTATTCTACAGGGCTCGCCCTGCTCCGGATTCCCATTACTACAGGGTTCTACCCTGGCAAAGGTCCTCAATGCCATCCTGAGGTGTTAGCCTCATACAGGACTCGTGGTTCCCCACCACGTTAGTTCTTATAAGTTAAAGACTGCATATATATATTTGGGGATTTTCCCCTATACTTACATATGTGAACCTCTGTGCTGTTTGAGACTTTATATGAGACCTTGCTGATTATATTTCTTTTGTGAATAAATTCTATTTTACTTTTATCCTGTGCTACTGAGTTTCATGAAAAGGTCATTCTTAAGACCACCCCAGTTTATTGTGCCTAGTAGGCCTGCCTCCCTTAAGGAGTCTCAAGTGTCGGCAGCCATGACAACTCCCAGGAGTCCTATCCAGGAGTTTTCTGTGCTATATAATTAGTTTAACCTGCCCCAAGTACGATCTACCAATATTTACAGCTATGCTATTTGTATAATTGCAAATTTAAGCCATGTCACCATACAGTCACATTCCTGTCAATGTGTTCTGCCTTCGTAGATTGTCTTCTATGGGTCTTATCTCCACTCTTTACTCCCTACTCCTTACATGTAGTCACCCAGCTAAGCCCTTGTGAATGTATCTGGGAAGAAGACACAGGTAAACTCTTAATGCATCTCCTCCCTCAACCTATTCCTGATATTCCTAAATGCACTTGAATGCTTATTAACCATATTCTCACAGCCTAGAGATGTTAGATAACTTCGATCGAGAAGAATACTGCCCACATGTATTTTCAGCCCTTATTAGAAGACAAATGTACATATATTACCAATATCCTTCATGACTGCCCTCACCTTACTCTCCCTAGCACTAATCTTGTGTTGACCTCCCCCCTCCCCTTCTCTGGTTTTAGTTTGGAATGTTGAAGTATTGCTCTATGTAGAGGCTGTGAGTTGTCATGTACCTACAGTACATAATTGCTCCGTTTTGTAACAATTCTATTAGTTATATAATTGTTTAAACAGATGTCTCCATAACTTCTTTCTCAACTCTATAACTCTCTACCTCCCATTTTATTGTACAAATATCATAATGAAATCTTTTATTAAAAAAAAAAATGGTTACATGTGGTGAGAGGCTGAAATTAGTATATTTAGGCATGTAAAACATGACATTGGAACTTAATTTAGTTATGTAATTACCTAATCACAGCTTATTCACTGATGGTAAATGTTTATACAGTAAGTACCCCATAATTGTGTATATATACAGGGTGGTCCATAAGTGTGGAAATGCCATTATAAAAAGGTAATGAGTAAGGAAATATTAATCCAGTGTCTACATATATGACACGTGATTGGGGGAAGACTTTTTAGGGTATGTCACCAGTATGGCGGCCATTTAATTGGGAAATTAGTCATGTGACATATCAAACAGATGCAGAATTTCATAAGAAAAATAATGGTTTTCTTTGTTTCAATGTAACTTCATTCATTCTTGAGATTTAACTGAGTTTTCTTTTGTAGATAGTGACATGAACGGCACTAACACAAACAGAACGTGTTGAGATTGTCTTGATATCTGGAGAATGAAGCACACGTGCTATTGCATCACAGTGCAGTTGCCAAACTCCTTACCAAATTTAAAGAAACCGGATCAGTTGCAGATAAACTAAAATGGTGACCACCAAAAACTTTTACAGATGAAACAACAACAACTGCTGTGCTGGCATCATTTTCAAAGAGCCCACAATGTAGCACTCATCGTCTGTCTCGTGAATGTGGGGTTAGTTGTACGGCCATTTTGAGAATTTACCTACACATAAATGGCACCACTACAAGATTCAGATGTTGCAACACCTGACTGAGGATGACCCAGCCCGTTGGGTGGAGTTTGCACACTGGGTAACACAGCAACTTCAACTGAATCCTCATTTTCCACACCATGTTTTGTTTATTGATGAAGCAAATTTCTTTGTCAATGGTGAGGTAAACAAACAGATCCACAGGTATTGTCAGAGACAAACTGGATGGATGCCTTCAGGGTTGTAGCCTTGGCAACACAGTTGGTATGGTGTGCTTTGTGGGGTACCCGTATTGTGGGACCATTCTTCATCGATGGAACATTAACAGCAGCACGTTACAAGAGGTTGTTAGATGAAGAGATATTTCCCTTATTGTTATCAGAGGATGGGTCATATCCTAATTTCTTCCAATTTCTTCTCACCTCATTATGAACTCATTGTCAGGCAAAATCTTGATGTGCAGGTTTCCCAAAGGTGGATTGGTCATAGAGGTCTATTCAAGTGGCCACCAAGGTTCCCTAGATTTAATTCAGTTTGATTTCTTTCTGTGGGGTTACCTGAAGGAACGTGTTTATGCTGTGAAGATACAAGATCATTATCGTCTGCATCAAAGAAATGGTGATGCTTGTGCTCAGATTCAGCCAGATATGCTGGTCAAGGTTCATCAGGAATGGGAAATGAGAATAGCCTGTTACAAGTCGCCAGTACGACTTGCTACCTTGCAGCACTTCGATGATTACTCCTTCTACTTCCACCTGCCGTATGAATCCTGCACCTTCTGTTGCTAGGCAATCTGGATGCCGGACGACATCACGTGTTACTTAACACTGAAGGATCTTCCATTATTTTGATTGGTTTTTCGTCTGTTTAAATATCTGGCCGCATCTTCACGGCCTTGGCGGCTATAGCGTCTCCGTACATGCCCTTCGGGTTCCTACTTCTCTCCAAATTGTACCTGGGTCTAGGTTGCACCTAATCCCCTGGCTCTTGTAGCCACTCCACGGCTAACCAAGCTGCACCTTGGTCTTTAGGCCGCACCTAATCCTCCAGCTCTCGTAGCTCCTCCACGGCTAACCAAGCTGAACCTCGTTCTTTAGGCCGCACCTAATCCTCCGGCTCTCATAGTCGCTCCACGGCTAACCAAGCTGCACCTCAGTCCTTAGGCCGCACTAAATCCTCCAGATCTCATAGCCGCACCACGGATAATCAAGCCGTATCTCGGTCATCAGGCCGCACAGTAACCTCCGGCTCTCATAGTCGCACCACTGCTAATCAAGCTGCATTTCGGTCATCAGGCAGCATGAAATCCTCTGGCTCTCGTAGCCCCACCACGGCTAATTGAGTCTATATCAGTCACATCAATTCTGCCAGCTACCAGCTGCATCAATTCTTCAGGCTATACCAGCCACATCAATTCTTCCAGCTACTAGCTGCATCAATTCAACAGGTTATACCTGCCATCTCAAATACTCCAGCTATAAGCTGTATTTATTCCACAGACTATACCAGCCACTTTTATTCACCAGTGGCAACTGCCACGTCTGTGCCACCAGTGCTGCATGAACCGCATATATACCACCAGAGCTGCATAAACCGCATCTATACCACCAGTGCTGCATTAACCACATCTATACCACCAGTGTGGCATTAACCGCATCTATACCACCAGTGCCTTATTAGCCACATCTTTTCCACCAGCGCTGCACAAGCCACATCTCAGCTACTGGTTCTCATTTGTGCCATCTTTTATTCTGGTACTCCTGAGTGCTCTGCGTAAACCCTTATTACTTCGAGTTTAAGTCCAGGCGGCCGCCTAAGGACCGGTGAATGTTCCTAGTTCTATGGGAACAACGGGCGGCTGTTAGTGGCAGAAGATCTCATCCTTGAGTTTTGGGTGTTTATGCAGGATGTCCTGGAAAAAACGTAACATAGCCTTAACACTGCAACATGGTGGACAGTACTTCAAACAAATCCTATAAACTTTATGTAAAAACTGGAGAATGAATAAAGGTTAAATTGAAGAAAACCATTACTTTTCTTATGAAATTCTACATCCGTTTGTTATGTCACATAACTGCCTTCCCAAATAAAAAGATAAAGTTGCATCCAAGATGGTTGACTTCAAGATGGCCACCATACTGGTGACATATCCTAAAAAGTTTCCCCCCCACTCCCATATTCATATGTGTAGACACTGGATTAATATTTTCTTACTCGTTTCCTTTTTATAAGGGTGTTTTTAAGGACCACCCTGTAGATTCACAGTAACTCCAAGCTGGAGTAATATTTTATATATATATATATGTCCCAATTGGACTGGCACTCACTCCTTATCCAGCAGCTCCGGTGCCCTCCGGATCAAATAATTCAATGAAGCAGAAAAATACAATACAAGATACATATGACACCAATGTTTCGGCACTACTGCGCCTTGACAAAGGGGCACAGTAGTCCCGAAATGGTGTCATATGTATATTGTTTAAATACACGTTTTTGATACTTTGTGCAAGTCTCCAAGTGCCGCTGTTTGTTTTGCTGCTTCATTTTATATATATATATATTCCCACAGTAGCACTGGACGGCACTCTGAGTGCCATCCAGTGCTACTGTGGGAATATTGAATGGAGGACAGGCACCAAGCATGGTGATTTGGATGGACTTGAGTGCCGGGCATTTTGTGTTTATTATATATATATATATATATATATATATATATATGAACAAAGAGAGGTACCGGCGCCAACTTTTCACTCCAAAGAGGATTTTTTATTTTATAAAAATTATAATGTGTACTACGTTCTCCCAAAATTAAACAGGGTGTCAGCTAAACCTGGTGACAATAAGCCTTTGGAAGGGCCCTTTAATGTGAATGGTTTAAATATACCAGGTCTTTAAGCGACTGACATATACATAATAACCAGTGTTGTGCAAACGTGCAAGAAAGTAATAAATGAATAAATAAATTAAGATATGAATTAATAAAGTGCAAACTGTGACCAAATAATTAAAGAATAAAATATCTCAATTTAATATATATATATATAAACACAAAAAGACGAACAAACAAACTCTCATAGATATCTTAATCCTGTTCAAAAGTTCATATAAAAGGCACATATGTGCAAATATGGTGCAGCAATAGTGTTAATAGATATTTACAAGACAACCTTTAAACATATACAGTGAGAGTAAATCAATAGTACAAATATAAAAATATATATATAAATATATAAATATAAGTATAAATATAATTAAAAATACAGGAGGGTATACACAGATGGACAATAATAAGCGATTAAAAACTTCCAGAAAATATTTCAAAAAAGAGCTTTTAAAAGAACTTTTTAAAAATGTTTTCTGGAAGTTTTTAATCGCTTAGTATTGTCCATCTGTGTGTACCCTCCTGTGTTTTAATTATATTTATACTTATATTTATATATTTATATATATATTTTTATATTTGTACTATTGATTTACTCTCACTGTATATGTTTAAAGGTTGTCTTTTAAATATCTATTAACACTATTGCTGCACCATATTTGCACATATGTGCCTTTTATATGAACTTTTGAACAGGATTAAGATATCTATGAGAGTTTGTTCGTCTTTTTGTGTTTATATATATATTAAATTGAGATATTTTATTCTTTAATTATTTGGTCACAGTTTGCACTTTATTAATTCATATCTTAATTTATTTATTCGTTTATTACTTATGTTTGCACAACACTGGTTATTATGTATACGTCAGTCGCTTAAAGACCTGGTATATTTAAACTATATATATATATATATATATATATATATATCTACCGCTTCTGCAATTAGAAATTTTGCAAATGCAACTTCGGACTAGTTTTGCATTTGTTTTAGTATTTCGTAATAAATGTAATGTTATTTGAATCAGATTTGAATGGTCCTTTAATCCGTTATATATATTAGGTTCCCTCTGGGGTACACATGCACCATTTTGACAACCTAGGCTCTATACTGCTGGTGACGAATTTAATCTGAATTAGTAATTCTGCACCTCTCATGACGTCCCATCAATCACTACATAATACATAGCTTTGACCATATAAGTAGGTAGTTAACACAGGTTAATTTGCAAATAATGAGACTAATAAGAGAAAAATCATAGTCGTCATAGAAGAAATGCTGCCTGTAGAACAGCGATGCTCTAAGCTTTGTGCCACATGTAAAGGTGAGTAAGCAAGAAGCTAAATGGTTGCAATTGACTACAATACATCTTAATGACTATTCCACAGAACAGATGGACGACGCTACACTAAAGCTGACATCAATATGCAAGTTAAGCTAAGTATACACCTGAATGATTTCACTCACGATCCTTTTGATTTGGAGATTTTCAGAGTAACAAAATAAGAGAAGTCAGTGGCTGGTGACAAATAGGGAAGAGTATTCCCAAGTCTGTAGCCATGGAGAAGATGGGGGCTTCCCAAGCACCCCTCAAGAAATATGTAGTAACTAGATTTCTTCTCTGGCGCTAACAAGGGTATCTTTTAGAACCACAATTTAACAAGTACAGTAGTTTAATGGGGCAATGCTCCTTACTCAGTAATGAGCTGAATACATGTGTGGGAATGTCCATTCCATGTAGGTATCATAAAGTAATTGAGTGGTTTTATTAAAATATTTGTAAATACATTTAAATGTCCTGGAGACATTATTGCTCCTCAATTAATAACTTCTCCTGCGCCTCAGACAGTGGGTGCAGCAGTGTTACAAATGGCTATCACCAACCACAAAATACAAACTAGAATAAAATACAAGTAAATATGCTCCTATGTATGGACACAAAGTTAATTCCAATTGACTTCATAGTTTTTATTAAAACACTTATTGCATAATATGCAATCACAAAATGTATATAAATTGATATAAATGTAAATTTTCAATATATATATTTTTAGTAAAAAAAATCTTTAAAAGTTTTTGGGAACAAACAAATAAGTAAAAATAAAGCATGAAATAGAGAGCCTTACAGTTTGTCTGTATTGCTACTGCTTGACCTATCCGCGAAATGCGTTGCAATAACGTCAAACTGTAAGACTTTTTATATTTTATGCTTTATTTTTACTTATTTGAAATCTATTTACAAATATTTTAACAAGCCACTCAATTACTTTATGATACTTACAATGTATGCAGCTCATTACCCTTGTTAGCACCAGAGAAGAAATCTAATTACTAGGATTTTCAGAGTAAGGCTTGTCATATGTTTTTACATGATCAATGGACAGAAATGTTGGACAAATGATGAGAAAGGCATATGCACTAAAAAATGTGCACGATATCGGGTGATTGTTTTCGACAAATGTGCATCAAGTCTGATCTTTCATTCTGAGATTATAATACTGACAGGGCCGGCCCTAGTCCAAATTTTTTAGTAAGCGAGTAGGTTTTTTGGCGCCCCCCCTATGCAGTGCCCGCGGTAGTGGTCCCCCCTGTGCAGTGCCCCCATTAGTAAGCTTATACAGTGCCCCCAGTAGTAGTCCCCCCTCTTGTAGTGCCCCTAGTAGTCCCCCCTTGTAGTAGTCCCCCCATTGTTGTGCCCCCAGTGGAGGTTTCCCCCCCATGTAGTGCCCCCAGTAGTAGTCCCCCCAGTAGTAATCCTCCCTTCAAGTGCCCCCAGTAGTAGCCCCCCTTCAAGTGCCCCCAGTAGTAGTGCCCCCAATAGTAATCCCTCCTTCAAGTGCCCCCAGTAGTCCCCCCTTCTGGTGCCCCCAGTAGTAATCCCCCCTTCAAGTGCCCCAGTAGTAATCCTCCCTTCTAGTGCTCCCTGTAATCCCCCTTCAAGTACCCCCAGTAGTAATCCCCCCCTTCAAGTGCCCCAGTAGTAATCCCCCCTTCAAGTGCCCCCAGTAGTAATCCCCCCTTCAAGTGCCCCAGTAGTAATCCTCCCTTCTAGTGCCCCCTGTAATCCCCCTTCAAGTTCCCCCAGTAGTAATCCCCCCTTCAAGTACCCCCAGTAGTAATCCCCCCTTCAAGTGCCCCAGTAGTAATCCCCCCTTCAAGTGCCCCCAGTAGTAATCCCCCCTTTCAAGTGCCCCCAGTAGTAATCCCCCCTTCAAGTACCCCCAGTAGTAATCCCCCCTTGTAGCCCCCCCAGTAGAGACACACGTTATAAAAAACAAAACAAAAAAAACCCACTTACCTGAAACCCCCGCTCAAGCTCCCGCCGCCGATATCAGTTACTCCCGACCATTCTCCAGGGCCGCTTTGCATTATGGGAGAGACGTCGTCATGACGACGTCTCTCCCATTACTCACTGCGGGAGCCGGAAGATGGCTCCCGCAGTGGGAGCTACAGCAGCCGATGAGAGTCTGACAGGCTCTCATCAGCTGCTGAAACAAACACACAGTTGCCGGCTCCGGCGGCTGTGTGTTTGGCACTGTGTAGCGCTGACCGAACTCCGTCCAGTCAGCGCTACACGCGCGGTGCAGACTGTGTCACAGAGACACAGTCTGCACCACTGTAAGCCACTGAAATCTGCATGGTCGCGGCCGCGGCACCCTTCACTACGTGGCGCCTTACGCGGCCGCGTACCATGCGTAACCATAGAACCGGCCCTGAATACCGATCAAATGAAACTAATTTGATTGGCCCAATTATTGCATAGTGTGTAACTAGCTTTAATTTGCCCAGTTATGTTATTCACACAAGTATAGTATAAATCACAGTGCACAATAGAGAATACGCCCAATGATGAATTTGAACTCCAATAAGATATACTATACTATAAAATATACTACATTTAGCATCTCAGCATGTTCTTTAACCATTTGCCTGGTGTGGTCGCATTAGATGCGACCACACCATGTTGGGATTTCCCTGACATCTAATGCAATCGAATCAGAAATGCCCATCGATAGCTGCTGGAAGGTAATCTTCCTGCCGCCACCAGCCTCACAGTGCTCTAAGGCATCGCGGATCTGCCTAACAGTATTGCCCACCCACAGCTCCTGCTCACACTTCTTCACTGGCCACAGTCACTGAATAACAGGATTGCCCACCAGCCTGGGCTGAATGCAGACCCACCTCTCTTGGGCTTTCTGGACTCTGAAGTTCTGCAAGATGTGTAACTAAAGAAGTTATAAGTTAATAGTTTTATACACTTTTAAAAGAGGACTTTACTGTGTTAATAACACACACACACATAGATATAAATGTTGCCAATTCTTTTTTTTAACTATATTAAACTGTTCTCTCAAAAAATGTCCTGTTCTGTATATTAATAAAATTATACTGAAACAGGTTTAAATAGCTCTTATTTACATAATTTTTTCATTAATAAAAAAATAACCATTTTGGGGACATTTTTGGAAAAACAATATTAGCCAGTTAAGTGGTAACTGGTGTATAAGGATATTTCCAATCAGTATAACATTTGGATTGTACATTAGTCTGAAGCTGAAAAAAAATATTTCTATTTAAATTGATCAAGCTATTCACCCTCATTTGCCATTGCCATCCACCTATTATACAAGAGATGGAAAATACACAGATGATAAGAGTAGGATTTAGAAATGAGTACCTAATGCAAGTGAGGGACCGGCATGTCAAAGGCCCATCAGCAATTTTGGTCCTATCAACATCCCCCGTTTATGTTTGTATGTAACTCAGGGCTGTAACTAGGGGTGTGAGAGCGGTGCCGCCTCACAGAGCGCAGTGCCTTGTGGGCAGCACCGTCACTGTCCTCACGGCCCCTGCATTTTGCTAGCCGGGTGCCATCGCAGCCAGAATCCCTATGACAGTCACACTGCAGCCTGTATGCTGCCTCCCTCCCCAGACCCAACCCCTTCTCCCAGGCGGCTCTCTTCCTTCCCCCGCCCACTCTCTCCTCCTTCACAATTTTCACACACAAGACAAGCCATAAGAAAGTTCTGCCTCCAGAAGCCAGAGCGAGGTCCGCTAATCCTTCCTCAGCACTGACACCCGGTCACCGTCGTCCTGCTTCCCATAAGCCATCCAGAGCAGAGCCATGAGCTGAGGCACAGACCTGTGGGTGAGTGTAGCCACATCTGCTGAACAGCGGAGGTCCGGAGGAGTTTGTTTTATGTACCATAGTGGCTATGCTGGGGACCTGACTGGGTGTATCCCCTCCCGGGTGGTGACTGCTGTAGTGAAGTGCTGTTTGAAGTGCTGTTTGTGTTCCTGCGGAACCGTGGTGTGTAGTGTTTATTATACTGTAGTGTGTGTTCTACAGTGTAGTGTAGTCTAATGTGCTGTTCAGTGTACTTGTGCTGGCTTTGCCCTTAGCTAAGGCTTCTAAAGAGAATGTGGGCCCTGGAACCTCCCCCAAAGCCTGTGCCAAGGTGAGGGCACCGAACTCCTTGCCATATGCCTCTCAGACCCTAGTGCCACGGCTGCAAGGCACATAGGCTATTCTCCTGGGAACAGCTCTCAGTCACTGGCCCCATCTCACCCATATATTAAAGTACTACATTGCATTTATTTAACAACATCATAGAACCAGCATCTCCAGATATTAAAAAATAAAATTATATATATATATATATATATATATATATATATATATATTATACAGTCAGGTGCATAAATATTGGGACATTGGCAGAATTTTCATATTTTAGCCTCTGTTTACCACCACAATGGCTTTGAAATTAAACAAACAAGATGTTCTTTAACTGCAGACTTTCAGATTTCATTTGAGAGTAAGTACATCCAAATCAGGTGAACGGTGTAGGAATTACAACGGTTTCTGTATGTGCCTCCCACTTTTTAAGGGGCCAACAGTAATGGGACTATCAACTCAAAAGCTATTTCATGGACAGGTGTGGGCTATTCCCTCATTATTTCATTATCAATTAAGCAGGTAAAAGGTCTGGAGTTGATTCTAGGTGTGACATTTGCATTTGGAATCAGTTGCTGTCGACTCTCAATATGAGATCCAAAGAGTTGTCATCAGTGAAGCAAGCCATCATTAGGCTGAAAAATCAAAACAAACCCATCAGAGAGATTGCAAAAACATTAGGTGTGGCCAAATCAACTGTTTGGAACATTCTTAAAAAGAAAGAACGCACCGGAGAGCTCAGCAACACCAAAACACCTGAAGACCATGGAAAACAACTATGGTGGATGACAGAAGAATTATTTCCCTGGTGAAGAAAAACCCCTTCACAACAGTTGGCCAAATCAAGAACACTCTCCAGGAGGTAGGTGTATATGTGTCAAAGTCAACAATCAAGAGAAGACTTCACAAGAGTGAATATAGAGGGTTCACCACAAGATGTAAACCATTGGTGAGCCACAAAAACAGGAAGACCAGATTAGAGTTTGCCAAACAACATCTAAAAAAGCCATTACAGTTCTGGAACAACATCCTATGGACAGATGAGACAAAGATCAACTTGTACCAGAGTGATGGGAAGAGAAGAGTATGGAGAAGGAAAGGAACTGCTCATAATCCAAAACATACCACCTCATCAGTGAAGCATGGTGGTGTTAGTGTCATGGCGTGGGCATGTATGGCTGCCAATGGAACTGGTTCCCTTGTATTTATTGATGATGTGACTGCTGACAAAAGCAGCAGAATGAATTCTGAAGTGTTTTGGGCAATATTATATGCTCATATTCAGTCAAATGCTTCAGAACTCATTGGACGGCGCTTCACAGTGCAGATGGAAAATGACCCGAAGCATACTGCAAAAGCAACCAAAGAGTTTTTTAAGGCTAAAAAGTGGAATGTTATGCAATGGCCAAGTCAATCCTCTGACCTGAATCCGATTGAGCATGCATTTCACTTGATGAAGACAAAACTGAAGGGAAAGTGCCCCAAGAACAAGCAGGAACTGAAGACATTTGCAGTAGAGGCCTGGCAGAGCATCACCAGGGATGAAACCCAGCGTCTGGTGATATCCATGCGTTCCAGACTTCAGGCTGTAATTGCCTGCAAAGTATTTGCAACAAAGTATTAAAAAGTGAAAGTTATACCCCTTTCAGACAGAGAAAAGAACCCGGTAATTTTCCGGCTCTTGCCGGGTCGACCCAGGTTTTTTTTCTGTCTAAAAGGGTCAACACAGGACCTAATTCCCGGTACTTCGACCCAGGTATTTACCAGGGTTTTTCCCGGATCTTACACGGGTTGGCGGCTGTCTGAAAGGCGCCGACCCGGGTTTTTCAACTCCGGGCATAGTAAACAGTGCTTATTGGCTGAGATGGCGGTGCACAGGCTGATTGGCTGAGCGGCTGGGTCTCCCTGATTGGCTGAGCGGGCGGGGCAGTGGCGCTGGCGTCTGATGTCACAATTGTGCTACAGAAAAGGATAGACTGAAGCATGGTGCACTGGAAGGATGAGGAGATCCGTGAGCTGCTGGCAGTCAGAGGGGAGGAGGAGATCTGCAAACAGATCAGTGGCACAGTGAAGGGACGCGATAGTCTACACAAACATAGCTAAGATCCTCACCTCAAGGGGCATTGTGCGGACCCAGCAGCAGGTAGTGAACAAACTGAAAGCTCTATGCAAATACTATAACAAAGTTCATGACCATAACAAGTAGAAAAGTGGTGCTGCCAGAATGGAATGGGTTTACTACGATCAGTGTAATGAAGTCTTTGGCAATTCTGCACTGGTTAATCCCATTGCCATATCATCGTCTAGTTGTGCATCTTCACGAAGTGTTACCCTGGAGAACAGCCAATCCTGCCCAATGACACCACCAATACTCTTTGATGACATCACAGAGATAAGTGACACAGATCCGATGGCTGCCACGGGGGTCCCAGACACCAATACACTAGAGGGTGTGGTTGAGGCGAGTGGAAGCAGTACGAGTGGGATGCCAACTCCTGCACAGACTGAGACTCCGACATTGCGCAGGAACAGTAAGTTACTATACACCCACTATTTTTGGGATGTTAACATTGTCCTGTATAGACTTGTCATTATAGTATGACTATGCTGATTTTACTATGCTGAAATCTAAACTCAATGTATCTGTTGCAATGTGAAGCTAGTGTGCAGTAGGCCGCAAGCACATATATGTTTACATTACGGCTTTGAATTCATTTGTAAATGTATTTTTTCTTTTCTTCTATTCCTAGTCTTTGAAGTACCAGAGCGGAAGAAAAAACTTCCAAGATGGAGCTAGCAACGCGCACAATGACCAGAATCCTGGTAAATCAGCTGCGAGATTCTGATGCTGAATTCCAGGCACAGGAGGATGCCCGACTCCAGCGCTTCTTTGACAATGAAAGAGAGTTACAAAATTCATTTGTCAGTCAGCATGTTGGTCTACACGAACGAATTTCACGTGAAAACAGAGAGGCACAGATGTCCTTCCTTAACGGTCTAGTGTCTAGGTTACACACTCTACAGCCTTATGTAATGTATCCTCCTCAGTACTCTGAGGGTCCTGTTAGATCTAGTGTCTAGGTTACACACTCCACAGCCTTATGTAATGTATCCACCTCAGTACTCTGAGGGTCCTGTTAGAAATTACCAACAGCATAGCAGAGGGCTACCATTTCTGCAAAGTAACCCCTCCAATCCACCTCATGCTACTCCACATGGCACAGTGCATAGTTATCCAGATGGCACAAGGAATAGTAATCCACATGTCACTGTACAGAGCAGTCCACATGCCAATACCAGTCCAGAGGGCACAGTGCCTAGCACTCCACATGTCACTGTGCATAATAGTCCTGACGGCACAGGAAATACTAATCAATATGGCACTGTGCATACTTATGCAGATGGCACGGGGATTAATACACAGGATGGCAGAGTGCATAGTTATTCAGATGGCACTCATCATAACACTCCACTTAGCACTATTGTCAGCACTGCCTACAGACAGTTGTAGACTTGTATGATGTTTTACATGTTTGCTGTCTACTTTATATTTCTTTTTTGTTGAAGCTTGTTGTTTTTGACAATATTGTTTATCCTACCATTAACTGGCCTGGCAAGAGTTTAGGGCAATGTGTGGGTGCCCTTGAAGTCAGCTACGTGTATATATGGGGGTGTACATAATTTAGAATGTACACACATTACCTCCATTTCTTTTGTATTTAAAAATTTGTATACTGCACTTAACAGGCCAGTCGTGAGCTTTTTCCCATGTGTGGCCGCTGTATTACAAAATGTATACTGTATTTGTGTCATTTCTAAGGCTGGCCCTGACACACAGTTCTAATAGTTGGGGTGCCTCCCCTATTATATTTTTCAAAAATAGACAATTTTTCTATTGTCTTTATATATAGATATATATATATATTTAAATTGTTGAATGAATGCATTAAGGCCATGTTGTTAATGGCTAATGCATATTTGTTGAAAAATAAAAGAAGCACTTTAAAAAATTTAATACAGCAGGTGTTACATGTGACATAACATGTACATAACATGAGGCTTTCAAATAAAAAAAATTTGATTGCAAAAAAAGACTTGTGTCGTCTATACTATGTCATTGTATGTTTGCAGTGAGCAGACACCACCCACTTTTCATGACCTCATCTCTGTGTGCCATAAAAGCAGTCCATTTATTATGACACACTGTATATTGCAGGGATAATCTGGGTTCTGTGTGAAAGGGGTATTGCCAGGAATTTCCCGGGAATTATGTTCTGTGTGAAAGGGTGTTAGGAGCAAATTCTCGGGTCCTTCCCGGGTTGAACGATACGGGAAAAACCCGGGTTTTTGGGATTTTTCTGTCTGAAAGTGGTACAGGTTGAGTCTCCCATATCCAAATATTCCGAAATACGGAATATTCCGAATTACGGAATAATTTTGGCATGACTGAGATAACAAAACCTTTGATTTTTGATGGTTCAATGAACACAAACTTTGTCTAAGGCACAAATTATTAATAATATGGTATAAAATTACCTTCAGGCTGTGTGTATAGGGTGTAAATGAAACATAAATTTATTTCATGTATGTACACAAACTTTGCTTGAGCCCACAAAATTATTGAAAATATTGTATAAAATGAGCTGCAGGCTATGTGTATAAGGTGTATATAACAAATAAATGCATTGTGTGTGTATATTGGGGTCCCATTCCCAAGATATTTCATTATGATATGCAATTATTCCAAAATATGGATTATTCCGTTATCCAAAATACCACTGGTCCCAAGCATTTTGGATATCGGAGACTCAACCTGTATTAGATTTAGGATTGTTTAGTTTGTCCCATTACTTTTGGCCCCTTAAAAAGTGGGAGGCACATATAGAAACCGTTGTAATTCCTACACCGTTCACCTGATTTAGATGTAATTACCCTCAAATTAAATCTGAAAGTCTGCAGTTAAAGCACATCTTGTTTGTTTAATTTCAAAGCCATTGTGGTGGTAAATAGAGGCCAAAATATGAAAATTCTGCCAATGTCCCAATATTTATGCACCCGACTGTATATATAATATAATTAAAACGTGACAAAACCGGCGGCACTCAAGGATTTTCAAAGAAAGACAAGCAACTGCAAACTTTAGTCAAAGTCGACGTTTCAATGTGACTGCATTTCCCTGGATTATATATAAAATTAAATATATAATTATATATTTCTTTCCTCCTGAGAAAGTCCTGGTAATAACAGATGGACGAAACGTGTTGAGGCTGTAATTTACTCCGGCTCTGGGACCTGTATGGTTTCCTGCTGTTTCCTCTGGCTCAAATAAGCTTTTTTGCACTGATTAAAACTCTGTGCACATTATTTTATGTACGCTTAATTTATATTGTTTTTGTTAAATAAATCATTTTTTTTAAAGCATACTGCACTATAGATATTGTTATATTTTGTATATCTGCACTTATTGTGAAAGTTCCTGGGAAGAAACCGGTGGAGCTGGGATTTGATTCCAGAATGAATCAATATTACAAGCACTTTTAGCCCAAAGGTATTCCCTGGGCTTTATATATGGTACGTGTGGAGTCTATAGGATTTATATGACACTAGGGGGAAGCAGTCGGGAAGCCGACGGACGGAATCCCGACCATCGGCTTCCCGACTAATCCAGGCAAGGGGTTAAATGACAGGCGTCGAAATCCCGATGCCTGTCATTTTACC
The DNA here is from genome assembly GCA_031769625.1 of Taudactylus pleione. Taxonomy (NCBI): domain Eukaryota; kingdom Metazoa; phylum Chordata; class Amphibia; order Anura; family Myobatrachidae; genus Taudactylus; species Taudactylus pleione. The sequence goes on from JAUIMM010000245.1 coordinate 316,722, forward strand.
TACGCTGGGAGCCCAACCCCCGGCTTACCGACCGAAGGTAAGCCGGGCGCAGACAGTTGCGGGGGGGGGGGGGGTTAGGTTTAGGGTTCCCGGAGGGGGGACTTAGGGTTAGGCACCCCCCGGGAGTTTAGGGTTAGGCTAGAAGAAGGGAGGGTTAGGCACTCCCCCGGGGGACTTAGGTTTAGGCGGCGGGGAAGGAGGGGTTCGACACATGGCCGGCAGTTCGATTTGTGGCAGCGTCAGCCCGACAGATGCAGAGATCCCGGCAACAGCAGCCCGACAGCGCTGGAAATCCCGATCGTCCCTAGGTAAGTACAAACTAACCTAACCCCCCTAACCCTCCTTAGGGGTGCCTAACCCTAACCTTCCCCCCTGTGCCTAATCCTAAGTCCCCCCCGGGTGCCCTAAACCTAACACTCCCCCCCCCCCGCAGCTGTCCGCTCGCGGCGCCCGGCGTCTAAAAAATGACAGGCATCTAGATTTAGATGCCTGTCATTTAACCCTCGCTGGGATAAAGCAATTGGGAAGCCGGCTGTCGGGCTTACGTCAGCCGGCTTCCCGACTGAATCCCAGACACCCCTATGGGAGGGTTAGGGGGTAGAATAGGTTAGGAAATACTTACCTTGGGACGATCAGGATTTTCACTGTTGCCGGGATGCCGCTATCAGGATTTGGGGTATAGGAATTGGCCTGTGGCAGCCACTGGAAGTACCGGGGAGTGCAGTTAGAGAGAAGACTCCCATTTAGATCACTAAAGTTAAGCACCCTTATCACTAACTATATATATATATATATATATATATATATATACACACACATATATATATATCTATATATATAAGTTTAGAAAATTAGTATTTAACAGAACTTGAATAAAATTACCAGGGACATCACCTCCATAGCCCCCATTCTCTACTGTTCACTAAATATGTATTTATATAAGGTCATTTTGTTTTGTAGTCATTTATTTGCTCGTCTTTAATAAATAATAATGTAAGAAGTCCACAAAATGAGGAAAAACCAGGTTAGCACATGGAATTCCACATTTTCAAATTAGAAACACTGGTCGGAACCGCCTGCAGGAACCCAGCTGCGCCACCCGCTGTGGTCTTCAGCACTATGTGTGCAAACTCAGCTATAACATTCCATCAAGGGGGGCAAGCCATGGCACCAGAGTGATTAAAACGGAGGTGGACCACACCCGATTTTTGGTTGCACTACCGTGGCGTGTTCCTAATATCTTACTTTAAAAAAAAAGGTTGGAGGGGGACCAATACTCTTTATGGCACAGGGCACCAAAATGTCTAGTTACGGCTCTGGTATAACTAGATTTGTTCATTTTACCAAATGCTTCATTAATGCCAAAACCAACGTGAAAAACAGCATCAACCATTTCTACCTCTTGTAATCTTTATTCAGATTCCAACTCTGCTGTCAGGGGTACAAAAGTTACCTTGTTTTGCGGCACCCTAGAATGAAAACCAGGCCCTGACAAGTACACAATAATATAGCTGCCAAATCATATTGTTTTTCCTTACAGATCAACCATGTTACAAGCTCAACGATTTGTCATAGAGAAGAAAAACGTTATATTGCAGGAAAAGCCCTACTTATATCATTATACATAAATGTATTCTAAATGATTTCCTGCTTGGAAGGCCTGAGCAAAACCAAAATTGATAAAAGGCAGTGATAGGTAAAATGTGCAGTTCAGTCTTATCTGCTTATGAATGAGAAAGAGATCCCAAAGAGCTGCAATGTGTATATACGTCTTATCTTAGTTGCCAAAAGAAGCAGATGTAATATATTGGCTGGAGAAGCTACATTTGAAATATCTTTCCCACTAATCCAATGTATGATCACCTTTTATTCCATTTTAATTTTTCCCACTTGACTGCATCAGGTTAAACCACTACGATCTCTAAATTGACATCATTGCGTGCGCATAAACTAAGGCTGTCACTAAGCCGTGAATTATACATATCGCTGCCATTCATTCACTTTGCTCCTACGTGCTCCTGTTATTTCCAAGACAATATATACTTTCCTTGTAATTATACCCCACATAAGCTCCTTCCCTGGGCATGACAGGGATGAATAATTTCGCTCAAACAGTGCAAATCATAGCAAAGATCCAAAGCCTAAAAAACATTCTGCATTATAACGTGCAGCTATGGTTTACATCCCAAATGTATCACAGCGGTTAGTCAGGCACCTGACAAGTCTATGGCTTATTATTCTGTTTTGTCATTTTTTTTTTTTTTTTAAGTAACAAAACTTCAGTTGAAGACACAAAGGAGTTTACCATCATATAATCGCTGGTAGATTGTTATGTTAGTAAACATGCCCTAAGTACCTCACTCTGCTGTACTTTCCAGAGTGCCTTATTGCCTGCAGAAGGGTGAAGTGATTAAAGCGTACATCAAATTGTTTAACATATTTCTCAGGCACTTGCGATATAACTCATACATATATAACAATGTGTAATGCGATGTAAGTTAATTCATTGCTCATGTTCCAGAATGTTGTCCAATTCCAGGAGTTTCTAGCAAACTGATATCTAGGAGTTTATTGATTATCCTGTAAAGGACGAAAGTAGTGTTTCTCCTGACACAGGCTTCTGCCAGGGATAGGTATTGCTGAATGCTGAGTCTTGCCTCCAATGCAGGAACCACAAGAGAAAGAGTTAAAGCAGCAGATTCTCCAACTTCTCCAGAAATGTGGATGGCTTCTCTGGTCACAGTATAACAACCTGTCTTATGGAAGAATATGCAAGACTCAGACAACTTGAGGCATACAGATCCATCTAGGTTTTTGCTGGATAAATGAAGATGTAGGTTGCATTCCAGAGTAGGAGATGAATGAGTATATAAAATAGGTCCAGACAAGACATTTGCAAAGAAGAGATAATCCATTAGCTGTCAAGAATAACCTAGAGTAAAACTGCATTTAGGAGACTAGAGGTATGTAAATCATATCCCGTACTCATCCCAATCATATACAGTAGTGCCAAATGAGGTCATTAGTGGTAACCCTATTGAAATAAAAAGGATATGTTGTGCAATGGAGATGGAAGCTACAGGGAATGGATTAGACCGGCAGCACATTACCACTGCAGCGTGCAGCTAGTTAATGAGGCTTATTCAAAATAGCCGTCTATTATGGTTTTGCACATCTGACTGTATTTTACTCAACTAACACATTCATATGAAGCTCAATTGTCTTTTTTGTGGGCATTTTAAGATAAAACCTAAGTGTTAAATGATTCCCTCGTCCAGGTACACTTATCTTCTAGTTCAGTAAAATTATTATTTACTCTTAAAAGTGCTTCATACTCATTAGTGTATATAGCTAGACTACATAGCAGTCCCTATACTAAACACCAGTCAGATCTGTGGGTGAAGTGCACATAGCAGAAGCTGTCCTTTTACCTTCAGCCATGACACAGAACTCTCATGTTGGCAAAATACAAGCCCAAAATGCCCATGCAGAAAGAGGCTGGCAGGGCAGGCTGGAAGTTGTAGTTCCACTTCCACCAGAGCTAGAGCCCCACAGGTTCCTGATAGAGGGTACTATTGCTACAAGTGAACGTAAATGATTAGATAGGGGGCATTGCAGGACAATGAGCAAGAGGAGGTAATGTAATACAAAATAGAGGGAGCAAATGGGAAATACAGCTTATGAATGACAGGAAAGACGCGTCTGCCTTATGGTATATTTGGTCGCCAGTTTATAGTGTATAGGGAGGCAGGGCTGATGTCCCTAAATCTTCTGCCTGGGATGGGATCTGGGACACCGGCAGAATGACTTGGCCGGGTCTCATGGACTCCTCATAGGTGGGTAAGTACTTGACCTCCTCATAGCTGGGCAGCTGCAGGAAGACCGGAGAGGAGATAATGCGGAGCTCATGCTCGGGCAGGTGCCGGACACTGTCTATCAAGGAGTCCTGCGAGCTGGTCTCGTTCAGCAGCCCCGGGCCCCCACTCTGCCCCCGCTGCTGCTGGCGGCTGTACCTGCGAGGACTGGGGCAGATCATGCGCTGCAGGAAGTAGCCGATGGCGAAGAGCACCAGCAGTATGAGCAGCCCGGAGAGCTTCCTGACGAACCAGCCCACGTTGTCCAAGAAAGTGTGGAATGGCAGCCGGCAGCATCGGATCTCCGTGTGGCTGACGTTCCCGAACACACAGCAGCCCTCCTTCTCCCCGCACAGCAGCTCCCCGCAGCTCCAGCCCGCCTGGGACTCCTGCAGCAGCTCAGCCCACAGCAGCACCGCTATGATCAGCAGGGAGCCCTCCGTCTGGAAGCACTGCACCATCCTCTCCGCTCAGCAGCAGCAGCAGCAGCAGCGCTGGGGCAGCAGGCACACTGCAGCATGCACACACTTCCGAAGTGTCACCAGCCAGCTCACATCTTCATGAAGAGTCTTTAGGGAGGGGAGGTGAGGGCTGGAGAGCTGCAGCCCCCTGCAATGATACACTGCTGCTGTTGCTGGTGGTGATACTGGGGATGGTACTGGTGGAGAGGAGGATGTGAGTCCTTTCATGGGGTTTCTTGTTCTGGTGACCTTGGACTCAGACAACTTGATCATCGTATGAGTGTTGTGCATATCAGCTTCAGATACCAGAGCCAGCCCAGCATCATCACACACTGGAAGCAGCCCAGATGAGAGATACATCAAACCTGCTTCCCAATACAAGGGACACACATCAGATGGCATGACTGGTTATGCTGCCATGCACCCTGTCTGCTTATGTCTTTCTGTCAAGGCTGACAATCATTGCAATCTTTTCTTTTTTTTTAACTGAGAATTGAAATTTATTTTTTGCTCTCAAATTATTATGTTCTATCAAATGTCTTCAAATGTGAAAGTAGTAACTGCAGCAAGATCAGTAGGATTGCCAGAAACTGTGGGGCAGTGATTTATGGACCTTCATGGTCTCAGTACTTATGTGTGTAGAAATGGGATTTGTACTGACCTCAATTTCTTTTAATAATAGAGCAAATTTTCACGATGTATTTACTCACTGCAAGTTAATTACCTGATGTTATTTTTTTATTTGCATAATATGTGTATGCAGCATATAAATTGTTCATATTATTACATGTTTCATATCTGTATGTATTCTGGTAACACCTAAAGTGATGTCACAAATATACTGTACATATATGTAAAAGGTAGGTCATGCAGCAACAAAGAGCAATCCATATAAGACAGACAGCAGCTGTAGTCACCAGCCAGTGCACAGACATTTCATTATAAGCTGCTCAGGGCTAGGTGAGTCTCTGTATATTACTTTATATCAAGTAAGGAAATAATACACTGAAGCTCAAATTACTTTGCTGACAAGCAATGCAAATCATTACAGCCTGTCCTTACCCGCAGTCCTCTTCTTTGTCAGTAGATTATTATAGGCTAATTTATTTTCCCTTCACAATTACAAGTACTACAATATTTTACCATGCAAATACATACAGCAAACATATGCTCATTTATCTGCTTAGTTAGGTTTGCTATTGTCCTATATATCACAATGAACCATATTTATATACATATAGTAATTTTGGACTTGAGCCTGTGGAAATTCCAATTATTATTATCATTTATATGGCGCCACAAGTGTTCCTCAGCGCCTTACAAAGTACGTAAACAAATAGGTGACCAGTGACTTACAGAACAATACAATACAATACAATACAGGACAAGGACATGGATAATATACATAACTACATTAGCAACCATAACCCACATAAGCAGCCGAGCATAAGCAACCAAGTGTTAGGTGCCCTAGTGGGGATTAAGAAGTAGATGAAAGTAAAGTAAGGAGAAGCACAAGAGGGTAGAGGGCCCTCATTGTAAGAGCTTACATTCTAACGGGGAGGGGCAGACAAAAAGGCGTGACACAGGTGGGGTAGACAGGGAGGAAGGAGCATGCAACAGAAAGTTAGGATGACAGCTGGAAGGCTTTGATGAAGTAGTGGGTCTTGAGAGCCTCTTTGAAGGATTGTAGAGAGGTGGAGAGTCTGATGGAGAGAGGGAGAGAGTTCCAAAGGTGGGCAGCAGCACGGTCAAAATCTTGGAAGCGGGAGTGGGAGGAGATAATCAGTTGCATTTGTTGAACGAAGAGGGCGGGCAGGAGAGTGAAGGGAGATGAGGTCAAAGATGTAAATGGGAGAGGAATGGGTGAGGGCTTTGTAAGCGAGTGTGAGAGCCTTAAATTAGGTTCTGAAGGGGAAGGGGAGCCAGTGGAGGGCTTGTAGGAGAGGGGAGGCAGATGTAGAGCATTTGGAGAGAAAGACGAGCCAAGCAGCAGCACTGAGCACAGTCTGGAGAGGAGAGAGATGGGAGATGGGGAGGCCAGATAGGAGAAGGTTACAGTAGTCCAATCTGGAGATGATCAGTGAGTGTATGAGGATTTTAGTAGCATCCTGGGGGAAACAGTCGGGAAGCCGGTGGATGGAATCCTGATCGCCGGCTTACCGACTGTATAATCCTGGCAAGGGTTAAATTGCAGGCGTCAAAATCCCGACGCCTGTCATTTTCCCTACGTTTGGAGCCCAACACCCGGCTTACTGATCGAAGGTAATCCGGGCGACGGGCGCGGACAGCTGCTGGGGGGGGAGGGTTAGGTTTAGGGTTCCCAGGGGAGACTTAGGGTTAGGCACCCCCCTGGGAGGTTAGGTTTAGGCTAGGGGAAGGGGGGGTTAGGGTTAGGCACCCCCGCGGGGAGGTTAGGGTTAGTCACCCCCCCGGGGGACTTAGGTTTAGGCGGCGGGGAAGGGGGGGTTAGGTTTAGGCACTTAGAGGGGGGATTATATTTACATCTTTGACCACATCTCCCTTCACTCTCCTCTTCAGTCAACAAATGCACAACTGATTATCTCCTCCCACTCCCGCTTCCAAGATTTTGACCATTCTGCTCCCCATCTTAGGCACTTAGGGGGGAGGTTAGGGTTAGGCACCCCTAAGGGAGGGTTAGGGGGGGAATTAGGTTAGTTTATATGTACCTTAGGACGATCAGGATTTCCTCCTCTGCCGGGATGCCGCTGTAGGGATTAGAACCGCCGGCCATGCGGCTGTTAGAGGTTCTGTATATGTGGTTTGAAGGGGAGGGATGAGTCCAGGATAACTCCAGGACAGCTCACTTTGGGACTAGAGCAGATAGTTGTGCCATCAAATGATAAAGAAATAGTGGGAAGTGAGGTTATGTGGGAGGGTGGGAAGATGATCAGCTCAATTTTAGACATATTAAGCTTAAGAAATCACTGAGACATCCAGGAACAGATAGCAGAGAGACAGTTGGAGATACGAGTGAGGAGAGAGGGGGAGAGGTAAGGGGAGGAAAGGTAGATCTGAGTATCATCAACATAGAGATGAGTTTTTCAGGGACCATATACCAGCATAGTGCATTTTTATGTGCAATTGATCTATTGGTCTATTATGTACATACATTGGATTCTGCTTTTAGTTGTTTGCACAGGCCCTTTGTGAGGCACTTTGCTGATTTTTTGTCAGTGACAGACGTCTGCATGTTGGCAAAAGTAAAATGTCATCACATTCATTTCTACTGACACATTTCATCCACCCCTTTAATTACGGCTTTTATTTTTTTTCCTCCTAAAATCCTGTTTGTTGTAGCTTCAGTTAGGTTTTTAACTCATGACTGTAATGGAACATCAGAACTATCTGTGATTTCAAGTGCCCCAACTTCATATACTACTTACATTGGTTATGTGGATATATGAAAGCTGCGAGGAGATGTGCCTAGATTGCGCGTTTGGCGTCCTAATAAAAGTAGTGTCAGAGACCTGAATATGGAGGTGGTATAAAATCCTACCAATACTATACATTTAATATATAGTATTGATAGGATTTTATACTACCTCTGTATTCAGGTCTCTGACAGGTGGCTGCAGGGCCGTAGGGAAGGTGGTGCGGCCGGTGCCTCCGCACAGGGCGGAATCCTGCAAGGTCACCGGCCGCTACCTGCCTGGCTCCGGAGTTCTGCAGGAAGAGAACTCCTGGAGTGCTACGAGGCTCCCACAGAGCAACGGTAAAGAAATCCCTGCCTTCCACCCATCGGGCGGGTGAAAAGGAATGTGCTAACGAGGAGAAAGGGGTGGGGGGAACGAGATAGGCGGCAGTGCAGCACAGAGCGCACTGCCATCCTGCTACGGCGCTGGGTGTCTGTATAATATTATTATACATCTAAAAAGTCCCTGTGGAGACCAGCTAAGTCCTCCAAATTTGCATAACTCGGGCAACATTAACTAGTTGTCAACAGACTGAAGTACTGTATACTTGGCAAAATGGTTTCTGAGCTCTGCTGTAAGCCCGGACCCTTCTGTTGATGACAACCTGGAGATCTAATGGTGGGCCCAGGACCCATACAGGCATTCATAATAGGATGTCACAATGAGATCATAGTGAAATGGTTGGTACAAAGAAACAGCAGCAGTGCCATTTCCATTCATCTCTGAATCAGGCCCTTAGGCTTCTCGAGCAAAACATCACTAATAAATGCAAAATCCATGCTGTACTAATTACTATTAGATCCAATTTACATTGGATTGATCAGTGCTGGAAATTTGGGAGAGTTATTGGAGTCTCAGGTGACTCCTCAAGGTCTCACCTAATTAAATACTAAATCAAAATAAATCATACCATAGCTGAACACAGACCTTCACAAAAGTGTATACTGTATATTTGTGGTCCTCATTCTAGGGAGAACTAGGCAATAACATGTTGGGGTAATCAGGCATGAGGTTGAGCTAATTGCATGAAAATATTTAGAGATATGGAAGTTGTGCCTTTTTTCTATTTAAGACCAGTAAAGTAAGAGCATGCTTTATCTCATATGCTAGCAAATTAAAACCTTGTCACTTCTGGAAATACAAACAATATAAAATTGGCTTAGTTATATAATATCCCTAGAAAATCCAAAGCAGCACAAAACGGCAAACATCTTACAGTCATTAACAACAAAAAACTAAACTCCTACTATGAAGGTATTCACATTTGTATGTTGCATTCATAGCTAAATACTGCATCTAATCTGTCTGCTGCATGGAACATCCCCATCGGCACATATCATCAGGCTTGTCTTAGCAGTGTGGGCCAGTAGCGGATCTAGACTTTACTTTTAGGTGGGGCGGTTTAATAATACTGACCCACATGTGCACCAGACATCCCCACCATAATAATATGCTCCACAAGCAGACTCCCTCCAGCCCACATGTGCAGCAGACCCCCCATGGACTCTCCCCCCTACACAATAATAATATGTTCCACATGCAGACTCCTCCAGTCCCACATGTCAACTGGGACCCCCCCATATGCAAACGCAGGGGGGTTCCATCTGCCTGGAAACCCCCCTCCCCAGCCCACACCATGACCACAATAGAAATAGTAATATAATAGCAGGCTTGCCGACTTTCTGGCTGCCCCTCCCGGGAGGGAGCAGCCAGATCGGCATGATTTGGGGGGCGTGGCCAGCTCAAGGGGGCATGGCTGGCCAGGCTGTGAGTATTTGTGGGTGGGGCAGGGGGCGGAGCCACACTATCGCATCATTTTGGCCCGTGTTACTTTTTCTTTACATAAATAACTTTTTGTGCTTTGGAACCACACGATTGGACTGGAAAGCAATTCTTTCTTAAGCGACTTGCAATGCTAAATAGCGACTAACGACTATTAGGAATCAATAACTGGCTACACTCACTCTAAAATCAAGCATCTGGAAACCCCCCTTTAGAAATCCTGCGTTTGCCACTGCCCCCCAATATTGACAATATGATCCACAAGCAGTCTCCCCCCAGCCCCACATGTGCACCTGACCCACCCCCACCCCTAATGATATGGTCCACATTACACAATCAAAGCAACAACAAAAATGACAAGCAGGGAAAGAACCTGTATTTATCTGACCACCGGTCCGTCGTCTGCTGCGCTGCTCAAGGTGGTGCCCGCCTCGATGGATACTGTGCTTATTGTGCTTGTCAGAATTTTCTGACCAGGACAGGGGGGGCCAGCCGCGGAGGAGACTTCACTGTACAGTATCTACGGTAACTCAGCGGGCCCAGCACCAGCGTGATGTGCATGTGACAGACTCTCTCTGCCAGAGTTTCTGGCTGCAGAGAGTCTGACACATGCACATCGTCCATGAGTCTCTTATAATAAGTGGGCAGAGCTTTCAGGAATTGGGGATGTGTGTACAGGGGCGATCGCCCTCCCCCCTGGATCTGCCACTGGTGTGAGCCCTGTGCAAAGTAATGCACTGGCGCCCCTACCCACACATTCACGAAAAAAAATGTAAATGGTCAATAAAATTAAATCCTCCTACATGCCCATCATACCTCCCACACATTCAGAGAGACTCTGACTGGTCTGAAGCCGGCAGATGAAGTGAAACTGGGACTGAGGTGAGTACTCGTCACTGGGGGGGATGGGGAGGGGGTTGGGGGGGGTCAGATCAGAATACAGTGCACCGGTGGACGGCTTATAAAAATATCACAAATTTGCCAACTGGCCGCGGCTGCAGGCGGGCAGGCTGGCGGGACCCTACAAGCTTTGGGCCATTGAGCAGCTGCCCAACAAGCCCAATGGAAGAGATGGCCCTGCATATCATTATAGGGAGCAGAAACACTATCTCCTGTACTGAACGTGTAACAAGTGCAGCTGCACAAACATTGGCCCATGGCATGATAACACCGAAAAAAACTGCTTCTGCTCAGTGCCCCTGCATATTTTCCAATTTGTAAATGTCCTCCATTGTGAAACTATTAACAATGCTCATGCGTACTAATGCATCGCTATTAGCATTCAAGACAAACTTTAGAATCCAAGCAGCCACATTGTACCAATTGTGTTTTAAATGGACAATTTGTAGATAATGCCTCTATTTGATATATGCAACTCAAAAGAGCAAAATGTTTAAGTAAGCTGTCATTATATTCATTCTGTAATCACAAGAGTAAATTCAGTGCCCTAATAATTATGAAGTTATACATCATATCCTCTCTTTTAACAAACTGACTGCTTGTATGTTTCTTCGTCAGAATGATAGATTTTAGATTTGCATTTCCCGTGGTCATTATTTATAATATACTTTGATGTTGGAATATTTTTTCAATATCACTGGACTCACTGCTGATTAAAAATGTATGAACCATTTAACAATTATTAATGGTCTAAATGCAGGTCCTGTGTCATTAGAGATTTTTGTAGTCTGTACGCTGCATAATTGAATAGATCAGGTACAGTGAGAGTCCCCCTATAGTCATTGCACAGAGGTGTCTCTGCATCCAATCATGGGATAACATCAGCAGGACTAGTGATTTACAGTATTATTTGATATAATATTTATAACATTAGTCCATTCATCACGACCACGGGCATATTTTTGCCTAATGTTCTCTATGTCTGCTGCATGTAGAACCAGTATTTAAGTACAGCAGTGTGTCAAAAATTTAATTATATTTTTTATTACTGAATAATCTTTGAAAGATAATGTCATAAAATGTTTTACCATACACTTTGATATCCCTGTGTAAGACTGATTGAAGCAGCAGGTTTTTCTCTGATTGGGATCTCAATTATAAAATTTGGATTTAACCATATTGCTAGATGAAATAATGGTACTTGTGTACTTTACGGACTCATTGCAGAGAGAACCCAAGTGTCCTACACTGGTTATTATTATTATCAATCATGGTAATGTCTAAATCCCCTTCACGGAGAGGACCCTGACATCATCAGCCAGTGTCCAGCGTCACTCCCTACCATCCAAGTGGGCATAGAGGGGGAATATAACCTAGTGGTCGAGCGTAGTGAGCCACCGAGCCCGAAGCGTGGCGAGTGTTTTGTTTGGCAAAGTTTTGTTTGGCAAGTCCGCATTGAGGATAAAACAAGCGATATGTACAAAAAAACATCAGATAGGTGTAATATGAATTTCAGTCTAAATCTCCTGAAACTGAATTATTAATTAAAAAGTATTTCCATTCTGCTCTAAATGTAAAAATGACGGTAGTAATTCTGGTTGATCAGTGGTGTTCCCCAGAGACATACTGTATATTACACTGGGGAACAATCTATCTGTTGCCAGGGATTTAAGAGTCGATTTTGATTAATTTTATGCTCGTAATCATGAATATGCCATGCTTATTTTTCAAGTGACTCTAGTGTTTGAGATATGCATGTCTTTAATATTTCTGAAAAATGTAATTAAACAATGTTAAAAATAGTTAAAAAGATATATTTTTTTATTCTGATTAAATTTGATTCATAAAATGTTATAAAAAGACACAGGATAATTACATACATACAGTAAGTGTTAGGAAGCTATGAGAACCGTTTTTTGTAGGATTTTCTTTTGTATTCTTATTGTGGGCAGTCCCTCTGCAGACTCCAACAGTAATCGGCCATCATGTGATGATCCCACCTTCCTTGATATCTTTCTTCCGTTACCTGAATATCCTGGTGGAACCTTTTAACCATGTTCTTCACTTAAATCTCCTAGATTGGACGGGAAGTGATCTAAATGGCTGTACAAAAAATGTACTTTAAAACTCATGTTGGCACCTACTTTCTCGAAACATTTTAGCATGTTGTGGATTAATTCATGATAGTTGTCTGCCTTGTGATTGCCTAAAAATTTTTGAATGACAGACACATAACTCAGCCATGCTTCACATTCGGTTTCAGTCATAGATGTGGCAAAATTTTGATCCTTCACCAGTTTCCGTATATGTGGGCCGTCGAAAAATCCTGCCTTTAATTTTTCAATACTAAGAGATGTAAATGTTCGACAAATATACGTGAAACAATCGCCTGACTTGTCCAATGCTTTTACAAATTGTTTCATTAAACCCAGTTTGATATGGAGAGGCGGCAGTATGATTTTTTTCCTGTCAATTAAAGGCTCATGAATGATGGTGGCTTCTCCTACGGTTATAACTTCTCTTGGAGGCCATACGGTTTGCTGCCAGTGCTTTTGTTTTGCACGACTATTCTATTAGCATATGTGACAAGGATACTTAGTATATTCACTTTGCTGCCAAAGAAGAAAGTTGATCATTTTTAAATCGACAAACAGACCACTGATGCTGAGAATAAGCAATTTTTTCTAAGACTAACTTGATATTTTCATACTGTTCTTTAATTTTTGCTGAATGATAGGAATCAATGCAAATTTATTCCCATTGTGCAGCAATACATATTTTAAGGTCCTTTTAGAACTATCCAAAAAGAGCCGCCTGTCTTCTGCTCGATATTCTGGTAAGCCCATCACCTGGTGGAGTTCCGGAATATTGTTGCAATACACAAGATTGTTATCTTGGCTAAAGAATGGCAGTATGGCTTGCTCACTATTTCGATACGACGTTTTAGTAACATCTGGCTCAAGACAGTGCTTTTCTTGAAGTCTGGATGCTAGAAGCTCAGCTCCTTTTTTTTGATAAATTCAAGTCACGAATTAAATCGTTTAGTTCCTTTTAAGAACATTTGTTTGGAGTAGAGGAACTTTCTTCAAAATCACTTTCATCTGTGTTGTCACTTACACTGGATGTATTTAACATTTCCACATCATCACATTCAACTTCGCACAAAGAACTGAATGATGGTACAGGTAAATCTTTGCTATGTGGTATCGGTTGTTTGCAGAATTCATACTTGGGTATTCCCATTTGCGTTTCTTTCATACCCTTCCCATTTACAGCACAAAAATAGCTGTCACTTAAGTGATCTTTTGGCTCACATCACATCATAGGTATGTCGAAATTAAGTCCTTTTCAATCACCTTTAGTCCAATTGCGGAGTGATTCCACGCAGTTTTACAAACTTTGTGAGGCACCCAAATCTTGTGCTGGCATATATGATGTCCAAAATAAGCCTGATACGCTTGTTTTACGAATACAGTTATACATTTTCCTTCTTTTGCAACACTATATTTGCCACAAATATAACAAAATACATCAGGGTTGTTAGTACACCGTCTCCGAGAAGAACTCAAACTGTTTTGTTTCACACATTAAGTGCTAACTCCCAACTTAGGCCTGTATTCAATGTGAGCCGAGCCACGATAATTTAACGCGGCCCGGACTTATCGCCTCCTTCGCCTGTTTTGTAGGCGTTACAGTATCGCGCGCGCGCGTGCCCGCGTATCCCCGTATTCAATTTGAAAGTAGGCGAAAACGGGACCCAGCGATACTTGGATTAGCGTTAAAAAAACGGGAATTTTCGGGAAATAATCCTAGGACCCCCCTAAAGATGTCCAGACATGGGGGATCACTATGGGTACCCCCGTTTTGGCTGCAAAAGAAAGTCGTTTTTTAAATAGGTGTTTTTTTTCCCGACTTTGAAGAAGTGATGCAGAAGACATTTAGCTTATTTTTTTCTTCTTTAAAAATGGTCCCATCAAATTTGGGATACATGAAAATGGGTACTAGCATATTTTTTAAGTCCCAAAACGCATTTTTTAAAATTTCTGCAAAAATGCACCTGCCACGGCTATTTGAAACCCCGACTTCCTTCAGGAGTTAAAAATGGGGGTACCCTTTGTCCTCCCCTATGTCTACACTTCTTTAGGGGGGTCCCTAGAATATTTCCTGATAATTCCCATTGTGTTGTACCTGTAAAAAAAAGAAGTAAAAATAAAAAAAAAAAATGATATAAGGTCCCCCCCCAAAAGCCAAACCAGTCCCAGGCTTGCCAGCCAGTGGTGGTTTCTGAAAATATGGGGAAAAAAAAGTGTAGGGTTCCACCGTATTTTAGAAACCAACCCAAGGCTGTAGGGACCATTTCTGGTTATAAATATAGGGGTAAAAAAACCGTGGGGATCTCCCTATATTTAAGACCAGCACCAGATCCAACCGACCTGGAGACCCAATCACCGGGGCTCCAGGTCAAAAGCATTAGCACCCCAAATCGGTCAGCGCAAGCTGGTGATCTCGGGGGAGTCGGGGACACCCCAAAGAAGGGTCCCCCCCCTCCCGAGCACCACAGGCTTACGCTGAAGCCTGGGGCTCTTACCCATACCCCTGGGTTGGTGGGTATGGAGGTAATGGGGGGCCAAATAATGTAAAACTATTGTGTTTTACAGTGAAACTACAAGTGCCAGCATGCCTGCCATTTTGCACTTGTGGAACAACAAGTGCCAGCAGACATGCAGTACCTGTAACTTCACTGTAAAATAATAGTTGAAAAAAGACAAAACACACACACCGTGACAGTATAACTTTATTACACACACCTACCCATTCACACATACTTACCTATACCAGAAGTATCTGTCCCCTTCTCCAGTAGAATATCCTTAATACATGGCTCAGCAAAGAAAAATTCATACTCACCTATATCTTGGCGCTGGTCTATGCAGCAATCCAGGTACTTGGCAAAACAAAAAAAAGAGTATACACAACCCACGCAACAGCTATCAGTATGTGTGTTGCCACACATACTCATAGCTCCCGAATGCCAGCTCACGGGACTGAACGGGGCTTTGCAGTCCCATCAGCCAATCAGCGGCCGCGCTGACTGTAGAGCGACCGCTGATTGGCTCCCACGTGGTGTGACTCGCCCACGTGGGAACTGTCAGTAGCCGGAGCCAATCAGCTGGCGTTCAACAGTCCCCCACTGGCTATGCACCAGGCTCGAGGGGCTCAAAGCTTCCCCCTCCCCAGCGCCGCAAAAATAATATTTTTTATTTTTTCCCCGAAGGGGGCGTGGTCACACCTCCCATGGTTAAGTCATGCCCCCTTCACCCGGGCTTGGAATCGTTCTTGGTGTACCTGAGGTTAGGATACAGTTAGAGTTACAGTATGTTGCCATTATGGTTAGGCTGCTGATAGGGTTAGGGTAGGGTTAGGATACAGTTAAGTTTATGTTGCCAGTCTGTTTAGGGTGCTGATAGGGTTAGAGTATGGTTAGGGTTATGTTGCTGATAGGGTTAGCGTAAGGTTTGGGTTATGTTGCCATTATTGTTAGGCTGCTGAAAGGGTTAGGATAGGGTAAGGATATGGTTAGGGTTATGTTGCCATTACGGTTAAGGTGCCTACACACTTACCGATCTGCACAAGATCCGACATCGTGTACGATTTCCCTTGAAACACCTCTCCGGCAGCTCTGCACATGATTTGGTCCATCTTCTAACGATCTAGCCTGCATCCGTGACTTTTTGCAGTGCATTGTGTCCCAGATTGCCAGATCTGCCCTACAGCACGGCAGATCTGACGATGTGATGTGCATCCAGCGGGGATGCGCATCGCATCGTAATCATGAGTGGGGACGATTTGGGCATTTTTTACACGATCTGTTGTCACGATTCATTGAAATCGGGCAAATCATGTAAAAATTCACCAAGTGGGTAGGCACCTTATTGCTGCTGATTGCGTCAGGGTAGCGTTAGGGTAAGGTTACGGTTATATTGCCATTATTGTTAGGCTACTGATAGGGTTAGTTTAGGGTTAGGGAACGGTTAGGGTTATGTTGCCTTTATGGTTTGGCAGCTGATAGGGTTAGGGTAGGGTTAGTATAAGGTTAGGGTTATGTTGCCATTACGGTTAGGCTGCTGAAAGGGTTAGGGTAGGGTTAGACTATGGTTAGGGTTATGTTGGCATTACGGTTAGGCTGCTGATATGGTTAGGGTTGGGTTAAGATATAGTTAGGGTTATGTAGGCAACATAACCCTAACCATATCTTCTTATCCCTACCCTAACCATATCAGCAGCCAAACCATAATGGCAACATAACCCTAACCTTTACTGTAATGCTACCCTAACCCTATCAGCAGTCCTGTTGTTTCCATCTCAAAAATATTTCTAAGATCAGACCCTATCTCACCTAGGATGCTAATAAAACCCTCATACACTCACTGGTCATCTCCAGATTGGACTACTGTAACTTCCTCCTATCTGGCCTCCCAAAATCCCATCTCTCTCTCTCCAGTCTGTCCTCAGTGCTGCTGCATGGCTCATCTTCCTCTGTAAACACTCTACATCTGCCTCCCCTCTCCTACTTGCCCTCCACTGGCTTCCCTTCACTTTTAGAACCCAATTTAATGATTTAAGGTACTCACACAATAGAGTGATGTTGCTATTATGGTTAGGCTGCTAATAGGGTTAGGGTAAGGTTAGAGTTATGTTGCTATTATGGTTTGCCTGCTGATAGGGTTAGAGTAGGGTTAGGGTATGGTTAGGGTTATATTGCCATTATGGTTAGGCTGCTAACAGGGTTAGGGTAAGATTAGAGTTATGTTGCCATTATGGTTAGGTTGCTGATTGGGTTAGGGTAGCATTAGGGTAAGGCTAGAGTTATGTTGTAATTATGGTTAGGCTGCTGATAGGGTTAGGGTAGGGTTAGGGTAAGGTTAGAGTTATGTTGCCATTATTGTTAGGTTGCTGATTGGGTTAGGGTAGCGTTAGGGTAAGGTTAGAGTTATGTTGCCATTATGGTTAGGTTGCTGATTGGGTTAGGGTAGCATTAGGGTAAGCTTAGAGTTATGTTGTAATTATGGTTAGGCTGCCGATAGGGTTAGGGTAGGGTTAGGGTAGGGTTAGGGTAAGGTTAGAGTTATGTTGCCATTATGGTTAGGCTGCTGATAGGGTAGGGTTAGGGTAAGGTTAGAGTTATGTTGCCATTATGGTTAGGCTGCTGATAGGGTTAGGGTAGGGTTAGGGTAAGGTTAGAGTTTTGTTGCCATTATGGTTAGGCTGCTGATAGGCTTAGGGCTTAAACGCATGAAAACATTACTGGATATGTTTACTAAAGGGCAGGTTTTTAGAAGTGATGTTGCCCATAGCATGGTAAGTAAAATCTGTTTTGTTGCTATAGGCAACATCTCCACTTAGTAAATATACCCCTATGTCGACATGCCACATGTTGGCTCGTAATGTTGACATTCATGCATAGTTAACATTATGCCAATGTCGCCATATAGTGGTCACGTCAACATTCTAATTGTCAACATTCAGACCTTGTTGACATTGTGACTGTTGACATTTTGTACCATACTCATTAAAGTTTATATGTATGTCTTGCTCTGGAAAAGCTGTTACTATATTTGTAATATTTATGTCAGGCCCAAGTCAATAGTTCTCAGAAGTCTAAAATTGTTTTTTTTTTATGTTGGGTGATTGAATACAGGGAGGGAGTCTTGCAGTAGTAACCCAAATCAACATTGATTGCTTACAGGAAGTGCTAAATAACAGCTGCAGCATCCTTCCATGTTTCAGTTTTGCTCCTACTGAATAGCTCTTTCCCTTTTCACAACAAGCAGGGGTTCCTAGATCAAACTGAATCTTGGTAGAGAGTCTAAAAGCATGTGATTTCATTTCTCATTAATCATTCTATCTATTTCTATTCTGTTGCCATTCTAAGGAGGCAGACAAATAGAAATGATTTATGACTATACAGATTTCAGTTTCACCTGAGCAAGGTGTGATTTGAAGTCTAAGGGCTCTATTTATTAACATTATTTTTACTAAAATAAAGTGAAAAAGGGTGTTTTCACACCTTCTTGACATTATTTTAGTTTCACCTAAATTTACTAAAGGGCCATTGGAGTAGAATTCGTAAAATTCTACTCCATGCCCTAATTATCACATATTTTTATTATTTAAGTAAACAGATCACATTTTCCATAATTGTAATGGGGAATGCGATCTGCCTGAGATTTACTAAAAATAAATTGTGAAAAAATACAGAGGAAGCCCTGTAATAATAACGCCACCTGGAGGTGCGTTATCCAGGGTTTCCCCCGGTTACCGGACTCCTGCTCTGCTCTAACAGGCAGAGCAGTGCCCAGAGCCGGCCCCAGTGATCAGCTGTGTGGTCTAAACAGACCACAAGCTGATCACAGCAAAAAAAGAAAATACAAAAAAAAAACTTACCTGAGTCCAGGGCCGGTGATCGGTGCTTCAATGATGTCCTCCTTCCGGTCAGCTGGTCTCCCGGATCCTGCACTGTGACCCTGGTCAGCTGCTGCATTAAACAGCTGACCGGGTCACAGTGCAGGATGGAAGACCAGCTGACCGCAGCCCCAGAGGGAGGACATCACCGGAGCCGCGATGACCTGAACGGAGGTAAGGAAAAGTAAGGGGGGGGTCGCAGGAGGGAGGGGGGTGGCCACGGGGGGGGATTAGCGGCAGCCGGTTGGTGCAAGCGCGGTACCTGTAATTGTAATTTTTCCGAAAACTACAGTGGTAAGGCTGCGGAGGGGATTCGCAAGTACACCTGCAAGGGATTTTTAGTAAATCCCTGTGATATTGCCTGAATTTGCAAATCGAATTCAGTCGGTAATATTACACTACAATCTGCATTTTAATGCGGATTATAATAAATAGAGCCCAAAGTGACACACAAAAACACACGCAGTAGCGTCTATTCGCGGTTGGCCATCTGCAACTTAAAGCAATTGTCGCTACAATTGCCTTTCCTTGTGTACATCCATGCGGCCAAATGTGCAAGATCTGGTGCACTCTTAGCATCCATTCACACTGTAAAAACGATTGTGCGTCCTTATATTGGAGAAGTGCGCAGACCCCCGTGTTTTGGTTTTGTTTCTAAATCATCGTCAGGTTTTGGCAAAACAGCTAAAATCATGTAAATTTGACCTGTTTTGTTCCTACAGTATTATTAACATGAATAACATTCATTTCCAGGCAGTTGTAACCACCTCACAGCTCACAATATTGTTTTCACTAATATTGGCCAAAAACTGCAGCGAGCTGGCTGTCTAAACTAAGCGACAGAGCAGTAGCACAAACACATGGCAATTTAATCCACTAGGGTAGTTGTACTAAGCCTTGGAGAGAGATATAGTGGAGAAAAATAAAGTAGCAACCAATCAGCTCCTAACTGTCATTTTACAGACAGTGTTTGAAAAATGACAGTTAGGAGATGATTGGTTGGTACTTTATCTCTCCCCACTTTATCTGTCTTCAAGGATTAGTATATCTATTCTTAAAGCTCATCTATAAAACATAGTAGCACAGCAGTGGCAGACAGTATGGCAGTTTAATGGAATTTGGTAGCGTGGTGACATGACTTCAACTATTCAACTAAAACCAGATGCATGATGGCGGATATTGGACCCAGATCTAATGCTCACATAGCCATGGGCGCCGAGAGGGGGGGGAGCGGGTACAGTTTACCCGGGCTCGGTCTTGCTAGAGGGGCCCGGGTCCGGCGTCACCCCCCCCCTCCCTCACAGCAGCCCAGCACACAGCTTGTGATGGGCTGCAGTGTGAGAATGCTCGCGACTGCTGCAGCAGCCGGAGAATTCTCCTATGGCTGTGGGAGGGAGCGATCACACTGATCCCGCCCCCCCCCCTGCTTAGTGTCGGGCTGGGGGGCTTACAGCGCGGCGCTGAAAAAGTGATGTTTTTTCTTTTTTTTCAAGGGGGCGTGGCCACGCCTCACACGATTAGGCCACATCCCCTCCTTTACCCGGGCCCGGCTAGGCTC
This sequence comes from Taudactylus pleione, assembly GCA_031769625.1. NCBI lineage: Eukaryota > Metazoa > Chordata > Amphibia > Anura > Myobatrachidae > Taudactylus > Taudactylus pleione. The sequence continues at coordinate 337,177 of JAUIMM010000245.1, forward strand.
TCTACGGCCCTGCACATAGCCATCATGGCTTCAGTTGACTTCAGTTATCCGCTGTACAACAGGATGGAAGCTGTCATACTTGGTTGCTCTTGCAAATGATTGTTTAACAGACAGATGCTGTATGAAACAACTAGGCTTCTTGGTCCCCTTTTGTAATGAAGATTCACCCCCATGCGCTTGTAGCTAATCCTGGACTGCTTATTATACACAATTTTCCAGATCTAGATAAATGGGATGTAGTCCCAACAGTCAAGATGCCGACGGTCACCAATATTGACAGCAGCATCCAGACTGTCAGAATACCAACAGATTTTGGATTTAAGTATTAGGGTTAGGGAGAGGGCTAAGCACTAGGGGGAGGGTTAGGGTTAGGCTGCGGGAAGGGAGGCTGCGGGACGGGAAGGTTAGGGTTATGCTGTGGGAGTACTTACTTTGGTACTGCAAATTCTACAGATGGCTTGACAAATGTAATCAGGGTTTGGTTAAAATATATTACCACATGACAGAGATGGCTTTTTTGGACTTTTGCCGAGGCATGCCAATGCCTCTCTTATCACGGGCAAGTAGTGCTGCCACTGGTGGCTGACTTACTTCAACACAAATAACATCCTCCTCCTGAGTTTTATCAACTTGTTCCGGTCCAACACATTCATCATCCTCAGTGTCAGATATACAATTATCACACTCATCCTCCTGTTGCACATTTACAACTTCCATAGTAGCATCCTTAATTTCAATGTATAAAATATCCTCATCATTACTTTTACTGCTACTCATCCTCACATTTGCCAAGGCTTCTCTAGGATTACAGTGTCAGAATTGTAAATTTCAGACACACACAGCACTCGTGAATTTCCTAGACTCTTCACAGGAATCTGTGAAAGTTTGTGAACGCACAATTTGTTCTTCAGCCTTCATGCTTCTTTTGTGCACTGATTTGCCTGTTGCATGCAAGGTTACAGAAGATGCCTGACTGTGTTTGGTCCTGGCTTTCACAATAGGCATTCTAGTGTGTGAAAGAGCAGCAGCAGGACCATAACTCGCAAATAAAGGCCATGGTCTGAGCCTGTCTTTGCCACTACGTATGGTAAATATTGTTTAGAATGCCCTACCTTACAACTTCTTCTTACCCCTTCACCTTTTTTTTTTAATGTACAGTACCTTGCCAAAGTATTCACACCCCTTTCCATTTTTCATGATTTGTTGCCTCACAACCTGGAATTAAAATGGATTGTTCAAAGGTGTGCATCATTTCATTCACAGAACATGCCTACAACTGTGAAGTTGTGTTTTTTTTATATTGTGAATCAAACAACATTTAGGACAACATAACAGAAAACCTCAGCGTGCATAACTATTCACCCCCCTAAAGTCAGTACTTTGTCGAACCACCTTTTGCGGCAATTACAGCTGCAAGTCGCTTTGGATAAGTCTCTATGAGCTTGCCACATCTTGCCCCTGGGATTTTTGCCAATTCCTCAAGGCAACACTGCTCCAGCTCTTTCATGTTGGATGGTTTCCGCTTGTGAACAGCAATCTTCAAGTCTGACCACAGATTCTCAATTGAATTGAGATCTGGGCCTTGACTAGGCCATTCCAACACATTTAAATGTTTCCCCTTAAACTACTTGAGTGTTGCTTTAGCAGCATGCTTCGGGTCATTGTCCTGTTGGAAGGTGAACCTCCGTCCCAGTCTCAAATCACAGGCAGACTGAAACAGGTTTTGCTCAAGAATATCCCTGTATTTAGCACCATGCATCTTTCCCTTGACTCAAATCAGTTTCTCAGCCCCTGCTGCTGAAGAACATCCCCACAGCATGATGCTGCCACCACCATTTTTCACTTTGGGGATGGTGTTCTTGGCATGATGGGATGTGTTGGGTTTGCGCCAGACATAGCGTTTTCCTTGGTGGCCGAAAAGGTAAATTTTAGTCTCATCTGACCAGAGCACCTTCCTCCATACATTTGGGGAGTCGCCCACATGTCTTTTGGGAAACTCAAATCGTGTCTTCTTGTTTTTATCACTAAGTAATGGCTTTTTTTCTGGGCACTCTTCCATAAAGCCCAGCTCTATGGAGTGTATGGCTTATTGTGGTCACATGCACAGATACACCAATCTCTGCTGTGAAACTCAGAAGCTCCTTCAGGGTTACCTTTGGTCTCTGTGCTGCCTCTGTGATTAATGCCCTCCTTGCCCGGTCTGTGAGTTTTGGTGGGTGGCCCTCTCTTTGCAAGTTGTTGTGGTATTATGTTCTTTCCATTTGATGATAATGGATTTGATGGTGTTCCGGGGGATCATCAAAGATTTGGATATTTTTTATAACCCAACCCAGAATTGTACTTCTGAACAACTTTGTCCCTGACTTGTTTGGAGAGCTACTTGATCTTCATGGTGTGATGCCTCTTGCTTAGTGGTGTTGCAGCCTCTGGGGTCTTTCAGAAAAGGTGTGTTTATACTGACAGATCATGTGACACTTAAATATCACACAGGTGGACTTAATTTCACTAATTATGTGACTTCTGAAGGTAATTGGTTGCACCAGAACTTTTGAGGGGCTTCATAGCAAAGGGGGTGATTACATATGCACATGCCAGTTTTCAGAATTTTAATTATAAAGATTCTTTTTGTTATATATTTTTCTCATTTCACTTCACTAAAATTAGACTATTTTGTGCAGATCCATCACATAAAATTCAGATAAAAAATAAATAAATTACAGGTTGTAAGGTAACAAAAAAGGTAAAAGGCCAAAGGGGGGTGAATACTTTTGCAAGGCACTGTAGATGTTGAAGAAGTACTATGAATGCCAGCACTAATATCATGATTGATTTACACCAGGACAGGAGTAAAGCTACTGTACTTGAAATTGTAACTGCCACCAAGCCAAGTGAAAGTTAAATGAGATAGGGAAATGAGGGACTGCAGTTTTATTAAAATACTTGAAAACAGTTTGTAAGCCAGCAAAAAAATGTTTTTCAGCTTTTATAATTTTGGGGTGCAGCTGACAGGAACACCACACCCAGTAAGTACAGTAATATATGCTGTCTCTAAAAAAACACACAATCTTACCTTGATATATTTATTTTTTTATTATTTTGTAATGCAGCCTACAGAATCACAACACCCAGCAACATATTGGAAGCACTCCCTGCTAATCACAGCCAAGCAGGCAGCCCCAGGGGGAGGTGTTTTCTCCCCCTGGGCTACCAGTCGAGACTGTGATAGCAGAGAGCACTTCCAATGGGAAGCCACTCCCCTGCTATTGCTACAATCCTTACCAGCTTCTAGGGGCTGCAGCCGATGCAGTCTCTAGAAGCCGGCCAGTTTGCCAGTTTGGATAGATATGCATTATGTGCGCAATTACAGAACACCCGGCCAGACAGGTAAGGAGCCGCTGCTGGTTGAAATTAGTTTTCAGATCTTCCTTAAATAGTTTTCTTATATATTCGTATATATTATTTTAACTTAGTACTTGAACAAATACATTGTAGAAATTATGTAGTTTGTAAATGTTGCAGAGTTTTATGAAAAACTGTATTTGGGAGCAAATTGTAGAAAAGGGAATAGTGAATTACATTCCCATACACAGTAATACAGAGAAAGCTTTTCCTCCTGTTATAAATGCCATTTAAGGACATTGCAGTCAGTCTCTTTTGAGCTGGCCACACATGTACCATTACTGGCACTTAGTTTCCACACTGAACAACAGGATCATTTCAAATTTGGCCAATATAGCATTCATGTGCTAAGTCAAATTAGCAATATTTCTGTAAATACTGGTTAAGTCTATTGAAAATGTAGAACATACAAGAAGTGGTACAGGATAGATACATTCTGGCAGGGAGTATCTAAAGTGTAGACTCTAAACAATAAATCATGGGTAGGCGTTACATTTTAAATAAAATATTAATATTTTTGGTCAATAATACAAAGCAAAAGTTCACAAAAGGTACATTTTCCTTTAATGTCCTTACAGCTGTTATCACAATCTTGAATGTTAACTATTATTATACATACTTACCTACTTTGATGATCTGGCCTCCGGGAGTATGGTGATGGAGAGGCAGTGGCGTAAATTTATCCCAGATGCCCGAAGGCAAATTATAATTTGGTGCCCACCCGTCACAGCCACTGACACTGTAATGTAGCAATTCACATGCAGACAGGCTATAGATAGACGAAGGCAGCAGCTCATGGTTTGACATAGAGCTCTCCTCTAGTGTCTGGTGGCTTCTCACGTGCCGGGAACAGATGCCATGTATTGGGCGGCCATGACAGTATACTCCGGGTACATGGTCACAGCCCTTAGTGGGGTGAATATGTTGTGGACAATGGAGGAGGTGCCCCTTCAGAGCCGGCGGCAGGCGTCTCCATTGTCTCCCATAGTTCTGCCCCTGTGGAGAGGTCCAGGGGGGATTCGTGATCAATGCATTACTATGATTTGTGGCATTACGTTTGGCATCATGCTACCACCCTCCCCACTTCAGCTGAGAATTGAACAGGATTCGGGAGGGGTGCCCACTCTCGATGGAGCTGGGAAAACACCCTCAAATTCTGGGAGAGTAGTCTAATAAGTTATATACCAGTTTTAAGATTACATTTGTTGTACTGTTTGTAGAGTTCTTAAAGGATAATTCCACTTTAGAAATAATAAATTAGGCCTAAACATATATATGATATATTTAAGCTTTAATTGAGAATATGCAGCAACTTATGTTATAAGTATGTTATAATATTGTTTAGTTTGGTTGCTTTGGGTAACAGACCCTGGACGGGATGTACTAAATAGAAAATGCGATAAAAAACAATTTTCAGGGTTTTACCGCATTTTCCATATGTACCATTGGGTGGCCGCCGGGTCTCCGATGCAGAGGGTAACGCCAGCTATAGGTTCTACCGCAATGAGGGAACCGATCAGATCCATCCCAGCATGCCCCACGGTCGCCACGTCACTCTGCGCATGCGCAGATGGACTCCCAGGTCATAAACCCGGAAGTCCAGGGTGCAGCACTGATCGCAAAGGACAGCTCTTATCGGAAGAGTTGTCCTTTGCTGTACTGATCACATATGTTAGTACATATGCAATCAATAAGGATGCGGTGACTGGCGGGATGTACTACGCACAGTTAGTACATCCCGCCCCCTGCCTGCCATTTCCCACTTCATACTCCATTTTGTGTTAATTTCTCTGCAGGTGTTAGCGTTATGCAAGATCCCTTACATATCTGATTCAATTAGGCTCTACATTCAGCTTAAGGTCTTGTAAATAGTTCTCTCTAAAGGAATGAAACGCATGGACTCTGCTACTGATTAAGTGAATATATCACTCTTACCAATTGCTGTAGACTCACCTGTACTCGAGACATCAGTCCAGTGTCATATTCAAAGCTGCTGGCTTTATGCACATTGGTTGTTGATCAGTAGGAACTCAATAGCCAGGAGCGCGCACTGCCGTCACTGGTGACCGCCTGTGGTCAAAGTTTGCCATACACTTAACAGTGATCGGACGTTGCTTTATGATGACCCTATTTGGGACCTCTTCTATTTGGAGGACTTTATCCCCTAACTGGACCCTAAGGCAGGGCCGTAGCTAGGGTAGTACGGCCGGTGCCATCGCACAGGGCACCACAGGTCAGGTGGGCGCTGTTTGGGCCTGTCAAATTTCTGTTTATTATCATTCTCACTTGTAGCTTCCTCTTATTTCATCCCCAGCATCTCCTGGCCTCTCCTATCTCTTCCCTGGCCCTTCCCCATGAGGCTATGGCCCTTTTTTGGGTGCATTATGTCCCTTTGAAAAATGAGGGGGGCGCCAATGCTCTTTCTGGCACAGGGCACCAAAAAGTCTAGTTACGGCTCTGCCCTAAGGCATCACTAGTCCATTCATGCAGCTCATACAGTGATTTTATAAGGACTTCTACTCCCAACAGGATAGATGTTTTCATAAAGGTGATATAGGACCTGATTCATTACCGATCGCAACAGTGATCAGACAGGCAATTGGACGATTGTTGCGTACTGCACATGCGTATGCATCACAGTGCCCAATCCAGCCACTGCGATAGGGACTGCGATCGCAGTGACCACACAGACCCATCGCAGAGTGATTGACAGGAAGTGCTGTTTCAGGGTGGTGACGGGGGGAGGTCGGGGAAACGCAGACGTGCCAGTGCGTTTGAACGCCGTTGCATGGGCGTGCATAATTTATCCACTGCAATGCCGTACGCAGCTTGTGTACTCGTAGCGTGCAATGAAGTTAGCAATTCCTGAGCAAGGTCAGAGCTTTTATAAGTGTGGGTGAGGCTGTGATGGTACTCGATACTGCTGATGGTTTTGCAGTCTTGCTAAACATTAGGGATGTGTGTAAGGTAAAGTGGGCGTCCTTATGTGGTGCTGCAATCGCAATGGATTAGCATACTATCGCAGAGAGACTGCATACTTAATCGCTATTGCAATCGCAGTTGCGATACGTAGTGAATCAGGCCCAGAGTCCCAGCATATTAAACTAATGTGAAATTGCTTTACAGTTTTGTTTTATTACAATTTTATTTATGGTACCATTCATTTTTATGCATATTTTTATAGCAATACATATTATTAATGCATTTGAAACTGAAAAATGCTGTAAAACCCCCCAAAATGCTGTTTTCGGGGGTTTTGCCGCATTTCCCATATATACTAAGCACCAGAGTGCGATGCATACCGGTGCTTCGTCCCGGTGGGTAACGCCATCTTCAGATGGCTTATGGGCTTCTTATCAGGACGCCTCCTGAGAGGGATTCAATTGGATCCCACCCAGCTCCCTCCACGGCACGCACATCTTTCTGCGTATACGCAGAAGGACGGCAGAGGAACATCTGGGTGTTAAACCCGGAAGTCCCTGTATCCGAGGCTATCACAAAGGGCAGCTCTTATCGAGATAGCTGTCCCTTGCGATTCTAATCACATTTCTTAGTACATACCGGGGAAATTAACTTTGGTATGTACCTTAATGCTTAATACATATGCCTTATGTACAATGTGATAAAGAAATGATAGATAGAATCGGATTGGTTGCTATGGTCAACATCACCACTAGTCTGTTTAGAAGTTTTATCGTGGGTTCACGATAATAAATCAACAATAAAGACAGTTACTGGGAAAATATAAACTTTATTACAGATATTATTTAAAGATATATTTATCCATTAAAAATTACTTACAGAAAGTTAATAAGTTAGTTAATGTTTTGATTTAAAAAAATGTAGGTGACTTTGTTCTTCTAAATAATTTTTTGTCAATAGAAATATTTTTTTATCTACAAAACACATTTTAATATAAAACTATTGGTCCAGTTGTGTAGTGGTGAAAGTTGTTCTTGCAATATTAGAATAAAGGAATAATATAAATGTATCCCAAAAGGTCATAAATTATAATTAAAATTATACTGGCAGAAGAGAACACTTAATTCTGATCATTCTGTCAGCACATACAGAGATCTGAGCCACACAGGAATCATGTAAGGATAACATTTGGACAATTTCAGTAAAAGACTGTAACAGGTTTATGTAATGTAACCTGTGGCTATTGCGAAATGACAAGTTCTTGTACGCACAACAGCTGGAGAGGCACTGGTCTATAAGAAGCTTCTGGTTTCTCGTCACTGGTTCCTCACTAGTCTGTACTTTGATCGTACATCATACATCCTGGCATTCTTCCATTTACTGTCTTCCTGTTATTATGCCTGTTAGGTTGATTTCTATGTTCTCTTTGTCCTTCATAGGCTCCCTTCTGTATACTAAAAATAACATTTTGTGCTATACATAAAGACACCAGCTACTTACCTTTAGGAATCATGCAGCTGGTACATGTATTCTTTCCTGTCAGATTATTTACTCATTTCTTATAGTACTTCAATATAGTTCATTTGTAGTATACATGGATTTTCTTATTATACCTGCATCATAAAATCTTAACAGGATTGGAAAACAAGACCCATAAACTAGCATATATGCTAAACAGTCTATCTGCAATTAAATGTTACATATATGATAAGGAATGTACTGTCCTTTGCAAATCCCATAGCGGATATGGCAACTGCAGTGTTAAACCGATGCAGATAGTGTTGGGCTAGATAAGTAGCACAGGACATATTTGCTATATCTCCTTTGTTAACACATTAATACATGTGGCTGATACATGAATATCAAAACATTGATGTGGAAAGGCCAGTTTTCACATTTTATTTAGTATAAAAAATATATAGGTCTATTGGACTTTCCAACGAATATTTGTGTCATTACAAGCTTTATTTCAATTTCATATATTTTATACAATTCAAATACAATTTTTGTATATTTCTTCACATGCAGCAGCTGATAGAATTATTTATCCATTAATATTTAACTCTTCATTCTGACCTACGCCCACATTATTCTGTTTTTATTTCATTCAATTATTGTGCCTGTAGCTGTTATTTTAACACTCACTGTAATACAACAAACTGTCATTTTGCAGAAAGATGAACACATCTGTACTTACTGCAGTCTATTTTGACCAGAATAATCAGTGGCGTAACTAGGGGGCGGGGTCAGCTGGGGCACGTGCCCTGGGCGCCGTTGACCCAGTGGCGTGCAGCCAGCCACGGTTCAGGTCAGTGGTTTCAGTCAGTGTAGTGCGGTCCGCACTACACAGTGAAACAAACACACCGCCGCCGGTGCCAGGTAGTACACAGTGAGTGTACTACCCCGCTGCGGTGTGTTTGTTTTAGCGGTCAGTGAGAGTCAGACAGACTCTCATTGGCTGCTGCACCCAGGCTGAAACCAGGCTTGAGCACACTCATGAGCTCCGCCTTCCAGCTCCCAGAGTGGGTGAAGGGAGAAACGTTGTGGGAGGATGGAGGAGCAGACGGCAGCGGGCACAGGCGCGGGGATTCAGGTTAATATTGTGTTTTGTTTTGTGTGTGTCTTTGTGTTCTACAGTATATTTAAGGGGCACTACTGGCTGGGGGCACTGTATAAGGGGCACTACTGGCAGGGGGCACTGCATAGGTGGGATCACTACTGGGGGCACTGTATAATTGGCACTATTGGGAGCACTTTATAAGGAGCACTACTGGGGCCCTGTATATGGGGAACTGTATAAGTGGCACTACTGGGGGCACTGCATAAGGGGCACTACATGGGTCACTGCATAAGGGTGCACTATATAATGGGGCACTGCATAAGGGTGCACTATATAATGGGGCACTGCATAAGGGTGCACTATATAAGGGGGTACTATATAATGGGCACTACTGGGGGAACTGTATAAGGGGCACTACTGGGGGCATTGCATAAAAGGCACTGCATAATGTGAACTACAACAGGAGGCATTGTATAAGGGGCACTACTACTGGGTGCACTGCGTAATGTGCACTACAATAGGGGGTATTGCATAAGGGACACTGCATAAGGGGCACTGCTACAGTGGGCATTGCAAGAGGGCCACTAACACTAGGGGAACTGCATAAGGGCACTACTACTGGGGGCATTAAGGTGCATATGAAAAGGAATGTTCCCAGAGTGACGAGAAAGGGAGATGTGTCATGTTGACACGCCCCATTTTCCAGTGGCCAAGCCCCTTGTGATATGTGGCTATGCCAACTTTTTCGACACGCGTACATATTTAGGGGGGCCCTAAACTGGGCTCCAAATACCCTAGTTACGCCGCTGAGAATAAGTCATTACACACACACGTGGACAGGGCCGGATTGAGAGTTACATGGGCCTGGAGCTGAAAATGACCATGGCCTATTATGAGAAGCAGAGGAGGCATGACCAGTACTGTGTGGGTGTGGCCAGTGCCATGTGGGTGTGTAGCCCCCTATACTCTCAGCCGCAATGTCTCCCTATATATGTAAAAGAAAAAAAATGCTTCATTTTGTGAGGTAAATAGAAATACAATTTTACTACTTATGATTTATGGCTGACCGTGTGGAGAGCAGATGGCCAGTCAACATCATGTTGTCATGACAATGGGCCTATTTTTATGTGGAGACCTGGAGCTGTAGCTCCATCCGCCCCATTGTTAATCTGGCCCTGCACGTGGAAACTCACGCACACACACACATCCACCATTACATTTGACATCTTACACCCCTCTAAACTAGTTAATGTTATGCCCCATAGTAGTGCCCTAGTTATTGTTATTGGCCATATTGGTTCCCTAGTTAATGTTATGCCCCACAATAGTGTCCTATGTAATAATATGTCCAACAGTAATGCCCTAGTTAATGTTATTCCTCACAGTAGTGCACATTAATGTTATGCTCCATAGTAGTTTCCTAGTTATTGTTATGCCCGTATTAGTGCCTTATTTAATGTTATGCCCCATAGTAGTCAGTGACATGCGATGAGGTCAATGGCTGGGGAGGCACACATGGAGATGGGTCTGAGTGCTGGGAGCCTGTCTCACCCCCTACTCACTGTAACTCTCCCCTCACTACATTAAGCTTCAGTGTCCATTGATTCTCCTACCTGCATCACTATGTCTTCTCTAGCTGCTGCTGCTGACTGAACTGAGGGAGCTCCGATCTCTAAACACTGTAGTGCACTTCCTGGTTACATGAAACATCCAAGGTGTCCATCAGTGCTCAAGGCATGGCCCACATACTCAGCAGCAGCAAGAGAAGACACAGTGATGCAGGTAGGAGAATCAATGGACACTGAAGCTTATTGTAGTGAGGGGAGACTTACAGAAAGTAGAAGATGAGTCAGGCCACCAGCACTCAGACACATCCCCATTCAAATAACCAAGAGGGTTTTAGTGTGTAGGGGCACCACTACATACACCTGTCACAAATGGGACATTATAAGAAACAAAGACAGAGGGGACTGAAAGGTCTAGCGGGCTCCTGCGTCACACCAATGACACCACAGGTGGCAGCATAACTAGGGTCAGCAGAGTACACAGCAGGGTTATCGAACTGCCAGGCAGCACCTGAAGCCGTGGGGGCAAAAGAGAGGCTGCAGCTAATAACCGACTGTTGCAAAATGACCACTGCATCCTGGCAGGTGGAGCAACTGCTGGTTTAGAACACGGCCTTGCTGCGACTGCCGAGGACTAGGAGACAAACTGGGAGGTGCCGGTGTGACTCGCAGCAGCCCTGTGAGACCTGGCAGCATGGAAAAGCCAGACCCCATCAGTAGGAGACAGAGGTATGGCATTGAATGCCACTGCAGGCCGCACGCCAAGCCCAACACTGTACATAGCAGAGACCGGGACACCTCGAGGGGCGAGACATTTTGGTGAGGAGTCAGACGCGGTATTATGTTGGGGGAAAACAAAAGAAGAAATTACAGTAAAGAGAGGACAGGGAAAGAAAAGAAATATGTAGTGAAAGAATGAAAAGGGGGCAATGAGAGAGGCAGCTCCCAAATGTAACCACTATACAAATTATTCAATAAAAAACCTGGGTGATTACATATAGTAAAACCAGAGCAAAGATGCCTTGTCGTGGTTGGTGGCTTACCATATGTTTGCAAATGTATGTAATTGAGGACCTGATTCAGACCCGCTCGCTCGGTGCGTATGCAAATCTGAGACAGCAAGGCAGGCGATCGCATGGCAAGGCATAAGCACGCCTACTATGTCTTGGCATGCGATTGCTTTGTGTATGCAGACGCCCACCAACCTGTCTTAAGACGCCCACTTGTGCACGTCATCTCCAGGAAGTGTATGCAACCATCGGTACCATAGAGTACCATCGGATGCATTTGCAGCGCTTGAGGTTGACTATACTCTACCACAAGCACTGCAAGCACTTCAGTGTCAAATTCAACCAGGTGACGTGTACTATGACGCTGCTTATTAATTATGCACGCCTCTGAAACGGCGTTAAGAGGCTCAGGCATGCCTGCGTTCGCACTTCCACTCCCCCGTTTTTAATGGCCAGCCCCTATCACCACCCACAAACGGCTTCCACTGTCACTCACTCTGCTGAGCTGTATATACGTGGCAAGCGAACACTTCCCGATCTCTCGCACTGCAATGCGTACGCATGCGCACAATGTGAAAATCGGCCGGCTACGAGCGAACGTTTCCAAGTGAGCGGGTCTGAATCGAGCACAGAGATCTCTGCATTATCATAGAAACATAGAATTTGAAAACAGATAAGAACCATTTGGCCAATCTAGTCTGCCATTTTTTACCGTTTGGTAACCTCAACCCTATGTGATCCTTAGTTCTTTGTAAGGATATTCTTATGCCTATCCCAAAAGGAGCGGCTGTCGATGTTGATCCTACCACAAGGGTCTCGTCGCAAGCCCGATGGTCGCGATGGTTTTGACCATCGCGACCATCATCCTGGCCGCTCGCTATAGCTGTGGGTGGTCACCCACAGCTATGCAAGCGGCCAGGAGGCCGCACTAAAAAAAACAAAAACGCCCAGATTCAGAGCGAGCACTCTTTCAGAGCATCCGTCTCTGAATCAGGGCCGCAGTTTCCCTTCTATACCATTTACAATGTCACCAACAAATATATTAAAAACCACTAGTCCAAGTACTGATCCCTGGGAGTAAATTACTTGTGACATTATTCTTCTGAGATTGTACTCCATTTACTACAACTCTCTGTTTCCTATTCTGCAACCAAGATCTTATCCATTTCACCGTCTTAGGGCCCTATTCAATTAGAGGCGAAAAGCTGTAATCGGCCGCTTTCCAGCGGTAGACCTGAAGGCATGAGACTCCTTCAACCTACACTAGCACCCCTCCCCACCAGTCCCCCATTGGTTTTAAGCAGGTAATCTGGCATGATTGTCTGCACTTTTGAATAAGGCACAATTTAGGTAAGTCTTATGAATTTATATAGTGCAGCTATGGGTTGATTTTTGGGGCATGGGTCCCCTGGACTGCTTTGGTGGGGCTACTTCAGGGCATCGCAATATAACACATTTTTCCTATTTTGTACTTTTAGCACCTTTATTGTTTGTTTATTATATATGTAGCATTTTCATACATCTATTTTTCACTCACTTCTAACATACATTATGCAGTAGCTGCTCCTATCTTTCTTATACTCTTTTACACGTCACTTTTCTCACTAGAGTGATACCCTGGGATGGCTCAGCTGAGCTGGTTTGGGGGTGTCTTGCGTTGGTTTGGGGGTGTCCTGCACTCTGGGTTTTAACCCCAGTATGTTAGGGACTATCGATTCGTACCTATCTATACACTCTAAAATTGTTGCTATTTAGCGTTATGACTCACACAATAGAAATAATTGCTTTCAGACTTTGATTGTGGTTCCAAAGCACAAAAAGTTATTATTCAATATAAAAGCAGATTGTTACACGCCGTGATCTAAATACAATTAGCACAAATAAATCATACAGTCACAAGGTACAGTCGTTACATACGCACGCGCTCTGGATCCAGATCCCAGCATCAAAGATGAAACCTCCGTCAACAGCAAAGCAAGAAGACTAGCATCTAGTTTCAGAGAGCATGCATATATACTCTAGCATAGATACAATAGAACAGTTTGGCATGATTCCATTGGTTCTTCTTTCTGGTTCTTCTGTTACAGTACAGTTCATAGGTCAATTCGTATGGTCACATTCCAGCCTCCGACAGCTCTTTGTGTCCATTTTCCCACTGCATAACAAATTAGACTGACTGCATTACAGGAAACATTTCAATCCCTAACTCTCTATGATCAATAACTTGCAGACATATGTTGCGATTTCTTCCCTGCTGGAACCGGAAATCTGCAAATACATAGTGGTTTGGAATGACACCAAACACAGTCTGCTTATCATATACTAAACCTTAGATATCAAATAACCTGTATTTCACAACATTAATGATAATGAATAAAACTTTAAATATTAACCTTAATGTTAGGGAACCTTTTTATGTAAGTGTGCAGTGTGTAAGTATTGGGGTATTGAGAAAAGACGCTTATATGTAATTAGTAATGTTGGAGTTGTACACTTGTAATTTTTCCTTTTGTATCTGCAACATTAGTCTCAACAAGTAGCATCTCCCAATATTTATATTCATGGTGTGCAGTCTAGATCCCTTCTCCCTATAGTCTTCCTTGTTTCCGCATTTATGCAGTGGGACTACATTCGCTTTTTCCATCCTCTGGAATTACTCCTGTAGCTAGCTGGTTCAGTCATTCTGTTAATGGTGTTACCAGTACCCCTTTAAGCTCTTTTAATATCTTTGGATGTATCCAGGTTCGGACTGGCCCATGGGTGTACAGGGGAAAACCCCGGTGTTCTCCACTGCCTGAGGGCCCCACCCCCTCATCTATGGGTGGAGCAGGATCATGGATGAACGTGGGTACTTGGTTTGTTTCTATGGAAACTACACCAAGATTAACCCCCTCCCCCCACCAATCAAAGTGGGTGGTCCTCACACACTTTTGTCCCCACTTTTTAAAGGGGCCCTGTTCTTTGCATTTTCTCTCTAAATGTAGGCCAATTCCTTCTGTGGTGGCTACCCAGACCCCCTCTTGTGTGTGACTACAACCCTTATCTTTGGCCCCTGCATTCCTTTTAATGCCCCAGTCCGACACTGGATGTATCCCATCTGGCCCCATTGAGTTTGTCAGTTCTGTGAGGACCTTCTCATCTGTAAATGTATTTGTAGCTACCTTATTATGTATGTCCTTGCAACTTAACTATGGCCCCTTCCCATCTCCTTCTGTAATGAATATTGACCAAAAATAATTATTAATAAATTATTAATAAATATTTAGATGATCTGCTATGGCCTTGTCTCCCTCCACCAGGCTCTCACTGTCTTAAGTCTTATTATTCCACCATTTGATTTTCTCTTTTCACTTATATACTTGAAAAAAAGCTTTGTCACCTTTACCTACAGACGGGGCCATTATCTCTTCAGCCTGCTCCTTTGCACATCTGATCACCTTCTTAGCCTCCTTCCCTCTGACAAGATACACCTCTTTGTCTTCATCATTCTGAGTCTGCTTATATTTCCTGAGTGCCATCAGTCGTTCCTGATCCCCTGTAGTTCCTACACTGAACGATATGTCATTCAGTGTAGGCACCCTCCCTCATCCCTGAACATGGTCAGTCTGTCGTTATCGGCAGATTGACTGGCATGTTCAGGCGATGATAGATGTCAGAAACGACCAGCGGGAGTGTGCATCGCTGGTGGTTTCCGACATTATAGTGAACGATTTGTGCACAATTAGTGAGGATTGAACGATAACGATGTCGTAATCGTTGAATCGCTCATTAAAATCACCAAGTGTGTACGCTGTTTAAGTTACATATAATGCTGCTCATATAGTATAATATAACATTAGGGAAAATATGAACAAATTATTTAATAAGCAAAATCTTCTGTCAACGACCAGCGGGAGGGCGCATTGCTGGTCGTTTCTGACATTATAGTGCACGATTAATGAGCAATTGAACGATTACGATGTCGTAATCATTCAATCGCTCATTAAAATCGCCTAATGGATACGCCTAATGTATACGCGGCTCTAAATTATAGTGAGTCTGATTAAGACAAGCTACATCTGCTCACAAATGGCCAGCTGATCACAGGAGATATTTTGTTCTCTGTGTTTAAGTAAACATTAGCAGTATCCTTCAATAAACTAGGCTTCAATGAACAACATCCCCCACCCAGGGGATTACTATTATCATGTAGTATTCAAGTCTTTTTGCTGTTTTTTTTTGCACTCTGCTGGAAGCAACATTTTTGCCTTTGTTTCTAGTCTAGAGTAAACCCCTCCCCTTTACAAGCACCTTTGCAAAAACTATTAAGTTGATCTGAGCAACCACCATTTTATAATACCAATTACAATCAAGCCATTACATCACAATCTTTACAAACATATATTAATTTCCATGAGGCTGAAATGTAGGTAACAATTTGTAGCTTGCTAGGTGGAAATAAATTACATACGTTTAAAAACAAAAACATACCTCCCAACTTTTCTTCTTCATCAATAAGGGGTGGGGCTTAACTTGAAGGGGACATGGCCTCTTGTAAATGGGGCAGATCCTCGTGGCAACCCCTGTTTATGTCACTACAGGGACACTACAAATGGGGCAGCCCTCAGGCTCTCCCTGCACAGGTGAACAGATGCCCTGCTGATGCGCACGGCATCTGTTCACCTCCTGCACACCTGCTGCTCTGCATAGCAGAGCAGCGATAAGTGGCGTATCTACCATTGGCCAGGATGGCACTCGCTAGGGGCGCCGACCAAAGGGGGGGCGCCGCCCGGCAGTGCCACCAGTAGCCAAGGGATGGACAAATCCCCCGGACCCCACAAGTGTAGGGCAGACTGCAGTGAGAGTGGTCTGACCTACACAGTTTGCAAACAGACAGCCGCCAGCGGCTGCCTGACTCTCAATAGCTGCTGCTTCATCCGCGGAGGGAGCCGGCTGGAGCTCACTCATTAGCTCCGTGTATCGGCTCCCCCAGCAGCATGTGATGGGAGAGACGTCATACGTCATGATATCTCTCCCATGCAGGAGAAGAGCGGGCCGGGACTTGGACAGCGGCGGTCGCGTCAGGAGCGGGGACCAGGTAAGTTGAATTTTTTTTCTTTGTGTGTGTGTGTAAGCCCGGCATGGGGGGGGCACTGAAATAGGGGGTGTCCGCTACTGGGGGCAGTTTATGGGGGGTGCCCGCTACTGTATTGGGGTGGCCACTACTGGGGGCAATTTATGGGGGTGGCAACTACTGGGAGCACTGTATAGGGGTGGCCACTACTGGGGGCAATTTATGGGGCGGTTGGCCACTACTGGGGGCACTGTATAGGGGGGTCTACAACTGGGGGCACTGTATAGGGGACTACTACTGGGGGCACTGTATAGGGGGGCTACTACTGGGGGCAATGTATAGGGGAGGACTACTACTGGGGGCACTGTTTAGGGGGAACTACTAATGGGTACTACTACTGGGGGCACTGTATAGGGGGGAGTACTACTGGGTACTATTACTGGGGACACTGTATAGGGGGGACTACTACTGGGTACTATTACTGGGGACACTGTATAGGGGGGGACTACTACTGGGGGCAATGCAGCATAGGGGGGATTACTACTGGGGGCACTGTATAGGGGTGGCCACTACTGGGGGCAATTTATGGGGGGGGTTGGCCACTACTGGGGGCACTGTATAGGGGGGTCTACAACTGGGGGCACTGTATAGGGGACTACTACTGGGGGCACTGTATAGGGGTGGCCACTACTGGGGGCAATTTACGGGGGTGGGGTTGGCCACTACTGGGGGCACTGTATAGGGGGGTCTACAACTGGGGGCACTGTATAGGGGACTACTACTGGGGGCAATTTATGGGGGGGGGTTGGCCACTACTGGGGGCACTGTATAGGGGGGTCTACAACTGGGGGTACTGTATAGGGGACTACTACTGGGGGCACTGTATAGGGGAGGACTACTACTGAGGGCACTGTTTAGGGGGGACTACTACTGGGTACTACTACTGGGGGCACTGTATAGGGGGGAGTACTACTGGGTACGATTACTGGGGGCACTGCATAGGGGGAGCACTACTGGGTACTATTACTGGGGACACTGTATAGGGGGGACTACTACTGGGTACTATTACTGGGGGCACTGTATAGGGGGGACTACTACTGGGTACTATTACTGGGGACACTGTATAGGGGGGGACTACTACTGGGGGCACTGCAGCATAGGGGGGATTACTACTGGGGGCACTGTATAGGGTCGCTACTACTGGGGGCACTGTATAGGGGGGCTACTACTGGGGGCAATGCAGCATAGGGGGGATTACTACTGGGGGCACTGCATAAGGGGGGTAGGGGGACGCCAGTACATTACACTGCCAGGGGCGCTTGGATTCCTCTATACACCCCTGGCAGTGATATATGTTTTCCCCAACTACCCCCCACCACGGGACACTGCAGCCAGCGGGTGGGACATCGGGACAGTCCCAGAGAAACGGGACTGTCCCGCTGAATGCGGGACAGTTGGGAGGTATAACAAAGATGATCTAAATTAGATTGAATTGCAGAATAGTGGTTGGATTGCTCAGCATGAGAAATGAATTATATACCTGCAGGGATGAAAAGAAATAGAAGATGTTCAGTCCAGATTAGGCAGATAACTAACGTAACGTATGTCTCTTGTGGTGGGGAGTGTGTTTGTTAGTTTATTCTAGTCTATTTAACCCCTCCCTTATAGGCACCTGTGATGGACCAATACATTGATTTGAGCAACTACCAATATGTCTATCAATATCCTCACTGTTTATTTAATATTCGGTTACTTTAGAATATGTATTGTTAGCTTCTATAAAAAATTTTTAATCCAGTATTGTTACATGGATTACTGAAGACGTAAGGTTGTTTTGGTCCCATAATATGATCTGCCCTGTTTGTACAGGAAAAAACATTAGATTGTTGTGACTCTTAGCACTTAACAAAATTTAGATAGCTGTAACATAAGCTTTTCAGGTAATCAAATGTGCATCTGAGAACTATGCATCCCCAAACAGTGAGTAAGCAGCGTCTTACTCTTCAGCTATGTCTGCTGTCTCAGCTGGACCTCCCAATAGCAGGCTGTTATGGAATATAAAATACTGCCATTCCTTCCCACATGAGATCATCTTTAATGCCCTAGAAAAACCTGGAAGATATTAAAAACCTTAATCTATTTTGGTTTCTCTAAGATATACTTTCACCAATAATCACACAAATGGAGCATGCAAGTTATTTATTTTTTAAATTGATGAAATTCAAATGACCATATAACTATACAGGGTACTGCTATTGCAATTCAGGGTGAATGTTTTGTTTGTTTATATATAGTGATTGTCCTTTTTCCACCTTTATGAAAAGTATAAACTGCGAATGTTTACTGATCAGTGGCATAAATCCTGGAGGCAACAGTGGTTTTCACCTCCAGTAGCAAGATGTATGAGGATGTGTCACAGGGGTGTCGACATGAGGGGTAGTCTGCAACCTAAGGTGTGGAGGGACTGGGTCTTGGACTGGGTCGTTTTTTTTTTTCTAAACTTTACTGTGTTCTGCCTGGAGAACACAGTGTCAGAACAGCAGACGGAGCCGGAGACGGCTGCAGCAGGCAGGTAAGTCGGGGACGGATGTAACAGTGCATGCAGAGCACTGAATACAGCTGCGGTAAGTTAGTGTAGAGAGGGAAAACTATATATTTCCTGAAAAGCTGTCATCACAAAAATGAAACCTTTTCGAAATAGATAGTTATGGAGAGGAGGAATGATTAATTCCTCCGGTAATTAGGTAAAACTCCATGGGGTAAATTTACTAAGATGGGAGTTCTATTTAAGAAGTGATGTTGCCCATAGCAACCAATCAGATTCTACTTCTCATTTATATAGCACCTTCTAGAAGATAATACCTGGAATCTGATTGGTTGCCATGGGCAACATCACTTCTTAATATAACTTCCATCTTAGTAAATTTAACCCCATGCGAGTTCTAAACCTAACCTCCAGAGAATTTTTAGTTATGATGAATAGGCCCCTAAGTACCTTACTGATCAAGTCCTCTTAAATGGAAAAAAATAGAACGCAATACCTGCTAATGACAACCCTGTAAGTGTACTCTCTCCACTCCTTGAATGTCATTTAAATATTCTATCTCGCAAAAAATAATTTAATTTTTGCGTGTGTGTGAAATGCAAGGTGCGCAAGGTGACCAAGCCTGCACTCAACAATGAAGCTGTGATCCACCTAGCTACACCATAGAGAGAAGTACTCCTGCAGATGTTACCATTTCATTTAAACAGACATATTTCCACATAATTACTGTATGAATTCACAGAATGCAATTCTGCAGGCCTAAATTTTGCAGCACATAAAAACTAGCCTTTATGGGGTTATTAAATGTATTATTCATATTCAAACAATGTCCACATAGGTGGATTATTCCTGGGGTCTAGGAAAGGTGGATGAAAATGATTATGTAATATACAGGTAAAAAAAGGCACTAAAAACTTTTATTTTCAGTTTATCCATCTTCTAAAATGAAATAGAGCAGAGGTTCTCAAACTCGTTGCTCAGGACCCCCACACAGTTCACGTTTTGCTGGTCACCCAGCAGGTGCACAGGTGTATTCATTACTCACTAACACATTTTAAAAGGTCCACAGATGGAGATAATTATTTCACTTGTGATTCTGTGAGGAGACCTGGAAAACATGCACTGTTTGGGGTCCTGAGGACCAAGTTTGAGAACCTGTGAAATAGAGCAAAGAAAAAGTGGATGTATTTCAGTACAAAGCACTTGCAAAAACACATACAGTATATGGGTCATTTATGAAGTAGCAGTTTGACAAAACAGCTGGATTTTTGCTGCTTTCCTGGCGGTTTTGCACCCCATCCATTTAATGTCCAAACCAGCACTAAACTACCAGTGTAGGAGGTGCCACTAAACAGATCCCCATCCCAATTTTTCTTACATGGGAAGCATCCAAGGCATCAGACTTATCAAGCAGCGGCTTGGGAAAGCTCTGAAAAAATGCAGCAAGAAATGCCCCCAAAATGGATTACCTCTACCAAGCAAGATTGATTGAAATGAGCTTTCCATTGGAAGGGTCAAAAAGTGTGGTGTCCCCCCAAATTGCTACTTCTAGGGAGGGACACAGCATGGGGCCCAATCAGTATTAGGGCAGTCACTGTGGGGCTGTATTCCCCCTACCTAGGACAAATCAGCCCTGTGCTATCATGCTCCTCCCACATCCCTGAGCGGGGTGGTGTGGGGTAGTGACATCTATATAGTAACTGGGTCTGTCCTATCTCCTGAATGCTCGCGCTGTGGGAGATATTGCACGCGCCCCAACGTCTCCCAATGTGAAGGAGATGAGGCAGACCTAGCACTGCATGACCTTGCCAGCCACCAGGGATAAGTTTCTGAACTTAATTGTCCCGTATGGAACCCTGCAATGAATGATAGGCTTGTTGCCTACTAAACTGAATTGCTTCGCTCTGATTGGTCAGAGTATGGTAAAAGCCATTCTGATTAGTTAGAAGAACCCAACAGTGTGTGTCTTCCTGCTATAGTGTCACCAGCCCTGGTTGGCAAAGCCTAGTACTGAGTGCTGTTAGAAGAGGCGCCCCCATAACACTTCTAATGTGCAATAGCCTCTTTCCTGCTGGGGTCCAGAGAGAGTCTCTCTCTGCCTGCTGTTGGGGGTAAACCAATCCCACTGATTAGCATCACCCTCCCTTGTGCAGCCCTTGATGCTTGTAGGGGGCGTGGTCACACCTCCGCAATTTAGCCACATTCCCTCCAGTACCCGGGCCTTTAACTGCTCTCTAAGGCCCTGGCTATTAGTAGAGATTTGAAGGGCACCCTATGCTTTTTGTTCCCCTGATTTTGCTACTACAGGTGGAGTCTCCCATATCCAAAATGCTTGGGACCAGGGGTATTTTGGATATCGGAATATTCCGTTGTTTGGAATGTGTGCATACCATAAAGAAATATCTTGGGAATGGGACCCAAATCTAAACACAGAATGTATTTATGTGTTATATACACCTTATACACACAGCCGGCAGGTCATTTTATACAAAATTTTTAATCATTTTGTGAATCAAAAAAAGTTTGTGTACATACATGAAATTCATTTATGTTTCATAGACACCGTATACACACAGCCTGAAGGTTATTTTATACTGTATTTTAATAATTGTGTGCTTTAAACAAAGTTTATGTACATTGAACCATCAGAAAGCAAAGGTTTCACTTTCTCAGTCATGCTAAAAATATTCTGTATTTCTGAATATTCCGTATTTCGGAATATTTGGATATGGGAGACTCAACCTGTATCTGCCTAGGCTGGCAGCTCTAGAGCTAATTGATAATTTGGGGTAAGGGTTTACTCTTTTTTTTACAAAAACTTATTTATTCTATTCTTTTTATAAGATATGTAAGGCACACATCCACTACCCGATATTAATGAGCGATTGCACGATTACGACATCGTAACCGTGCAATCGCTCATTAATCATGCACTCCAATGTCGAAAACGACCAGCGCTGCGCGCTGCCGCTGGTCGTTTCCGACATCAATCATCGGGTTAACATGCCGGTCAACCTGTCGATAACGACAGTTTGGGCATGTTCACAGATGATGGAGGGTGCCCATACTGAACGACAAATCGTTCAGGGTAGGCAATGCAGGGGAACAGCAACGACGGTACGATTACAATGTTGTAATTGTACTGTCGTGACTCTGTCGCCTAGTGGATGTGTGGCTTAAGACATGCAAGGAATAGATGACCACTATTTGATAGTGGCTTTGCAGCATATTTTTTTTACCATTTTTAAACAATGTGCATTGACGCCGGCTTTAGTTTAGACTGGTCAAATCAACCTTTAGTAAATTAAGTGGTTTTGACTTCTAAACCGCGACCGATCTTTGTCGCATTGCGTAGGTTTTATACCACTGATGAAACAGATGCTTTGTAAATTTAGCCCATGTACTGCATAATTTCTAAGGTATTTTACGCAGGTAGAAAATGCACTCAGTGAATGAGAGAAGCTTTCTTAGGGTGGGAATTTGAGCCGCACACAGATGCTAATGCCGCAGTCGCAGAGCTGGCCCTAGCTAATTTGGTGCCCTAGGCAAAATTTTGACTGGTGCTCCCTAGCATATAATCCCACCACCAATCTTATTGTTTATACGTGGATGCCAAAAATAACACATTATATATACACACACACACACACACACACACATATATATCCATATATATATATACAGTCAGATCCATAAATATTGGGACATTGACAGAATTTTCAGATTTTGGTCTCTATTCACCACCACAATGTTTTGAAATGAAACAAACAAGATGTGCTTTAACTGCAGACTTTCAGATTTGATTTGAGGGTAATTACATCCAAATCGGGTGAACGGTGTAGGAATTACAACAGTTTCTATATGTGCCTCCCACTTTTTAAGGGGCCAAAAGTAATGGGACTATCAACTCAAAAGCTATTTCATGGACAGGTGTGGGCTATTCCCTCGTTATTTCATTATCAATTAAGCAGGTAAAAGGTCTGGAGTTGATTCTAGGTGTGACATTTGCATTTGGAATCAGTTGATGTCGACTCTGAATATGAGATCCAAAGAGCTGTCACTATCAGTGAAGCAAGCCATCATTAGGCTGAAAAATCAAAACAAATCCATCAGAGAGATAGCAAAAACATTAGGTGTGGCCAAATCAACTGTTTGGAACATTCTTAAAAAGAAAGAATGCACCGGAGAGCTCAGCAACACCAAAAGACCCGAAGACCACGGAAAACAACTGTGGTGGATGACAGAAGAATTATTTCCCTGGTGAAGAAAAACCCCTTCACAACAGTTGGCCAAATCAAGAACACTCTCCAGGAGGTAGATGTATATGTGTCAAAGTCAACAATCAAGAGAAGACTTCACAAGAGTGAATATAGAGGGTTCATCACAAGATGCAAACCATTGGTGAGCCACAAAAACAGGAAGACCAGATTAGAGTTTGCCAAACAAAATCTAAAAAAGCCATTACAGTTCTGGAACAACATCCTATGGACAGATGAGACAAAGATCAACTTGTACCAGAGTGATGGGAAGAGAAGAGTACGGAGAAGGAAAGGAACTGTTCATGATCCAAAACATACCACCTCATCAGTGAAGCATGGTGGTGGTAGTATCATGGCGTGGGCATGTATGGCTGCCAATGGAACTGGTTCCCTTGTATTTATTGATGATGTGACTGCTGACAAAAGCAGCAGAATGAATTCTGAAGTGTTTCGGGCAATATTATATGCTCATATTCAGTCAAATGCTTCAGAACTCATTGGACGGCGCTTCATAGTGCAGATGGACAATGACCCGAAGCATACTGCAAAAGCAACCAAAGAGTTTTTTAAGGCTAAAAAGTGGAATGTTATGCAATGGCCAAGTCAATCCCCTGACCTGAATCCGATTGAGCATGCATTTCACTTGATGAAGACAAAACTGAAGGGAAAATGCCCCAAGAACAAGCAGGAACTGAAGACATTTGCAGTAGAGGCCTGGCAGAGCATCACCAGGGATGAAACCCACCGTCTGGTGATGTCTATGCGTTCCAGACTTCAGGCTGTGATTGCCTGCAAAGGATTTGCAACAAAGTATTAAAAAGTGAAAGTTAGATTTAGGATTGTTTAGTTTGTCCCATTACTTTTGGCCCCTTAAAAAGTGGGAGGCACATATAGAAACGGTTGTAATTCCTACACCGTTCACCTGATTTGGATGTAATTACCCTCAAATTAAATCTGAAAATCTGCAGTTAAATCACATCTTGTTTGTTTCATTTCAAAGCCATTGTGGTGGTGAATAGAGGACAAAATATGAAAATTCTGTCAATGTCCCAATATTTATGGACCTGACTGTATATATCTATATATCCATATATATATACAATTTTCGCTGATCGGCACTCCATATAAAAAATCTATTCCCAGAGCCCAAACAAACGCAGGGACCCCATAGGCATTTTCTTTAAAGACAGGCAGCACTCCACGGAATTAATAGATGGACTAGAAGGTGCTTAGTAACTGGTAATACATACTGTATATATATATATATATATATATATAATATATACATACACACACACATATATATATATACTGTGTGTATATATATATATATATATATACACACACACACAAACACATATATATGTATATACACACACACACACAAACACATATATATGTATATATACACACACACACATATATATATTACATATGTGTGTGTTTATATAAATATATATATATAATATATGTGTGTGTATATATATATAAATTCAGATATATATACATATACACAAACACATACAGTATATATCCATATACTGTATATATACATATACACAAACACATATATATTATATATCTATATATATATATATATATATATATATATATATATATATAAATATACATACAGATTACACCACCGGGCTGGCTGTGCTTTATTGTTATTAGTTTACTCAGACTCAGTGAGTCTCTTACCTGCGGGCAGCGGCCTGCGTTATTATTTACAATGGCTGGCTGGAATTTCAAGATGGAGGCAGAGCCTCCGCAAAGGCCCATGGCTCTACTCCACAAGATGGCCCCCTCCCGTGGCCATCTTGGCTCCTTCTGTAGACTGTCAGAATGAGCTTCTATGCAGAAGCTCATGACTAAGGTCCGGGCGGATGCGGATCCGGGTCACATGACTGGCCTTGCCATCCGCTGCGCTGCCCGATCGGAGAGCTCCGATCGCGGCAGCGCGCTTGGGGAGAGAGTCACTGGGTAGCAGCGCCGGCTCTGGGGTAGGTGGGAGCAGCGACAGGCAGCAGGCGGCGGGGGGGGGGGGGGACATGGACAGAGAGGCAGAGCTCAGCCCTGGAGTGCCCCTAGCATTCTGAGTTGTCCCTAGGCATTTGCTTATTATGCCAATGCCTAGGGACGGCTCTGCGCAGTCGATTTAAAAAAAAAATAAAAAGAGACATTCACTTGCAGAGCCTTGCATCTATGGAAATGCGTCTCAGTTGTCTTTAGACATACCATCGGTAAACCATGAAAACTTGCAACAGTCCTATGGCAGTTGCAGTTTCTCTGTCTGAGTATGGTGTCCTGTGTGAGTGGTTGTGCGTGACACGGCTGTCAGTGATACGCCCACGTCTTCCTACCCACCCTCTGTTGCCTCCCAGGAACTCCCACTAAAAACAACACACCCTAGTGCATACAAATTCGTTCTGTGTCTCGGTGAGGTAATAATCGGGACGTATGTTCAGTGCGCCTCAGACACATGTGCAACTGTATATTGGCATACTGTAGCTTGTGACACTGAATTAGGCCTATAATGAACAACTCATTTAACTAGTGGAGCTTCTGTATTTATACTTCATTGAAATGAATATGCTATTGTAATTAATGGAAAACAAATTATGGAAAAATACGGCAATCTCCTAGTTAAAACACTCATATTAATCATGTTAAGCAACAATGCAATACCACGACAATACAAATGTGAGTGCAAATGGGACATGCATTGCACTTCTGTCAGTTACAAATAATGTACTATAAATATAAAGTATAATATAAGAGTATAAATGGAGGAAAGCTAAATTCAGCAGCAGGGTATTACTAATTGTTGAATATGAGCATAATTGATGCATTAGGAATACACATAGATTTCAGCACATGGCCGGCAGAGCATGTTAAGATATGTAAGCATGACAAGAGGCCGCCATGATTACATTGTTACAGTAATGGCAGATAGGCAGGTGCAGTTTCACCTTCCAAGCTCATCCCCAGTCAAGCATCCTCTGCGCATTTTTTGGCTATACAGTGCATGCACCAAATCCAGGTTAAGGGCTACTGATCAAAACAGCACTGGCCCTGCCTGCTTTTATAAATGCTAAGTTATTTGAGTTTAAGGGGTGAAAAGACAAATCTTTAAGAGGCGGTACTTAAGCAAGACAAGCAGACAATTTGTTAGTGTCATTTTTGCTAAAGCTGAAAATGGAAAGATTCTGGACAGCTATAAGTACAATGAGTCAGCAAGACCTGTGCACTTATAATACTTCTTTATTGTACACCAGTGATGTCCAGCACTCCCGGAGATGCTGGGCTGCCCCCAGAGACTCTCTCTGCATTGCTGGCATTACTATTGGGGTCACTACTACAGGGGGCATTCTATTGGGGGGCTCTACTACAGGGGGTATTACTATTGGGGCACTACTACAGGGGGCACTACTACTAGAGGCACTAATACTAGGGGCATTACTATTGGGGGCACTACTACAGGGGGGCATTACTATTGGGTCTCTAGTACAGAGGGCATTACTATTGGGGGCATTGCATAAGGGGCACCACTCCTGGGGGCACTACTACTGGGGGCACTGCATAAAGGGCACCACTACTGTTGGCTCTGCATAAGGGACATTACCACTGAGCCAATGAGCAGCCGCTAATGTTAAGCCGCCGCTGATTGGCTGGCCTCCCGGCACTAATGATAGCTCAAGCCCAGAGCTGTCATAAGCGCTACTGTAACAATATGCTGTAGCGTCTTGTTACAGTGTGTCCGGGGCCCTATTAGAATTACTGCGGAGAACATCGTGGGACAAAAGGTGAGTATTGGATCTTTTTTTACAGGTACTTCCATTGGATACTTTACGTTGAGAAGGGGACGTGAACATCTGGAAGAAGGTGAGTATGTGAGTGTGTATGTATGTATGTAATAAAACTTTATTTTCTCTGTGTGTCTTCTTTTTTTTTACACATTCGTTACAGGTGAACTACAGATACCAGTGGCCCCTTAATGCCCCGCATGCTGGTACTTGTGATTCTCCAAGTACCAGCATGCGGGGACCTGCAGTTCTACTGTAAAGACAGTTGTTAATTAATTTTTAACACTACACCTACACTATAAACCCGCCATCCACCGCCCAGGGGTGGTGGGGATAGCCCCAGGCTATCAGCCTAGGCCAGGGGTGACCCTTTATTGGAGGGGTCTCCAACTCCCCTGGCCTGGGCTGACTAGCGGTCAGGGCTGATACTATGGCTGGGGGACCCGGTGAAAGGGCACCCCTGGCTGTGGCATCAGTCCCCCGCTAGAAAGGGTCTGGAGCTGGTTTTAAATCTAGGGAAACCTCACACCATTTTTAGCACCCTATATTTAAAACCAGCTCTGTCCCTGCTGCCTGGTGCTGGTTCTTAAATTACAATAGAACCCTACACATTTTTTTCACTTTCATTTTAAGTACCAGGGCTGGCTGGCAAGTCCGGGGCTGGTTAGTCTTTTGAGGGGACCTCACGTAATTTTTTTTAAAATAACCCTACTTAAACAAGTTAAAAAAAAAAACATACACAAATTACAATGATTTGTGTATGTTTCAGCCAAACTCGCAGCTCAGGAGGTGAGTGTTTAAAACTTCTATTTCACAGTGAGTTTGCTACAATCTCACACAAGATTGGAAACTCGATTCTTAGTAAATTTGCGAGTTGCATCTTTTTCATCTAAAGTACTTCCTAATTTGGCTGATGGTGAGTTTTTTCGAGTTTGCAATCTCACATGAATTTCAACAGTGAAAAAAGAGAACTCACTTCAAACTCACTCGAGTTTGTCTTTAGTAAATTTGTGAGATGAAAAAAATGCCTAAACTCACATGAGTTTGCAAACTCACACAAACTTGACCCTTAGTAAATTTACCCCCAAGACTGTACATAGACCCCTTTATCTCTCTACACTTTATCTCCCCAAGATTTGATACATCTCCCCATAGGTGTACTTGTGTGCCTAATCCGCATTTACCAAAAAGTGCCCTCAACTCTACCATCTCCTCCCATCAGCCCTTGCTAAACAACTGCAGATAGATCTTATGCAAGTCCATGTGCAGCTCCGTAGCTAGACGGCAGTGCGCCCAGTGCAGCACTGCCGCCCCTCTCACTCCCTCTCTGCCCCCCCCCCCTGAGCGCTTACCCTACCTTCCGGCAGTAGGAGGGCGGGCGGGATCTTCCGGGGATTTTTCACTGTCCAGCGCGCACCAGCCGGAGGTCTCTATCTGCAGACCTCCGGCACAGAAAAGTGTGTGGCCGGTGCCGCTACAGGATGGCGCCCGGTGCACATGACCCCTCAGCCCCCCCTAGTTGCGGCCCTGCCATGTGCTTCCCTGTGGAAATAGTAGAACTAGTGCAAAAGACCTTTAATGACCAGCATAATAAATTAAGGCTACAGCAGTGGATTGGCATCAGAAAATAATATTACCAAATCTAACATTAATTCCTTAAAAATTGGAACACTTTGTGTAGCCTGGTTACATTTCATATTACACAGTGTATTGAAAATGTATTATAGTTATTAGTTATATTAGGAAATACTTCATTTAAAATGTTTGATTACAGCATAATATAAGTGTAAAGTGATAGCTGACATAAATGACAGGCTATTTTATTATATAAATAAATTCACCACCTTGCCACCAATATGTTTGCTGCTCCAGACTCATTCCAAGCATGACATTTAGCTGTCCCACAGGACTGGGAGCATTATACTATCATTCAGTCTGATTTTACATTCTTCCAAGATAACGTCACTGATGTGAGCTCAGTCATCAAATATTTGGAACCAAACTGGATTCCATTCTGCCTTCAATCCAAGCTATGTGGTAAAGATACCGTGCATCTAATAAAAACAGAGCAGGAATGGTGATAATGTTTTTCTTACCATCACTTACTGCAAGGGTTAATCTCAGCGAGGAATAATGAATGTATCAGGCACCACAGAATTAAAATAAATAATTATCTCTGGACTGCAACACCAAACCACAGTCTCTCTCAGGACAAAGTAATAATACAGTCATGAGCTTCTTAACTATGATTTCACTGCACTGTTATTTACAATGAAACCCAACATTCAGTAAGCTCTTTGTATTTGCCATCAAATATAGAAGCAGATTTGTTTTCTTAAACATGTAATTTATCTATTCCTGAAAGTTATTTTTTTACAACAATCATAGAAGGTGGGAGACTTTCATTTTGTGGTCACGTCAGATTATCCATATGGGAATGTTTTAGCACACTGTTTTTATATGTATAACAGAAGAGTTAGCTTATTAAATAATTTGTTCATATTTTCCCTAATATTATATTATACTATAGGAGCAGCATTACATGTAACTTAAGCAGTGTACACACTTGGCGATTTTAATGAGCGATTGAACGATTACGAATTCGTAATCGTTCAATCCCCAATAATGTTGGAAACAACCAGCTAGGCGTGCTCCTGCTGGTCGTTTCCGACATCAATCGCCTGAACATGCCGGTCAATCTGCCGATAATGACAGACTGACCATGTTCAGGGATGAGGGAGGGTGCCTACTCTGAACGACATATCCTTCACTGTAGGCACTACAGGGGATCAGGAACGACTGTACGATTATGATGTCGTAATCATACTATCTTTCCTAATCGCCAGGTGTGTACGCTGCTTTAGACATCAAAACGTATAAGACCTATAAGAAAGATATCTGAATTCTAAGAAAATTGTGATCTGTATTGCAGGGAAAAACATTATGTGATCTGTCTGACCTTTGTTTTACCACAAGGTCTCCATACCCTCTTTTGTTATCCCTATTTATTATCGTCCACCACAGATAACTGTCCTGCGCAAATTATTTCCAATTGCTAATACCACAGCACATTATCTACTAGCTCATCTTGTCTTCCACCGACCATAATTATCATCTCTTCTCTTGCCTGTAACTGCTGAGATGGTCATTATTGGCTTATACTTGGACAGAGAGTAGGGATTAGACTGACAGATTATATGGGTTTGGATGACACAACTAGTATTATAGCTGACACTTGGCTTGGTGGCAAATTATAGCTGTTAAAAAGTGCTCCATGTGTGTGCACAAACGTTGACAGTGTGTGGAAAATTCTCATTCTAGTCAATTGGATACAGATTCAATATTTTGTTTTCCCCTGGATCAGAACTGAAGTATACAAGGTACTGTCCTGGACCCCATCCTTCTTGTTAAGCATCATGTATTGGAATACATTGTATGAATCACACGTCTTCTCTGGGAAGAGATTTGTTTAGAACTTTATCAATTAGGTATTTGTGGTAAAGTGGTGAAGTTATGCTGTTGGGCTGGAAAAATATCAATATAATTGTTACATATTAGCAATGGAAAATACTCGCCAGCAAAAAGTTATGATGTATTATGAGCTATATTAGATATATAATCGATAAATATATAATATTGCTGCTGCAATCGTGATTGTTGAAACCACCCTGGGAATATGGATGTTTCCTGGTTCACTAACAAAAATGACATTGTAAAGGTTACACAAAGTGGTTCTGAAGTCAGATCAGGATCTTGTGGGAATTGGTGAGTAGCCATGGCTGAATCTATATGCAGGATATATGGATTTATAGGAGTGGTGCTGTATACAATGATGTGTAGGCAACCATATGACATTGTGGGTCGACAGAGCTTGCTCCTTCACACGCCATAGAAAGTTATCATTGGAACGGGGTGTATGTATTGGTGATGGTGTGTATGAGGGGGGGATTCTGAAATAACTCCAGGTGGCAGGGGTATGTGAATGACATACAAGAAAAGGTTGTAGACTTGGGGCCTGATTCAGAGATGGATGCATTACTGATATTTACACATATTGAGCTATTGTTTGCTGTTGCGCATGCGTGTAAGCCACACTGCGCATGCGCAGCAATTGAATTTCGATTACGTTTACAAAGAGGAATCACTCGGATAGTGACAGGTAGTCAGCATTTGGAGAGGTAACGGGACTGGCTAGAGAAATGCAGATGTGCTGTGTTGTGTGTTCATTTCCCTGTACTGCCCTCAGGCCTCTGATCTACTTCTTGATTAATAAAACCATTCTTTCCATGGAGTATAGTTTGTTAAACTGCCATTCTGTCTGCCACTGCTGTGCCGCAATTTTTCATGCTGTGTGTTTGTGCCGACTATGGCCAATGGTGAACAATATTGTGCTGTGGTCAACGTTGATTGGAAATTACTAGTATTTACCATCGGGATTCTTGCGTTTGAAATGCCGGTGCCGGTATTCTGATAAGTGTCAGGATTCTGGAGTCAGCATTCTGACCGCCGTAATCCCAGCAATTGGGATTCTGACAGCATTCTGTAAGATAATGTGACTTTAGCATTTACTACTAAACTGCCAACCCAGTCCATGTGTACGCTATTGTGGGGGTAACAATACTTTGGTACAAATGCTACAGGTTTTGATCTGGTTGTGACTTATAAGGTGTCCAATTAAACATATATGTAAATATGCTTTGTGTTCTGAGCACATATGTCTCTACCTCTAGTTGAGCCCCATAAAGGAAATTAAAATGTAACATAAATTGCCACATAATTTACACTGGTCTATCAAACCCCAAACAGATATTATTTCAGTTGTATTCTCATCCCAGTTGTTGCTAAAATATACAGTTTTTCTCCATCACTTTGTAATCTCAACTCATCATGTGCTCATAATCTATCATTCATGTACTGTGCATGTACAAATGAAAGATAATATCTGACATAAGCGTCTAAAAGTCTCATGTACTGTATGACTCAGACAGACCACCATCAGTCTCACATAAGACTCAATTAGACCTCCATCAGTCTCACATAATACTCTGCCAGACCATCAATCTCACATTTGACTAATTCAGGCCACCATCAGACTCACACATAACTCAGATTCCATTGTACAGTATATTTACTTACATCCTCCATATCTCTGAGTATAATGATCTCATCTCATCATGATGACGATATAGAAAATATAATAAATGCAGATGAATCAAGACACTGGGATGACCACAGCAGGTTACTGGAAGTCAGCAGGCTTGTGAGCAAAGGGAACTTGGAGTAAGTAATGCAGGAATAACCCAGGGAGAGGAGCCCAGACTTGAACCAGTCATAATCACTTGAAGAACTGACATGGAGAGCAGCCACATTGGTTATGATATGCTGCTTCAGACACGTGGCCAATTGGCCTGATAATCTTACTTGAGGAATGGCAGTGAACACGCAGAGGAGCTGATATAAATAGTAAGTTCCAGGTGCAGCCCACAGTTACTTCATAGGCTATTAGTCCAGGAAAGCAAACACATATAGCAGTATATTTACTAAAGGTCAATTTTTGAGTCGATTTCAAAATGGACTGTATACTGTAAATCACTGGCCAAGTCACTTATTTATTAACACTTGATTTTTTTATTCGTTTTCAAAATAGATTTAATGTTAGTCGGATTTGGCTGTTGTAAATGATTTTGGTTTTGAATTTTCTGTTCAAAACTGAATAAATAAATAAAACCTAAACACGTGTAAAAGAAAAAGAAGCATGCACACATTGCCATGATCTGTGAATGCTTCTTAAGCTTAAAAGCACCTAAATTGTTAAAAATGAAAGTAAAATGGCATGTCCCCCTAAATTCATAACCAGCCCTGGAACTTTCTGCCTGGTCTGGTCATGGAAAATCGGGAGAAAAACCGGTATGGGGTTCCCCCTATTTTCCATTAACCAGCACTAGGCTGAACCAGCCTGGGTGGTAATGCCACAGCAGAAAGATATACAGAGTGGGGTCTTCCTGCCAAAGCATTAAACCATTCCCAAACTGGTCAGCCCAGATCTGGCAATCCTCTGGGAGTGCCTCCCCCCGTCTAAAATTTGGTCCCCCCTCCTGAGCATCAACTGTGGGAAAAGATATGTAGACAAACACAAGACACACACACCAAATGTTGTAATATTTTATTAGATATTCACTCACTCACTTACTCACCCCCCATGCACATTTTATTACATATTCACTCACTCACTTACTCACTCACCCCCATGTACACTACATACGGAGTTGGGTATGAAATACCGGCGGCTTCAAAGCTGTTAGTTTCAAATCCCTACCCTGGAAGCCCGACACATCATAATCCCGACGCTGGCTGGTAAGTGTATTTAACCCTCCCCTCTCCCCCCCTAACTCTAACCCTGCCTTGGGGGTGCCTAACCCTAAGACTCAGGGGGTGGTGCCTAACCCTATGTCCCCCCCATGGTACCTAACCCTAACCCCCCCTCCCTGCACCCTAAACCTAACCCTCCCGAGGGGTGCCTAACCCTACCCTCCAGCCGGTGGTGCCTAACTGCCTAACCCTCCCTCCCCTAGCCCATACCTAACCCTCCCAGGGGGGTGCCTAACACTAAGTCCCCCCGGGGTTGTCTAAACCCAACTCTTCCCCCCATGGCTAACAGGTAGCGATGCCTGGCTAACCTACGTTCAGTATGCCGGGTGTCAGGATTTCGGCGTGGGGCTAATGATAGGCGTTGGTATTCGATGCCTATCTTTAGTCCCATGCCGCGCTTTCAGTGTCGGGATTCTGTCTGTTGGCATTTTGACTGCCGGCATCTTGACTACATCCCTACATATTTACTTACTCCATGAC
The DNA here is from genome assembly GCA_031769625.1 of Taudactylus pleione. Lineage (NCBI taxonomy): Eukaryota > Metazoa > Chordata > Amphibia > Anura > Myobatrachidae > Taudactylus > Taudactylus pleione. Next base: position 371,145 of record JAUIMM010000245.1, read on the forward strand.
GCCGGTCGGTCCTCTTTTCCAGTAGACATCTTGGGACTTTGCAAAAGAAAAAAAAAATTCCAGAGCCTACGAACATAGTACTGTACACTAAGTACAGTACTTCGCAAATTAAGCCAGAGTTGCAGTAAATTCCATTGAATTTCATTGTGGGCGGACCATTGATTGGCTGAGAGAGCCATTCCCATGGCTCTCTCAACCAATCAGCGCTTCACCCTGTCACACTCTGCACAAATTGTGTGACTTATCTTACCATTTGCTGCAGGTCAGGATTTCTGCCTGTCCTTGTTCGAGAACCAGGCACTGACATCACATCATGCACTATGTCAGCTGCTAGCATTCTCCAGTGGGAGTGCTCCTGCCTCAGCTGACCTCAGCAACCTATCAAGGATTTGCAGAAGATTCATATTCCCTGTGAGAACTCCCACTGGTGCCAGAGCAAAGAGTTACTTCCTAGTGTTAATTTCTATCCTGTGGCTCCTTTGTGCAGAAAACCATCACTGCTACCTGGCTCTAGATCTACAGTTCCTGTGTCCTGATTGTGAGCTGCTGTATTCCAGCTCAGTGCAATCACCAGCTGCACTGATTGGAAGATTCCTGCATCAGCCTCTGCAAACCTGTTCATGACACTGGCTTGTTTCTGACCTGCTTCTGTCTAATCCCTGGTACTGCATTTGGTTATCTGGTTCTGACCTTGGCTATCCTCTGTGACCCGCATACATCTGCTCCCTGGTACCTTGTTGTCCGTTTGGTTCTGACCTGGCCTGTTGACTACGCTGAGAATCTTCTCCATTACATCCAGAGTACACCAGCACCTGTATAGGGGAACCTATTCTGAGGGCCTGTGTGTCGAACGCAGCTAAGTCCATACCCTCTTGCGAGGGTCCCTGGTGAACACTGCCGGCACATTAGACTCCACGCCTCAGAAATAGGTCTTGTCAATTTCCAAAATACGGGCTGCGTCCATTAACCATCCGAGAGTTGTGACACACCCATAGGCGTCAATGGGAATGACTTACCCTCCTCTCCTGTATGCTGTTCTAGCAAGCTCTCAATATTTGTGTGACTCTAGATTAGCACTGCTTCTCCAGAGGCATGGGGGTAAATTTACTAACCATCGGATTTGGTTCTAGCATTCCAGAGCTTGGCCCTCGCAACTAAGACCATCTAAAGATGGCATTGTGCTGCTGCAGCCTACGGGCTACACATCACAGAAATTAACGGGAAAGGGTTCCAGAGAACACAACCCCGACAATAGAGGCAGCACAATGCATGGCCTGTAGAATTTTGAGCTGGTTCTGCTAGTAATGCATTTTCGCGAATGGAAAAAGTTTGTGATGATTCATTATAATTTTGACTTTCCATCATTGCATATTCCGCATTTCCAAAGAATCCATCATGCTGAAACTGGTCATTATTGTCCAGGGAGTTTTCATTTCTTACTTCCTGCATAGTTAACTGTTGACTTGTGTGCATCCATATCCCCCTCAAAGGTAACCGCAACTACAAATGAAAGAATTATCATTTATTAGATGTTGTTGCCATTTTTTGGAAGTATTTTTGTTTTTATAGAAAAAATACAGTTCTTCCTTACTGGCACTAAAATACTATATTTAAAAATGGTTTGAAATAATAAAACTTTTTCATTGACCTTCACTTACTACTGATAAACTGCTTTCTGGAGAATGCAAATCTTCAGTATATAAAGAACTTTCAAGATGTGCTGCATGTACAACTACATTCAGAAATAATAGGTTTTTTTAGAACTCTAAAGCTGGGTTCACATCAGATGATGCAAACGGCGATCCCGCTGCCACCAGGCCGACATATTAGGTGGCCGGTACACATTACACGATTTGGTCGTCCCCTGAGGCATCCAGCTGCATGGGGTCATCAGCGGCATCATCAAGTTGAGCTGCATGTATGGGCGACCTGATGATGCGGCTGATGACAAAACGGGAGAGGACATTAGTCAACACTGTTTGAGTACACACTAGACGATTTTCAACAATTTGCTGTTCTGATCTGTTGAAATCAACCAAATTTGTTAAAAAAAATTATCTAATGTGTACCCAGCTTTAGTTTACTAATAATGTGGGGAAAAGACACTAGAATTTGTTACATAATAAAAAGAAAAAACAGTGAATGAAGTAATGGAAGGAACAGAGAAATAAGGGAATGAAGCAAAACTGAGAGAGAGTGAGGAAGGTAACAAAGACTAAGAGAAGGGTTGGAAAGTGCAGATAAACAAGGCAATGAAGTGACTGTGACAGTGAGTAAGGGGAGGAAGAGTAAGAGGAGGTTTTGAATGGACAGAGGGGTCTATTCATCATCCTTAGATTTCTACGAAAGTAGGTTAAAATTAACATTTTCCCCTAGTTTGGTAGAAATTAAGTTACAGGCCCAATTATCATTCATGTAACACAGGAGATATCATTTATATCTCCTGGTTACAACTCTCTCATGATAATTTCCACAGTCCCCGTACTTATGGGAAAGTAGAAATTATGGCATTCATCAAGTTCCATAAATAATGAGCTTCCCACCAACATCAAAGGGACAATCTTTCACATTTGCAAATGTATCCAATAGTAGTCACACTGTTTCCAGATTAATTTTAGATGCATTAGATGAGTTTAAATGTGTCACCAGGCTGATAGTGGATATGTAGAACCAAGGTGGAAATAAAATACAGATTAATGGCATGAGTTGGTGGTATAAAATTGCAGCCCTCTAAGCTGGTAAGAATGCTGGCTTGGGAGCTGAAATGACTGGCAGGGTAGAAGCCTGTCACTATCTGAGCCAGTGTGAGTAGCTTTGGCGATCGTTACTGCAGCCCAACGATTGGCACCCTGCCAGTCATTTCAGCTCCACTGGGCATTATTCTGCATTTTTATTTCCACCTTGGTTCTATTTTCCTGTTATTTATAAATTTTTATCTATTGTACTGTTTATTTATGTGTTTTTTATGATTCATATTGAGATTAAATTGTTTGCATAATCCTATTGCGCACACTCTATTCTCTGGTTATTTGTATGTTTGAGAAGTGGGGATCAGCGCCCCCTATTCTAGATTAAGTAACAGTTGGTTTTCTAGATATTCCACGGGAGCGCCTTTTTTTCCGTTTGTAAATTCCAAAAAATCATATATTTCGTAAGTTGTGTGTGTGTAATTGTTCGTCATCCTGAGATGGTGTACAGCCCCTGATAGTCTTCATAAGCTGCTATTTACACTAGAAGTTTGTGCAAGACGGGGTTCTTTTCAGATCCCTCCCTTCTGTGTCCTCATACCTTTCGACAGCTCTGCGCTCCACCTCTGTCCCTCCTCCCCTCGAGGCTCGCCAACATATGCAACCACATCAACAGTAAGCATTCCCCTCACTTCTAATCAGTGACTTTCACTCCCCCATTCACCCATGGGAGAATGCTGATGACATCCTCCCTCCTAAGGCCAACCAATTCCTTTGCACAGCACATCCACAGCAACTGAGCAAGCAGTTGTTATATAACTGAAAGTCCCATCAAGCTGCACAGCCAGTTCCACAACACCAGCTAGCATGCTGCTGTAGTAGGCAGCAGGGGTGAAGTTACCAGGGAACACAACAAGCCTTCCCTATGAGGTGGTCCCAGCCGCGGAGCCTGTTGGCACAATAAAGCAATGATGAGGCTATACATGGAGAAATGGGTCAGGGAGATAAGCGTGCACCAGGGACACCTGTAGTTGGGGATACTGGCTGGATCCCTCGGTACCTACTCTGCACAAGACGTGCTCTCAAGGGGCCCGGGCATTCATGCAGACAGCTAGGGGCAGGGTAAAGGTACGGGGTGCCGGCAGGTCCATTCCTTGTGCTGTGTTGCTGCCTGGAAGTGTGTGAGGTATAGAGGCTGTTGCAGTGCTTAACAGGGTGTCCCACATGCCTTGTTACTAATATAATAATGTAATTACATGCTAATGTAACTCATTCATTTATTCATATTATAGTAAGGCGGAGGAGGAAATCGTGTGAATAGTAACGACACACTGCAGCTGCAGGGGAAATGTCTCACAGATTTAAAAAACTGACGCTGAAAGAGCAGCTTTTTGATAGTGATATTTTAGTAATGGGGAATGATGAATGGCTAAGATTTTTACAATTAACTCCTGGAGAGTTCAAAAATAATTTATCATTAGTTATATTTTTTTCATCATGAATAGGCCCCAGAGAAACAAGTCAATGAAGGGAGAATGAGAGCGAGATAATCTATTTTTAAGTTCATTTTTATCAAATTCAAATGATTTAAATTAAATTTTTAGTATACAAAAGAAAATTTGGAACCAGAAGGTTGATCTGGTGTTTGTTGTGTACTCTCCTTTTGTTTCTTTTTCTGTTGGGTATTGTTTAGTGATTTTTATAGCACTGTTGACTGTGAATTTACTATAGCTATGCTAAAAAAAAATATTTAATATATGTTATTGAAAATTTGCGTAATTTCGATATTTAAAAAGGCGTTCAGCAAATAACAATGTTTCTTACCAGATCCTGATTTGGGTTTTCGACTGTGCTTTTTGATGTTTTAGCGTAAAGAAAATCTAATAAATGTTATTAAACAAACATAAAAAAACATTAAAAAATACAGTTGTTTTTTTTTTAAATCACATTTTAAATTTTTAAGAAAACCTCGGGTCCAGTTGCAACATTTTTAAAACCACCCAGAGCCCCCTTAAATATATATGACAGATGTGATGTATTCAGATTCTCCTAGTTACAGGAATTCAAAGCATTCTGTTTTGTGGTCCCCTGAAGCTAATGGCATCCAAAGATTGCATTGTTGTACTGTAGCCTCATTTAACAAAATTAACCGAAAGACAGTTCCTCCGAAACTCTACCCAGCAAGGGCCAGTGTACTTTGTGGTCTGTAGTAGCTGACACCTTATCACTTTCTTAGCACTTTTCACTCTGTATTTATAAAATAAAATTCAACCAAAAAAATGTACCTGTATTTTTTTGGGAAATCTCGAAATTGCAGCTGTCCAATGATTGATTCTGGTTAAAATTTTGGGGATAATTTCCTCTCCCATTCAACAAAATCTACATATAAGGATGACCCTCCTCCTGTTCATTTGGAATGTTTATTTGGGAGTGCTAATTTACGCTTGACAGTAACTTCACAGTCAGAGTACAGTTTTTGCCATACATATGGTGTACATAAACTTCTTACAACAGCTGAAACTGAATTAGATATTTTGCGCCAAATTTGCTCTTTAGATTCTGATCCGTACATCATTCGAGATGGTTTTCCAAACAACATTTTGTAATGTTTTAAAGCTCCCTCTACCAAAGCCATTTTCTGCAAAATTAAATCGTGGTGCACTATTTTTCATTTAATTTTTTATTCTTTTCATCTGTATATCACTAGCTTGGTGAAGAATTAGAGGTCTATTTACTAAGCAGTGTTAGGAGACACAGTGAAAAGTGATAAGAAAGTGATAAGGTGCCAGCCAATCAGCTCCCAACTGTCATTTTTCAAATACAGCCTGTGAGATGACAGTTGGGAGCTGATTGGCTGGCACCTTATAACTTTCTTATCACTTTTCACTCTGTCTCCTAACACTGCTTAGTAAATAGACCCCTTAGTAACCATTGCATTTAGGTCTTCTCCTCAGTGCTGCTGTTGTAGGACATAACTATGAAATCTGAAAAAAAATAAAAAATTTTGTTAAATAATTACATATGTATATAAAAATTACAATTTTAAATTAAATATTAATATATATATATATATATATATATATATATATAATATGTGCAATTCAGTTCATCTGTTCTGTTACTACGATCTAACCTCTATTTTCCAAACTGTTAAAAAGAAAATTTTCTGGAGTTTGGGCAAATAGGATAGGGACACCGCTCCATGCGGGTAAACAAGGCATACACTCATAGAGTAGCCACATAACCAGCGATGTAATGGGTGGACTGTAAGTGACATTCATATTGCTTAAAGCTCTGCCAGTACCTTCGTGTCCTTAACTAGTGAAAATATATATATATTTTTTTTAACATCACTCTGGGCCTGATTCAGACCCGCTCGCAAGCAGGTCGATGTTGGGCCAGTGCGCATGCGCACGACGGACACGGCTCCGTCGTGCGCATGCGCGAGACCCGGATAGCGACGGGCAAGCCGTCGCTATGGGTCTCGCTACAAAGGGGGCGTGCTGTCGATGCTGAGTGACAGCACGCCCCCTTTGGTGGGTGTGCCGGGGGCGTGGCTGGCCAGACGGAGGCGTTCCCATGGGAACGCCTACCGTCTGGGACCGACCCCACTGACATCACAAGTGCTGTCAGTGGGAGTGCTTTCGGCTCTGTTTGAGCCGAAAGCACTCTTGGGCGGCAATGAGACCCTACCACAAGGGTTTCATCGCAAGCCCGATGGTCGCGATGGTCTTGACCATCGCGACCATCTTTTTGGCCACTCACTATAGATGTGGGTGGTTACCCACAGCTATGCGAGCGGCCAGGAGGTAGCTCTAAATTCAGAGGGACAGCCCTGATTCAGAGCGAATGCTCTGTCAGATCGCCCGGCTCTGAATCAGGGCCTCTGTTCCCTACAGACCCACTTACACTGCTGCACAGCACCCCACTCTGTCCTCTGCAGTCCTGCTTACCCTGCAGCACAGCACCCCACTCTGTCCTCTGCAGTCCCGCTTACCCTGCAGCACTGCATCCTACTCTGTCCCTTTCAGTCCCACTTACCGTTCAGCACAGCACCCCACTGTCCCCTACAGTACCACTTACCCTGTAGGACTGCACCCCATTCTGTCCCTTTCAGTCCCATTTTCCCTGTAGAACAGCACCCCATTCTGTCCCCTGCAGTGCCACTTACCCTGCAGCACAGCATCCTACTCTGTCCCCTGCAGTCCTACTTTCCCTGCAGCACAGTACCCCGCCCTGTTCACTTTCCTTATAGCTCAATACCCCACTCTGTTTCCTGCAGTCCCACTTACATGGCAGCACTGTACCCCACTCTGTCCCTTTCAGTCCCCAGTTATCCTGCAGCACAGTACCCCACTCTGTCCCCTGCCCTGCAGTCCCACTTACACACTGCAGCACCCCCACTCTGTCCCCTACAAGCCCACTTGCACTGCAGCACAGCACCCCACTCTGTCCCCTACAAGCCCACTTACACTGCAGCACAGCACCCCACTCTGCCCCCTACAAGCCCACTTACGCTGCAGCACAACACTCCACTCGGTCCCGTATAAGCCCACTTACACTGCAGCACAGCACCTCACTCTGGCCGTGATTCAGAGCCGGACACTCTGAAAGAGCGCTCGCTCTGAATCAGGGCATTTTATTATTTTTTTTGTGCGGCCTCCTGGCCGCTCGCATAGCTGTGGGTGACCACCCACAGCTATAGCGAGCAGCCAGGTTGATGGTCGCGATGGTCAAGACCATCGCGACCATCGGGCTTGCGACGACACCCTTGTGGTAGGGTCTCGTGGCCGCAAGCCCCCTTGAGATTTTGGCTCTAACAGAGCCGGAAGCTCTCCACTGACATCACTCGTGATGTCACTGGGGCCGCCACCAAACGGCAGGCGTTCACATGGGAATGCCTCCGTTTGGGCAGCCACTCTCCCAGCCCGCCCACCAAAGGGGGCGAGCTGTCACTCAACATCGACAGCTTGCCTCCTTTGTTGCGAGACCCGGAGCGACGGAGTGCCCGTCGCTATCCGGGTCTCGCGCATGTGCACGACGGAGCCGGCTCCATCGTGCGCATGCGCACTGGCCCACCATTTACCTGGTTGCGAGCGCACAGTGCTTGCGACCGGGTCTGAATCAGGCCCTCTGTCCCGTACAAACCCACTTACACTGTAGCACAGCAGCCCACTCTGTCCCCTACAAGCTCACTTACACTGCAGCAGCCCACTCTGTCCCCTACAAGCTCGCTTACACTGCAGCACCCCACTCTGTCCCATACAATCCTACTTACACTGCAGCACAGCACCTCACTCTGGGGGCGATTGAGACCCGGACGCTAAGATGCGCTCTCTCGCAGCCAAAAGGGGCCGGGTATGCAAATTCCGCGATCGCACTGTCTGGTGTAAGGACGCCCTCTATGTCTTAGAGAGCGACGGCAGAGTGAGCGCATGCCGGTGTACAGACGCCCACTTTACTTTCTTAGCACACGTCATCTCCATGAAGTGTACGATTGATCAGTAACATCAAGAGCCATTGGAGCTGCTCACAGTGCTTGAGGTAGACCTTACTCCGCCGCAAGCACTGCGATCGGTGCAGACTGAAATACAACCAAGTGACGTGTGCAATGACGCTTCCATGCTAATTATGCACACCCATAAAACGCAGTTTTGACACCCAGACACGCCTGCATTCGCAGCACAACTCCCCCATTCACAAGCACCGTCCCCTGTTACCACCCACAAATGGTACTATCTGTCACTCAAAGTAGCGTCCAGTCTGTGTACTAGGAGCTCACAATTCCCGAGCGCTGTGAGTGACTCGCGTATGCACATATTGATGCATACGCATGTGCAGACGGGCGACTATCGGCCATAGCGTGCATCCGCGGCTTAGCGTCCAGGTCTGAATCAGGCCCTCTGTCCCCATCAAGCCCACTTACACTGCAGCACAGCACCCCACTCACTTCAGCGACCTTCAGTCTCACTGAAATCTCCTCTGCAGTCATGCATCCAGTCCCAATGCAAAATATTAAGCACATGTGTCAGCACAGAGCATGTGTTTCATGCAATAACATCAAGCATGCATGTGCCAGCATAGAGTACATTTTACATGTAACAATATTAGGTATGCTCATGTCAGCAAAGAGCGTGTGTTACATATAACAATATTAGGTACACATCTGTCAGCAAAGAGCATGTGTTACTTGCAAACATATTACAGATACACATGTCACCATAGAACATCTTACACATGTAATAATATTTAGCACACGTGTGAGCAGAGAGCATATAGAAAAGTTAAGCATATATATACATGTGAGTATAGAGCATGTGTAACATGTACCAATATTAAGCACATGCCTGTCAGCTCACCCAACGCACACAATGCACCATCCAGTCCCGTTTACCACACAACATTACAATATACTTACACAGAAAACATTGGTGGCAACAGTGGATAGTGACACATAGCTGGTATATGCATTTGTTCCTCCTTCAGGTGCAGCTCCCAATATACATACATGTGGTGTGGCACACCCCTTCAGGGTAGGATAGATCCCCTTCAGTAGATGTATCCTGACGTCATCAGTTACTGTCCAACGTCATCAATTACTATCCACGTGGACATAAATAGGGAGTATTAACCTGTGGCGAGTACAGTGAGCCACCATGCCCGAAGCGTGGCGAGTAAAGCGAGGCCGCAAGTTTACAAATTTCTTCTTTTGGTGGCCTTTATGGGCATGAAACCGCACTTCCGCCCTCACTCCACGTCACTTCCAGGTACATCTACTGAAGGGGATCTATACACTGCTCTCCCTTTAGCTCTGCTTGGTGTCTGACGTCACAGCCCCTCTCTGCATGTACAAGGGCGTTTCCTGTCTCCACGGAGTATATGCACACTGTGTGATCCTAGCGTATGTGCAGTACAGCGCACTCAAGGTCAATGCGAACAAACCCAAAAATGCAGGAGTAAATCTAAAAGCCATATTTTATGGCATTTTCATTCCTTATTGATACGTCTGATGGAAAAATCCAAATCATAGACGCGATAACAGGAGGAAAAACTCTGAAAATTACAGCTGCCTTATGCAAATATTAATACATGTGGCCCTAAGGGACTAGTTTTGCACAGCGGAAGTGTCACAGTGAAGTTTGGCCTTATCAGCGCCGGAGATATCGCCTGTTTTCATTAGCGTATTTTTGCTCAGCAGCTGCGTGCAAAGGTAATTCTGATAAAAGCATCCATCTCTAAATCAGGCCCTGTATCCAGAACACCCCGCACTCCATGGCAACTAGCGGCTAAGTATTTTCTTTAGGTGGAGAACACGGTGCTTGTAGTGCACACACTCTTCTCCATAACATCACATATATTTTCTTACTATACATATGATATGCCAATAAAAAAAAGATAAAAAGCAGTGTTAGCTTCCAGAAGAGACATCCCAAAGAGTCTAATAAATAGGTAACGAAGATTAGGAAAATGTTCACTAGATGCCAACAAGGGATACTGCTGGTATAAAACTTTGCTCCCCACAAAAAATATCCTGTTAATTTTCTACAGCCAATTAGTTATTATGCAGATGTCTACAACATTAACTGTGGCAAACCACTAAGCATCTATACTCCATATTATCTCTATCTCCTTTTAACGTCATGCCATGACCATTAACAAGTAATAAGCAGGACCGTAGAATGCAACAAAGAGCAACTTCCTTTAAGACATGTACTGTATGTAGGGTTATAAACCATACTTGCCAACTCTCCCTGAATGTCAGGGATACTCCTGGAAATAGTAGCAATCTCCCTGACTCCCTGAAAAGTCCAGCAATCTCCCTGATTATACCTTACCTCCATTATTAAGCTGTTACATAGAAAAAACAACAACAGAGATATCTACATTCAAATGGGATCATTAATATAATTTCCCTGCATTGGTTATAAGGCACAACGATCCCTATGGCTACATGTATTTTCTGAAAAGTATTAGTGTGTTTTCATCAACAAATAGATCTTACTAACTGCTTTGTGGCTCGTTTATATGTGGATGTAAGACCATTTATGACACGCCTCTCAGATGTAGCAGGACACGCCCACTTTACCGCCGCGCTCATAGATGTTACTTTCACAATCTCCCTGAAATGCTTTTTCAAAAGTAGGAAAGTATGTTATAAACTCAGAATGGTTTGTGAACGCTTAGTATAGATTTTATTAGCAATTACAATATATATTTGAAAAATATTATATTTATTATTCAGTTGGTGAATAACTATCAATTGAGTAACTGTTACCCTGTATTGCTAATCATCTACTTCCAAGCACTACACCACATCAGTCTGCTAGTCTATTCAGCCTATACAGCATTCTACACGTCTTCAGTGATGTGTTATAAATGTATTGGCAGGATCTGCAAAGCTGATCCTTATGAAGCCATTTTTCTCTGGCTATCTGCAAGCACGCAGACTGCGCAGACCCCAGGGATAGCTCTATCTCTGCTTGGGTGACATCCAGAACACTTAGATCTGGCAGTAAGTCAGGCTCCAGCTCTTTTTTACAGTGCAGTATACTGTTGTGTCACTAGAGTTCAACAAACCTAAACTAATTAAATATTAATTATTATACTCCCCAAGCCACAGTAAATCACCAAATGTAACAAATAATACTTTTAATCGAGAATAAAGAGATAGGTTCGTACAAAGGGCAGTTTTCATTAATTGTATCTCAGAAGCCTTAGGGGTGGTTTGCAATAAATAAAACATATTTTACTATTCTGGACAATAGAAATGATAAAAAGCTTTGCCTGGCGCTAAGTTATGCTTTTTAATGTCACTTAACTAATTTCTACACTTTCTATGTTATCTTATTGCATTTCAATTGTTACACTGTCTAAATGTGACTAGTGATTAGCAGCAGACCTTTTGAGGTGGTGTTATGCATGGTTGATACCTTGGCACCAGTTTATAATAGTGCTCATAAGATTACTGACTTATATTTTATAGGTTATTATTTGGGAAGGTACCGAGTACTTTTCTTACCAGAAATTTAGCACCATCTTCGTATAATTATTTTATTCTCCCTAAATTGTCCTTATTGCACTGATTTATGATTTAACCACAGCTTTACACAATGTCACAAAACATTTGAAGTCCACCCTTGATTCTCCAGGCTATCGTGTTTCCTTGACAAAATCCAAAGCCAAAAAACTCTGGTTTTTCAGATTGCCTTGTCTTAACTTTCTTAGACTCTGCAGATTCCCTGGCACACAGTGATGAACTCAGCGCTTTCTTTTGTTCTACAGCTCATTGATATTCTCCCAGGGATGGGAGTGTGGTGCGTTATTTAAACATTAGATAGAGGTACAAGTGCAATGAAAAGAATGAGAATTAAATCGATGGAAATTGAATATGAATGAAGAGACTGTAAAAGAGGAAGCGTATATGTGTTAATTAAACTGCTAGGATGCAGCTGCTATTAACTCTTTTTACTAACAGAAATACAACTAAATCTAAATATTTTCTGCAACTGTTATCCCTGAAAACTTGGAGTCCAGGGAAGAGAGCAAACACAAGATCTAATTTAATCCACCAAATGGAAGATTTGTGCTCTTGCACAGAAGAGTATTGGGGAGTATTCAGCAACAGTGTTGCATGATGATTTTTCTCTACATTTCTGTGTTGTATTATGCTATATTATAACTGAAATTCTTTGCTCTGATTAATTATTGATCAAAGTCAGTGACCATAGCTATTTGGTGCACCTTTATAGAAGTGTGACAGTGACTCACGCTAACTGGCTGTTCTCAGATTGAAAGACCGCACTGTACACTTTTCTTTACAATCTATACAATATTATATGTTTGCTTCAAGGAGCAAATATTTCTCCTTATAAATATGAGGATTAATTCAATATAAATAATGTGATCTTGTGTTATGCATCTCTGTGTCACTAAATTAGTTGTGGAAACTCATTAATATTTAAAAAATGGAAATCTTGATTGATCTGTAAAGAAACTTTAATACAATTAATGTTATTGCAAGGTCTTATCAGTAAAGTTAAATAAATATATAAATGAAAATGTGAAAAGCATAGCTTTTTTATGATTAAATATTTCAAATATTGTCTGCCAAAATTATCTTTTATTTTTATATGGCTTTTATTTATTGGTTTCTATTTATTATTTTTATTAGGTTTTTAGGAATGAGCAATTGCTAACAAAATGCTGTAGTGGAGGTTTGTAAATGGATGAATGTTAACTTAATTTGTTTTGGGGTAAAATTGAAAGGCATCTGATCTACCCAAATTAAGGCATATCAACTTTGTTGCATGGCCACTTTGACTTTTAAAAGTTTGCTGACATTAGACTGTCCTCTTTCCCATAGGCAATTTAGAACATACTTGCCAACTCTCCCTGATTGTCGGGTAGACTCCCTGAACAAGTAGCAATCTCCCTGTCTCCCTGAAAAGTCTACCAATCTCCCTGATTGCACCATACTCCCATTATGTAGCTGTTATATAAATAAAAATGAGATATATACATTCAAATGGGATCATTAGTATAATTTCCCTGCATTGGCTATAGGGCACAACGATCCCTATGGCTACATGTATTTTCTGAAAAGTATTGGTTTGTTATCATCAACAAATAGATTTTACTAACTGCTTTTGGGCTCGTTTACATTTGGATGTAAATGTGTTTTTTTGACACACCTCTCAGATGTATCAGTACACGCCCACTTTAACAAGCGCTCATAGGTGTTGCTTTCACAATCTCCCTGAAATGCTTTTTCAAAAGTAGGCAAGTTTGATTTAGAAATAAAAAATAATCTCACATGTTTAAAAAAATGTTTAAAAAAAATGGATGCAATATTGGATAAAACCTATCAAAATTGAAGTAATTACATTTTTTTATAATGATTTTGCTAATAACTGGACCTCTTTACTGTTATGAAAAATACTTTTAAAATGTATTACTACTACTACTACTACTACTACTACTACTACTACTACTACTACTACTGTACATATTGTATTTTTAATCTGTTTCATACGAAATATTGTGGTAAAAATAAGTAGCAATAAATTATTTTGCCACAAGAGGGAGCTCTGAAATTTGTTCACATATTCATCCTAAATATTGCATGTTTGAAATATTACAACCTGGTACAGCAATAATCATTTGAAGGGGTCTATTCATCATCACTTAATTTTTACAAAAGCAGGTGAAAATTAGCCTGCAATAAGACAATAAAAACAATATTTTCAGAGCTTGAGTGCGGGAGCATTCGCCATTCGCCATCTTCCCTATGGGAAGGAGTCCCGGGTTGTAAAGAGGGATCTTTTTGGATCCCTCCACCTCTGTCTGGCTCCTTTCGCTGGACTTCGGGGCTCTTGTGCGCATGCACAAACCGGTAGGTCACGCATTCGCACTAGTGTCATTGCTCCGAAAGAGCAGTGAAACACTTTGGGGAGACAGCTGATTTTCTGATCATTGTTGAATTACCCCGGCTCTCGCATTCGAGTAAGAATGTGATGTGTTACTTTGATAAATCCATATTATATTCTTGCTTAATCACATCAAAATGAAAACTTATATATACACTATATATATATACACTATATATATATATATATATATATATATATATATATATATATATATATATATATATATATATATATAGTGTATACTTATACATACACTGCATATATAGATATATTTGGAATATTGCTGTTATGGCTAGATGTGTTCAATATAGTAATTTTGGCTTCACCAAGAGTGCCACCTCTTCATAATTTTTTATATTTGCAAATTATATAAATGGTAACTATATAAACCCAATTCAATATAATTTTATTAAAACAAACATGCAGATTTCTTAATAAAAGGATACTGAATAAGGGTTGATAAAGAGGCCAGGTACTGGGGATACTTCAATAAGGAGAGGTCAGATACTAGGGTTACTTCAAAAAGAGGCCAGGTACAAGGGATAATTGAAAAAAAGGAAGCCATGCAGCCTATCTGTATATTTTTGGCCTGAATGAGGAAATATGAGCAGGAAATCCACACAGACATGGGGAGAACATACAAACACCACACTGACAATGCTAAAATATGGAAAGTAAATATTTGTGTTGTTTGTAGTCCAAGAACTTTGAAACTGAGATAAACATGACAAGCATACAACTATCATAATATAGTTTTTTTATTCAATAAATACACAAAACCATGTATTATATATTATGCATTTGACAATAATATTACTATAACAATATAATAAAATATTAATTGGTACAAAAATAAATTAAATAAATAAATCACATGGAGTGCCATTCAATTTAAATACATTTTTATCAATAAATTAGCTTAATATTTCCATATTTTAATAGCTTAATCACCATTGTTGTAGAAATAAATGTAAATTACTTTTCATTTTTATTTGCCCTTGTCGCCTTTTACTGAACTCTGCTTGGTAAGCTTATGGCTCTCCAATAGGGTTGGGCTTCGACCATTGATGGTTTAGCAACCATCGATTGTCAGAGGCTGACCAGTGGTATAATATCGATGGCTGAGCCCGACGTTGTAAAACAAATTTGTTTTTTGCTGATGCAAAACACAAATCATCGATGGCTCATTGATGGTTGTGTACAATGTTTTAAAACCATCG
This sequence comes from Taudactylus pleione, assembly GCA_031769625.1. Classification (NCBI taxonomy): domain Eukaryota; kingdom Metazoa; phylum Chordata; class Amphibia; order Anura; family Myobatrachidae; genus Taudactylus; species Taudactylus pleione. Next base: position 386,481 of record JAUIMM010000245.1, read on the forward strand.
ACCGTCAATGGCAGAGCCGTTGATTGTCACCATTACTCTCTAGTAGTTTTCTATATTTCAACTCTCAGAATGCTTTGTTATTATATTACTTGCAGTGTATGGTGGGAACTGTAGTATGTGAACAATTGGCGGGCTACGGGCTAACCAAGCCACCAATTAAGTGTGCAATTATTTCAGTGTTTATTATTAGTCTACATGTCAGTTATAACAAATTGCTTGTATATTGTCAGTGTCGATTAATGTTTCCATGTTTTATGTCTGTGTAAACCTTCATGTTTCAGGAAACTGAATATTCGGGATATAGTAATAGTGCGTAGGCGAAAAGAAAGGATTACGCCACACTGCTTCAATTCACGTGAGAATGAGTGACTGGTTATTTTCTTTTCTTCCCCACTATCTTCATTGGGTACATGTAAAGCCTGAAATAGTACACATACAAATACATTAGAAATATAAAATGGCTTGAAAAAAAAATCACCACTTTTCAAAAAATAGTAAAAAAATAGAAAAATAAAATAAGAACAGAAGAGCATGAGACAACTGTTCATCAGATGAGGCCACACAAGAGGTTTGTGTAAAACATATATTTCTACAATTAAACAATTACACAGTTCCTTAAAACTCTGCTTACTTCATCTGGAAAAGCTAAATTTTACAGATTAAGGAGCTGATGCAGAGATTAATGTAAATATATTTGCATAAGCTCAGTGAGACGGGTTGGCGGAACTGCAATCTATGCAGAGTTGTGTGTACATGTAGATACACCAGATCAGTTACACCTAGGGGTATATATTACTAAACTGCGGGTTTATAGAAGTTGAGGTGTTGCCCATAGCAACCAATCAGATCCTAGTTATTATCCTCTAGAAGGTGCTAGAAGTTAAAAAAGTAAAATCTCATTGGTTTCTATGGGCAACATCTCCACTTTTATAAACAAGCAGTTTAGTAATATACCCCTAGTGTAGAGCTTGTGTAAGTGCACACTGATAATGACGTCAGCTTTTAAACCAGCCGCAGAGATATATACAACCCTGTAGAGGGGCAAATCTACACATTTAGTTTTGTGCATGCAATACAGGAGCAATTATAGACCACTTGCAAAAATTTAAATAGAAAATTTTAAACATACACATTAACTCAAACACAAATACTTGGTGATTCAATGAGTGTTTGGGACTGAATTACATTTTTGCACTTCTAGGGGCTGATTCTGAGTTGCAGGCCGCTCCGACCACTTTAGCATCTGTTATCGACTCGTAGATGAGTCTGTGACTTTATGCTAATGCTAGTGTAAGCCCTTTCCCTGGTGTACAGGTGTATCTGACTGTGCAAGGACTGGGGACACCCACTTTGTCCGTTCTGTAGACACAACCATTGGTCGCACCATTGAAACTTGCACTTGCTCCTTACTAGTACAGAAGCTCTGTCGGAGTATGACTTCCAATGTGAGCAATGAAGCGTCTGAGTTCACAACCAGTTCTGTGGCACAAACGCAACACACCCGTACCACACTTGCCTTCTCACCCGGAATGGCCGGGAGGCTCCCAAAAATCGTATGGCACTCCTGGCCACCTGGGAAAGTCTCTCGGCCGACCGCCTACCCCACCCCCCAATGTTACAATCACGTGGTCATGCCCCCCGCTCCACCCCAATGCCGAGTCAAGTCCCCACCACGCCCCCTTTGCACCATCCACCCCCCCTGCTGTGCTGACCTGGCTGCCAGAATGACCCATACTGCGCATGCCCATAAGACAGTACATCTCTGTGAATCTGCATAGCCACTGCCCAGGCACCACCAATACATTTCTGAGTGCGTGCACCACAATCATTACTGCGACTCTGTGCATGGACACTTGAAAAACATCGACCATTTGTGTGAATATCGGCAATGCATCCAACTCCGAATAAGGCCCCTAATGTGTTTTTATTCAGTCTCATAGTGGACTCTTTTTTTGCTATCATAAGGTGCATACACACGTAACGATTTGTTACCAACGCTTTTCGTTAACGATTTTCCTTCAGATTTTTCCCTTGAAACAAATAAACGATTTGGTGTTTTGCAGTGAACGATTTTGTCAACGATTTCATGAATGATGAATGATGAACGATTTTGTTAGCATGCATACAGTGAATGGCCATCGTTCATCGTTCATCGTTGGTTCTGTAAAACATCAACGAATTTCTGAACGAAAATCGTTATGTTGGACAGTCAGAAGGGATGATGAACGATAACTACCAACTGCAAACGGGAGCGTTTGGTGCTTAAAACTGAACAATTTTTTGAATGACTTAACGATAACGACATCGTTAATGACAAATCGTTCAAAAAATCGTTACGTGTGTATGTACCTTAAGAGCTGCTGTATATTTAATACTTATAGGTGCACATACATAGGCAAACTCAAGGGGGGTTTCCAGTTGCCTGGAGACCCCCCTCAACCAAATCCGTGATGACCACAATAGAAATAGCATATAATACTAAAGATGCATGTTTTTAAGATCCCCTGTGTCACAAATGAAATAATTATCATCACCTGTTGATCTTTTAAAATGTGTGAGCCAGTAATGAATACACTTGTGCACCAACTAGGACAGTGGTTCTCAAACTCAGTCCTCGGTCCTCAGGATCCCACACAGGTCACGTTTTGCAGGTTACCAGGTTGGTACACAGGTGTATTCATTACTCACTGACACATTTTAAAAGATCCTAAGGACCGAGTTTGAGAACCTGTGAACTAGGAGATATGAAAAACATGCACTGTTAGGGGTGCACTGATATATACTATCTTTAGTGTCAGTTATTAATACTGTATAATAATCCACTATCCAGTGCATAAGGATTCCAATGTGTACTTAATTATATGTCCAGGCCAGTGCTAGGTTCTTTTGCTGCTCCTCCAGATTCCCAAACTTGGTGAAATGATCTGGAATGGAGCCCACATCTGATATAAAAACATTTAGCTCAGGCAGGATGGCCCTGCTTCCACATACAGTGTAATGGCTTACTGTCATCGCTGATCCTATATATGTCAGAATTATTACATACACTATACTTCGTATGACATAGATTATAGCTCACAGGTTCTCAAACTCGATCCTCGGGACCCCAAACAGTGCATGTTTTCCATTTCTCCTCACATAATTGAAAGTGAAATAATTAGCTCATCTGTGGATTTTTTAACCTGTGTCAGTAAGTGATGAATACACCTGTGCACCTGCTGGGTGACCTGGAAAATGTGAACTGTGTGGGGTCCTGAGTTAAGTGCTAATTATGCCCTCTTCATGGACTGGCCACACTTGCTATAAAATAAAGCATTTGGAAACCCTCCTCTAGAAATCCTGCGTTTGCCCCTGACACATTCATATAGTACAGTAGCTGTTTGGAAGAATTCATTTAATTTAATTTTGTGTTTGCAGCCAATGCCCAGATTCTCTTGGGTTCTTTTGGTCACTGATATTTTAAAGATGACTCTGTGTCAAGACGTAATAGATTATTTTCATTATTTATTTGTGCATACTGAGAGCTATCCATAAACTACAGAATGTAGAGGAGATATGAGAGGACTGTGATCAGCAGTAGTTGTCACGCACAGTCTAGGGTACACTGCCTGCGTATATTTATGGCCTCATTTAGAAATAGACATACTGTAAGTGCATTTCTAGGGCGGAAATTTAGAAATAACGCTCTTAGCATTTAACAAAATTATGTCCAAATTAAGATTTTATTGAATATTAGGGGTAAATTTACTAAAGTGAGAGTTTTTAGAAGAGAGTTTTAAAAGTGATGTTGCCCATAGCAACCAATCAGATTCTACTTAACATTTAACTAGCACCTTCTAGAAGATAATAGCTAGAATCTGATTGGTTGCTATGGGCAACATCACTTTTAAAACTCTCTTCTAAAAACTCTCACTTTAGTAAATTTACCCCTTAGACTTATGTCCCCTTATGTTTAGAGTGGGTGAATGGCAGCAGAAAGTTTATGTACAGTAACGGGCATTAAAAAGTGGCCTTATTATTTGTCATTTCTATTCAGAGTACTGCAAAATTTACAGAACAGCAAACGTGCATATGGCCGTGAAAATGCAACTTTATTATTCACATTGTCAAGGTGCTGTTCTGTCTAGTGTATATGACACCAGTATATTGCATTGTGCACTAATAGGGTAGTGTAGCTTTTGCATTTCTAACATGCCTGCCAACTCTCCTGGAATGTGTTGGCGAGACACAAGTTTCAATGCCCTGTCCCCCATATAAAATGCAGCTAATTGAACGTTGGGGAGCAGAGTCACAATGACGGTGTGGCCTGTAATCCCACAACTCAGACATAGCTTTTTAAAAGTCGTCAAGTATGAGTTATAATGAACACTGTTAAGCCACATTTATAAACTGTAAAATGGAGTAAGTGTAAGCATTTGTACACATCATGGCGTAATACTGCTGGTGTTTTGAGTTGAACGGTTTTTGAGATACACATGTGAGAAGAACGCAATCTTTGGGTGCAAATTTGTACACGTAACTCCAGGATGCAACATGTTTCAAACTTTAAATCAAGACAATAAAGCAAGGAACACAGTAGATGACTTGCAAACGATACTATGGGCTCTATTTACTACAATCCGCATACTGAATGCAGATTGTAGTGTGATATATATTGCGAATTCAGTCAATATCACAGGGATTTACTACAAATCCCTTGCAGGGACAGAGCTTGCGATAAAGCTCTGTCCCTGTGAATCCCCTTCGGAGACTTATCACGGTATTTTTGGAAAAAATACCGTGACTAAGTGCCCGTGCATGCGCCGACCGGCCGCCGCTAAGCTCCACCCCCGATGCTAAGCCCCACCCTCCACGATCGCGGATTCCCCGCGACCCCCCCTCCCTTAATTACACTTACCTGCATGCTCCGTGCCTCCGGTGTTGTTCTCCATGCCTCCGGTCAGGTGATCTCCCATACTGTACTGGGACCCGATCACCTGATGACCGGGCAACAGTGCACTATGGGAGACCAGCTGACCGGAGGGGAGTCATCACCGGAGGCCCGATCACCGGTCCCTGGAGTCAGGTAAGTAAATTTGTTTTCTTTACTAATTTTTTTTTTTTGCAGTGATCAGCTTGTGGTCTGTTTAGACCACACAGCTGATCACTGGGACCGACTCCCGGCTCTGCTCTCCCCGTTAGAGCAGGGCAGGAGTCCGCTAACCGGGGGAGACCCTGCATAACGCCACTTCCAGGTGGCGTTATTATCATTATCACAGGGCTTTCCCCGGTATTTTTTTACAATTTATCTTTAGTAACTTTGGTCGGATCACATTTCCCATTACAATTATGGGAAATGCGATCTGCTTACTAAAAATAAGTGATACTTAGGGGTTGGAGTAGAATTTTACGAATTCTACTCCAATTGCCCTGTAATAACTATAGGTGATACTAAAATAATGTGAAAAGGGTGTGAAAACACCCCTTTTCACTTTATTTTAGTAAAAATAATGTTAATAAATAGAGCCCTATGTCATTAACAATTTCATTTGAACTCTCGAGCAGACGATCTAGTCCAGTGGTTCTCAATCTCGGTCTGCAGGACCCCATACAGGTCACGTTTTCCAGGTCACCCAGCAGGTGCACAGGTGTATTCACTACTCACTGACACATTTTAAAAGATCCACAGGTGGAGCTAATTATTTCACTTGTGATTTTGTGAGGAGACCTGGAAAACATGCACTGTTTGGGGTCCTGAGGACCGAGTTTGAGAACCTGTGATCTAGTGCATACGCACTGTGCAATTTAAGAAACAACCAAACAATATATCTATCTATCTATATATCAATGTAATCATATCGCCTGATCGTCTGGTAGTGCATACACACTGCACAATCTGAGGGGAATCGTTAGCGAGATTGACAGATATTCCTGTACAAAAGATCTGAAGATGCGATGAACAACGCCAAAGGAGCGCGCATACAAATCGTTCAAAATATCGTCGAGTGTGTAGGGGACTTAAGAGTTTCTCTCTCTTTAGCATTAGTAGATAATGTGTTTGGGCTTTTATTGACTAAATGGCCAGCAGCGTGTAATGGAGGCATCATGAAAAAAAACTCTGGAGACTGTCGTTAATAATGCCTGATTTAAACTACACATATGAGGGTTGTATATGAGTTTAGCATCACGTACCTGCATCATGTCCTTAATTATTTCATTCATAGAAGGATTTAAATCCTGCAGGTCATTCTTGAATGAATTTAGGTCTGAATGGATTGCTGTCAGACACTTGTCCTGTATAACAAAAACAGAACATTAGAGTTTCTCAATGCTTCATAAAAACAGCAATGATTGTTCCTTCTACAGTTCACAGTCATACCTCATCAATCTCTGTTCTGTTCATATTGGAGCAGATATAGCTCTGTAATGAGAGACACACCATTACGTTTAATACTACATATGCTGTAAATTATTTCTTATAAACCTGGAATGTGCACTGTGCATATTATCTGTATATTAACCTTTAAAAAAGATTTGTAGGATTACAAAGTCATATTGTAGTCCCCTGTCTGTCTGGTGGATGGTGTAGAGCAGGGGCATCCAATCTATAGCCCATGGGCTAAATGCAGCCCTTCACCTACTGAAATTCAGCCCACTGACCGGTAGTGGCAAACTTAGGAGGGGTTGTTTGGTGCATGGAAATTCCCCTCTGGCGGCCAGACCACAACCTGGGTTTCCTGAAACTTGTCCTTTTTTTACTGAAGAGAGAAGCACCGTGGATGCTTCTCTTTGCACTGAATACCAAAATGGCCGAAATGAAGCTTCTGCACATGCCCAACCACAGCACTGTAAACAATCACAAGGCTGCCAACTGGGCAGATAAATCAGGTCCCAGTATAATTTGGTAGTATAGAGAAATCTATTATTACTGTAGTAATTTCCGGGGGCCCAGAATAACAGTATAATAATTTGTGCACTGAACCGACCCATACAATTTCCAGAGACCTACAGCATATCCCTAATTTGAAAAAGTATTTCTCCTTCCTAGCTGTGTCTTATCCTTTTTTTTTAATGTTCAAATGCTATCTTCAATGCCGGAACCCTGCAGGCTGCACAGCTGCCTGGCTGACCGCCGATTATTCTTCATTCCAGATCCTGGATCTCATCTTCCCCAGGCTCCCCAGGATTACTATAAAGTGCTACGCTGTAATAACACAATGTACTATATTGTTTTATCATAGTATAACAGATTACTGTAATCCAGCATGCTGTGTGGTCTGCAGTGTACGCTGTCAGATCTAAACCATCTGGAAAAGGTGAACGATGCTAGAGAAGGCCATAACTTTTTTAAATACAGGTAGGAGACTATAGTAATATTTTAAGAGGATATGTAGTGTACTTTAAGACAACTGCTCAACTGTATGACCATAGTTCAGCAGTCGCTGATATAAGACTTCATTGTGATAAAAGCAGGTGCTCACTGCAGCACATTTCAGAGATTATTTGGCAAAGGTCAGAACAGAAATCAGATGTGATTACAGCAATAGGAAACACCTCATTTCTAAGATGATTGAATTGCAGTTCTCTTACACAGGAGTGTGTGCTGGGCAGGCACGCTCTTATAGTATTCATCTCGTCCTTTGTACTGTCCTCAATATCAGCAACCTCATAGGAACAGTCTAGTGGCCACCCTGATTTTTTCTGTTGGAAATAAGAACATACATAGCTAATTGGTGAGGGAGGCAAGCTTATTCTATAGGTCATAAAAACAAATTCAGCAGTCTCTTTGACTATTAAGCTTATCTCAGCATGCTATTACTATATTACATTTTATAGGAGTAGGTAAAACATTGAAGCATTTTAGTGAAACAGTAAAAAGGCGTTTATGTGAGATATACAGTATATTGCTTACCTCTGAAGCTGCATACACACACAGCAATTTAGTAAATGAACGAATTTAGTAAACGATTTTCGTTCATTTTTAAATCGTTAAATCGTTCATTTACTAAATGTAATGAACGATTTTTTTTGAACTACAAACAATTTTTGCATATTAACTTAATGAAAATGGTTCAGTTGGCCAGTCTGACTGAACTACAAACGTGAACGATTTTTTCAATGATTGAACGATAAACGATATCGTTAACGATAATCGTCCAAAAAAATCGATGTGTGTGTATGCACCTTTAGATGTCCACTTAAAAGAAAACACCAAAAATTAAAATCTAGTATCACAGTAGGTGAAACTCACGATTCAGAAGTTAAATGGTGCCAGCCCTGAACTTGTCGACACAACTGTGGGTTATGCAGAGCTGGGCGTGAGTGTGAAAACGCCTTTTTGAATGTGCATCTATTGAACCTAGTATAAGGTAGATGCCAGTACACAACTGATGATGACGACTAGTAGCAGACCAAGAATGCAGATAGGGAGCGGGTGCACCACAACATGCATACACTCTGAATACCGCCAAATATACTCGTTATATATGCATGTAGTATGGGAGCACATACGCCCAATGACCTTCCAATGCTGCACCAGGCTCCTTAAGTTAAAAGGGTGTACATGCTTTGTATTTATTATACTTTATATCAAGAAGTATTGAAGATGGAGATATGTTGATGTTTAGTTGGTCACTTCACTAGCCTATACAGTTAGTTATTCTCTAAACAGAAACACCCTGAGGAATGACTGAGACGGTTAGGAACGCGTTGGTGGTAAAGGGGGACTCTCAGCTGATGTGGACTCACTTATATAGTTTTCCATCTGATGTATTGACCTACTCCATCTCATTCTGGGTGATGTGGCTTTCATGAACCCATGTACGGCTGAGGGCCTGGCTACGGGACTATGGACCTCATTCAGAGTCGGACGGAAGCAGCCGCTCGGTCCTACGCATCCGATGTTTCCAAACCACGCATGCATATGGTTAGTTGTGCGCAAATTCGTACGAGACCTTGCGATCCAAAAGGCTGTAGATCGTACGGCTTCCGAGCAGGATTGACATGAAAGGCCGTTTGTGGGTGTTGACAGGGGTGGTGGTCTAAAAAAGCAGGCGTTCCTCACCGTTTTCAGGGCGTTTTAGGGGCGTACGTATATTTCCTGCTATGACCGACATAGAATGCCGGAATTAGTAAAGCGTCACTCTGCGAGCAGGTTAGAGGCCTGGCTGATCATACAGCTTGAGGTTGGGTACGTGAACTCTCAAGCCCCAGAGTACAATCCATACTATCGAATGTTACTGATGTTAGGAGTGATGTTTCTATTTTGAGCCACACAATGCAAGCAGCTAATAATCATTTGTTGTTGCTAATAACACTGCTAATTGGCTTGTAATTGATTCAGTTGCATTTGCATTAGCGAATAATAAGAATAAATACATTTCATGGGGATGGCTTATTCTATGCGTTTTTTTGTTAATTTTTGGTGTAATTTGCACACAACACAAGCGGCCGCAAACCATCAGAAGAAAATTAACATACAATGACTGACAACGAATGACTCGATCGCTAACTGCTATCACTCACTAGCTAGAGGAGGTGCATTGTTCACGTATGGGCGTCACTTTGGTTGCGATCGCCCGGCCGTGCGATTGTTTTTTTTCTGATTCTCGATCGTTAGGGGTACAACCGAGCGGCCGTTTACGACCGACTCTGAATGAGGTCCTATGTTCTGTTTTGCTTGATTTTTTCATCTACTTGGAAATAAATCTTTATGGTCCGCTCCAGTGACTGTTTTTCTTGCCTGTATGAATTCAGAATAACATGTATCCGTGGACATAAAGAAACCTTTTGGGGAACGTCTATACCTTTACCACCCTTAGGTATAACAATAATCCTGGCCTTAAGAGCTGAACTAGAAACTGGAGCGCCTTGCAAAATATTGTGAAATAGAGTTGACCAGAGGGTATAAGATGATGTTGGAAGTTCTTGTAATAACTAGCAGTAAAGCCATCAGGGACCAGCGCATTATTGGTCTTTAGGGTATTAATGGCGGTGGAAACCTCCTCAGCCGACATCTCAGCATTAAGTGCAGAAGCTGTCTCCAGGGACAAGCGGGGATGTTAGCAGCTTGAGAGGAAATCCCGAACCTCCGACTCAAAACCAGGAGAGACCTGGGAAGATCCAACAGCATTATACAGTTTGTCATATGAACGGAAAAAGGCCTCATTGATGAGTCTGGGATTACGTGATATTTGACCCGTAGAGGATCGAATGGAAAGAACATTACTTTGTGCCAGTTTAGACCGCAGCATATGGGGCCAGGAGCCTGTCGGCTTTGTCCCCATTCTCGTAGAAAGATTGGTTAAGCCATTTTAGACTATTCTCGGCCTAAGCAGTTAAGAGTAAGCTCAATTCACCTATAGCGGAAGACAGAGTGGTTAAGTCCATAGGTGATCCTGAGTGTTTGTGTTTCAGGAAAAGAGATCGTATTTGCTCTGAGAGTTCCTGAATGCATTTGATCCTAGCTTTTGTAGCATTGGCTGAGGCTCTAATCAAATAACCCCGCATGACATCCTTTTGGGCATCCCATAAGAGCATAGGGGTAATATTTGGATGCTTATTAGATCTGAAATAGTGCGATAATTCTCTGCTAGTTGGGCTTTGAGCAAGGGATTAAGAAGGAATTTATAATTTAAACGCCACGAGAGCTGGCGAGCACACATTTGAGGACTGGGTACATCTACTGTAATTAGACCATGGTCAGACAAAGTGGTGGGATATATGGAGGTGTCCAGTATACACTGGGCTGGTTCAGTGCTCAGGAAAATCATGTCTAACCTTGTGTATACATCATACAGGGCAGAGTAATAGGTATAGTCTCGGACAATTGGTTCTTTCACTCTCCAAGCATCAAAAAGAAGATGTTGCGATAAAAGAAGATTCAAGGCAGCAGAGTTACGAGAATGGGATTGTTGTAGGGACTTAGGGAGAGGTTTGGACCTGCCAAGGTGGCAATCTAAAGTTACGTTAAAATTCCCACCCAAAACCACTGTGCCCCATCTATGAAGAGCCAGTAAACTATTAAGGGAGTGGAAGAAAGCAGCCTAAGATTGATTAGGGATATAAACATTCACAAATGTGTATGGGATCCCGTTCAAAGTCCCAATTAAAAACAGGTATCTACCCTCAGGGTCCCTAATTATCTCTGAGGGTGTAAAGGTGACGGGCAAATAGAATAGACACACCTTCCTTTTTTGCGAGTGAGTTCGCACACATGAAAAGTATTTGGGAACCGTTTAGATCAAAGTTCGGGATGATGTGTACCAGCAAAATGGGTTTCCTGTAAAAACACTACATCGTCTCCCAATTGTCTGAGAGTATGGAACAACAGAGAAGAGAGAACGCTTATGGGGGCTATTCAGACCCCTTGTGTTCAAGGAGAAACTCTTAAGTACCATTTATATACAAAAACAAATAAATGAATGTAGAACTGAACCAGCAGGGTCCCCAAAGGGAAAGGAAAGAGAGAAAAGAGGGGACAAAAAGTAAAGAGAGAGCAGAGTAGCAATTATGATCTGCTCACAGGATCGGACCCAGGGAAAAAATAGGCTAGAGAGCCTAATATGTCCGATATCGGGGGTGGTCACAGACATCCTGAGAAGGTCCGATTGTGGAGACATTAGAGTCCAAGTCCCATGTGCAGATAAAATCTAATAAAGCATACTTGGTGTTAATAATATAAAGAAAAAGGAGTTACAGGGATATGGTGTAGGGGGGGGGGTGAATTAGTGAACAGCCCAGGAAAGGTAGGGGGTGTTATGGAAAAATAACAGAGATACATGTACATAGATGCAATAGCGTCACTGAGAACTCTGACAAGCTGCACCAAGAGGAGAAATACGGCCCATGGGAGGCATAGTCAGGGGACTTGCGAGGCATCATAACTCTAAAAATATCATAGAGATCTAAAACACGCTAAATATTTTTTTAGCATATCTATATAAACCAGGGATGGGGAACCTCAGGCCCGGGGAATAATTTGGTCTGGCCCTCTGAGCTTTTTTCTGCTAGCCTCATCTGGCACCCTGCAGCTAGAATCTATGCAGCAGTGCCGCCTGGAGCATCCTTAGGACACTACAGACTGTCACACCACTTTCCTTACAGCTCCCTGGAGCATCCTCAGGATCAGTGGCGAAACTAGGGTATTTGGAGCCCAGGGCAAAATTGAAAACGGAGCCACCCCCAACATATCGATACGGAAAAAATTGGGCGTGGTCACTTAAAAATGGGGCGTGCCAACATGACACACCCCTTTATTTTCATGCTGAACATTCCTATCCATATGCACCTTAACCCCAGTAGTACCCCTTATACAGTACCCCCAGTATGCAGTTGTGGTCCCTCTTATGCAGGCCCATAGTAGTGCCCCTTATACAGTATCCCCAGTAGTGGTCCCCCTTATACAGCCCCCAATTGGTTCCCCTTACTCAGTACCCCCAATAGTGGCCCCCCAAATGCAGTGCCCCACGTAGTGTTCCCCCTTATGCAGTGCCCCCAGTAGCAGTCCCCACAATGCAGTGCGCCCAGTAGCAGTATCCCCTTATGCAGTGCCCTTTATATGGTGCCCCCAGTAGTAGTCCCCCCCATGCAGTGCCCTTTATATAGTGCCCCCAGCAGTAGTCCCCCCCATGCAGTTTTCCCAGTAGTGGTCCCCTTATGCAGGCACCCTGTAGTGATCCCCCCTATCCAGTGCCCCCTGTAGTGGCCCTTCCTATTATTGCCCCCAGTAGTGGTCCCCCGAGTGCAGTGCCTCTAGTAGGCCCCTTTTATAATGCCCCCAGTGGTAGTTCCCCCCCAAGTAGTAGTCCCCAGTAGAGTAGGTCCTCCCAATGGTGCCCCCAGTAGTAGCCACCCCTCCCCCAGTAGAGGTCCCCCCAGTAGTAGCCACCCCTCTCCCAGTAGAGGTCCCCCCAGTAGTAGCCACCCCTCCCCCAGTAGAGGTCCCCCCAGTAGTAGCCACCCCTCCCCCAGTAGAGTTCCCCCCAGTAGTAGCCAGCCCTCCCCCAGTAGAGTTCCCCCCAGTAGTAGCCAGCCCTCCCCCAGTAGAGGTCCCCCCAGTAGTAGCCACCCCCCTCCCTTGTGCAGATAGGTTAAAAAAAATAAAATATATATATATATCTATAAAAATATACTTACTTGAATCTCTGCTCCTGGTCCTGATCCTGGTCCTGCTCGCGACGCCGCTCCCGCCCGGGCGCGCTCAGCATTATGTGACAGACATCATGACGTCAATCCCATTACCCACTGCAGGAGCCGGACGGAAGTCCGGCTCTTGCAGTGGGTGCTGCAGCAGTCAATGAGAGTCTATCTGACTCTCATTGGCTGCTGTTTAACACACGCATCGCCGCCAGCGCTGGCGGCGATGCGTGTGTTATGCACAGCCTGAGCCCGCCTCCTGGCGCTATTGGGCAAGCGCTCAGGGGGAGGGAACGGGCTCAGGCGTGCAGCACAGGACCGGCGCTGGAAGCCTAGCGCCGGTCCTGTGTAAATGTGTAGCGCTGACCGCACTCATTGCGGTTGGCGCTACACTGGCTAACTAGGGCGGGCGGGCCGGTACCGTGGCTGGTGGCGCCCCCCCGCGCCGCCGGTCCAACGGCGCCCAGGGCACGAACCCCGCCCACCCTGCCTGAGTTACGCCACTGCTCAGGATGCTCCAGGCATTGCTGTAATCACTGGCGATTGTGGCCCCGCCCCATGTGACATCATACAGAGGGGCGTGGCCTGCACCCGGCCCGCAAAGAATGTTATATATATGAAAATGGCCCTCGGCAGTAAAAAAGGTTCCTTACCTCTGATATAAACGATCTAGCATCAAAACAAAACTGAATGAAGGACCCAGAGGTACAAGGCAGAGAAGGCAAGGCTACAATGTCTCCTCCGAATACTGTCAGAGTATATCATTATAATGTACACAGAAGGGTGTATAGCAGTGGGAATGTCTGTGCCATGTCCTCTGGGAACCCATCCAGGTAAAGCATAGACCGGCTTTAAGAGTGCTATGTCTTAACTGTATATACAAACAGTAATAGCAATATTCAAATATTCAAGCTCACAAAAAGAACCTGTATGGAGGGCCTCAAGGGCTGAGTAACTCACAAAGTCCAGAGCTCTCTTCAAAATCCATGTTGAGTGGAGAGCATGTAATCTCCCAAATTTCCATGGGGGTTTACTTTAGAGAGGAAGATCTACGTGGAGATACAGTCCAAGGTGAGAAAAGGGAATGAGGTCAGGTGTCTGGGAGGGTACGTGAGGGTGACCCAGCCATATGCCAATCCTGGGACGGGGCTTTACGGGAAGGGGAGGTGTTGACAGGAGGAGGGCGTTGTGATAGGGTTGGAGCTTTAGAGAGAATCAAGGAATGAAGCAATTTCATGGCTTCATCAGGTGTCTTGGCAGCCAAAACTTTGCCATCAGACCAGACCTGCAGGGCAAAGGTGAAGCCTCAACGGTATTTGATGTTATTTTCTCTCAGCGTCTCGGTGACATCCTTCATTTCCCATCGTCTTGCCAGTGTGATGATGGAAAGATCCTGGAAAATAAAAAGCTTGGTACCCTCAAAGGTGATGTTAGGGGATAGTCTGGCCTTTGTATAAATCTGATCTTTTGCCATATAATAATGTAGTCTCAGAATTACATCTCTAGGCATGTTGGCATCCAGAGATCTAGGACAAAGTGCTTGATGAGCCCTGTTTAGGAATAGCATGTCATCGGGAATGGAGGGGGTAAGAACCCTAACAAGGCAGAGCAGATTGTCTGGTAAGTGGGCCGCTTCTACGGATTCAGGAATGTTGTGAATCCGGAGGTTGTTCCGGTGGCCTTTATTATCCAAATCCTCCTGTTTTTCAGCTAAAAGTATCACATCCGCACGGATTTGGGCTACTTCTTGCTCAGATTCTTGCTGGAAAGCGATAAGTTCCTCTTGCTTTCTTTCAATAGCATCGACCCTTGAACCCAAAGTAGCCACTTCTGTTAACACCCGAGAGAGCATCTTGGACTTCCTCACGGATTGTCTTTTTAATGTTTTTAATTTCAGTGAGAAGTATTGCAATGTCCGCTATAGTGGCTGGTGTTAGTGAGATTTCCTAGTAGAAGTCCCTATCAGAGATCTCATCAGTAGGTAGAGCATTAGAGGATTTTTGAGAAGATGAGAGCGCAGAATTCTTAAAGTATGGGAATGGGATCCCGACTTTTTCCCCCCTTTAGGCATGGTGAAGGGATGAATGGGAATTAGATGCGAGAACTTGACTGTCAACACCGAACAGGGAAAAGGATAACTCCTAATGCATCGATAGCACACACAGAACTAGACTCTCAAAATAATTATATTACATGACCAACAGGGAGCAAACTGTAAAATATGAGCTTATGTTACATATAGAAAGGTGCAATTGTAAGGATATATCACCAGGGGGAGCCATAGTTACAAAGATGGCAAAAGCTGCAGTGAATGGTGAAATTAAAAGTGAAAAGATATATATATATATATATATATATGGAGCAGATGTTGCTTCTTCATCTTTAGGGACTCACAGTCCAATCACCCGTGAATTATAATAGCAGTGAGCTCCTATTGCAGAGATAGTGCTTGAAACTTGGTGAAGACTGATATGATGCCACTTACATGGATGATGAGGTAGCTCTAGCAGCTTCCTCTTACAAGCAAGATGAAGGGCAATATAGAAAACAATGATCCAGAATGCTGGCATGGTAGAGCTTATTTCCCCTTCTTGCTAGGGACCTGGAAGTGACATGAGTGAGAGCGGAATTGCAGTTCATGTCCATGAAGGCCAGCTAAACAAGAAAGTTGTCCCCACTCGGGCTCGGTGGCTCGCTACGCTCGCCACATGGTTATATCCCCCCTCTGTGCCCACTTGGATGTTAGGAAGTGCAAGGGGTCGACTTTCTAATTTTCCTGGAAAGTGTGGACAGAAACCACCACTTCCGCCCTCACTCATGTCACTTCCAAGTACAGCTAATGAAGGGGTTTTACACTCTTCCGATCTAGCTGCTTCCCTATACCCTGGTCCCAGGGTAGAGCTTATTTCCCCTTCAGGCTAGGGACCTGGAAGTGACGTGAGTGAGGGCGGAAGTGCAGTTCATACCCATGAAGGCCAGCTAATCAAGTAAGTTGTCCCCACTTAAACAAGAAATAAGGAGGTGTCCCCTCGCGGGCTCGCTACGCTCGCCACGCTTCTGGCTCGGTGGCTCGCTACGCTCACCACATGCTTACATTTCCCCCTCTATGCCCACTTGGATGGTAGGGAATGACACTGGACACTGGCTGATGACATCAGGGTCCTCTCCGTGAAGGGGATTTAGACACTACCCTGGTCCCAGGTGAGTCTATTCCCGAAAGGAAACAAGCAATGATTCATGACCAATTAATGATTGACTGTGTGGGAGGATCTAATGATGTGTTTACACAGGAATGCATCTCACCTTGTTTAGGTGAGTTATCAGAAGGGCTATCATCAGCAATTTTAGATGAATATATACTGAAGCATAACCACATGTCACATCTTTCTCATTATCTGAAAGTATCACATCATCAATGCCAGAATCAGAGAGGATGTGTATAAAGTTCAGCTTGGGGACAGTGCTTTTTTGGATTGCTCATATTTCTGTTTGTATATTTGGAGGAGTGGTGCTCCTGAGCGTGGACTGGGCTGCAGTCCTGGGGCGCAGGTCATTTTGGCTATTGTTTGTATCTAGGTATCTAGGTAGTTATTCTCTGGCTAACAGTATCACAGTTGGGTGTGTTATAAGAGATAGACAGTAATTAGATAGACAATGTCTAGATGGACACCAGATGTTAGACAGACAATAGTTCGACAGGGACAAAAGTTCGACAGGTACAAAAGAACGACACACAAAAGGTCGGCATGGCCAAAAGGCCGACACAAAAATGGTCGACACATGTTTTTTTTCTAGCCCTAATCTTCACCCTAACCCTCCCCTTGGTGCCTATCCCGTCGGGGTAGGTGCCTGATCCTAACCATGTCTTCTAGTGCCTAACCCTCTGGTAAGTGCCTAACTCTAACCCTAAAAAACAAAAGAAATAATGTGTCGACCATTTTTGTGTCAAACAATTGTGTATCGACCTTTTGACCATGTCGACCATTTGTACCTGTCAACCTTTTACATGTCAACCTTTTGTGTGTTGACCTTTTGTCCCTGTCGAACTTTTGTCTGTCTAAAATCTGGACATTGTCTATCTAATTACTGTCTATCTACAGTCCGGAACCCATCACAGTTGTATTACCAATATCGCTGTTGTAGTACCATCTGGAGAGACCTTGCTGCACTTCCCAGTGCGATTGGCCCTGCCCCCTCGGCCCGACATTGTGATGCCATGCATTCAGGGGGTGGGACCAGCACAGGGAGCACTGCCGCCCTGTTATGGCACTGCCCGCAAAGCCCTCACCCTACGTCACCAGCAACAATTCTCTCCACTCTCCTGCTCGCCCACTTCACTCTGCTAACTGCCACCTCTATGCTCAACTGATTTACTCCTGCCATTCCTGCTTCCAAGACTTTTCCCATGCTGTTCCCCTCCACTGGAATTCTTTACCTCCCTATTAGACTCCCCACCTGTCTCCAAAACTTTGAACAGGTTCTTAAAACTCACTTCTTTACCTTTAGCTTTCATGCTGTCTTCCTAAACCACCGCTCCATGCTCCTCACTCACTCTCCCCTCTGTGTCAACCCTGTCAGTCTGCCCTCCCCTATAGGTTATAAACTTTAACAATCAGGGCCCTCTTCCCTTTTGTACTTTTACTTCCAAGATCTATATTATCGGCACCGGTATGATTTACCGCCAGACACTAATCCCCCTCTAAGTGCTTAAACCTACAGCTATCCGCGCCCGGTGCCCGTATTACCTTCGATCGGGATGCCGGGCGTCGGGCTCCCGGCGTAGGTAAAATGACAGGTGTCAGGATTTCGACGCCTGTCATTAGACCCTTGCCGGGATTAGACAGTCGGGATGCCGACGGTTGGCATTTAGACCATCGGCATCCCGATTGCATACCATATTATCGGTATCAGCATCAGCACCAAACCGTTGGGTTCAGCTGGCACTGCTTTTGTGGGTATTCTGACTGCTAATGCTGCAATATTTAATAGCCTGTATTTTATGTTCTACACTGTAGAATCTACATTGTTTTGTACTTTAGATCTTCTGCGTTATTTTCTTGTTATGTTTGCATTGTTTTCTGTTTATATACTTTGTAAAGTCCTGTGGATAAAGGTAATTATTATTATTATGATAATAATAACAATAAAAATAATAATAATAATAATAATAATAATTATTATTATTATTATTATTATTATTATTATCATAATAATTGTGATGGGATTGTTTTTTTAATAATAATAATAATAATAATAATAATAATAATAATAATAATTGTTTAATAGTGTATTTATTTTCAAGGTGGAAATCCCCATATATTAGAAAATACTACATGGTTTTGGTTAGAATTTTGTATTGATACAATGTTTCTGCTCCTTTCCAGTAAACACTGCCTTTGCACAGCAAGCTACAATAGAGGAAGGGCATATTGACTAAGCAGGGAGTAGATACAAATACACATTTGCTGTAATGATGTAAAATAAGTGACATTTTACATTACACAACATAATTTTTATCCTATAAAAGGATCATGCTTGATTTGTGTATGCAGGGTGATCTGATTTACACAGAGATTGAGGACTACAAATCTAGATGTTTGAGAAAACTAAGGTGTCATATAAATAATAATATGCAATAATTATATTTCTTATTTAGGCAGTCATTTCATTATTGATGTATACTGGAATTAGTGAAGGCAAATCTTACATAAAAATATAGGAAAAGTTAATGTTATCCAATTCTTTATCTACTTTCTACATACAGCACAAATAATTGACATTGTTTACCAGAATATAATCTTATATTAATCTCTATTTTTGTGCTTAATTCTAGCTAATTTGAATTTTGTATTTTACATATTCCAAGTTATACCAGGATGATTGTTATTGTTTGGACATAATAATTAGTGCCATGTTGTATTGAAGGAAGCAGGGAAGAGACAGGCATGTGAAACACAGATTATATCACCTTATTAAACATGCTGAAATCTCCAGCAGAAAACTACATAGGCTACAAAATACTTGTGTAGGAGTCTATTTATGTAGCATCACAATAATATGTGTGTAATTATAATAACTTATCACAGCTATGGCCCTCATTCAGAGCCGTACGCTCTGAGCAGAGCGCACGCTCTGAATGAGGGCCGGGCTCCATTTTCATGGAGCGTCCTCCTGGACGCTCGTATAGCTGTGGGTCACCACCCACAGGCTATACGAGCGTGCTTTGTGATGGCCGCGATGGTCGAGACCATCGCGACCATCGAATTTGCGAGCCGGAGCCTGCGGTTGAGGTTTTCAACCGTAAGCTCCGGAGTGATTTTGGCTCTATCAGAGCCAAAATCACTCCCACTGACATTACTAGTGATGTCAGTGGGCCGGCTTCTGACGGGAGGCGTTCCCGTGGGAACGCCCCCGTCAGGGAGGCACGCCCCCGGCACGCCCACCAAAGGGGGCGTGCTGTCAATCAACATTGACAGCACGCCCCCTTTGATCGGACACAACGAGCGAAGGACTTTCCTTCGCTCATCGCGTCTGGCGCATGCGCACGACGGAGCTCCCTCCGTCGTGCGCATGCTCAGTGCATAACATCGACCCACTTGCGAGCGGACAGCCGCTCGCGAGTGGGTCTGAATCAGGCCCTATGTGCATGGATGACTTTGGATGAAATTAGCATTACATTCATGACGCGACCATGCCTCCGATAAGAGAACAGCTGTCCTGGCGAAAGGCCTATAACAGCGATATGTAACATATAGTCCTCCAGCTGCTGTGGAACTACACATCTCAGTATGCCCTACCACAGTTTAGCATGTCCTAATAGCAAAACACTGGCAAGGCATGCTGGGATGTGTAGTTCCACAGCCGTTGAAGTGCCACATGTTGAATAATCCTAGCCTATATAAAAGTGTTAGCTATCACATTACAATTTTTATAGGTACTAACATGGTCTGATCACTGCACTTTGCTGGTCATCAGACTGAGCATGCTCAGAAAGCTATTATAGCCATGCAGGAGGGAGGAGCATGCAGGCCCGCTGAGGAGGGGTCAGAAGATTCCACTGTGGTGGTGCTGTACGTAATCGGTATGTAATGCCGGCAGCTGTTTAGCCGCCAGATCAAATACTGACAGTGGGAGCCCGACGGGCCGGAATCCCGACAACATCTGGTAAGTAGTCTGACCCTCCACTCTCCCCCCCCTAACCCTCCTTTGGGGGTGCCTAACCCTAACCTCCCCCCTTCGTGCCTAACCCTAACTTCCCCCCGTTAGTGCCTACACCTAACCCTCCCAGGGGGGGGGGTGCCTAACCCTAACCCCGCCTAGCCCTAATCCTCCCTTTCCCTATTCTAACCCTCCCAGGGGGTGCCTAACACTAAGTCCCCCCAAGGGTCCCTAACGCTAACCCTCCTCCCCCGCGGCTACACGCTAAGACACCCGGCTTACCTTCGTTTGGTATGCTGGGTTTCGGGATTTAGTAGTGTTGCTAATTATAGGTGTCGGGATTTCAACGCCTATCTTTAGTCCCATGTCGGTTGTGGTTGTCGGGATATCGGCGGGCGGGATAGTGCCCGCCGGTATCCTATCTACATCCCGTGCTGTACAGCATCTTTAGATGGCATTAGCTATAGGAGACAAGTGTGAACAGCTAAGCCTTTCATAGCTTGTTAAATTGCCTCATTTCACTACCCCCATAGCAAACTCTGTAGAGATTGCAGCTGCTATCAATTTTGAACTAAAGACACGTGACATCATCTGCTTTATAATGTTCTTAAATAGTTTTGTTACTTACTCTTGTCTTAAAGATGCAAAAATCACAATTTGCACATGATTAAAGTATAGAAAATGAATAAGTCCCATAGCCACTTAATTTACAAGGCTGCAGAAAGTTAATAACATTCATCAGAAACATATTGAGGTATCAGTGGATATGAGTCAAAAAAAATTGCCTGGAGTTCCCTTCTAAAGAAACTTTCAGGAACTTTAACAACATGTTGATACATTCCAATACTGGGAAACTTTCAGGACTCCTGCAAGTTGCAAGGCCGAGGGGAGCAGCACTGCCACTGCCCCAGTTGCACCCTCCTCCAGCTTTTGGGGTGTATGGAATGGGACCCTGCAGCTTGGAGAGGTGCACTCAGCTGTCTGTTAATGACCTGACCCCTCATTGTGACATCATAACATCGTATGTTCTGGGAGCAGGGGGAGATGGGGGCTGGCACAGGGTGCAGAAGTGCCCTGCTATGACCCTGTCATTATATATAACATGTCAGCCATATAATTAAAGCTCAATATAGGGGCATATTCATTATCTGTTGTACCGCCTATAGCTCAGTAATTCTGATTACCGCATCTATGTGGGGTCCCAATTCTCGACCAATTCAATTGGAAAAAGCACTTGTGCTATAGTTTTGGCTTTTAATAGCTGTGCTAAGTATGGGGAAAAATTGGGCCATCGACATGTACTGCAAACAAGTGCAAAAACAATATTGGATAATGGTATATAAGTATATTAGAGGGCAAAAGAAAAATCTTTGGGGCTCTTAAAATGTTTCAGATGGATGATTTTTATTTTTAATAAAAGTGCAAAAATATATGGAAAACAATATTTTTAAAGCAAATAAATGCACTAGTTTAATTAGGGGTGCATAAAAATGCCTGTAAATTTTTGTTTGTGTCATTGTGAAAAAACACCTATAACTCCCACCTGCAAGGTTAAAAACACTTGTCCATCCATACAGCATTCTCATATACCTATCCCTTATCTATTAACCATTATTCTGCACTTTGCAGACTATCACTCCAAAACTGACATGTAATTATTAAAACATGTTACAATGACGTGATTAAAAACAAACATAAAATAACATTCAACATAATTTCTTACTTGTATCTTGGAGAGGGTCTCTGTAACCACATTCACCAGGTTTCTGGAGATATTATAACATCTGGCAATGTCAATGGACTGATTAATGGGTTTGCTGTCCACAAACATCGACTGACCACCTATCACAACAATGCAAATGATCCAGCAGCCTGCACACGAGACAAAGACACATATATCATTTCCTAAAGACTCATACAGTATTTTAATTACTTCAGAATCGTAATTACTAAAGCATATTTAGTTGTTAATTACCGTTGTCAGGTTTCAGATCATACAACTTATTATATTTACAGAAATGTCAATGGACTTGATCTATTGATATGTATTACAAATAAAGGGGATAAAAAAGATTTTTAGAATGAATTAAGGTTTAGGTTTAGGGTGTAGCCATTGCCTATATATACTCATTACACACAGACAATGTGTGGCTTGTGCCATGAGAATACAGCCTCAATCACCAGCATTGTGGCATATGTAATTTATATACTGGCATAATAATAATTGATGTGATGTTACACCTTCATAGACAAATTTAAGGGTGCTTTTCTTATTACTATTGGCTCATGCCACAAAATATTCTCCTCCATTGTATTTTGGCAATGAGCACACTTTTAATGATGTATACAGCATTATTGTGGAGTTTTATTTTGCTATTGGGGCCCCCATAGTTTTTGCTATGCCCCTGTATATATGGCACATATAGTACCTCTGTACAGTAACTGGTAAATTACAGATAAGCATTCATAATCCACTTGGCATGATCTCAATCTCCTGTAATTCCGGGGATTCGGTTTTGTTGAGCAAGTAGGGAAACTGGGTGCCCAAATAACCACTAGTTCTACTGACTGAGCTACCCCAAAAAGCACCACTGCTTGCCAAGTGTCTGTGGATAAGAATGTAGGGCAGGGGATTGGTGACAAATATTTCAGTCGGCAGAAAGAATACAGAGCAGCAGTGAGTTACAGCAGGCGTACTGCTCCATTTCATGTGCACTGCTGTAATTCACAGGTACCACAATCTGTAAGGAGTTAGTTATGACAAATATCTGTGTTTTGCCAATGTCTACATTTACATATTCATCCACATAAACTGTGAAACATTCAAATGACACTTTTTTTCCTCCATAAATAATAATTTCTGCACAGTAGTATAATTCACATATTATCAGTTATAACTAACAATAACCTGTTATTTTCTGTCATTATTAAAAAATTAAAAAAGAAAAAGAAAATATTACTGGATATTAGGTGAGAGCTTCTAAGCTGTAACTGGTGTCATCCATATGCCAATTTAAATGCCAGTTAGTAGCTATGGTAAAGAGGACATTGAATCTTGATCTACTTACACATTACAATGCATACTGCTGAAATAGACTTTGCTAAGAATGTAATATTTAGATTTATATTATTATTCAATATTTTACACTACTGTACAATGCTGGTGTAAAACTTGTGGATTACTTTGCTATCAGACAATTTGAAAAGAAAACAGAATATTTAATTTAATTGATTAATTTAAATTTTATGTATATAAAATTCTCAGATAATTACATAAGCTTTGTGAATAAACCCTTATTACCTATTAATAGCTGGCTAGCAATTACAATACCTGGGGTAAGTCACCTAATAATCACAAGCACACACACACCAAGCTGCAGCACACACAGACGCTTGGTACAGATAACTTACTCCAGGCTGTCTGGCTGCTGAGTTGAGGGACCCTGCTCATTGCTGCTCTCTGCTGGTTGGTCTGCGTACTGTGAAGAGATGATGAGCTGGGGCCTGCTGTCACCAGAATCGCCTTATATACAGAACGGTGCACAGTTATCTATCAGGTCCTAGGACTTCCCCAACCTTTCCTTCTTTCTATACAACAGATACTCTGACATCTATCTGAAACACTGCTGAAATTACTTACACCCAGCAAGCCTTTCATATAAATTAATGGACGGAGTTTACCTTTTTTTCAATTGTTTTCAAACATATTGTGTATATATATTATATATATATATATATTTATATACCATCATTTATTGATTCAACGAGATTTTTCTAATCATATTTTTGTTAGTGACATGTAAAATAGGTCATTACATTAAGAGTATGTTGAACATTTATACTTGCTGTGATAGAGTGTAACATTTGAAAAGTGACAGCAATTTCACCAGTTTGAACTGCGGGACCCAATCTGTACGTATTGCCTCCTTAATATAATTAATACATACATAATATTACTATTTTAATAAGATTAAACATCAGTTTTGCCCTCAGTAATGTACGATACCTCCCTACCGCCCCAATCATGGCAGGACTCTTGCTTTTCATGCACAGTCCCGCTGTCCCACGGCATTTTTATCACACCACTTAGTGCAGGGCCACATCCTCCTTTTTTGGGCACATGAGCAAATGTCCCTATCTATACTTCACAAAAGTTGGAAGATGTGCTGTACTAATAAAATAATATCGCCCCATGAGACAATTATTAATGTTTTTTGCCTCCATAATAAATAATTATTTCCCTGATAATAACTGTATTGTGCCTCCTCATGCATACCTCCCAACAAATCAAATTCTTAATTCGGTACCATGCGCTCGCCGAAAGTGCATGTGCCTGAAAAGGGCACGTGGTCTTGGGGAGAAGGCGTGGTTTCACGGTACGTCCAGTGAAAGTTGCAAGGTGAGGGCTGCAGCCCTTACCAAAACTGCCAGGGGGGGAGGGGTGCTGTTTAAACAAAAGTAATTCTGTTCCAGACGATGTGCCAGGAATAGACAATTAAACTCACCGGAAAAGGATCAGCTGGATCTCTGTGTGACTGACAGGTGCGCCAGATTAGCCGCTCCCAGACTCCTGTGATAGCTAGCTCCCATTGGCTAGTTTTGGCCAATGAGAGCTATCTGATACCCCTTTTACAGCGGAGCTCAAACTCGGGTTATTGCAGGGTTAACCCGGGCAACTCACTGGTGTAAAAGGGGAGAGGGTTGGATCGCCAGGTTGTGTGACCTGGCAATCCAACCCAGGTAAATAGCAGGATTTAACATGGGCATAGCTGGTGAAACCCTGCTGTGTGTATGGGCACTCTGGGTCACAATGACCTGGAGTGCGCTGCAAGCCGGCCGATTGGTCCGGCTTCAGTCTCACTTGTAGATGACGTCATCTCCAAGCGTCCACTTTCACGCCAGAAAAGCCGGGTCTATGCAGACCTGACTGCGGTGTGAGCGGCGCCGACTCGGGAATATCCCGAGTCGGCTCCGGCTAAATTCCGGGTCTGATCCGGATAGGAACCCTGTTCCAAAAGTTGTATTACACAGGAGTCTGGGGCCGGCCAATCCGGATTGCCTGTCAATCACACAGAGATCCAGCTGATCCCTGGTGAGTTTAACGATCCCCAGCAGCAGTGTATGGAGCCGGTAGACTTCATTTTATTGTTTAAACAGCACCCCCTGGCAGCTTTGGACTGTGCTATGGCCCCCACCTTGCAACCGCCACTAAACATGTCCCAAATTTCTTCACTCTGGGGGCAAACCCAGCACTCTCCGAACGTTTATGCTGCCCTTCAATGTACTGATAGGCCAGATAGCTCTGGCTGTGTTTCATGTAATTTTGCCTAACCCGCTGGTGCTTTTGCCATTTGAAAGCAGTTTGAGAATCACCCTCTGAAGAGCAGAAAAGTAAATTAATCGTTTTGGAGGTGAAAAACCACCAGCGATGTTGGCAGTTTCAAAATGCACCATATGATTTTTAGTAAGTCTCCCCATAGTATTGTCTTTTTTTTCTCTGTGCTTTCAGTCTTATCTGTTCTATTTCTTTGTCTATTGCTGGCCATACACCTGCACGATTTCGGGCCAATTGCCAGATTTTCGACGAGTCATATGATGGATCTTGTGAAAATCGTGTATTGTTTTAGTAAGATCCGATCCGATACACCCGATGACTAACACATACTTTTGCTTTGCAACAAGGGGAGAAAAAAATTCCTGCATCTAACCATATTGAAATTGTCCCATGTTTACATCCACAGGTTCTCACAGAGCTAGGGCCCATCACTATACAGTCGGAATGGGATTGAAATACCAGCGGGCGCCGGTTCAAATCCCGACAGTGACAGGCTGACAGGTGAAGATCCCGATGTCCGGTGGTAAGTATGCTAACCCTTCCCTCTCCCCCTAACCCTAACCCTCCCTTAGGGGTGTCTAACCCTAACCTCCTCCCTAGTGCCTAACCCTAACCTCTTCCCCCATGGGTGCCTAAACCAAATCCCCCTCACTCCGTACCCTAAACCTAACCCTCCTGGGCGGGTGCCTAACCCTAACCTCCCCTCTAGTGCCTAACCTTATCCTCTCCCCATGGGTGCCTAAACTTAACCCCCCTCCCCGTACCCTAAACCTAACCGGGGGGTGCCTAACCCTAACCTCCCCCCTAGTGCCTAACCCTAACCTCCCATTCCCCTAGCCTAACCCTAACCTTCCCCGGGGGGTGCCTAACCCTTTGTCCCCCTGGGGGTCCCTAAACCTAACCCCCCCCATCCCTGGGCTAAGTGTATACTTACCCGGCAGAGAGGACGATCGGTCCGGCGTCCTCAGTGTCGGGATTAACATAGGCGTTGGTATTTCGATGCCTATGTTAAATCCCTTGCCGGGATTACGCTGTTGAGATTGAGACCTACGGCCATGCGGCCCCCGGTTTTATAACTACATCCCATACAGCCAGCAATGTTAGGAAGATAGTGAAGTAGCAGGTGAGGCTCACCCAGGCTCGACGACATGGGGGGGACAAAGGGGACACCCATACCAGGCCCCAAGGATTGGAGGGGCCCGAGGATCAGGAACAGAAAAAATGGGGCAGCAGCACCTATTAAAACTTTTTAAGCAGCTGCTGTGCTGTTACAGCAGCCGTCCAGCCAAAGCCCTGCCCACTGACATCCTTCCCAAGTCAAACACTGGCTCACATTGTGACACACAGGGGCTGGTATTCCTCCTCCTGGGCACCTCCTGCTTCCTTCCTGTTCCTCTCCCATCGTCCCCTGTTGTCCAACTTACCTCTTGCAGCACACCCGAACCCCCCTCCACCCCCTTTCGCGGCACCTACCACCCCCATACTCCACCTCCTTAGTAGCCCAGCTGAAGAGTGTAGAGACAAAGCCAAGCCTCAGCATGAAGGTAAGTGACTATGTTATTGTAATTATTGTAATGTGTGTATGTGTATGTATGTATATATATATATTAGGGATGTGCAGGCTCGGATAGGTTCGAGTTTGCACGTGGAGTTCGGATTTTTCCCTCCAAAAAAACGGAACTCAGAACGAGGCAAAACGTCATCTTACATGGACGAACATCATCATTCCTGGTCTTTTGTCCAGGAATGATGATGTTCGTCCATGTAAGATGACGTTTTGCCTCGTTCTGAGTTCCGTTTTTTTGGAGGGAAAAATCCGAACTCCACGTGCAAACTCGAACCTATCCGAGCCTGCACATCCCTAATATATATATATATATATATATGTGTGTGGGTATGTGTATGTATACATAGGTGTGTATATAACTATATATATATATATATATATATATATATATATGTGTGTGGGTCTATGTATTTATATATATAAGTGTGTATATATGTGTGTATATACTAGGGATGTGCAGGCTCGGTTCTACTCGGTTCCGTTCGGTTTTTTATACCGAATCTTATTGGCTATCCAAAACTCGTGACAGCTGATACCCAATAAGATTCGGTAAAAAAAAACGAACGGAACCGAGTAGAACCGAGCCTGCACATCCCTAGTATATACGTACATACGTGTGTGTGTGTATTTCTCTATCTGTAATAATTGTGTTTGTATGTGTGTGGACCTGGCATGTGTGTTTGGAGGAGGGGTCAAGGACAGGGCATTGGAAGGGTGGTTTGGGGCCCCAGAGAAATAAGTGTACCCCAAGATTTATGTTGCTGGCCCTGGTCTCACTTCCAGGGCTGCCATCAGAAATTGTGTGGCCCGTGACTGACAAAATAGGCAGGCCACCCCAACCCCTTCTGTGTTTCTGCAACCACAGCCCTGCAGTCTCTTAAGCTCCAGCCAGACCTTTTTTCTCCCCAGCCAGCACCCTTTCTGTCTCTCCAGCAGGCACCCCTTCTATCTCCCCAGTCAGCACCACTTCTGTCTCCCCAGCCAGCCCCGTTCAGTCTCCCCAGCCAGCCCTTTTCAGTCTCCCCAGCCAGCCCCCCTTCAGTCTCCCCAGCCAGTGCCCCTTCAGTCTCCCCAGCCAGTGCCCCCTCAGTCTCCCCAGCTGGCCCCCCTTCTGTGTCTCCAGCCAGCACCCCTTCCGTGTCTCCAGCCTGCTTCACTTTCTGTATCTCCAGCCAGTCCTTATTCTGTGCCTCCAGCCAGCCCCAGCCTGTAAGTCTCCAGCTAGCCCCAGCATCACTCACTTACCTTATTCTGCCTTCTGGCTGCCAGCTGCTCCTCTTCATCTCGCAGATCCTCTCAATGGCGTGGCGCACCTCAACATCATGACATCACACATGCCGCATTAAAGAGAACAAATGTTATTGCCCTTTACATGCCCCTGTTGCCATAGGGGAGCCAAGGACTGTGGGCCTGCCAAGCCACTGAAGGAAGCTCTAGGAACTGTCTCGAGCTCCTGGTGTCCCTGGGCGTTAGGAGCTAGGGACGGGCCCTCCTCTCAGTCCGGGCCCAGGATTCCAGTCCCAGTAGTCCACCCCTGATGACGGCCCTGCTCACCTCACTTGCTACTTCAGTCAGCACAAAAATAAGCTAAAAATAGAACACAGTGGCACAGTGGTTATCATTGCTGCAACATTGCACTGGGGTCATGAGTTAAATTCCCAACCATCTTTGTGAAGTTTGTTAGTGTGGGATTCCTTCAGGTGATCCAATTTCCTCCCACACTCCAAAAACATACTGGTAGGTCACTTGGTTTGTTGTTACCCGGTGCACTACTGTGGCCAAAGAGGACATGGCCTCATGTTTGTGACGCCATGCCACTTGATGTATGATGATTTGGGGATGTGACTGCTTGTCACTGGGGTTTAGCCCAGCACTTCGGGGGCTGCTTGGCAGCCCCCAGCCATTCCTAACTCCTGGCACAGTGGGTATTACGCCCAAGGGAGTGACACCAAAATAGCAGAGCAGCTGTGTGCATCCCAGGCATCTGCTTAGTGACGCCGCTGGTACAGTAGAATAATTGGCTGTTCTAAAAATGCATCCCAGGGTGTGTGTGCCTGTGTGTTAGGGAATTTAGGGGTCTATTTATCACCCGAAGAGGAGACAATTTTCTAGAGAAAACAGTAAGCAGATGGTAAAGGCAGGTGTTTGCATGCAGATATTTACTGCCTATAGCATACTTTTGTCATCACTGAGTCAACTTGTCATTACAAAACATCACTACAGAACATCAATAAAGTTACCTTGCGGGCCAACTGTTACAAGTCGCGGTCACGACTTGACACTTTCTGACAGTATGCCCAGACAGGACGGGGTTACTCCAGTTCTTCCTGTTGCTAGGAGATCGGCACGCCTCAGGAAGTGATGTGTATTCCACAAGTGCAAACCTGATTGGGACTTCAGCCTATTTATACTTACTGATCTATTGCACCTATGCTGACTATAGAGTGTCTGTGAGTTCCCTCAGCCTGGCTGCAGAGTCAGGTTGTTCCTGTTCTCCTGTTCACTGAACTCCCACACGGCTTCCTAACCGCATCCAGCAGTCCCCGTGCTGCCGTCTGCTCAGCTATCTTCTAACGGCTTCCTAGCCGCTCCAAGTAGCTTCCGTGCTACCACCAATCTCCAAACGGCTTCCTAGCCACATCCAGCAGCCTCCGTGCTGCTCACGTTCACCATACAGCTTCCTAGCCACTCCTAGTAGCTCCCGTGCTACCACCATTCCTCAATTGGCTTCTTAGCCGCTCCAAGCAGTTCCATCGCTGCAACATCGGCACACTTGCCGCACCATCGGCTCTCAAAGCCATTATCAAACCATAGACTGTCAATCTACGGCAATTTCCCAAACATCGGCACCATCGCTGCAACATCGGCACACTTGCCGCACCATTACTCTCAAAGCCATTATCAAACCATAGACTGTTTATCTACGACAATTGCCTCAGCATCAGCACCATCGCTGCATCATCGGCACAGTTGCCGCATCATTGGTACAGTTGCCGCACCAGCAGCTCTCAGAGCCATTTGCTAACTCTAGACTGTTTATCTACATTGATTGCCGCACCATCGACACCATTGCCGCACCATCGGCATAATTGCCGCACCATCAACATCTTGCCGCATCTTCGGCACCATTGCTGCACCATCGGCACAGCTGCCACACCATCGGCTCCCAAGCTATTGTCCAAAAAAACAAACTGTACTCTCAACATCCGTACCATCGATATCCTTGTCATCATCAACTGTGTCAGTCCTAACTGTACATTATTTACCTATTGAATTCCCCTGTATCTCCATGTGAGCCACTACTACCTCGAGCATAAGTCCAGGCGGCCGCCTAAGTACCGATAAACGTATCCAAGTTCTAAGGGAACAACGGGCAGTTGTTATTGGCGGAAGATCTCGCTAGCTGGGTTCTTATGGTGTCACATGGAGTAGGCATTGGAATTCGTAACATTATAGTTGGCCCAAATAAATAAGTTGATACACTAGGATATAGTTACAGAAAGTGTTGTGTCGGACTTGTAACTTCTGCTGTCATGGAGCAGGGACAGAGGACCTCATTCAGAGTCGGTCGTTGCGGCCGCACGGTCGTACGCCACCGATGTTCGCTAAAGTGCGCATGTGTAAAATTCGCAATGCGCGTGCGCAAACTAGCTATTACAATCAGAAATTGCTCTCTCCTTCAGCTTGGCCAGGTCGTTAGTTTGAGTGACAGGATGAGACGTTTGTGGGTGGTAACAGGGGAAGGTGCTTGTGAACTGGGGAGTGGAGATCCAAACGTAGGCGTGCCTGACTATGCAAACAGCGTTTTATGGGAGTGCATAATTAACTAAATAGTGTCATGGCACATGTGACATGGGAGGTTTTTACACTGACTTGGTCGTAGTGCTTAAGAGAGGGTATGGTCAACCTTAAGGTCTACGACCAGCTCCGATGGTTCCCGATGGTCTCGATTAATCCTTATATGCCCGGATATGACGTGTAATGGGAACGAGAAGGGGGCGTATTTTTAGTCTTACGACCGCATCCTCCCCTCGCTCGTCCAGCTAACGATCCCATCTTAACAACGCAACTTGCGAGCGCTTCATTTGCATATCCGGACCCTTTTACCTTACGACCGTGCGGCCGCAACAACCGACTCTGAATGAGGTCCAGAATCTTGCTCAGATGCTTGCAGCCCAGATCCAAACTCTTACCCAGAAAGTCCAGGAACTCACTATACGAGTTGAAGAGAATCGTACTCCTGTGCACGCAGCTCCTCATCCAGAACCCAAGATGAATTTGATTTCCTTTTATTCCTCTACTGGGGAATCCTAGGTCCATATTAATCCAAATCAAAAGAGTACAAAATATGGTTATATACAGACTGGCACAGTGGTGACTTACTGCAATTGTATTGACAACCACTATTGGACAACAGTGTGAGATTGTCCAAAGTGTGTATAGCTCTAATACCAAGTGAGTACAAAGGGCCTGATTCAAAAAGGATCACAACTGTGATTACACATGCAGTCGGCCAATTGTTGCATCCTGCACATGCGTATGCATCGCGTGTGTGCGAACTAGCCACTGCGAATGGGACTGCAATCGCAGAGACTACGCATACCCATCACAGAGTGATTGACAGCTAATGCCATTTGTGGGTAGTGAAGGGGGGGTAGTCGACGAGATGCAGTCATGCCAGTGTGTTTGAACGCCATTACAGGGGCGTGCATAAATTAGCCACTGTGATGCCATACGCAGCTTTTTTTGAAAAAAATATAGGGAGAATGTGTCTGTACATGCACTGCCAGCTACCCCCTGCGATCCCCACCCCTGCGATCCCCCTGCGACCCCTCTACTCCCCGTGCCCTCCCCCCTGCTTAGCTTACACTTACCTCCGGTGATTGGTGCTCCTGTGATGTACTCTAGGGCTCCGGTCAGCTGGTCTCCCGGTCAGGTGTTCTATGCAGCTGCTGACCAGGGTCACAGTGCAGGAGCCGGGAGACCAGCTGACCGGAGCCCCAGAGGGCATCACCGGAGCACCGATCTCCAGTCCCTGGATGCAGGTAAGGGTTTTTTTTATTTTTTTTCCAGTGATCAGCTTGTGGTCTATTTAGACCACACAGCTGATCACTGGGACCCGGCTCCTGACTCTGCTCTGCCTGTCAGGAGTCGGGGAACTGGGGGAAACCCTGGATAACGCCATCTCCAGGTGGTGTTATAATCACAGGGCTTCCCCCGGTATTTTTTCACATTTGATTTTTAGTAAATCTGGCCAGACCACATCTCCCATTACAATTATGGGAAATGCGATCTGCTTATTACAAAAATATGTGATAATTAGGGTTTGGAGTAGAATTTTATAAATTCTACTCCAATTGCCCTTTAGTAAATTTATGTGATACTAAAATAATGTGAAAAGGGTGTGAAAAAATAATTTTAATAAATAGGCCCCAAAGTGACACATCCTCTAAAACACATATCTATATATTTGTACACCGTTGTTTCTCAAATATATGGTTTATTCATCTTTTCAGTTGTTTACACTGATTTGAACTATAGTCATTCAATCTTTGTAGGATGACTCTGCTCTTCCTGCTCTCTTTATCAGACTGGTCTGAGGTGACTCCTGGCAACTATTAGTGGCATCCTTATTCTATGGAGGAATTATGGACACAATACATATATTTTAGATACAACAGCCTTTGTTGTTTTATATAGTTAAATTGTAATAATTGTTCAGAAAAATATTAGACCTCATTACTGTTAACCCCATGACAAAGTAAGTGTCTTATTCTACAAGCAGACCCCCTCCCCGGTCATCTACTCAAGTACCACATTTACTAATAAGGCCATGGAATACGAAATTGGAAGTCACATGGCCAAGTGATGATAATTATACTAATTAACAATCTATATATGTGAGACCTATTTTGAGAGAATGGCTGAATGGAAAATATTTGGTTGCGGTATCAAAATAAAGGTCTTACCCTGTAGATGTGCCAGTCGAAGAGAAGAATAAGAGCCTGACTCGAAGGCGTTAGCGATCAATGGGTTGCAACTATATGTCTCAGACAAGAGGGAATGAAGAGTATTCACAACGTGAGTCTCATTCCAACAACATTTACAACCAAATCAAGGGGTGCAAACTATCCAGCCCTCAGCCATCAACCGCTAGACAGCCAACCAAAATGGAGGCATTGATGGCAAAACTTGAAATCCCTGATCTGAACTGGGCCTTGATACCCCCCATCTCGAACATCAGTGAGACATTGAACCAATTGGGACATCACCACTCTGAGCACTTTGCCAATTTAGTTGTGCATGATACCTTAGATGAAGAAGCAGAAGTGATTCCTCTCTTGATGCCAGCTGTAAGAAGATGTAAACCACACCTTCACTGCGCATTGAATCCTGATTTTTTTTGTGGGTTATTACGATCTAGGCCCTCTGTGCTTCGAATTTTAGTTCACCAGAGGAAATTCAGTTAGTGCTATCAAGCCAAGTTCAAAAGCTGGAAAAGAACTGAAATTGACAAGGGTCTACATTTTTGATGAAGCTTCCATGATATCTGCTAATTCCCTGACCTGCCTTGATCGTTTATTCCGCGAAATCAACCCTTTGGTGGCAAGTTCTTGATACTTGGTGGAGATTTTCAACAAGTTCTCCCCATAGTCCCTAACTCAGTTTTCGTTAATATTTCTGCATGCTGTCTAAAATCGTGCACGCTATGGCCACACTTTGAAAATTATCTCCTGAAATGGAACATGTGTACAAACCGTAACGAGGTTGCATTCAACAGATTTCTATCTGCTGTTGGTTTTGGCCGTGCCAATGTTCCAGATTCGCCTTCCATTCAAATACCAAATTAAATGTTATGCAAGGGTGACATTATTGAATAACAATATATGGCACTCACATTCAAACCCTGTCTGATTATGAACTGAAAGATAGAGCAATCCTTTGGCCAAAGAATTCCAACTGTTACGAGATCAACAACCAGATCATTGAACAACTTCCAGGTGAAAAGTGAATTTTCCACAGTCTCGACACACTTGTGACAGAAGATGAGAGTGAAAGAGTGCGCTATCCAGTTGAATGTTTGCACACGATCGAGATGAGTGGACTCCCACCATACATTCTATGACTGAAAAAGGTTGCATTCGTGATGCTCATCAGGAACCTGGACACAAGGAAGGGTTTAATCAAAGGCACATGTATGATCGTAAAGTCGCTCTTCCAAAATACAATTTCTGTGAAAATTTTGTGTGGAGAACATAAGAAGTCGTTACACCTTGCCACGCATTCCAAGCGATAGCACTTTTCCTTTTACGATCAAACAGATTCAATTTCTGATCATATTGTCCTTTGCGATGACAATGAATAAGAGTCAAGGGCAGACACTTCCCAAAGTCGGAATATACCTGCCAGAACCAGACTTCTCAAATGGTATGCAAATACGTTGCCCTATCTCGAACAAAATCAAAGGATTCTGTTGCAGTAAAGATCACTCACAAAGATGCACCTGGATTACCTGTCGCAAATGGATAGGCTCAAAATATTGGGCCTGATTCAGAGCCGCTCGTAAGCGGCCGCTCGTTCGCTC
Organism: Taudactylus pleione; assembly: GCA_031769625.1. Taxonomy (NCBI): domain Eukaryota; kingdom Metazoa; phylum Chordata; class Amphibia; order Anura; family Myobatrachidae; genus Taudactylus; species Taudactylus pleione. Next base: position 421,242 of record JAUIMM010000245.1, read on the forward strand.
CGAGCGATGTTTGCCCAACTGCGCATGCGTACGGATCGTTATACGCATGCGCGAACCAGTCAGTGCGGTCGAAATTCATGTGCTCGCAAAATAGCGAATGCCTGATAATTTGAGTGACAGAAAGAGGCGTATGTGGGTGGTAACAGGGGAAAGTGCTTGAAAACGGGGAGTGGAGATCCGATCGCAGGCGTGCTTAAAGGTCAAAACGGGCGTTTTATGGGTGTGCATAATTAAAACAGCAGCGTCATTGAGCACGTCACTGGGTTATTTTATAGCCAGAACTGCTCGCAAAATTGTGGTAGCAAAAACCAACCACAAGAATAGCGAGCAGCTCATACCCTGATCGATGTACTCGATTAATCTAATAAATAGCGGACATGACGTAGGATGCGAGCGGCCAGGGGGTGTAGTTTCCCAAAAAACGACCGCAAGTTTTGTTCGCTCGTTCATACCTAGAGGCGTGAACAGACCGCAAAGAGCGAACGGTTCATTTGAATAGCCACCCCTTTTTTTTGAACGAACGACCGCAAATAGCGACCGGCTCTGAATCAGACCCATTGTCTTTACTGAAGTCTTTAAATGAATTTGTAAATTTTTTTTGTCAATCAAATAAAGTTTACTTTGCTTGATATGAGTTTATTCTTAAAAACAAAACAAAAACTAACCGTCAATTTGGATGGGTTTCTACTAGTTATAAAGTAATAATATAATAGTGATGTTATAATAATTATTAGGAATATTCTATGGACACAAACAGGAGAGTACTGGAGCTATTGTTCTCATTTACTATTTTAAAGTAAACCAGTGACACCCGGTTCGGGAAGGGGGTAGTGTGCTCGGCAAACCCACACACCGGCAAAAAGGGGCCATGGCCTCGCAAAATCCCATTTTAGTCACTCCGGAGGTGCAGACTGCCCCTGGGGACCACTCTGTGTGCAGTTCCAGCTCCCTCATTGTGTCAGGAGCCGAATGCTGCAAAGCTGAGTAATATGGGAGCAACGTGTGATGTCATCACTGTGCAGCCTTCCTGCTAGAACTCAGAATTAGAACAGACTGTGCTGGTGCTTCCATGTGGGTGTAGGGTGGGAGCTAATTCACATTCTGCAGTGGGGAATAAAGGGCGTTATATATGATTATATTTTACATTTTGGCACAAGATTACACATCATATCGGTGGGGTTATGAGGAACGTAATAGAAGCTTTCCCAAAAGATATATGCACAATTGTGAGATTTGCTATATATCTACAAAATGGGCACAGTTGGAGGCAGCAGGAGTTAAGATCAATGTAGATTGGGATTTAACATCATTTTCAGGTAATAGATAAGCAGCACACATACATACCATACTTGCCTACATCCTGGCTGCTTCAGGTCGGTGTAGCAGGGGCGGGGCCTGTATAGAGGGGCGTGGCCAGACACATTACCAGCGTTTAGGGGTGGGACTGAGGGCGGAGCCACGCGATTGCGTCATTTAGGCTCCACCCCTCGCTACACAATGCCGATATTTCCGGCATTGCTATGCGGGGGGCGGGGTAATGATGACGCGAATCAGCGCGAATTGCGTCATCAGCCCCTCCGCAGCAGGGGTTTAGCACTACATTGTGGGGGGACTGGAGAAGTCGTGAGCCCTGCCTACTTTTCCGGGGGGCCGGGAGCGGCACCCGATTTTCGGGAGGCTCCCGGCCAAATCGGGAGAGTAGGCATGTATGATACATACATACATACATACAGTGCAAGGCTGCATCTACCCCAGTAAAATCCACCATCCCCAGTGTCTGCCCAGTGACTGTCTTGCAGGAATTCCCCATCGGATGCACTTTATGTTGATCGCATGTTCCCCTGGGACTGACAATCCAAACTGCAATAGCAGAAAGTGCTTCTAATGGGAAGTCAAAATATTGCCATTGTCACTGTATTCACAATAGAACAAGTACATATACAGGGTGGTCCATAAGTGTGGAAACACCCTTATAAAAAGTGTAAAATGAGCAAGGAAATATTAATCCAGTGTTTACAGTACACATATGATATGGGAGTTGTTGTATGCAGCTGTCTGTATAAGGCTCTGACTTGTATAATCACCACAGTGGAGTAGCCACATTTTATAATCATCTGAAGTTTACCTGTAATGTGTTAGTGCACACCTATGGCTCCCTAGCTCCAGAGGGGGTGCGAATTGTGGATTCAGGGGGTGGGGGTCACCAGGGTATGTGCTCCCCCCCCTTTCAGTGTTTTGCACGTTTTGCTTTTTAAAGTACTGTGTATGGGTGCATGGAAAGATCAATCATCCATCCTATGACCCAAATCATGATGTGCCTCCAGTGGCAAACGCAGGATTCTAGAGGGGGGTTTCTGAAATGCCTGATTTTAGAGTAAGTGTGGCCAGTCCATGAAGAGGGTAGAATTAGCATTTAACCAGCTTTAATATGCATCATACAAAGTGTATTGTGTGTCATAATTCCAGCATATACAGGACCAGCTATCACAGTAAGCCATTATATGCAGCAGTAGGGCCATCCTTTCTGAGCAGAATGTTTTTATTTTAGATGTGGGCACTATTCCAGGGCATTGGAGCAAGTCCGGGAGTCTGGGGGAGCAGCAGAAGAACCTAGCACTGCCCTGGACAAATATGTACATATTGGGCTCTATAGCACCACATCCCTAACAGTGAATGCTTTCCAGATATCCAATTTGGTGCACAGGTTATTTATTACTGGCTGAAGGCCCCCATACATCAGAGATGGATTGCAGCAATCGTGCAATTTGCAATCGATTGTGTATAAAAATCAGCAATGTATGGGCTTCACAGATCGCAGATTGCAATCAAAAAGTGATTGGAATTGTTTAATCAGATTGTCCAACATGTTGGATTTCACAGATCGATTGGGGCTGCAGATTGCTAGTGTATGGACATGGGGCCTGATTCAGAGCCGCTCGTAAGCGGCCGCTCGTTCGTTCCGAGCGATGTTTGCTCAACTGCGCATGCGTACGGATCGTAATACGCATGCGCGAACCAGTCAGTGCGGCCAAAAAATCGTTTGTTCGCTAAATAGCGAATGCCTGCTATTTTGAGTGACATGAGGAGGCGTATGTGGGTGGTAACAGGGGAAGGTGCTTGAAAACGGGGAGTGGAGATCCGAACGCAGGTGTGCTTAAAGGTCAAAACGGGCGTTTTATGGGTGTGCATAATTAATACAGCAGCGTCATTGACCACGTCACTGGGTTATTTTATAGTCAGAACTGCTCGCATGATTGCGGTAGGAAAAACCAACCACAAGAATAGCGAGCAGTTCATACAGTGGTCGATGTACTCGATTAATCCAATAAATAGCGGACATGACGTAGGATGCGAGCGACCAGGGGGCGTAGTTTCCCAAAAAACGACCGCAAGTTTTGTTCGCTCGTTCAGACATAGAGACGTGAACAGACCACAAAGAGCGAACGGTTCATTTGAATAGCCACCTCTTTTTTCTGAACGAGCGAGCGCAAATAGCGACCGGCTCTGAATCAGGCCCATGATCAGCAGATTTGCAGACCGTTTCCAGCAAAATGATGGGCCTTTCAAGATTGCCAGATCTGCGTTTGCTGCAATCGATCTGCAAATCACTGAAAAAGATCTGTAATGTATGGGCGCAGATTGCTCGATTGGGAAATCCTAAGATCGGGCAATAAATCTTCAAATTGTTCAATTGTGGTTTTCAGATTGCTGATGTATGGGGGCATGTTAGAAGATCCACAGGTGGTGCTAATTATTTCATTTGTGATACTGAAAAGAACATGCAGCTCTAGTAAAATTCTATTCTACTATTTCTATTGTGGTCATGCTGTGGGCTGGGGAGGGGGGTTTCCAGGCAGATGGAAACCCCCCCTGCGTTTGCCTATGTGTGTCTCACACCCTGCTTCATCTCTGCATCCTCCCAGTGCCACACTGGTTCCAGTGCATGTGGCTGCAGAGCTGCCAGGGAGACAGCAGGTCAAACAATGCTAGGGATCATGAATCTGCAAGGGCTGACCTGGGAGCTGACACTCTATTTGGAGAGCCAAGTGTCTGTGCAGCTCTGGGGTGGGCTTACCCTTGGTGCAGTTCTGGTTTCACTTATGCCTGCTGCTTCCTACGTGCCTACACCAAGATGAGAAAATATACATGGATGGGGGTGAGATTTCCCACATGGAAATATTATTCCACTTCAAAGTAGAGATGTGTGGTTCAGTTTTACTCGGTTTATATTTGGATATGTTCAGAACTCAAAAATGGCATCTCATTGGCTATTGGCTATCACGTGTTTTGTATAGCCAATAAAATAAATAAATCAGAACTAATCCGAACGTGCAATAATTTTGTCGAAAAGAACCGAGTAGAACCGAACCCACACATCTCTACTTCAAAGCACTTCAAAGATGGTAATACCCAGGTGTCTGGCGTAGCGCGTTCTGGGAGACCATCCACTGCGGTTACAGATGTCAACATTGCCAAAGCTGCGGAGATGTTGCAAATTGACAGAAGGTTAACTTTACTCAAACTTTCAGCTTTACTTGGCATCTTATTCGAACGGGTTCAGCATATTGTGACAAAGGAACTGGAAATGCATCACGTGTGTGCCAGCTGGGTACCCAGAAGAGCAGATGCGACAAATTGTGCAAGAACACCGTTCGAATGTCAGAGAGGATACCCAATTTCTTGACATTGATTGTGACGTGTGACTAATCGTGGATTCGTCATTATGAGCCGGAATCCAAATAACAGTCCAGTGTATGGAAACACGCGTATTTGCCTCCGCGCAATAAATTCTGTGTGATTCCTTCAGCGTGTAAAGTCATGCTTCTGCTGCTCTGTGATGCGCACGGGATGATCCTACAGCACTGGGTTCCCCGTGGACAGACAATTAATGGTGACTACTATGCAAACGTTCTGAAAACCCATTTGCATGGAGCCATGAGGAAGAAAAGACCACATTTGCTGAAGAAATGGGTTTTTGCTCCAAGACAATGCCCAACCACATGTTGCTGCTGTAGCATTGCCAGCACTGACTGAAATTAAAGGGACAGCACTGGAACGCCCTCCATATAGCCCAGACTTAGCGCCCAGTGATTTCTGAGCATTCCCAACCCTGAAAAAAAACTGCGTGGAAAGAAGTTCTCAAGAGATGATGAAGTGAAAGATGCCACAGCTGCAACACTAACAGTGATGTCACAAAACAGTCTCCTGCACGTCTCTGAATCATTGTTGAAACGCTGCAAAAAATGTATTGAATGTGAAGGACGCTACTCTGAAAAAGAAAAATGTTCAGATCCTGATTCTGAATAAAAACATTAGTGTCATTACTTTTCAATCATCCCTCGTACATGAGAGAGGCAAAGAATGCCCGTCAGCGGGTATGTGAGCGGCACAGAGTGTGTCATCATGTATGTGAGAGAGATACAGAGTGTGTCAGCATATATGTGTGAGGCACAGAGTGTGCGTAAGCTTGTGTATATGAGACAGAGGGGCTAGATGTATCAAGCCTTGGAAAGAGATAAAGTGGAGAGAGTGGGGTATATGTACTAAGCATTGGAGAGAGATAGAAGGGTCTATTTACTAAGCCATGAATGGAGATAAAGTTCATGGAGATAAAGTACCAACTAACCAGCTCCTAACTGTCATTTTTCAAACACAGCCTGCAAAATGACAGTTACGAGCTGATTGGTTGATGACCCTGGGTCATCAACTGTGTGGCTAAACTAGACTCAGTGTTCAGGCTAAGGAACCAGCTTTGTCTGTACATGAGCAGTTTAATATTTTCTCTGCTGAAGTAAAAAACTGAACTGATACTAGGGGGTAAATTTACTAAGATGGGAGTTCTATTTAAGAAGTGATGTTGCCCATAGCAACGAATCAGATTCTACTTCTTATTTATCTAGCACCTTCTAGAATCTTATTGATTGCTATGGGCAATATCACTTCTTAATAGAACTTCCATCTTAGTAAATGTACCCCTAGTAATTACAACACGTTGAGTCTATGTATAGCAGCCATGCACAACTTGCTGTATATTATTTTAATGGCGCTCCACACATTATTTAGGTTATGATACATACAATAAACATAAAAAAACTTTCTAATTCTGATGTCACAGAATGAGGGAGATGTACTAATCCTTGGAGAGAGATAAAGTACCAACATATCAGCTCCTAACTTTACAGGCCGTGCTTGAAAAATAACAGTTAGGAGGTGATTGGTTGGTACTTTATCTCTCGCCACTTTATCTCTCTCCAAGGCTTTGTACATCTACCCCAGAGAGAGCAATTCTTCTCTAACAGCATCAGGACTGCATCTGCTTGATGGCACGACTATTAACCCTGCAGCAGAGGGAGCCAAATGGAGATAGTATAGTGGCAGTGCAGGAGGGTGTGTTGCTATAGGGTAGTGATGGTATTGCTGTAGAGAGGAGGAAATGTATTGCTAGGAAACGTGTTGCTACATGTGATTTCTAAATCTATACCTTATGTTAAGTGATTTATTTAATTCAAAGTTACTATAGTTACAGAATATTTTTTAAACAAATTGAACAGTGCTGTTTTCAAAAGAATAAATAAGAAACACCAGTAAGCAACAACAATACAAATATTGAGACATTTTGACTGTGCTTATAAACAAAATATATAACAAGTTTATTAAAAGGTAACACAAAATAAAAGCAAAAACAAGTGTACAGTAAGGGGGATATTTACTAAAGTGCAGATTTCTAGAAGTGGAGATGTTGCCCATAGCAACCAATCAGATTTAACTTTTATCTTGCACCTTCTAGAAGATAATATAGAATAGTTGTACCCACAGTATAGAACCTTATTTATTTTGTAAACATAATAACACAATTTGGACAAAATTGAATCACTTTGAATTGCATATGATGAAACCCCAAATAATTGTGCAATTCCAATAAGCATATCCATTGCATCAATTCAGATGAGATAGAAAGTCCTCAAAATATAGTGATGGTGTCTCAACTATACTGATGTTGGAATGTCCAAAAATGTTGGGAACATCTATAAAATACTTTAAATGAATCTAGCAAATGATCAAACCATAATGTGAGGAGCTGCACCTGCAGTACTGGGGGAGGCACAACAGCGGAGGAACAAGGGGAGGGAGCTGCACCTGCAGTACTGGGGGAGGCACGACAGCGGAGGAAAAAGGGGAGGGAGTTGCAAAGATTCCTTTTGTCACTTGCAAAACAGAGGAAGCCTTCGGCTAATGCTGCCTGAAGATGGTGTAAGTTTAAAAGGGCTTCATCCAAAAAAAAAATATCACAGTTTGAAAACTGGAAAATTCAGGCTGATCGCATTTCCCATTACAGGATTGTTAATTTTTGGGCATGGAGGAGATTTTTGACAAAACTCCTCCAAAAGCCCTTTTGATACATTGAAGTGAAACTAAAATAATGTGAAAATATTGTAAAATAATCAATTTTCACATTATTTTAGTAAAAAAAATTCTAAGCAATTGTTTAAACCCAAATTTTTTCAAGGGTTTAACACTACAAACAGTGGGGGTCATTCAGACCCGCTCGCGAGCAAAGGACGCTCGCAAGAGGGTCGATATTGTGCGAATGCGCATGCGCACGACAGAGGGAGCTCCATCGTGCGCATGCGCGAGACCCGGCGAGCGACGAGGAATACGTCGCTTGGGGTCTCGCACCAAAGGGGGCGTGCTGTCGATGGTGAGTGACAGCACGCCCCCTTTGGTGGGCGTGCCGGGGGCGTGGCTGCCACCGTCTGAAGCCGGCCCCACTGACATCAGTAATGATGTCAGTGGGAGTGATTTTGGATCTGATAGAGCCAAAATCACTCCTGGGCTTGCGGCAGCGAGACCCTACCGCAGGGTCTCGTCGCAAGCCTGATGGTCGTGATGGTCTTGACCATCGCGACCATCTTTTTGGCCGCTCGCATATGCTGTGGGTGGTCACCCACAGCTATGCGAGCGGCCAGGAGGCCGCTCCATTTTCAGGGAGGAGGGCACTGATTCAGAGTGAGCGCGCTGGTCAGAGCGTTCGGCTCTGAATCAGGCCCAGTATCTTTATCAGTGCTGGGGAAGCATTTCTTTGCAGAGGGTTTCTTAATCCCTAACCTCCATGCTACTTTCTTCTGGATCTTTTCCAATATTTAACCACAAATGTATTTCCTGTGGTTAAATCGGCTGTGGCTTTGTGATGTGTCACACACAAACAAGCTTAAGAGAAAATACATTTCATAGTATACAGGGAAGTTGTCCATGATGTCTAGAGAGAGTCGTGGGTGTTACATGTTTCTCAGTGAACAATTTTGTTCCTGGCAATGTTTTTTGAAACTTTCGTATAAATACATACTCAGAACCACTTATTTTCTGTAGTTACAGGACAGTAGTTATTAGAGTTGTTCTCGACTTATTTTGGCTTGTGACAAATCTGATGACACACATGCAAAATAATGACTTGATCTTTGTGATCACACCACTGGCTTACATTGTAATAAACATTTTTTTTTCAGTCAATATATGTTTAGAAACCAAAGTCAATTACCGTTACTTCTTGTGCAACAGATATATAGTTCTCACCTAACATATAATGTATATAAAAACTATTCACCACCTGACCCATTTTTATTTTATTTCTTTACATCTAGTGGTAGAACAAGAGAGTGGTGGCCCATATACTAGGGAGAGGTGTCAGCACAACCCCCCACCCCCACTTTCATCCTGGCCCTCTTTTAGATGGCAATACTTACCTTAGTCTGTAACAGCAGGTAGCTGCTCCATGCTAGCTTTACAGTCCTGTGTGTCCACCGTAATGATGTCATCTCACAGGACCATTAGCTCCATGGCATCAGTTGCACAGGATCAGTATTGGGATGAACCAGGTTAGCGACTGTCAGGAATCCTGAGGTCACTGGTATGTAGGTTCCAGTCTGTGCTGTAGCAGCAGGTCCCTGAGTCCCAAGTGTGGTGCACCTGCGGAACCACCAGTAGTTCTGTCACAGTTTACATCACAGAACTATGGTGGATATATTTGGAGAATTATTATCACTGATCTACACAAAATATTCTGTAATGTCAGATATAAAAAGATTTCTAAAGTTTCTAAATTACTTACACAGAAATAAATAGACAATCATTTTTTACTTCATTATTCACAGCGTTTGCTACGATCTGCCCCCTTAAACCTGGTGCAATAAGTTGTCTTCAGAGGTCTCACAATTAATTGGAGTCCAGGTTTAAATAATTAAGTGTTTCAATTAATTTAAAAGCAATAAATACAGCTGCTTCTAAACTGGTCCCACGGTTAGTTGGTGCACTTCGAGTGCAATATTCACAAAGATTCATCAAGAAGATCAAAGAACATTCAAAGAAAACTATTAAAAAGCACCAATCAGGGGAAGGATATAAAAAGAATTCAAAGACATTTCATATCCTGGAACTCTGTCAACTTAATGGAAAGAATATTATACAGTTGTGAATTTGGCTAGGCTAGGGCATCCTTCAAAACTGAGAATCTCAAGGGTACTTATTAAGGAGTCCACCAAAAGGTATATGAAACCGTTTCTGTCTTCTATGGCCAATATAGGAAAAACTGTATGGGGGGAATGTACTAAGCCTTGGAGAGAAATAAAGTGGAGAAAGATAAAGTACCAACCAATCAGCTCCTAACTGCAATGTTACAGGCTGTGTTTGTAAAATGACAGTTATGAGCTGATTGTATGGTACTGTATCTCTCTCCACTTTATCTCTCTCCTAGGCAAATTACATCTCCCCCTATATGAGATAACAATATTTTGGGCACTTCCAAAAATTTGCACTTATAGGTGGGTAATGAAACAAATTCACTGTAAGTTCATGTGAAATCACACATCGGGGGCGATTCAATTTAACGTGATGTGAATAGTGCCAGGAAGGACCCCCTGTAGCTATTCAGTAGTCCCCATCACACCCTGCACTTAGTCGGGAGATGCCGGTTACCGCACCTGTTTAGACATGGTAACCAGCATTCTCTAACTAAAGTGCCGGCATCAATTCTGTCAGCGCCGCACTAAGCCGTAAAGCAGCATTGCAGTCAGTACTTTAGTGAATTTCTGCTCACACCCTCCTGTGAATAGCTCTGGGAACAAGGTTTCTTGGCACCCTAGACATAGCTGCAGCCTAGTGCCCCAACCGCCTCCCTCCCCATTCCTGTCCCCCCACATCACACACACCAGCCTCTTTAGTTGTAAGGGTCCAAAGTGCAGATGACTGTGCACAGATGCTTTTGCACATGCTCATTTTCTTAGCATACACAGTGTAAATGCACACAACATATGCTGGAGAAACAGGTGTACATTCAGCACTGCATCAGCACCATAGTTCATACTGAATATTAGATTGATCATGATGATTCATCCAATATTCAATACAGCTTCTGTAATTATACTAATTCCACATAGAGAGACCCGTATTCAATTAGAGACGAAAAGTCGGAAAGTTTTCGCCTGTCCGACTTTCCGCCTCATTCGCCTGTTTCAGAGACGAATTCATTCCGTGCGCGTCCCTGCTTTTCACCTAATTCAATTGCAAAACAGGCGAAAACGGAAATAGGTGAATGCGGAACAGGCAAAAAGTACTGAAAGAATTGGGGAAATCAGTCTGTACCCCAGAAAAAGATGCTCTAACATAGGGAATCAATATAGATGTGTACTAATTGCCCTAATAAAGCTATTTTGGGTACTTAAGTTGTGTAAATTGCTTGCTATTAGCGTCTTTGCATGGTGGTGAAGAATGGAATAAAGAAAGATTTTTGGTGAAAATAAGTAGTCCAGTCAAATTTGGGGTGCCTGAAAATGGGTGCAAGCATATTTTTATGTCTTTAAAGTGAACTTTTTAAAAACGTGAAAAATTCACCTGCTGCATGCACCTGCAATCCCAAAACACCTGACCCATCCTTGTAGCCCCCAAGAAGCCTATTTCACTAGTTTTTGTGCTTGTCCCCCCACTTTTAAAATTTTTCACCCCAAAAATGACGTCTTTTTTTGGGGTGTCCTTAGGTTTTTCTTTGTTGTTGTTTTTTTTTGCAGATTTGTCCTTTCCCACGTTTGCACCTCAAAGTAAAGATTTAGCATTTCTTTTCACCTGCTATTCTTTGGAGAAACTTTTTTGTTGAATTCAATGCGTCGAGTTTCCGCTTAGGCAAAATCATCATGGAATTGAATACGGCCCGATGTGTGAGCTGCCCCAGAAAGTGTCTGACTGTAGTTTGGGCTGAGTATAACACAAATGTTTATAAATACCTCAGGTCACCTGAGTACTTTCAAAGAGGGGGAGAGGGGAAGAGGACGGACACTGCTACCTGCATGCAATGCTGAACCAGCCAGGCATGGTCTACATGAATAAAAGAGCAGGGAAAAGAAGCTGTCTATATAATCCGCTTCTGCTGTCAGTACTAAGTAGCAAAATGATGTCTTCCTTAATTTTTGTGCTGGTGACTTCAGTCACCTCACCGGCGCCCCTCAGGAGCTCGCGCCCTTAAGCAGCTGCCTAATGGTTGCACCGGCCCTGTCCTTCCCGGTGCTATTCACATCGTGTTGAACTGAATCGCCCACATAGAGTTTGTCAAAAGCATGTGGGAGACCCACATGCCAAATGGAGAAAGGTTCTATGGTCTATTCAGACCAAGGTTTAACGTTTGGTGTCAATTCTAGGAGTTATGTTTGACACTCCAATAGCTGACATCATCTGTAAGTGGCTGTAGTCATTATAGCCTATGGACTACATTACCACAAATGCACAGTAGCAGTGCCGTGTCTGAGCCAGGAAGTAAAGTGATCGTATAAGCGATCACTTCTTAATGATCACCGGGACGCCCATGTCCCAATGACAGCACCTTCATTTTCAGGGGCAGACTAGTTATTTTGGGCCCGTCTTATTTTCGGTCCAAGTCTGCTCCCATCCTGCTATACTCACCTTCCGTCACCAGCAGTGGGAGCCATTGGAGCGCTCCTAATGCACATGACAGAGCTGTCACTTTTATAATTGATATCCTGATCAATGACTGCACATCAAAACATTTCAGAAATAACAATGCACTGCAAAGTACGCAGATTCTCTATTAAGAACTTTATTAGGCTGCAATATAAAATGATATGATATGAAATGACTGTGATGCAGTCAGTAGCGTCCCTCCCCGCTATTACACACGGTGCGGGGAGGGTATTAGTGCGCGTGGCTCCGGCGTGCACCAGGAGAAATTGGCGTGGCTTCATGGAAGGGGCATGGCCTCGCCGCCCGAGCCCTGTAACAACTGGGGAGCTCTGGTGGAGGGGTGGCCCCGGAGTTGCGGACTGCACCCGGGGACCACCCTGCGGGCAGTGCCGGCTCCCTCACTTTGTCAGGAGCCGAGTACTGCACGTAATGTTACAGTGCAGCACCCGGCTCCTTTCACTGAGGGGGAGTCGGCACTTTGGTGTCACCCCTCGGCAGCCCGCACCCCCCACACCCACCTTGTGACGCCATTGGTTGCAGTGCCTACTGTCTATCAAACACTGCATAGACAGGACTGTATTTTTTTATACCAAAGGCTATATTATCTCTAAAACCCACTCTACAGAACTGGTAGACATTATATAACATATACAGTGACAGGGCCGGCTCTACCATTAGACAGCTTTAGGCAGCTGCCTAGGGCGTCGGGATCTGGGGGGGGGGGGTCGCCCTTGAGTCTGACTTTCACAAAATTAAGGTTGTCTTTGAGAGATGAATCCTTGTTGACGCTACCGGCACACTTTCACCTGAGGGGCTGGAAAGTAGGTATTGGTGTGTGCGTGTGCCGGAGTTGAGAAACCTTGCACCTGCCCTGTACAGTGGTTCAGTTTATGGTGAAAAGATGTGGTTTTTCCTGTTTTGCCAACATTACCCATTACATAATTGTGGTCTGACCCTAATTTTCAAGGACAAAGATTACACCACATACTGTAACTATCTTTTACTCTTTATGTGTTGCTAATATAAATGTGTAGATTATATAAGTTTGCATAATGAAAACAGTGCATACCATAGAAGTACATGATCTGAGACACTATGGGCTCAATCCAGTTGTCTGTGCTAATCTCGCGGGTGTGAGTCATCGCGACAACAGCCGCACTTGATGGCAGTCCAAACTCGCACAAAAGTGCTTGCAGCTCTGCAGGGCTCCGAGCAAAAATGTGCACAATCGGGCTTCACAAACAATTGGTTTGACCACTATAATTCACTAGTGCTAGTGTGGATTTGGCTTTCCTCCTCGGTTCACATATGGTATCACCGAAAATATTTCATAGGCTGCATATGAATGAATCGAGTTTAGAAGAACACTGTTGGAGTATCATTACAATGGGGATATATGGCCCCTTCTTTTTGTGCTGACAATTACCAGTGATAGATAATAATAATAATTATAATAATAATAATGATAATATGTGCAAATTTAAATAATTAATAATGTGTTAATGCCATACTGTAGACTGGCATCTTGTTCCAAATGGTATAAACATTCCAGGAATGCTGTGTTTTATATTTATAGTTTTGTAGTGTTTTATGGTCATGGATAAATTAAAGTGATTATATGTTTTCTAATTCACATTTTTAATAATATTTGTATTCTTCATAAAACATCACTTTATTCAACAATTAAGCTGCAATCATTGTATTCCACATTAATTTCAACGTTATCTTTCTAACAAATGTTCTGTTTGTATATTAATGAAAAATTATGTAATTATAATTTCTTGAAACATTTTTCTAGTAGCATTAATTTAAATGCATATAATGTGGAACTCCTAATATAATCTTTTAAACAGTAATTACAATCATATGTTTGTTAATTAAACTACTATAGTATCCAGTATTGCTATAATGTTAAATTACGATTTATGTAAACTTAATCTTTCTTTATAAGTCCCCTGTTTATAATTATTATATTTGTTATTAACCAGAACAGGTGTTATTAGACTCTTGGAGATGTTCAGAGATGTGTATAATAAGTTTCCTACAAAAAATTGTTATTCATTTTAACTTTTTGTACTTTGTTACGTAGCTGTAAGCAGGGCTGCCATCAGGGGTATGTGGCACACCTGTATGGGGGCCGGGCTGGCAGGAGGCACAGCAGCACCGATGACCATGACCACTGACTACTATTGATCTTGTGAATCAGAAACAGTTTGTGGCTGGGGCAGGATCATAAGTGCTTGCAGGGCTGGATTGAGATGGAGGTACATGCCCGGGCCCTCCTCTCTGCTTCCATACTAGCTGTGCTTCTCCTGTGCCCCTAAAATACTTGTGTTTATGTCCCTGATAGTCCTCCTGTTTCATTGGTAACTCTCCCCATAATTTCTGATGGTGGCCCTGTTTTATAAGACAATTGCTGTGTGCTAATAAATATGAATTTCTGTCACATTGGATTCAAGTACTCACTATGTTTTTGGAACAACCTTTAATATGATAATTAATGATTCTACACATAATCAGAGTATTATTTAAACATGCACTTATCACTGGTTATTCCCTTGTCTTATGTATTGTTCTAAAAGACAATTATACAAATTATTGAATTGAACTTGGATATCCTTATGCTGGGAATCCACTATACAATTATCTGTCAGATATCTGTCCAATCTGGCTGGTTGAAATTAAAATCTGGTAATGTATGTGAGCAAATGACAATTGACGATTTGCTCACAAACACTGGAAAATAGCCAAAAACGGTCATTCAGACAAATTGGTTAAAACACACAAATTTAACCAATTTGAACAATTGTTTTTTGTCCGTTTCCAGTGTTTAAAACCATATGATCGACTGTCATTTGCTCCCATACATTACCAGGTTTTCATTCCAACCAGCCAGATTGGACAGATGTCTGACAGATAATTGTATAGTGTATGTCCAGCATACGACACAGTAATTCAGTTAAGTTTAAGGTGTTTTTTTTTTTGCCAAAGTAAATGAATGACGAAATGTCAACAGAGTTGTGCAAGCAATATTCATAGGAAGTTGGAACAGTGTAATTTCACATATCATTAGTGCCATACATGTAAATTTATATATTTTGGGAATAACACACAGCAGTACAATGACAGACAGAGTAGGTAGGACGAGGGCATGGGGCAAGGGCAAGCAAAGTCGCTGTATATTGTAATTCAAGCGGTTGTAATTTGCAGTGATTGGAAGCCTTTCAGCACTCGTGATCCTGTACCCAACATAAGGATGAGAATACAGTAACAGAGTCATTGAAGGGGACTTGGAGACAACACAGACTATGGAGTCTATTTACTAAGCTGTGTTAGGAGATAAAGTGAACGGATATAAGGTGCCAGCCAATCAGCTCCTAACTGTCATTTTTCAAACACAGCCTGTGAGATGGCAGTTAGGAGCTGATTGGCTGGTACCTTATCACTTTTCACTTTATCTCCTAATACAGATTAGTAAATAGACCCCAAGGAGTATAGAGAGCATAGAAATGCTATTGAAGAACAAGAGGAAGGAAGGCCTTGCTCATATGAGCTTACATACTTAGGGAAGGGGTGAACAGGTGGAGAGTGAACTGGGAAGAGGGCAGGTTAACACTGTAGACCAGTGGTTCTCAAACACAGGGCCTGATTCAGAGCCGGACGCTATTTGCGCTCGCTCGTTCAGAAAAAGGGGCCGGCTATTTAAATGAACCATTCGCTCTTTGCGGTCTGTTCACGCCTCTATGTCTGAACGAGCGAACAAAACATGCGAACGTAATTTTGAAAAAAACGCCCCCCTGGCTGCTCGCATCATACGTCATGTCCGCTATTTATTAGATTAATCAAGTACATCGAAAGGCGTCTGAACTGCTCGCTATTCTTGTGGTTGGTTTTTCCTACCACAATCATGCGAGCAGTTCTGACTATAAAACAACCAAGTGACATGGTCAATGACGCTGCTTTGTTAATTATGCACACCCTTAAAACGCCCGTTTTGACCTTTAAGCACGCCTGCGTTCGGATCTCCACTCCCCGCTTTCAAGCACCTTCCCCTGTTACCACCCACAAACGCCTCATTCTGTCACTCAAAATAGCAGGCATTCGCTATTTAGCGAGCACACGATTTTCGGCCGCACTGACTGGTTCGCGCATGCGTATTAAAATCCGTACGCATGCGCAGTTGTGTGAACATCGGTAGGAATGAACGAGCGGCCGCTTACGAGCGGCTCTGAATCAGGCCCACAGTCCTCAGGACCCCACATAGTTCACATTTTCCAGGTCATCCAGCAGGTGCACAGGTGCATTCATTACTCACTGACACATTAGATCCACAGGTGGAGCTAATTATTTCACTTTTGAATCTGTTAAGAAAACATGCACTGTTTGGGTCCTGAGGGCCGAGTTTGAGAACCTGTGGTGTAGCGGTAGGTGGATATTAAGGAGGAGAGATGATGAGCTTTAATAAAAACATGTTTTAGTGCATGTTTGACAGTGAGAAAACTAGTAGAGAGTCTTCATAGTTGAACCCTGTGATTAATTTCCCCCAATTGTATTCCATATAATGATTAAATTGCAAAATTCAGGGCCAGATTAAGGAGGGGGCAACAGGGAAGGCTACCCTGGGGCTCCTACAGAGGGTCAGTCTTACCATGCAATTGGCGAGAACAGGTGCCCGACGGCACCTGTTCTCGGACTGGGGCTGCCTGGCTGCATTCTGCATGCACAGAGAATATAGAGCAGAGCGGCTACAGAGTCGGTTGTTGCTAGATCCAAGTTGGAGAATGGACCTCTGACGTCACAATCACGTGACCACTGCAGCAGGGCCAGTACGCTACCAGTGTTACCATCCACATGGGCATGATCGCAACCAATTTATACGGTTTCGACAGTCCACCCTTTGATAACAATTATACGCTATCACCATACGCAAGCAACAATTAATAATTGGTTATCTGATTAGCTATACTATAAGACATTAGTTAATGTTATTGTTATGGGATGGCATGAGTTGTTAATTTACCCATCAATGAAGCGCTCTTGGGGGAAGGGACATAAAACTAGCTTTATGTGCACACCACATGCCAGACTGAAGAGGTCGTGACCATATGTTAGATGTGGGAATGCACCTAACCCATAAGGATAATTTTGAATTGTTTAGAGACTTCATTTTAAGATGTTTTGAAATAGCATTAATAACACTTTTATGCACTGCTAAACAAATCCAAATCACATCATTACAAGGTACGTGTTCTTATGGGACTTCTACTATCATTTGGATCTTATTTCATGTGGACACTGTATTATAAAGTATTGTTCAATGTTCTTAACGATATGACTCCGTGTGGTCATTTGAATCATTGAATAATGCGCCCCTGGGGGCATAAAGTAGCCCCTCGTACGCATACCACGTGGACTCTAAGTCGAGGACCAATGGGGAGCTAGTGTGGGAAAGCACCACTCCATGGAGAGGACAACCTTGGAAGAAAGGGGAGATGAAGACTACATTTAAACTAGGGTGTTCTAAAGAAACATTGACAATATTTTATTATACATGGCAATATGCAAGCAAACATTAGATCGTACTCTCTGATTCAGGGTTATAATGTAGGGTATTAGTTACATTAGTATTCACAGCATCATGGGTAACTACCATCATTATTTCATTTTCCTGGTTTCCATTGGAACAACCTTTTGCACACTTCATAGCCGCTGGAACACATCTGATACATATGCCAATTATTAGGATGACCACCAACACTAGGATCAGGAGTTTCCCTATACTCGCAATCAGTCCTTGGACCCACTCTCCTAGACCCGAGAACCATTTCATAGGGTTCAACCAGGAGAACCACTATTCGACCTGTTCCTCCACTTCAGCGATTGAAGCATTATGGTTCTTCCGAAATTCCCATTCCAACTGCAGAATTTCATCCATTTTCTGGTCTATCACATCCTTGGGGTCACTAGTGCTATTGGTGATATAAGTACAACATTTAACACCAAACTGGGTGGCTAGGGTTACGCAATACCCTCCAGTGACAGCAGTTAAATAATTCAACACTAAACGATGTTGGACCAGCTCTTTCTTGTACACTTGCAACTCCTTACCAGTGTACCTAAAGGTGTCATCATATAGCTCGGTGATATTATCTATTAATTTTGCGAGATCTTGAATATACCTAAAATTTAGAGATCCCCGAGCAATCCTGGTGGGATCAAGCGCAACTAAAATCTGTAAGCCAGTCGTCTCACTTATCATTTGAGTGGCTTTATGCACATCACCAGGAATCATGTTTCTCTTATTTCTGTGTTCATAATGCGTATGAAGGTATGGAGAAGGTATGTTCCTATGGACATCAATCATTTCATTATGTGCAAGAGTCATGACTTCAGGGAGTACCTTTCCCAAATAGCATAGTCCACTGGAACTTGGAGAGAGCCATTTATACGCTTTTCTACCACAAATATAATATACATCATCTGGGAGGATGAATGGGATGGAATGTTTCATGATACCGGTACACATCTTTTCTATGAATGATCCCATCCCTATCTCCTCCATTTGGCTAATACAAGTATCAGGTTGTATGATCTTCGCACAGTACCCGGGTGGTACTCGTCCAACCATCACTTTAACATTACTCTGCGTATACCTGTACCTATAGAATTTCCCACTTGTAACAATGTTGTATAAAAGTGCTGAGTCTATGGATACATTATCGGCTCTCAGTGAGAAGGTCATTGTCTGATTAATTCCTGTGACTTCCCAATTCCCAGGTTTGTTGGGATTGGTGAAGTGGAAACATAACAGGGATTTATCTACTTGATATTGGTGGAGCTTCAAATTAGGGGAATCGGATATGTTAAATTTTCTGTCCACCGGTTTGCCTCCCTGTAAGTCAATGACTTCAGAGACCTTTCAGGGAATGGGACTAACCCTACATTATGCTGTCCTTGAGGAACCTGGGAGCATACCCAACATTCGGTTTGGTTCAAAACCTTGCCTACTAGGGAATGGTAGTCCTCTTAACGGATGCTCGCCCAAGTATAAATTACTCTGGGTCTGACATTGTAGGATGCATTTATCATTAACTACAGGCCCACAATTTGCGCATATACAATACTCTTCAGACAATAAACCTTCACACTGCCTCCGAGATTCCAAGAGAGCAGATCTTTTAACCATTACAGTGCTAATATTGGTCAGGTACTGGCCTTGTTTTTGCAGCTCTTTCTCTCCCAGCTCCTCTCCACCGACACCACTGCCGATCTCTCTCTCCATCCTCCGACTACCAGCACAGAACCAGGACATCCCGGACGAGCCCCCATTTATTGATACCGTTTGAACAGCATCGATATTAGAGAGATTTGATTGCACAGACCAGATTGCCCATACCTCCCATTTCAATATAAAATAACTTTGTCACACAGAAACAGTTTGCGGTTACAACACACATAAAGGTACTATATTGTCAAAAGGGTATAATCAGCCTTAATCTATACAATGCAGCTATATACAGGATAAAGACAAAGATACAATTACCAACACTTCGCCATGCGGTCTGGATCCTAGACTAATCAGCTGTCCATCAGGATTGCTGTGTGTTTCTTTAGGGTCAGGCAGGGAGGAAGGTAGCAAAGGAAAGGGAAGGGATCCAGACTGCATGGCAATTTATAGGTGTACAATTACCTTTGAACATAAGCTGAATACTCAGAGGGGTTCCCTATTGGCCCTTTATTACTGAGTCACAATGGTTGTTGCTATTCATTTGTTAGTAAATGGTTGACGTCACTGGAGGTTGAACTGTTAAAAAAATCCCTTTGTAATAACATTTGGCATGCAAATCTACAGGGGAGGTGTACAGTGATTTATACAGTATAGAGTATAATTCTTGGCAGGTCTTCATAACTCGATAGTGATCCCTTCCATTTCATTCTGTTGGTTTCATATTCCTGTTGAGACAGAGGGAAATCGGTAGATACTACTCATGACCCATTTATCTTATTCCTAATCCCAGATATCATATAACTGCTATTTAACATGTAACATTCACTGTATACCTTTAAAACACATAGCATTGTGCGTATCTCAGTCAGTTTAGGGTTAAATGGGATATAAGTTTATTGTAAGGAAAGGCTGCTGTCCGTCGGGGTAAGGTTTCCGACAATAATACTTAAAAGCTGGCTATGCGATTGAAACGCAAAACAGTATTTAAACAGTATTGCTGTACTAACTTTATGTGTTTATGTAATGTAAAAATGGCGCTTAACTGTTGTGAGCACAGAAGCATGGCTCGCCATTCACAATATGACGAGTTGCGGGGGCATGGGATGCGTGTGCATGTATAGCGAGCATGTGCAATTGCACGTGTGCAAGTGCGTGCGCAAATGCGGCGGGAGCCTGTGTTCGCATAAGATGGCCGTGGACGATCAAATCATCCAATGGATGTCGTGTTGCGATTCGTGCGCAATTAAGCGATCACAACCAATTTATACGGTTTCGACAGTATAGAGGGGGAATATAAACCTGTGGCGAGCGAAGCAAGCCACTGTGCCTGAAGCGTGGCAAGGGGACACTTTTGGCCCCTGTTCTGAACCTTGCCCCTCCCCCTTTTGCTGCGGGTCACTTGGTTGTGATGTCAGAAGTCCTTTACAGAACCTCATTGAAAAACTAACCCTACAGAGTCCAATCACCAGCATCACGTAACATCTGGGAACTCTGGATGCTGTTCTGTGCTGTATACTCTCTGCATGCAGAATATGCAGCAGCGGCTGACAGTAAATGCAGATCAACACAGGTTTTTTTCTGTGTGAAGGGTCAACCTGGGTCAAAAATGCCGGGTCTCCGACCCTGGTAAGAAGCAGGATTGGAGACCTGGCATTTTCGACCTGGGTTGACCCTTTCTCACAGAAAAAAACCCGTGTTGATCTGCAAATTTCATTTTCTGAGTGAAAGGGGTATTATACATTTTCATGCGTACAGCAGAAAGCAGCAGAAAAGTTAACACAATAAATTGCAAAGCATCTTATTATAAATATTGCATTGATTTTCATTTTAGCACATTGATGTTTAAATAGGTTATATGAAGATCTATTGTTGTAATGGGAATTGTTGTATTGTTGGTCAACTTCTCCTATTTTGTTAGCTGAAGTTCTGTAAAAATTAAAAAGAACAACACAGTCAAATTGCTAGTAACAGGGAATAATGAGTCTGGTTTAGGAGTGAAACTTTATTGGAGAACTGCAGAAATCATGAGTCAAGTACACCCAGCCAGCTAGCTGTGACCATAAGATGTAAAGATGAATGGTTTGCTTAGGTATTTGAATAATGTACAGAAACTGGTCATCTCTTATGTAGGTGGTCTTACTAGTAGCGTGTGGCCAGTTGACCTGGGACATTCCATAGTAAATAACACACTCCAGATATGTGTAACACTGTGAACTTATCTAATAACATTACATTATTTATTATTATTATCATTTATTTATATGGCACCACAAGTGTTCCGCAGCGACTTACAATACAATACAATACACGGACAAGGATAAAAACATTACTATATTAGCCACCTTTACACCCACATAAACAGCCAACAGTTTTAGTTGCCCTAGTGGGGAGTAAAGGCGATTATCCACTACTAGATAATATACAAACGAGAGCACGATTATGACATTGCAATCGTGCTCTCGTTTGTATATTTAGTGATGTGCCTAGACTGAACGTTCACTCGTTCAGTCCAGGCACATCCATCATCCCCGCACATGCTGAACCTGACGGGATCGTCAGGTTGACCAGCATGTACGGGCGATGATAGATGTCGGAAGCGACCAGCGTGCACGCGCATCACTGGTTGCTTCCGACCAAAACATGCCCGATGCATGCACGATTTGCAAGCGATTGCACGATAACGACGTTATCGTGCAATCGCTTGCTAAAATCGCCTAGTGGATACCCCCCTTAAGAGATAAATGAAAATACAATAGGGAGAAGCACAAGAGGGTAGAGGGCCCTGATCAAAAGAGCTTACATTCTAAAACACACTCATCAACTCTGACCGAAGTATTGCAGCTTACAACAATGAAGTGGTCAGTTTGCTTAGGGTAATTTTAACATTTATTATTTAAAATGCTATTTATCATGTATTAATCTTTCTTAAAGAATTGTATTGTACATCTATCTATCTTGATCATTTTCAGTCCAGGCCCATGTGGACGCCAATCTCTCCCTGCATCTAAATAAGTTAAAAAGTCACAGTTAGACAATTCATATATTGAGTAAAAAATATTTTACCCACAACTGCAAAATAAATAAATAAATAAAATAAATTAATAAATAGATAACAAAATAAAATACTATATACTCTTGAAAACAATAATATCCCAGTGTTTATTATTATCTATATTGAAACAATTTTCATAGATTAGACACATTCGAATATTGTGAACAAATGGAGTCAATTAGAAACCCTTTTGCACCCAGTCCTGGGTGTCGTTCCAATTTGGATTCCTGGTTGGTATCCAGACAAGTAATGTCACGTCTAAATTATCTGGCCAGATTTGTGGCTGTTTATAATAAAGAATACCTGTCCTTAGCCGTATATAGCGCTGATGTATCGGCTTAATTGAAACCAACTTTCCAAGTGTGACAAGCGGTCGTCGGAGCTGGGCTGGCTGTGTCTGTGTGAAGCGGCACACACTGGGGTGTCCAGTCAGTGATGGCTTCCCTGGTAAGTAAGATGGCTGCTGGGACTGACCTGATGTTACTCCAGCAAACACAGGTGGAGCTAATTATTTCATTTGTGATTCTGTGAGGAGACCTGGAAAACATGCACTGCTTGGGGCCTGAGGACTGAGTTTAAGAACCTGTGGCCTATTGCAGTGGTTCTCAATCTCGGTCCTCAGGACCCCACACAGTTTACGTTTTCCAGGTCACCCAGCAGGTGCACAGGTGTACTCATTACTCACTGGCACATTTTAAGAGATCCACAGGTGAAGCTAATTATTTCACTTGTGATTCTGTGAGGAGACCTGGAAAACATGCACTGCTTGGGGCCTGAGGACTGAGTTTAAGAACCTGTGGCCTATTGCAGTGGTTCTCAATCTTGGTCCTCAGGACCCCACACAGTTCATGTTTTGCTGGTCTCCCAGCAGGTGCACAAGTGTATTCATTACTCACTGACACACTTTAAAAGATCCACAGGTGGAGCTAATTATTTCATTTGTGATTCTGTGAGGAGACCTTGAAAACATGCATTGTTTGGGGTCCTGAGGACCGAGTTTGAGAACCTGTGGTCTAGTAATTCTTGATCTCCCACCTGCCTGCCGTGGCATTCCATTTGTGTATTGTTTGCCATCCAACATTTGCAAAGCATTATATTTGTATTTGCAGATTTAACATTCTGAAATGCTGCATATAATAAACAGACTTTATTTCAATTAGCAAAGGCACAGGGGCAGTGCATGAATAATCCAAATATAGCTGTGTATTTTGTATAAATGTATGCTACAGATGTGTCCTCCCTCATTGTTGCTCAGGTCTCATTATACAGGCATCTTAGTAGCGTTATGAAATACCGTGGGAGGGTGCAGTGAGACGTGACCAAATCCAAGGCATGCAATACACAGCTTAACCTCTGGGTGGCCAGTCCTCTACTGATGAAAACTACGGAATGCAATAGTAATGGATGGAGATGGCACTACAGTAGCAGTATACGACCATGGCCAAAAGTTTTGAGAATTACACAAGTATTGGTTTTCACAAAGTCTGCTGCTTCAGTTTTGGTGATGACAATTTGCATATACTCCAGAATGTCATGAAGAGAGGCATCAGATGAATTGCAATTAATTGCAAAGTCCCTCTTTGCCATGACAATGAACTTTATCACCAAAACAACATATCCACCGCATTTCAGCCCTGCCACAAAAGGACCAGCTGACATCATGTCAGTGATTCTCTCGTTAACACAGATGAGAGTGTTGATGAGGACAAGGCTGGAGATCACTCTGTCATGCTGATTGAGTTAGAATAACAGACTGGAAGCTTTAAAAAGAGGGTGGAGCTTGAAATCATTGTGCTTCTGCTAGTCATGGTTACCTGCAAGGAAACACGTGCAGCCATCATTGCTTTGATAAAAAGGGCTTCACAGGCAAGGATATTGCTGCTAGTAAGATTGCACCTAAATCAACCATTTATTGGATCATCAAGAACTTCAAGGAGAGAGGTTCAATAGTTGTGAAGAAGGCATCAGGGTGCCCAAGAATGTCCAGCAAGTTCCAGGACTGTCTGCTAAAGTTGATTCAGCTGCAGAACGGGGCACCACCAGTGCAGAGCTTGCTCAGGAATGGCAGCAGGCAGGTATAAGTGCATCTTCACGCACAGTGAGATGAAGACTTTTGGAGGATGGCCTGGTGTCAAGAAGAAAAACATCAGGAACAGACTGATATTCTGCAAAAGGTACAGGGATTGGACGATGAGGACTGGGGTAAAGTTATTTTCTCTGATGAATCCCCTCTCAGATTGTTTGGGGCATCTGGAAAAATGCTTGTCCAGAGAAGGAAAGGTGAGTGCTACCATCAGTCCTGTGTCATGCCAACAGTAAAGCATCCTGAGACCATTCATGTGTGGTGTTGCTTCTCAGCCAAGGGAGTGGACTCACTCACAATTTTGTCTAAGAACACAGCCATGAATAAAGAATGGTACCAAAACATCCTCCAAGAGAAACTTCTCCCACCCATCCAAGAACAGTTTGGTGATGAACTATACATTTTCCAGCATGATGGAGCGCCTTGCCATAAGGCAAAAGGGATAACTAAGTGGCTCGGGAAACAAAACATCAAAATTTTGGGTCCACGGCCAGGAAACTCCCCAGACCTTAACCCCAATGAGAACTTGTGGTCAATCCTCAAGAGGACGGTGGACAAACAAAAACCCACAAATTCTGACAAACCCCAAGCATTGATTAGGCAAGAATAGGCGGCCATCAGTCAGTATGTGGCCCAGAATTTGAGTGACAGCATGCCAGGGCGAACTGCAGAGGTCTTGAAAAGGAAGGGTCAACACTGTAAATATTGATTCTTTGCAAAACATAATGTAATTTTCAATAAAACCCTTTGACACTTATGAAATGCTTGTAATTTTACTTCAGTATACCATAGTAACATCTGACAAAAAGGTCTAAAAACACTGAAGCAGCAAACTTTGTGAAAACCAATACGTCATTGTCAAAACCTTTGGCCATGGCTGTACACAGCAAGCCCTGACAGACGTACTGCTTGTGGACGTGGTCGCTACAATACAGTACGTAGCCACTATAAAGCCGCAAATGTACAGTACAGTACGTTAATCCATCATGGCAGCAGTGCACGGGGGTTTCTGCATAAAAGTAGCAAACATGGCTGCTAATATGACCCACGGGCACTCTTTAATAAAATGAGATTTTCATGATGAGGCTCTATCTTTAGTTAAATCCTGACATATCCTCTAACAGCTTACATTACAGTATCTTATTTCTTGTAATAATGTAGCAGACAGCGGCCTTATTCAAAGCACAAGCTTCCCACACTATACACAGTACACTGTGCTGTGACTGAATACGTTACAATGCACCTTGATGCTAGCTTATGAGACGCAACTAGCTAGTCACGATACGTGTTGTATGGACACTAGACGAGCGAGGACACATCTGTAGCATAGCAATTTATGTCATCAGCAGAAATATACACAGTCTTGCATAGTCCTGATTATGGGTGTGATGCACTATGCTGAAAAATGTGGTCATATCTCTGAAAATGCAGTTTTTGGAGGTTTGACCACAATTACCGCATACACCGATTTCTGGAGCTTGTTACCATTAAGCAATGCCATCTATAGATCCCATTGCCTTATAGAAGCCTTTGGGCTTTTTATCAGGGTTTTTCCCGAGAGGGATCCAATGGAATCCTCCCAAGGTCCCTTGCGGCTCACACATGCGCTGGCCGACAGAAGCACATGCACAGAATGACTCCCAGAAGTCCCTACACTGCAAAGGACAGCACTTATCGGGAGAAATCTACATGCATACGGCTTTACCAAACGCTGGTACAGTATGCATGTGATCATTGGCGGGATGCATCCCACCCTACATGACCTGATGAGGCCCCATATCATAACAAATCAATACAGTTTACTTTTAATTTCCACATCAGAGTGTTTTTTTTATTACCTTAACCACTGAACTGTTTTTAAAAGCCCATGTTCTCAATACAGACACTAAATAAACCAAGGTGTCATTATAAAACCCAGTGTAATCTGTATAATATTGCATTTGTCTCCAACTCATCCACTACACAAAAAATCAGTTCCGGGAAATATGTTTGCATTGTTTCATTCGCTGGAGGACAGAATAATTAGTCACAGAATATGTTGTTCCATACACTCAGTATCATATAATGATCGCCTTTGTTAATCTCAAAAGTAAACTTCATACTCTGGCAGCACAGCTTGGAAGGGATTCCCCTGCTGTCATTCAGGCAATCCCATTTATACTATGAAAAATAAATAACACACTGGTAATATGGATATTGAAAGTAATAGAAAGTGGAAGGTTGAATGGGAATCTACAAATCTATATCTACGAGAGAGAATATTTCTCAGCAATCACTTGAAAAAGTGCTCTACACTTTCATTCCCTTTTTTCTACAAAGAGCAACTCCCCACACAATAGGAATGATGTCAGAGGGGAAGTGAGCTGAGCATTGCTATGTTCATCTTGTCACACTTTCACGGCAAGACCTGGAAACCATCATTTCCCCTACAAGTCGCTAGCAGACATCATGTGACCTCTATAGTTTCAAGAACTTAAACTATGGCCACAGAAAAAGTAACTGTTCTATAAGCTGATCTTTTCACACCGTACACTCACTGGGATGGCTGTAAATAGAACATTGAATTATAGTGTAGTATTTATACTGAGCAAATAAATCCATTATAGGAACGCTTTTATGTAGTTTTGTTTGCATGGACAATAGTTATAGCCAAGTACGATGGTAAATTACCCGCTGCAGTGGTCTAACTGAAAAAGAACATGTAAAGTGGAAAGAAAATGAAAGAAAGACAGAGAGAAAGAGAATAAGAAAGAGAATAATAATAAGTGTGAAAAAAAAATGGGGTGGGGGGGAACAAGGGAGCAGGGAAGGGGGTAGGGAGAACCAGGCTGCTTGGGATGCCAACCATCTATCAGAGTGTGTATATAGTGTAATATGCTAAAGATGAGTAAAGGTTAATGCACATCAAGTCCACTCCAAGGACCACAAATTAATGGGCCTAAGATCCTAAGTGAGAGGAATAAGAAGAGGACAACTTAAAATCCATCCATGAGAACCAGGTAGTAGAGAATTCAGAGAATCTGTCAATGACAGAGCAATAACATCCATTGATATGAAGAGATCAATGTAGTGAAATCACTCTCCAATGGAGGAGGGCAGGGGGATCGCCAGTGATGGTGAACATAGGGTATGAGAGCAACCAAAAATCAGGACCAGTCTGCACATCTATCGCCAGGATCCTCCTAGACAAAGATATCATAGTGTCCCAAAAGGGGGTCACCTTTGTGTATTCCCACCAGATACGCATAATCATGCCCGGGGAAGCGTTACATCCCAAGCAGGACCTCAGCTATATTTTAAGTAGCTTTGATATTAAGTAATGGTGTAGCAATACATATCAAAAGATAAAATATATACATTTTTAAGAACAGTTGTATTGGATAGATTACAGCTTTTCCTATTTTCCAGACATTTTTTCCCCCTCACCAGCTCTGCAATGGGAGACATTTGTCCCCCTCCGCAACTGATAAGGGCCCCTCCAAAAAGCCTGGATAAAGAGTCTATATTATTTTTTTGTGGGTGTTCTAAATCAAAATACACCTTACTTATATGGTGTATTATTTATAACGGGAACCTCTGAATAAATTGATCCTCCCTGGGCAGACAATGTCTTCAGTTGGTATTCATTATACATTTAGGAGATCACATGGTCTGGAAGATGCCTGTTTTTATAAGAATATAACCATGTCATCATCATACAACATAGGTTCAACCAAACTCGTGCCCTCTGTGTCACCTCTTGCCTCATGTGTCACCTCCAGTCTCCTGCCCCATGTCTCGTCAGCCTACTGCCCCGTCACTTCAGCCTCCTGCCCCAGTCACTCCAGCCTCCTGCTCCTGCTCCATTACTCCAGCCCCTGTCTTCAAGCTTCCTGCCCCATGTCTCTGCAGCCCCCTGTCTTTCCAGGCTGCTGTGTCACCTCATGAGCCAACCACCTCCCCGGCCCAATCCAACTTACCTTCTTCTGACAGCCTGCTGTATGTTCCTCTTCACGTTCTTCTTCCTTTCAAATGTGTGGCATGGTGACACCACAATGCACACCACGTAGTGCCACACAGTGTGCAGAGCCGCTGGGCCCGAGGGCCTGCAGCCTGGCAGTAAACAGAGGCAGTGCGGACAGTCCACCTTAAACAGAGGGAAACACAACACAGGTCTGGTTGGTGATGTGTCGAAGCCGGATGATTGGCTGAGACATAAATTGCAAAATTAAAATCTGCACAAAGCCATTTTATGTTGCCCCTGACGACGCCATCTTGCGTCATCAGCATGAAACCATTGTGTGCGATGCTAATAGGCTATTATTAGCATCGTGTGACTACATTGCTACCGCATATTGTTAAACGTCCTACCATTCCCCATACGCACATTAAATCATACATATAATATACAAGACGCACGGCGCACAGTTGCGCTGTTTATTAACGCACTCTGCACATAAAATGCACCACGCATATTAGCGACTTTACGCAATATCCCCACACTGACACACTGCATACTTACACAAAAAAGATTCCCTAGCATTAAGGTTAATATTAAAGGTTATATTCATTATTAATTATGTTATGAATTGACTGTATTTGATATCTAGGGTTTAGTACATGATAAGCAGACCGTGTTTGGTGCTATTCTAAACCACTGTTTATTTGCAGATTTCCGGTTCCATCGGCAAGGAGATCGCAACATGCGTCTGCGTATTATGGATCCTAGAGAGATAGGCATTGAAATGTACTCTGTAATGTAATGATTATTAGCCAGTTTAGACATGTTCTTCAGCGGGAAAACGCACACAAAGAGCTGTTGGAGGGCTGAACTATTACAATACAAACTGACCTATGAACTGTATTGTAACAGAAGAACCAGGAAGAAGAACCAATGGGATTATGCCAACTCGTTCTATTGTATTGCCTATCTCTTCAAGGGCACATATGCAAGCACTCCAGATCTGGTAGTTAGTCATCTTTTCTTTCTGTTGGTGGAGGTTTCATGGTTGATGCTGGGAAATCTGGATCCAGAGCGCATGCGTATGTATCAACTGTACCTTGTATTTTTTATAACCTTTGCGCTAATTGTGTTATAGATCAAGGCGTATAACTATATGCTTTTATGTGAATAATAACTTTTGTGCTTTGGAACCACACTCAAAGTATGGAAAGTGATTATTTCATATGCGTACGCAACGCTAAATAGCGGCTTTAAGGTATAGAGGTTAATAGGAATTCATAGATGATACCGACTAGACCTAAAGACGCAGCATGTCCCTTTCAATTATGGGACAATCCTGTAAAATACAGGATGGCTGTCAACCATACTACTGTACCATATTATTCCTGCATATTGTGGGTCTGATTCAAAAGCAGCTGCATCTTGCAATTTTCTGCAGACTACACGTGTGGTCTGTGCATGTATTGCATGAAGCGTACTTAGTGGCAGATACTCTGTATGTGCCAGCAGACATAGCCTTCCATGAAATAGGAGTTTCTGGGCAGCAACTGGGCAGTCAAAGTACGGACACATGGAACATACATCTCATGGGAGTGTCATGGGTGTGTAGCTCGACTTCTGTGCTTGTTTGAGGCTTGTGGATGTGAGTATGTGCGTGTCTGAAATATTTGGGTTATGTGTGGGAGCATTTTTCCTGTGTGAATACTTAACTAGGCAACAGCTTAAATTTTTGGCATGCAGCTCATCTGTCAGCAAACTAAGGAGAGTGGACATTTAGTAAAACTAATTGAGTGATCATGCTATAAGAATAAGCTTACAACTCTTTGGGGCAAATTTACTAAGGTGAGAGTTTTTCGAAGTGGAGATGTTGCCCATAGCAATCAGTCAGATTCTACTTAACACTTAACTAGCACCTTCTAGAAGATAATAGCTAGACTCTCTGATTGGTTGCTATAGGCAACATCTCCATTTCGAAAAACTCTCACCTTAGTAAATTTACCCCCTTGTTTCCTGAAAGTACTGTAATAAAATGATAAAGGAAAGGGGTTTTGGTAAGTCATCATCCTACACTATGTAGACAAAAGTGATTGGACACTGACAGCAAAAAAGATCAACAAGATTTTATTGACGTCAGTACTTTGTAGGTCCACCACGTGCAGTGATTACTGCAAGACACCCTTCTTAGCAAACTGTCCACAAGTTCCTGGACAACAGCAGGCGGTATGTTTTTCCATTCCGCTTTAAGTATAGTGACCAACTGTGCAGGGCCGGCTCCAGGGGTCTGAGTACCCTGTGCCGGCCCGGTACGCTGTGCCCTGCTATCGTGTGCGACCGAAATGGGGGTGTACCATAGGCCATACCCCCTACGTGATGTAATTTGGAGGCGTGCCCGCATGGCATGCCTCCAAGTAACGTCAGGCTGGGGGTAAAGCCCCGCCCTCCGCCACTGGCTGGACTTCCCCCAGCCCTCTTCCATCTGTGAATGGATGCCGCGCGCATGCGCGCAGCATCTATTCACACCCCGGGGTCCGTCACCGCCGCACAGCTGCAGCGGTGGGGGTCCCCAATCTCCCGATTTCACCACCCGCGGGCCACTTCGGCCCATGGGTGGAACAGTGGGACAGTTATGTCCCGCTGAAATCGGGATGTTGGGGAGGGGTGCGCTCTCTATGGGTGGCGCCCCTGTTCGACCGCACTGGTCGAACACCCCTAGAGCCGGCCCTGCAACTGTGACACTGAAGAAGGTTGAGTTGACATAGAAAGCACCCGTCGCTCCAATTCATCCCAGAGGTTCTCAATGGGGTTAAGATCTGGACTCTGAGCTGCCCAGTCCACCCAGGTTACCGAATTTTCTGTATACCAGTCCAGCGTCGCCCTGGAAACATGATATGTGGCATTGTTGCCCTGATAAAAACATTTTGTTGTTTCCATAGAAATGGAAAGTGCATGGGCCTCCCTACCAAGTTTTCTTGTCTAAACCACCATATTAGTGGCCATTTGGAACCTGTGTGCAATGGTATGCAGTTCGTCTGCGCGTGGGGTGTTCAGTCACTTGAGTGTATTGATTATTTATACACTGTTGCGCTGTTTTCTTTACTAGGAATATTGATTTTTGTTCCATCAGAGAGAAGAATATAGATGAATCACCTGTCTATACTGAATCTCTGTGGTTCTAGCCTCCAAGCTGACCAGCTATCACTGATCTTATACAGGGTTACTTTTTAAATATCTGGAGAATCTAGTCCCTGGGGATTGTCAAGACAGAGACTCAGGGCCTGATTCAGAGCCGCATGCAATGCAGAGGTTCAAGTAGCTGAGCAATTGTTTTGCTCCT
Source organism: Taudactylus pleione (assembly GCA_031769625.1). Taxonomy (NCBI): domain Eukaryota; kingdom Metazoa; phylum Chordata; class Amphibia; order Anura; family Myobatrachidae; genus Taudactylus; species Taudactylus pleione. The sequence goes on from JAUIMM010000245.1 coordinate 452,843, forward strand.
ACGGAAGCGCGAAAATCCCTAAAAACTTGTATGGCGCCCTGTGTTACACAGAGAGCATGCGCAAAGGCGCTGCTACCATCCACAAGCCCAGTATCAGATAAGCCTTGGGAAAGTGATGGGTGTTTCTGGGCAAAGAAGGTGGCTTAACGAATGTACGGAGATGGTCTGTCTTATGGGCGTGTATGGGAGTGTTGCGGGCGTGTCAGTGAAAGAGGTTTGCATACAGAGACGCTCAACAATCCCATAGGAGGCCATACTCAGACCGAGAAACTAAGGCTGATGCAAGTTTTGATGGTGCGACCGATGGTGCATCTAAAGACTCACAAATCACTATTTTAGCGCCTACGGACTCTGACAGTGGGCGTACCAGACTTTACACAGTCAGACGCACGGATGTACACCAGGACAGGATATTGTACTGGCATTTGGATAAAGTCTCTGATGGGCAACAGTCAATAAATACAGCCACGGTTGCGTCTCTGTCCACCTCTGAATCAGCCCTGCAGTGTTCTGGATTCACCTTCTGCACTAGCAATCCTCAGCATTTAAGATTGATGTTTTCCTGTTGACATAATGGGCCTGACTCCGGGTGGGTGCAGTGTCGATGCCGCACGCAGTTGGCCGATGCCTATGCATCCTAGTCACACTGCACGTGTCCCAATGGTTACCGCAGGGATACTCAGAATGATCTTGGATTCAAGATAGGCAGACATGGGTGTGTTGTGATGGCGACTGTGTCTAAAGACGCAGCAGTGCTGACACAGGATACCATGTTCAGACAGAGAAATGGCACCTGCCATAGGGCTGGTGAAAGTTTCGATAGTGCACCCGTTGGTGCCTCTAAAGACACACTACGACAAGTTAGCGCCCCTGCAATTGGGAATCTCAGTATGATCAGCCACAGCATTAGCATAAAATGTGGGAAAAGTCGCAGCAACGAGACGTGTCTGCGTCCACTTCAGAATCAGCCCCTATTAGAAATGCTAGCTCCATTCTATATTCATTGTTTTTTGTAGATTTCTGAAGTTATATTATAGTACAAGTAATTTAGCTATATTATGATAGGGAGTATAATTACTCTTTTTTATATTTTCATTTTGTATTATTTATTACTTTTCATAATTTATATGTGAATAAATTGTTATGTTTGTTTTAGTCATAGAGTAATATTGATAGGTGCTTGTAGGAACGTATAATTACTAAAATTACAAAATGGATTAGTAAAAATCAAACCTCTAAAAACCATTTTAACTCCATCTAAATGAAGACTTGCATTATATTAGTTTAAAGTAATGTATGAGTTTCTTCTCAGTTTTTGCTAATAATGATATTACGTTCTCACTGCGCCAATGACATTTCACTTGTTTTATACCACATATTGTAGAGTATATAGAGTAATAGAGTATATAGAACATTAATGGATTTGAAATGGGCAGAGACAGTGTTTCTCAAACCATTTCTGTCCTCATACTTTGAACCATCTAGACGCACCATATTCACCATTTGAAGAATTTCCAAATAGTGAAGCACTAATATCTAAATATGCTTTTTATGTTGAGTTTTAGGTAATATTGGAACATTTAATTGGAGATGACAGAGAGAAAGATGGAAACATGGGATATGAGAAGGAAAGAGGCTAGGTGAGGAGAGTTAGATGTAGGTAGCGTCTGCATTGTGGTGGCAGAAGAGGCTGAAGAAGCGTATTAGATCAATGAGGGAAAAGGTATCAAGAGAAGAAAAAAGCAGAGGACTAAGAGTGGAGCTTGGAGGCACCACAACATCTACAGGGAGTAGAGGGGAGAATGGGACCTACATAGTGACCCTATGAGAGTGAGAAATTAACCAGGAAAGAACAGTGCTACAAAGTCAGGGGAGAGAAGGGTGCCCAGGAAAAAAGGGTGGTTAACTGTATCAAAATTGGGAGAGAGGTCAAGGAGGATGATGATGGAGAAGTTACACTTCAACGTAGTTCTGAGTAGATCATTGGCCAATTTGGTGAAGGCAGTCTTGGTAGAAACTAGTGGAAGAGCAGCAGAGGATTGTGGACCAGGTGTCTGTACACAAGTAATCATCAGAAGTGATATGGATTCCTAACTCAGCAAGAAAAGGTAAAACAGCTGGCTCTTGCCAGCTGCCTTCCCATAACCTGGGCTTGTTTACTAGACTGCTCTTGCATATTGCCTGCCATGGACTACAGACTGTTTACTGGGCACTGCTTTTACAGCTGCCAGTTCCTGATCACAACTTGCTTCTGAACATCTGTCCAACTGGCAGTTCCTGAACCCTGCCTCTTTACATCGAATGCCTGGCACACACTCACCAGCAGACACCTTACTGTCCACTGTTCCATCCATCAAATCACTCCACAATACCCATAATAATAAGTCCCTACTTATTGGGTCTGAAGACCTGGGGGTATCCATATGTGAGCATATTGTGCTTTTTGGGAAAGGCGACTCACTATAGATGAAGATACCAGGAAGTGGTTATAGGGATATCATTATCTCATCAGGTAATGCCCTAACAAATTTGAGGCATAAAAAAGCAGATTGCGCCAATGTTTGCACCATTTTTGTTTCTAGAAACTGAGATGTTGTTTCAGGGCAACAGTTATGTTTAAAAACTGATCAGCCAATGGCAGAATATGCTCTTTGTAAGTCTCTGTTGCCACATGAGCAGTACATATAATGTATGTTTCATTTCACACTAATAAGCTATTTTCTTTCTAAGTAAAAAATAAAAATGGTGTGTTGCGCTTGTATTTCCGCAGCTCAATAAATAGTGGTCAGATTAAAAATATGGGTATATGAGCGCTGGTATGGATTAGAATTGGTGGACCGCACAAATAAAAATATATGAATGTAATGAATAATCAGTAATCAATAATAAAACAAAACAAACAAAAACAAAAATATATATATATTTTTTTTCTTAAAATAAATAAAAAATAATAATTAATAAAAAACAAAGATGAAAATAGAAAGAAAAAACAGCAAAGGAGAGAAAAGGCATAAACAGTATTATTGAATTAATGTTTATAGTCTTTATAGACTAGTTGGGGGTGTGCCAGTTCTGCATGTACCCCACGAGGGGTCCGCTGTGCTATTGCCACCTAACTCACCCTAACTAGCTCGGCGTTGACTGCTTGTAGCGGCAGCGGCAGTTGTTCTTTTCCTGGGCACTCCTTCCAATCTCCTACGCGTTTTGGACCTTCCACGGGTCCTTGACAAAGGACCCGTGGAGGGTCCGAAACGCGTTGGAGATTGGAAGGAGTGCCCAGGAAAAGAACAACTGCCGCTACAAGCCCACTGAACATCCCCCGACGCCCTCTGTCATCAAGTGGCGCCAGCCCGACGGGACATGTGATCGCGGCTCAGATGGGAATCTGCAGCTGAAGTCAGCAGTCAACGCCGAGCTAGTTAGGGTGAGTTAGGTGGCAATAGCACAGCGGACCCCTCGTGGGGTACATGCAGAACTGGCACACCCCCAACTAGTCTATAAAGACTATAAACATTAATTCCATAATACTGTTTATGCCTTTTCTCTCCTTTGCTGTTTTTTCTTTCTATTTTCATCTTTGTTTTTTATTAATTATTATTTTTTATTTATTTAAAAAAAATAAAAAATTTTTTTTTTGTTTTTGTTTTGTTTTTTGTTTGTTTTGTTTTATTATTGATTACTGATTATTCATTACATTCATATATTTTTATTTGTGCGGTCCACCAATTCTAATCCATACCAGCGCTCATATACCCATATTTTTATTTTCTTTCTAAAGCAACATTAGAAAGTCACACTGACTGGTGATTTCACCGAGACATCTTGGAGAATGAAAGTTCCTGCTTACAAGCCATCCTGGTTAGATTGTTACCCATTGTTTGGTTTTACATTTATACCATGAAATGCTGTGTGTCTCACTACTATAACAACAAATATCCAGGACGGCTTTTATCACCACTAGTATAAAGTAACCATTAAGACTGAAACTTATCTGTATGAATTGATACTTGTTCATTATATGACATTTGTTCTTTTCTTATGAAAACATTCCTAAATATTGTTCACTATTCATTTATAGTGTTTTAGGGATTTCCTGTTTATCAAGTTAATCTCTGTTCAGCTAATCAAAAGCACAACATGCTTAGAATCTTTCTTTGGGTAGCTTTTATTAATATATTTCTTTAATATTCTTTCTTTAACCCCTTTATTTGTAGTAATTATCAGATGTAAAGGCGATATGGATTCCTAATGTAGCAGAGCAAAGAAAGGGTTAAACACTATTGTAAATGAATATCGCTGTGTGAGTGAAACAAATGTTACACTCCAAAGTCATTCAGCAATAAGGTATCTCAGTTCTTATTACTATATCTAACTTGTGTGTGTGGCCCAATATTTGTAAGTATTTTGGGTAATTTGGCCAAAAAGCATAGGATATTGAAGGCAGATTTAGCAAAGTGTCATTTACTTTAGATTCCACAACAGGCAACATAGATGAGTGTTGGATAGAGACTTAGAGGTAGATTTATTGTTAAGGAGTGGTTTGTCAAAGCCGCCGATCAAGGGGCTTTTGAGTGATAGAAGAAAAAAATATGAAATAATTTTATTGCTATTGCCATTTTAAATCCATCGGTCAAAACCACCAACTATTGGCAGCTTTGACAACTCACTCCTTAGCAAATTTACCCCCTTGTTTACAGTGGGAGGCCAGTGCCGTACAATGACAGAATTCATTTGAAGTGGGAGGCTCAGCATGAGAGTGAGATTTCTTCTAGGTGGTTGGAGGCTAACGGAAATAAGTTACTGGTCTGAGAGAGAAAAGGACGAGATTGAAAAGTTGGGAGATGGCACAAGTGTGGGAGGAAACGAGATCAAGGGAGTGGCCAGAGGGTGTCCACTCAGAGCCGTAACTAGACTTTTTGGTGCCCTGTGCCAGGAAGAGCATTGGCGCCCCCCTCATTTTTCAAAGGGACATAATGCACCCAAAAAAGGGCCATGGCTTCATGGGGAAGGGCCAGGGAAGAGATAGGAGAGGCCAGGACATGCTGGGGATGAAATAAGAGGAAGCTACAAGCAAGAATGATAATAAACTGAAATTTGACAGGCCCAAACAGCGCCCCCTGACCTGTGGTGCCCTGTGCCATGGCACCGGCCGCACTACCCTAGCTACGGCCCTGTGTCCACTGTAAGAGAGAAAATGTAAAAAGAGGGATGCAAGCTTGGTAGCAGCATCTGTGAGATAATGAATAGGGATAATGAAGTAATCCAGGATGAGGGAGGGAAGATATGAGGACAGAAGTGGGAATCAAGGCAGCAGAATTATAATGGAATTTGGAGACGGGGATGGTAGATATGATAGTTGACAGTGACACGAAGGAGGACTGTGTAAAAGAGACGAATGAAGTGGACCTCAAAGGAGAATAAAAGAGTGGGCTCACAAGGAAAGATCAGGAAGGTGCAGTGGAAAGCAGGGGCATAACTAAGACTATGTGGGTCCTAAAGCAACATTTTTAAGGGCCCCCCAATGTTTTTAGATAGAAGAAAAATTGCGCTTACCTGCCATATTTATGTTTCGGTATGTGGCTTCGGACATGGGGTCTCCATTCACTCACACTACTTCTCATCTGCAGTCACCAGCCTTGGAAAGGGGGCAAAGGCACAGTTGGGGATGGCAGTGGTTGCACAGAAAGAGATAGGGAGGGTGGCTCAGAGGTACACATGGGGAGGTAGGTTTAGAGGAACGCATGGGAGGGTGGTTCAGAGGCACACATATGGTGGGTGGTTCAGCGGAAAACATGAGATGAGTTCAGAGAAACACATGGGTTTTGGGGAGTCAGTGGCACACATGGGGTAGGTGGTTCAGAGGAACAGATGGAAAGGTGGTTTCAGAGGCACAGTTTGGAAAGGGGGTCCAAGGCACACATGGGGAGGTAGGTCAGTGGCACAGTAGGGCATGGGAGTAAGAGGAACAATATGGAAGAGTGCCAGAGGCACACATGGGAAAGTTACTGTGATACTACTGTGCAAAGCAGGATGAGAATAAAGGAGTAGAGTTTGTGGTGGGGACACGTGAATAGAACGAGTCCAGTAGTAGTGGTGTTTTCTAAAGTGAACCTTATGAGAGGGGGCCTGCAGAGCTGATGGTCTCGGCAGCAACTGCTTCTTAGTCAAAGGCAGACATCTACAGAAGCAGTTTAATGCCGGGACCATCAGTGCCAGCAGTCCTTACTACACAATCACACACCAAAGACAGCCCGGCTATAGAGTTCAGCGCCACCCTGTGTAGCTCCACCCTCATCCTGAGTAGCTCCACCTCCATGGTGACATAAAGGATGTTACCAGTCTCTGAGCAGGAGAGCTGATAAGATGCTGTAAGTTCCAACTGTGATGCGACCGCTGGCTGCACAATGTGCTGAATGAGGTGAGCTTGGTGCAGAGGGGGAGGGCCATGTAGGTTCTCTGGACCCTGTAGCAACTGCACCTCCTGCACCCACAATAGCTACGCCTCTGATGGGAGGCCCATGTCACAATTTTGTTGGCCTCCTCATTGGAAATGTAGGAAGAAAGGTCCCTGTAAGAGAGAGCAGCAGGGGAGTTGGTGTCAGAAGAGGACAGCTAAGGTTCAGTAATAGTGAAGAGGTTAAGGGAGGGGGAAATGAAGATATTGTGAATGTTTATTTCGAAGCCACGCAACATTTAAAATAGTAATTTTACCGATGCATCAATATATGTAGCTCTACACAAGAACCTTGTGCAGAAGTTCTCTAATTTCCCCCTCAAGAACTGTCTTAACATTTTTCTGCTGCTTTCTCATGTCTGTCCAATCTCACTTTTCTGCATATACATCGGTACCATTGACGCACATTGGCCCATCACACAGCATTTACAGCAGGTCAGACCTTCCGCAGAAACTGCAAGTCTCGTCTCACGCAGTGAGTACTTAAACTGCTTATGCAATCGCAGTGGCTATTTCATTTGGATGTTACTTTGACACGTACCACCTATTTGCAGTCCAAGTACACTCCTTCATGGTAACAGTATGCCCTGATGGCAGTGGCCTTTTTCAGCAGGATAATGCGCCCTGCCACACTGCAAAAATTGTTCAGAAATGGTTTGAGGAACATGACAAAGAGTTGAAGGTGTTGACCTGGCCTCCAAATTCCCCAGATCTCAATCCGATCAAGCATCACTGGGATGTGCTGGTAAAACCAGTCTGGTGCCATGAAGTTCCAACCTTGCAACTTACAGGACTGAAAAGGGTCTACTGCTAATGGGGTGTAGTCGGCATCCCAGGGTGCGGGATGCCAACGGTTAGGATCCCATCACAGTATCCCGACCGCCGGCATCCAAAAGGAAAGTATTGGGGTGTTAGGGGGAGGTTAGGGAGCGGGGTTAGGCATTAGGGGGAGGGTTAGGCACCTGGGAGGTAATGTTAGGATTATGGTGCGGGCAGGGGGGAGGTTAGGTTTAGGCAACGGGGAGGGGGTGTTAGGTTTAGGGTGTGGGAAGGTTAGGTTTAGGCACTGGGGGGGAGGTTAGGGTTAGGCACCAGGGGAGGGAGGGTTAGATAAATACTTACCGCAGTTCTCTATAGGTGTCAGGATTCTAGCTCTCGGGATGCTGCTGTCGGTATTCTGACCAGCGGCATCCCAACAGCCCGGGATTTCATACCTAACCCCTGCTAACATCTTGGTGTCAGATACCCCAGGACACCTTAAAGGGTCTTGTGGAGTCCATGCCTCGACATGTCAGAGTGGTTTTGGTGGCACATGGGAACCTACACAATATTAGGCAGGTGGTTGTAATGTTATGGCTGATGGTTAAATACAATTAAAAAAAAAAATATATATATATATTAGCTGAGGTACCCGGGTTTAAGTCTTCAAGTTATTAAGTTATCAGAAAATTATGTAACTGTCAACATTTTAAAAATAATTAGCAGCTTTGCAGCTCTTCCAATACACCCATGAGGAAAGTTCTGCCTGGCACACTCCGCCATGAGGTCCGACCGGGACCTCTACCACTCCAGGCATACCACACCAATTGCCACCTCTCTGTGAAGTTTTCAACAAAATCCATCCAGTGGGAGGACTAGAACAGTCTCCCCGGGTCAAAGTTCTGCCCAACATACACCAACGGGAGATCTGACCAGGACCTCAACCCTCTAGTATGTCTTCTGGGATCCAATGTTACCACTCTGAAGTTTTTGTCCAAATCCGTCCAGTGGAATACTCAGAACAGGCTCCCCGGGTCAAAGTTTCGCCCAGGTTTTTATAGAAATGTTATCTATCTTATGTTCTTATCATATTTCATAGCCTTCTTGGAGTTTCTATAGGTGAGCCTGAAGATTCACTATGTTACAAATAGCAATACTTAATTGGCATTTTGCGTAGGATGACCACAAACTGACAGGTTACCACTGTCTGAAATGAACGTTCTCTGCCACCTCCAGAAAGAGCTGAAGTTGTATTAGATCTGCAGAGGAAATTTTGATAGTTGCAAATCTTTGGTTTCTCGTAACTAAAATTTCCACAGTATAAACTTTAAGGAAGTGTAATAGTAATAGGACTATAACATAGCACCCTATAAACCAGGATCTCTCAAACTATTTTATTTAGGAAATCCTTGGGGGGATTTAAAATGTATTTTATTTCTTGAAGTTTCTACACTGGAGGAGTTATTTGTGTATTTGACATGGGTTTAGGAGTGAGTCATTGTACATTAGTCAATTGACATTATGCTTACAATTCAAAGTTCTGCTTCTACTTAAAGTGTACATCTTGTATGTGCAGTAACGCTTCTGTTTAAGGGCTGTAGCTGACAAATCACCTACACATATATGACACTACAAACAAGTTGTGTATACAGGCAAGTAGCAAGGAAGGTTCTACCTGAAAAATAAAGTACACCATGTTTCAAATGTGTGTTTTTAAATATCATTACATAAGTAGTTAACAAGTCATAAAGTTTAATAAATCTATATAACAAATGATATTATATAAAACAAATATCAGGTTCTACTGTGTCATTATTTATTCACAAAAAATAGTCCACCATGAAGATGCCAAGTGTGAAAAAGTAAGCACACCCTATGGCAGGGGTCTTCAACCTTTAAGGCAGTGTGGGCCACATTAAAACTTAAACGAAGCCGAGGGCCACTAAGCTATACTGCGGTATTTAAGCTCTGCCCCCTCCTCACACAATTATGACCTATAACTGCCCCCTCCTACAATTCTAATTATGTCCCATAAATGCCCCCCTCTGCAGTGCCCCTTATAAGTTCCCCCTGATGTGTCCCCAGTAGTAGTCCCCCCTTATATAATGCCCCCAGTAGTGATGCCCCCTATGCAGTGCCCCGAGTAGTGGTCCCCCATATGCAGGCCCCCAGTAGTGATGCCCCCTATGCAGTGCCCCTTATACATAGTGCCCCCAGTAGTGGTCCCCCCTATGCAGTGCCCTTTATACATACAGTGCCCCCTGTAGTGGTCCTCCCTATGCAGTGCCCCATGTAGTGATCCTCCCTATTCAGTGCCCTCAGTAGTGGTTCCCCCTATGCCGTGCCCCCTGTAGTGGTCCCCCCCTACGCAGTGCCCTCAGCAGTGGTCCCCCCCTATGCAGTGCCCTCAGTAGTGATTCCCCCTATGCAGAACAGGCAAACACGCATGTTTTTAGACTAAAAAAAACCTCACGATTTAAACTCTCATCCAGATGTTTTCCCATTTTGAAGATAAAACTCAACCAATGTGAGATTACTGCTAAACTCTCACATTTTCTAAACTCTCACCCTATTACATTTGGACCATGGTATCTGAAATGTATTTGGCGTTCCGGAGCATTGGCTAACCAGATGCAAGGAGATGCTGTGTTTAATGCGGGCGTGTCACAGAAAGTGATTGCGTACAAAGACGCCTCATCGCTCACCTTGGAGGCCAAACTCAGGCGGAGAATCTGCACCTAGCATAGGGCTTGGTGCATGTTTCGATGGTGCGACCAGTATTTGAGTGTCTAAAGATGTTGTAAGTGGGTGTCTCAGCCCTGGCAATTTCAGGCGCACAACTATACACCAGCGAAGGGCTTTGTAGAGGCATTGGCAGAAAGTCACAGACATGACTGTGGCTAAAGAGGCACACGACAGCCACTGTGTCCGACTCAGAATGGGGCCCATAGAGTGACCAGTAATAACCTCAAAAACACCACAAATCAAATGCCAGTTGGTAGCCCGCCTAAAGCAGTTACTGTTTATTGTCAGTGTGGTAGGCACCAGGTAACACATTCTGAATATAAAGTGGTTCCCTCTTATTATTTAGGGGGAGTTGCAAAGATTATTTTATTTGTATTATTGAATAAAATAGTACTCGGTTTATAATATGTAACACCCCTCCTGCAGATTGCTGTTTAGGACCATGCTTCGTGGGGTAACTTGATCCTCAGTCTGCTGTTGATGAACATTAATATGAAGATGTTGGCCCAAACATAGGCTTAAAATTTCAGCAATTCACATACTAGATTTAGAGAGGCAATTTTTTTAAAAGGCAAAACCAGTTGCTGCTGTGATAAAGGCTCTGGGGAAATTGATGGGAGGTTTATATGCCCCAGGTTCTTAACTTCTGTGTGGTAATCACCAGCACCATGATTGCCAGACCACCTGTGAGAGGCTGATATAAGGTGTGTCAGTCTCTCGCTGCCTGGGGCAAACAGTCTAGAGGCCTGCTGAGAGCAAATTACTCTTGAGGAAAACCGGCAACAGCATAACCTCTGCAGGTAACAGCAGCTCCATACTGGCTAGTAATTTTCTGCAAAACATGACAAAGATGATGTTGAAGCCTATTTAACAAATCAGTGGGCAGGCCTTCTGGCACCGTTCTTGTCAGGAGAACTGCAAAAGGTGTATTTTGATTTGAGACTTACTGATGGCCTGAACTATGACAAACTCAAAACTGCAATTTTAACCTGTTTGGGTATCACAATGTCTATTTGAGCACAAGTTAATCGCTGGGAATAACAAGTGGATAAATCTCCCTACTCTTAAATGCATGACCTCATTGATATCATCATGAAGTGGCTACAGCCAGAGACTATAACAGGGGCACAGATCGTTGAAAGGGTTGTTATGGAACTATATCTAAGGTCATTGCCTGCAATTCTGCACAAATAGGTGAGCCACGGAGACCGCAAAAAAGCAGACCTGCTGGTGGAAATTATAGAGAGGTATGTGGCAGCTGAGGAACTGTTAAGTGTACCCCAACGGTCCATAGTCCCGCTACAGCGATCTCTAGTGCATTGTGGTAAGACTGTTCCAGGGAAAATGGGTGCTCAGCGGGGGAATAAACTTAAAAATCCAGAGACTGTATGTTTGGAACCTGGAGCGGGTCAGCAGTGCCAAAAAGGTTTCTGCCTTTATAAAGAACTTGATAAAAAAGTGATCAGATGTTTTAGATGTGGTGGCTTGGACCATGTTGCTGCTAATTGTCCAATAACTTCTGAACCTATGCAATGTGATACTACTTATGTAAATCACATACAATCTTTCTTTGCTCAGCTAGCCTGCACTGCAGGCCGACAGGCTGAGCAAGATAAATGTTTATAATTCCTGTAGAAGGCAAATGGGTAGAGGCACTGTTAGATTCTGGTATCCTGGTTACTTTTGTAAAGGCCGAGTTGGGGAACCCCTCCAAAACTGTTGGTGTAACCTGTATACATGGAGATAGTATTATGTTGCTGTTGAAGTGAACATAGAAACACAGTGTGGTCCCATAGTAGTCACTGAGATTAGTTCCTGATTTGATGTATGATGCTATATTGTGCAGAGATTTTTCCCACTTTTGAAAGATTTGGGAATCCCAATAGGTTACAGAAGTAAATAACCCAGAGCCGATTGTTAATATTATTGATACAGTAGTAGTGTGAGTGTCCCCCGAAACTGAAGTGTTGCCTTTTTCAAGCACAATTAGGGAGTTAGAGAATGAGGAGAGCAGCAGTGGGACCCAGCACGATATACCTCCTCCTGAAGCAGAAAATGTTGAACCAGTTGACTATATGCCTGATCTTGAATAGAGATACGATAACTTAGCCTCAGGATAGCTTAAAAAAAAAACCCTACTCTGCTAAAGGGTGGAGAGAATGGAAAAGTGAGTGAGGTCAATTATAAGGGGTACCGGTCTGGGAAAAGAAAGCCAGAACAGATCTTTCATGTGGAAATTATAACAGTGCTATTGATTGGCTGCTGCATGAGAAGTGCTGCTATTTATCCCCAGGAGATTAACCATTAACCCGGTCACTGCTTAAAATCTAGCAGCTTAATCGCAGAATTTTGCAGCTGCCCACAACTTGCAACATTTGGTCATTGTCTGCTCACTCTGGGGACCACAACCACGGAATTACTTGTCTATGATAAACTGGGGATCCCATCAGGGGGAAGGAACCAAATAGCAGAGTTCCTTCCATACGATTAATAACATGCTGTACTTTAATCAGGTTAATTTCCAACAAGCCCACAATGCCCGGTTTGGATAGAAATGCCTTATATATTGCCATTGGGGTCCCCTGGGCTTGGACTTCAGCAGTTGGGGGGAGGGCAAATTGAATTATTTTTGGGGGGATTAAAGGCAAAGTTTACCTTCAGAAAATGATATTCACCAAGCGGATTTATACAGCTATTACTACAGATCTGCAGTTTTGTTTAAAAAAAAAACCCTATCCAATTAACAGAGCTAAAAAATAAGCAAATCCCTTATGAAGGGAAAATAAACGTTTGCAAATTAGATTGTGTTTGTGGTTACCTTTTAAAAAAATCCTTGGAAATATTAAAGCTAGTGTGTTATTTGTGTGCAGTAGAAGGTCATAGATTATGCCAACCAAAGACCGTCACATACAAAACAAATGTTTAAAGTTTATTTTACATATTTATACATAAAACTTTTGAATGTGACTTCTTTTTAATCCAATTGAATATAATAGCACATCTAAAAATGGAAGTCAGATGATCAACATTTACAAAATGTTGACAACTGATTGAATTATACAAGATACAGAAAGCTACAACATTACGATGAGGCAGGCATGTAGTCGTTGACTTGTTTAGCACCGTCAATACCATTTGTGTTGAGAACTACAGTGAAGAATAAAAGGTAGTTATCATAGGTAAAATACTGATCAACTCAAAGTTTGCAAATTAAAAAAAATAAATACAATTTGTAACTATTATTTGTCTCTTTAACCATATTCCGTAATGGCATAAGTACTGTACATATATAGTTTCTTAATAAAATGCCTCATATTAAGTGGCACAAGTAAAAAGTTAAAATAAATTAGGAAGCATAGGCCAAGTCACTGGACGAAAAGCTTCAGACATCAAAGACTAACACTGATTTTCCTTGTGTATCATCTTTAGCATCAGCATTTTGACAACCACAAAAGCGAAATAAAAGTTTAGCTTTTTTCCTAATGTTCAATGGCTTTTTGCTTTATTTTGTAGGCATCTTCTCTGCCATGTGCTTCTGCTGACTTTCAGCATGTCTGTAAGAGAAGAGATAACACAAATTAGCCCCAATTTGCAATAACTGGGAACTGATGAAATTATAATATGTACATATAACCTGAGGCAATCTGTACAGACTAAAGCTGGCCACACATCTAAAGATTATCTGTCCAACCAGCCAACTAGTTGATTGGTTGGAATGAAAATCTGGTAAGGTATGAAAGCAAATGACAATCAGCAATTTGCTCCCAAATGCTGGAAAATGGACCAAAACTGTTGTTTGAACAAATTGTTTAGATCAAACATTTAACAAACTTGTCTGAACGACCATTTATCTGTTTTCTGGCATTTAGGGGCAAATTGCTAATCATCAATTACTCCCATGCATTACCAGATTTTCATTCCAACCAATCAACAAGTTGGCTGGTTGGATGTAAGTTGGTCTAGTGTGTGGCCAGCTTAAGAGTATGTCAGCTCGTAGAGTATAAACTGATAAACAAATCAAACTCTGATGGAGTGAAATATCCAATAAAAATGGCATTAAAAATTAAAATCTTCAAATATACACATTATTGCCTTATAACTGTAGTGTATAACACTTACAAGTTATAGGCAAAGGTTGGTAAAACAAATGATTGTATTATATATGAAATCCTGTCTATTCCAATCAGAGTACTTCTATCATATTATGCAACCCACACCAATGCCATCAGCTAATGCAGAATTAATGCTGAAATCATTTAACCATCTAGAGCATATCTCTGTGTAAATAAAGCCCCATAGCTTGCTTATAAGAGAAAATTGTGGATATTCACATCTTTTATTTGATTTTTTTAGAGTTTTAGAATGTCATATTTATCCAAATTTTTTCCCTATTCTTCAAAAAAAAAAACCACTTTCACAATTTTATTATGTGGATGTATGCATGTATCTGAAATAAAGGAAGTAAACGTGGTGCCTGTGTACCAAACAACCTCTACGTGAATAGTGTAAGACAATGAATAAAGTTAATATGCACTCCCCAAAGTGGTGGGTGGCAGCTGAAAAACAGTGGCACGTAGTGGTGAGCTACACGTACAAATCAATAAATAAATAGAAGTGATCAGCACCTTAAAGTGCTAGAGTTGTTAAATAAAGTGCAATTGTGCAAATAAACAATAACAATATATAGTTTATCTTATAATTTATTTCTCTTCAGAACACTTGCGAGTCCATGGTAGTTTGAGAAATGATATAAAAACAAGAATAACAAAATGGTCTAGCTAATGAGATGTTATATATTATTATTTGCAGTATTGAACTTTACTTAACAATTCTAGCACTTTAGGGCGCTGATCATTTCTATTTATTAGGTATGTATCTATTTATGGATTGGAGCTGCCACTCAGAATCTGTCTATGAGCTTTTTCTACTGGCTATTTTTCATACACCACAGTGTTGCAGACAGACACAACACTGCTGTAGCTAGGTTTACAATGCCAATCGCTGATGAGGTTAGAGTTCAATGCCCACATAGGAATGCTCTCTTTGAGTCCTATTTTTCTCAGTCTATATATACACAACGGGTAAAATAAGTATTGAACACATCAACATTTTTCTCAGTAATATGGGGCTATTGTAATAAAATTTTCACCAAATGTTAGCAACAACCCATGCAATCCACACATGCAAAGAAATCAAACCACAGATGTCCATAAATTAAGTGTAATAATGTGAAATGACACAGGGAAAAAGTATCGAACACGCTTACTGAAATGTATTTAATACTTAGTACAAAAGGCTTTGTTGGTAATGACAGCTTCAAGACGCCTCCTGTATGGAGAAACTAGTCGTTGCTCAGGTGTGATTTTGGCCCATTCTTCCACACAAACAGTCTTCAAATCTTGAAGGTTCCGAGGGCCTCTTCTATGAACTCTGATCTTTCCATAGATTTTCAATTGGATTCAAGTCAAGTGATTGGCTGGGCCATTCTAGCTGCTTTATTTGCTTTCTCTGAAACCAATTGAGAGAGTGTCCTTGGCTGTGTGTTTAGGATCATTGTCTTGCTGAAATGTCCACCCTCGTTTCATCTCCAGCATCCTGGTAGATGGCAGCAGAATTTTATCAAGAATGTCTAGGTACATTTTTCCATTCATCCTTCCTTCAATCAAATGAAGTATGCCAGTACCGTATGCTGGAAAGCAGCCCCACACCATGATATTCCCATCTCCAAACTTCACTGTTGGTACGGTGTTTTTGGGGTGACGTGCAGTGCCATTTCTCCTCCAAACATGATGTTTATTATGGCATCCAAAGAGTTCAATTTTGGTCTCATCTGACCAGACTATATTCTCCCAGTATTTCACAGGCTTGTCCAAATGTTGTGCAGCAAACTTTAAACGAGCTTCAGCATGCTTTTTCTTCAGCAGTGGAGTCTTGCGTGGTGAGCATGCATACAGGCCATGGCGGTTGAGTGCATTACTTATTGTATTCTTTGAAACAATTATACCTGCTAATTCCAGGTCTTTCTGAAGCTCTCCACAAGTGGTCAATGGCTCTTGGACAACTCTTCTGATAATTCTTTTCACTCCTCTGTCAGAAATCTTGCGAGGATCACCTGGTCATGGCCGGTTTATGGTGAAATAATATTCTTTCCACTTCTGGATTATGGCCCCAACAGTGCTCACTGGAACATTCAGAAGTTTAGAAATCCTTCTGTAACCAATGCCATCAGTATGTTATGCAACAATAAGGTTGCGAAGTTCTTGAGAGAGCTATTTGCTTGAGATGTTTCTTGTGTGACACCTTGGTATTGAGACACCTTTTTATAGGCCTTCAGTTGGGACTGAACCAGCTTAAATTAATTTGCACGGACAAGGGGCATGATTGCTTTCTAATTACTGATAGATTTCAGCTGATGTCTTGGCTTTCCATGTCTTTTTGCACCTCCCTTTCTTCACGTGTTCAATACTTATTCCCTGTGTCATATGACATTATTACACATAACTTAATTATGGACATCTATGGTTTGATTTCTTTGCATGTGTGTATTGCTTAGGTTGTTGCTGACTTTTGGTGAAAATGTAATTACAATAGCCCCATTACAAATATATTTACTGAGAAAAATGTTGACGTGTTCAATACTTATTTTACCCGCTGTATATGTGTTCCATCACAAACTTATTTAACTGGATACTTCATGAATTTTTATGTTAACTGTGACATAAAGGAGTTTAATACTGGTTTGTAGCTGCCAGTCTTCCAATTACATTTTAGATACGCTCCCTTATGTTTAAATGTATAATTTTAATTAGTGAGTGGTGGAGTAATTTATTTATTCCGGTTCTTGTTTAAATTGAATGGTCATGTATTGTTGCATCTATGCGTGTGAGGAATGTGATTAGGGCACTGAAACATGTCAAGCAATTAAAAAAAAAAAGTAAATATATTGTTTCAATGGTGGATTGTCAGCTTGCATTGTGTCGACTTATGTTTTCTCAACTAGAGGTTTAATTCCGATGATTGAACTTTGTTCATGATTTTGGGGATATCCATCATTTCATCTTGGGACATTTTGTTCCTAATGTAGGAGTTTCGTTGTAATACTGCTGTTGGATCGAGTGACCAGTTCCTAATCAGTAGACAAATAGTCTCTTCTGACAATATTTTATCTCATTTTGCCAGCTATACACTCTCTATATAGAGCTTATCTTTTTATCATCTACACTTTAGCTACAATGTAGTGTTTTTTTTTCTTTTACAGATGTAAAGGAGTTACTCCTATTTGTGTAGGTCTCCATTTTATTGTGAATTATAAGTTGCTGGGGTATGGGGTGGATAGGGGCATTTGTTTGCAGTATAAGGCTTAAACAATAGGTGTGTGTAAGGTTATGCTGTCCCATGCATGTATTCAAAATTAATGTATAGATAATCACTGAAATAAACATTGATTAGGTAGGTCTTTTTATGTGGGTATAAATATATATATTACAGGATATTTAAGTGGACTTATCTGGAAGAAAAAAACACAACCTGTTGAAAATTAAGGACCTCCTACCCATAAATATCATGTTATGTTTTAGGGCTCAATGCACAATTGGGAATGACAAATGTGTTCTCAACACCCAATAAATTGCAATGAAATATCTTATCTCGCAAAACAAAATCTTGTTGTTGCAAGAAAGTGTAAGTCTAGGCACACAAGCCCAACTTACATTTAGCTAGCACACCCTGCTATATCCAGGTGCCAGCAGAGTATGCTAAATTCTGCACCCCAATAAACGCCACCATCTTGGCATCCAGATCCATATACTGCCCATAGAAACAGGAGCATTAAGCATGACATCACAATATGGCAAATGTGTTGTAGGAAGGACAGTATTGTATATTTGTAAATGAACTCTGGACTCCTTACAGAGTACTGTGGCGCTCCTTTGCATGTTATCTGCAATATCCATAGCTTTGTGTAAGAGCATGCTTGTACATGAAGCAGTGCGCTGCATGCATCCTGAATGCTGTATACCGGGCTTGGTTGGTCGGAAACCAAAAGAGATCTCTTTATCACTCTCTCTGTGTTCCAGATAGGATACCACACACTGGGGGCATATTCAGTGTGTAAATGTGTATATATGTTTACACAGAAGCCCAACACTAGCAATCATTTACAGTGTTTGTGTGTGTTTTAAGTATATAAATAATACCCCTTTTACACGGAGCTAAAACCCGGGTTTTTGAAGGGTTAACCCGGGCAGCTCCCTGGTGTAAAAGGGCAGAGTGTTGGATCGCCGGGTCGAGTGACCCGGCAATCCAACCCAGGTAATTAGCAGGGTTTAACACGGGCGTAGCCCGTGAAACCCTGCTGTGAGAACAGCGCACTCCGGGTCACGATGACCTGGAGTGTGCTGCTAACCGGCCGATTGGTCCGGCTTCAGTGGCGCTTGGAAATGACATCATCTCCAAGCGACCACTTTCACTCCGCAAAAGCCGGGTCTATGCAGACCCGACTGCGGTGTGAGCGGCGCTGACTCGGGAATATCCCGAGTCGGCGCCGGCAAAATTCCGGGTCTGATCCGGATACGAACTTTGGGCCTGATTCAGACCCACTCGCAAGCGGCGTCGATGGTGTGCACTGCGCATGCGCACGACGGAGGGAGCTCCGTCGTGTGCATGCGCCATGCGCGACGAGCGAAGGACTTTCCTTCGCTCGTTGTGTCTGATCAAAGGGGGCGTGCTGTCGATGTTGATTGACAGCACGCCCCCTTTGGTGGGCGTGCCGGGGGCGTGCCTCCCAGACGGGGGCGTTCCCAAGGGAACGCCTACCGTCAGAAGCCGGCCCACTGACATCACTAGTGATGTCAGTGGGAGTTATTTTGGCTATGATAGAGCCAAAATCACTCCGGGCCTTGCGGTTGAGAAACTCAAGACCATCGCGGCCATCAACCTGCACGCTCGTATAGGCTGTGGGTGGTGACCCACAGCTATACGAGCGTCCAGGAGGACGCTCCATAATTATGGAGGACGGCCCTCATTCAGAGCGTGCGCTCTGCTCAGAGCATCCGGCTCTGAATGAGGGCCTTTGTTCCAACTCCTCGTCAGACCCGGAATTTAGGTGGAAAAGGGGTATAAATAAAAGCTAATTCTCAGTAACAATTCTGAATTTAAATACATAATACATTACAAGTTACAATTATGTAGCCTACCATAAATGAGAGATCTCGCTGCCCTTCTTGAGTCAGAATACATGCTATAACATGCACATAAAACATTTGCAATGACTACTTGATAAGAGGCTTTGGCTAAAAGCATTTTGCTGCTATAACCAGTAGATGGCAGTATCATACAGCAGTTTATCTAAAGTCTTGAAATTTTAGTACAGAACATTCATATGTTTTGTATCTTTCTGGCCTGGTCTGGGCAAGGGGGTGACAAAATATAAAGGACACCTTGCAACCAGCTTTAGACATAACCATCACACCCGCTGTGTGACACTCTCATTGCTGTCACCCCAGACTGATAGCAGCTTCATGTTCTCTCTTACACTAAACTCCAGCAAAGTAGTTAATTCTCTAGGACAAGAAACTGAGTGCTATCAGCCTGATATAATGTATGACCAATAGGGCTGAAATCTAGAGTGCAGTGGAGGAGAAGTATAGGAGCTGTTACCAGCCAGTATAACAGAAGCTGATAGCTTGTTGTGGTAGTACATGGAGAAAAGTGTAGAAGTAGCAGTTACCACGTACTGGGATCCACATTGCACAATTAGGACACCAAGCAGTGTTATATTATATGTATACTGTCCACTGGCCACCAAATATATGTTCTAAATCCCAACAGTAATGGCTCTGTATTTTACCATGGTCACTAGGCAAATGGCTCTGTATCACACTGTAGCCATCATCAGCAGTAAACTCTTTTATGCACACTAGCCACCAAGACACAGATTCTGCACTGTGTGATAGTCTCCAGGCAATGAGCTCTGTATTGCATGCTAGCCGCCATGACGTGAGCTGTTTATTGTACGAGTGTACTAGCTGAAGAAATGAGCCCGTATTGTATAATGGTCACAGGAATGGGCTCTGCACAGGTTCACAATGCTGGCAAGTCGTGTATGGCAGGGCAAAGTGCTGGAATATATTTTATGGTCATTAATTTGGTATAATATGTGGGGATCATTACTGGTATAGTGTGTGAATAGTTAAGGATAGAACAGTAGATAGAGCATATAAGAACCAGGAAAGAATTTTGGTGACTTCTCGTCTCCCCACAAGCAGGTGCTGATCACCTCAATCTATGAACAGTGATTTTGTTTTTAATTTATCCTGCATAAAATTCAAGGCTACAAGGCTGGTGAGTGAAGTTTCCTTCTCTATACATGTGCCTAGCAGTATGACAGACATACAGTTCAGTATCATTTTACCTAGTTAAGTCTTCAATATCTACAAGCATTGCATCTTGTTCCATGTGCAATTCATCACGGATAAGAAGAAGTTGAACCAACTCTTCATTCAAGCCTGGAAAAATAGCCCGCATTAACATTAACATTTCATATCACAGTACACAAACACATAAAACTAGCATTCATAGGATTTTTTCATTGCACTATAAATGTTATCAAGTTTGAATGGCTCAATGTCATGTTGTTCTATAGCCACAAATGCTAGTGTTCCAATCAGTCTGATTATAATATGGATTCCAATGTACACAAAAACTATTGTACACATGCATGTAGGGGAGGGTGGGGGCTGCGCTGAACACCAACATCATGCATGGCATTATTAATTAACTGATTATGCTAATCTAACTAACATTGCATTGCACTACTGATGGTCAGGAATGAGGAAACAAAAATTACAAGCATGCTAACACTACAACAACCAAACTATCATTAAATCTGTAGTACTGGCTTTTATTACACTTTACTAGTATGCCGGCTTCTCCTTCCCCCACCTGAGGACCGGGGCTGCCCCATGGAGCGGTTTTTCAAGGGTTTCATGGTTTGTTCCATAACCCAGGCCAGAAACCTGGGTTGTGGGGGTGTATCGCTGCAAACAGGTGTGAGTGCAGGAAGACCAATCAATGAGAAGCTGTGACCATGGAGACTGCATCCTCTCATTCACTTACTGCCTCCACAGCAGTGGTGTTTTAAGAGAAGAGGGGGCCCTTGTGCAGATTCAGTGCGGGCGCCCTTCTCTCTCCGGCGGTGCCGCAGTACACCTGGGTACAGTAGATTGTGGCTTAATACTGGAATCTACTGTGAATGCTTATGTCTCCAGGAAAATGGCGCCTGCGCTGTTTCCCTGGGACAGCAGTACTGTGCATGCACGAGTCACCAGGAAAATGGCCACTGCCAATTTTCCAAGGAAGTTTGGCTGCTCTGCAGCGCCGGCTTGGACAGGTAAGTATAAGACTAATGGGTGCAGAGTGTGTGGTGTTGGCCCCACTAGACCCAGGGTCCCGTGTGCCCCGCACACCCTTCACCCTTTATAGATACGCCCCTGCTCCACAGCCATAATAAAGTGGCAAATCTAATGTTTAGCAGGTTAAGCAGTAATACAGCTTTAAGCCAACCTGCTCAATTCCTTCTCTGACCCTCTGGCATTTGATCCCACAATGAAGATTAAGGGGTAAATTTACTAAAGCTTCTAAAACATAAAAGTGGTGGTGTTGCCTATAGCAACCAAACAGATTATGTGTATCATTTTATAGAATGTAATAGAGAAATTATAGAAACTTATTGGTTGCTATGGGCAACACCACCACTTGTCTGTTTTAGTAAATGTAGTAAATCTACCCCTAAGTATCTACTCTGTTCTCACCTTCCTTCTCTATTACCTCTCCTCTAACATTTATAATCGGTCTCTCTTTTAACTGGTACCTTTACATTATCCAAGCATGCAGTGATTACTCTTATTCTGATTAAAAAAACACAATTGTAACCCATACTCTCCCTTAATTATCATCCTTTCTGAGCTCCCTTGTCCCTCCAAGCTGCTTGATAAAACTTCCTACACCCACCTCAAACACCTTCTTGACACACAATTTATTGGACCCACTTCAGTCTGGCGGTCGTTCCCAATACTCCATGGAGACTGTACTGACTAAGGTGGTCAATGCTTCGATCACTGATCAGTATAAAAAACATTATTCACTTCTAATTCTCCTGGATCTATCTGCTGTATTTGACTGCAAAACTGAAGGTCTTCACCGAATTACTGAATGTCATTATGCCATTTCGTAATGGATGTCATCTCACTACCTCAAAACTAATCTTTCAAAAACAGAGTTAATAATGTGTTCACCAGCCAATAGTAATTACTCTCCTGACATCTCTATTTCTGTTGAGAAAACAGCAATAAACCCAATCCATTAAATCATTGCCTAGGTATAATCTTTGACTCTGAATTGTCCTGTGCTCCCCACATTCAGTCTGTATCCAAATCATGTTACAGAGTGTGTATGTATGTGGAGATAGAGATAGAGATATATATATATAATTATCTATCTCTAAGAAACATCTCTCAACAAGGCACTACAAAACTCTTAAGCCGTGTATCCACTAGCAGATATTAATGAGCGATTGCACAATTACGACATCATTATTGTGCAATCGCTCATTAATCGTGCATGAATTGGGCATGAAAATGTCAAAAACGACCAGCGATGCGCGCTCCCGCTGGTCGTTTTCGACATCAATCATCGCTTGAACATGCCGGTCAATCTGCCGATAATGACAGATTGACCATGTTCAGGGATGAGGGAGGGTGTCTACACTGAACGACATATCGTTCAGTGTAGTGTAGGCACTGCAGGGGAAGAGGAATGACTGTACGACTACAATGTTGTAATCGTACTGTCATTCCACTATCTGCTAGTGGATACTCACCTTTAGGGGCCTATGTATCAAATCTTGATGAGAGATAAAATTGTGAGAGAAAAAGTATTAACCAATCAGCTCCTGACTAATTTTTCAAACAAGCCTATAAAATGTAAGTTAGAAGTTGATCGGTTGGTGATTTACGGAGCCGTAACTAGACTTTTTGGTGCCCTGTGCCAGAAAGAGCATTGGCGCCCCCTCATTTTCAAAGGGACATAATGCACCCAAAAAAGGGCCATGGCTTCATGGGGAAGGGCCAGGGAAGAGATGGGGGAGGCCAGGAGATGCTGGGGATGAAATAAGAGGAAGCTATAAACAAGAATGATAATAAAAAAAGAAATGTGTCAGGTTCAAACAGCGCCCCCTGACCTGTGGTGCCCTGTGCGATGGCACCGGCCGCACTACCCTAGCTACGGCCCTGGTGATTTATATCTCCCAATTTTCTCTCTCATCAAGCTTTGATACATAGGCCCTATATTCATGCACTTATTATCTATCACACTGATTACTGCACTAGTCTCCCTACTGGTCTTCACCTAAACAGACTTTCACCCCTACCATCTTTTTTGAATGCACCACCTATACTGGTCATCTTCATAAAATAATCTTCTTCTTCTAGATTGTAGACTTGGCCCTCTTACCTCATTGTCTGTCTGTTATTACCCAGTCTTGTTTTATTAGTTGTTCCCAATTCTAAAGCACAACAAAATATGCTGATGCTATATAAGTAACTGTTACTAAATAAATAAATGATGGAAATTGGCGTTGCCGGTTTCACTTTAAGACTAAACTATAGAGCACATTTTATTACTGTACTGTAGTGTATATTATACCAATGCATTAATTCTACTGTAGCTATAGTTTTACATATACATAAACTGCAAAACAAATTACTTACTTTCAATTTGAGAGTGAAGATCATTCACAATCACCTGTAACTGCCCAATCGTCATATCCCTCAGATCAGTAGGCTTTAAGCTCCTCTTCATTAAGCATTCACTAATGTGAGGCATGTGTGGCAACTACAAATAAGAAGTCATTATTACAAGCGGCTACAAGCAATGAAACGCTCAGCCAGCAGATGGCAGCAAAGGCACATAGCACATGCATCACATTGTTAATAAAAAAAACCCTACAAACTATAAATACAGACATTAAGGGCCCCATTTATCAATGATATATAACACCTTCAGCGAGTGCTAAAGGGGTTATGTCATCTTTTCAATATTTAACAAACAGCAGTAATTTAACATTACCGCTATTTCTTACTGCATCGCTCTCGACATCTGGCGAGAGAATTGCGGTCCCTATGGCTGCTGGGGGAAAGTATCACGCGCATGAGCACATCGCCGGCAGCAATAGACTCCCAGCAACAGAAGAGAAGACATTGCTGAGATGGGAGATTGTCGCCGGACCTCACCGGAGGGGTTAGGTAATAGTGAATACCAATGGCCTATTCACTAGTTCACTGTGATACTAACCAAAATATGCCACACTGGTAATAAGTTATGTTAATAAATGGGGCCCTAAATCTGCAAATTGCTTGTCTGCCAGGTGACTACATGGACTATGAATGTTATAAAATGCCAGGGCATTTACAGAGACGTTCATAGTGCTAAAGATCACACATCAGTTTAATGTGTAATCAGCACCCAACACAAAGAGGGAAAAGATATGCAGCCAAGCAGTGCTTGTACCTCCTCATTGTTTTGTGGCGGAACTCCCGCAGACAATGGAGTCATTTGCCGCCGGGCGTCAGCCCTGAAGGGGGCACCTGGCTCCATTGTCCCCGGGAGCTGCATGGAGAAGGAACGCCGCTGATCGGCTGCACCAGTACTGCAGGGCAACGCTTCTTTACAACGCCCCCTCCTTTTCAGAACTCAGACATTTCACATTGGCACCTGTGCAAGTGCTAGCTGCCACCATGGCCGTGCAACAGAATATAATGCTACAACTAAACTAAGGAAACGCTTTCACCAGCAGTACTATACATAGCTGTACAGGTGAGACAAGATAATTAGCAAAGGGTTAAAGTTAGGTGTTGCAGAAAATGGTCTACAGTGTGACTGTAGGCTATATCTGGGGAAATAAAGATTATATTGCGGTCACAATAAAAAGTAAAAAAAAAACACAATCAAGTGCCATTTCCAGCTCATGGTATAATATAACTTCTATGTTACAGAATAAATCTCTCACATCCACTGTGACAACGCCTCAGGTGTTTTCAAGAGCTTCAGTCTCACCTTGCCAACAGAAATAGACTGTACTGTGAGAACAGATAAGAATTTGACTCTCCTTTAAAGCTGGGATTCAAAAACAGATTTTTGGATAGCAATTACAAATCGTAGGTATACTGTACAGTAACATGTTTTGCCTCCCTATAATACAGCAAGCATTTATTCTGGTGTATTAATATGTATGTATAAAAAATCAATTATGGTACAGGTTTCCAGGAATGCATAGAACCTCTATTTGACTGAACTTTTTGTGACATGGACCAGAATCTCTAAGGAATGTTTCCAGCACCTTGTTGAATCCATGTTGACATGATAGTATCAAGCGGTTGCTGCTGATATGCCGGTGGGACATTCATTCTGTGATTCTCCCGCTCCACCGCTCTATTGTATCGAGATCTGGTGACTGTGGAGGCCATTGGAGTACACTGAACTCATCATCATGCTTTTGGAATCAGCTTGAGATGACGTGTGCTTTGTGACATGCTGCATTATTCTACGACAAGCAACAATACTCAGGTAGGGTGTGGCATTTAGATGACGTTCAATTGGTATTAAGGCGGCATAATGTGTGCAAAGAAACCATTCCCTACATCATTACAGTACATCCCCACCCATAAGCCTGATCCATTGACACAAGGCAGGACAGATCCACGGATTCATGTTGTTTACTCCAAATTCTGGCCTTACCATCTGCATGTCGTAGAAATCGAGATTCGTCAGACTAAGCAGTGCTTTTCCACTTTTCAACTGTCCAGTGTTGGTGAGCCTGTACCCACTGTAGCCTCAATTTCCTGTTCTTAGCTGAGAGTAGTGGAATCCAGTCTGGTCTTTTGCTGCTGTAGCACATCCACTTCAAGCTTCAATGCCCTGTACATTGCAAGCTTGTGGTATATTTTATCGACATTCAGCATGCTGCATATCATTTTAATCAGCAGAAGCTGCTTGTGCTAGCTATTCACATCACTGTGTTAATCAGACGCATAAAAAGTCGCACGGAAGATTCTTAGCGCTACAGAGTCATGCCACGGCATGGCGCGATTAGAAGTAGAGATGAGCAGGTTAGTTTCCCTTAGACCCGAACCCACCCGAACTTTGTAATACGAGCCGAGATCCGAGTCGGCTCGGGTTTTCCCGCCTGACTCTGATCTCAAAATGAGGCAAAACTTCATCATCCCGCTGTCAGATTCTCGCGGGTTTTGGGTTATATAAAAGGTCCCGCGATCGCCGACATTTATTCATTCCGGGAGTGAAGAGAGAGTAGGCTGTGAATGTGCTGTTGCTGACGCTGTGCATAGGGGCTGGTTACTGTTGTCATTGTCACTCAGGGGCTGGCTGCTTATGTCCATAGAAGCGGGGCTGGCTGTTGTCCATATATAGGGGCCGGCTGTTCTCCTGTCCACTCCATAGGGGCTGGCTGTTGTCCATATAGGGGCTGGCTGGCTGTTGTCCTGTCCATAGGGGTTGGCTGTGCTGCTCTGTTGTCCAGGGGGTGCTGTGTCCATCATTTTTTTTGTGTGTGGTTGGTTGTGTGCTTTAGCTGCGCTATAATTGACACTGCTGTTAGATTGCAGTGAGTATGGAGGACAGTCACATGACAGGAGAGCAGGATCCACATACCAGTCTGGTAGCTGCCAGCAGCAGTCATGACGACGATGCAAGGCCGTCAACGTCATCTATGAAAGACTATGCACCAGGGCTTAAGTCAGGCCATGTAAAAAAATCAACTCTTACCCAGTTAAAGAAAAAAAAAAATCTAAAGCGAAGTTAGCTTTAGAGAAACAAAAAATTGGCAATATGCCAATCACTACACGAAAAGGCAAGGAGAGGATAAGGTCTTGGCCTTTATTTATGACTGGTGGTTCTAGTGATGATTTAAGCCCTTCTGCTTGTAGGAGAGGTACAAAAAAAATTAAATTGTTAAGACGAGTAAGACACCGGAACCAACTGTGTGCTGCGAAAAATCACAAATCCCTGAGGAGAGTCCAAGTGTGTCCGCGGTTGCCATGTGTGAGTCTGACCTTTCTAATACTGTACTTGAAGAGGATCCTCCTTCCACTATTTGTCTGCCCTCTGCAAATGTGGGGATGAGCATCACAAGTCAACATGCTGACGTAGAAATCGAGGATGCTTATGTGGAATTGCACGAGGAGGATATTTAGGTAGTTGGCGATAACAAGGATGATGAGGATGTTGAAGATGATGAGGATGTTAATGCGTGGATGTTTGTGTAAAAACTGTAAAATCAGGCAACAGTTGTTGCCCATGGCGTGAAAAATCTCATTGTTGGCATGCCGGGGCAAAGGACTAAAAAATCCACTTCTCATGTGTGGATTAATTTCCACCTAAATCCAGACAACCTTTGCCAAGCCATTTGTAACTGTTGCCAAGTAACAGTGAATAGAGGTAAGACCTTAACCATCTTGGAATATCCTCCCTGTTACATCACTTGCAGCACATTCATCAAATTGGAAATGGTATTTAAAATTCTAAAACATTTTGGACAAAAAAAATGAACAACAATGCAGTGGGTTTTACACAGTTAATGGAGGTCCTGAGACCCCGCTACCATGTCCCTTCTAGATTCCACTTCTCTAGAATAGCAATTCCCAATTCTCCTCAGGATTTGTGATTTCTGACAATGCCAGCAAAATTGTGAGAGCATTACATGTGGGCGAATTCGAACACATCCCATGTTTTGCTCACACAATTAATTTGGTGGTGCAACATATAAAAAAAAATGACAGGGTTGTGCAGGAGATGCTCTCGGTGGCCCGAAAGATTTCTGGACATTTTCGACATTCAGCAACTGCGTGTCAAAGATTGCAGCACCTCCAAATACTGTTGAATTTGCCCTGCCATCAGCTGAAGCAAAAGGTAGTAACTAGGTGGAATTCTACCCTTTATATGCTTCAGCAGATGGAGGAGCAGAAAAAGGCCATCCAAGGCTACACTACGGCCTATGACATAGGGAAAGGAGTGGGAATGCACCTTAGT
The DNA here is from genome assembly GCA_031769625.1 of Taudactylus pleione. Classification (NCBI taxonomy): domain Eukaryota; kingdom Metazoa; phylum Chordata; class Amphibia; order Anura; family Myobatrachidae; genus Taudactylus; species Taudactylus pleione. Next base: position 480,900 of record JAUIMM010000245.1, read on the forward strand.
CAAGCGCAGTGGAGAATAATTTCCGTGTTGCGCAAGGTTCTCAAACCTTTTGAACTTGCCACATGTGAAGTTAGTTCAGACACTGCCAGTTTGAGTCAGGTCATTCCCCTAATCAGACTTTTGCAAAAGCAGCTGGAGAAACTGAAGGAGGAGCTGAAACAGAGTGATTCCGCTAAGTATGTCAGACTTGTAGATCAAGCCCTTCATTCGCTTCGCCAGGATCCAAGGGTTGCCATGTCAATCTCTTGAAATCAGATAACTATATTTTGACGACCATACTTGATCCTAGGTTTAAGTCATATCTTGTCCCTTTCTTTCTGACAGACATAAATCTGAAAAGATGCAAAGAGCTGGTGGTGAAAAAATTGTTAGCTCAATTGGAACGTGACACAGCAGCATCTCCTCCTTCAGTTTCTACATCTGCCAGGAAAAAACTAAATTTTCCTAAGAGACCCACTGCTGGTGGTGATGCAGATCAGTCAGCAAAACCTAATGACATTTGGATGGGTCTGAAAGAACTGACTACAAAGTGTGACATGTCTACCATGACTTTGTCTGATACGGTCACCATTCAGAGAATGGTGGATGATTATGTTAGGGATAGCATCCAAATAGGCATGTCACTCAGTCCCTTTCACTACTGGCAGGAAAAAGAGGCAATTTGGAGTCCCTTACACAAACTGGCTTTGCTTTACTTAAGTTGCCCATCCTCCAGTGTGTACTCTGAAAGAGTTTTCAGGGCAGCCGGGAACCTTGTCAGTGATCGTCTAATTAGATAATTGCGCCAATTATGTGTGTATATTATTTTTTTTATTTTATATACAAAGAAAAAATTTTGCATATTAAAAGGCAATAGGGAGCAAAAAGGCTGAAGATAAATCGAGCATAAGATAAAAGAAAAACAAAGGAATGCTAAGGTAATTGGACATGAAAGGATGAAAGGAAATGTGTTTGGGTGTGCACAGGGTCGATGTGTGTCCTGTGCACTCAACTCTATCCCCAGGGGAACAATATGCTGCATAGGGCAGTCATGTAAAGGTTTACCAATAATCCTTTAATGTGTTTATCTGTATACCAAGCAACTCCTTAGGTCTGTACAGTTTTATTTACATTGCGCTTTAACATTACCATTCTGAAATAAAATGGACAGACCCTATAGAATATCTGCCACTGGCTCCTGTGGTTATTAGTGGGATAGAAGTACTACATTTACATTTCATGTATTTCACTTACAAGATCTGCAACAGGAGATTTTTTCCTGTTTTGTTTTTCCACTTCCACCTGCATTTTAGCCATGGGTTTCACCATAGCCAGAGCCATCTTTGCTTCGGCTTGCAGTTTCTTTTGTCTGGAGATAAAATCCATGTCTTCAAACGCTTCGGACTCCTCCTCAGTGGTGTCCCGGTCTGAGTAGGAAGAACTCTGCTTGCTCTATGTAGTAAAACAAGCAACACTTACACAAAGGAGAGGCTTCTTTTATCATTTTTGTGTGTATGAAACAAGGAATGCAACACACCATTTATAATTAGGTCAAAATGTGAACAGAAAATTTTACTTTTCTAATGGTTCATTATATAGTCAGATATCAATCAGGAAAGGCTAATCGAACAAAGGTAAATCCACCTTTAATATATATAGTTGTAATAAAACAAATGTTTTCCAAGAATATGTGTTTATTGTTTCCTCACTCTGGCCCGAGAAATAATGTTTTAGGAGAATCTGTGAACCCCAGTTGCAGTTTTCTGGCTGTAAAACGCATCCCTGGTGGAGGGTAGACTAGAATGACATCACTGCACTGTGCAATGACTGGGGCATAGACATAGTCCAACAGAAGTTGTACACCCAGTCGGTCAATTGTGACATAATCACTACCTAAGGAGAGGAGGGGGGATGGGGGCTTTGTACTGCACACTAAGTTTAAAAATATTAAATAGTGCTACCATGCTGAGACTTGTAGTTCCATGCAAGAAAAGTATAAATTAGGATCTTAGCATGTTTGGCCAAAAATGCATGCTCATCTACCACGTCAAGGTGATCCCCATCTGATGGGTCCTTATCATCACCCCCCTTCTGTATTTTGTACATAAAGTACATTTGAAGGTAGAGTCACCTGGCGTTTGGTACAAGTGCCTCTCCCATCTGCCCTTAGGTGATTTTAATCAGCGCAGGGTCCAAAATTGCAGTCTACATATTAATATGGGCAATATTATAGTAAATCCTTGATAAATTGATAAAATGTGTTAGTATTAGTGATGATGGGGACTCATCTAATGAGGTTCACCTTAACATTTTTTTTTTTACAAACTAAGGTAAGACCCTCCTTTATACTCCATATTGATTGCAGTTTATCATAATTGCTTTGACGATCCCTATTTTTTGTACTGTGGACTACCATTTTCTTTTTCCAGCATTATTACAAAGCTGCCTGTAATCTGGTTGCATTAGTATGTTTAGCCTACTGTCCCACAATCACTTCTGTGAAATGTTTTCTGAATTCAGCTGGCAGAGAGCCCACGTACTGTTAAAATGATGCTTGCAGCATTTCTATAGAGTTAATGCTCACATGTGATTGTGATTGATAAATATCACCTAAAGAGCTTATGAACACCATGGGGTAAATTTTTTAAATCGCAGTTTGTAATTTTATGTGCAGTTTTGAAAAAGCGAAACGTACAGAAAAAAAAAATCAAACCCCACAAAAAATCATATGTTTTAAACTGCATGGTAAGTATTCAAACCATACAATTTATGGTGGTGCAGTTTGTAAAATATTATGCCAGATTGCCAGGAAGAAGGCAGGTTTTATAGACATGGCTCAGATAGGCTAAAAAAGCTCAAACCATATGTTGTTTGAGCTATCTTGCCTGTATTAATTTAAGAAATAAATATAGGACAAAAAAATTAAACTACCTCCCCCTCATCAGTGGCTTTGACCGATAGTTTTAAGAACAGTATTTCTATTGTCGTTTTAAAACTGTTGTTAAAAGAAAATGGTCCTTAGTAAATATAACCCCATTTACAGATCTTTTTCAATGGTCAGAAAAAAAGCAAATTGCTGATTGGCTATACTGGTTTGCGTGCAGATTTCCACCTTTAATAACATACAACAAATATCTAAGCTTTTTTTTGGAATAGGGAAAATACCAAAAAGTAGTGTAAATACATCACATAGGACCTGTGGATCCACTACAAAGCCACATACAGAAGAGAAGTGATAGTTCCCTGTTAGCAGTTTAAGAAAAGCAGATTACATGGATTAAAACTCACCATTGGAGATAATGGAGTATCCAGACTAGTTTCAGTTTTGCTGTCATCAGCATCACTGTCCTTATCACTCCCACTGTCATTTACAAAACAGATCTGCAAGTTCATCCCACTTTGGAGCCTGGAAAATAAAAATGGGAGATGTTCATTACTGGCAAACTTTTCATTCCATCCTATAAGGTATATAGCAGAAGGTGCATAGTGCAGAAATGATAACTGCTATAGTACAAGCAAAGTAAGTTAATTTGCTTCCTCTACATATGTATGCAATGCGCTCCTTCCCAAATACACTTACGCCAAAGACAGTTACACGTTAGACCCACAGGCATACAGTAAAGGCGCACATCCACTTCCCGATTTATATGAGCGATTGAACGATAACGATATCGTTCAATTGCTCATAAATTGGGCACATTAATGTCGGAAACGACCAGCCATGCGCGCTTCTAGTGGTAGTTTCTGACATCAATCATTGCCCGAACATGCTGGTCAACCTGACGATAATGTCAGATTGAGCATGTTTGGGGATGATTGATGTGCCTAACGACTGCTCTTTCAGTGTAGTCACAGCACAGACTGTGAAATGACTGCACGATTACAATGTCATAATCGGCAAGTCGGTTTTTGTTTTGCTAGTGGATGTGCTGCATAAGAGTATTGCAATAGAGCTATAAACTAGCAAGGAAAAAAAGCTCTGAAATCTGAACGCAATACTATAGACTTGCAACACAAAAGAGCTATAAACATACAGTATAGTGGCAGAAAACTCTAAGAAAGAAACGTATAGACTCATGGCTAACTGCTGCACATTAGTCTCAGACAGAAGCTAATTGAAAGTATGCTAGAAACTTGAAGCAAAAAATGAGCTGAACATCACTATCATAAATTGGCCTTGAAAGAAGCTATAAACATACAACAAAACAATGATTATAAGGGCCTGATTCAGAGATGTACGCAATGCCGATATTTACGCAGTTGAGTGATTATCAGCAATCTGAATTTGCGTCTAAGTCACACTGTGCAGGCGTCTAGGGAAGGTAAATGGGAGTGGTGGCAAAAAAACACAAGCGTGTCAACTGTTTTGGGGGCATGTCACAGCCTGCATCTGCGATCCTGTATGCTCTATAAATGGCTCTGATGTCTCAGATCCCGTGACCATTCTGCGTGACCATAGGGTTACTCAGGAGGTTGATTATGGAAGGATTTGCAATGCCACATGTTGGCGTCTCAATACAAATCCCGGCATCTGCAAATTTGTATATTATCGCACAGCCGCAGCATACAAATTGGCAGCTGCGGTGGCATTAGCGTACATCTCTGAATCAGGCCCTAAGAGAGGAACCCCCCCAACGTTAGAAAACGTCAAGTGTTTACTTTCACTAGACTTGTATGTATTCAGTAAAATATATAGGCAGAACTTATTTTTCCATGGGGTCTTATGTCTCTATATACATTATCTGCATATTCCTGCAGTAAAGCTGCACTATCACCTAGTAAAAGATGGTAATATGCGTGGGGCGATTCTGCCTCCCCCCAACCTTGCTGGAGCCACATACAGATGTTTTACCGAAGCTCCTCTGATTTGTTTTACAGCCCCAGACTAAAACTGGAGGTCACAAGCAATCATAAGTCGCAATGCTTGTTATTGATCCTCAGTGCCATTTAACAGTAGTTGACTTTCTTTAGTGGGATTACATTACCCAGTTACCCAACATTAACATGGTTTCATTTGAATGACAAATTGTTAGATCGGCCGACCCACCGACCAATCTAATGATTTGGAAAGGTTATGTACAAACAACCTTGTGCATACACACTTACCAATCGGTCGCACACTATGTCTGGCCAGAAGAACCATCTGTGATGTCTTTATCACTGGTTCCAGTGGCCAGCATATGGGTCGGATGGTCGTGTGTACACACAAGCAGATCTAAAAGATATATCTTTCAGGAGGACAGTTGCACCCATCCTTTAGACTATTATTCACATCATGGGCCTGTGCCCTACAACAAGCGCACTACCGATACCCAACGAGCTCACACAGATTAAAAGTACTTTATATTCCCTGATGTGCACAAGGAAAGTTCAGAGAGAGTGTGTTATTTTGAGTTCACAATAGATATACAGGAGTCTATGTGATTATTGTGTTACCTCCAATTGTTTCACTTCCTGTAAATTTATACACCACACTTTTTGTTTTCTACATAGTTAATTTATATCCAAAGTAGGGATGTGCAGGCTCGGATAGGTTCGAGTTTGCACGTGGAGTTCGGATTTTTCCCTCCAAAAAAACGGAACTCAGAACGAGGCAAAACGTCATCTTACATGGACGAACATCATCATTCCTGGACAAAAGACCAGGAATGATGATGTTCGTCCATGTAAGATGACGTTTTGCCTCGTTCTGAGTTCCGTTTTTTTGGAGGGAAAAATCCGAACTCCACGTGCAAACTCGAACCTATCCGAGCCTGCACATCCCTAATCCAAAGTGTTATATATGTAGAACGTTACATAACCACTATAGACCTGGTTATCCTTCCAAACCCTTACCCTTAAAATAAATGTGCCATGGAGGCTTTCACAGTAAATCAGAGTGATAGTGTGATATCAGTGGGTTGGTGTGGGAAAGCGGGTGTCCTGAGTTATCCTGCAGGAAGAAAGATTTCTCCGTTCCTGCTCAGAAGCAGAAGCGAATAGACTCAGGTGGAGACACTGTGCTACAAGAGAGGTTAGTGGCGATTGTTGTTTTGTAAATGTGCCAATCAGTTGTCAGTAGCCAACCGATTTCGTACGAATAAGAGGTGATCACCACCAATATATACTGGCACTGCAAAAAATAAAACTATAAACACCCACAGAGTAAGAGAGAAAATCTGATTAGAGATACAAAAAACGTCAAAGAAAATGGTTACACCAGTAAATAGAATCTACACACACACAGAAGGTAGACTACCTCAATGGACAATAGAGACAGCAGACCATGGGCCTGATTCACTACAGATTTCTATTGCGATGACAGCTGCGATTATGCACACAGGTCTGCTGCGAATATATGCTAATGACTGCAATCGCAAAGCCAATACAGAGACGACCACTACAGCTTTCGCACATCCGCAATCCTGCGTATACATCGGGAACATCGCCCCTTACGAACAATTATAAATGGTCTGGCCTTACCCAGAAATCGCTAACCTCGTCGCACGTACAAATACACCTGCTGCAGCCTCCTGCAAATTCAAAAACACCTGTCTCATCCATAGAGCCCCCCAAAATACCAAGCCCCCCACTTTTTTACCAATTTTCCAACACTTTTTACATGTCATTTTTGGGGTGTTTTTTTTATTTTTTAAATTAACGTTTTTTTGACTGGTTAGTCATTAGGGGGCTGTCCAAAGAGTTCTGCATCAATTCCCCACATTTGCACCCCAAAATAGCGTTTTTGCACTTCCAATTCGCCTATATGTGGAGAAACTTTTTTGCCTATTTTTCCATGTAAAGTTTTCGCGTATGCGAAAACGTCCTGGAATTGAATACGGAGAAAAAGTAGAAAACAGGTGAAAAGCGCAAACCAGCGAAAACTTTTCTCCAAATGGCACTTTTCGCGGCTACTTGAATCCGGCCCACAGAGTTGGACACAATTCACAACACAAACTTAGATGTGAACCGCATCCATATAAAATATGCAATTAGCGCAAGGAGACACATGTATTATTAGGCCACATAATTTAGGCAAATTATATTAAATATTTTTACAGAAAAAATGTGAATACCCAAAGAGCGTGTATCTTACACTAGCGGTGTATCACTTTAGTGTATTACAGTTGGGAACCCCATGGTCTGACTTATGCTGGGTACACACTGGCCGATCAATTGATCAGCCAATATATCTGCTGGCCGTCAGCCAGTGTGTAGAGACGATATGTCTGTGAGCCATGTCGTTCACAGACATATTGCATTGGCTGTGCTGCACAGCCGATTAACAGATATGTCTGCAAACATATCTATTCATCGGCAAGTGTGTACGGGCAGTCTGTAGACCACCCGTACACACACAGCGGCAACCGAGGGGAGGAAGCAACCCCGCCCCTGATCCGCCTCCCTGCCAGCGGAACCCGCGGCTGCCGGAAAGATTATGGCCGTTCAATGTGTAGAGCATGATCTAAAGATATATCTGCAGATCACACGATCTGCAGACATATCTTTCAGGTGTATACCCACCTTTTGTTTGTGGTAAAATTCCACTGTATACGATACACAGAAGGGAAAATCCACTACCACGCTGGTCTCCGGAGGTGTAAGTATTAAACATGGGTGCAAGGCAAGGTTGGACTGGCCCACAGGGGTACAAGGGATATCCCAGGTGGGCCCCACTGCATGAGGGCCGACTACCTCCTCTAGGGGTCAGGTTCCACACTGTGTACTGGAATTATACATTGTTACTCTATTAGAGGGACAGTCACCTGGTGGAGCAGGACCACTGATGAACATGGGTGCTTGGTTCGCTTCTATACATCTACATCAAAATTCACCCTCCTGCAAATCAAAGTAGGTGGGTCACGACACTCCACATGTCCTCTCTTTCTGTTGGTTGTAGACTTTCACATAATAAACATAGTTACCGCCAGTAATTGAAATGCAACTGTAGCTCACTAACCTACACTTAAGTCATCCAAGTGGTAAGAGGTAAGAGATTAGATAGTTGATATTTTTTTACAATTGCATGTATTTCAATGCTACTAGACCTAATGCAGTTATCCATTGAGTTTTAGACACTGGCTGGTCGGTACCGGGGTCTCCTATCACATGTACAGTGCACTAATATGGTATATATAGCCTGACTAGCTAGCAGCCCGTCAAAATTACGGGACTTGGCGCGCCCGCAAACAGTCACGTTTGAGTCCTCAAACGAGCCAAATTTCAGTAATTTCTACTTGGCAGCTTGGAGGGCTGCGAGTAGAAATATCAGCGCCGGCAGCTGTGCACACCCGAACAGGGCAACAATTCAATTGCTCTGGCAAGCGCCATCTAGTGGCCGCAGGCGCGCAACACACTTAAATTCCCCCCATAGAGTTGAGGAGCAGAGTTAGCCATATATATATATAATATTCACTACAGTGCATTGCTGTTATCAATCTGGTACATTATAATGCATGCACAATCAATATTATCTAAGTGTATTTATAAAAGAAGAGGACCCAGACAATACACACCCCCACAAGTGGCTGACCATTCCCCTTAAGCATGGGCCCCTACCACTGCATCCCTCATGGAGCCCTTTATGCCCCAGTCTGACAATGGTGCAGGGTGTGCACTGTGGGCCCCCCTTCTTTCTATCTTTGTAACGCCCAGCTTCTATTTTTGAGACTTTTTCCCTTCAAATGCGTCTTATTCGCACAGCGATGCCAACAGGACGGCCAAGCAGCTTCTGCTGATTTAAAATGATATGCAGCATACCTATGTTTTATGTGCGACTGTGAGAGCATTGGCATACTAAGTGCTACGTTATAGTGTCTCAGCCGTCACTGTAAAGTGTGTATATGTATACACACACTACGTTACAGTCAGTGTCCGGACAGCCTATCTTTATTTTCTGGTGCTTGTTTATTTCCTCCTCCGGGTCCTTTATAGAGGCCAAAATATGAAAATTCTGTCAATGTCCCAATATTTATGCACCTGACTATGTATGTATATATATGTATGGGTTTGTTTTGATTTTTCAGCCTAATGATGGCTTGCTTCACTGATAGTGACAGCTCTTTGGATCTCATATGGAGAGACGACAGCAACTGATTCCAAATGCAAATGTCACACCTAGAATCAACTCCAGACCTTTTACCTGCTTAATTGATAATGAAATAACGAGGGAATAGCCCACACCTGTCCATGAAATAGCTTTTGAGTTGATAGTCCCATTACTTTTGGCCCCTTAAAAAGTGGGAGGCACATATAGAAACCGTTGTAATTCCTACACCGTTCACCTGATTTGGATGTAATTACCCTCAAATTAAATCTGAAAGTCGGCAGTTAAAGCACATCTTGTTTGTTTCATTTGAAAGCCATTGTGGTGGTGAATAGAGGCCAAAATATGAAAATTCTGTCAATGTCCCAATATTTATGCACCTGACTGTATATATACATATACACATGCACATACATACATACATACTTAAAGCAAAGGGGGTACTCCATTATAGACCATCTTGAAAGATGGGCATTCACCACATACTTGAAGTAAAAGCCAGCAAAGATTTATTAACTCACAAGTTGTGGAAAAATTAAGTTAATCCAGGACATGCTAAGACGTGTGTGTTCATCTGGATGCTATGGTATTTTGTCTGATGTTACCGAAACATCGACTTCACTTATGGTTGTGAAGTCGACGTTTCGGTAACATCAGACAAAACGCCATAGCATCCAGATGAACACACACGTCTTGGCAAGTCCTGGATTCACTTAATTTTTCCTTGGTGTACTACTAGCATGCTGGCTTCTCAAGTTCTGGCATGGTAGTACTACAAGTGCAAAACCTATTAGAGGCAGTATGAGCATGCTGGGACCTGTATTTCACCAAGGAAAAATTAACTAAGCAATGTGGGAATAGTCCTAGTGCTATCAGCATTGGGATCTTTTTCCCCAGAGGGACTGCATTTTTTTTTAAAATGCCTATCCTTGGCTGACATAGCCTACTGATGGGTTAGTTCCAATTTTGGGGGGACCCCAACACTTTAATCTCTGTTACCAGCATAGGCTATGAGCACTACAGCTGGTTGTAATTTTGGGGGAGCCTTTCCTTCTCTTTATTTTTATATATTAGACCAGGCAAGGTCTGTGCAGATGGTATTCATCGCCATCATCATCAGAAGGGATCTTGCTTGCACCTTCTGTGCATCCCCCCTGCATACTATGTAAGGTCTGCTAACACTCCCTTACTGTACTCACATGTCAGCCCCCTTCCATCCCATCATCTGCCTCTCTAAGTAAACAGACATGCAATGGGGAGATTCGTCTCAGTGCATGTGCAGTATGGAAAAGTGCATTTTGTACATCTGTGTAGCAACCAACTCTACATGATCCCAATAGGATTTATCACAATGGAACTTAAGATATGTTTATTAGACTTTATATTAGTATATATATTTGTACAGCTTTCTTTGATTGCATCGGTAGTCTTTGTTAATCTTTAATATTATTAGTATGTGGATTTATATTTATTGGGAATCTCTCTCTATTACTCTCATTTTTGAATATTCTATTTTATTAAGTTTGTGCTTCAATTTTTAAAGACGTCTTTGACATTAATATGATTTATTTCAAATTTCACACCTAGCTAGAGCCTATTTTATTTATATATTCTGCAGTTTAGGGCATATGTTTTTGGAAGGGGGATTTTGGATATATCATAGAAATAAATATATCTATCTACAACTAACAATATTTAATTTTGAGATTAACAGAAAAATATCCGTTTAAATTTAATTTTTAAATAAAATGATTTAATTTATATTCCCGATAAATGGAAGTATCCAGGAAAGGACAGAGGGATATTATTTATTTTTCTAATGAAGGACTACTATAATTAATGGGTTTTTTTTTTAAATAAAGTAATCTGATTTTTATTTCTAAATACAGGTTAATGCAACAGATTGATCTGTATGCAATCGAATAGCACTGTGTATAGTTTGCTAAGGTATGCAAATTAAATAAAAAACTCCCACTGACTATGATAGTAATCATGGGAGCTCAAACATCCTTTTATAGAGACACTTTAGCATAATAAATACTTCCCCTAGAGTGAAAGTCCCCATTATCTCAATTTTAATTCACAGCGCCTATGTAATCCCAGATTTTCTTTTTAATCCAATTAGGAGGCCTAACAAGAATATAAAATATTCTCCGAAGGAGGGGAGGTACAATACAGTCACTTCTTGGAGCAAATCTGATTGTACCTTCTTGAATCAAAATATACATTACTAGGTTACCCGTACACATTGCCAATTATGATTCTACTGGCTCTTAAAACTCACCTATTATACACTACTTATTCCATCATAGATAGAGAGATGCTTAGATTAATTTCCAGTTTTTCATGTGAATTTGAATACAATTTAAAATGGCATTTCATACATGTATTCAAAGGGAGCATGCAGTATTTCTGGGTGTAGATGAAGAATTCTTAAAGAAAAAACTTGGCATTCACAATCAATCCTATAAGCGTTACTGTGCTGATGAAGACATACCAGCAGCAGCAGGGCGCTCCATAGACGGCATTACACACACATGAATACACAACAACAGGATGGAGCTACTGCCAGTAAGAACGTACCTGGAAGACAGGCTTGGCTTCCCACTTTTGCTACAGCTTGTATAGATGCCAGGGCCATCGTCAAAAAAACTCCCAAGTGCCAATTTTTTCCTGATGGATTCTCTTTCATTCTTCTGAGCCTGAGAAAATGATAAAATTGACAGCTTAAGTAAAACAATTACAGCATTTATTTCAGACTATATTAAACGGATTGTAATAAAGTAAATATTCAGTTCAATTAAAAAAAAAAAAATCAAACAATAGCAGTGCTATCAGAATTGTGGCTCGAAGAGACTATTAATATAATTTTCAAGAGTGCTCATTTTCCAGATGTGTGTATACCTTAATGCCAGCATGACATTTCTTTTTATAGGCCTCTTTCCAGTGTAGGCCCACATTATACCACCCCCTTTATAACGCACCTCTCTCGCTTACCACCAGGTGTATTCTGGGCACAATAGGGGTCTAAAAATATAGTAATTACGTTTTGTTTACTTTTCACAAGTAGTAAAGAGAAAGCTCACATTGTAAAAATGTTTTTTTTCTTCTTAAATAAGGATAAAATGCCAGGAAATAGGCTGCGTAACACTAGCCTATGCATACCAGTTACTGGAACCGTACCTGTCCGACACAGGAAGACCTGCAGCTGCAACTCTACAATATTAAGGTATAAGAAACACCTGGAACAGCTGGCATCCACCCTGACGTGCTAAGTTAATAACATTCACTCATGAATAGACCTCTATTTCTTATATAACTGGGTTATAGTGTCACAAGTTTGGTGGAAGGCAAGATATTAAAGGCCTGCGAGTCTGACGCCTGTCATGTGTACACTTGGAGGGATTCTTAGGTACGTATATTACTATGATTTATACTGTAGAAGATAAATTGATAAAACACAGTGTAAGCATCATTTCATGAACGTCCAGCCAAGCATAAGAAATATGATTTATTTTTATACGTTTTAAAACTTGATCTTGGTATTGCAATTTGATGTGATCAGGGGAACAGAGGATGTACATGGAAAGAGAGCTGACAAAGATAAAGACAAAGGTTATTTCTAAATGCAGCATGTTCAGATTCTGGTAACATTATCAGGGGAGCTCCACAGGGATCAGTATTGGGTTCTGGCTCTTTTAATACCAGTGACTTTATAGATTGCCTATGATGTAAGATGTCCATACTTGCTGATGCTACTAAGCTAAGTAGGATTATTAACACAAGGGCTGATTCTGAGTTGGGGGAAAAACCAAATCGAAACTTTGTATGGAAGGGGGTCAAAATTTTTTTTTTTTCATGCAGGGTAAATACTGGCTGCTTTTTAGGATTGTAGCCCACAAATACCGGACAGCTGTATTTTCACACAGCAATTTAGATTTGAGCTTAGACACGGCTCTCACAAATCTAAAGCCGGGTACACATTAGGCGGTATAGTGGACAATGTGTCATTTTGAGGCAATTTGGAATTACATATCGTCTGTTCAATGTCGTTTTGAGGTGTACCTAGAGTAAAGCCAGGTACACATAAGAACTATGCACAAAAAGAAGAAATACAGGTGCTCAACTCCAAATTAACTGATTGTATATAAATAAATACATTTTTGCAGTGAATAGAGGTTTTTGGCATAATCTTGGCCAAGGTTATGGGCCTACCCATCACATCTGGGTAACCTCTTTTGGGTAGGTCCCTAACATACTAGGGTTCAAATCCAGAGCGCAGGATACCTCCAAACTGGCCCAGCTAAGCCACCCCAGGGCACCGCCATAGTTAGAGAAGTCCAGAGGTCAATTTCCCATATGAATCCAATCAGTGCATTGGTTTGCACACATGGAAAGCCTGAGACACTTTCCACTCAGACTAGCACCCTTACTACATTGGTTTAGAGCATGGAGTCTGGCATAGTAATATGCACACCAGTCAGAGGCACAATATAGGTAAGTCCTGCAAATATTTGGACTTTGGGGCGTGGGTCCCCCTGTATTGCTTAGGTTGATCTATTTCAGGGCACCGCATTATAACACATTTTCCATTATAACACATTTTAACCCTTCACTGTTTGTTTATTATACATGTACCTCACTTTTTTATTTTCATTCCTTATATGCAGCAGTGGCTGCTCTTAACTCTCTCTTTTACACTGCACTTTTCTAACTATGGAGGTGCCCTGTGGTGGCTTAGCTAGGCCACTTTGGAGGTGTCCTGCGCTCTGGATTTGAACCCTAGTATGTTAGGGACCTACCCGACAGAGGTTATCCGGGTGTGGTGGGTAGGCCCATAACCTTGGCCAAGATTATGCCAAAAACCTCTATTCACTGCAAAAATGTATTTATTTATATACAATCAGTTAATTTGGAGTTGAGTATTTCTTCTTTTTGTGCATATATCAATTGTCTCCACAGGTAGCACCTCCAATTATGTATATATACGTTCAAGGTGTGCAGTCTGAGGTCCATTTCCTATACACATAAGAACTATGTATATCCCAGCCGATGGGGTAAGCGACATTGCGTTTGCCCATACACACGCTCGGTGTCCGCATCCAGAAGCATGGAATCGTACACAATATCCTCTCATTGGCCGTGCTGCACGATCAACCAAAACATGACGTATACGACCTGCAGATACGTGCAATCGGGCGCACACACTGTGCGATTCACACAATATGTAGTTTCAATTTGCCTGGAAATGGCATATCGTGCTGATATCGCTTTAGTCTAGGGTGTACACGGCTTAAGTCTCTCTGCACATTTTAAATCTGCCCCACCTCTACTGCAACATGGTTTTACGAAGGTACTAAGTTACTTGCCTTTTTTTTTGCTTTATTCCTAACTCAGTATCAGTTCCATAGAGCAGGTTAGTAATTTGCTACAGATATATATGTCGCCAAAATTGCAAAATGGGCCACAAAGTGATGCAGTTTAATGTAGATAGATGTAGGGTATATTTTGGCACCTATTTTCTGTGTTAATAACTATGCATTACATATGAAAACAAATGAGTAAACCCGATCTGGACTAGAAGTAAGGAATACTAGGCAGCAGGAAGCAGAGTAACAGCACACAGTACCAGACACTGGCTACAAAGGCAATAAAAAAATGGTTGGATGCATAAGAAGTCATCAATTGCGAATGGAATAAACACGGATACATGATCAGCATAGGAACAGATTCTTTATTGTAAGGTAATTTAGGAGCAAATGTGGATATTCAATATTTGAATTTAAAAATGGATCAGGTGACTATCTTACAAGAAATGATATCGGTTGTAATAATTGGGCTAAAATAATTATAATTATCTCTCCAATAAGACCGTAATGGCAGAGGACAGATTGGGGGTTTTATTTTGTCTTTACTTGGACAAAGTCAAGTAAATGTGAAACTAATATTTTCCTGGTCTATATTTGGGTAAATACAGTTCTGTGGGTGGCAGTGGACAACCGGCAGGTATGCGTGCCCTCAGACATGCCCGCTACTCTCTTCCACCCTTCTCTTCTTGTCGGATAATAAAAGTATAGTTCTATCTGTAGAATTATATAAGTGCTGCTGATTGCATTGCTCCCCATTCTCAGACCTACAAAGGGGCAGTGTGTTTACCAAAAAGTGGGTGTTTTTGGATTGAGTTTGCGTGGATCGGGGCAGAGTTCATTTTGCCCTAATCCAGTCTGTCTAAATGTTGGGAGATAGGTGAAAGAGCTACAGTGGAAATCTTTACCACAGACGTGTAGCAGAACAGTAGTAGTGGTACTTTAAAGTGTAACAGAATGTACAGAAAGCCTTTCTGTACTAATTCTTATATATTTCTTTATAATGCTATTAGATAAATCATATACAACAGTTTTAAGAAAATGGGATCAGTGCTCAAGACATGCTATTCCAGCTGTTCGTCCAATACCCTACTGTCACTGATACAGCCTCACCAACAAAAGAACTTCTCATATATCTAGTCTTAAAGACAATGGATAGACTGTTACTGTCAGTTAAACCAATATAAACTTCCAATATAACAAGACATGTTCATGTAGTGTTAAACACCAACAATGTACATGTTGTTCAATCATGCATAAAAGCAGCCTTCACATCTGAATAGATCTTTATTTCGGCTTATACTAGTCTTAACACAGAGGCTTCACTTGGCACCAAGACTGATTCTCTGCCAGATTCGAGCTTCCCAGGTATGGGACTTTTGCAGTTCTACTAGTGACAGTGACAGCTTTTGTATTAGTGGAAAAATCGCCCTTGGTGTATGTACATATTTATTATTTATTTATTAACAGTTTCTTATATAGCGCAGCATATTGACAGGAATATCTGCTTGTAATGCTTCGCTGCAAAGTCTGCAGCTAAATACAATGTTAGTAAATAAACCGCATAAGGACTGACTGGCAAACGGAGAGTTAGTTTCCTGAACGCATTTCTTTTCACACTCACCAATGATAGGCAATGAGGGTACTGGAGTGATGTTAAGCACAGGTCTGCATTATTTGGTCTAGCCCTATAAACAAAAGGTTTAATTACTCTAAAAACAAGTGTTTAGAGTAATTAAACAGGTATTGGCAATAATAGTAAAATAAATATATATATATATATTTTTTTTTTTTTCTTAAAAAGGACAGGTATGCTAACTGCTTCTGACCAAGTGTTCAGTTCAGATAAAAGTTTGGTATAATATAATGGCGTTTATGGGAGTGCTTATTACATACTGTATATAGTACATGATACTACGTATATAGCATGCTGCCGTGAAGCTTTGAGAATATCCTTCATATACTCTGATAGAACTGACAATGTACATAGTTTTGTCTATGTTTGGCTCTTATATAAACCCCTATGTGTACAACCCCTTATGATCCACATTTATTTACTTATTATCAGTTATTTATATAGCGCACACATATTCCGCAGCGCTTTACAGAGAGAATATTTGGCCATTCACATCAGTCCCTGCCCCAGTGGAGCTTACAATCTATATTCCCTATCACATGCACACACTCATACACAGTAGGGTTAATTTTTGTTGGGAGCCAATTAACCTACCGTATTTTTGGAATGTGGTAGGAATCCGGAGCACCGTTAGGAAACCAGAACACCCAAAGCAAACCCACGCCAGCACAGGGAGAATATACAAACTCCACACAGTTATGGTCGTAGTGGGAATAAGACCCATGACTGCTGTGAGGCAGTAATGCTAAATATTACACCATCTGTACATACAACAGACAGTCATGTAAAAGGTAACACAGATGCCAATATAAATTGAGCGTTTACTATATTATACAGAAATGTTGTGATACCCCCATTGAGGTTTTATTTCTGGAATGCAAATCCCTATCCTTTTCTGACTGCAGTTTATTATTATTTTACATCTTGACATACAACAGTGTCCACAGAGTAAGTCATGTCATACAATTAAAGGGATATAGGCTCTAATCTGGTGTAAGAAGATTTACGACAACCCATGGACCATAATCTATGACAAGCCCTCTTTCTCATAGGTCATGAAGAAAACAAATCTTTAGGAAAAAGAAACACCTTAAATAAAAAGTCAGCAAGTGAAACATTTCCAATAAAAGAAATTAAGCTGATTAAATACCAATATCCATGTGTGTCACTGAGCATACAGAAAGGCTGCAAGCATAAGCTTCTTAGCCATTTTCAGCGGCCTATACCTCCTCTAAATTCAAGTAATAATGTAATCCTCTTGCAGTGAAAGCTGGTGTGCTGGAAGTTACAGTCACTGCGGAGTGCACTCTCTTTTACCTACAATCCACTGCAACATATCACTTATTTTCCCAGGCCAGATGCAAACACATCACAGACTCTAACATGGACTATAGAATTATAGGCAAATAATGCTTAAAAGCATTTGAAAGTGATAAGAAAATAAGAGACAGGCTGCTGACAAATAGTTATGCTGACAAATAAATAAACATAGGCCAAG
This sequence comes from Taudactylus pleione, assembly GCA_031769625.1. NCBI lineage: Eukaryota > Metazoa > Chordata > Amphibia > Anura > Myobatrachidae > Taudactylus > Taudactylus pleione. Next base: position 498,404 of record JAUIMM010000245.1, read on the forward strand.
GTAGATGTCACCATGCAATTAAAAGGAACAATCCCCATTGTGTTCACTAAAGTCTTGTCAGGGAAATTGGATTTGAATTATTGGAAAGAGGAGGCATACATTTCTACCACTGTAGGATTGTCCCTTTCTGGAGGTCTATTACAGCACCTCTTTCTGCTTGTTACTCCTTTCATATGATTGACAATTTTACCTCAAGTCTACCAACAGAAACAACTCCGAACTATGAAGCAGCACAGACAGAAATATTCCATGGGGAAGAAATGATTCGGAGCAGTGTCCGGCTGTGCACACTACAGACTGTTACGCTACACAGTCTCTGCTAATTATCCTGCTTGATGAGAGTTATACCGGTCACAAAATACCATTGCCCGACCATTAGAAGGGATTGAATTTTCCCTATTGCTTTATCAGTAGGCAAATATTTTGCTTTATATGTTGTTGGTATCTATATAGTTAAAAGGATTGTTTGTAAGTTTTGACATTGCTGAACCATTAGCGAGTCTGCGACAAAGAAAGCACAAAGAATTGTCTATCCATCTACCAGAAACATACTACTAACAGTACATGGAGGGCCGTTACCTTAGTAGACGTTTCTACCAAATTAAGGGTAGAGATTTTCTGCAAAATCATATCCTTCCTTTTGTTGTTCATCTTCAGCTGAGTAGAGCCTTCTGGGATACTACATCTAATCCATGCTCAACTTCCTATTGCAGTTATCTTGTTTCTCAAGGCTTTGATTAGGCATCCTATCTATAAGCTCTGACAGCTCAAACCCTGCATAATATGTGCGATTCCCCTTACTTAAGCCCACAGTGCATTTCTTCATCTCATATGCAGGTGAAGACATCTGTTATTTTCTGCTATTCAGATCTATCTCTTGCACAGAGCAGCAGTGCTTGTCATACTCCCACTATCACCTGCCACACTTCAGCGGGGAATGCAGCTACAATCTACTCTGCTCTGCCGTTTCCTAATAAAGACAAAATGCAGCATCTGGATGTCTGACACCATTATATTTAGATTTCAAAGAAAAGCAGTCAGTAAAAATATTCCAGAGATAAAACCTGTGGTGCACCAGCCTCTTATGAAGAGCTACACTCACACAACCGCTCTCTCAAGATACAATACATTAAACAACTTGGAATTTATGTTTGAAATTTAAGTGATTCAATAAATTTCTGAATGTTTATAAAAAAAAAAAAAAGTTTACTTGATACCACAAACAAATATGTAAAGCCATAGTTATTAACTAGCAAAAGCGTAACGAAGCAATGCTTTGGTTGCATAGTCGTTGTGCTAAGAAAACAATGATTTTCGTCAGCGATAACAAAATAACCAGGAGTGGGGGGCTGGTTGGTCTTAGGAATGCTGTGTATCACAATTCAAGTGACTGAGCTCGTTGAGAAAGCCACCTCTGTAACACCTGCCATGTGAAAACTTGGACAGCTTACTGCTAAAATAAAGCTCACTGTACACACAACCAGCGGTTGCACCTTCAACTCATCTACAGCCATGGCCAAAAGTTTTGAGAATGACACAGGTATTGGTTTTCACAAAGTTTGCTGCTTCATTACTGAAGTAAAATTACAAGCATTGCATAAGTGTCAAAGGCTTTTATTGACAATTACATTAAGATTATGCAAAGAGTCAATATTTGCAGTGTTGACCCTTCTTTTTCAAGACCTCTGCAATTCGCCCTGGCATGCTGTCAATCAAATTCTGGGCCACATACTGACTGATGGCCGCCCATTCTTGCCTAATCAATGCTTGGAGTTTGTCAGAATTTGTGGGTTTTTGTTTGTCCACCCGCCTCTTGAGGATTGACCACAAGTTCTCAATGGGATTAAGGTCTGGAGAGTTTCCTGGCCATGGACTCAAAATTTCGATGTTTTGTTCACCCAGCCACTTAGTTATCACTTTTGCCTTATGGCAAGGTGCTCCATCATGCTGGAAAAGGCATTGTTCGTCACCAAACTGTTCTTGGATGGTTGGGAGAAGTTGCTCTTGGAGGATGTTTTGGTACCATTCGTTTTCATGGCTGTGTTCTTAGGCAAAATTGTGAGTGATCCACTCCCTTGGCTCAGAAAGGGATGCAATCGGAGAGCCGGCTGACGTAAGCCCGACAGCTGGCTTCCCGACTGCTTAATCCCGGCGAGGGTTAAATGACAGGCATCTAAATCTAGATGCCTGTCATTTTTCCGATGCCGGGAGACCGACGCCCGTCTCTCCTGATCGAAGGGAAGCCGGGCGCCGCGAGCGGACAGCCGCACGCGGGAGGGGGGGGGGGAGGGTGTTTAGGTTTAGGGCTCCCGGGGGGACTTAGGGTTAGGCAGCGGGGAAGGGGGGGTTTGGTTTAGGCACTTAGAGGGTGATTAGGGTTAGGCACAGGGGGGGAGGTTAGGGTTAGGCACCCTAAAGGAGGGTTAGGTTAGTAAGTACTTACCTGGGGACGATCGGGATTTCCAGTGCTGTCGGGCTGCCGCTGCCGGGATCTCTCCAGCTGTCTGCCTCACGCTGCTGGGGATCGAACTGCCGGCCATGCGGTCGGTGGTATTTCATACCGCTTCCCTCAGAAACAACCCCACACATGAATGGGCTCAGGATGCTTTACTGTTGGCATGACACAAGACAAAGACGTTTGGAGGATGGCATGGTGTCTAGAAAGGCAGCGAAAGAGCCACTTCTCTCCAGGAAAAACATCAAAGACAAACTGAAATTCTGCAAAAAGTACAGGGATTGGACTGCTCAGGACTGGGGTAAAGTTATTTTCTCTGAAGAATCCTCTTTCAGATTGTTTGGTGAATCTGGAAAAACAGTTGACCAGAGAAGGAAAGGTGAGCACTACCATCAGTCCTGTGTCCATGGCTGTACACGGGCCATAGAGGAGTTGAGAGATTATTATATATATATAAAAAAGTTATCCCCGTTATTTTCCAAAGACTTTTCGAACTTGCGAAAAGTTTATGAAATTGAAAACGGGGATAATTGAAATAGGCGAAAATGACGTCATCGACGATAAATTGAATACCCCCCCCTTAATTGGAGTCCAACTATAGTAGATTCAGTTGATTGGACATGATTTTGAAAGGCATACACCTGTCTATATAAGGTACCACATTTGACAGTACATGACAGAGCACAAACCAAGCATGAAGTCCAAGGAATTGTCTGTAGACCTCCGAGATAGGATTGTCTCAAGGCACAAATCTAGGGAAGGGTACAGACACATATGTGCTGCTTTGAAGGCCCCAATGAGCACAGTGGCCTCCATCATCTGTAAATGGAAGACGTTCGGAACCACCAGGACTCTTCCTAGAGTTGGCCGGCCCTCTAAACTGAGCGATCGGGGGAGAAGAGCCCTAGTCAGGGAGGTGACCAAGAACCCGATGGTCACTCTGTCAGAGCTACAGCATTCCTCTGTGGAGAGAGGAGAACCTTCCAGAAGGACAACCATCTCTGCAGCAATCCACCAATCAGGCCTGTATGGTAGAGTGGCCAGAGGGAAGCCATTTCTTAGTAAAAAACACATGGCAGCCCGCCTGGAGTTTGCCAAAATGCCAAAACCTGAAGGACTCTCAGACCATGATGAGACAAAGATTGAAGTCTTTGGCATGAATGCCAGGCGTTATGTTTGGAGGAAACCAGGCACCGCTCATCACCATGCCAATATCATCCCTACAGTGAAGCATGGTGGTGGCAGCATCATGCTGTGGGGATGTTTTTCAGTGGCAGGAACTGGGAGACTAGTCAGGATAGAGGGAAAGATGAATGCAGCAATGTACAGAGACATCCTTGATTAAAACCTGCTCCAGAGCGCTCTTGACCTCAGACTGGGGCGACGGTTCGTCTTTCAGCAGGACAACGACTCTAAGCACACAGCCAAGATATCAAAGGAGTGGCTTCAGGACAACTCTGTGAATGTCCTTGGGTGGCCCAGCCAGAGCCCAGACTTGAATCCGATTGAACATCTCTGGAGAGATCTGAAAATGGCTGTGCACCGACTCTTACCATTCAACTTGATGGAGCTAGAGAGGTGCTGCAAAGAGGAATGGGCGAAACTGCCCAAATATAGGTGTGCCAAGCTTGTGGCATCATATTCAAAAAGACTTGAGGCTGTAATTGCTGCCAAAGGTGCATTAACAAAGTATGGAGCCAAGCTTGTGAATACTTATGTACATGTGATTTCTTAGTTGTTTTTTTTTTTTATTAAATTGCAAAAATCGCAAAAAAACTTTTTACACGTTGTCATTATGGGGTATTTATTGTGTGTAGAATTTTGAGGACAAAAATTCATTTATTCCATTTTGGAATAAGGCTGTAACATAACAAAATTTGGAAAACTTGAAGCGTTGTGAATACTTTTTGGATGCACTGTATATATGAAAATCAGAATACAGGTACAACTTGCAGCCGGTGCCCTCCTTACAGAGATCAGAGAATATATATATGAAATAGGCAGCACTTAGGCAGATATAATTTCAATAAAGACATGTCAGCATCAATTCATGTTAACGAATTTTCATCAGGACAATAAGTACAAAGCAAATCACTTACCTAAATACCCTTCAGCAGGACACCTATAAGTGCATCTTGCCATTATTTATTTATTATTTATTTATTACCAGTTATTTATATAGCGCACACATATTCCGCAGCGCTTTACAGAGAATATTTGTCCATTCACATCAGTCCCTGCCCCAGTGGAGCTTACAATCTATATTCCCTATCACATGCGCACACACATACACACTAGGGTTAATTTGTGTTGGGAGCCAATTAACCTACCAGTATATTTTTGGAGTGTGGGAGGAAACCGGAGTACCCGGAGGAAACCCACGCAAGCACAGGGAGAATATACAAACTCCGCACAGGTAGGGCCGTGGTGGGAATCGAACCCATGACCTCAGTGCTGTGAGGCAGTAACGCTAACCATTACACCATCTGTGCTGCCCTTGATGTCATGCAGACGCGGCGGGCTCGGGGACGGCGCAGACGGAAGTCTGGCAGTGAGACGGGGTTGTGATGCGCGTATGTGTGTCCTGGTGAAGTGTGTTTAGGTAAGTGATTTGCTTTGTACTTATTGTCCTGATGAAAATTCATACGTGAATTGAAACGTAACAGTGTAGAGGCTATGAGGGTCCCTGGCTAGAAGGGGATGGCACACCCTCCTGTTGGAGGTAACGCTGTGCAGAAACCCTCTGCAATAGCCGACTGTGCACGAGACTAAAACCTGTGATGCTGTGGAACTACTGAACCTAGAATATCCTGATATGTACTGCAGCCTTTGTCTGCACCATTATGCCACTCTAGGAAAGTACTGTGCTCTAGGAAGCAAGAGTACCCTTATTGGTGTCTCTATGTGACCATGATTATTGTGCAGAAGTAGGAGAATTGTGAAACAACTTACTATGCAGCATTATACTTTGTACTGAATGAGATTTTTTTTAGTACAGTTTAGACCTTCTATTAAATACATTTACATCTTGTTTTCATCCAGAAAGCAGAATTTACAAAAATAAAAAACCCAGTAGGAGTTCCCCAAGGTTCTGTTCTTGGACCTCTCCTATTCTCCCTCTATACGTCCTCTTTAGGCGAACTCATCAACTCTTTTGACCTCCTCCAATATCTTCTCCATGCTGATGATACTCAAATCTACCTTTCCACCACTGACCTCTCTCTCCCCCTCGCTCCTCACCCGTATCTCCAACTGTCTCTTTGCTATCTCTTCCTGGATGTCCCAGCGCTTTCTTAAACTTAATATGTCTAAGACTGAGCTGATCATCTTCCCACCCTCTTCCATTACTTCACTTCCCACAATTTCATTATATATTGATAGCACAACTATCTCCTCTAGCCCCAAAGTGCGCTGTCTTGGAGTTATTCTAGACTCCTCCCTCTCCTTTAAACCACACATTCATCACTTTTTGCAGTCCTGCCGTTTCCATCTCAAAAATATTTCCAGGATTAGACCCTTCCACACCCTGGATGCTACTAAAACATCCATTCGCTGGTCATCTCCAGATGTAACCTTCTCCTAGCTGGCCTGCCAGCCTCCCACGTCTCTCCACTACAATCGGTCCTCAATGCTGCTGCTCGGCTCATCTTCCTCTCCAGACATTCTACATATGCTTTTTCAAGCCCTACACTGGCTCCCCTTCAGATACCAATTCAAGGTTTTTACACTCGGCTACAAAGTCCTCACCCAATCCTCTCCCACTTACATCTCTGACCTCATCTCCCTTCACACTCCTGCCCATCCATTTTGCTCAACAAATGCATGCCGCCTCTCTTGCCAACTGATTACTTCCGCCTCAAAGATTTTACCCGTGCTGCTCCCTACCTTTGGAACTCTCTCCCTCTCCAACTCTCCACCTCTCTCAAGACCCACTACTTCATCAAGGCCTTCCAGCTCTCATCCTAACCCACTTCATGCTCTTTCCTCCCTGTATACCCCTTCTGTGTCACGCCTGTCTGCCCCTCCCCTTTAGAATGTAAGCTCTCACGAGCAGGGACCTCTTCCCTCATGTGCTTTTCCTTACACTTTTGTCTTCTCCTTACTCCCCACAAGGGCACCTAACATTTGACTGCTAACTCCCTGCTGCTTATTGTGAGTGTTTTAATCGCTATTGCAGCAATTTATATAAACCATGTCCTTGTCCTGGATTGTAATGTACTGTAAGTTACTCATTCATTTATTAGTTTATGTACTCTGTAAGGCGCTGCGGAACACTTGTGGTGCCATATAAAAGATAAATTATTATTATTTTTATTATTAACAACTTCAGTACTACAGTCTACAGAATACCCCACCCTATCCTCCACTCCAGCGATTAAACCTTCTGCTTCCCATACTAAAAAATGGTTTAATATATTTAGTAGTGTGGATTACATAAAAATATGAAAGCTGTAATGTAGTCTATTTACATTTAATATATTACTAGCACATAGAATTTGTTTTACTTTTCTAAATCTGTCCACTTGCAATAATGTTGCAAAAGTAGTAATATTAAAAATTATAGTATGAAGCGCCGAGTACATTTTTACCATCTCGGATTACACTCTAATTAGAGAATTAGGGCTCAATTTAGCTAGGCACCACTATGTGGCGCTTGCAAGTAAGAGCGGCTTTATGCTGCACTTAAGGTTCTGTCAGACTCATGGACTTTTGTTCGTAGCACCATAGGGCTTTGAACAAAAATCCACAAGTCCGGAGCAAGATTGAGCTGCAAGTGGGATGAGATCTGCTGCCGTGGTCGGCATTTATATGCCGTTGCAGCGGAAACTTGCACCCCTATCCCCTAATTGAACTGACCCAGTCAGCTGAAAAAGACCCAAGTATGAATGTTCTGAAAGCAAGATATAATTTCTTGAAATATTAAATATTGTGCATGATTGTAAAATTTTGATGTTTTGTTCCTCAACCTCTAGGAGCAGCTTGCCATAAGGCAAATGTGATAACTATCATGCTGGAAAAGGCATTGTTTGTCACCAAACTGTTCTTGGATGGTTGGGAGAAGTTGCTCTTGGAGGATATTTTGGTACCATTCTTTATTCATGGCTGTGTTCTTAGACAAAACTGTGAGTGAGCCCACTCCCTTGGCTGAGAAGCAACAATAGAAACACACTTGATGGAGAAGATCGCTTTAGGAACTACAAGTCCCAGAATAATAAGAGTCAAGCAGATTACTGGGTATGGTTTAGCACAATTACCAGATGGCCTGGGATGAATTTATTAAACTGGATTATATTTATTAAACCGGAGACATCATTTCAAATACCCATATCTACTTACTACTGCGTTGGCATAGGTTATTTTTGACAAACCAAGGCTTGTGACTTTCTTTGACTAGCAGAAGTCGGTATATGGTGGCAGTTTTAAAGGATATGCTGTGATCAAAACATGAGAAATTGTCCAATAAGCAAATCCTCTCTCGAAGACTTTCTTAGTCAGATTTATGGAGAGCCCTCCCGAAGTCACCTCTAAATAGTAGAGTGGCAGTGGCAGGTGCTGGAAAGTCCTGCTAACTAAACAGGGCTTGCAGCAGTGCACATACAGCTTCATCTCAGCACCCATATGTACAGATAAAAAAAGACATGTACAGGTATATATAGCATCGTGATCTTACTGCAATGGCCATGTCCAGTATCAAATAACCCAATAAAACGTCACTGCATTATTTTCACAAGCATCACATACAGACAAAGCACGGACATGGACAAAAGACAATTTCAATGTGCTACGGCTATAAAACACAGAATCTGTTTAATAGAAGGAATACTGAATGGCCGATTTTAATCTGTGTGGTTTAAGGAATACCAATAACAAGCTTGTTCAGCTGTTCTATTTGTGCTCCATCTAAGTTAATGTAAACAAGCCCAGTCAGCTTCCTGCCAATCCCTACAATAGCTGTCTGATTATATAAAATTTCCACCAGACTGACCTGGATAATAGGTCACTGAAATAAGGTGCCATAACAAAAAAATCATGAATTAGAGTATTGTCTGATACCATCAAATTATTATTGGGAAGCAGCGTTTATAGTAAAAAATAGGATATACAGTATAAGACCGCAGGCACTGAAACATCACACAAGAAACCTCAGTTGCTAGAGGACAGCAAAGTAGTAGGTGTCTCTTTCTCTACAAATACTGAGCTGGGGTCTCTGGTAGGTGAAAGGTTAGAAGACCACCATAAAACAAGTGACAACACTGGCAGCTGCGCACACCCATAAATGTCACTAACACACTATATGTTAAGCCAAACAACAAATATTTGCATTGAACAGGCAGCAGCCTACTCCCAATATACAGCCCCATACAACCATCTGACTTTTGCTGTTAGTCAGCAGAAAGCTTACACCCCTCTGTCATGGGAAAGATATTCTGAAAACAGAAGAATAATTTTAATAGTATTTACTAAAACCCACAATCCATTGTCTAGAAAGATTACAATTACATTATAATTGCAAAAAATATATATTTTTCTTCTAACTTCCTAATGTTACAAGTGTTATACAGGGTATGCAGCTGGGATGCCGACTGTTAAATCCCGGCAAGGGTCTAATGACAGGCGTCGAAATCCCGATGCCTGTCATTTTACCTACGCCGGAAGCCTGATGCCCAGCATCCCAATCAAAGGAAAGCCGGGCGCTTAGGGTTAGGTTAGGGGCTACCGGGGGAGGACTTAGGGTTAGGTAGCCCCCCCGGAAGGGTTAGGGGTAGGCTAGGGGAAGGGGGGGGGTTAGGGTTAGGCACCCCCCCCGGGAGGGTTAGGTTTTTTAGGCAGGGGGGGAAGGGGGGGGTTAGGTTCAGGCACCAGGGAGGGAGGTTGGGGTTAGGCACCCCTAAAGGAGGGTTAGGGGGTGGGGTTAGGTTAGTTTATACTTACCTTTAGCGTTGTCGGAATCTGAACTTGTGCCGGTCTTCCGGCGTCGGGATTTCAACCGCCGGACATGCGTCCAGCGGGTAAATCATACCGATCCCTTATAGAGAACTGCAACTCCAAATCACTCACGTGCTTCAGCATTATGATTACAGCCAAGAAGATAACAGTATTCTGGGATAATTGCAAGCAAAGAGATACAGGACCTTATTTAGACCCGCTCGCAAGCGGGTCGATGTTTAGGCCCTGCGCACGCGCAGCGGCCGCACTGCGCGTGTGCAAGCCCCGGAGCAAGAGATAAATTCTCTCGCTCCAGGGCTCGCTACCAACGAGGCGGCTGTCGATGTTGATCGACAGCTCGTCCCGTTTAGTAGGCGGGGAGGGGGTGGTGGTTTCACAAACGGAGGCGTTCCTTAAGGAACGCCTGCCGTATTGTGGGCGACCGCACTGACATCAGCAGTGATGTCAGTGGGGAGCTTCCTGCTCGATCAGAAGCTCCCTAGGGCTTGCGGTTGCAGAGACCCAACCTTAGGATCTCGTCGCAAGCCCCGATGGTGGCGATGGTCTTGACCATCGCGACCAGCACCCTGGTCGGTCGCTAAAGCTGTGGGTGGTAACCCACAGTTTAGCTAGCGACCAGGAGGCTGCACTTCAAAATACAAGCGGCCGTCCACATTCAGAGCGACCGTTCGCATTTGGCGAAGGCGCTTCTGAATGAGGGCCACAGAGTACTGGTCAAAGATAACCGTATTTAACAATACTGTATCTCATTTGTTATGTGTATGCATGTATGTATATTGTTACAACTGGAAGTTAGCTATGTATTTCAGGCAAGCAAAGCTTTTCATAAAGTGGATTCTACCTCTGCAATGTGCATTTTACCCATGCTGCTGCCCACCACTGGAACCCTATCTCTATCAGACTCTCCATCTCTCTACAAAGCTTCAAATGCCTCTCAAGACCCACTTCTTTATCAAAGCTTTCCAGCTCTCATCCTAACCCATTGCTCCATACTCGCTGGGCTTTAGTTGTGAAGTGGCGGTTTTTGTAAGCCGTTTCCAGGCAGGTTGGAGGTAAAAATTAAAAAATGACGCTTGCAGTTAGTGTAAAGCACGCCAGACTTTACGATGACTGAGTGGAGTATAAATGTTCACCTCCAACCAGCTGGGAAGCTTCTGTCTGCCACTCCCCATTAGATTGAAAGCTCTGACGAGCAGGGCCCTCTTTCCTCGTGCTTTTCCGTCCCTAACATATACCATCAACTTCTCCCCATTGTCAACAATGGAACCAAACATTTGGGTTCAGCCAGCATTGTTTATTTGGGTATTATGACTACTGATGCAGCAATATTTATAAACCTTGTAGTACATGTTCTGCAATGTTATGTACAGTCTTTTTATTGTTTTGTACATACTGTTTCTGTTAATGTACTTTGTAAAGTGTTGCAGATCCCTTGTAGTGCCATTTAAATCAGCATAATAAATAACTTTGCAAATAGGAGCTATAGAATGTATTTTACCCGGTATTGGGGTTCGGGGACTCACTTTTCTAAAATGGGCGTGTCCCCGGATACGCACTCCACTGCAGCCAATCTCTGTCTCCTCATTAAGTGACTGAAGAGCCTGGCCCGGTGTAGGCAATAAAAAGCGGAGGGAGGAGTCAGGCCAGCCAGTGGCACTACACACGCGCAGTGAAAACGGCCCCTGCAACCTGTGGGAGCCAAATTGTCATTTTTTATTTCTTTTTTTTTTTTTTATCATCCTATCGAGGTTAATGTGTGTGTTTTTCTTCATGTGGGGGCCAATGTGTTTGTTTTTATTCTTACTGGGGCCAAATGTGTTTGTTTTTTTCCTATCGGGACCAATGTCATCTGCTGCATGCTTCACAGGCTGTAGCTGCAAAGTTGTTAGATTTACAGAAAACAGTCATTTAGTTGGGACCCAGAACAGGTCAGACAGGACCCCAATTTTCTAAAATGAGGGATCCCTGGGACCCACATTTTTTTGGGGCTCAGCGCAATCACTGACTTTGTATAGGATTATCATGCAGCCAGACATTTTGCTACTAGAAACCAGTCCTATTTCCTCAGGTCAGTCTGACCCCGTGATGTGCGATTAGGTAAATGGCTGGGGAGGCACTGGCTAATATCATAGCCAGATTTACAGATACATATATGGACCAGAGGTGTCATGTGGGCAGGTGCAGCAGTATATAGTGCTGGAAATTTGGTGAGTTTTGATCAGGGATGTGTGGAAAAGGTAGATAAGGGAGGCAGTGCCTCACCTGCCATACACTTTTTACGCCAGAGTTTTGACTATAAAAATGATTAGAATAATACAAAGAATATATTTATAATATTTTTTTACATACCCGATGCTGGAACGCCGAAGGACGCCTGCCCAAACGAGGTAAGTCCGAGGCACCCTTAGCGTTAGCCGCGGGGGGGAGGTTTAGGGAACGTAGCGGGGTCAGTTTTCTTTTTTTGTGGGGGGGGGGTTAGGCATCCCTAGGGGGGAGGGCTAGGGTTAGGTACCACGGGGCGGGGGGGGGGGGTTAGGTTTAGGCACTAACAGAGAGGGTTAGGCTACAAGAAGGGAGGGAAAGGGTAAGTAAACTTATTCGACCCCTGTCGGGACACCAGCCATCGTGATTCCGCTGTCGGTATTCTGACAGGAGACATCCCGACAGCCGGCATTACATACCCATTCCCTTTTGCAGGTATGTATCCAATTTAGCAGTATAAGCTGGGGCCACATTTTGCAGATCTGTTCAGCTGGTGGGTGGGATGAACTCATGATCTCAAGCAGCCTGTGTTCCTGGCTTGATGATAAACATGCACACAGCACCGCCGCATATGGTTATTTTGAGACACACAAAGAGTAACAATTGCCTGCTAGTTTAGTTTAAAACACCTACATTGGTATACTTATTAAAACTATTATCTGTTTGTTTATCACTGCCATTGTGGTCAATTTTAAGCAATGTGTAGGATAGTGCTAACCCTGGGAACCCCCGATGTGGCACTCCTCACTCCCATTGGCAGGGGGACCCCTGAAGCAAGCACAGAAATTCTAGAGAGGGGTTTCCAAATGCTGGATTTTATAGCGTCATACAATGTGCAGTGTATGTAATAATTCAGATATATACAGGGCCAGCGATCACAGCAAGCAGTTAGATTAATTATTTTTTTTGGGATGTGGGGACCATTCCACAATCCAAGTCCCCTGCTCTGTGAAGCATTGGAGCAAGTCCGGAAATCTGGGGGAGCAGCAAAAGAACCTAGCACCGGTCCTGGTCATATATGTACACATTGGTCTCCTTATATACTGATTAGTGTATGCAATACAGTATGTAAAATTAACACTATAAATGGTCTATAGCACAGATTCTCAAACTCGGTCCTCAGGACCCCAAACAGTGCATGTTTTCCAGGTCTCCTCACAGAATCACAGGTGAAATAATTAGCTCCATCTGTGGATCTTTTAAAATGTGTCAGTGAGTAATGAATACACCTGTGCACCTGCTGGGTGACCTGGAAAACGAGACCTGTGTGGGGTCCTGAGGACAGAGTTTGAGAACCTCTGGTCTATAGTATAGGATGAAGGGGACATCCCGTAATAAATATACATACATAATATAACTAGTAGGACACAGAACTGAGCTTTCTAAGCACACATTCTCCCATCTCACGTTAAGACGTCTGTCTCTTCTTGCTGGCAGCTGCTCACTGGTTTATCTTGCCTGGGGCGCTATTTGAGCGCTTAGATCGACACATACATGTGCAGCAGCTCTGTTCCATCACTTATACTGCATTTTGTGGCCGCACCTCTAGTAAAATCATTTTACACTAGTGCTACTGTAGTCTGATCTGAGTCGCTGGAAGGGGGTGTTCCGGGCAGCTGGAACCCCCTCCCCCGTGTTTGCCTATGCATCCCTCTAGCACTATAAACCCCCTGCTCTCCTTAGCAGACGGGAGCTGAAAAGTGGTATTCCTCTCCTCCAGGTGCTGGAAGTGGGACCCTTCATTGCGATATAATATCCAAAAAACACATTCCAAGCAGGACACTGACATGGAGGAGTAGAAGATTCATATGTAAGAAAGCTACTCGCTGCATCACGTTTCTGTCAGGGTCTGACGCCCCATGTTGGGTATTTAAAACACTGGATGAGTGACTGTACCAGTGCTGGCTAAGTGAGATGTTTATTACTGCCATTAGCTGTCCAAAGCAGAGTCTTGACATACCGTCTCTCCACCTGACGCACTACAAAAACCAGGGCATCTCCTCACCTAAGTGTGCTGCAATAGCACGAAAGAGCACAGATGCCTGCCTATGCTATCTATACATTAACACTCACACTGATATACAAAACCTACCATGGATGACTTTGAGGTACTTCTTATATATAGCCCAGTATGCCATAGAGTGTGATTTTGGACAAGTTTATTTAGTCACTGCATTGTTATAATGAAGTTTAATAAACCTGCTACCATTTTATCTGCACTTAAAATCACATACTGTAAATAATGCAAAGAGGCTTGATGTGTACATCAATAATTTGAAGAAAAAAAAACAATAAAAAGGTCATGAAATTGTTAGAGGGGAAATGTGTAAAATTAACAATAGGGTCCATTTTTGCAAATACAACCGCTATTCTACCTGTAAGCCTTAAGGGGCCTATCCATTAGCAGATAAAATGAACGACTGAACGATGTATCGTTCAATCGTTCATTATATCTGCTAATAGATAGGCCCTGAACGATGACAGATGCGCACTCCCGCGGCCGATAAATTGCATCTATCATCTCTCCAACATGTTGGTCAATTATCACATATAGCTGTACGATATTAGCAATATCGTGCAGTTTATATGCAGTAAACGACGAAAGATATTAGCAGCAGCTACAGAGCGCTGCAGAGAAAAAAAAATCCACTTCCTGAATGATGTTATGCCATATCGTTCATCGTTTGCCAAAATCTGTCATGTACATGACAGATATCGTTCAGCACAGCCACCGAAGTTTTCAAGGGATATCTTGTCTTTCATCGCTCAGAAATACATCTGCTAATGGATAGGCCCCTTTACACCTTTTGTTTTTATACAGAGCATCATCATCAGGGGTAGCCATAGGGGAATATTTATCTAATCTTGGAGATAAAGTGGAGAAAGATAATGTACCAACCAATCAGCTTCCAACTGTGCTAGAAAACAGACAGCTGCTGACCGGTTTATCTCTCTCCAAAATTTGATAATTCTCCCCCATAGTAAGCACTCTATAAAAAGATGCATCATCTTGCTGATGTCATTTGGTAGCGTGACAAGATCAGCTTTGTAACACAATGGAGGGGGCTAGCTGTAGACAGATTACTCTACAAGGCTACTCTCCCAACCCCACTTTCAGAAAGATGGTAGGATCTCCATTGGAGTAAGTGTTATATACATTCATTCTAACAGAGTGCAAATAGAACAGGGTTTATATTTAAAAATATATCCTTAGACATGGGACCCTGACTGTTTTACTAGTGAGCATGGGGACTATTACTGAGGAAATGTTAACCTTTGGGTGGAATGGTTCTTTACAAGAGAAGGATTAAAATCTTTACAAGATCAGGGAAAGGCTACTATTCTACTGAAGCTCCACAGATTCTTAGCCAAAAGCTACTGGAGTGCCAAAAATTAGTTTTTCTTTTACTTATATGCAATATGTGTCCTTGCCAAAGTAGGACGATAGAAAATGGATTGCACAAAATAAAAGTTAAGTAACAATGATTAGGAAATTAGGGCCTGATTCAGAGGCGCTCACTGTTTGCGACCTCTTGCTCTGAATCAGGGCAAGGTTTGGGTTTTTTTTTTCAGCCTCCAGGCCGCTCACTAAGCTGTGGGTGACTACCCTCAGCTTTTGCGGGCGGCCTGGCGATGGTCACGATTATCGCGACCATCGAGCTTGCGTGTAGACCCTGTGGTAGGGTCTCCGCTCTCGCAAGCCCGAGTGGACTTCCTGCTCTAATAGAGCAGGAAGTCCATTACTGACATCACTCGTGATATCAGTAGGGCTGCCCAAAAACGGCAGGCGTTCCTAAGGGAACGCCTGCGTTTGTGCAGCCACCCCCCCCTCCCCACCTACAAAACGGGCCGAGCTGTCAATCAACATCGACAGCCGCCCCGTCTTGTAGCGAGACCCGTTGTGACGGAGCTGCCGTCGCAGTACGGGTCTCGTGCATGTGCACGCCGTAGGCGGCGCATGCGCAGTCGGGAACCATCGACCCGCTTAGTTCCTAATGAGTGCTGTACTATTATCACCAAGTCTCCATGGCTCCAATGATGATATCAACTCACTTTGGTACAGGAATAATGGACCCTAGCAACGGAGAGGAACAGAGGAAGAGGGAGGGGGCAAATTCCCTCTTTCACGGCTGCCAGTTCCTATGTATATATGAGTGTGTGTGTGTACACAGCTGGTATAAGTGGTTCAACACTTTCATAGTGTCAATGAGAATACGGTTGGTATTGGGGACAAATGTGTAATGGGTACATCACAAAGCATAATGTATTTGTATATTTGGGAACAATGTTATTTTGCATAGACACTCAACAGTTTTTATCCCCAACCATAGAAGTTCTCAGATTTGCAACGTGCAAATTTTACTCTACAAAACGATTGCTTCTATCGGAACTTCACAATTTTATCCCAGCATACTGTACTTCCCAGTAAAGGTTAGGTTTTCTTTTAAAATAAAACTAACTTTATAAAAGGAAAGCCAAAGGATGCAATAAGTAGTGGTCTTATTTATATCATGTCACAGCCATCAACCATGTTATGTTATATCACATTTTCATTTAGAAAGATTTTCTTTACATGCAAATGAAAGTAACACTGTATAAATGTACACAATAATAAAAAGTACTCTAGCAAATACAAAACACATGCAGCAAACTGTACTGGAGCAGTTGATAACTCCTTGGCCATCAGTTCAACATTTTAATTTCCAAGCAAGTGCCACGGATAACGCTGATCAGGTTTATAGAGTTTAGTTCTCATAAGATGGTAATAAATAAGCAATAACCTGAAAGCAACATAAATGTAGATGCTATACATATTTAAAATGGCAACATTTGCAGGGAGTTTTCTATTTTTTTTTTAAAGAAACTTGTATTAATATTTAAAAGATTGAGGTAAGTATCCGTGTAAATGTAAAATCACGGGAAAAGTTGCTTACACTTACAACATTAGAAATTACGTAGAAAAATAATAATAATAATAATTATTATTAACAAGCGTAAAATCTATAAAACTGAATGTGTGTCCAGGTAACTATAGTACCAGTGCTAACTTACAGAATGCTAATTTACATTTAATCAAATTAGGAACATAGTAAAATAACTTTCATAAAAATTAGTTGTCATATTGGTCAACATTACAATCTGTAACTGAATACTAGCAAAAAACTAAAACTGTCCTCTATATCATTCTCTCAGCGATTGCTCACATTAAAAAAGAGACTAAGGTCTGTCGAGCAGATAAAGCAGAGATGATAGAATACAAGAATCCATGTTATGTCAGAGGGAACATTACAGCACACGCAGCCGTCTCCCTATACAGGCCTTGCCTTTCTATGGATAAACAGCAGACGATACATGCTGCAATCTTACCTGGTATGCACAATTTTCCTGGTGTACCATCTCAGAGCATCATACAGCAAGAATGAGCACAAACCAGATCACAGATGATGCAAAAGGAAAACCAAAAAAGGATTACAGCATCTAAAAGAGAGAGGGGGGCTGAAATACGCCCTACAGGGCGAGAGGCTTTCTGCAGATTAAAATGGATGCTGCTTGTGCTGTTCCAACTTGCGCAATAGCACTGCTCTCTCCACAGAAAGCAGGCAGAGCTGGTCTCCTCAGGGAGCGGGCGATGAGGCTTAATAACAACATGTAGTTGGGACAGGGGTGGGGGAGGGAGGGCTAGCTCATTGCTAACACAAATGGCCAATTATACAATAAATACAAAGAAGGGCTGAGGCTGCTGTGACCTTCTGGGGCTTATGAAGGCAGTTTACTGGTGTGGAAAATTTCTGCTCATTAAAGCCGATACACAAAATAAAATACCAGGGATATTAAACAAACAAATAAACCAATGTCATCCAACATGAGAAATATCCAGCTTTGGACAATTATTCATGTAAGGTGTAATGGCAATTGATGGCTTTTATGGTGTAATATCGTATTTTTGTGTCAGTTTATATGCAAACTCTAATAATATTGCCAATTTAAAAAAATAGAATATTGATTGGCAAAATAAAGAGTTAAAACACACAAATCAGTGTAAAACAATATTGATTATTAAAATACATTTCTATTTGTGTTTACAGCATAACTAAATACAAAAGATCCAAGAAACATTGCAAAATCTAAAACAGAATATTGTTTTACATTATTGCATTATATATCCACTTACAATCATATTGCTATTTTTTTTATAAAAAAATCTCCCTGTCCAACAATGATGGTGCATGCCTGTTTAGAAATAATGTATAAAATAGATGGTAAGCTCTAAAGCACAGAGGTCTGCATTCTACTACTGCTATCACTAGCAATAGCCTAGCAACACCATAAATGGTGTACATACAGTACATGAGATTAGGATGGACCACGCCTGTAGTCTAAGGGCTTTACTGACAGAGGCATTCGCTTCACATGAATTATTTAGTCTGATGGTAAGATTGTCTGCTTACATTGCACCATTCAATTACGATTGGTTGGGGAAATATAAATATTGAAGCAAAATTGTTTGAGAATGCTAAAAAAAATTGTATGTGAACATTCAGAGAAGACTGGAGCCACTAGCTATGTTATGTAACCAGGCTGGCGTCCTCTGTCTATTCCACTCCAGTATGTCAGAGTCTGTATCTCCTTCTTCTAATCATTTCTGAAAGTTGCAGCTCTAGTCGCCTTTGGCAACAACAGTATCAAATCTCCTTTTACGTCCCCAAAAATGTTAACAAATAGATTTTATAAAACAAAAAAAAAAAGTTCACATGTGCATAATTATAAATATATATGTATTCTGGGCTGCCAATTAAAATAATCTGTCTCCCTTCACAACATTTACACCAAGACTTAATGAGCCTTTCCCACAAAATCCTGGCCACGGGAACGGAATACATTCCTATAGTCTAAAGTGCACTGACTAAACAATCCTTTCAATATCAGTGCTCTGTGAGTGAGGCCATTGCTTAGTCATTCACACATTGTTACTGGCAGGGCTATTGTCAGCATTCTGAAAACACACACACAGAATGGGTGGCTTCTCATACAAAGAGTGAAGTGGTGGAATGTTTGCAAGACGGAGCTACTATTGGCAGTCCAGTGATTGTCCGTCAGCAAGATGCGGCAACCAACAAACTTGATTTAATTTTGAAAATATATTTTATTGGAGCAAAACAAATATTGCAAATATAAAAAAACTGTACAACAAAATAGCCAAATAAATTAAAAAGTACAATAACAAAGGGCCCCAGTAAAAAAACAGATTAATACAATAAGACAAAAACATGTGTGCTAATAAACCTATATTCACAGGCAAGGTTGACCATAACAGTGAGATGGAAATTGTCGTGAGACATAGCCTAATGCATATAAGCAGCACTATAGTGGTGTAAATTAATCACAAATACATATGGGTAAAATACATTATTTATTAAAAAATAGAATATATTATATATTAATCAACATATAATCATAAGAATCCTGTACAAAAGCTTATTTGCAAACATACAGTGTACATACGAATTACATCAACCAATATGTATAGCAATCTGTGTGCGAATATATAAAAACTCTATTCATAGTTAGCTCAATGATTGGTTAAGTTCAGTCCAGAGCAACGTGAGAAAAAAAACAGAAAGAAGTCTTTGCTAGGAAATATGTAAGCAAAATGATTGATGGGGCTGGCTTGTGAACTGCCGTGTGCTCCAATACCGTCACTCACCGCCAGTATCCAACCACTGTGGTATAAAAAAGGGGCAAATGAAGCTGGCTTGCGGCCTGCCAGATGACGCTCCAATGCGATTGTATCCTGATACCTCCAGTATAGACTTTCGCTGGTCTCCAGATATTGAGATGTGTAGTAATGCGGGTGCCAGCGGAGCTGACTTGCGACCTGCCAAATGTAGCTCTGATGCGACTAAGACCCCCCCCCTGGTCTCATTAATACTGGATCTCTATTGAGCTGAATGTAGCGTAACCTCAGCGGTGCGACAACATGCAAATAACTATGCTCCTGGAATAACAGCACACCAGTGTGTATACTGTCATGGATAGCAGCAGGTAGGAATAATGAAATTCCCAAGCACACCTTCTCAAGAAGGTCTCATCTCAATATCTGAAGACCAGCGAAAGTGTATACCGGAGGTATCAGGGGATACAATCGCATATGTAAGTGCAGCAGCAGTTTGTGTTTTTGAAACACTAGCACCAATTTTTTTTGTGTGTGTGTTGAGATTTGTAGTGCTATTTTTACTTGTCTACTGTATTGTACTGTACTGTTTTACCCTGTATCGTCTTATTGTTTTGCCCTCTGAACGACACTGCGGACCACTTGTTGCACCCTTTAAAGTTTATTATTAACAATAATAATAATAATGCATAATGCGTATCAGAAAGAAAGCTACTAGAAATATTTGGAAAACAACTATTTATGGGGACTATTTCTTATTTTATTCATTCCACTTTAAAAAAAAAGTTATAATTGCATTCAGTGGAAGATTTTCCAATCTCTCCAGCCATTTCCTGCTTGGATGCTAGAATGCCAAGTAATTTCAGCAACACAACTAAAAATGTACTTAATAAACTCTGACCTGATCTTTCTCACAACCAAGGATGGAAAGGTATTCTGGTACAGCCTTCCTAAAATCATGGCACACAAACAGTTTCTTCCAAAAGCTAAGTCAATCCAATCAAAATATACAGTATACGACAAAATGTGGCTAACTGAAGATTCAGTGTTACATAGCATTAAATGCATTCGTCGAGGGTTCAAAGGATAAAAAAAAAAAAGACAATATATTGAGGTCTCCAGAAAACACTCCCAATAGTTACCTGCCAGTAAGCAGTAAGTTGCCCAGCCCTGATAGTATTATTAAAATGGGCCTGCAGCTTTACAGGAAATGATATGTAAAATACCCTTAGGACAGGATTACTCAGACTTACATCAAGTGCAGAAACAGGCAATGAGTCATTATTTCCTCCGTAGCTGGTGACATAATTGTTATTCACCAGTTAGGCACCTTTGACCATAACTAGTCTATAAAACACAAGTTAGATAGCTGATATTATTTGTTTAGGAAAAGAACATTTAAGTCCATGACAGATGGCTAGACACATACATTTATCATTAATATCTATAAAAAAATAAAAGTAGCTCATGATATGCTTCATAGAAAAGACACCTACTATAAAATAGCATGTGCGGCGCAGGACAAGTTTCATTGTATTATATGTTTAGGTAGTACTAAATTTATATAACCTTTACTGTACCACCAAACAATAATGTCCTACAATGATGACAGGCTTGTGGCTGTCCCCCTCAGGATGGCACTGTAGGCACGTGTCAGTCACAGCTTTTGGTGAAAATGCGGTATCTGGCTGGGGCCCATTCTTTCATTTGGCAGGCACGGATATACTTAACACTGCGTTCAATGTAAAAGCAGCATTCTCTAACAGATTGGGGTTGCCATGGAAACAGACTTGACTTCCTTCATTAGGGGCTGTGCAAAAACCGGGCAGGGAAAACAGAGAGATGCCTCCCCTGTCCCATCTGCAACAATACCTTCCTGGTAATAATAATCTAATGCAAGCTAGCATGTCATCTAAAAATACTCCCCTCCCCCTCTTCCAACCACAGCACATTTTTGATCCCTGTGCAAAAGGGGTAGCTGTCAAAATGCCAAAGGCCGGGAAGCTGTGTAACTAGATCCCGACGTCTAAATCCTGACGCGGGACTAAAGACAGGCATCGAAATCCCGATGCCGAAGTCTAGACAGACGGCTTCCCGAACTAAGGTTAGCCGGGCACTGTTAGCACTTAGCTGCGGGGGGAGGGGGGGGATAGGGTTAGGCACCACACCAGGAGGGTTAGATTTAGGGTGCAGGGGTTAGGCACCACCCAGGAGCGTGTTAGGCACCACTAAGGGAGGGTTAAGGGGGTGGGGGATTTAGGGTACTTACCAGCCCCTGTCAGGATCTTCAGCGTTCGGGCTTGCGGAGTCGGTAGACAGACCTGTGCAAAAGATCGCAAAAAATAGGTTTTCCCAAGTACCTTTCCCAGATAGCCGATATTGGAAACTAAATTCTGTGTTCTACAATAACGTACATTACTGATGTGGTCCCAAAAATTTGCAGCACCTTCCACACAGTAAGAACCATCCCTAACCTTTTCCCCTATTTCTCCTATTCTATGGGAATGAGTACCTTTGCAGTAATGTGCCTCCAGAATGGGAACAAAGACAGTCCGTGATAATGCAACTTTGCTCATTTTTCTTACACCCCATGGAAGTTCGCAGGAAAACGAGTGAAGATACCTTGAATGCAATTACTGGTAATGTGTGCGGCTGGCCATCGCTGTGGCATCTCACAGAGAACTGAATTCCCCCTAAGAATCTATTCAAAACTTCAGTGCTTATTTACAAATAGCCACTGCTAATGTTCCTTTCAATTACTAATGCTATGAAACCTCATTAAAAATAGGATGAATAGTTCTGAGGGCTAGCTCCTATCTAAACCTTTTGAAAATGTAGCATTAGATTTTTTATAACTAGCAGCCCCAATTTTAATATATTACTGCTATTGTAACTTAAGCTGCATACACACACAACGATTTTGTTACCAATGATTTTATGAACGATTTTCTGTCAGACTATCTGTCAGATTATATGTCAAGTGTAATGAACGATTTTTTTGAACTACAAACGATTTTTGCATATTCCCTTAATGAAAAGCGTTGAGTTGACAAGTCTGACTGAACTACAAACGTGAATGCGCATGAACGATTATCGTTTAACGATAATCGTTCAAAAAATCGTTGTGTGTATGCAGCTTTACAAATAGCTAATGCAAATCTGTGATTGACACAGAAATCTTTATTGATTTACTGATAAGCTGAATCCGTTTGGTCACAGAGCTCTGGATATTTTCTAAGGTTAATACATGGAACAAAATATGGCAAGATAGCAGCTCTATTGTAATAGAAGACTGAATGAAATCATACATTCCAGTTTAAGCAAGACAGGCCCGATTTTAGGGAACTGTCCCCCGTCTCGTGTATAAGGACTTTTGTCCCAATTCTGGGACAGTTGGGAGGTATGTCCTACTAAGTGATGCCTCTACATTGTTGCTTGTACTGGTGGCAGGTAAGTCCAGCACATAAACTGGGTTTTTAAGGCTGGACACACCCTTGGAGGACATGGCTATGTCCCAGTGTAGTGTGACCAATGTGTGCACTGCCACCACAAATCAGCGTTACAAATTACTTCTGTGCAGTATATAGCATTGAATATATTTGCACGAGTTATAGAAAATCACAACACAATTATATAGTACAAGTGGTGCACCCTTTTAAACACAATACAATAATTTTGAAAATTGTAAAAAAATGTCAAGTGATCAATTTTATATTTAATTTTCAGTTAACAACCTATAACAGTTATACAGAATACAATGAATGTCAAGAGCTGGACTTACATAAAGCTGTGCAAAGCGCTTCAGTGACAAAGAAAAAAGGCGTACATCCATTTCAAGTGGGCGTTGTTCCTGAAACCATGCACATAGTACAATATACTAGTTATACCCCTTTCAGATATTTTGAGAATCCCAGGAATTTGGCCTGCCTCAGCCAAATAATGACCATGGTTTGGGGATGATATGTTCAACAAGCACAAATGGGTATAATGTTTAGGTGTTCACAATCTAGTGTGTGTGTTTGCGATCACCCGCCACACTCCTCCCCCTTTTACTCACTGCCCTTTCTACATACTTCAAAAGCAAAATCGACACTATCAAGAAAAGTCCTCTTGCCAGATCCATCCATCTACACCAGTTTTCTCCTCTACTCAGGGCTATTTTTCTGGAAAAATAGGTTCAGGAACTGTGGGAGGAGCTACTGGGGGTAAAGCTATAGAAAAACAATTATATATACACATTATATATACTTTTATTTAACTATATATATATATATATATATATATATATATATATATAGACCTCAGTTGCATAGACTGCATGTGTGAATTCCAATGAGCACACAATTCTGTGAAATAGCAGCTCCACCATTTTGTGAGTGACAGCAATCTCATTCTGTGAGAGTGCTGAATCTGCAGTTAACCACATGGTGACATGGCATATCATATCTGTATTACACAAGGAACACGTCCATTAAGGCATCAGCCTTAATGATTGTAATTTCATTGCTTTTTGGAGTTTAAGTGGCAGAAATTCAATAGGTTTGTGAATTTTCAGATCATGTCTAAGCAGCCGTAATGGGACATGTGAAACAGGTAATGAATTTTAAAAATGCTATGAAATTCCATAGACAAAAAAACCTTAACTATCAGGGTTTGGATGAGCAAACCGGGCCACCTGCAGGGGAGAAGGGCAACAAAATGGTACACTAGTGCAGGTGGAAGAGGGGACAGCACACAGGAGGTGGTTTGGGAGGTGCAGAGAGCGAGACGGCTGTAGGCGTGCGGGGTAGCGGCAGCCTTTAAGATCTTTTACATGGCTGCCGCTTCCCTCAGGACTTCTACGGCGTCTTCACATGGAGGGCGGCGGCCTTTAAGCTCCTTTGCATGGCCGCCGCCCATCCAGGACTTCCTGGCGTCTTCTTGCTTCAGCTGGTGTCTCGCGCTGGCTGTATATAAGCCAGCCGAGGGGGCGGGGCGATGACATCGCGAGCAGTGATTTGCTTGCGGCAGCCATCTTTGAATTTCACAAATGGCGCTGAGGCACCATTTTTGCAGAGGGCGCGCTCGGTTCTCACTATTGAAGTCAATGATGAGAACAGCTAATTTTTGCCAAGACCCTGGATTGCCTTAAGAGGACTGATCCACACATAGGAGGAGATGAGTATGGAATTTTTATTACAGGTAATCCATAGGATTATCTACTGGAGAAGAGGACAGATTGGCTACAGGGATACTAGGTGAGTATGTTAGATAGTGTGCATGTGTGAGTGTGTGTGCATGTATGTTTTAATAAAATGTTACTTTTCTACGGTGTTTGTGTTCTGTGGTTTTTTAATATTGATTTTGCTGTGGAACTACAGGTACCAGCAGGCCCATAATGACCCGCATGCTGATACTTATGGTTCTCCAAGTACCAGCATGCGGGGGAAGCTTGCTGGGAACTGTAGTTCCACTCAGAGCCCATTGCTGGTTACGATGAATACGGGGGACCTCTACGTCATTTGTCCCCCGTATTTTTGCAACCAGGACTGGTTCTGGAAAGCCTGGTGCTGGTTGTGCTTAATTACGGGGACACCTACGTCATTTGTCCCCAGTATTTAGCACAAGTACTGGATCTCCAAAGCCCGGTGCAGGTTGTTTTTTGGGGGGCGGGGCCACGCCAATTTTATTTTTTGTTTAAACACAGAAGCAGGTATCACGGATCTTCAAGATCCGAGCCTGCATCTGTGTGCTGCTACCTCCCCAGGGTCCTAACGCCTGCCCCACCGCCGCCCGCACTGCCGCCACTAAGGCCTGCTACCGTCCCGGGTCCTGGCCGCAGCTAACGCGCGCTATCCCCCCTGCGCCTTTCCCCCCGGGTCTCGCTGCAGCTAGCACCAGCTTCCTTCCCCCGAACCCACCATCACTAAAGCCCGCAAACGACGGCTATCTTTGTACACCCAAGGGAAGCCACACCTTCCGGAGACTCCTACTGAGGCTGCACAACAAGTTGAAGTTTCCTATCTATTCAATGGCACATTCTTGAGGTAATAATTTAAAAACTGTAACTTTCTAATTTACCTGAACCCCAAAAGCACGTACCCTGGCACAATAGCTACCTAATAAAACAAACCCCAAGTCTAAATTCGCCCCCTACCCTGAGTTATGCCTTCCCCCCAAAAAAACCATAGAGAACAGCAGAAAAGCAGTCTTAATTGAGAATGTCAGAAAAAAAGTGACAGTTGGAACTTTATTAGATTACTCCCAAATCCTAGTTATGCCCTGAAATTGGCATGCAGCACCGAGCGACAGTTCTACCAGTATGTGCCAAATTTCAGCTCAGTACCTCCAATAGCTTCTGTGGTGTAGCCTCTTAAACACCATGCCCCCCCCCCCTCCCCCCCGGAATTCTCTATGGGAGAATTGCAGTTTTCTAGATGCAGCCTTAATATTGGGGCACGACTGCGCCCTTATAATTATATATAAATATATATAGTATTTAGAAAAGAAGGCACTCAGAAAAGCCTTTAAAATAAAAACTTATGGAAAAGACATTTTGGCCAGTTATAGTTAAATGAGAGGTTCATGGATGTTCCTACTGAAAAATAGCCCTACCTCTACACAATTACCCACCCTTAGTATTCACTCCACTGTAAGTCTTCCCCATACAGCCCTATTCCCTAAGAAGACCTCTACATCTTTCCCCCCAATGGTTGATGGCATCTAGCCCACCTACACTGTCCCCCCTAAATTCCCACCATCAGACTTTCTATTTAGGACAAACTTCATGGAGAGCAATCATGACACGGCTCTTCCTTAAGAACACCTGCCATTAGACAGACTTTAGTGTTTAGGCTAAGCACAGCTTTACCTAAGAGGTGACACCCTTGGATATTTTAAGTGGACCTACTTTAAACAAAAAGAGAATCGAACAATTGAAATAATGAGAGAATTGGACGCAGGAAATCCCCTCCTCACCTACTTCATAGTGCAGTGGCCCTGATTCAGACCCGGACGCTCTGACAGAGCGCTCGCTCTCAATCAGGGCGTCTTTTTTTTTTATGGTTGCCACCCACAGCTAATGCGAGCGGCCAGGATGATGGTCGCGATGGTCAAGACCTTGTGGTAGGGTCTTGTGGCCGCAAGCCCCAGAGAGCTTTCGGCTCTAACAGTGGGGCCGCCCCCAGACGGTAGGCGTTCTCATGGAAACGCCTCCGTCTGGGCAGCCACCCCCCCCGGCCCGCCAACCAAAGGGGGCGTGCTGTCACTCAACATCGACAGCACGCCCCCTTTGGTGCAAGACCCGGAGCGACGTATTGCCCGTCGCTATCTGGGTCTCGCGCATGCGCTCTGGGCCAGCATCGACCCAGTTGCGAGCGATCAGCGCTTGCGACCGGGTCTGAATCAAGCCCAGTGTGCTTTCATCTTCTTTTGAAATCTTCTGTAAATAGGCAAATCACTAAAAGAGAACTAGAATATCATTATAACTCCAGCGTAAAGTATTTTTATTTATATAAAGATAGGCACTTAAGTCTAACAGTGATGAGTGTCACCTGAATATACTACCGTATCTTTCTGAGTTTATATTATTTATGTAATTTATGTCTATTAACAACCATGGTCCTTGCTTCTGTAGTTAAAATTATAACCAAATCAAACATTCTAATTAAGTAAATTATAGTGATGAGATTTGTTTCCATTGCATTTTCATTTTAAAGACTATTTAAAAGGTAGTAGTCAGATACACAAGCCTTGAATTATTTAAGACTAATGTACTGCTCAGGCGGTTAAGCCCAGTCAACCATAAATGCTTGCTTTATTATGTTCCTGTGTTTAATTAAGACATTCATTGATGCAATCAGAATAGCTAATAAGATCACACGGTCCGGGTCTAGATGATAAATCCTGTCCAAGACTTGATTTTTATTACTTTACAATAAAGAAAAATATGAAGTTATAAACTGTCACAATGCTTAGCAAATTAGCTTGTCATTTTAAGAGCTGCAGAAATAAATAACACAAGTAGCTTTTGTGAGCTGTGGAACTTCAATGTCTTATCAGGTGTCAAAACCCAGACATTACCAATATTGTTACTTTCTTCCTTACAAAAGGAACCAGCATGAAATGGTATGAATATGAGGAGCATAAGAGTGGCCATCCTCATTTTAATTTACTATAGCATGGAAGATGGAACCACTGGTTATATATGCGCCAATATAATTATATGTGGAAACAAGACGGACAACACTATATATACTTAGGTGACATCTTTTATTAAATTATTTAAACAATTACAAGAAATCAATTGATTAGAAATTAAAATAGAAAAAGAAAAAAAATGGGTCTCTCCCACCAACTTGAGTTGTATTCCAGTGATAAGGTGTAAAATCACTCTCACAGGACACATGTCTAGGGTCTCCTGGCACTCGTTCATTCATCTCACGTGGTTTCATGAATCAATACACAGCTTGCAGCTGTCTATTGGTCCATGCAGAATCCCAATCGCTCCCAGTCCTGTACTGATCTTTTGGATCGATATGGGATCAGCATCTCTGCATTTAAAACAGAAAATTCTGCAAAATAAATTAGATCTACTCCAGGATCTGTATTATTTTGGTGCATGTCCAGTTAAAAAAAAAAAAAAGAAGAAAGTCACGCATGCGCAATGGAGGAAAATATGCCAGGGACCAAGCAATGAGATTGCCACCAGCATCACAATTTTAGCCATCAAGTATCCAGGATAGAGCCAATACATTTCCATGAAGATCAATCTTTTTTTTAAAAATCATGTACAGAAGTGTCCTCGTACATCTAGCCTCAATAAGCCATGCAGTACGACTTGCCTGGTGTGAGTGAGCTTTTTTGACAAATATGCATCTAAGTCACAGACGGTGCTGTTTATATTGATATGCAACACTTGTATATTTGTGTGCACCTGAGTCTGTATACTGTATGAACCACAACGGAACTTGTAATGAAAAATGCTGCGGCCGCTACATTGTAGCACTTCGTTTACAGATTCAGAGACTAATGCTGGGTACCTGGACGATATAGTGGGCGACATATCGTATCTGTGGTACACATCAGAACAATGTAATGAAGGACGAGCAATCCCTCATTCCGTCCTTCTTTACCTTGCACACCGCCAGACTGGGTGTACACACTGAAAGATCCGGCCAATATGTAGTTCCAACACAGCTGGAAACAACATATCGGGCCAACATTGCTCCAGTGTGTACCCAGCTTTAGTTGCACTCAGATATACAAGTGCTGCATATCAAATTAATCAGCACAGTCTGCTGGTGCATCGCATTGTGACTTAGATGCATTTTCAGCAAAGTAGAGATGTCCGGTGCTAGCAGTCTCATGGGACCAGGAGTGTCGACAGAGCAAACATGTATAAGGACACATCTGTATGGATGCCCATCCCTAATTACAATGTTATTTTTATGCTCCTTACAATATTACGGAGTTGTATGGGAGTGTTCAGTAAGAATATATTACATTATGATTTGTATGGTTATTGGTTATATAAATACTGTACAATTCTTAATGTATTAACTGATTATTACAACACTACAATATTATTTACTAGCTGGGATACCCGGCATTGCCCAGGTTGAAGACTGTACCCTGAAGTACACCTACAGCCTTTATTTGTTTACATTGTCCTTGCCTATAAGGCTATAACCCCATTCCAATGATCCTGACAAAAGACCTCACTGTTTGCTAACATGTATGCAAGCAGTGGCGTAACTACCGTGGGTGCAAGGGGTGCAGCTGCTATGGTGCACAAGCTGCCTCTATGGCCCGCCGCTCGACCTGCACCCAGTCACGAAGAGAAGGTGGGCCGGTCCAGTCAGTGCCATCAAGGCAGGCCCGGATGTCAGCGATGTTGATTTGGTGCCAGCCCGCCAGCTGATTACAGCTGGCGAACTGGCAGGCAGCCATGGAGAGACAGCGCCGCCGGTCGACAGGCAATCAGAGCTTGTGGACCGGCAGCTAATCAGAAGTGGCAGCTCCAGATTCAAATTGCGCCAGCACTGTCTTTCCATCTCTGCTGCCACCTACCGATGCCAGGCTGTAATTAGCTGGTGGCCCAGCCCTAAATCCACACCTCTCGGCTGCTGATGGCAAACAAGGGGGGGGAGAGTTGCTGGGGAGGGGGCATAATGTGTAAGGGGCACTATTATTGTGTGGAATAATGTGGTATATGGGGCACTACTACCATGTGGCATAATCTGTAAAGGGTATAATGTGGTATATGTGTAATGGGCCCTTTTAAGATTTTTGTGATCTTGCTATGTGGCCCACAAAAGTTCTAGTTACGCCCTTGCATGCAAACACAGAGGCTCTGCATTTAATATGAACTTGCATGAGTCATCAAGTTTGCTGACTGAGGTTAAAATTATACTTTTGTAGCTTTTTCACAGGTGTCTCCATTTTTAGGGATTGTGTGACAATGTGTTACCCTGACGAAGTTGAAACCTAGGCAAAAACCTAATCCTGGTCAAACTACACCAACATGCCAAATTTGGTGGAGTTAGGTCCAAAACTCTGGCCGTGCATAAAGGACAAACAGATGGACAGAGACAGACAGACTTTCTTGCATGTTACATAGATGCATTACTATTAATATAGTTATTATTGTATTATTTATGTATTTATCATAACCTTCAAAAATTAATTTTTTATAAGAAAGATACCACTACAACATTCTGTTACATGCAAGTACAAAAAGTGCAAGGATTGGTCTACAATTTTAATATGCGCTTCTCAAACCATATAGATGAGCCTTAATGTTATTAAAAATCAAACAAAATCAGTAACATTCCAAGTAGGTTATTAATACAATACTGAGGCTTAGGGTTCTGTAATAAACACATTTGTTAGTTATAAGATAAAAGAAAGAGAGCAAATAAAAAGATGCTGTAGACAATTATCTTGTCTGTAAGCATGTTACCGCAGTACCATCTGCTGGCCAACCTTCTATATAGAATTGCTGAACTAAACATTGCTGGTTAACAGGGTGCTGACGTGGAAACATTTTCATTGAACTTCAGTTCTAAATTTATCAGCATATTTGAGATAATTACACTTAAGAATGAAAATGGTGAGGTTGCATAGAGACACCACATTGACCATGTGAATTTTCTTGTAAGTGGAAACACAAGTAGGAAAGTTTCCTAACAGCAATACATGGCTAAACACGGTCTACAGATGGAGTAGAATGTATTGTAGGTAATGTTCAATTGTGTCCACTTTCATGGGACAGTGCTTACAAATGACCAAACCCAAAGTGAACATGATCACAATCCATTAACGAATGCATAGATGTAATAATTATGGTTTATAACAGAGGTCAGTACTAGATGAATTTATATAATGTATTAGTATTAGGGACCCATCTGATTGGGTTCAACTTGACGTGATGGATGGGCAAACATTTTCGGCCAAATATTTAATAAGAACTCACTTAAACTCCATGTTAAGTGTACAGTTAATCAAAATTATTTTGACCATAAGTATTCTTCGTTCTTAAAGTGTACACCTGCATTTTCTTTCTCCTGCATGGTGCTACAAGGATCAGCATGGTAGCACCTCTTATATTTAAATTTAGGGTGTATAGTCCAAGCCCCCTCCCTTCATACATATATAAGGAATAAGCATACACACATTGTGTAATTGTGTATACATGCAGTGTTTTAGAAGGTAAGAAAACTGCAAATAGTTCTATTAAACACATTCTAATATCACAAGTCTCTTACACCCATTATTAATAAACAATGTCCATATTTGTCCCAATATACTTCTTCTAAGATTAATCTCGTGACAAATCTTCTGGTACAGGGACAAAACTGGCTGTGAATCAATAGAATAAACTAACAATTCACCACACCTACATATAAATATTTACTAAGATCGTCCCCCCTCCAGTTGGAGGGCCTGATTCAGACCAGCTCGCGAGCGCACAGCGTTCACAAACGGGTCGATGGCGGGGTACTGCGCACCACGCGCATGCACAAGCCACGGAGCGAGAGAGAATTTCACTCGCTCCGGGGCTCACTACAAAAGGGGCGGCTGTCTATGTTTATCGCCGTTTTGTAGGCGGGGAGGCGGGGTGGCTACACAAATGGAGGCGTTCCCGAAGCAGGAAGCTCTCTGGGGCTTGCAACGGACGAGACCCTACCACAAGAGTCTCGTCGCAAGCCCCGATGGTCGCGAACATCGCGACCATCACCTGGCCGCTCGCAAAAGCTGTGGGTGGTCACCCACAGCTTAGCGAGCGGCAAGGAGGACGCAACAAAAAAAAAAAAAAACGCCCTGATTCAGAGCGAGCGCTCTTCAAGAGCGTCTGGCTCTGAATCCAGCCCTGAGCCCTGTAAAACAGAACCAGCAAATCAATTTTGTTCACCAACTTTAAATGGAGGGAGGAAAATATAAATGAGGTGACCAATCTCAAGTCGCACTCTATTGCAGCTTGTGATTGGCCCTCCTTCTCACCTGACTCTACCTCACCAGGTTTTTGGCTGATTAACAGTAAGAGGATACCGTGGGCCTCTTTTGGAAAGAGGGTTACATGGAGCAGCTGCTTGGTCTCTAGCTAGTGGGATATTACATTCTTTTAGGTGGTGGTGCAGCTTGAATTATTTATTATTTTATTAATTCATATTCAACTAATGATATCATTTTCTGTCGCAAAACACTTGAAAATTACTAACTTAGCGATGTTGGGGAGACCAGCAACAAAATAAAAATAAAAACGAGAAGCCAAACTATACTACTATTTGTTTCCAAAACCGATCCTGTACAAGCCAATCCTTCTGGTTAGCCTGAGTGGAGAGCGAGAGGATTACTGACCAATCTGGCCATAGAAATGGACAATCCGAGTGGCTGGACCCCTGGCAGAGTAACTGAGACCTGCTAGTTTGGTCGGGTGATGAGCCAACACAGGGATGTAGTTATATTGCCGGCGGACAGGACCCCCCCGGGAGTGTTAGGGTTAGGCTGCAGGGAGGGTGGGTAAGGCACCACTGGAGGGGGGGGGGTTTAGGGTTAGGCACCCCCCTGTGAGACTTAAGTTTAGGGTGTGGGGAAGGGGGGTTAGGGTTAGGCACCACAGGGGGAAGGTTAGGATTAGGCACCCCCCCCAGGAGGTTAGGGTTATTCACCACAAAAGGAGGGTTGGGGGGGGGGGGGGGGACAGGGGTGGGATAGTGTACTTACCTTCCCTCTTCAGCCGCCGGTATGTCATACCCAACCCCAGAGACACACAGGGCAGCACTAGTGCTCCAGTCAAATTTACAAACAAACCACCTATATTGGTTATAGTATCATCATCATCAATCATCATCATCAATCATCATCATCATCAGGTATTATGGTGGTTTTGTTGCCACAGACACTGCAACATCAAGTTGCATGTGGTCTTTGAAATAAAACCTCAAAGTACGTTACAAACAAGTTGAAAATATATTTAATTGTCCACTAGAAAACAAACCCTCCTTATTATCATTGTTGGGATATAAATTAATAAAAATGTGTGGACATCTCTTACTGACTGCAGTGACTAATTCCCTGTGTACAGGGGTTATAGTGGGCCGGAACTGCTTTCCGTCACTTCTATTTGGAGACTGAACCAGTTCCGCCTCTACCGGCCCACCTCTGCCCGACGCCGCAGGGAGGCTCTATTTGCCAGGCACCTGCTGACATTTTGTTACTAGCAGGCGCCCGGCTCCTTCCCATCAGCGCCAGGCGGAGGCGGGAGTTCACACCTGAGATCCGACTTCCGGCTCCCCCCACAGGCACTATGGTATAGATGTCATGACGTCTCTCCCATAGTTCCGAAGTGCAGCCAGACGGACCGGATGGCAGCGGACGCAGGAGCGGGACTTAAGGTATGTATCGTGGGGTTTTGTGTGTGTGTGTGTGTGTGTGTGTGTGCGCATTACTATTGATGGCATTACTGCAAAAGGCATTATTGCAGGGAGCATTACTAGAGGGGGTATTACCACTGGGAGCACTACTACAGGGGACATTTCTATTGGGAGCATTAATACAGGGGGCATTTCTACAGGGGGCAATACTACAAGAAGCATTACCACTGGGGGAACTACTACAAGGGCCACTAGGCCACTACTACAGGGGGCATTAGTATTGGGGGCATTGCATAAACTGCACCACTCCTGGGGTACTATATAAGGGGCACCACTACAGTGGGCTCTGCATAAGGAACACTACCACTGTGGGCACTCCATAAGGAGCACTGCATAAGAGGCACCACTACAGTAGGCATTGCATAAGGAGCACTACTACTGTGGGCACTGCATAAGGGGCACTACCACTGTGGCCACTGCATAAGGGGCACCACTACAGTGGGCATTGCATAAGGGGCACTACTGCTGTGGGTATGTGTAAGTGGCACTACTGCTGTGGGCATTATGTGTATTACGGGCACTACAACTGTGTGCATTGTGTATAAAGGGCACAAATATGGGCATTGTGTAAAAGGGGCACTGCCGTGTGTTAGAACATGAATAAGGGACACTACTATGTGGTGTAATGTGAATCGGGCGCTATGAGCATTGTAATGTGAATAAGATAGTGCTACTGTGCGGCTTAATTTTAATTGGGAATACTATTGTGTGACCACGCCCCTTTCCCGAGACCACGCTGTCCCTTTTTTAAAGAAAAGCGCCGAGGGGGGGGGAGGGGGGGGGGTGAGTTCCACCACTTCTCTAGGAACACTTTAAGCAATGCCTGTTTATATACCTTGGGAAGCATATTCAGTGATTAACTTCTGCAATAAATGTAATAGACAATAAATGTAATAGAACGTCTGCAACGCTGTTTTTATTAGTCTCAGCCGCTTTTTTAACAGTTTTTAAAACCATTAAAAATACGCCTGCTGCGGCCACGTGCAATGTTTAAAACACTTGTCGCCTCCATACAGCCCCTCAAAAAAGCAGACCCAATACTTTAAACCCATTTTCAAAGTTTTTTTTTTCGCCAGAAATTGGCGAGGTCGTTTTTTTTACAAAGTACGCAACTTACGTAAAAAAAATTGTGGTAGTTTATCATTAGGTGGGTTTCCAAAGGGTTCTGAAATAAATCTTTTTAGGTAAAAATAGGGATTTTGCATTTTTTTTCTCCAGGTCCGAGATGGAGAAAACTTTTCTCCTTGCTAATTGAATATGGACCTAAGTCGGTATCCAATTAGCCCAGAAAATGTTTTAATTTATCATTTTCGCCTGAACACACATACAATCTGTGAGAAGTTCACGGACCTATGTGTTTTCATGATTGGGGCCGGGAAAACAGGGCACTTATCGGGGATATTTTTTAGAAGAGAAACTCCCCGATAAGTGCCAGCATTAAGGGACTAATTGGATAGCCCCATGGGATCCATTAGCACCCTAATAATTATCGGGGATAATTGGATACCGCCCTTAGATGGATGTTTCACTAAGGCGTGGAAAATTAAACTATAGCATGTGAGGTGGCAATACCATGGGCAGCATACACACCATTTTCTACATTATTCAGGGCACAAATTCCTTTAGTCATGCAAAACTTTGTGAACTTCTCACACACGACAAATCTAAACATAATATTCACAGTTGAAATAATAATTTTAATTTTAAGAAAGTTTTCTATATTTGGAAACTGATATAAAATGGAACATGAATAGTCTTATGTAACAAGAGTAATTAATGGGGATGTATTTGTGGTCACATCTTAATTGGATTGTTTACATTTTAAATGCTAAAATAAATGTTGTATATTAAAAATGTGCAGTCAATGGTCACCTTTACTTTGTTTCCCCTTCACGCTCATATTCTTATGGGAAAAAAAGGAAAAGCAACCTTTGCTCATTCCGCACACACCAGTATAATTTACCTGAGATCAGCATATTTATACATAGCACAGGATGAAGCTATTTTCTCTATGTAAAGCAGGATTAAATATACAGAAGCTCACCAGATGCTTAACTACAACACCTGTACTAACCAAGCACCTCCCCTACTCCAACATAGCTCTCACGGAATAAGCATCATACAAGTGCTAACATTTGGATGCAAAAATATGAGGACCCTTTGGGGACTGTATATTTTTGTTTACATTCCACACATTAACATAAAACTTATAACATTACATTGGGTGGCAGAGAACAGAAAAGAAAAGGTTTAGAAACAGAAGTCCTTTTAAATGTTATTTCACATCAATATTATCACTTACCCACCGACCGTGAAGAATCAAAGTCGTATTCATTATATTTATATTGATTTCTGCTTTACATCTAGTTATTTTGAAAATAAAAACTTATTCTGAAGACCAGCTAATTCTCATTCTTAATAACACATCCAGCAATCAAGTGTCAGTCAGTCACTGTAAACCCCTCTTCACATCTCCTGGAACCTTTGCTCATTCTACACCCTGAACAAAGTACAGTACAATTAGCCACATGGACAGATGAGATAGCACACTATCAGAGCACACATTTGTAGCAATATGAAAACTACACTGAGAGGCCCATTTTAATAAACAGATTTTACAATACTTCTGACTTTTGTGGCATTTGTTGTAATGTCCAAAAAAAAAAAAATCAGGTGCGCTGAGAGAAACAAATTGATATACTCTTGAAAATACTGGCAGCTCTCAAAACAGGTTCTGCACCTGCTAATGGAACAGTGTATACAAAAAATATATGGGAGCGCTTGTAGATTCAAGAGGGACCACACAAATTTAATAACAACATTTATTGACAAACATATAAAAATTAAACATCATATGATGAAAACCACAAATACAATGCACACTTTATATACAGCAAACAATTGTAATTATGGTATAATAGATCCCTTGACGGTCTTTTCCTTTTTAGTTTGCGGTCTGCAGTAATTTCACTGTAGTTCTCTATGGAACATATGGCTGTGGGATAGCGAGAAATAGCAAAAGGTGTCACAGATGAAATGGTAAGGATAGTTTTGCCAAATATGGACGTTTCCGGACGATCAGACTGGTACCTGATGTCGCGCCGAGATCCGTTAGACAGAGACCTGCAGATTGCACAGTCACCAAAAGATCACCACTAGCCGGTGGCCACGGCTCTTCCTGCCTCGTTTGTTACCAGCTACTCGCTCAGTCCCCGTCTGAAACGGATCTCGGCGCGACATCAGGTACCAGTCTGATCGTCTACAAAAGTCCATATTTGGCAATACCTACAGGTGACTAGTCCTTACCATTTCGTCTGTGACACCTTTTGCTATTTCTCGCTATCCCACAGCCATATGTTCCATAGAGAACTACAGTGGAATTATTGCAGACCGCAGACTAAAAAGGAAAAGACCATCAAGTGGTGTATTATACCATAATTACAATTGTTTGCTGTATATGAAGTGTGCATCATATTTGTGGTTTTCATCATATGATGTTTAATTTTTATATGTTTGTTACTAAATGTCGTTATTAAATTTGTGTGGTCCCTCTTGAATCTACAAGCGCTCCCATATATTTTTTGTATACATTTGTTGTAATGTACTTATCTGGGAATAAGCAACTTCAGCAAGGCCAAGCTCCATGCCACAAGGGTAGGAAAAGCCAGTACAGTGAATCTGGCTTATTGCCGTCAAATGTGTTAGCATACAGTGCATCCGGAAAGTATTCACAACGCTTCACTTTTCCACATTTTGTTATGTTACAGCCTGATTCCAAAATGGAATAAATTCATTTTTGTCCTCAAAATTCTACACACAATACCCCATAATGACAACGTGTAAAAAGTTTTTTTGAGATTTTTGCAAATTTAATTTAAAAAAAACAACTAAGAAATCACACGTATATAAGTATTCACAACCTTTTCTCAATACTTTGTTAATGCACCTTTGGCAGCAATTACAGCCTCAAGTCTTTTTGAACATGATGCCACAAGAATGGCACACCTATCTTTGGGCAGTGTCGCCCATTCCTCTTTGCAGCACCTCTCAAGCTCCATCAGGTTGGATGGGAAGCGTCGGTGCACAGCCATTTTCAGATCTCTACAGAGATGTTCAATTGGATTCAACTCTCGGCTCTGGCTGGGCCACTCAAGGAAATTCACAGAGTTGTCCTGAAGCCACTCCTTTGATATCTTGGTTGTGTGCTTAGGGTCTTTGTCCTGCTGAAAGATGAACCGTCGCCCCAGTCTGAGGTCAAGAGCGCTCTGGAGCAGGTTTTCATCCAGGATGTCTCTGTACATTGCTGCATTCATCTTTCCCTCGATAATGACTAGTCTACCAGTGCCTGCCGCTGAAAAACATCCCCACAGCATGATTGCTGCCACCACCATGCTTCACTGTAGGGATGGCATTGGGCCTGGTGATGAGCGGTGCCTGGTTTGCTCCAAACATAATGCCTGGCATTCACGCCAATGAGTTCAATCTTTGTCTCATCTGACCAGAGAGTCCTTCAGGTCCATTTTGGTAAACTCCAGGTGGGCTGCCATGTGCTTTTTACTAAGGAGAGGCTTTCGACTAGCCACTCTAATATACAGGCCTGACTGGTGGATTGCTGCAGAGATGGTTGTGCTTCTGGAAGGTTCTCCTCGCTCCACAGAGGAATGCTGTAGCTCTGACAGAGTGACCATCGGGTTCTTGGTCACCTCCCTGACTAGGGCCCTTCTCCCCCGATTGCTCAGTTTAGATGGCCGGTCAACTCTAAGAAGAGTCCTGGTGGTTCCGAACTTCTTCCATTTACGGATGATGGAGGTCACTGTGCTCATTGGGAACATCAAAGCAGCAGATATTTTTCTGTACCCTTCCCCAAATTCGTGCCTCGAGACAATCCTGTCTCGAAGGTCTACAGACAATTCCTCGGACTTCATGCTTGGTTTGTGCTCTGACATGCACTGTCAAGTGGGGGTCCTTATATAGACAGGTGTATTCCTTTCAAAATCGTGTCCAATCAACTGAATTTACCACAGGTGGACTCCAATTAAGCTGTAGAAACATCTCAAGGATGATCAGTGGAAACAGGATGCACCTGAGCTCAATTTTGAGCTTCATGGCAAAGGCCGTGAATACTTATGTACATGTGATTTCTTAGTGGTTTTTTTTTTTTTAATTCAATTTGCAAAAATCTAAAAAAAACGTTTTACATGTTGTCATTATGGGGTATTGTGTGTAGAATTTGGAGGACAAAAATGAATTTATTAAATTTTGGAATAAGGCTGTAAAATAACAAAATTTGGAAATAGTGAAGCGTTGTGAATACTTTCCGGATGCACTGTACATGGGATGAGAGGGAACAAGTTAGGTTCCCAGAAATAGTGGCTGTGTATGGGTTGGACCTCTGGTGTGTCTCAGGCTTGATTATGACTTAATTTATGTTTTAAATGTGTGAGTTTGGGGTTGGACCATACTCAATCTGTGCACACCTTTTCTGCTTTGATTGTTTTAGATGCTTTCCCCTTGGGAAGGGGCTATTTAAGGGGTGCTGCAGACTGTACTTCTGAGGCTTCTGGTGCGTCTCTGACACCAGACGTAAGGACTGCCGCGTGTGATTCCCCATAAGCGAGCATTCGCATTACCTGACATCTCCGTACATCCGGTTGCAGCATTGCGGCTAGCAAGCTTAGCCACGACCCGCCGAAATCACCAGCCCAGTTACTGGTGTTGCGTCCCAGCGGAGGTAGATGGAGTCTTTGTACTGCCAACCCAAAAACATAAAATAAAATAAAAGTTTAGGACTGCCAGAGCAGCCCCGTTTACAAAGGTGCATCTTGATCCTGCCACACCAAACGAACAAGTCATATAGCTAGGGACGGCGTATAAATGGAGGACCAAAGGCATCCTGGGAGCTGAAGCTTAAACTGTTTGGTGTCTGGTCTCTCCAACCATAATATCCCCATGGTAACCTTGGGGATCCTCATGGACACTAAAGGAGAAATTCAATTGTTTTTGCCCGCACAGATTTCTGCTCACTTCCTCCTGAAGTGGCGAGCAGAAATCCGTGAAAAGTCCATTGTTTGGGCGTCCAAACTGATGTTTGGGCGAGCTAAGGAGGACTTTGCACAGGTTTAGCCACTTTATGCATCTAAATCCTGTGCTTTTGGGCGCAATGTGCACGAAAAGGCATGGGCACCCTAAACAATTGAATATTGACCCCCCATACTCCTGTCACTTTAAATGGGAGATTGGGCGCGAAAAAACAATCGAATACCTCACTGTAAATCTGTATTTTGCCCAATAGATGGATGGGATGGATGACAAAAAGTTCATAGTACAAAGCAGTTTGCATGTTCTACATCAATGACCCTGCCGCAGTATATATAAAATCACAAATTTGCAGCCTGTACATAAAATTTTTGTTACCATAGAAACTTGTAAACATTCCTACGATCTCAGGCCTTCCAGAGTTGCAAGACAGGGAAGCATTACCCCTTATACAATGACTGATTATCCAAAAGATAGAACACATAGGGGTCAAGCAAATTTGTTGGGAATTGTGAGGTGCTATTTTCTCTTCGAATTCAAAATGTTCCTTTCCATCAGGGAGGTTTGAATGGAAAAATGCGAATTCATTCTGACTGGTTCAGTGCGAGTTGCTAATTGGAATGCAAAATTAATTATTTTGCATTCCAGTTAGCAACTCGCACTGAACCAGTTAGAATTAATTCAAATTTTTCCATGCACACCTCCCTGATGGAAAGGAACATTTTTATTGTAAGGTTAAAATTTTGGGACACTGTGCTGAACCCCTTGTACACCCCCAATTGGAATTGCAATTGGAAGTTTCCAATTCATTTAATTAGTCAAAGAATTACATGTAATTTTTTGGAGTAAAAAAATTGGTCATCAAATTACCCCGAAAGCATTTTTTTTTGTTCGTTTAGGCACCCCAAAAATATATAAATATATATAAAATATTTTTTTTTTTCTAATTTTTCAAACTTCCCTCAAGGTACCACAAAATCACACATTTTTTTCCCTACTTTTTTTTTGCATTTTTATTTTAATTACTTTCATATTAAACAAAAAAAAGTTTGCCTTTTATCATTTTTTTTTTGCATTTAAAAAAAACAGAAATCAGCCATTTGACACCATTTAAAAACCTTCAGTACATTCCTAATGCTCACAAATAGCCTTCTATATGGTACTACTAACGAAATTATCAATTTTGGGGGGTCCAGTATGGTTTCCCAACTCTTACCATTTCTCTCACATCGCATTTGGCAGTCAATTCGCAAACCTCCGCTGCAAGTACTGCGAATAGGCATTTTTAATTGGATTGGAGAATTCTCGGGTGCGCACATTTGTGCGAAGTCTGCAAGTTTCAGGAAACAAACTCGCTACTCGCAATTCACACCTAACTGGATTGACCCCATAGCATGCTGTTGTGGGAGTAAAAGAAAAATTCCAGGCAAATAAGTTTGTTAGCAAAGCATAACCCCTAACCCTGTTTTTAGGATCGAAGTAGTTCTCATAGTAATCAACCCTGCCTTGGTCAGTTAATGGCACATTCTTCAGACTGTACCATCCAATCATCACTCTTGATATAATGCGTTGATCACTGTTTTCATTCAGATTATGTGGTATTTAAAGCTTATGTAAATATACACCTTCACTACATAGGAGAATATATTGTGAAGATGGTACCTTGTTGTTCTACAATCTGCTTTAACTAAACCTCATTTGTTAGCACTAAAGCTTATTGTTCTTGCATTAAAGTATTGACTTATGTTAACCTATGAACAACTAGCGACACTCTCTGCACGGGAGCAATTTTGAATTTACAGTGATAGTCTTTTTTTTCAACCAAGGTCTTATAAGATTGAGTTGTAGACATTGTCCCTCACATTAAAAAAACATACATTAAATTGAACCATCCTGCTACAGAATACTGATCTATTCCTAGTAACATAATTTAGATTTTAATTGCCTCATTATTGATGCAAAAGCGAGAGCACAGACTTCTAAATTGCCCTGAAAGTGAGATCAGGCTCCAGCATAGAGGATGTCAGGGTGCAGCATAGAGGATGTCAGGGTGATTCTTATTGGCTGTTGGTGATACACCAGACAGCAGATGCTACATGTCAGCTGTGGCTTCAGCTTCGGTACAGCAGCCAATAAGAATCCACCTGACTCTTATTGGCTGCTGCTGGCTGTTCCCAGACGTCCACCGCAATCGATCGGTCGCATGCCTGCAGTTGACCATGAACGATGTTTTGGTCACTCCGGCTCTACATGGTATAAACTAAACTCCATCATTCTAACATATCTTTAACGGTTTAGGCAGTGTAAGCAAAGAAACTCGGACGTCTGTTTTTTTATTAACTCGTTTCACTTAAATCGTCACGGCTCAGCTCCCTTTTGTCATACGTTAATGTTTCATACACCTAAATGGTATCATAATCCGTCCAGTGGTTCTCAAGATTATCCCGAACAGACAGACAGACACCTGCCAGGGACTTTATTTTATACTATGTATAGATAGTGTCTAACAGTACATACCATAGTGAGGAAACCTTATCCATTAATACACAGAGGGTATGATGCAGAAGTGAACCTACGTCAGTTTCGTGGACGTAATTTGCAGCCTATGCAAGTTGTGCGTACATGGAATTATTCCTATTTTCAGACTGATCTTTTGCATCAAGGATACGGATGCTATAAGTGTGCACTGACAAACATGACGGCTATGAAGCCAGCAAAAATGCGTGCAACTCTGCATACAGGTATATATATATATATATATATACATGCATGCAATGCAGGGACAAATAGGTCCGACATACGTTCAACTCCACATCATACTCTGAATCTTCTTTTCTAGAAGTTAAAATAAATAAAATGTGACCCACTCAACTGCTAATTCTCATAAGCATACTGCTGGACTGAACTGAAACAAAAAGGATTTAGAAGGGTAGAGAGGGTACAGATTAACCTCAACTGAGCTGCAAAGGTTTCAGGAGAATAGTACATGTGTACATATTAGTATGGTGATGGATCACTGAAGTATGCACTTGTGGTCCTGTATATAGATTTTGAGGACCTGCACAACTGTGGTGGCTGAAAGACAGTATGGAAAAGCACTGTATAGCAGACTACTATTTTATTCTAACAAATTACTTACATTACTCTATTAACATACAACAACAACCAGGCATTAAATCCAAGCTGCACATAAACAAGCTGTTTAATTACAGCACAACCATGGGAACTGCCCATTTTCATTACCAGCACGGTTACTGCAGCAGTTGGTAACTGCAGATTATCTCAATGAGCATTATGTATCTTATACAAATAATTTCTATTTTGATATTTGCAATGACTAAATCTATAAATACAGCTTCTACTCCAATATGACAACCCAAAGATGCTTTACCAGCTGCTGAAGGAAAATTACAGTGTAGCTCCT
This sequence comes from Taudactylus pleione, assembly GCA_031769625.1. NCBI lineage: Eukaryota > Metazoa > Chordata > Amphibia > Anura > Myobatrachidae > Taudactylus > Taudactylus pleione. The sequence goes on from JAUIMM010000245.1 coordinate 541,117, forward strand.
TCCTTGAAGATCTAAATTTAAATGTTATTTATTTATTTCAGAAGGAAGCCAAGCATAAGGCTGCCACGGAGACACAAAATCTACAGCAACATTATGACAAACTGCAATCTCCTTACCACAGGATTACTGTGCCGATTTGCATGGAGTAAGCTGCTATGGTAATTACAGGGAATGGATACTCTTGCCCAGAACCAGTACTTAGGTACTATACCCCTGTAACTATTTAGAGACAGCATCATGGTCTTGGTGCAGTATAGAAACCATGTCACATAAGCAGTGTCCTATATTGATTAGTTGTATCTGAATGATGAAACAAAACACAAATCATAGTCATTTAACATCTCCAAGGGCTCAGTGTCTCCTGATGAGTGTGCTCTCCTGGGATTGCGAGAACTAGTTCATTTACTCAGGCTGTGTGGACATATATAGTTTACTATCACATAACCTCCACCTGTACCTTTCTGGCAGGCAAAGTACCTTTTCTGCTGCGCAATGTGCAAATGTTTCTCATAACGGTGTAATCAGAGGTCGGTTTGGGATTGTTTTACTGGTTATTATATAATTCTTATTTTTACCCAGTATATCTATAATTCTGCATTACATCTCTAGTGGCTGTAAACAGGTCAGACACTTATAAGGAGTACTTCACTAAACATACGTATTAAAAAGGAGTTTTACACATTATTGACCCCAAAAGATGGACACTTCCAGAGGGTTGAAATACAGTTTGACAGGCTCCCAAAGACTTAAGCCGGGTACAGACTAAACGACAAATGATGCAATGTCTTAATGGTTTCCCCTGAACTCCGGGACTAACGATATAGTGCATACATACTGTGCAATTGTATCAATGACCAAACGATATATTGTGCATTGTTAAGGATTTCCAAATTAATAGATCATTAATGATATATTGTTTGCTGCCCCAAACACCTGACGACCATCTTAAAGATATCCTAAAACAGGGCTTGACAAATGTTTCGAAAATCTAGGAGCCAGGATGAAAGTGTAGGGGCCAGACCACCGTCCCCCCAAAAAAAGTTACAGAAGTGAGTAACACAGCTCTGTGTGTTATACACACACTATACTAGTCCACAAAATGGTCACAGTTGAATGGATAGAGTAAAACGGAGTCCCCCTCACTGCTCTGCACAGCTTCAGCCCCCACCCTCCAGTAATAACGGACCACATTTAACATAAAATAATGGTGCTAGAAAGTACAACAAAACCCCCCTCCCCTCGTGGTCACACCACTATCCCTCTGAAGCCGCTCCGCAAACCCTGGCCACGCATAGACCCTATTACCGGGGAGGTCTATGCAGCTGGAGATAGGAGATAGTAGACAGCCGGGACATACAGGGGGATCAGCTAAGACTGGGACAGACAGCAGGGATCAGAGCAGGCCAGGATGGAAAGGAGTCGTCAGCGCAGGCCGGGACGGACACAGGCACAGCAGTCACCGCAGGCGACACTTAGCACATGCACTCCTGTGCATGATATGAACACTGCAATAATATAGGCACGCATCTCCACCAGAGCTGATGAGGATCTGTTTCCTCCCTCACTGCAAAATTCTAGTAGCCAGGCAGCAAAATATGGTAGCCATGGCGACCTGGCCCTCGGGATTTGTCGAGCCCTGTCCTAAAAGGTTTAAATAGGGGGATGTACTATTGACACAGATGCATGCACACGTCAGTGAGATCCGTGCATGCATCTGTGTGTAAAAAAAAAAAAAAAAGTGTTAAGATAACTAACAAAAATTACATGCCCCCCTAAAATACCAACCAACCCCGCACTTTACAGAGCCAGTCCTGGTTGTGAAAATACGGGGGACAAAAGATGTAGGGGTCTCCTGTATTTAGCACAACCAGCACTGGGCTCAGCAAGTCGGTCCTGGTTTTGGAAATACAGGGGACAAAATGAGTAGGGGGTCCCCTGTATTTTCCACAACCGGCACCGGACTGTTTCTAGCAGGGGTGTAATGCCACAGCCAGGCACACTAGTGCCACTAGTCAGCCCAGCACACACCACTAGTCAGCCCAGGCCAGGGATCCCCCCAATAAAGGGGACCCCCTCTCCAGGGCTATCCCCGGCACGTCTGGCCGGTGGATGCCAAGCTGATCGTGTACAGTGTGTGTAAAAAATAGATGAACTAATATTATCTTTTGCTGGAGAACTACGGGTCCCAGCAAGCCTCCCCCGCATGCTGGTACTTGGAAAACCACAAGTACCAGCATGCGGAGCATTAAGGGCCCACTGGTACCTGTAGTTCACCTACAAAATAAATATTAAAATAAACACAAGACACACACACACACACCGTGCCAGTAAAACTTTATTAAAATATACATACACACTCACACATACTCACCTACAATCCCACGTAGGCATCCACGGTCTTCTTAAAAAAACAACAATTCCCGATCCATGAACAGTATTTCTTGAACGACAGCTCAGCCGCTGCACTTCTCTATATAAATGCCATGGCTGAGCGTTCATTGGCTGAGAGAGACGAGCCTCCACCAAACCGCTAGGTTACTAAAGGTTATCTAGGAGTTCTCACCATTGAAGTCAATGGTGAGAACCGCTCATTTGCTGAGAGAGGTGGAGGCTCACCTCTCTCAGATCATGGAAAATACAGGGGACCGTTACTCATTTTGTCCCCTATATTTCCAAAACCAGGCCTGGCTCACTGAGCATAGTACTGGATGTGCTAAATACAGAGGACCCAACGTCTTTTGTACTTCAAATTTTCACAACCAGGACTGGCTCTGTAAAGTCCGAGGCTGGTTGGTCTTTTAGGGGGGGGAACCCACGTAATTTATTATTTTTTTTTACACTTAACAAGCTTTTTCCATGGATCTCATTGATCTGTGCATGCATCAGTGTCTGAAGCATGTATGGGAGGGGAATGGGAGCCAAGTGACGGCAGCATCGTGCAGGTCTGAACGACATATGGTTTGTCGTTCGGTAGTGCATACACACTGCTTTATCTGAGGAGAATCGTTTACAAGATTGACATATCTTCATGTACAAAAATTCAGAAGATGCAACCAACGACCAGCGGGAGCGCACATCGTGATCTTGATAGTTTACACACTGGACGATACGAACAATTTGTCGTTCCGATGCGTCAGAATCGGCCAAATCGATCAAGATATTGTCTAGTGTGTAGGGGCTTTTAGCAATGTTAAACAACTCTATACCTTTACATCCCTAGCTTTGATCTCATTAGTGGGAGGCTGAAAAAAAATAAAGAAACAACCTAGGTTTATATGATATATAATAAAGTAATGCACTGAGATTTTGTTTTTTGTTTCTTTTCCCAAAAATTATGCTGTATTTGAAACAAAAGCCTGAAAAGAAAGAGAAGTGCAAACATACCCTGTCTTTCTGAAAGCTTCCATTCATACATTTGCTGTTACAATCTTGTATTTTCAGGTGTTTTTTAGGAATATGTCCCTGGCTAATGGTGTCTTTGAAGTCAACACACCCACATTCTATCTCCCACTACTAATCCTTCTGTCATCCCAGGAGAAATCAATAAAGCAGCTAATGACCTTTCTTTGTCCCATGAACTCACTCCCACATTCTTCATTTCTGATTTATCTGTGAGCAATCAAAGAGACAGGATGTGAAACACTCAGTTTTACCACAAATAACATAGTATATATGGATGTAATCAGCTTATTTGTATAAAGTTAATATAATGCTAGATATACACTAAACAGATAACAGGATTTTGGTACTTACCGATAAAACCCTTTCTCCGATTCCACAGGGGACACTAGAGTCTCAGTACAGTGGGGTATAGATGTGGGATAACCGGGAGCTGGCACTTTAATAAATCTGAATAGTAGCGAGCTCCTCCCCCTCTATACACCCCTACAGGTCAGTCTTAAGAAACTGTGCCTGAGGGGAGCTGGAAAATAGAATAATAGAGGAGAAGAGAAGCTAGAACATACATGAACAAACAAGCAAATATGCAAACAAATCAAGCAGACCTTGAAGAAAAAACGACTGTCCAAACCAGGAAGAACAATAACCAATGCAGGTGGAACAGCGCCAGGTGGGCGTCCAGTGTCCCCTGTGGAATCGGAGAAAGGGATTTATCGGTAAGTACCAAAATCCTGTTTTCTCCTTCATCCACTAGGGGACACTGGAGTCTCATTACAGTGGGGATGTCCCAGAGCTCACATCCCGGGCGGGAGAGCGCTGAGAACCCTGCAAAACAGCACGGCCATACTGTGAAGCAGATGCCGCAAACGTGTCAAAATGGTAAAACTTTGCAAAAGTATGCCGGCCTGACCAAGTGGCCGCCCAACAAAGCTGGGTCAGGGAAACACCGCGGGCAGCTGCCCACGAAGGACACACTGAGCGCGTAGAATGCGCTGTGATTGAAGTAGGAGGTTGTTTTGATGCAGCCAGATAGGCTTCTCTGATTGTCAGACGAATCCATCTAGAAATAGTTGCCTTAGAAGCCGGCCAGCCCGGATGCGCCATACAGCGTGTCCGATTTCCGGAGGGATGCAGTCCTATCAACATAAATCGGAAAAGCCCGGACAACGTCTAGGGATCTGGAAGCCGAAGAATCGTCTTTAAACACAGGAACCACAATTGGTTGGTTGATGTGAAACGCAGACACTACCTTAAGCAAAAAAAGATAACTGCGTACGTAGCTTAACACTATCCTCATGAAAAATGAGGCAAGGTGGATGACAAGAAAGTGCCCCTAGCTCCGACACACGCCTAGCAGAGGCAAGCGCCAAAAGGAGAACCACTTTCCATGATAAAAATTTTAATTCCACAGTCTGTAAAGGTTCAAATAGGGAAGACTGGAGAAAAGAGGACAAAATCCAAATCCCATGGGGCCATTGGAGGTACAAACGGAGGTTGTAACCTGACAACCCCTGTTGCAGTAGTTCTTCTTGCAGAGGAAGATGCCACAGGTCGTCTATCAGTAGAAGACGTAGGTTGGAATACCACGCCCGTCTGGGCCAGTCTGGAGCCACCAACAGAACCTTTACCCTTTCTCGTTTGATTCTTTGAAGCAGACAAGGAAGAAGTGGGAGTGGTGGAAACAGGTAAACAAACTGAAACCACCAAGGAGTTGTTAGAGCATCCACTGCCACCGCCTGTGGATCTCTTGTCCGTTAGCAGTAAAGTGGCAGTTGATGGTTCAACCTCGACACCATGAGATCTACCTGAGGGAGACCAGAACGCTGAATCAGTTGTTGAAAGACCTGTGGATTGAGCATCCATTCTCCCGGATGAATGTCTTGTCGACTGAGGTAGTCGGCCTCCAATTTTCTACCCCAGGGATGAAAATTGCTGATATCGCTACAGCAAATAACTCTGCCCAGAGAAGAATGCGGCTTACCGCCCCTCATGGCGGACAGACTCTTGGTGCCCCCTTGTCTGTTGATGTCCGTCACAGCTGTGGCATTGTCGGACTGCACTCTGATGGCATGGCCCTTCAACAGAGGATGTGCTAGCTGAAGAGCATAGAACACGGCCCTTAGCTCCAGAATGTTTATGGACAGTACCGCGTCCAGGACCATGACCACTGAGAGGGGAGGTCCAGTTGGAATGGACGGGCATGGAACCTCCAGTATTGGATGGACTCGAAGGTTGCAACCATCTTCCCCAGAAGGCGAATATATAGGTGTGTGTACTGACACCCTGTGATAATGCAGTATCAATCGCACCATGTGTTGGATGGGGATGACCTTTTCCTGTGGAAGAAATACCTTCTGTTCCACCGTGTCCAAAATCATCCCTAGGAAAGGCAGATGCTGAGTAGGCTGTAGATGAGATTTTTGCAATTCAGGATCCATCCGTGTTGTAACAGAAGACTCTGTGTTACCCAGATGTCCTGAAGCAATTAAGTGACTGACGGAGCCTTGAGAAGCAGGTCGTCCAAGTACGGGACGATTGTAACCCCTTAAATCCGAAGAAGGGCCATCATTACTGCCATGACCTTCGTGAACACTCTTGGTGCTGATGAAAGACCGAAAGGTAAGGCCTGAAATTAAAAAGGAGAGGTCCGCACTACGAACCGAAGGAATACCTGATGAGGAGGCCAAATGGGAATGTGGAGATAGGCATCCTTTATGTCCAAGGATATGAGAAACTCGTACTTCTCGAGCCCTGCAATGACAGACTGCAGGGGCTCCATTTTGAACTTGAAGGTGCGCAAATAAGGATTGAGATGTTTCAAGTTCAGAATGGGTCTCACTGAGCCACAGGCTCCGCTTCCTCTGGCGCCTGTTCCTCTATAGGGTCCTGCACCTCCCCTTCCTCTGTATCAGGCATGTTGTCCTCTTCCGGATCATCCCACATAAGGGGATTCGGTATTAGTCTCCTAGCAGGGACACTAGAGGACGATGCCACGGGAGGAACCTGGGCTGACATAACCCTTGTGAGCCCTTCCACAAACCCGGCTAAAGACCACGCCCAGTATGGTTCCGAGAAGGCAGACTTCTGAGATCTTTCAACCTCTCTCTCCCTGCGAGAAGCTTCCAGCTCTGCAGACATTTGAGACATGACAGATGTAATTTGATCAGGCCAAATAGGGTGTTATGGGGATGCTGCAGTCTGTTTCTGAAATACACTTCACACAACAGGGAACTTGATGATAGTCCCTGTGTAAACTTCTCTGCACAATTCTTACAGGAGAAAGCTTTTTGTGCAGCCTTAGACCCCTTTGAAGTCATGTTACCAATTCACTGTTCACACACAGAGAGAAAAGGTAGTGATACACACAAACACACACAGAGAGCCTGTTTAGAAAGAAGAGATTAAGGGCATAGATGGAGATTATGCTATTAACCCAGCCCAACCAGCGCTGATGCAGAGACCAGCGATGAGTAACACAATATAATGTGCTGTAATCGCTGTGTAAACACAGTCTAAGCTGCTCTTCACAAGTCTAACCCCACTGTGCAGTCACAATCTCTGCAGACAGGTCTCTCTTCTGTGTTTGTCAGCAGCCTGTGTCTTCCAAAATGGCCACCAGCCTCCTTCTGGGAGCGCTGGGGCAGCTGGGAGGCAGGAGCAGAACTGTTAGGCTCCGCCCCCTCCATTCTGGCGCCTTTCAGCGCTGTATCAGTTGCTGCTTTTTAATACCCGCCTGTCATTTTCTCCTTGCCTGTCATTTTCTCCTGGTCAGGGTGACAAGAGTCACTAACCTTCTTGCTGCGAAATGCTGCCAGTGGCAGGCTGAGCTAATGGGGGTCTGCGACAAGCGCCACATGCAGCACGTCTGGGTACCCCCCAGAGACAGTGGTCTCTGTAGCTAAAGACCCCAGCGCACGCCGCAAGCAGCGGCGGTGAGGTCTCCCTGGCAGCTCCAACGAAGCAGACAGGCAGGGGCAGTGAGCTGCCTGCCTGATCCTCTAGGATCCTTGAATTTTAGCAGAGAGCTCTTTGTATGTGACCAGCTCCCTTGGCACAAAATTAAGAGTGACCTGTAGTGGGGTATAGAGAGAGAGGAGCTAGCTACTATTCAGATTTATTAAAGTGCCAGCTCCCGGTTATCCCACATCTATACCCCATAGTACTGAGACTCCGGTGTCCCCTAGTGGATGAAGGAGAAATATCTGCAGATCGAGTGATCTGCAGATATATCTGCAGATGATGGTTGTTCATACACACTGAACAACCATCATCTGTGTTCTGTGTGTTGGAGGGGGATGGGTCCCGCTGGCCAGGGATGTGTCGCGCCCCCCTCCCTGTGGCTGCACGTACACACAGCAGTATGCACCAATATATCTGCAGATATATTGGGCATCAGCTGTGCAGCACGTGCAATGACGTCGTTCACAGACATATCGCTGGTACACACTGGACGACAGGCACCTGATATAATGGCCAATACTCTGCCAGTATATACCTAGCTATAGTCTTCTGGGCTTTGTTTTTCTAGAACAAGGGAGGTAAACAAAGCACAGAGCTGCAATTTCCTGTTATCTATGACCTACAAGATACCCAGCAGGGCTACAAGGGAAGAACCTATTAATCGGAACTCCAATTCTTCTGAGTCGCACACAACTCTGAATGCCTGCTGTGAAAGTATTGCAAATGGTATGGTAATGTCACTGCATGCCAGTATTCAAAGTCTGATCACCACTGGACACCTACCCCATACGAGGTGCAGGAGATCTGTATTAACTTGGCGTCCACTGCGCATACGCACGACTCAGAATACCAGAGATTTGCCCTTTATTGGACCTTTTATTACCTACCATCTTGGAATTGATTACAAGCAAAGCCTTGCCAGAACCCTGCCATTTGGGAGCATTCTACAGCCAAGAGACTGCACAAGCTACAGGTTATTCCAATCCTGCTAGATTTCTATCATTGCACCCTACAGGCCTGAGCAGGCACCCGGTAATTATATTTGGAGCCCCCACTGACTATTGACAACACTTTTGCAAAAGAACGGATGGGTCCTTATCTCTGGTGTTTTAAAATACCCAATTTACAATATTTCTTCTGAATACTATGTACCGTATAATTAGTGTTCACTCTAGTTCCGGCGGCAGGCAGGGAGCCGGAGCTAGAGAGGGCACCTCTGTGCACGCGCCTAAGGCATGAGAGCGCCCAAAGAGGGAGCGTGGCCATTGAAAAGGGGGCGTGTCTATAAGACGCATCCCCTTTTTCGTCACTCTTGGGGGCGTGTCCGGCACTTACGGACACGCCGGGCAGCCCCCAAGCGCTGCCGACAGGGAGACTAGATGCCAGGCGCATGCGCCTGGCGTCTATTCTCCGGCAGTGACCGGGTTACAACCCATTTCGCAACCCGCGGGTGAATACGGCACCCGCAGGCTGTGAGGGCAGGGCGTTTTTTGCCCTCCTTCTGGAGGGCAGGGTGCTTTTTGCCCTCCAGAAGGAGGGCAGGGCGCCGCACCCCGCTAAAACAGCCTAGTGGGAACGCTAATAATCGTGTTTGCTATAACATTTGGTTTATGCATATTAAACTTGCTTTTTATATATTTGCATAGGTCGCTCACACAGGATTTGTTTACTTATTTCTATGTTTATTTATCAATTAATTGATATATTTTGGGGTTTTACTTTTCCAGTTAATTTACATTGCACTGCATGCGCCGCATTTTCTTAAAATTGTTTTTAAGTTGGTTTCTTTTGATATCTTTCCTGGGAGACTACCCAGGGTATGCGGCAGTATTTACACTTTATCCGTGTACATTTTATTATGTTGGTTTATTGTTAAATTGTTATGGAGCTCTTGAGTATTGTGTACACACCACACAGGGACTAGCCCTAGGCAGCTCCGAACATTTGTGGCTTTCACAATTTTTTCTGGTTCGCATAAACACCCATTTAGCAGCAATGAAGAAACAGCGGAGTTGCATACCACTCGGAGCCGTGCGTACACTAGCACAGATGTGCCAGCAGCCTGGGATGTACACGCAGTATACAAATATTGCTACATGTGGCCGCCTACAAAGTTGGTGCAACTCAGAAACAGGTCCTACAGAAACGTATTAGTCCTTATCTAGGTTTCCTGGTAATCCCAGAGTGGAAGTTCTGCTTCTGCATTGGAGAATAGAATATTCTATGGCCAAATTCCGAAACCAGAGGCGCTGCCAGCACTTTCTTCAGAGACGTGCACCTGTCTCTCCGGTCATCACTGACATTCTGGGCAGCATCATGAAGCAGGAATACTGATACATAACATTCTAGCAATCTGATACATTTATATGGTAATAGTCACCATGATTTACACCTGTGCGATACAGAAACCATTTCATTTCTACTAAAACTTTGATAATTCTAAGGCATTTTCTAGTTTCTGTAATCAGATGGACATGCTGACTGTCATAAAGTCTAATTACAGGTCTTCTTCCGAGTCTGACTCAATAGATCATTATACCCAAGCTGTGAATACAGCACCTGCTGTCAGTCCTACTGCAATTTTAATTAACACCTGTATTCACATATTCCCAAATGTGCCTCATCCTGAATACACAGGCTTTTATATAGCAAACAGAAAAGCCCGACTGCACATTAACTCTGATCATCAAAAAATATGAACTCCTAACATATGAATGTCCACTTCAGTTGACTCTGAAAAAGACAATTTTCTCTTATTATATAATATGCTACATGTGCAGTGTGAGATGCAGAAGTAACAGAATCCAGGTGCTGCTATAATCTGGAATTACATACTCCAACATGGGAAATTATTACTTAATTATATCTACTCTTTAGTCTTCTTAACTAGTTTAACAGTAAGAAAGCAATTCTGGGACAAGCACTGATCCTAAAAATGTAGCCATCCGTACTGTAAGATCTTCCAAGCAACAGTGCCAGTGGAACAGGACAGGTTTTTTCTTAGAACTGTCCTGCTTGAGGAAATCTGTGTAAACCGTTCTATTCCAAGTTTAGGATAAAGTTAATACTTTATGATTATTCAGCCAGCGTTGCTTGGATGAATTGGAAATGTGGAAGCAAAGCACCTTATCAGGAAGATAGTGCAGTCATATTTAACCAAGTTACAACAAAACTAAACACCTTTTTCCATAAAAACATATACCATGATCCAAGCTGGAGAAAAATATTTCAAGAACGGTAGTTAGTCAGGAAAGGGATTCCCAAACTTAAGCATGGGCTGATCACGGTTGATTGTAAACTTGATTTCTTTACAACCTTACATATGGGTTATGTGAACCAGACTGAGCAAAGGGATGGGAGTGTGGAATCACAAACAGATAAAATGCTACACACAGCGCTGATAGAATCAGATCAAAACTAGTATCAGGGTAATATGCATTGTTGATATTGAGTTATTAGAACTACTTCTGAGCTAACAATTTTATTATGAACTAGTAACTCGTCCCTTCTTCGCACGCGAGCGCAATTGTGAATTTTCGGCAATGGTCTTTTTTAACCGAGGTCTTAGAAGATTGCCATGTAGACAACATTAGTCATTTTCCTCCTGACGTTAACACGAAAAAAATTATTTTGGACGTGACGCGTAAAAGGGCCATGTAAAGTTGTCCATGAGCAAAACAGTCTCCACTAAGGTCACCTCCAGCCACGTCCCTGTGTGCTTTATTTATAGCCATGCCAAAGCAGACTCTTACCGGGAATGGGACTTGTTTGTAATGAAAGAATCGCTTTTCACATAAATGAAATAGGAACAGTAATAAAGTCAAAAACTAAAATTTTGTATCAGGAAATAGGGTTTACATCAATTTTTCTGAAGAAATCGGATAATACATATTAATCTCTACATGGCATAAAATAAAGTCCATCGTTGTGATATATCTTTAATGGTTTAGGCAGCGTAAGCCAAGAAAGCGCTTGGACGTCCATTTTTTAATTGACTTGCTTCACTAAAATGGTCACTGCTCAGCTCCCTTTTGTCATACATTGTTTCATATACCTAAACCTTCCTCAACAAATGTTCTATAGAAAAGTGCATTAAAATCCGTCCAGTGGTTCTCGAGATTAGCCCGAACAAACAGACAGACACCAAACAGAGACTTTACTTTATACTATGTATAGATAGATGAAACAGTAAATTCCACTGAACCAGCATTAGGGAAAGATAGCTGCTTAAAAAGATAAAAGGTCTCTAAAATACTTTACTATTATAATCATGAAGGTGGCTACTTGTAGGGGTGTGATACAGAAGTCGACAATATAAAGGTTGACACTAATTTGGTCGACATGAAAAAGGTTGACATAAAATAGTTAGACAGTACAGAAGGTCGACAGGTTCAAAAGATCGATATGGAAATGGTCAACATGTTTTTGTTTTCTGGATGGAGACCTGGAGCTTGGAAGTGAATAAGCAGGAACATGAGTAGGGCGGTATGAGAAGTCGCCGCGGTGATTACAGATGTGTCCTTATACACTTTTGCTGCAGTCACACCAACCAGCCCCTTCTTGGCACACCAGGTCCCATGCAGCTCTGCTAGCTCCAGACGACTTTATTATGTCTTTTTTGCCCCAAAACGCGTCTTAGTTGTAACGTGACTAGGACGCACCAGGACACTGTACGGATTCATCTGATATGGGACACTTGTGCGCTAGCAGTCACACGGGACCTGGCGGCTCACTCCTGACAGTCGTCTCGCATCACATGGTTTACTGAGGCTCAGGGGCAGAACTATGGGAGACAATGGAGGCACCTGCCGCCGGGCTCCAGCTCTGAAGGGGCACCTCCTCCATTGTCTACAACATATTCACCCCGCTAGTTTTCATACAGCCTGTCTTGTATGTACCACATATGGGGAAACTATGGGTAACACAACCTACACACTGCTACATTGAGGTTTCTTTTTCAAAACTACTAGTAATAAATGTATACTATTTCTTCCGTGCTCAGTAGTTTACACGGGACTTGACATATATTCTGAATTAATGACAAGGAAATTTGCCCTTCATTCTCTTGTAGAAAGAGATCCTCAGTTTACGTGAAGAATTAATCATATCTGCACAGGCCTCCCTTTTTAAGATGCAGAAAACCAGAACACTGAAGTAATGTGATGTTTTCTCATTCTTTAATGGCCACGCCAGTATTTAGTTTGGATACCAAGTGCTGTTACATCTCTATTAATCCATTAAATCAGATTTAGGGCCGTATTCAATTAGTTTTGCACCCGCGATCAAGTTTTGAATGCCGTACTTTTCGCCTACATTGCGTATTTTAGCAGCGGAAACTTATCGTGCGTGTACCCGCTATTCGCCCTATTCAATTCCAAAAGACACGAAAACGGAGATATGCGAAGTCAGAACAGGCGAAAAGTGGTGTCAGCATCGGGGAAATCAGCCTGAACCCCCCAAAAAGATGCAGAAACATTGGGGATCAATGTAGTAGTGCCCGATTAGTCCTAATAAAAGTGTTGGGGTACTTAAGTTGGTAGAATAGCCTCTAATTAGCGTATTTGCACAAGTGGTGAAGAATGGCATAAAGCAGTATTTGTTGGCGAAAATAAGTATCCCTGGGAAATACCTGAAAATGGGTGCAGGCATATGTTAATGTCTCTAAAGTGTAGTTTTAGTAAAAGTGAATTTCCTCCCTCATAAAAGCACCTGCAATCCCAAAAACACTTGACACCTTCTTAGAGCACCCCCAGAACCTTATTTTGCTAGTTTGCAAACTTGTACCCCACTTTGTACTTTTTCGCCCCAAAATTCTAAGTACTTTTTTGGGGTGTTCTTAAGTTTTTTCCGGGAATTTTTTGACGCAGTTGTCCTTTGGGGGGCTGTCCCAAGGGTTCTAAGTGGTTTCCTCACCTTTGCACCCCAAAATAAAAAATGTGCACTTCTTTTCTCCTGCTATTCAGAGGCAAATCTTTTTCGCCTATTACATTGCATTGACTTTACGCATACACGAAAAGCGGGTGGAATTAAATACGGAGATAAGTTTCTGACAGGTGAAAAGTTGCAATCGGCGATACTTTTTTTTGGATCTCAGCTTTTCACTTCGAATTGAATACGGCCCTTAGTCTGAATTCCAACAAAATAAACATTCAACAATAAAGACCGCCAAAGCAACAGCCAGGACAGGCCTAGAAAACCTAAAAATATATAGGAATCCTATGTCTGTAACACAGAAATATATCTACCTAGCATTACTAAGCATTGTACAGGCTATGTCACTGCATGTAGGCATGATAAACTATATGTGTTTGGACTAACTAGCCAATATGAATTCATGCTATAGAAATAACTGAAAATTATACAAGTCTTTAAAAGAAACCTCTCAGCAACCACACATGGGGCCTTCTTTTTAGAAATTCCATATTGCGATGCAAATGCAAATTAGCTGTCTGCTTTTATATGTAGCATACACTTATACACATACACGTACACACACAAATATATTATCCTGGGCATCTTTAGTTTACCACTGCGATTTAGTGTTGAGCTGTGATAAAACTCTAAATCTGTACGCACATTTTAAATTTGCCCACACTGCAGCGCAACATTAGTTTGCTTAGAGGTAAAATTGCACCTTTCTAGCTGGATGAGGCCCATGTGCAGGCAATATAGATGTGTCCTTACTGCTTAAACATCCTTAAACATCTTTGCTACAGTTGCGCTAAAAAGCCCCTCTCAGTGCATCAGGTCCTGTGAGACTGCTAGCGCTGGGAGTTTTTTGTGCATCTTTATTCATCAAAAATGTGTCGTTGCAACTAGGGCGCACCAGCAGACTGTGCCGATTAATTTGATATGCGACACTTGTATATCTGGGTGCTCTGAATCTATATAGGCAGTACTACAATGTAACGGCTGCAGATTCTTTTTTATTCCAAGTTCCATTGTGGTTAATATACAGACTCAGTCGCACACAAATATACAGGTGTCACATATCAAATGAAAGAATTTTTTTAAATACAGCAAGTGATTTGCTTGTTGATTTACTTACGGTTGAGTGCCGCCACCACTCTTTCATTTATATTTATCCTACTGCGGAGTACACCGGTGTTTATGGTATATTTGAGGATGAGTGCCAAGCCAGTGTTGGAATATATATATGTAACATTCCCGCTAGGCTGCAACAGCCTGTAGGTTGTGTCCTCCACCCACGGGCCGGAGTGTCTCGTCGGTGGGGAAAACGGCAGAGCAGCGGTCACCGCCAGTGAATGGACGCCCCCTTTTCATTGGCCACACCCCCTTTTCAGGCACGCGCAGATGTGCCCTAGGCCAGGCACCCTGCCTGCTGACGGACCTAGAGTGAACACACACACATATATATATATATATATATACACACACACACATATATATATAAGTCCAGTATTAGTCCACACTCACGTCTGAAAATCCAATTGCTGGGGTAGCCACCCAAAAGGGATCACCTGTATCCCTGCATACAAAAAATGAACAAAGGGGGTGCACTCACCAGTCTTCTAAAATGAGTTTTTATTTCATCTTTTTAAAAAAATTTTTACAGCATCATAGTAAAGCTCCGACGTTTCGGTCCTAGCCATGGACCTTTGTCAAGGTACAATTCCAAGTAGTACTTTGCATCAATATATACCTGAGTCCAATTAAGAGACTCCTCCCTCACAATCATGTGAGTACAAACAATACAAACATATAGAGACATGAAGACATCATTTGTAATTGTGCAATAATACCAATCAAAGACTAACTAAAAAATGAAAAGTAATGAAAAAAAAACATGTTAACAGACACATATATAAAAACAAACCTTACAGGTATAATCGAGCTGCATCCCCCGCTAGCGTGCGTGTCAATTCCCCAAACTTCCTACCAAGTGGAACGCAAGTCGGTACCATTTCCTGTCAAGTGGCACGCAAGCTAATACAGCAGTCATGACAACCGCTGTTAAGGCTTGCTGCACTTCATCCGTCGATGCTAGCGCCCGGATCAATCAAATCACAAAGTAATATACAAGAACACTAGGGCCCCGGTGACGCAGACAAACAAGTATACGTCACCATATAACCCATTAATTTAAATGAAGATGTAACTAACAGAGTTTTCATATATTGACTCATCAAGCTAATATCAATCGGGCAGTCGACATGCACGTCCATCAAAAAGACGCAGCCTGTAAGCAAACCAATGATAAACACCTCCTCATAGATAATATAATGATAGGACAATGTCTATCCATCTGGATTGAATTACATATGCCTAAATTATAATGTATACAAAAACATGGTTTGTCAACATGTGTGTCGACATTTTTTAAAAAATTTCAATTATAAACAACCAAATTTAGACACATTAAATAATTAAAAATAAATAACAAATAAACAAACTCCATAGGAAACCCACATTGCCACAACACTCGAAAAAGCAAAAAATAAAAAATCAAAAAAATTGTATCATTACAAAATCTGATGATGCACCCCCACTTGAGATCCAGTCCCGCGGGTGAGAACGGCTCCCGCGGGCTCCCGCGGGCAGGGTGCTTTTTGCCCTCCTCCTGGAGGGCAGGGTGCTTTTTGCCCTCCAGAAGGAGGGCAGGGCGCCGCGCCCCGCTAAAACAGCCTAGCGGGAACGCTATATATATATATATATATATATATATATATATATATATATATATATATATATATATATATACACACACACACACACACACACACACACTGTATATTAAATACCATCATTGTCAAATTTCTGTATTGGTACTACTGTATAAATGTTTAATGTGTACTTTAAATGTTTCACTTCGAGGACTAACCTACTCAGAGGCCAGCATTGATAACATTTGAAGAGTCCTCAAATTGATTTTCAAACTTACAACGTAACTAAAAGCAATTACCTCCTGACTTCACTCACTTGATTTTAGAAATCTCATATTTGTAAGTGTGTGTACAAGTGTGGGGAGGGCTCCAAGCTGGTGTCTGCATTAGCCTGTCCGCCAGTAATGCCATTCCTCATGTCTGCTCAGATGTATGGAACCATTTCAATCAGATACAGATAGCACCTTCAGTCCTCTTATACACAGACAGCATTTAATGCACATTCTCAAAGCCTATTGAACACGCTTTGATGCAGATAATGTAAGCTAATGGTCCTGTACACACAGACTTTCTGACACACATTTCATTCAGTTTGGATTTTGCTGCAGCACTCAGGTGCACTAATGCTTGGTGAAATACAAATCACTATGCTGCAGAGAGGCTTTCACTCACAAATGAGCAAGCTTCTAAAACTCTCTTAAAGTGAGGACAAAGGCCCTCATTCAGAGCCGTACGCTCTGAGCAGAGCGCACGCTCTGAATGAGGGCCGGGCTCCATTTTCATGGAGCGTCCTCCTGGACGCTCGTATAGCTGTGGGTCACCACCCACAGGCTATACGAGCGTGCATTGTGATGGCCGCGATGGTCGAGACCATCGCGACCATCGAAATTGCGAGCCGGAGCCTGCGGTTGAGGTTTTCAACCGCAAGCTCCGGAGTGATTTTGGCTCTATCAGAGCCAAAATCACTCCCACTGACATCACTAGTGATGTCAGTGGGCCGGCTTTTGACGGGAGGCGTTCCCGTGGGAACGCCCCCGTCAGGGAGGCACGCCCCCGGCACGCCCACCAAAGGGGGCGTGCTGTCAATCAACATTGACAGCACGTCCCCTTTGATCGGACACAACGAGCGAAGGACTTTCCTTCGCTCGTCGCGTCTGGCGCATGCGCACGACGGAGCTCCCTCCGTCGTGCGCATGCTCAGTCCATAACATCGACCCACTTGCGAGCGGACAGCCGCTCGCGAGTGGGTCTGAATCAGGCCCAAAGTACAAGGTTTTATCAATGCTGCAATTAGCATTGTTTTTCAATGCCAATATGTATAAGCCCTAATGATCTGGCATGGGCCATTTACTTGGAATGAACTTGCTCAGTGATGTTTCACCTGACTGCATTGCCAAGGAGAATATGAAATGTCTGCGCAGATAGCGTTACCTCCTTTTCTGGAAAATATACTGCATTCCTACATCTCTTTGGAGTCTCCCTGTAATTACCATTGGCTTCTAACTAACTAATGACTAGCTCAGTCCCAAACTGCTGTTACAAAAGAAACTTTACGCATGAGAAAACTGAATAATGAATCACCAATCAATTAATTTTTATCATCATGGTGATCACATAAGGCTGTAAAGGCCCCCATACATCAGCAATTGATTGCAGCAATCGTGCAATTTGCAATCGATTGAAAAAGGGAAAGATTTTTATACACAATCGATTGCTGCAATCAATTCCTGATGTATGGGGGCCTTAACTTGCATTCATAGGGTCACTGAAATATGCAGTTCTGGACTACTATCCTAAAAGACATGCTTAAGTAACTTGCCATTCCAGAAACCCAGAAGCAGAGGCTGAGCATTCACAACACATGGAGAACCATCATACACTCAGAATGCTTTAGAAACCAGATTCTAGCCAAGGCACATTTAAACTTTTAAAATAAGGTCATAGAGTTAAAAGGGGTTCATTTTAGGACAACCGCCCTGCTAGGTAGTTTCCCACCACCTCTGTACATGCTGCACCTTACTGAAACATCAGAAAGTATACATAATAACATTACACTTGTATGTTATATCTGGTTAACACAAATGTAAAATAGTAAGAAAGAAAACTTACTGATGTGTAGTTGGATCTGGCCTGTTTCTGGTTCCGAGACTCCTGTTCCTGGAACTGTAGTCCAGCAAGGTGCTTCTCTAAGGCTTCCCAGTCCATTGTAGGAAGCTGGGGTTCATCTCTCATGGGGGCTCCTGAACCAGCAAATGAGTTTAGTGGAGGCCCCCTGCCAGAATTATACTGTGGTTTAGGAGGGCTGTGCTTTGATTTATTTGGGGGTTTCCCAGTTATCAAGTTCCCATTTAATTTGTGCCGATGAGAAGGGTTTCCATTGGTAGCAGAAATATGTCCTCCTTTAATGTCATCAAACTCTTCTGCTAAACTCCTGCCAGGGGCAGTCCTCGCAAAACAATTGTCCTTAGGAAATCCATCATCAACAGCTTCTTCTTCCTCTTCGTCTTCATCTTCCCACTCATCGCTCACCTTGTCCACCAAAAAGTCCTCCTCATAATCCTCCAGGGTAGCCAGCTCCAGGCTGGGGGAAGACTTACAGTCCGAGCAAGGGGTCACTTTGTTGGAGCTGGATTCCGAACTTGAGCGACTGCAAGCATCACTTCCTAAATCCATGCCATCTTCTCTGTAGTCCTGGGAGTGAACAAAACAACCAAACCAAAGGGAGACAGGAAAGGGGGAAAGAAAGATTAAGGTTTTGCTTTGTTTTCTTCAAAGTCAAGCACCCTGTCTACACTTGCTCTCTGGGAATAAAGAAAAACTCACAACATGAAGCAACTGGAAACTGTCAGCGAGAATATCCATTCCCTGAGGCTGTAAAGATTCCTGTCCTCCCACTCTGAGCTGCACTCACTGCCAGGAGATGATTTACATAGGCATTGGTGACAGTGTGATAATAAGCAGAATGTCCCCATATTAAAAGTCTTAATACATCTCATGACAATTAATTAACAAATTAATTCACTATTGTACATTTTAGCTATAAGAGCGATGATCATGTTGGCACATCTTTGAGGTTTTATTACTGCAGTTTCATTCAGCAATAGAAGATCTAGTCAATTGGAAGATAACTACATTTATAGAAGTATACATATTTATACAGTGCCTAAGCGTGGGTGCTCATATACAGTAGCCCGTAAAATGACCATACTGGAGATAATTACAGATGATCCTACCCCAACGAACTTACAATCTATCCAAGACAACGTACAGTAACAAATATGAAGAAACGTAATTAGTGTCACTTATGAATTCTGAGCATGAGGCTATAAACGACTAATAATAATAAAATGACAAAGTCTGAATTGTTGCAGAGATTGGAGAGAATGTTTAAAAAACGCCTGTCATGCAAATAAACACGAAATTGGCACAATTACTCTATAAATACATAAACATACAGTATAACATTAATGGCGTTCAGTTAACCAATTAGTAAGTTAATATAACAGAGTAGGATTATATATGGATACAATGGCTTTCTTTTATGGTCTAAGCATACTGTAACAGCATGAATAGGCAATTCATTTTCATTCATTACCTCCTACAGACATTATTGAGTATATAAACCCGATTTCCATTCTAATTTTTTTTTTAAATAACAGTAATTTGTGGAATATCTACCAAATACTAATCCATGCAATTTTACACATGCGGTCATCTGAGATTGGCAGAAGATTGCAATTTCAGCATCATTATAGTGGCTTTGCAATAAACTGCAGGCCATGGAACAATGCAGACAACATACAAGCATGCAGAATACTAAATCAAAGTTAGCCACAAATACAAATAACATAAGGCACATATAATAATCCATACACTGTAAGCAAATCAACCCTAATGATTCTTGCTGATACTTCAAACTTGAACCTACATTTTTCCAGGGCTCTACTTTGTTTCCAGACATCCTGAAGTATAGTATAGACACACTAATGTACACATACACTATTCCGCATATGTCCACCAACTGTGTATATATCACTCAATGCAGTCACAAAATGACAAAATGTACATATGCCTATGTTCAATCATGAATATAAACACAATAGAGATTTTATTTATTTCTATATATATATATATATATATATATATATATATATATATATTATATATACACACACACACAGATTTATGTATACATTAAGTATATACACTGTGTGACATAGCCCTACAGGTGACACTCCTGGCTATACTGTTCAGCCGTCCGTGATCCTCCCCTACCTGCTGCACGGAGCCTGTACCTTAAAGCCCTCCATCCCTAAGCCGCTAAGTGACGCAGCGCCGCCCGCTCCCTCCTTCTCAGTCACCCAGCCAGCAGCACTAGAGGATCCTGAGCCCCGGCGCCGCCCGGCCGGCGCACACATCCACAGCTACGGAAACTCCTCACTCCCAGTCCCAACACGTCACTGCGTAAAATGCCGGGAATAGGAATTCCGGAGGATACGTACGTTCATAGCATGACTGGGGTGCCGGCTCCTGCTGCTGTATAACTGCGCTTTTGTTCAGCTGCTACGGGTCCTAACGCCACCTAGCGGACATAGGTTGGGTAAATCAGGGCGCGCCCTCCCCACATAGTGCACAAAGCTCTTTTTTATATACAGTATTTGGAAAGTTAAAAGACATGTCCTACTAACATGGATTTTTTTTTCCTACAAGAATTTCAACTGATCTGGAACCGAGGAGATTTTTTTTAAATTCAGAGCACTCTGTTATTTATTGCTGAACCTTCAATTTGAGCCATTTCACCCTATATAAATGGTGTGCTGCCGATTTCTACACTTATTTTCTTATTGTATACTATATGTGATCATTTTTACTGTGCCTAAGTATGCCACCCGACTTTATAAATTTAGTCATGGCTGTTTGTTGTTGAGGAGGGTGCTCTGAAGCCGCCTGAGTTGGCAACCATTGTCCTGACTCCTAGGAAGTTGGAATGTTTATAGTACCCATTCTTGCACCTGCCACTAGAATGGCCATCGATGGGTGATATTTCGTAACCATTGATGTTTCAGAACAATGATTTTTCAACGATGGCATGAGGGCGATTCCGCGATTGACTGTTGCCAACATCGCTTGCTTTGTGCCAATGGTTGTTTTAACCAATATATTTCCTGCTGTGTATAGCAGAATGAGAAACGTCTGAATCTGTGGCAGAGGGCCTGATTCAGAGCTGTACGCTATTTGCGCTTGCTCGTTCAGAAAAAGGGGCCGGCTATTTAAATTGAGCGCTCGCTCTTTGCGGTCTGTTGACGCCTCTATGTCTGAGCGAGCGAACAAAATATGCGCTCGCTATTTTGTAAAGACGTCCCTGGCCTCTCGCATCCTACGTCATCTCCGCTATTTATTTGATTAATCGAGTACATCGAAAGGCGTCTGAACTGCTCGCAGTGCTTGTGGTTGGATTTTCCTACCGCAATCATGCGAACAGTTCAGGCTAAGAAACAACCAAGTGACGTGGCCGATGACGCTGCTTTGTTAATTATGCACACCCTTAAAACGCCCGTTTTGACCGTTTGGCACGCCTGCGTTCGGATCTCCACTCCCCGTTTTCAAGCACCTTCCCCTGTTACCACCCACAAACGCCTCATTCTGTCACTCAAATTAGCAGGCATTCGCTATTTTGCGAGCACACAATTTCCGAACGCAATGACTGGTTCGTGCATGCGTATTACAACCCATACGCATGCGCAGCTGTGCGAACATCGCTCGGAGCGAACGAGCAGCCGCTTACGAGCGGCTCTGAATCAGGCCCAGAGTTCCTTTGTGCAAGCCAAACTATCTCATTTGTGCATACGTACAAGTAAACAATTGACTGAAGCCATCAAATGGTTTACAATCATTATATCATTATGGCACCAAATAGGCATGTACTAATGCCAGTAACACGGGAAAAAAACTATTTGATCTCACCCTTGCAATGGCCATCCCTACCCTGTACATTTAGCATTTCAAAGGGGCTTCTTTAATTACGGTATTATGAAGCGATATGTGTGACCTCGCACCCAGTATGGTGTGATGATGCCACTTTTCGTGTGTGCACCACCTCACAGTTCATGTTGTCCCGATTACTTCTGTGACTGAGTTGGAAGGTAGGCCCACAGGGGTACAGGGGAATCCTGCCAATCAAAGTGGGTGGTCACAACACACCCCTGTCCCCTCCACTAATTATCTGAGGGCTTTCGCATAAAGAACACAGTTCTTGCCAGTGATTGGAATGGCATTGTGTTAAGCTGGCTACGCACTAGAGCAATTTTCCAAGCGATCTGATAAACGGTACGATTTTATTTCCAGCGAAAGCTCCCGATATCAGTGCTACATCCTAAGCAATTTTTAAAAAACCTGCATATTTTCACAGTGATTTTGCAAATGTGCACCCACAAGGCTGATGACATAAACAAAAAATATTGGAGGAAATAGGGTCAGATAATCAGGAATGCCCACACACTACACAAAATTGTTCCATCGTGGCTGACATATATCAGAAATTCTGAACGTTCAGATAATCGGAGACAAGCATTTGTGGATTATTTTCTCTGGGCTTCTGCAAATCCATCATTCTTACACACTACACAAAATCAGACCAATCTGTTGATGATTGACTGATCTGCCCGATAATTATGTAGTGTGTACCCAGTTTTACTTTTTAGCTAGATATTATTTTCCCAGCTTTCTACGTCTTTCCCTATTATTCAAGCACCACTTGCCTGTCTCTTATTTCATATTCAACCCTTTTCTCTGCAGAATCCAGTTCAGAGACCCTTTCAGGTTTCTCTGATATGCATTGAAATTGAATTTTCATTTTCTCAATAATGTTCCAATTCAGAGAAATGTTTATTCATTCTGAACTGGCTGCAATTGCAATACAGATACGGCTATTGATTCACCTTTTATTTGTGTTCATTATTATTATTATTATCCTTTATTTATAAAGGTACCACAAGAGTTCAGCAGCGCCTTACAAAGTACATAAACAAATGAGCGAATAAGAAACCAGTCACTTACAGTACAAAACAAGGAAGGACAAGGACATGGTTTATAAACATTGTTGCATTATTGAAAAAACTCAAATAAGCAGGAAGTTTTGTTTTATTAATGTTGTTTGCAATTGTAAATATGCTGAATATGCCTGCATTACATAACTAAACATTAATAATTATGATACAGGTTGAGTCTCCCATATCCAAATATTCCGAAATACGGAATATTTTTAGCATGACTGAGAAAGTGAAACCTTTGCTTTCTGATGGTTCAATGTACACAAACTTTGTTTAAAACACAAATTATTAACAATATAGTATAAAATAACCTTCAGGCTGTGTGTATAAGGTATATATGAAACATAAATGAATTTCATGTATGTACACAAACTTTTTTTGATGCACAAAATTATTAAAAATATAGTATAAAATGACGTTCAGGCTATGTGTATAAGGTGTATATAAAACAAAAATGCATTCTGTGTTTAGATTTGGGTCCCATTCCCAAGATATTTCATTATTTTATGCAAATATTCCAAAATACGGAATATTCCGATATCCAAAATACCCCTGGTCCCAAGCATTTTGGATATGGGAGACTCAACCTGTATATATATATATATATATATATATATATATATATATATATATATTTATACTTACTGTATGCTATATTTAAAGCACTAGTACAGTCTATGTATGAACAGTGTATCTACATATAACCTCCATATTCTGCATACTGAGTGGGAGGTATATCACCTGACAGCTGACAGAGCTTCACACAATGTTTAAAATAAACCGGTGTTTACACTGGTAGGGGTAAAATCTAGGTTGAGTTTTGCCAGCTGTAGAAAGTTGAAGCCACTGGGACAGCTGTAGCTCCTTCACATAAATGTAGTTGTTGCCCATGCATAACTTGTAGGTGACGCATTTAGCAAGTCTTGGGGGGAAATATATAAAAAGTGTAATCAAAGTGCATGAATCAATTCAAAACCACCTTTTATGAAACCGCAATCCTGTCATTTTAAGTAGGTGTCACAAAGTGGTGGCTAGTGCCATTTTACTGGGTCCAGTGGTGGGGTCTTATTCCCATTGAATGTTTGCTGTCTCATACGGCGAGCTCCTTCATTCCATATTTCGGTGTATCATATTGTTAATGGAATCTGTTCCTATGCACAGGGGAATATTATTATTATCCTTTCTTTATATGGCGCCACAAGGGTTACGCAGAGCCTTACAAAGTTCATCAACAAGTGCGCACACAAAACAGTGACTTACAATACGAAACAATGCAGAACAAGGACATGGTTTATAGACTTTGCTGTGTTAGCGATCATAACACTCAACAAGCAGCAGGGTGTAAGCAACCAAGTGTTAGGTGCGTGTGGCAAAGACATTGCTGTCTTTTGTGAGGGCAGTTTCAGTGGAGTGGAGAAGCCAGACTTAAATGGGTCAAGCAGGGAGTGGGAGGAAAAAAAGGCAGTTGCAACAATACGCTCAAGGAGTTTAGAGGCAAAAGGGAGGAGAGAGATGGGCCGATAGTTGGAGAGAGTGTTAGGATCAAGGATATGGTTTTTTTTAAGAATGGGGGAGACAAGAACATGCTTGAATGCAGAAAGGGCAGTACCTGATGAGAGGGAGAGATTCAGGAGCTGGGCAAGATGGAAAGGGGCAGAAGGAGAGAGGTGGCCGAGGAGGTGGGAAGGGATAGGGTCATGGGGAGAAGTGGAAGGGGAGGAGGACAGGATGAGGGCCATGACTTCCTCTACAGATACAGGAAAGAAAGATTTCAGAGTTGGTGTTGGTAAGATGAATGGGGAGTGGTGGTCAGGGAATGGAGAGGGAGTAATAGGAGAGGAGGGGCCCGTGTGCACCTAGGTGGTACCAGCCCAATTCTGCATAGCACTGGGCCCATCCTGCTTCCCTGTCCATTGTGCACCAGGGTAATACTAGCATTGCAAGCAGGGGTGTTGAGAGGGGGGAGTGTGTACTAATTAACCTTGTTTGATGCAGGGGCCTGATTTTCCCCATAATAATAAAATAATGTTTCCATATTTAGAAATTATTTTTTGCCCCCATAATTACGGATATAAATCTTCTATCTTTCTTGGTTTGCCATAATGCAATAGCCCCTTCTGTAATCCATAAAGAGATAGAAAGAAACCCCATATGAAATGGATGTCAGACCCAGAGCTGTAATTAGACTTTTTGGTGCTCTGTGTCAGAGAGAGCATTGGTGCCCCCCCTGCCAATTTTTTAAATAGGGACATCAGACAGTGCACCTGAAAAAGGTCCATGGCCTCATGGGGAAGGGCCAGGGAAGAGATAGGGGAGGTGTCGAAGCTGGATAATTGGCTGAGACAAGATCATCTTAAAATTAGATCGTAAAGACGCCATCTTGCGACTGGCCGCAAGATGCCATTTTAGAAAATAAGATCGCAAGACGCCATTTTGCGAATGGCCGCCCAAGCACCATTTTAGGTAAACTCACAGTTAAGTATATATGGCGATATTACTATTAGCATCATGCGATTGCATCTTTCACCATTTCTCATACACACATTAATACGCATAATTGCGCTGTTAACTAGTCACATTAGCGAATGCATAAGATCCTGTATGAAAACGCTGTTTATTAGCTTCATGCGCACGCATCTGCCCCAAGTTAACTAGCATCTTTATATCAAACCCCAAATACTTACACAGTACATATTCACATAGAAGGTCTCATAAGCTTTAAAGTATAAGATTCAAGTTTATTAATTTATTATAATTGCTGAGAAATAAAGGTTATTTGGTAGCTAAGGTTTAATACATGATAAGTAAGTCATGTTTGATATTATACTGATCTGCACTCTTTCAACGGCATTTTGATATCGTCAGTGTGAAGATCGCAACATGCATTCTCAACTTATGGACCGCAGAGACTTAAAGCACCGAAATGTACATTATATGACCAACTGTTAGGATGTGCATGAACAGGAAACCAGAGACAACCAGTTGTTAGAGGCTAGACTGTGTCTATTTGAATCAACCTGTTAAATGCTCTGCAACAGATGCATCCTAATGGGAACCAATGGCATCAGCGACAAGCCTCTCTATTGTGTTGTCTGTTTCTGTGAGAGTATAAACGTGTGTGTTGTGACTCCAGTCTGAGTCTTCTTGCTGAATGCTGATAGATGGGGGTTTCTTGCTGAAGCCTACATCTAGTCCAGAAGCGCTGCGTATGTATAACTGTACTTGGGTCTGCATGCAGTTCAGGTAGTTTGCAAACCAGAGCACTTTATGCCATTTGAGTTTTTAGCCTCCTCCGGTTTTAATTTGAAAACTGCATCCAATGTGTGGCGGTTTGCAAACTACATATTGAAATACTGCTTAGTAAATATCCCCTTTATGTGTGTACAGATGGAGCAAATACCTCTAAACTATATGGCTCAATACTGCATGTCATAAGGTGTGCCCATTGTGCCACCTACCTCACATAGGGGGAATGGATCAATCCTTGGAGAGATATAAAGTGGAGAAATTGCCCAAAGCAACCAATCAGCTTCTAACAGTCACGAACCTAGCACAACTAAATGCCAGTTAGGAGCTGATTGGTTGCTTTGGGCAACTGCTCCACTCTATGGCCCTCATTCAGAGGCGCTCGCAAAATGCGAGCGCTCGTTCTGAATGTGGGCGTCCGCTTGTATTTTGAAGTGCGGCCTCCTGGTCGCTAGCTAAGCTGTGGGTTACCACCCACAGCTTTAGTGATCGACCAGGTTGATGGTCGCGATGGTCAAGACCATTGCGACCATCGGGGCTTGCGACGAGACCCTAAGGTTGGGTCTAGGCAACTGCAAGCCCCAGGGAGCTTCCTGCTCTGATCAAGAAGGAAGCTCCCCACTGATATCACTGCTGATGTCAGTGCGGCCGCCCACAAAACGGCAGGCGTTCCTTAAGTAATGCCTCAGTTTGTGAAACCACCCCCCCACCATGCCTTCAAAACGGGGCGAGCTGTCGATCAACATCGACAGCCGCCCCTTTTGTAGTGAGCTTCGGAGCAAGAGAATTTCTCTCTCGCTCCGTGGATTGCGCACGCGCAGTGTGGCCGCTGCGCGTGCGCGGGGCCTAAACATCGACCCGCTGGCGAGCGCTCAGCGCTTGCGAGCGGGCTTGAATGAGGTCCTATGTCTTTCCAAGGCTTGCTACATCTGTCCCATAATGCCATGTATGTGTGTAGGCAGAGCTTAAGCAGTTCATTCCGGCACATTTTCTTTCCAGCTATGAAAAGCAGATTTGCCTCGTTTAGATCAAAATAAAATTACTCCATCTATACATTCAACTGTTATTTACAAATGAATTAATGAGAGGTCTTAGTAAATATGTTATGTATACAATGGCATTGTATTTCTCAGTATTTATAGGTCAGCCATTTAAAGCTTTTCACATGGGTGTGGCCATAGTTACTTTTCATTTTATGTTAACACTTTGCTAATTTTATATAATAAACCCAATGTCCCGTGATTATGGGGTATATTTACTAAAGTGCAGGTTTTTAAAAGTGGTGATGTTGCCCATAGCAACCAATCAGATTCTTACTATTATCTTCTAGAAGGTGATAGATAAATATTAAGTAGAATCTGAGTGGTTGCTAAAGGCAACATCTCCACTTCAGAAAACCCGCACTTTAGTAAATATACCCCATAATCACGGGACACAATTAGGACAAAATAATGTACATATATTTGCGTTATATAGATGGTGAGCGTTAGGTGTAAATCCTGCCAAATACGGTCTATCCAGTTGCAGGATCAGTGCCTAGTCCGCCCATTGCAGTACTAAATTTACGGATGAGTTCAAGCATAACTGGGGCCTGTTAGTGCATGTGGAAGATGGTGATAGCAATAGTGGTTATCTTCCAACCATAGTTATCAAAATACTTGATAAGAACTCATTTTTATTAGACTATTATTATTTTTGGCCCACACTCTGTGAAATTGGTTCGAGATGCTAACATCGGCTGTGATATTGTATCATGTGTAACTCCTTGGGCAACAAGTAAAATAAATCTGGGGGCAGACTGATGTTTGTGCAATAAATAAAATAAATCTGGGGGCAGACTGATGTTTGTATATGTATAGTAATAACAGTAGCAAGTGTACAGCATGCAAGTGAATTCATTGAAAAGCATCCATGCAGCCTGTAGTTGTTATGTGTGTATTGTTTTTAAAATGTGTCATTGATAATTAGTGATCCTTGGACACTTACACATAGCTTACACCTCTTTGCTAAAAATGACTACAACTGAAGGCTACGAGTGTTACCCTTCCAAAGAAAGTGTGTCATCTGTCCCCTTAGCTGCCAGCTGACTATTAGTCAGAGGGTGTTTTCAAATCCATTAAAAAAATAGCATGAGACCGATCTCCAGTGGAGACTGCATTTCTGAGCAAAAGTAACAAGCAGTAAAAATAGTCTCTCACTGTCGGGTGATTCTGTGTGACGCATGGGACATTTACATACACTCTCTGAGTCCCGTGCTTCACACAGAGGCCCTGATTCAGAGCCGGACGCTCTGACCAGAGCGCTCGCTCTGAATCAGGGCCCACCTCCATTAATATGGAGCGTCCTCCTGGACGCTCGTATAGCTGTGGGTCACCACCCACAGCATATACGAGCGTGCAGGATGATGGTCCATCGCGACCATCGAAACTGCGAGCAAAAGCCTGCGGTTGAGTTTTTCAACCGCAAGGCCAGGAGTGATTTTGGCTCTATCAGAGCCAAAATCACTCCCACTGACATCACTAGTGATGTCAGTGGGGCCGGCTTCAGATGGTAGGCGTTCCCTTGGGAACGCCTCCGTCTGGCAGGCACGCCCCCGACACGCCCACCAAAGGGGGTGTGCTGTCAGTCAACATCGACAGCACGCCCCCTTTGATGAGACACTCCTAGCGAAGGAAAGTCCTTCGCTCGTCGGGTCTCGCACATGCGCACGACGGAGCTCCCTCCGTCGTGCGCATGCGCAGTGCGGACCATCGACCCACTTGCGAGCGGACAGCCGCTCGCGAGTGGGTCTGAATGAGGGCCAGAGTTTTAAAGATTCCCAAAAGAACGGTTTACTGTAGAGAAATTTTTTCAGGTGTATATTTTCTGGCAATTAATTATATAAGGCTTGGCCACCAGGTAAATAAAAAAATAGTGGTATAGAAACAGTTCATGTACTGGAATGTATGTAAATGTCCTGTGCGTCACACAATGCATCACCCTATCCTAATTTATTTAATTAATAAATAAGGCTAAACAAAACAATATTTTTGGAGAAAAACTGAAAAGTTTAATGAAAGGTGTAGGTGGTTAGACATTAATGTGATTTTTACACCTTTGCTTAGCACAATTAATAATATTTAAGCTTCTATAAAATCAAAAATTTTTTTTGTATACTGTAGGTTAAACTTAAGTGCGGAGACCCTGATCTGCTATGAGAGATATCAGTGCAAACAAAACCAAGGTATTTTGCAGCGAACCACGGGTATTCTTCCTGTAGGACCTCTATTGTGTCCACTGAGGATCTCTGTGAGGCTGTCCACCATACCGAGGGGGCTATGCAGTCGGGATGCCGACAGTCTAAATGCCGACCGTCGGCATCCCAACTGTCTAATCCAGGCAAGGGTCTAATGACAGGCATCAAAATCCCGACGCCTGTCATTTTACCTATGACGGGAGCCCAGCGCCCGGCATCCCAATCGAAGGTAAACTGGGCGCCGGGAGTGGCCAGACGCGTGGGGAGAGGGCTAGGTTAGGGGCTCCCGGGGGGGGGACTTAGGGTTAGGCACCCCCACGGGAGGGTTAGGCTAGGGGAAAGGGAGGGTTAGGGTTAGACACCCCCGGGGGGGAGGATAGGGTTAGGCACCCCCTGGAGACTTAGGGTTAGGCTGCGGGGAAAGGGGGGTTAGGGTTAGGCACTTGGGGGGGGGGTTAGAGGGGTTAGAAAGGTTAGCGATACTTACCTGAATTTACGATCTGGATTTTCACCCTTGCCGAGCTGCTGCTTTCGGGCGGCTGGCAGAAAATCATACTGATTCCACCGAGGGGTTGGTTCTAAGTTGAGAGCAAGCAAGAAAAAAGCAAGTAACTTTGCACGTGTTGTAATACAAGAGCATTATTTGTTTGCATGCAGTAAAATACTGGCTGCTTTTGCATGTCGCCCACTAATACTGGACAGCTTTATTTTTATATTACATTTAGATATGAATTTGGACACAGCTATAACTTCAAATTCATCTAAGGGACTGAGGGCCTGATTCAGAAATGGACGCAAATCCTGTTGCGACTGCGATTCTATATGCAGCAGACTTGTGAAAATATACTAATGATTTAGCTGTTTTCTTGTGCACTGAGAAGCCCAACTCCTGCGTCTCGCATCCGCTGCTTATGTGCAAAAGTGGAAACATCAGTCGCACATTGGTTGCACATCGAACTTCTGAGTAAGCCTGTGTTGTCTCAGACTGGGCGGCTCTCCTAAGACGCCGAGTTCTCTCCAGCTGCGAATGAATTTGCAGAGACTCACTAGAGCACGCCCTGAATATGGTCCAGAGATGCTTGCATGTTTCTTATCACCCCGTTACCTCCCCCAAACAATGACAACCTGTCACTCACTTTGCCAATAAATCCTTGGTGCTAATCCAACGCCACGCACTGCATGCGCAGTGGCAGAAAAATCACTTCTCTGCGTCCAAAAATGACATGGTGTCCATCACTAAATCAGGCCCTGAGCCCCAAGAGAAAGCTAAGACAGGTGGTTATGTTCCGGTTGGTATTACCTGTGGTAGAAGACACTTATTAAAGTATCACTAATTTTAAAAGATTTTCAATTAATAATCCCTCAAATGACCTTGCTCCATAGGACAGTGGCACTGATCCTAGCATCTGTCAGTTACAGTTAATGAATTTTATTCTATGTCGTGGCTGAAATCCTCTTAAGATCCTTCCAAACTAAAAGAATAAGTTGAGTCAAACACATTTACACACCCCTAAAGTAGAATAAACAACCATGAAGAATGTGGTATTCATCCTCTCCTACATCTTGGATCTGCATGTTCTTCAGATGACGTTACAGCAGAGGAACTCTTGCCAAATTGCTAGCATACCACACTAGTAAACAGTGATAATCAGCTAGTCAGCGGTCTGAATCTAATGGAGGGGGAGACACCTGTTGTAAACCATATACATTTCTGAAGAGGTAATGAAATTGTGTAAAATTTTATCTTTATACAGAAGTTGTAGTTTACAGTATATTTTGACCCAGGGGCGGATTGGCCATTACCTTCAGCTGGAAGATTACCGGTGGGCCGATTGGTCTGTGGGGCCGCTTGTCACCTGTGGCCCCGCCCCCCTAACCCATCACTGCTTTCTTGCATGACAGGCAGCCCGCCGGCTGCCTGTCACACCTAATAGAGCGGCCCGCCTATATCGCGAGAAGAGGCAGTGGCTCCAAGTCCGAGAAGGAAGCAAAGCTACACACAAGTGATGCCATGCTCCTTGGAGGCGAAAGAGCCGCTCCGTGTCCGGCAGTAAAGGATAAGTATAGCACTGCACTCCTAGGGGACGGGCCGCCAATCCCCCGCTGCTGCCGCTAGTCCCCAGTGTGCAGGAACCGGCAGCAGGTGCTGACAGACAGGAGAGGGGCTGTGCGATGAGGCTGTGATGTGAAGAGCTGTGCTGAGGTGATGTGAAGGGCTGTGCTGTGATGGACTGTGCTAAAGGGGGCTGTGAGGAGGTTGCTATGCTGTGTTGAGTGGGCCTGTGATATGAGGTGCTGTGCTATGAGGGGGACTGTGCTGTGAGGGACTGTGGTGCGAGGGACTGTAATGAGGGGGGCTGTGCTGTGACGAGCGGTGGGCATGCTCCCAGCACGATGAAAACAAGAGGAGTAGCTTGCAGGAATAGCATTTCACACGCGGCCATACCCCTTGCAGCAAGGCCACACTCACTTTTCAGGCGTGCGCACATAGGGCCTCCTACAGGATTTTCTTCCAGGGCCTCTTTAAATTCCCAATCCACCCCTGTCTTGACCATATGTACCAGGAAGATGGTATTTTATATGGTTAACTGAACCTGACCTAGCTATTCAAGCATCCAGACTGGGGTGTATGCAATATATACCGTGGGACTGTCCAATCAGGTGCCACGTACACTGCACATCTACAGTATAGAAAATTTGAGCCATCTACCCAGCCACACTGATAGATCCCTTTGCTGCTGAGGGTTTCCCCACTCTTGCACTTATCACATTGCTCACCCTGTTTGGACGTTTGCGGGTTTTTATGAGTGGAGATGTTGCCCATAGCAACCAATCAGATTCTACTTAACATTTATCTAGTACCTTCTAGACGATAATACCTAGAATCTGATTGGGCAACATTTCCACTTCTAAAAACCGTCACTTTAGTAAATATACCCCTAGGCCTTATAGCAATTTGCAAAAGTAATTAAAGAAAATGAGTAAAGCCAACCATAACTGTTTCTAAATTCTGAGCAACAATTTTAGCAACATTTCCCAGATGATTTCCAGACACAAATTAATTCATGTCTAATTTTCCTCACATTTAATTTAACCTGTGCTGGAAAAAATTGGAAAGATTCTGGGGGAAAAGGGTCATTTAGTGCAGTATGCCTACAAACAAATGAATTAGATTATTGCATCTGCCTGTCCTTAGGTCTGGCTGCTTACCATAGAAGAGAACAAACTAATGATTATATATAGCAACTTAAGTGACTGGCTAAGTTTGGCCACATCATTGATTTGCATTAATTTGTTCCTGTTTCCCTGTTTTTCTGTTTATGTCAAGTAATAAGATTACTTGAATTTTCCTGAGAATGCTAATTAATTATTTGGATATCATGCAGCCTCTCTCTTGAGGTCCACTTATTCCTGTTTACTGCTACATTCTGTGTTAAGACAAATTTATTCACGACCAATAATCCTGCTGTTTGTGCTCTCCCAGTTATCTGTGTACCAGACCAGTCCATTCTTTTATCTTTAAAGGGGATGCTATGTAATACAGATTTGATCCTATGTATTAAATCAGTGGGGGTAGGCAATTGAGGACTGATTGCTATGGGTTACTGATTTTAGAGATATTCATGCTGCATGTGGGTCATACTTGCCTACTTTCGAAAAAGCATTTCAGGGAGATTGTGAAAGTAACACCTATGAGCGTGGCGGTAAAGTGGGCGTGTACTGCTACATCTGAGAGGCGTGTCATAAATGTAACTTACAGCCATATGTAAACTACAGTAGCCCCAAAGCAGTTAGTAAGATCTACTTGTTAATGAAAACACACTGATACTTTTCAGAAAATGCATGTAGTCATAGGGATCATTGTGCCTTATAACCAATGCAGGGAAATGACAGTAATGATCCCATTTGATAGTATATATTTTTTGGGGTCATTTTTATAAAAGCTCCATAAGGGGATAAGGTGCACTTAGGGAGATTGCTACTATTTCAGGGAGTCTTCCTGACAATCAGGGAGAGTAGGTAAGTATGATGTGAGTGTCATGATATGAATGCTGCAAAAGTTAGCGAGTCTGGTGAATCAGTGACATACTGCTGGTACCAGTGCAAGCTGATTTCAAGCAGTCAGTTTTTAAAGTGGAGCATTGCCTGACTTGCTTCATACATCCAGGTTTGGATATATTTGGTGAATGCAAGCTGTTTAAACTTTCAACATTCAAAGGATGACCTCTGTAAACACACGCCAGGGCCGTAACTAGGGTAGTGCAGCCTATGCCATGGCACAGGGCACCGCAGGGCAGGGGGGCGCTATTTGGGCCTGTCAATTTTCTGTTTATTATCACCCTCACCTGTAGCTTCCTCTTCTTTTCCCCAGCATCTCCTGGCCTCCCCTATCTCTTACCTGGCCCTTCCTCATGAGGCCATGGCCCTTTTTGAGTGTGCATCTTATGTCACTATTTGAAAAATAAGGGGTGGGGGGGCACCAATGCTCTTTCTGGCACAGGGCACCAAGAAGTCTAGTTACGGCTCTGGCAAACGCTATTAATATCTGGCTACCTGTCTGATTAGAGGCATCACCTATGGAGAATGTTATTGGATCCCAAAACAATAAACAATACACAGACGGTGTAATGGCTAGCATTACTGCCTCATAGCACTATGGTTGTGGGTTCGTTTCCCACTATGGTCCTAACTATGTGGAGTTTGTATATTCTCCCTGTGTTGTGTGGGTTTCCTCAGGGTACTTCAGTTTCCTCCCACACTCTAAAAATATATTGGTTGGTTAATTGGCTCCCAACAAAATTAACCCCTAGTGTGTATGTGTGTATGCATGTGATAGGGAATATAGATTGTAAGCTCCACTGGGGCAGGGACAAGTAGTCTCTGTAAAGTGCTGAGGAATATATGTGTGCTATATAAATAACTGGTAATAAATAAATAATGAAAATGTGTGTAAGTTATAACCAGGGTTGGACTGGCCCACATTAAATAACACCGGTGAGTCCCACTGCCCAAGGGCCCACCCTCTCCTCTAGGGATCAAGTTCCAGACTGTGCACTGTGTAACATACATATGTTACATTATACTGCACAGGACTATGGTGTATTTTCTACAATGCATTGCTGTTATTAATCTGGTACCATACATTATCTTGCATGCACTAGCAGTATTTACTATATATATTTTAAAGGGGCCCAGACCATGCACTCTCTAATGGTTAGCCAAGCCTCTGTGGAGGCTGGCCACACCCCCTAAGTATGGGCCCCTATCACTGCATTCCCTCGGTGGAGCCTTCATGCCCCAGTCTGACACTGGTTGTAACTCCTGGCTTCTTAACTTATAATTGCTTGCTTATTAAGGCCCCCATTTACTAATGAGTTTTATCACCAAAACGAGTGATAAATTTCACTGTGTATGATAAATGGTGCTCCAGCCAATCAGCTCCCAACTGTCATTTTTCTAACAGTTGACAGTTGGGAGCTGATTGGCTGGAGCACCATTTATCATTATTTGGTGATAAAACTCGTTAGTAAATGAGGCCCTAAAATAGTTATTTGCATATAATAATTCAAGCAAAACTAAGTTAACACAGCCATTCATATCATTCATCATTGTATTACTGAGGGTACAGAGTGCATTTGGAACTTTGAAACAGGATAGACTCTAGATGTTACTATAGCACAAGTTAATTCAAATGCTCCTATAGGAGTGTATTGCTGTGCTATATAGGATTATTTACACTATGATCATTTATGTTGATTTTATAATAAATTCTGATTTTACAATGTGATTTTCAGCAGCCCTTATTGTATTTTTGCAAACTGCCTACTGTCTTGGAATATCAGGAAAATCTCCTGCTAGGTGACTCCCAAGAGAGTACACTGCAAGGTGCGTGGGGACATGAAGTGATGGAAAACTCTTTTCTTTCCTTGCTTATGCATTTTCATTAGCACGCCCACTATGTCTTGGAGTGCGAACATCTAGTGTATGCAGACGCCCACCAGCCATTCTTAAGACGCTCACTTGTGCACGTCATCTCCTGGAGGTGCTTGAAAACATTGGTACATCGAGCACCATCGGATGCGATCGCAGAGCTTGAGGTTGACTATACCCTGCTGCAAGCACTGCGATCATTTCAGAGTGAAATCCCACCAAGTGATGTGTACTATGATGCTGCCTTTTAATTATGCACGCCTCTGCAATGGCGTTGAAACACTCAGGCACGGCTGCGTTCCAACCTCTACTCCCCCATTTCCAGTGGCCAGCCTCTGTCACCACCCACAAACGGCTTCTCCTGTCACTCACTCTGCAGGGTAGTCTATGCGCAGCGAGCGAACGCATCCTGATCTCTCGCTCTGATTCGTGCAGACACATTGCGAAGCATGCGCAGAAAGCGACTATCGGCCAGCTATGAGCGTTCGCATCATAGCGAGCTGGTCTGAATCAGCTCCTGAGTGTTTCAACGAATAAAAACATTAATAGTAGAGCAAAAACAGCTCACTTTATATAGTGATTGAAAATTTCATAGCATGCTTGAAGGTCATCATATTTCATATCTTTCTACCTTTTACGAGGAGACCCTTGTTTTGACCCTGGCCCTCCAGCGCCTCTTTTCAGCTACCAACTTTTGTTCTTGATGAATAACCCTGTAAAAATAAACTCATCTACAATGTCATTTACAGTCTCCAAAATGAGTCTGTTTGGCTCCAAGCAAACATAGCAGTACCCTGTATATTTCTATCAATTCTGGTGGTTTGCAATGTATTAGCTGTGTATAGATCTCCAGAAGGAAAATTCTATTTTAATGACAGCTCTGTGAACCCACCCACAAGATTTATGGAGTGTGCCACAGGCTTCTACTGACAGATAGCACCCACCTGCAGCTAGAACCATTTCAGCATTATTTTTGGACAGTTTGCTCTGGTCAGCAGTGTAAAGATTTGTAGATGGAGCCTCAGTAGAGAAATTAGTTCTAATAGAGAGACTTTCAGGCAGCACTTCCTGGGCATACTTCCAACTCTCCTGGCAATGTCGGGTAGACTCTGAAATTTGTTTTGTTGTCCCACAGACATCCGGAAGAGTGAGGCACCCTCCCACATCCCTTCCACTTCCTAGTGAAATAGGGAAGACAGGGGGTGTGATGATTTTCAATGAATCGCATGATCATAGCCCTGCCCTTGTACATTCACTGCATTGTGTCGTGGGGGGGGGGACGCCTCTGCCCAATCACAGGATCCCACAGGTATTTTATAGATATGGAAAGTATCAT
This sequence comes from Taudactylus pleione, assembly GCA_031769625.1. NCBI lineage: Eukaryota > Metazoa > Chordata > Amphibia > Anura > Myobatrachidae > Taudactylus > Taudactylus pleione. Next base: position 577,897 of record JAUIMM010000245.1, read on the forward strand.
TCTTTTAGAAAATATTTTAATTAGCCTCACCAAAAGGAGATGTGACTTCTGTAGAGGCTTATTTTGAAATATATTCCCAAACTGCACTTCCTGAAAACAAAGTTATAAGCTGGAACACACTAGGCCAGTGGTTCCCAAAACTGTGCGCCGTGGCACCCTGGGCTGCCTCAGGACACTTGCAGGGGTCCCTCAGGTTGGTGGGCCAGCACCAAATCATATTCTTTATGGTCAATGTAATTTAAATCTGTGAACAAAAAGAAGCACAATCCTGTCCACCACTATATAACCAAACCTAAGGATGACAGGTAATCACTGTACTACTTCACTGCATTTTTATCTGAATTTTTCAATAACAAACTTTTGGCTTAGGGGTGCCGTGATAATAATGCTGGTGCACTAGGGTGCTGTGATTCAAAAAAGTTTGGGAACCACTGCACTAGGCGACCGGCCAATACGACACCCGATGGAACAATGGAACAATATATCGGGCAGTTGGTACACACTGCACGATCCGATAAACAACTGCCCGATATATATCGTTCACCTGCGCCATTCACCTTTCTGGCATCGGCAGCTGAGTCGCTCCATCGGCCGAGCATGCACGGCCGACGGAATAACCCCAATGTCAGCACATAATGCATACACACTAGCCAATCCAGACGCTATGTCGGTCCAATTCGGCATATCCGAGAAATCGTCTAGTGTGTACCCAGCATTAGTGAAGCCATTTGTATACAACAATCTGTGCATTAGTGTGTCTTCTGTAAGTACAATTACTACTACTATTGCTAGTATCACCCTCACCACTGTTTCAACAATCCTCCTTATTGAAATGGAGGAAATACAGGTGACTATTTCAATGTATACCTCCCCACATTCCTGGCAGGCACATTGGTACCTTCCTGAGATGGTATTGTGCCAGATCCCGGATGGAAAGGTAATTGGTCTGTCAGTCAAACGTCTGTGAAAAATGTTAAATGTAGTTGCACACAGAGCAATTAAATTGTTCCTCTGATCAGGTACAAGTGCCATGGGCGCCCATTTCTTATCATGCTTGGCGCACCCAAATGTACCGGGTTTAGCCACGTAAAGCAGCTAAACCTAAATAGTCCTGGTTTGGGCGCCCAAAAGCCAGACTTCGTGGATTTCTGGTTGCCACCTCAGGAGGATGCTAGCAGAAATCTGGGCGCCTGCGGTACTCACACCCAATTGGAGCAACAATTTATTTATTCTGTCGGGCACTCAATAATAACTGTCGCGCAAAAAAACAATTGAACACCCTACTGAAAGTGACATGTAAAATAATGACAATCCCAGTGTCCACAAACAGTATGTTATTATTCATTTATAAATTACTTTTATTATTTATTAACAGTTTCTTATATAGCGCAGCAAATTCCATTGCGCTTTACAATTTGAATAAACATTAACATTTTACTGGGTTGTAAAAGACAGACATACATAAAAGACACACTTAAAAAATATACATAAAGGTAAGAGGGCCCTGCTCGCAAGTTTACAATCTATAGATGAAATGAGATAAATGAGACTAAACTAAGTATTATTTTAGGTGAAAAACAAAAAAGTTAAATAAATGAAGGGGCTGGTGATAAAATTGCAGCAGGATGGACTTTGATGTGAAGTTTTTACTGTTAACACTCCATGGGCTAAATTTACTATGTAGCACTTTTTAAAGCTACTGCATCTTCAATGGTTTCAGCGGCGTTGAAAAATACTGCATAGTAATTTTAGCCCCATATCTCTCCAGTGTCGCTCTCACCATACTAATACCCCTTTTACACCAGAGCAAAAACCTGGGTTTTTGCTGGGTCTACCCGGGTCGCAGCTCAGTGGAAAAGGGTCCCTGAAAAATAACCTGGGTCAAGTGACCTTGCAATCCAACCCAGGTAGCTACCAGGGTTGGACCCAAGATGGACCGAGGTAATGGTGCAGTGTAAACGGTGCAACCCGGGTTATCTGACCTGGATCATGCCTAAAATGAGCGGATTGATGGTTGTGGAGCATTCACCTCCCACTTTTTATGACCTCACAGGTTTAGCAGGGCAGACCTGAGTTCAGTGTGAACAGGGCTGACCTGGGAGTAACCCAGATCAAAGGTGCAGTGTAAATGGGTCTGACCTGGGTCTGACCAGGGTTGGAACCATGTCCAAAAACCCAGGTCGGACCTGGGTTTTTGGTGGAAAAGAGGTATAATACCCCTTTCAGACATACAGCAAAAACCTGGGTTTTTGGTCGTGAACATGCATCAAACCGGGTTTTTGCTATGTGTGAACAGAAACGACCCGGGTCGAAGTCCTGGGTCCATGACCCTGCTTTATACCAGGGTTTTTCCCGGGTGCAACCCAGGTAGCCTCTACTGTGAATGCATCCAACCCAGGTTTTTAGAAAAGCTTCTCACTGGCTGTTCCATGCACCTGCTGATGACATCAACTGCAGTCACCCAGACCACATGACTGGGGAGCAAACACATTTAAGTGTGTATTATTTTTTGCTTGACTTTTTTATGTGAAAATGTTGTCTTTGTATAGATTGCAACTTTCTAGAGGCTATATTCATAATTTTCTTATATTTTAATGTAAACATTTATTGGTTTTCAATAAAAAAAACATTGGTAATAAACAAACTGTGGTATTTACTCTAAAAATGCAAATTTTTATATTATGTCATTAATGTGAACAAAAAAAAATATGTATCCCCTTTAAATCCACACCAAATTCCAGGGCAGACCCAAGTTAGTGTGAACGTATCCAACCCTGGAATTTCCCGGGTCTCAGGTGTAGTGTGAAAGGGGGTCTCAAGCAAAAACCCGGGTTTTTGCTGAGGTGAAAAACCCAGGTCTGAGCAGGGAAATTCCTGGGTCGTATGTCTGAAAGCGGCACAGGTTGAGAATCCCATATCCAAAATGCTTGGGACCAGGGGTATTTTGGATAACGGAATATTCTATATTTTGGAATATTTGCATATCATAATGAGATATCTTGGGAATGGGACCTCAATATACACGCAGAATGCACTTATGTGTTATATACACCTTATACACACAGCCTGCAGGTAATTTATACAATATTTTCAATAATTTTGTGGCTCAATCAAACTTTGTGTACATACATGAAATTCATTTATGTTTCATATACACCTTATACACAAAGCCTGAAGGTAATTTTATATAATATTTTAAATAATTTGTACCTCAAAGTTTGTGTATATTAAACCATCAAAAATCAAAGGTTTCATTATATCAGTCATGCCAAAATTATTCTGTATATCGGAATATTTGGATATGGGAGACTCAACCTGTATTAGCTTTAAGAGAAAATATCTTTTCAAAACACATGCTTTGCAGGTGATGTCACTCTCCTGAAGTCAGCTCATCAGTATCTAAGCTAAGGTTAGAGCAATTGCAATTTTATCTCTTTAGCTTTCATATATCCTAGACTCGTGCATGATAGAGATTAGCCAACAGGATATGGACATGATCCTCACTCCACAGTTTATCTGTAACAAATATGTGATAATATTAATGAAATAGAATAAACATTTTGCTTGTCCATAGATATCCTGTGAAAGATATGGACACTGACCTAACTATATCTTGGATGGCATTTCCCAGGTTACATCAATGGAGTAAGGTGTTCTTTTTCTAGACAGCAAGATCACTATTAGATAGGAGTCTGCAACATATATCTAAATAGAGTCGCATTTTATATTTACTTCCCTGAACTTTGGATCTGATCTAAATTGTACTCAATATTCATGCAAACACAAGAGACATGCAATCTACAAACACCTCTATTTCCCGATTCATAACAAATGCAATCTGTTATTGTTATATTTCCCAACAGCAAATTGTTTGTTCCCTGCACTTCCATTAATGCACTGTGTATTTAGACTCTGACCACCTGCTATGGATTTATTTAAGTATTATTCCACTGCAAGTACTGAGATTAATTTTGGCTTCCAGCAGATCTTGTCAGCAAGTAATTTTCCCCAGAATACTGTAGGAAGCATTGAATATTGTATATTTGTTTAATAATAATTCACTTGTGTTACAGGCGGCATCAGACTGCTGACTTGCCCAGAAAGAAAAGGGTAAAGGAGAGAGTTATGGCTGGAATGTTAGCTAAGCAATGCAGTAATACACTCTCCTTCACAACAGCTGGCTAATCCTCTGATTTATTCCAGAGGAATTAAATTGAGAAACAAGGAAATCTGACAACAGCTAATAGGTTTGTTTTGCTACAGTAAGTTCCTTACATCTTTTGTTATACATATACACTCAGTAGCCATTTTATTACTAATACCAGAATGGGCCACCATTTGTCCCAAGATCAGCCTGAATTATTTGTGCCATGGATTCAGCAAGGTGCTAGAAACATTTTCTTAGAGATTCTGGCCCATGCTGACATTATAGGATCATGCAATTACTGCAGATTTGTTGGCTGCACATTCATGCCGAAAATTTGCGGTTGCTCTACTTTTCGAAGGTGCACTATTTACTGTTGCGGTTCTCACCATTGAAGTCAATGATGGGAACTGATCATTGGCTTAGAGAGGCGGAGGCTCACCTCTCTCAGTCAATGAATGCTCAGCCCCGGCATTTCTAAGAGAAATGCCGGGGCTGCCCTGTCATTCTGGAAGTACTGTCCTTAGAGGACGGTACAGTTCGTGGTTCGGGTTCCTCGTTTTTTTGTTTTCAGAAGACCGTAGATGCCTACTTGGAGAAGAGGACTGGTCCAGGTATTGTAGGTGAGTATGTGTGAGTGTGTATGTGTGTAATAAACCTATACTGTCACAGTGTGTGTGTCTTGTCTATATTTTAACATTTCTTTACAGGTGGACTAGAGATACCAGTGGGCCCTTAATGCCCCGCATGCTGGTACTTGTGGTTCTCCAAGTGCTTTGGCTGAGGGACCCGGTGGAAGGGTTCCCCTGGCTGTGGCATTACTCCCTGCTAGAAAGAGTCCAGTGCTGGTTATGGCAAATACAGGGCACCCCTACTCATTTTGTCCCCTGTATTTCCAAAACCAGGACTGGCTCGCTGAACCCAGTGCCGGTTGTGCTAAATACAGGGGACCCCTACGTCTTTTGCACCTGTACTTTCACAAAAAGGACTGTGCAAGCATTTTACACAAAGATGCATGCACGGATCTCACTGATCTGTGCATGCATCTGTGTCAATTAGACCTGCTCATGCTAAAAACTAAAGCATGAAGCAGTTCTATTACTTTGGGTATTCAAGGTTCGATTTTGAGTGGGATTTGATGTTCGATTTGCACATGACCATGCAAAATCTAATCTAACCAAATCAAATTTGATTTAGAAAAGCCTTTTAAAATCGAATTTTAGTAAATGTGGGATTTTGACAGGGATTTGTACATTCGATTTCATTCGATTTGAGGTGAGCTAAATCAAACATTAAATCAAATGTAAAATCAACTTTGATAAATATACCCCCAGGTCTAGAAGACGTGTCTTGTACCTGTTGCATTATTCTTCTCGAAGTAGACATTAGAAGATGAGTAGACTGTGGGCCTGATTCAGCTTCAGATGAAATAGCTAAGCTGCCTACTCGCAAGCAGCTTAGCTATTCCGTCTGTGCTGATAAGGTAATGCAGCAGGAGGCATCACGCCTCCTGCTGCATTACATATCCAAGCTGCGTTGTCCAGTCACTGACAGTCTGCTGATAGTTTACGAACGGGTCTGGCGCCTGCGCAGATTCCCGATCATCGGGAATCTGCGTTCAACAGTGCACTAGCGTGCACTGCTGAATTAGGCCCTGTGACCGTAAAGGGAAGCAACAATACTTAGGTATGCTAGCAGTGTCAAATTTCTAGAGGGAGGATTTCCAAATGCTTAATTTTGTAGCAAGTGTGGTCAGTCCATGAAGAGGGTATAATCAGAATTAACCAGCTACAATATACATCATGCGAAGTATAGTGTATGTAATAATTCTAACATTTACTGGACCAGCGATATCAGTAAGCCATCATATGTGGAATTAAGGCCATCTTGCCTGAGCTGAATGTTTTTATTTCAGATGTGGGCTCCATTATAGATCATTTCAGAAAGTTCAATTTGTTTTCACAACCTTTTCACATTATTTTAGTTTCACCTAAATTTACTAAAGAGAATTTGGAGTAGTATTCGGAAAATTCTACTCCAAGCCCTAATTATCACATATGTTTAGTAAGCAGGTCGCATTTCCCATAACTGTAATGGGAAATGCGATCTGGCTCGGATTTTCTAAAAATAAATTGTGAAAAAATACCGGGGGAAGCCCTGTGATAATAACGCCACCTGGAGGTGGTGTTATCCAGGGTCTCTCCCGGTTACCGGACTCCTGCTCTGCTCTAACAAGCAGAGCAGAGCCGAGAGCCAGATCCCAGTGATAAGCTGTGTGGTCTAAACAGACCACAAGCTGATCACTGCAAAAGAAAAAAAACTTATCTGAGTCCAGGGAGCGGTGATTGGTGCCCCGGTGATGTCTTCCGTGGCTCCGGTCAGCTGGTTTCCCATCCTGCACTGGGATCCGGTCAGCTGCAGCATAGAACAGCTGTCTGGGTAACACTGCAGGATGGTAGATGAGCTGTCCGGAGCCACGGAAGACATCACCGGAGCACCGATGATCTGACCGGGGGCTCACGGGGGGCGGGGTGTGGTCGCGAGGGTGTAGCAGTGGTCGGGCAGCTCATGTGCGGCACCTCGTCACTGTATTTTTTCCGAAAACTACAGTGATAAGGCTGCGGAGGGGATTCGCAGGGACAGAACTTTATCGCAAGCTCTGATCCCTGCAAGGGAGTTTTAATAAGTCCCTGTGATATTGCCTGAACCGCATTTTAAATGCAGATTGTAGTAAATAGAAACCTAAAAGCTTTGACATCCATGGGCGTAAACATAGAAAATAAGAACAAATCCTTTATATAATAATTATTTATCAGAACATCTTCTACGACCCAGTTCTACTTCACGATTATGTAATTGCCGTCCCCACAGTATGCACCTTTCCCCCCTCAGACTCTCCTATCGAGTCATACCACACAACCCCGCTCCATTTTATGTCCACTGCTGACTAATCTATTAACATACAGTACATGTGGAAGATCACAATGATTTCTAATTTTCTATGAACTTTGCTTCCATATACATCAAATACATTATTTATTTTCCAGAATCACAGATACACACTTCTCACTAAAAGTCTAGACAATGCTGATATTTGCCACTATTAATATTATTTTTCTTGGTTCTTTCAGCCTAGATGCTAAAAACATAACAATTTTAATGACTATACTGTATCTTCCACTATTAGTATTATTCTAACTGCTTCTCTAAACCCAGACACCTAAAACAATAGCATTTACTGCGAATCACTGCTATACCATGGTCTTTCCCCGTTACTTCACCTCCCAGAAACAGCTGGTTTAGACATCCAATGGGAATGCTCCAACCAATAGAGAGACCAAACTTGTACCAGTTCCACGCTATCCCACAATCTCTGAGGATAGCTACTGTAGCTCACTAGTTGAAACATAATGGTCTATTAACATTTATCATACCCTAAGTGTATCCCTTACTGGGCAGTGTCTATTACTCATCATTAATTAGAGCTCATAGGCAATTGCAAACTTTATCAACTGGGGAGACAGAGTGCCTACAGAGATGGTGAATCGCTTATTGAGGAGTTCATGCATTTCTGCCATAGTAAAGTGTCACCTGCATAAATCTACACCATAAGAACTGAAGATATCAACATACCTCTCCCCAAGGGGACATAGCACTGCAACCGTGCCTCTTCTGAAGTAGCTACATATGGTTCATGGATCTGAGAACACAGCCGCTCAACTCTGCACCACCCAGGAAGAGATTTGTTACCATGGAGATGTGGGAATCAGGATACCACTCTCCAAAACATTTACAATATGAATACTTTCATATTCCTTTTAAAGCACACAGCGCGCATAAATACACAGCAAATTTATTAGGGGGGGGATCCTGCTCCATCTGCATCTCAGATAGACCTGATTGGGCAATCACATATGCCACAGATTTATGGTTCCAAAAGTGGAAATATACAATCTTTCTTACTACAGCTATTGTTTGGATTACTGTTCCCAAATTGCTGATCCAGTATTGAGTATTAGTCACTATCTGCTGACCACCCTGCCTACATGGAATATTTATTTTGATCCACATACGTAAATACAGATATCAGTACGTTACATTGTGTGTGGACACATTTCTAGCACTACCTCACAGATTCTACATACAAGCCAGCCAGAGTATATAAACAATTTATAGCTAAATAGGTTCCACACACTTCTTCAAGCTTTAATTCAAACTGGTATCCATCAGGCTCTATGCAGATACCCTTCCATCACAAGTACTGTAGGGTATAGCATGCCCTTTACCTCTACTCAAACTCAGTAAGAATTGCCCTCTCTGTACACAGCTTCTCCCAACTAAATTTAAGAGCTTTTTATAGGATCACTTTATATTTACCTTTATGTACTTTTTGTGCAACTATGGCCCTCATTCAGAGCCGTTCGCTATTTGCGGTCGTTCGTTTAAAAACAAGGGGTGGCTATTCAAATGATCCGTACGCACATTGTAGTCTGTTCACACCTCTAAGTCTGAACGAGCGAGCAAAACATACGCTCGTTTATTTGTTAAAAACGCCCCCTGGCCGCTCGCATCCTACGTCATGTCCGCTATTTATTAGATTAATCGAGTACATCGACCAGCGTATGAACTGCTCGCTATTCTTGTGGTTGGTGTTTGCTACCACAAATTTGCGAGCAGTTCTGGCTCTAAAATAACCCAGTGACGTGGTCAATGACGCTGCTGTTTTAAATATACACACCCATAAAACGCCCGTTTTGACCTTTAAGCACGCCTGCGTTCGGATCTCCACTCCCCATTTTCAAGCACCATCCCCTGTTACCACCCACATACGCCTCATTCTGTCACTCAAAATAGCAGGCACTCGCTATATAGCGTACAAACGATTTTCGGCCGCACTGACTGGTTCGCGCATGCGTACTAAAAACCGTACGCATGCGCAGATGTGCAAACATCGCTCGGAACGAGCGTACTGCCGCTAACGAGCGGCTCTGAATGAGGGCCTATGTCCCCTATTATATATAATTGTTGTTTAGATACACTTTAAAGCAGACTAGCTCAGAGGTGTACTGATGGTGATTTGATCAGAGCTGCTTCCCAAGACTAAGAGGACGGCAGGCTGCCCTTTATTTTCCCCAGCGACATTGGTCCCTGAAGAGACTCCTGGGTCTCTGCTCCCTTCAGTATTATGCATGTGACACTGGGAGGAACAGTAACTGAGAGGAGCCATACAGAAAGTACAGGTGCCAAAGGGAACCTGTGCTGGAAACCTTGGAGATGGTTATTGGGTTTGACCAGAGTAGCACAAATAGTGTTTTGTGATACTTAGGGCCGTATTCAATTTGAGACGAAAAGTCAGTTTTCGCGTATTTTTGGCGGAAACTTTTCGCCGATGACATAATTTTCGCCTGTTTTGGTTTTACCCCATATTCAATTTGAAAGACTTTCCGCCTAGGCGGAAAGTCAATGCAATGTAATAGGCGAAAAAGTTTCGTCTATGAAAGGGAGGCAGAAAAAAGTGCAGAATTGGGGTTTTGGGGTGCAACGTTGCGGGAACCCCGTGCAGCCATCAGACAGTCCCCCAAAGGTAAACTGCGTCAAAAATGAAAAAAAAAACACTTTTGAACACCCCAAAAATCACTTTCATTTTGGGGCGAAAAAAAAAAATGTTGGGGGACAGAGTTAAAAACTAGCGAACTTGACTCTAGGGGGGTCCCCAAGTATGCCCCAGGTGTTTTTTTATTGCAGGTGCTTGCGGAAGGTGAATTTTTCACGATTTTTTCAACTTCACTATAGCAACTTTTAAATATGCTGACCCCCATTTTCAAGTACCCCAAATTTGCTGGGATAAGTTATTTTCATAAAAAAAACCCTCCAAAATACTATTCTGCACTACTTATTAAAAAACGCTATTTAGCAACTATTAAGCTCGTTTAAAAACACCAAATACCTCCAGCAAGCCAAATCTGGGGATACCATAGCTAACCCCCATGTCAGAGCATCATCTGGGGGGTGTCAGGCTGATTTCCCAAAATTTGACAGTATTTTCCGCCTGTTTAAGTTTCGCCGAGTCCCGTTTTCGCGTACTTCCATATTGAATATGGGGTAAAGCAGGGACAGGCGCGATACTTTTCCGCCTGCAAAACAGGCGAAGTAGGCGAAAAGTCCGGGCCGCGAAAAAGTATCTCGGCTCGGCTCAAATTCGAAACTGCTCTTAGTTAAAAAACTGTTGATGCCAGATATTTCACACGACTGAGGGTACGGGCATAGAGAGAAGACTGCATGTGCCAGCAGATTAGAAATGCTACTAGTTACATACACTCTCCTAGAGCATGTGTAGCTAAGCAATAATGGAGAAAAAGGATTATATATTTGCTAAGTAGATCCAGAATCTGTTTGGACTTTTAACACTGTGTTCCACACAGGGGAGCTTATCCTCTAGTGTCACCATATTTAGCAGGCGTTAAGGAACTGACTATAACAAGAATCAATGACCTCATCCTGGTGACCTTGTACAAGTTGCTTTATATTCCAGACATCTCAAATTAGATTATAAGGTCAAGGGGATGCTGGTGCTGTCTGTACAAATTATTTGTACAGTTCTTAAAGATCATTAAATCCCACTATATATGAATGATGATTTCTGTATAATTATTATTAAACTGATGGCAGTTTCCTTAATAGCTCTTGCATGCAGTACATGGTTGGAGACAGATGAGTTAGTATGTAAGAAAAGCTGCACACACAATCTAATTATGGGACGCTGGGTATGATCTCTCTGAAGCCTGCTGTATCTTTTAGGCATCTTTAAATTCAACCTCTATGAATAATTAACAACATAACATGTCAGTCTTTGCCATTTTCATTTCTTAGAAGGTCACGACATCTCTATAAGGGGGGTTGGGTCAGGTGTATGTTTTATATTTATCATGAGGCACTAAATTGCTCTTTAGAATCTCTGCAATTTTCTGCAACCAATTTATGTCACAGCTTCTACATTTCTACTACTTTTACAAGTTCCCTTTAATAGCAGTGCCAAGGAGATACAAATAAAGCAATATTTCCTAGCAATGAACACGTCTAATATTTATATGTAAGTGACAGGAAAAATTAACAAGTCTTTTTAGGTCTAATTTCATATCTGACGCTAACAAGTCTATTATTTATGTCATGAGATAAAAAACCAAGAGCATAGTACATAGGACTTACACGACTTCTACAGTACCTAAGTCAGGGGCGTATTAAGAGAGAAGAGGGCCCATGTGCATTGCCCATCCAGGGCCCCCTCCTCTCTAGCTGGCGGCCGGCAGCGGACTGACCGCAGCAGTAGACTCTGGGCACTAGTCTGTGCCCAGAGTCTACTGTGCTTGCATAGGTCACCAGGAAAATGGCGCGGCTGTCATTTTCCCGGCAATTTCCCCAAAGCGCATGCGCAAAACGCAGGAAAATTGGCCGCGGCGGACATTTTCCAGGCATTTTATACCGTGCTGCTACAGCCGACGAAGGACTATGGAGAGGTAAGTATAAGAAAATATGGGTGCGGAGTGAGCCCAGGAGCCCGTGTGCACCGCACACCCTGCACCCATTTTTGATATGACCCTGACCTAAGTCAATAGCATGGTGGCACAATGATTAGCTTGCTGCCACACAGCACTGACATTTGGGATTTGATTCCCATCAAGGTGTTTTCAATGTGGAGTTTGTATGTTCTCCCTGTGTTTGGGAGGGTTTCCTCCGGTTGCTTCGGTCTTTTCCCAAAATTCAAAAACATACTGGTAGGTTAATTGGATTCTGACAAAAATGAACCCTAGTGTATGAGTGTGTGTACATGTGGTAGAGAATATACATTAGATTGTAAGCTCCACTGGATCAGGGACCGATGTGAATGACTCAATATTCTCTGTAAAGCTCTGCGTGTGCGATATACAATAACTGTAAATAATAAATAATAGTTTAAGACTATGGGGCAGATGTACTAAGCTCTGGAAAGTGATAAAGTGGAGAGTGATAAACCACCAACTAATCAGCTCCTAACTGTCATTTTTCAAACAAAGCCTATAAGATGACAGTTAGTGGCTGGTAGTTTATCACGCTCCGATTTATCACTTTCCAGAGCTTAGTACATCTCCCTATGACGAAGGGGAATTAGAAAAAATTATAAAGTCCCCTTGTTGCTGAAGTTTTTATCACCACATACCACGGCCATAAGAAATTATTATTTTTGACTATTTAACATTTTTTTAGAGCTTGGCAAATTGCTCCAGACAGCAGTCACCATTGCAAATAATTATGCATTGCAGTATCATGCGTTACCTAGATGAACATAGGAGATATCTTTGATATCTTTTGCGTTCAGCCTTTGGTAAGTTGCAGGGACACTTAAATCATGTGGAAACTACTGTTTATACATAATTGAAGAGGTTGCAAAGTTTGATAAATAGGCCTCTTAACATAATAATAGTAAAGTATAACATACAGTTTTAACCTTAAAAAAACAAATAAGGAAATCCTGTATATGTGCATCCTTTTTGTTTAAAGAGACCGCCAAAATCCACACCTTGCTCAGCTATGCCCATATATGATTAATACACTCCCAAAATCCAGACCCTGCTCAGCTCTGTCCATAAACGATTAAATATACACCCCCAAAATCCACACCCTGCTCAGCTCTGCCAATGAACAATTATATGCACACCCTAGATCAAAAAGCTTTGATCTTGCCTTGCCCTATAAAAATTGGGACCATTGGAGGGATGTGTTAACATATTCTCTCTCTTCATACGTCTTCATATAGCACATAGCTCTGTCAGGCAAGTCTGGGTTGGAAAGTTAGAGAAATAGTTTTATACTGTTTATTTCTATGTTGATTCTTTATTTTATTATTTTACCTTTTCTGGATCCTGTTTCAAACTGATGTACGCTTACCAGTATATGCCTGATTGTATTTCTTCTTTATTGCCAATAAACGGTAAAAAAAGATTGTTTTTCTTTAAATGTTTAATAAAACATAAGAGCATTTAGTAAGTTATTCTGCTCCATACGCCTGATTTCTCAGTTTGCATTAGTTGATGCACATGGGAGCTGTTATTCTGTTTGCTCCACTGAGATACTGTAAAATTAAATAACATCCATAGATTCCAGATACGTTTAGTGCATGCATAAAGTTCCTTATAAAAAGTATTAAAATGAAAGTCTGAGGGCAAAACATTTAGATTTAAAGCGATCAATGTGAAGGTTTATATGCTCCAAAATAGTAACTGTCTACTTGAAGGCACCATACCGAAATTTAGATCTAGGGTTTATTCTTCTTTGTTATCTCCTGGCCACCCCTGTCTCCTCCCTGGACACCTTTCCAAGCACCTTCATTCACATTTTATTTTATTTAACACACACATTTCAAAATACTGTCGAACCCAAACACCTCTTACATGACAGTCAGACACCTTACACATGGGTAGTGGATAGATCCCCTTCCGTAGATGTACTCTGATGTCATCAGTTACTGTCCAATATCATTCCCTACTATCCAAGTGGACACAGAGGGAGAATATAATCCTGTGGTGAGCGAAGCAAGCCCGCGATAGGACAAGTTTCTTCTTTTGGTGGCCTTTATGGGCATGGAACCGCACTTCCGCCCACACTCCACGTCACTTCCAGGTACTTTTACTGAAGGGGATCTATACACTACTCTTACACATGGAGCTATGTGAACCTGCAGTGGAAGCCTGCAAATTCTAAATATACGAGACGCAATATACTTTTGTGAAAATTATCAGCATAACGGCTGAGTAGATGTATGTAGGGGATCGGTATGAAGACCAGCAAGAGAAGATTCCGACAGGTAAGCTCTTTCACTATTACTAACTCTCTTCCCCCCTAACCCTAACCATCCCTTAGGGTGCCTAACCCTAACTCCCCCTGTAAGTGCCTAAACCTAACCCCCCCTTCCCCGCCTAACCTAAACCTAACCCTCCCAGGGGGGTACCTAATCCTAACCTCCCCCAGGGGTGCCTAACCCTAACTCGGCTTTCCCCTAGCCTAGCCCTAACCCTCCCAGGGGGGCGCTTAACCCTAAGTCCCCCTCGGGAGCCCCTAACCTAACCCTCCCCACCCGCGGTTATCCGCGCCCGCCGCCCGGCTTACCTTCGTTCGGTATACCGAGCGTTGGGCTCCCGGCGTAGGGATAATGATAGGCGTTGAGATTTCGACACCTATCATTAGTCCCCTGTCGGGATTGTACAGTCAGGAAGCCGGCGGTCGGCATTTCGACCGTCGGCTTCCTGGCTGCATCCCGTATGTAGCGTGTGGCTGCAGTGGATTGGATGAGTGGCTGCACACTACATACATCAGCCTAGTTGCAATGGTTTTGAACTGGTAGGCTTCCATTACAGAAGCATATAGCTTAATGTGTTAGGTGTCTGACTGCAATGTGAGAGGTGATGAGATTGAGGACCTCATTCAGAGTCGGTCGTTGCGGCCGCACGGTCGTACGGGAAAAGGGGTTGGATATGCAAATGATGCCCTCGCAAGTTGCATCCCTAAGATCGGATCGGTAGCTGGCCGACCAAGGGGAGGAAGCGGCCGGAAGACAAAAAAATACGTCCCCTTCTCATATGCATTACACGTCATCTCCAGGCATATAAGGATTAATCGAGACCATCGGGAACCATCGGAACTTGTCGTAGAGCTTACGGTTGACCATACCCTCTCTTAAGCTCTACGATCATGTCAGTGTAAAAACCTCCCATGTCACATGTGCCATGACGCTACTTTGTTAATTATGCACTCCCATAAAATGCCGTTCGCATAATTAGGCACGCCTGCGTTCGGATCTCCACTCCCCCGTTTTCAAGCACCTTCCCCTGTTACTACCCGCAAACGCCTCAATCTGTCACTCAAACTACCGACCTGGCTGTGTTCAAGGAGAGAGAAATTTCTGATCGTAGCAGCTAGTTTGCGCACGCGCATTGCGAAGTTTACGCATGCGCAGTTTAGGGAACATCGGTGGCGTACGACTGTGAGGCCGCTACGACCGACTCTGAATGAGGTCCTGAGTTCTGGGTATGACAGTATTGAGAAATGCGTGTGTTAAACAAAGGAGTTTGTAACTAAAGGTGCACATATGTTTACAGGAGCCTTCCTGCCTGTCAATGTGAGAGGTGCTGGGTTTAAATTCTGGGTATGACTGCTAAGAAATGTGTGATTTACAATAAAGGATAATGTAACTGAATGACAAGGAGCTCTCAAGTTAAGTGCATGAATGTGGTATAAGTCCATTTTCTTCTTGGGTTTTGAAAGTCAGTATAGGTGTTCTAGATGTTACACATACTGTATGTACATATATATATATATATATATATATATATATGAATTCCATAGACAAAAAACCTTACGGTTTCACATGTCCCATTAAGGCTTCTTAGACATGATCTGAAATTTCACAAAACTTACTGAATTTCTGACACTCAAACTCAAAAAAAGCAATGACATTCTGATAATTAAGACTGACGCCTTAATGGACGTGTTCCTTGTGCAATACAGATATGGTATGCCATCATACCCTGTGGTTAACTGCAGATTCAGAACTCTCACAGAGTGAAATAGCTGTCACTCACAAAATGGTGGAGCTGATAATTCACAGAATGATGTGCTCATTGGAATACACACATGCAGTCTATGCAACTGAGATCTGAGCAGTCATGTGGCACACACATCCCACACAGTGCCCACAATCTTCCCATTCGGTCACCACAACAATCCCACTGGGTTCCAAAATCCTTCTCACTCCATACATCCGTTTCATTCATAATACACATCCAGCTCCCTAATTTCTAAAACTATCATACTTTGTCTATGCATATACACTATCTTTGCCTCCATGTTGCTATAACTTCCCCAATCCCTACCCCTGTGTGGTCTCCTAACTGTGCTAGTTCTTTATTCCCTCATCCACACCAATCTGTTTTTCCCCATTTGTGCCGCCCTGTCTTCCTGCATCCGTGCCACTCTGTTACCTTCCATCTGCACCACCACCTTCCCCCCAGCCACGCCACTCTGTCTTCCCCTCATCTGTGCCACTCTTTATTCCTCCATCTACACCACTCTGTCACCCCAACAGTGGAACTCTGTCTTCCACCCCCACCTGCTCCACTCTGTCTTCCCCAATTCCTACTGATGTGTGTTCTCCCATTGTGCTAGTCTGTATTCCCTCATTCGTACCAATCTGTCTTTACCCATCTGTGCTGCTCTGTCTTCCCACGTCCATGCCACTCTGTACCCCCCATCCACAGCTCTCTGTTCTCCCAAACCATGCCACTTTATCTCCCCCGCATCCGCACCATTGTTTTACACCCATCTGCATCACTTTCCCCCCCATCCGCACCAATGTTTTCCACCAATCGTCATCACTTTGCCCCCCCATCTGTGCTGCTTAATCTGCCCACCCTCTCCATGCATTTTTGTCTCCCCCATCCACACCGCTCTGTCTCTTGTTGTTTGTCTGGAATTTCATAGTTTTTTATAATTGATTAACCATCAGGGTTTGGAGAAGCAAACCGGGCCACTTGCAGGGGAGAAGGTCAACAAAATGGTACACTAGCGCGAGTGGAGGAGGAGACAGCACACAGGAGATGTTTTGGGTGTGCAGAGGGAGAGATGGCTGTGGGGGCGAGCTGCAGGTGTACATGGCACTGGCAGCAGTGGGGGTGTGGGGCAGTGCATAGGGGCATCAGCTGGGCATGCACCTGAGAAACTCAATTCAATAAGACACAGATGCATGGACATATCAGTGAGATCCATCCATGCATCTGTTAAAAATGGAATATGTGTAATATAACAAAAAAAAAATGATGTGCACCCACCCCCCAAAGCACAACCAGCTCCGGGCTTTTCACTGCTGGTCCTGGTTGTGAAAATACAGGGGACAAAAAAAGCATAGGGGTCCTTTGTATTTAGCATAACCAGCACTGGGCTTTTCAGAGCCAGTCCTGGTTGTAAAAATACATAGGAATGCCCTGTATTTAGCACAACCAGCACTGGGCTCAGCCGAGCCAGTCCTGGTATTGAAAATACAGGGGACAAAAAGTGTAGGGGTCCCCTGTATTATCCATAACCAGCACCGAGCTCATTCTAGTGGGGGAGTAATGCCACAGCCAGGGGAACCCCTTCACCGGGTCCCCCAGCCAAAGCATTACCCCTGGCTGTGGACCCCCCCAATAAAGGGGTCCCCTTCTCCAAGGCACCCCAGGCCTAGGCTGATAGCCTGGGGAAATCCCCGACACCCCTGGGGGCGGTGAGTGCCAGATTGATTGTGTAAGTTGCCAACCTGCCAGAGATTCTGGTGTCTTCACCTGGGGGGTGGCAGCCAATTAGCTCTTTTGAATGGCTGCCACCTTCCCAGGGCTTAGGGTGTCCTCTACACCTAGTGTGCAGCAGCCTTAAAGCTCTTTTACATGGCTGCCATCTACTAGGATTTCCAGGTGTTTTCTTTCTTTGGGAGCTCTTGCACGCTTCCTCATAGCTGATGGACTGCCATGCCATCTGCCTCGCGCTAGCTTATATAAGCCAGTTGAGGGGGCGGGGCAATGATGTTGAGAGCTGTGATTGGCTTGCGGCGGTCATCTTTGAATTCAATGGTGGGACTCGTTAATTGGTTGAGAGATTCTGGTAAATACAGGGGAACCCTACAAATTTTTTCCCCTGTATCTCCAGAACCAGCTCAGAGCCCAGTGCTGGTTGTGCTAAATACAGGGGAACCCTATGTTGTTTGTCCCCTGTATTTTGGCAACCAGGACTGGTTCTGAATAGCCCAGTGTTGGTTGTGCTTAATATAGGGGACCCCTACGTCGTTTGTCCCCTGTATTGAGCACAACCAGTACTGGGTCTCCAAAGCCCCGTGCTGGTTGTTCTTTTGAGGGGCGGGGGGGGCATGCCGTTTTTTTTTCTATTTTTACACAGGTTTTTTTTTAAACACAGCAGCACAGACGGATCTCCCTGATCCATACATGCTCCTGTGTTTATTTACACACAGATGCAGGCATCACGGATCTCCCTGCTCTGAGCCTGCATCTGCCTGCTATCGCACATGATCTAATGAATATGCAAATCTTTAGATCGTGCACGATAGTTCTTGTGTGATTTCAAAAATGGCACTGAGGCGCCATTTTTGAAATGGACACTACTACACTACTGTCTAACTCTGCAGAATGGCTGGCAGGGACTGGATCTTCTCGGATCCAGGCCTGCCACCAACACAGCACTGCCGCCGCCTCCCACAGCCCGCACCGTTCCTGGATCCCGCAGCCCGCACCACTGCCGCCGTTAACACCCGCACCACCTCAGCTAATGCCCGCTACCTCCTTGAGTCCTGGGTGCAGCTAACGCCCGCTACCTCCCCCCGGTCCTGGGCGCAACTAATGCCTGCTACCTCCCCCGGTTCCCGGCCGCAGCTAACACCTGCTTCCTTCCCCCGAGACCCACCCCCGCTACCGTCCGCAAAGGACAGCCATCTTTGTGCACCCAAATGTGAGTGCACAGTGAGTATACCCCCTTGCTGCAGGCACCTACTGAGGCTGCGCAACAAGCTGAAGCTCCCTATCTATATAATGGGGCATGTGTGAGGTATTAGTTTAAAAACTGTAACTTTCTCAATTTCCTGAACCCCTAAAGCACCTACCCTGGAACAAGAGCTACCTTATAAAACAAACCCCAAGTCTAAATTCGCCCTCTACCCTGACTTATGCCTTCCCAAAAATCCCCCATAGACTACAGCAGAAAACTGGTCCTAATTGAGAGTACCAGAAAAAACTGACAGTTGGAATTTTAGATTACTCCCAAACCCTCATTTTTTATTTTTTTTGCCTTGAAATTTGGCATGCAGCACCAAGCAACAGTTCTACCCATCCAGGCTAAATTTCAGCTTGGTATCTTCAATAGCTTTTGAGGGTGTAGCCCCTAAAACACCATGACCCCCCCCTCAGGAATTCTCTATGGGAAAATTCCATTTTTTGATTCAGCCTTAATATAAGGGCACAACTGTGCCCTTATAATACATGTGTGTGTGTGGGAAGGGGCATCGGAGCATGTGCTTTCTAAGAATGCCAGGGCACGTTGGAACTTTGCGTCCAACAGGTCGTGGGGGGGAGAATAACGGGGGCCATGTCTTTTACATGCATATTGGGCCCCACAATTTCTGTTGGAAGCCCTGAATACAGCTACTGATTCCTGATCCAGGTATTACTAGCACACCTCGAGTACCTTTGCTGGTGACTTCAGGCTATGTACACAGACCTTCCTGCCGCTGATCTTTGCTGCATACACACTACAAGCAGCAATCTCTCTATATTTTGAATCCAGTGATGTGCGGTGAGGTCAATGGCTGGGGAGGCACACATTTTTGTGTATCATCACTGCAGCCATTGGCTTCACACTGTATGTGGCAGTGACATCTGGATAACAGTGGTATAAAGGGATTGATACCCTTTCATCATTGTACAGGACAGATTTGTCACGCCCCTTCCCAATAAGGCCACACCCCATTTTGAATGCTCATTATATCCCTATTTGAAAAACATGTGTGGAGAAGGGAGGTCGGAGGCTCCAATGCGCTTTCTGGCCCAGGGCACCACAAAGTCTAGCTACAGCTCTGCAGTACGTACTACACGTTCAGGAAATCTACTTTATGCAGAGCCTCACATTGTCAAATGAAGGAAAAGAAAAGCACTGCTTAAAATAAGTGATCCTCCTGTCAAGATAAAAGAACCTACGTCCTGTATTTTCAGTGTAGACTGGTACTTGTGACCCTAAACTCAACAACAGCAACACCTTGTACTATACATCATGGTCCAGGGGAATGAGCTCATCTATACGATATATCCAGGTCTCCAAGTTGAAGAAATTGAGATCTTAAGAAGACATTGCTCTTTAACATGGGGCTTGGAAGAAATTAAGTGCACTGTCTACATTGCAGCTTTCACTAGTTAGCAGTTGTATATATTTAGACATTTCTGGAGGCAGTCTGATGCTTCCGCTATACAATCTGTTACTCCTAAAATAACATAGACAGCTGGACCTTAAATGCTCCATCTCTGAATGTACTTCTGTGCTGCTGAGCATAAGATCAACTGCTGAGTCAACGATAGCAGGTTGCAAACATTATTACTAATATACAGAGAAAAGCAAAATTAAGATCTTAATGATTTTCAAATTAAAGTTTACAATGTAAAGCTGGGTGCACACTAGGACAATGGATCGGTCAGCAGATTAATCTCCCGTACTAGTGGCCGATTGGTAAGCTATACATACTTACATCCACTCGATATGTATGGCCAGACATTACAACTGGACAGACATTTTAATTTTTCCCGCCCAGTTGAGATGTCAGTGTTTAGGCAGTGCCTGCAGCCAGTGTACAGGAGGTCAGCGGGACACCGGTACACCCGTACACACAGCCAGATATATCGGATTTATCAGCTTCGGCTGTGCTGCAGGGCTGACCAGGGGCGCCGAGAGGGGGGGGGGCGTGTACAAATTATGGGGTCCGGCACTGCTCCCCCTCCCACTTAAGTCACTGGGAGGCTGCTCGTGGCTGCTAAAGCAGCAGCAGGAGCAGTCTCCTATGCCTGTGGAGGGGGAGCGATCACGCTGATTGCGCCTCCCATTGGCTGTGCGGTGGGCTGAGGGGCACACAGCACCTCCTCCCCAGCGTGCAGTGCCGCTTCGCGGCGCTGAATTTTTTTTTTTTTTTTAAGGGGGTGTGACCACGCCTCCCGCGATTAGGCCACGCCTCCCATGATTAGGCCACACCCCTATCACCTGGGCCTGGCGCAGCTCTCGACAGCCCTGGGGCTCACCTGATATGTCTGTGAACTATGTTGTTCAAAGACATATCAGGTGTACACACAAACTGATGCATTTGCGATATATCGCAAAGTGTGTACCCAGCATAAGACTATGATAACATTACTTTGTAATTATAAAAAGCTACAAAAAAATACATCCAGAATTAATATAATGTAACTTCTATATACTGTGACATATATAAGTACCCCATGTAAGTAAATAGTTTAATATGCTTTAAATCTTCTTTATTGCAGAGACCCTCCAAAGTCAATTTCCTGTATTCAACTTGGGCAGATGCTATGTCTCTGTTTTATCGCTCACTCTCCAGTGAAATTGGCACTGCCTCTCAGACTTCAGCTCACCTTTCTGTTCTACCTACTAATGGGTAACTCATGTCTACATTGAGAAAAACAACAAATTATGCATCTCTCCTGGTAGGGTGTCGATTGGCAGACAAATATTTTAACAATATGACACCCCTATTGAATTTGCCATATTATTACCATCAAAAGTTATAACGTGCTACAAGTTCCACAGCCCCAGACAGACAAGGAAACAAATAACCGAGAATAAGACAACAGAAGAGACAGTTTGAGAACAGTTGCATACTTGTACTGCATTACATAACATAACATCTGTATAAGTACCATTTCATTCCACATTATAAATAATAATATGATGTTGTTAACATTTTCTGGTATATTTTTTGTGGTTAGGGCCATAGCTGGGCACGTCCAGGTGAGGAGAAACGGGCACTGCCGCGTGCCTCTCCAGGCCGCAAAGAGCATTTCCATACACCCCACAAGTCAGCTAAAGGTGCATCTTGGAATCTTGGATAGCGATGGTTCCTGCCCCTCTGCTTTGCGCTAAGGCCAGCGGCAATGCTGGCCTATGTGTGGTGTGCAAAATATACAACAGTGAGTGCAATATTTTGTTTTGCATTTGAAATACTTTTATTTATATTTTCTTTTGTATTTTCTATTAAAGCACATGGAAATATGCAATTGAATACAGTATACAAGGATGCATTACAGAGGGAAAATTAAAGGACAATGTTGTACATACGGTAGCAAATTGTAATAGGCATGGTACAATCTATGAAAGAAGTTCAGATGCGATCAGGAACTGAAATTAACATAGAATTATATACCAATACCAAATGAAGCATCCAGCAAAGAAAACACAGAAACATTCTTAGGGGGCGATTCAATTCAGCACAATGCTGAATAACTCAGGGAGGGAGCTCCCAGGCTATTCAATTCACTGCACTGTTTGGTCAGACCTAGAGGCCTATTCATCAACACTAAAATAACGGTTTTAAGGACATTTTCCTTAATTACCGTTATTTTAGTATTCATTAACATACTTAACGCAGGAGATATCACTGATATCTCCTGGTTAAGTCCACCTGCGTTCATTTCCACACTCCCTATACATTAGTAAGGGGATGTAGAAATTAGGCTATTCATCAAATTCTGAAAATTATGTATTTTCAGAATTTGATGGAGTTACTAGAAGTTAAAAAACAACAACAGCAAAAAAACAATAAATTTGCCATAATAAGTTTGTTCCTGCACCCTGCTCCTTCCTAATGGGAAGAAGTACACCACTGCCTGGCTCCTTCCGGATGCCGGGGCTTTGTGCACCTGCATGAAACTCAGCCAGAGTCGGCAGTGCTAAATTTCATTGCTATGAGATTACCGGCATTGTGCAGCAGGTGTGGCGTCGTTGACACAATTCAGCGTAAATTATGTCATTGGCTCCCCCCAGACCACTTACTTGCACAAGTGGGCCCCTGTGTGGAAGGCTGTGCTGGGATCACGAGTTTGATCCCAGCATCAGCCGACGTGCAGGGGCAGGCAGGAGGGATGTGTCCTCTGCGGGACACATCCGTTGCCGGCGCTGGGACAGTAATGTCCCTAGCGT
Organism: Taudactylus pleione; assembly: GCA_031769625.1. Classification (NCBI taxonomy): domain Eukaryota; kingdom Metazoa; phylum Chordata; class Amphibia; order Anura; family Myobatrachidae; genus Taudactylus; species Taudactylus pleione. The sequence continues at coordinate 600,803 of JAUIMM010000245.1, forward strand.
CGGTGCAGATACCGCGGGCACCTGGTGAAGGGACCGCCTGGTCCCTTTCACCAGTGCCGGCGGTACTGCGGCGCCGGGAGAAGCTTGGCTCCGGGCGCAAGCTCAGCGGAGCTTGGCGCCCGGCAGCCAAGAGGCGGCGGGTAGCCGGCGCTGGGAGAGAGTACTTGCTCCCAGCGCCGGTCAGGCGTTGGGCGCGGCGAGCGTTTGGCTCTGGCCGCGAGCCAAATCTGGCTCGCGGGCCAGCAGCCAATCAGAGGCGGACGCGACGAGCCAATCGCGGCTCGCCGCGTCATAGCCCCGCCCACTCGCGCCGTCTTGTATTAGACGGCGCAGAGCGGGAAAGGTTAGTTCGACGGCGGAGAGGGAGGAGAGAAGACCTCCCGAAGAGTGGAAGATCGGCGCGGCAACAGGGGCGGCGGCCGCGGAAGAGGCCAGAAGACGCCGCTGTCAAGAGAGAAGACAGGCGGCGCCGGCTGGAGGAAGAGAAGAAGAGGCGGCGCCGCTGGCCAGGACGGGCCAGCGGCAGAAGAATGCGGCTGAGGACCGGAGAGGACTGCGGGGGTGGGAAGTGAAAGAGCGTCACGAAGCTCCCCCCCGCAGCCTCTTCCAACGTAGCAGGTAGGCCCTCCGTGAGGCCCACCATATACCCCCTCCCTAGACCGCCAGGATTGTCGGGCGTTAGGCCCGTGGAGCGTTGTCGGGCACTAGGCCCGTGGGTAATTAGGCGGGCACAAGGCCCGGGGCACTATAGTGGGCATTAGGCCCTATAAAAGGATTGGCCCGTAATAAGGTGTGAGTGGCCTGGGTACTAGGCCCAGGCCACTAAATGATCGAGTAGGCGGGCACTAGGCCCGTGGCCATAAACCAGGCGTAGGCCTGTACCCATACAGGAGGGCACTAGGCCCTATATTTGAGCCCCAATAAAAGTGGTCTGGACATTAGGCCCAGGCCACTACCAGAGCCCACCGTTAGGCAGGCCACTAGGCCTGAGCTGCAAAATAGAGCGGGACTCTGGGCAGTAGGCCCAAGTCCCTTGAGTACCCCACAGTAGGCAGGCATAAGCCCTGAGCCGCTGGTAAGACCCTGGGCGTTAGGTCCACGGCCCTGAGCCCATTAGGTAGCCCCCGCATAGATGATTAGAGGTGTGAGCAGTGGTGGAGAGCTGTACGGCTTCCACCCATGAGGTAGTGGTTTCCCCAGTCACCGAGAAGAGGAGCTGGCCAGCTCTGGATAGGTAGCAGACATTTAAAGGGACAGCACTGTGTTTTGCTCTTGTGTATTTAGTCTGTGTTTGGTGTTCCGTGCAGGGCAAATGTTTAGTTTTGTTATATCTGTCGCACTACACACACTGTAGGTTGAGGGTGATGCCGTTTTAGTATGTGTAGTTGCTTGACATAGGTTTAGGCCCTGCACGGCTGTGTTGTGTATCTCCTTACAGGGACCTGTAGGCGAGTGAGCGGACGAAGAGCAAGAGTGGACACGGTGAGAAATATCTGTGTGTACTGTCTCTCCCTGTTTGTTTGTCACTACCTATCTCCTTCCTTCTGGGCGGACGGTGAACCTTGCAACCCGGTGCAAGGACGGATCTTCACCTGGTGCGTGAGTACCGATAGGTGAAAATTCGGGATCTGAGGCCAAAAGTGCCAATGATGATCTTCACTTAAAACCTGAATTTATCCCCCGGTTCAGTAGGGCGCGTCGGTCGACGTGAGGAAGGACGGTACTCACCTCGTCTCCTTCCCCCTAGGTCATCGTGTCCGTGTTCTATTCGGAGGTTCCAAGACCGTCTGCTCAACACACGGCCTGAAGGTGAGAGGGTGCGACGCAAGGTAAGTAACAGACGTACACCTGCACGGCAGCAGGCATTGCACCGCACCCGCCCCTCACACCTGCGGGGGGAAAGTTGGCAGGGGGGGGTTTGTGCGGGCAGGTGGCACCAGCAGGGAGATTTGCCCGCTCTTTCTGGTGGCTGGGAATGCCACCCGATTTTCATTCAGGGTGAGTAGGGAAGTATGCTGCCAGGGTAGATTTTTTGATGGTTATTTGACTCATTTATAAAAAAACAAATGGGATTTAAAGATTTAGCAATAGTCTCATGGAGCATATTTTGTGTGAAGTTTATAGGGCTCTCAGAGTATAAGAAAAGGAGTCTGACGTTTTCTCAGTCTAGAAGTTATTCAGTGCTTAAATCCCCTGGAGGCACTTTGTTCTGTGTGTGTCGTGGCATAATAATCTAGAATGCTCAGGCTGGGTCTGTACCTGTTGGTCATGCCTAGTTACTTATCAGATCTGACTGGATAAGAAATTAATCTTGATCTATGTACCAGGGGCTCACCTGGCATGGGACGGCTAGTGGGCCCTAGTACTACCGCAGTATATTCTGTACTGAAGCACTGTAAGGAATGCCACATCCAAAAACAATGTGGATGGTGGACTTCTGTTTATTTTGACGTTTCTAAAGATTTTTTGGTTACAAGACTTTTTAAGACTCTTTAAAATCTAAAATATCTCAAATTGCAGTAAGAAAACATTATTTAAATAATTATGTATAACTTTTGTTTTTAAGCAGAACTGTAGGATTGTAATGCACTTCTTTACTCTGAAGGAGCAGGAAGCACTTCCTTCTGTGTGGCTAGCATAAAATGAGCTGGAGGCACTTGGTGTGGCGTAAAATGAAATGTCTGCATTACTGTTTGGCATAATATGACTTGAGACAGTAATTTTTGGCATAATATGAACTGGGAGCACTACAGTTTGCCATATACTGAATTGGGGGCACTTATTTTTGGCATAAAATGAATTGATGGCACTAATGTTTGGTATAAAATTAATTGGGGACACTATGTTTGGCATAAAATAAATTGTGGACCCTAATATTTGACATAAAGTGAATTGAGGACCTTGTTTTTTGGCACAAAATGAATTTGGAGCACTACTAATTGTCATAATATGTATTGTATGGACTACTCTTTGGCATAATGTGAATTGTGGGGACTGTTCTTTGGCATAATGTGAATTGTGGGGACTACTCTTTGGCATAATGTAAATTGTGGGGACTGCTCCAGTAACACATTAACTGTTCCATTTCCCTCTCACCACTCCAGTAACACATTAATACTTCAGTTTGACTAGTGCGGGACACCTGTCAAACCATAACGCAGGTGTGCTAAGGCGAGCTCAGGGAGGACAGAAACATTCTGTGATGCAGTAATGCATCACTGCTATAGTAAGACATTAACCTCCCTCAACTGTGTACTAACGCATTAGTAATAACACATTATTCTCGCTCACCTCTGTAGTAACACATTTCCCTCACTTTCCCGTGTTGTCATACATTCCCTTCCTTCACCCCGTAGTAACACATCTGACATTCCCCTCCCTCACCTGTGTAGAAATACAATCCCTCCCTCACACCTGTAGTAACACATTACCCTCACACACGCGCCTGTAGTAACTTATTCCCCTATCGCACCTCTGGAGTAACACATTCCCCTATCTCACCACTGTTGTAACACATTTGACATTCCCTTCCCTTACCTCTATAGTAACACATTCCTTCCCTCATTATTCAAAAAGGGGAGCCGCACCAACTGCCAGTGATGTTTGGCAGTATTTGGGATGACAGTTGGTGTTTGAACATGAACTGTGCTGCAGCCACGATGAGACAGTCAGGCAGGACATTACACAGGGGGAGTTGAATTTAAAAAAAAATCTCTTCTTAGTGGGCACCTACATCATGGAAGAAATATACTACCTGTGTCAGTCAGTCAGTGAATCAGGACATTTGATAATATATAGAGATAGCTAGATAGCTAGATAGATAGATAAGCAAATCTACTGTATCTATCTATCTATCTATCTATCTATCTATCTATCTATCTATCTATCTATCTTCTTCCTTGTTTTCCTGAACTATTAACAAGAATTAGTTTGCCTTATGTAGCTTACAATCTGGGTCTTAATACAGTGGACATATAAGAAGTAAGGGACAACCGAACCTCCCCCCTCCCAGGCCACTTACCTGCATGAACAACCCCTCTTCCCCTGGTCACACACTGCTCATCTGTGTGTACACCTCCCACTCCCCTGCATTAACCTCCCAGACACAGACCACAGATTGCTAAACTGCAGCTCTAATACTTTCGCAAGGCTGCTCATCCTGGGGGCCGGCCAATGACATTGCAGTGCTGGATTGGAGCACCCATGGCGTTACTGTTGCACAACCCCACCACCAGGTACATTGCTGGGATCAGTGTACCTGCCAATCCCTGGGCTTAGTTATGATCAGTGCAGGGTTGGGGCTGCCTAAGAGCTGTGCTGGCACACACCCTGCACACCCTGTGTGCATGCCTATGCACTTGTCCAAGGTTGCAAGAAGCTGTGTGCTATAGTGAAATCATGTTTAAATAACTATAGTTTTTATTTCACCTTCATCAATCGATTGGTGCTTATTACATCTCTGTAGTCAGTGGTGGAGCACTAGCCAAACTGGATATCTACAATTGTATACACACATGATACAGTAGAATAGAGTGATTGAATAAGATCGGAGTGGGTTAAACCTCAAGTCTGGGGGCTGGCTTACGAGACACCATGTGATTAATTGGTCCTGTTGTTGCTAGGGGTGTGTGTTTTAGTGCTGTATGTGGGGCTTTGTGGACTGATACAAAGCCTATTTTGCTCCTGTATTTAGATTGTTGTTGTTAGCTGCTTGTTGTGGCGGGATCTTTTGGTTTGTGTGCACCTTTGGTGGTATCCGTTGGCAATGCATGTCGTTTGTTGCATTGTTGGAGTAGGCTGATTCCAGCCTTTCTTTGCCATCATACTTTCTCTCATTTAAGCTTATTTAAATTTTTGTTATGTTGTAAATAATTAGCTAACAAAATGATCCTGCCATGTCTCCAAGTCTGTATATTATGGTTTAATTATATATGTTTTGATTATATGTTGTATGCACAGGACACCCCTCAGACGATTGAAGGTTTAGGAGCTTTAAAGGATAACAATATGTTTTCACAATGAGCCCTGAGTGATACTATGCAGCCGCAATGAGTAATGTGCCTTACAAACTTATTTTCAATGGAAAAATCAATGTAACCTTGTAAAAAAAATAGCACTCTATGATATTCTGCCTTTATACTTTAAGGTACTGTAGGTACACTCAATAAACCTAATGCCATTGAGTTTTGCTATATTAATTGATTTGCTAATAGTGTAGATGCAGTGGTGGTTAAAATATCTAAATGAGAAATCAAAAATAGTGCTTAATTAGGATTTCTACATAGCAGAAACCAAATCAATTGTTAATCTAATTTGTGTTTAACACTAAAATTTCTATCAGCCTCAGTTTATTATAGTATTGATTGTAAGCAGAGCCGTAACTAGACTTTTTGGTGCCCTGTGCCAGAAAGAGCATTGGCGACCCCCTCATTTTTCAAAGGGACATAATGCACCCAAAAAAGGGCCATGGCTTCATGGGGAAGGGCCAGGGAAGAGATACTGGAGGCCAGGAGATGCTGGGGATGAAATAAGAGGAAGCTACAAGCAAGAATGATAATAAACAGAAATTTGACAGGCCCAAACAGCGCCCCCTGACCTGTGGTGCCCTGTGCGATGGCACCGGCCGCACTACCCTAGCTACGGCCCTGATTGTAAGCTCACATGAGTAAGGCACTTTTTCATCTGTTTCATGAACCCTAAATTTGTTTTATAACAAGTTTTGTATTGTTTTCTGTGCTTCTAATTTTCTCTGCCTGTTTTTATTTCACAATTTGAATTTATTTTTACATATTAGCAGTAATTTATATAGTGCTCAGGGGCAGGCACAGCCTCAGGGTATTTTTTGCAAAAAATACCCTGAGAAGTATGGGGAGAAGATTCACATGGACAGAGCATTCTCGGAAACTCTGTCCCTACATGCGATATTTGATACATCATTGCGATGTATTCAAATATCGCAATGCGAATTTGTGCAAATATATTGTGATAAATATGCCTCTATATAATGTAATAAGGGCTGGTATCGTTACACAGTTTATCCAAAATAGATATTTTCAATTTATTACGTCCTTTATTTTCAGCAGTGCAAGTAAGGGGTTCGGGTCGGTATGGCGTACCATTAAGAAATTAGTAGTCGGTACGCTGTACTCCCTACCACCTTGCTGCCGACGCTGCTAAAAGCGGCACCTCCCAGTGAGTCACAGTGCTTGGTGGGGTCGCCGCGTGACAGACAACAGCTTCTAGCTCCTCCTGGTTTTGCTCCCATGCTCCCTAGAACAAAGAGGAGCCACCAGCCATGCCCTGCACCTGCCACCCTTAGTCAGTCTCTCTAAATGACTGTGTCGTCACTAGCCAAGGACGCAGAGACCAGAGCACATTCTCCTCTGGTGGTGGCCTCTTTCTTTAGTTATACTGTGTAAGGTAAGTGTCTTTTCTTGTAACATGTTATATACTCTGAGGAAAAGGTTGTAATAAGCTTGAAATGACGGTGCAATACACTTTTTAATGTTTGCAAAATCACAAAGAGTGAAGTTTTTTATTCCTATTAGATTAGGAATACTTCTAGCTTGTATACAAGGGTATGAGCATCAACATTAGGTAAATGCAATGTAACCATAGAAGGCTCCAGCCAGGTAACCATACAAGTGACTTGCCGGAAATGAGTAAAGACTCTTACCTTTGAGGATACTATTCAATAATCAGTGGTGCAGGTAAGGTGGTACGGATCGATACGGCATAAAATAAATTAGTAGCCCTTGTCATTTTTGAACCTCTATATAGGCTGATGCTCTCTCCCTCTACTCCCCTTACAGCTTGTTATGGCTGTTACTTAAATCCTAAACTCCAATCTTCCTAGCCAAAACCTTCCTCACAATTTGTTTTTCTCTCTCCATATGGGATCATTGCACCTGTTACTACTAATTTCTCTCTCTCTGATTACCCTATGGCACAGGTTCTCGAACTCGAGCTGGCTTTGGAGTGAGACACGGGGTAGACACTGGACCCCGTGCAGTGGCTTAGAATTAAAATGGAACTACTGTAGCTAACAGTTCAATTTCCATTCATATTAAATAAAACTCCTTTAGGCTATATTATCGTTGGCTTATGGTCCAGTGTGGCTCCCCCAGCTTCCCTGCTCTACTCTCTCCTTTCCCAACCCATCCCACTGATCTCTAAACGTATCTCAAAACTTATCAAACACATCTTAAATACCTCTAAATGTCAAAACGCTCTACACTAAAAATCCCTATCCCACCCTCTTTACCCTCCACCATTAACACTATTTGGTTGGTTTACCGCATGGAGCGCATCACAGCTAGTCTTCATGACACTCCTGACCACTTTGTAAAAATGTGGTCAATGTGGACTGAGGATCTTGAGGCCGAGCCACGTCTACACATTATTTAAAACTTGCTCAATTTTGGGACTCTAGGACATGATGTAGTGACACCCTTTTCCCACCTACCCTTGCTTTTACCTTCTCCTTCTTTTCCTTCATTCTTTCCCCTCTGCTAGGCTAACAAAGCATACTTTAAGCCAGTGGTTCTCAACTCGGTCCTCAGGACCCCACACAGGTCACTTTTTCCAGGTCACCCAGGAGGTGCTCAGGTGCATTCATTACTCACTGACACATTTTAAAAGATCCACAGGTGGAGTAATTATTTCACTTGTGATTCTGTGAGGAGACCTGGAAAACAAGCACTGTTTGGGCACCGAGGATCGAGTTTGAGAACGTGTGCTTTATGCTGTTTTTTCAATTGATTGGTCAAGTCTAATGGTTTATATATTTGTTTCTTAGCTCTTTTGCTTGAATGCACTATTTTAAGATGTCTTAAGATTTCTACCAGGAATTTGCTCCCTCAGTATATCTAATTTTGTTGTGAAATTATATATTTTGCCATTTTTTCCATGTAATTCTGTTTAAAATCTTTAATAAAAAGACTATAAAAAAAAAAAAAAAGAAAGAAAGAAAAGGAATTAGTAGTTGGTATGACATACAGTACCACTAAGAATTTAAATCTACTTGCACAACTGCTTATTTTATTGTCTAGTCATGTGTGGACTCTTACAGGAGCCTCCCCCAATACAGTATGTCACATCATGTATAGACTCAATACCTTTAGCTGCAGCTGCCTCTAGGTTGCCTTTAGCTGGCTGGTTATGAGCATCAGTACATGCCACAAGGCATTATGTACAGGAATAAAGCACCTCCCCCTCAGAAATCTGGGTATGTTTAGAAGGTGAGGGGTAAAATAATCATTTTTAGGGCCATTCCTGGTTATGACGTATGCATCGTCACTGTATCTGTCTCAATGATGTTAAGCAGATCTATAGAGAGCAGTATAGTTTTAGTACAATAAACCAAATTGACTCTCAACAGTAGGGGAATTTTGAGAATTTTAGGTTATTACTGGAACTAGCTAATAGGAACATGTTTGTATACCTAAATAAAGAGTACAATCTCCATACAACACTATTGATATCTGTGAAGCACCTAGCTTTTGTTAGCATCTACAGGGCTGGGCACTGGGAAGACAGCTAAGGATTGCAAGAAGGCTTGTAACACAAGTTTATTATGCCATATTTGTATTAAATATACTACATGACAGCTAGTAAGCAAACTGCAGTCTTCACAAACTCTTCTAATGCTTTTCCGTGACAGAATAACATGAAATAAAGAATCTGTTATTCTCTGTGCTGTATATGGCAGGTTTTTGGATGCTGGCCATTAATGATTTCAGTCATACCTACAGCAGAAGACCGTATTATCCGATGCTTGTAATGGTAAAAAGTATGATTTATGTTCTAGCATGCTGGGGACTATTGCAAATATATAGACTAACCCAATATGTAATGGAATGGACAGCTAGGGTCTGTAAATTGTGAAGTTACAGGTTAAAAATAAATGAAGTAATGATAAGAGATATACTGTAACAGACATAGAAAATCCCTATAATGGGGACATTAGACATATCTACATTATTTTAATTAATGTTTTGACCTTAAGTCTTCTTTGTCTTTGTATATAAATACCAGTAACCAGTTATTATGACAGTATGGCAAGTTTTCCATTACATAGAATGACCTGCTTTCCTTTACATAGAATGCACTGTTTTCCTTTACATATAATGCACTGTTTTCCATTACATAGAATGCACTGCTTTCCTTTACATAGAATGCACTGCTTTCCTTTACATATAATGCACTGCTTTCCTTTACATAGAATGCACTGTTTTCCATTACATAGAATGCACTGTTTTCCATTACATAGAATGCACTGTTTTCCATTACATAGAATGCACTGTTTTCCATTACATAGAATGCATTGTTTTCCATTACATAGAATGCACTGTTTTCCATTACATAGAATGCACTGTTTTCCATTACATAGAATGCACTGTTTTCCATTACATAGAATGCATTGTTTTCCATTACATAGAATGCACTGTTTTCCATTACATAGAATGCACTGTTTTCCATTACATAGAATGCACTGTTTTCCATTACATAGAATGCATTGTTTTCCATTACATAGAATGCACTGTTTTCCATTACATAGAATGCACTAACAAATTTTTGGTGGCTCAAATTGTATTATTATTCATAACACTAAGGGGGAGCTTCAATTAGTGGCGAAGTCCTTCAGAAGCTTGTGTGCTTATATAACGCCGATTATCTGACATGAAAACCTCATAGAGGTGTGAGCAAAATTAGTAGTTTCCTCCTGAAATAAGCTGCAATGTGCGTAGCTGTACAAATGACTCTCCCCCTAAGACCAACATCAATTGAACAAGTACCTAGACAAATCATCTTTATCAGGGAATACTAGATGTGCCTGTGACTGAAAGTTAAATACAGAGAGACTACGGAGGCAAGGAATATATCATATATACATACTGGTGAAAATCCCACATACAGTTTAGCCATATCTCTTCCACACTGACATTATTCATCAGCTTGCAATCTGATTACTATAGAAACAAAATATCACCACTATGTGAGTTTTTCAGCATCACTTCATATAAGAACAAGGATCATACATAGAATTGGTTTATATTTATATTTAGATAGATCTGTGTGCAGGAATCATGAGACAAGACTAGTATCTGGAATGCTGGTGTTAGGATCACCAGCACTACAGTAACTAATACATACAGTCTCTTCTTTATAACCAAACACAGCTATTATATAATGCACTATGGAATAAATACTTCATTTTTGCTACCTGGAACAGCAATATTGCTACATTGATCATCTGCTGCCTAATACAGAGTTGATTTGAACTTGCTCATGTCCTGACCTTTTAGGTGTGCACAATTGAGGATCCCTGGGTTATATTTAGCATATTCCATCTCATCCCACAGTCAGACTGTGCCTTGAAAACAAATCAGTGTTGGTATCGCACCATAATCTACTGGAGTAGTAGGACAAATAAATGAAAGTTTCATGTATGAGATTAGAGCATAAACATACTGTGTAACATAAAGCTATGTATGTAATATGAAAATGTGAGGCCAAACTCTACCATATTTACTGATTTATCTGATTTAAATTCAAATGTGAACTTCTAATAAACTAGAATGTTATATACTTGAATGCACAGTTCCCTGAATCTCCAAGAGGAATGCTGTCACTGCACGCATAGAAGAATAAATAACCTGCATGCATTCACTTCATACAGCATGGTAAGTGTGTTTATATGAATATATGATCCATGTAGGCAGAAGTGATATTAGTAATAGAAATGAAACATTGGCGATCATTGTGACCTTTACTGAGTTATTATAACTGATCTCCTGTCTTACAAGCGCCCAGAATGAAAATTATATGTGTACAGGAGCTGAAACCTATACACACACACCTGCCCTGCTTCATATAACCAGAATACATGCCACACTAAATCAAGAAAACAATACATTCATGAAAATCTTGTACTACTGTAGGCATTTTAATGACCTGACAAGAATGTTTGACATTGATATTTCTCTAGGCTACAGTGTACAGGTGCTGATTCCTTTTAGAAACACAGAACCAGTGAATGAAAGGTTAAATATTCCCAATTCAGGTTTTTAAAGGAAGCTACATAGAAGCAGTGACAGAAGCCTAAGCTGGAGATTTCAAACTACATTTTCAATAAATGAAAAACCTCTGTAAATATACTGTAAGGGATTATGAGGAAGGACTATAAAGAAACTGCTGCAGTCTTATGGAGAGATGATTGATAAAACATTTTATCTGTACTTACATTCATCTTCTATGTCTCTCCCTTTCAAGTCATCTTACAGGAAAATTCTAATCATCGGCAGATAGCAGTGTAAGGGAGGAATGGTCTTCTGCACCAACTGTCTGTGGTATTGTTCATCGCTCTTCTCTCCCTTCAGAGACCATTCCTCCTGGACTTGAATGCTCAGTTCAAAAATAGACTTTAAATTCACATCAAACCTTCACGCCTTAACTCTTTACAGCAGCTGTCAGCATCTCACTGAGCTAAATGTGGTGGCACCCAATTTCAATGTAATTTCCCCTCCTCAAAAGATGACTAGACTGTGCCTGGGGTCTCCTGAACTTGTCCTAACCCTCCAATTTCATGACGATTTTTGAGCAAGGCTGGGAGAGCGAAAGCTGATCTTTTCCAAAAGCCTTCCCTATTCCATTCATCAACCTTGCAGGGGGAAAATGTGTTTCTGATATGAATTATTCATGAGTTCAGTTTTGCTAGACCCAGGACATGGTGTTAATCATTAATTGGTTGTGACTTCCTTTCTTAAAAACTGCATTCCTTTTAAAGCCTTTAAGATTTTTTGTTTGCTTCTCTGCACGTATGAAGATCAGATATTTACTTCTGTTAGAGCTCCAAGTCTTTTTATTTTTTTTAGTTTTATTTGATGAGCATTTTCCTACTTGAGGAAGTACACTTACAGGATCTATAAATAGGAATACTTGATATACAATATAAATATGGATTCATATATATATAGTAGATTCAAGATAAAACTGACTGTATAGCAACATCTTTTACTACCTGCCATGAACAGACTGATCTTTATAGGGTAAAACTGCTTTTCTATTTCTAATTTGAAGTCAGAAATTTTGATTGATGACCTCATGGTGAAAAATGTAGGATGTCCACTCTATACCCGAAATAGAATTAAATCATCGCCATAGCAACATAATGACATTCCAGTAACCCTGTTCTATACGTTCTCCTCAGCTCAAGATACAGTAGAATGAAACTAGATGGGCAGTGAATGAGGAACTAGGCTTCTTTTGTTCCCGTCATAATAGAGAGTTTGAATTGTCCTACAATCGACTAGATCAGTCCCAAAATACCCCCCAATAAAATGAAAGGTTAGGACATTTGGTAGTAACATAATGAGATCTTTGTCTTGTGCAGTTAGAATGTAACTTCATATAAACATATGTTTGTCTGTTTCCTAATATTATGTAATGTTTTATAACAGATGTTGGCATCTCTATTTAAAACAGAAAACATATTGTAAGTTTGAAGAGAGCTGTAATTAGGGGCACAGCAGTATGATAAAGATTAATGCTGCATTACTATCTAAGTGGCAGGACATTCCTGTTTCAAATTTTAAAATGTCTGCAGAGAGAGAGTGCGGTGGGTGCGGCAGACATGGGACGTGGAAGTGAGAGGGGCCGGGTAAAAAAGCAGAGTGGAGACCACATCTAAATCTGGGTATACACTAGACGATATGTCGTCCAATCAGGTGAATCCGGACAACATATATCGACCACATCGGCCAGTGTGTACCCACTATCGCATCGACAGATCGAGCCTACATGCTGCTCAATCTGTCAATTTGATGAACGACCCCATGCTTATGGAGGCGGCTGCTGAACGATATATCATGCGGTTGTTCACCAGATCATGCAGTGTCAAATGACCGCACAATACAGTATGTCATTCAACGCATCGTGCATCGGCTGGGTACATACATTGTCTAATGTGTACCCGGCATAAGGATGCACAGGTCTGGCGTATGTGCTCTGAAGCCCCAGTTAAAGAACATATAATTCCTCATTAGTTGCTGATACTGACTGATGCTCTTGACCCTCAATATTGACTCATTGTACTCAAATTCATTTTAAGAGTCACTACTAGTTTTATCTACGTATGTATACACTAACTACATGTGACTTCTCTCTGACACCCCAAACAACCCATATACACTATATGGTGATGCCACCACCATGGGGCTAATTCAGTGTATACGATCTTAGAATCCAATTTATTTACCTTCTTAATTGAGTAAAAAGTAAGGTGGACAGAGTGTAACGATACAATATGGAAGGTGATGAGAAAGATGATGAGAAAGAAATGGGAAACCCATGGGATCAACAGAGGCAACTGATAGAAGAGAAGATATGGAGAAGTAATCATGAGAAAGGAAGGCAGAAGAGTGAGGGTGGTCATTGAAAAGCAGGTTATTGAAATGAAATATAGAGGTGGAAGACACTATTTCAGGGGTGTACTTTGCTATACTGGAGGGCTAGTGGATATTTCCACTCCATAAAATAAAATATATGGGGTGGGCTGAGATTCCGAAGATTCTGGACATGGAGGGCGGCTCCTCCTCTCCTCCCACTTCAGGGACGGTGACAGAATTATGATGTCACTCGGAGAAATAAAGGGAGAGGAGGAGCGGTAAGACAAGTGCGACGAGACTTGCAATTTCTGAGACAGGTCAGAGCTGCTGTACTGTAATTGTGTGTGACGGACCGATGTTACTGATGTGTACGCAGGGCTGCAAGGTATTACGGATGTGGGAAAGCGGTAGTGGTCATCTCTATGCTGGCTGAGCAGTTGCAAACATTAGCATATTTTCGCAGCTAAATTGCATGCGATTACACGATTGCAATAGCGATCCATGCTTAATCAGGCCCGTTTCTCATTATGATATCTGGCAGGTGTATGTTCTGTGTGTGACTGCAGCTGTATCTGTATACCAAATGCTACGTTACAGTGTCAGCGGCTGTTTCCACAACACATTCTATTGTGATGATCTTACAGACTCTGGGGGTCATTCAGACCCGCTCTCGAGCGCAGGACGCTCGCAAGCGGGTCGATGTTCCCCCAATGCGCATGCGCACGACGGAGGGAGCTCCGTCGTGCGCCTGCGCGAGACCCGAATAACGACGGCCAAGCCGTCGTTATGGGTCTCGCACTAAAGGGGGCGTGCTGTCGATGGTGACTGACAGCACGCCCCCTTTAGTGGGCGTGCCGGGGGCGTGGTTGCCAGACGGAGGCATTCCCATGGGAACTCCTACTGTCTGACTCCGGCCCCACTGACATCACTAGTGATGTCAGTGGGAGTGATTTTGGCTCTGATAGAGTCAAAATCACTCCAGGGCTTGCGGCAATGAGACCCTACCACAAGGGTCTCATCGGAAGCCCGATGGTCGCGATAGTCAAGACCATCTTTTTGGCCGCTCGCATATGCTGTGGGTGGTCACCCACAGCTATGCGAGCGGCCAGGAGGCAGCTCCATTTTAAGGTAGGAGGGCACTGATTCAGAGCGAGCACTCTGGTCAGAGCGTCCGTCTCTGAATCAGGCCCTCTGCTCACACAAAACATACACGTGCTGCATATAATTTTAATCGGAAAAGTCTGCTTGTGCATCTTATTTGCAGAATAAGACACATTTACTGTAAAAAAACGCTAGGCCAGTTGCACAGGAGCCAGCGGCTCTCATGCACCCTGTGTAACGTGACTCCTTATGCATGAAGAATAGATGAGGAAGGACATACCTGTATATATAAAATATTATATATATAAAAATATATATAGATAAATTCAACGTATTAAAATGTCCTGAAATGTGCGTGTTTATTAGTGCCGTGAATGCTGCCTCACTGCTTTAGTTTATATATATTTGTAGTTCAGTGACTGTTATTAAAGGAGGGCCAAACAGATTATTTAAGCTATAAATACAGTATATATATATATATATATATATATATATATATATATATATATATTAGGGGTGTGCACCGGCCACTTTTCGTGTTTTGTGTTTTGGTTTTGGATCTGGATCTTTCTTCGTGTTTTGGATCTGGATTGGTTTTGCCAAAACCACACTTCCGTGTTTTGGGTTCTGGGTTTTGTGTTTTGGATCTGTATTTTTTTTTAAAAAAGCATAAAAACAGCTAAAATCACAGAATTTGTTGGTTTCTCTGCTCCTATGTTATTATTAACCTCAATAACCTTAATTTCCACTCATTTCCAGTCTATTCTGAACACCTCACACCTCACAATAGTGTTTTCCTGTCCAAAAGGTTGCACCGAGGTAGCTGGATGACTATGCTAAGCGACACGAGTGGGCGGCACAAACACGTGACCCATCTAGGAGTGACACTGCAGACAGGATGGCAGTTAGAAAAACTAGGCCCCAAACTGTACATAATGCAAAGAAAAAAAAGAAGTGCAAGATGGAATTGTCCTTGGGCCCTCCCACTCACCCTTATGTTGTATAAACAGGACATGCACACTTTAACAAATCAATCATTTCAGCGCCAGGGTCTGCCACACAACTGTGGCTGAAATGATTGGTTCGTTTGGGCCCCCACAAAACAAGCTGGCAATTAATGTGTCCCTGCACAAACTGGCTCTACGGAGGCAAGATGTCATCCTCATCCTCCTCATCCACCGATTCCTCACCCTCTTCAGTGTGTACATCCTCATCCTCACAGAGTATTAATTCGTCCCTGCTGGAACCACAGGTCCCTCTGTACGTTCTGGAGGCTGGTCTCCCTGGAAGAGTTGATAATTCATTTTATGAACATCATCTTCTCCACATTTTGTGGAAGCAACCTCCTACGCCTTTCGCTGACAAGGTTCCCGGCTGCACTAAACACTCTTTTGGAGTACACACTGGAGGGGGGGCAACTCAGGTAAAATAGAGCCAGTTTGTACAGGGACCTCCAAATTGCTTCTTTTTCCTGCCAGTACAGGTACGGACTGTCTGACATGCCTACTTGGATGCTGTCACTGATGTAATCCTTTAACAGACAGACGCACGCTTGTCGCTGCTGCTTTGAGGATTCAAGTGCGGCTACAGCCCACACAATTCACAAAGACAGAAAAAAAAAAAGAATATTTTTATTGTTTGTGGAGCACACTTTGAGGGTTACACCACCCTTTAACAGACAGACGCACGCTTGTCGCTGCTGCTTTGAGGATGCAAGTGCGGCTACAGCCCACACAATTCACAAAGACAGAAAAAAGAAGAAGAATATTTTAATTGTTTGTGTAGAACACTTTGAGGTGTCACCACCCTTTAACAGACAGACGCACGCTTGTCGCTGCTGCTTTAAGGATGCAAGTGTGGCTACATCGCACACAAGTCACAAACACATTAAAAAAATAGTTTTTTATTTTTTGGAACACTTTGAGAGTTACACCACCCTTTAACAGACAGACGCACGCTTGTCGCTGCTGCTTTAAGGATGCAGGTGCGGCTACAGCCCACACATTTCACAAAGACCGAAAAAAAAAGAACAATATTTTAATTGTTTGTGTAGAACACTTTGAGGGTGTCACCACCCTTTAACAGACAGACGCACGCTTGTCGCTGCTGCTTTAAGGATGCAGGTGCGGCTACAGCCCACACATTTCACAAAGACCAAAAAAAAAAGAACAATATTTTAATTGTTTGTGTAGCACACTTTGAGGGTGTCACCACCCTTTAACAGACAGACGCACGCTTGTCGCTGCTGCTTTAAGGATGCAGGTGCGGCTACAGCCCACACAATTCACAAAGACAGAAAAAAGAACAATATTTTAATTGTTTGTGTAGCACACTTTGAGGGTGTCACCACCCTTTAACAGACAGACGCACGCTTGTCGCTGCTGCTTTAAGGATGCAGGTATGGCTACAGCCCACACAATTCACAAAGACAGAAAAAAGAACAATATTTTAATTGTTTGTGTAGCACACTTTGAGGGTGTCACCACCCTTTAACAGACAGACGCACGCTTGTCGCTGCTGCTTTAAGGATGCAGGTGCGGCTACAGCCCACACAATTCACAAAGACAGAAAAAAGAACAATATTTTAATTGTTTGTGTAGCACACTTTGAGGGTGTCACCACCCTTTAACAGACAGACGCACGCTTGTCGCTGCTGCTTTAAGGATGCAGGTGCGGCTACAGCCCACACAATTCACAAAGACAGAAAAAAGAACAATATTTTAATTGTTTGTGTAGCACACTTTGAGGGTGTCACCACCCTTTAACAGACAGACGCACGCTTGTCGCTGCTGCTTTAAGGATGCAGGTGCGGCTACAGCCCACACATTTCACAAAGACCAAAAAAAAAAGAACAATATTTTAATTGTTTGTGTAGAACACTTTGAGGGTGTCACCACCCTTTAACAGACAGACGCACGCTTGTCGCTGCTGCTTTGAGGATGCAGGTGGAATCTAGACGGGATTTGGAACCGAGGACACACTACCTCCATCAATTGTCTAAATCCCACTGCACTAATGTCGGATACCGGACGCACGTCTAACACCAACATAGCAGTCAAGGCCTCAGTTATACGTTTTGCTTCAGGATGACTGCTGTCGTACTTCATCCTCATCGCTAGGGACTGTTGGAGGGTCAATTGTTTAGTAAAAGTAGTGATGTTCCTACTTCCTCTCTGGGATGATGAACAACTCCCAGCAGCAGCAACAGCACTAGGAGGAAGAGGTTCTTGATCTTTCCCTATTTTATTTTTATCGGAGAAAGTTTGGTCCTCCATTTATGTTATATTGATATATATACGTGCGGCTAAAGCGCACACAAACACAGAAAATATTATTTTATTTTTGCTGGAGAGTAGTGCACTTTGTGGGTTACACCACCCTTTAAGAAATGAGCCAGCCGGCTCTTTACTTATGGGACACAGGCGCACGCTTGGCGCTGCTCCTTTGTTGATGCACGTGCAGCCACAGTGCACACAATTCACAAACACAGAAAATAATTTTTTTTTTGTTAGGACTGGAGTGTACTTTCGGGGGTTACAGCACCCTTAACGGTCAAGCCAGCCGGCCCTTTACTTATGACACAGGCGCACGCTTGGCACTACTTTGTTGATGCACGTGCGGCTACTGCGCACACAATTCACAAACACAGAAAATAATTTTTTTTAGGTTTGGACTGGAGTGTACTTTCGGGGGTTACAGCACCCTTAACGGTCAAGCCAGCCGGCCCTTTACTTATGACACAGGCGCACGCTTGGCACTACTTTGTTGATGCACGTGCGGCTACTGCGCACACAATTCACAAACACAGAAAATAATTTTTTTTTTGGTTTGGACTGGAGTGTACTTTCGGGGGTTACAGCACCCTTTAACGGTCAAGCCAGCCGGCCCTTTACTTATGACACAGGCGCACGCTTGGCACTACTTTGTTGATGCACATGCGGCTACTGCGCACACAATTCACAAACACAGAAAATAATTTTTTTTTTGGTTTGGACTGGAGTGTACTTTCGGGGGTTACAGCACCCTTAACGGTCAAGCCAGCCGGCCCTTTACTTATGACACAGGCGCACGCTTGGCACTACTTTGTTGATGCACGTGCGGCTACTGCGCACACAATTCACAAACACAGAAAATAATTTTTTTTTTGGTTTGGACTGGAGTGTACTTTCGGGGGTTACAGCACCCTTAACGGTCAAGCCAGCCGGCCCTTTACTTATGACACAGGCGCACGCTTGGCACTACTTTGTTGATGCACGTGCGGCTACTGCGCACACAATTCACAAACACAGAAAATAATTTTTTTTTGGTTTGGACTGGAGTGTACTTTCGGGGGTTACAGCACCCTTTAACGGTCAAGCCAGCTGGCCCTTTACTTATGACACAGGCGCACGCTTGGCACTACTTTGTTGATGCACGTGCGGCTACTGCGCACACAATTCACAAACACAGAAAATATATTATTTTTTTAGCACTTGGGGGGAGCACCCCTGATGGACAGAGCACCCCCTGGACAACACTACAGCACTCCTTTAGGACTGGGAAACTGCACAGGACTTTGGAGTGGACACAGCCCCTATGGAGAACTGACTGCACAACACAGTCCAGCCAGCCCCTATGGACTTTGAAGTAGTGGACACAGCCCCTATTAACAACAGCAGCACAGCACAACACAGCCAGCCCCTATGGACTTTGAAGTAGTGGACAACAGCAGCACTACACTACACTACACTACACAGCCCTAACTCCCACCCTCCCTCTTCACTGTCCACAGCCGAGTGAGAAAATGGCGCCGACGCGGGTACCTTATATAGGATCCAAAACCCGCGAGACTCGGAAGGCGGGATGATGACGTTTTGCCTCGATTTCAGATCCGAGTCAGGCGGGAAAAGTCGAGCCTGACTCGGATCGGACTCGGATCGGGGGGGCTCGGGGGGGTTCGGATTTCAGAAATCCGAACCCGCTCACCCCTAATATATATATATATATTAGGGGTGTGCATCGGCCACTTTTCGTGTTTTGTGTTTTGGTTTTGGATCTGGATCTTTCTTCGTGTTTTGGATCTGGATTGGTTTTGCCAAAACCACCCTTCCGTGTTTTGGGTTCTGGGTTTTGTGTTTTGGATCTGTATTTTTTTGAAAAAAAGCATAAAAACAGCTAAAATCACAGAATTTGTAGGTTTTTCTGCTCCTATGCTATTATTAACCTCAATAACCTTAATTTCCACTCATTTCCAGTCTATTCTGAACACCTCACACCTCACAATAGTGTTTTTATGTCCAAAAGGTTGCACCGAGGTAGCTGGATGACTATGCTAAGCGACACGAGTGGGCGGCACAAACACGTGACCCATCTAGGAGTGACACTGCAGTGGCAGGCAGGATGGCAGTTAGAAAAACTAGGCCCCAAACTGTACATAATGCAAAGAAAAAAAGAGGTGCAAGATGGAATTGTCCTTGGGCCCTCCCACCCACCCTTATGTTGTATAAACAGGACATGCACACTTTAACAAATCAATCATTTCAGCGCCAGGGTCTGCCACACAACTGTGGCTGAAATGATTGGTTCGTTTGGGCCCCCACAAAACAAGCTGGCAATTAATGTGTCCCTGCACAAACTGGCTCTACGGAGGCAAGATGTCATCCTCATCCTCCTCATCCACCGATTCCTCACCCTCTTCAGTGTGTACATCCTCATCCTCACAAAGTATTAACTCGTCCCCACTTGAATCCACCACCACAGGTCCCTCTGTACCTTCTGGAGGCTGGTCTCCCTGGAAGAGCTGATAATTCATTTTGATGAACATCATCTTCTCCACATTCTGTGGAAGCAACCTCCTACGCCTTTCGCTGACAAGGTTCCCGGCTGCACTAAACACTCTTTCGGAGTACACACTGGAGGGGGGGCAACTCAGGTAAAATAGAGCCAGTTTGTACAGGGGCCTCCAAATTGCCTCTTTTTCCTGCCAGTACAGGTATGGACTGTCTGACATGCCTACTTGGATGCTGTCACCGATGTAATCCTCCACCATTCTGTCAATGGTGACAGTATCATATGCAGTGACAGTAGACATGTCAGAAATTGTTGCCAGGTCCTTCAGTCCGGACCAGATGTCCAAACTTGGTCCTGCCTGCCCTGCATCACCGCCAGCGGGTTGCTTAGGATACCTAAGTTTTTTCCTGGCAGCCCCAGTTGCGGGAGAAAATGAAGAAGGAGCCGTTGACGTGTCACGTTCCGCTTCAGCTGACAGTGTGTTCACCAGCAGGTCTTTGCACCTCTGCAGGCTTGTGTCGGCCGGAAAGAGAGACACCACATAGGCTTTAAACCTAGGATCGAGCACGGTGGCCAAAATGTAGTGGTCTGATTTCAACAGATTGACCACCCTGGAATCCTGGCAAAGCGAATGAAGGGCTTCATCCACAAGTCCCACATGCCGAGCGGAATCGCTCCGTCTTAGCTCCTCCTTCACTTTCTCCAGCTGCTTCTGCAAAAGCCTGATGAGGGGAATGACCTGACTCAAGCTGGCAGTGTCTGAACTGACTTCACGTGTGGCAAGTTCGAAGGGCTGAAGAACCTTGCACAACACGGAAATCATTCTCCACTGCGCTTGAGTCAGGTGCATACCCCCTCCTTTGCCTATGTCATAGGTGGATGTATAGGCTTGTATGGCCTTTTGCTGCTCCTCCATCCTCTGAAGCATATAGAGGGTTGAGTTCCACCGCGTCACAACCTCTTGCTTCAGGTGATGGCGGGGCAGGTTCAAGAGTGTTTGCTGGCGCTCCAGTCTTCGGCACGCAGTCGCTGAATGGCGAAAGTGGCCAGAAATTTTTCGGGCCACCCAAAGCGTCTCCTGCACGCCCCTGTCGCTTTTCAGAAAATTCTGCACCACCAAGTTTATTGTGTGAGCAAAACATGGGACGTGCTGGAATTTGCCCAGATGTAATGCCCGCACAATATTGGTGGCGTTGTCAGATATCACAAATCCCCAGGAGAGTCTAAGTGGGGTAAGCCACTGGGCGATGATTTCCCTCAGTTTCTCTAAGAGGTTGTCGGCGGTGTGCCTCTTACTGAAACCGGTGATACACAGCGTAGCCTGCCTTGTAACGAGCTGGCGTTTCTGAGATGCTGCTACTGGTGACGCTGCTGCTGTTGCTGCGTAAGGTGATACATCTACCCAGTGGGCTGTCACAGTCATATAGTCCTTAGTCTGCCCTGTTCCACTTGTCCACATGTCCGTGGTTAAGTGGACATTGTGTACAACGGCATTTTTCAGGACACTGAGGACACTTTTTCTGACGTTTCTGTACAGTCTCGGTATCGCCTGCCTAGTGAAGTGGAATCTAGACGGGATTTGGAACCGGGGACACACTACCTCCATCAATTGTCTAAATCCCACTGCACTAATGGCGGATACCGGACGCACGTCTAACACCAACATAGCAGTCAAGGCCTCAGTTATACGTTTTGCTTCAGGATGACTGCTGTCGTACTTCATCCTCCTCGCTAAGGACTGTTGGAGGGTCAATTGTTTAGTAAAAGTAGTGGTGTTCCTACTTCCTCTCTGGGATGATGAACGACTCCCAGCAGCAGCAGCAACAGCAGCAGCGGCAGCAGTAGGCGTAGCAATGCAGGATCCTCCGGAGGAATCCCGGATAGGAGAGTCAGTCATGCCAGTGATATGGCCTGCAGGACTACTTCCGATCCTGACTAAGGAGGAAATTGACGAGGAGGGAGTTGACGGTGTGGTTTGCAGGCGCTTGGATACAACAGGACAACGGGATTTAGGTGTCCCTGGACTGCTTACGGTCTGAGCCAAAGTTTCTGAACTTGACAGTAACTTTTTATGAACGCGCTGCAGGTGCCGTATAAGGGAGGATGTTCCTAGGTGGTTGACGTCCCTACCCCTACTTATTTCACCTTTACATATGGTACATATGGCAAGACAGTTGTTGTCCGGATTTGGATAGAAATATTGCCAGACCAAAGAGGTGGAATGTTTGGTCTTCTGCCCAGGCATGACCGTGATGGGCTTTTTCATCCCACGGACAACAACTGTCTCCCCCGGAGCCTGATTTAAACAAACCACATCACCATCAGAATCCTCCTCGCCAACTTCCTCCTCAGCGCCAGCTACACCAGTATCCTCATCCTGTTGTACTTCAACAGTGACATCTTCAATTTGCATATCAGCAAGTGGACTGTGGGTGCTCCTTTCAGCACTTGCAGGGGGCGTGCAAATGGTGGAAAGAGCCACCTCTTCCCGTCCAGTGCTGGGAAGGTCAGGCATCGCAACCACCACCACACTTGGACTCTCTTTGGGGATTTGTGATATCTTCTTAGAAAGCACAGTTCTTCGCTGTGCTTTTGCCAGCTTAACTCTTTTGATTTTTTTAGTGGGAGGAGTGCTTCCATCGTCATGTGAAGCTGAACCACTAGTCATGAACATACTAGGGATCGACCTTAGCCGTTCCTTGCCACTCCGTGTCGTAAATGGCATATTGGCAAGTTTACGTTTCTCTTCAGCTGATTTAAATGTCTTTTTCAAGGTCATTTTCCTGAACTTTGCCATTTGGGATTGTATGTGCCCTCTACTATGACATTGGGCATCGGCCTTGGCAGACGACGTTGATGGCATGTTATCGTCTATGTCATGACTAGTGGCAGCAGCTTCAGCACTAGGAGGAAGTGGTTCTTGATCTTTCTCTATTTTATTTTTATCGGAGAAAGTTTGGTCCTCCATTTATGTTATATCGATTTGATATATACGTGCGGCTAAACACAGAAAATAAATTTTTTTTTGGTTCGGACTGGAGTGTACTTTGTGGGTTACAGCACCCTTTAACGGTCAAGCCAGCCGGCCCTTTACTTATGACACAGGCGCACTCTTGGCACTACTTTGTTGATGCACGTGCGGCTACTGCGCACACAATTCACAAACACAGAAAATAATTTTTTTTTGGTTTGGACTGGAGTGTACTTTGGGGGTTACAGCACCCTTTAACGGTCAAGCCAGCCGGCCCTTTACTTATGACACAGGCGCACGCTTGGCACTACTTTGTTGATGCACGTGCGGCTACTGCGCACACAATTCACAAACACAGAAAATAATTTTTTTTTGGTTTGGACTGGAGTGTACTTTCGGGGGTTACAGCACCCTTTAACGGTCAAGCCAGCCGGCCCTTTACTTATGACACAGGCGCACGCTTGGCACTACTTTGTTGATGCACGTGCGGCTACTGCGCACACAATTCACAAACACAGAAAATAATTTTTTTTTAGGTTTGGACTGGAGTGTACTTTCGGGGGTTACAGCACCCTTAACGGTCAAGCCAGCCGGCCCTTTACTTATGACACAGGCGCACGCTTGGCACTACTTTGTTGATGCACGTGCGGCTACTGCGCACACAATTCACAAACACAGAAAATAATTTTTTTTTTGGTTTGGACTGGAGTGTACTTTCGGGGGTTACAGCACCCTTAACGGTCAAGCCAGCCGGCCCTTTACTTATGACACAGGCGCACGCTTGGCACTACTTTGTTGATGCACGTGCGGCTACTGCGCACACAATTCACAAACACAGAAAATAATTTTTTTTTTGGTTTGGACTGGAGTGTACTTTCGGGAGTTACAGCACCCTTAACGGTCAAGCCAGCCGGCCCTTTACTTATGACACAGGCGCACGCTTGGCACTACTTTGTTGATGCACGTGCGGCTACTGCGCACACAATTCACAAACACAGAAAATAATTTTTTTTTGGTTTGGACTGGAGTGTACTTTCAGGGGTTACAGCACCCTTTAACGGTCAAGCCAGCCGGCCCTTTACTTATGACACAGGCGCACGCTTGGCACTACTTTGTTGATGCACGTGCGGCTACTGCGCACACAATTCACAAACACAGAAAATAATTTTTTTTTGGTTTGGACTGGAGTGTACTTTCGGGGGTTACAGCACCCTTTAACGGTCAAGCCAGCCGGCCCTTTACTTATGACACAGGCGCACTCTTGGCACTACTTTGTTGATGCACGTGCGGCTACTGCGCACACAATTCACAACCACAGAAAATAATTTTTTTTTGGTTTGGACTGGAGTGTACTTTCGGGGGTTACAGCACCCTTTAACGGTCAAGCCAGCCGGCCCTTTACTTATGACACAGGCGCACGCTTGGCACTACTTTGTTGATGCACGTGCGGCTACTGCGCACACAATTCACAAACACAGAAAATAATTTTTTTTTAGGTTTGGACTGGAGTGTACTTTCGGGGGTTACAGCACCCTTAACGGTCAAGCCAGCCGGCCCTTTACTTATGACACAGGCGCACGCTTGGCACTACTTTGTTGATGCACGTGCGGCTACTGCGCACACAATTCACAAACACAGAAAATAATTTTTTTTTTGGTTTGGACTGGAGTGTACTTTCGGGGGTTACAGCACCCTTAACGGTCAAGCCAGCCGGCCCTTTACTTATGACACAGGCGCACGCTTGGCACTACTTTGTTGATGCACGTGCGGCTACTGCGCACACAATTCACAAACACAGAAAATAATTTTTTTTTTGGTTTGGACTGGAGTGTACTTTCGGGGGTTACAGCACCCTTAACGGTCAAGCCAGCCGGCCCTTTACTTATGACACAGGCGAACGCTTGACACTACTTTGTTGATGCACGTGCGGCTACTGCGCACACAATTCACAAACACAGAAAATAATTTTTTTTTGGTTTGGACTGGAGTGTACTTTCAGGGGTTACAGCACCCTTTAACGGTCAAGCCAGCCGGCCCTTTACTTATGACACAGGCGCACGCTTGGCACTACTTTGTTGATGCACGTGCGGCTACTGCGCACACAATTCACAAACACAGAAAATATTTTTTTTTTGGTTTGGACTGGAGTGTACTTTCGGGGGTTACAGCACCCTTTAACGGTCAAGCCAGCCGGCCCTTTACTTATGACACAGGGGCACTCTTGGCACTACTTTGTTGATGCACGTGCGGCTACTGCGCACACAATTCACAAACACAGAAAATAATTTTTTTTTAGGTTTGGACTGGAGTGTACTTTCGGGGGTTACAGCACCCTTAACGGTCAAGCCAGCCGGCCCTTTACTTATGACACAGGCGCACGCTTGGCACTACTTTGTTGATGCACGTGCGGCTACTGCGCACACAATTCACAAACACAGAAAATATTTTTTTTTTGGTTTGGACTGGAGTGTACTTTCGGGGGTTACAGCACCCTTTAACGGTCAAGCCAGCCGGCCCTTTACTTATGACACAGGCGCACGCTTGGCACTACTTTGTTGATGCACGTGCGGCTACTGCGCACACAATTCACAAACACAGAAAATAATTTTTTTTTAGGTTTGGACTGGAGTGTACTTTCGGGGGTTACAGCACCCTTAACGGTCAAGCCAGCCGGCCCTTTACTTATGACACAGGCGCACGCTTGGCACTACTTTGTTGATGCACGTGCGGCTACTGCGCACACAATTCACAAACACAGAAAATAATTTTTTTTTTGGTTTGGACTGGAGTGTACTTTCGGGGGTTACAGCACCCTTAACGGTCAAGCCAGCCGGCCCTTTACTTATGACACAGGCGCACGCTTGGCACTACTTTGTTGATGCACGTGCGGCTACTGCGCACACAATTCACAAACACAGAAAATATATTATTTTTTTAGCACTTGGGGGGAGCACCCCTGATGGACAGAGCACCCCCTGGACAACACTACAGCACCCCTTTAGGACTGGGACACTGCACAGGACTTTGGAACTGACTGCACAACACAGTCCAGCCAGCCCCTATGGACTTTGAAGTAGTGGACACAGCCCCTATTAACAACAGCAGCACAGCACAACACAGCCAGCCCCTATGGACTTTGAAGTAGTGGACAACAGCAGCACTACACTACACTACACTACACAGCACTAACTCCCACCCTCCCTCTTCACTGTCCACAGCCGAGTGAGAAAATGGCGCCGACGCGGGTACCTTATATAGGATCCAAAACCCGCGAGACTCGGAAGGCGGGATGATGACGTTTTGCCTCGATGTCAGATCCGAGTCAGGCGGGAAAAGTCGAGCCTGACTCGGATCGGACTCGGATCGGGGGGGCTCGGGGGGGTTCGGATTTCAGAAATCCGAACCCGCTCACCCCTAATATATATATATATATATATATACACTATATGTGATTCAATCAGACCTATTGTTTGCAAACATTTATGATACAAAATGGGTCATTCTGAAGAGCTCAGCAAATTCCAGCGTGGTACTGTGATAGGAGGCCACCTTTTTAATAAGACGATTTGCGAAGTTTCATCTCTGCTGGATATTCCACGGTCAACTGTAAGTGATATTATTAGAAAGTGGAAGCGTTTAGGAACAACAGCAACTCAACCATGAAGCGGAAGACCATGTAAAATTACAGAGTGGAGTCAATGACTGCTAAGGCGCATGGTGCATAAAAGTCGCCAACACTCTGCTGATTCCATAGCTGAAGAGTTCCAAACTTCCACTGACATAATGTAAGCACAAAAACTGTAGTGGAGGAGTGTTACAAAGCACACTGACACTGGACTGTGGAGCAGTGGAAACGTGTTCTGTAGAGTGACGAATCACACTTCTCTGGCAGTCAGATGGGCGAGTCTAGGTTTGGCGGATGCCGGGAGAACGTTACCTACTTGCCTGACTGCATTGTGCCAACTGTGAAGTTTTGTGGAGGAGGGATAATGGTATGGGGCTGTTTTTGAGGGTTTGGGCTAGGCCCCTTATCTCCAGTGAAGGGCAATCTTAATGCTGCACCATACCAAGACATTTTGGACAATGCTATGCTTCCAACTTTGTGGCAACAGTTTGTGGAAGACCCTTTTCTATTCCAACATGACTGTGCCCCAGTGCATAAAGCAAAGACTATAAAGACATGGTTTGATGAGTGCGGTGTGGAAGAACTTGACTGGCCCGCACAGAGCCCTGACCTCAACCCCATCGTGTACCTTTGGGATGAATTGGAATGGAGATTGCGAGCCAGGCCTTCTCGTCCAACATCAGTGCTTGACCTCATAAGTGCTCTACAGAAAGAATGGGCACAAATTCCCACAGAAAAACTCCAAAATCTTGTGGAAAGCCTTCCAAGTAGAGTGGAAGCTGTTATAGCTGCAAAATGGGGACCAACTCCATATTAAAGTATATGTATTTGAATACAATGTCATTACATATAATTGTCCATATAGTGTTACGGCCTGACTCATTATACCGCCACAGGTTGCGGGCCCCTTCTTTCCAGCGGGTTCTGGTGCAAAGCACCGGCAGCAGCACCGCTAGTCCACCCCTGGTTTAGTTTATAGTTGGGGGAGGTTGGGCTTCTGGTGTGACGTTTACACTTTTGCATATGATTTTTCTGCAGCTGTATTGTACAAAATAAGGTGCGTGACATCACAAGAGAACAATTGCACTATGCTTTTGCCAGTACATAAATGACACTTAGCAACTTCCAGAAATAGAACAGTACTTGCCGACAGGTTGGGCCTATCCGTCAAACACATTTAATTTCTTCTTCTACTCCCCACTGGAATCTTGTGTATAAACAGCTTTACTGGAACGGCTTGAGAACATAAAAGCACTTTAAACCTTGATTGGCAAAGTGATTGGAGCTATTTGCTTCGTAGCCCGTCTTGTTAATGCACTGTGCCTGAAAGGCCAGATTTGTTATTTATTATTAGATGCAGGTGTTTGCAAACTATACATGTCAAGTCAACTTTTAATTGAAAGACTGCGCATTTACTTGAACTATCAGTTGCTAATATAATGTGATTCTTGCAGCCTTGTGATAAAAGTACTTGATGAGCCTTGTGTGATACATTTTATAACAGAGTTCCTCAAGCTTTTACTAATGTCTATAGATGGAAAATAGTCATTATTTCTGTGAATGGTTAACCCCTACCCCACCCCATTCTCACTAATGTCTGTAAGCTCTTGACAACCTGTTGCCAAACAGACCCTCAAAATGTTCACAGTAGCCAAATAGTTCAGCTGCTCAGTGTGATCTTGTGGGAAGTAGTGATCTGCCTTTCACAACCAAACCCACGTGGTCAGGGGCTGACTGGCAACTTTAAGCCTGGGGAGCAAACACAAGCATGTGGCCCTCGATTTTCTACGGCATTGTGTATCTCATGTGTGCGTTGTTTAAATAGCCATAGAGGTTACTTGTTATGTCAAAGAGCTATTAACAAATACATAACCTACCAGCCCCATCTGACAAAACAGAAACTATACTAGTGTCCTCTCTTCAATACAGAAACCATAACAGTGACCTCTAAAGAATAATTTAACAAAAAACCAGATCCAAAATCTGGTCGCCTCTCCTTGCTCATTAAAAATCTGCCCCTCCTTTTTAAATTCGACTCCGGATTTCACCGACCCAAACCTCCATTATTAAAATTCCTACCCCAGATATGACAACTCACACTCCTGATTAAAAGCTGCGCCTCAAATTTGATAATTCCCCTTTTCTCTCATGAAATATCAAACCACAGATTTGCTCCCTCACAATCACACAATATTCCCTCATTAAAAATAATGCACTAGATTAAACACACACGCCTCCATAATTAAAAATAATTCCACAGATACCCTCTCATTAAGCATCTCACCCAAAATATGCCTCCTTTTCTGTTAAAACTTATGGACCAAATCTATTCTCCTCCCTCACTCATTGCATATAGTGCCAGAGACCTCAGATCTTTGAGGCGACCCAACCATAGAACATACTTACCCTGCCTGCTGCAATCAGTCCCTCTGTCTCGTCTCTTCCTGCAGCCCTCTGAATTCTTATTGGCGGATAGCTCCAGCCATCCACCAATCAGTGTGAGGAGATATCCCACCACTTTGATTGGTGGATGGCTCTAGTCTCATCCACCAATCAGCATTTTGCTAAACAAAACACAGACGGACACTGCGGCTGCATCACAGTTGTGTGACAGGTGGCCGCAGGGGCGGATTGGGATAGAAAACCAGCCCGGGAAATTTATGGAAGCAGCCCTAATAGGGGTGGGGTCTGTTGAGGGGAGCGGGATACCTCCTTCTAGGGGCTGAGTCTAAGTTGGACGCAGTTGTGTTTTTGACTTCAAGCTCAAGCCGCTCAATACCCTCCGTTCATCTGAATATTCAAGAACTGCGCAACCACTGTTAGTGTCTACAGACACTTCAATCATGCTTTGTGCATCTTTAGACGCCAACATCTGTCGCACCATTCTAACTTTAACCAGACCTATGCTAGGTGTAGATAATCTGTCTTAGAAGAGCCTCCAATGTGAGCAATTCAGCGTCTCTATATTCGCAACCACTTTCAGCAACACGCCCATAATATCTTACATCTGCGTCTGATTAGCAAACCTCCTGTAACTGCCTAGGAATGCGCAACACATGACATTTCTAATACATTTCTTGGTGCGTGCATCTGAAACTAGCCTACAATTCTGTACGAACTCCATCGGGACGCATACGTGGTGCAACTACAATTCATAAGCAGACGAAAAACATTGCAAAAAAAAACCAACACATTGGTCCCACCAGGAAAAATCACACACATTGGCCCCCAAAAGGAAAAAAAAACACATTGGCCTTCAAAATAATTGGTCTCCACAAGAAAAAAATAAACCACATTGGCCCCTACAGTAAAAAACACACACATTGGCCCCCACAGGAAAATAAAAAACCAGAGAAAAACATTGCCCCCACATAAATCAATAAAACACATTGTCCCTCATAGGAAAAACAAACAAAGTGAGAAGGTAGGATAAGGTGCGCCTGTCAACCAATCAATACAATGCTGTATTATACCTTCTGAGGAAGCTGGGATTTTGTTTGCCCAGAGAAACGCGACAAGGAACATCCTGCATTTACTATTCCAGACTGTTTGTGTACTGGGGCTCTGATCACTACAACCCCATCGGGCAGGGAGCCTGCTGTAACACTGCTATCCAGCCCTTTGCCAGCTGTCATCAACCGACTACTACAGCCGGGCACAGAGGACAGAGTACTTGGCGCTAATTCATCCAGCACCCACGCTCCCGCTGACGAGCGGTGGAGCGCTTCTGTTACTCCCGAGTGCGGGTCATCAGCCACCAAAGATCGAGACGGTAATTATTATACCTACATCACAGGTCTCACACTCCCACTAATAAGCGGTAGAGGTTCTCATTCCCCAGCTACTTTTGGGTTCAGCGTGTACTGGATAGACATTGTTTCCACTTACATCTGGCGGCTCCCTGCTGTAGCTTTCCCACCATTACCGCTACTGTTGCAACTTTAATAACCATTTCTCTATTAAGAGGACACTTTGTTTACTTTCATTGAAAGTAACAGGACTTGTTTTTATCCATTTGGATTATTAATTATGCACGAAATGGACATTTTATCCATCTACTAACCACTGGTTTTCTTAGTGCACAAAAAAGGACGTTCTGGTACTCATGCACAGAGCCATTGCTCATTTTATTATCTCAGTGTAAATCTGTATTTATTAAATCATAGTTCATTTACTACAATTTTTGTTCTTTAATCACAAACAAGCGCTCCCTCCACCCTCTTTAAACAAACAAACAAACAAACAAACAAACACATTAGCCTCAATAGGAAAATAAATAAAACACAATGGTCCCTGACAGGAAAAAAAAAATATTGGCCCCAGAGGAAAAAATAAAACACTGACCCTCGACAGGAAAAAGAAAACACATTAACCCCAGACAGAAAAAAACACATAGGCCCTCGTCAGGTAAAGAAAAAATACACTGGCCTCGACAGAAAAAAAATATCAGACTGGCACCTGACAGGAAAAAAACCCCATTAGCCTTCACATGAAAAAATAAAACACATTATCCTTCACATTTGGTGGGGTGGGTAGTTTATATCTATGGGGCTGGGGTAGAGTGAGTAGTGTATGTCTCTGGGCATGGGGGGGTAGGGTGTGTCCTTTGGGGTATACGTTTAAGATGCCGGCGGTCACCATGCCGACCGCCGACATCTAGACTACAGAATCCCAGCGAGGGTTAACTAACACGGACAGCCACGGGGGGGAAGCGTTAGGTTTAGGGTTCCCGGGGGGACCAAGGGTTAGGCACCCGCCCGGGAGGTTAGGTTTAGGCTAGGGGGAGGGAGGGTTAGGGTTAGGCACCTCCGGGGGAAGGTTAGGGTTAGGCACCCCCCAGGGGGACTTAGGTTTAGGTGGCGGGGAAAGGTGGGGTTAGGTTCAGGCACTTAGAGGGGGGGCTAGGGTTAGGCACCCTAAAGGAGGGTTAGGGTTAGGGGTAGAGTTAGGTTAGTAAGTACTTACCTTCTACACGTTCAAGATTTCCTTCTATGTCGGGCTGGCGCTGCCGGCAGTGTATCATACCGAATCCACCCCTGGGGCTGGGGGGAGGCAGGTAGGATGGGTAGTTTATGTCCCTGGGACTGGTGGGGTATGCCCTTGTGGACGGGGGGTTGGGGGGGTAGTTTATGTCACTAGAGCCAGGGAGTAGAGTGGGTAGTGTATGTCACTCGGGCTGGGGGTAGGGTATGAACCAGATGCCAGGGTGGTGGTTAGGGTGGGTACTGTACTGTAAGGCCAGGGTGTAGAGTTAGTTAGTCTTACTTTTCCCACTGGAGCCAGTGCCTGCATGTGTCCTGCAGTACTCACATCATCAAACAAAGTTGTGATGCTGACTGTTACCAGCAGGATCCCTGTGCCCAGAGCTGCTCTTCCTGCCATACTGTGCCCAGGACAACCATGGAGATCCCTGGACACAGCCTGGAATGGAGCCTATCCCAGAGCAACACTATCCACTCAGCTGGGCAGTCCCAGTGCTCAAGGTGTGGCTCCTGACATGAAGAAACATTCCCGGCCACAAGTGGTAGGCCCCGGTGCAAAAATATGCCCTGGGCCCCCCTCCTCTATTACACAGGAAGAGGCAGTGGGTGACTAGGGAAGTTAGAGGGTGACAGGGAGGCAATGGGTGATGGGCAGAGGCAGTCGGTAAATGACAGGGAGAGGCAGTGGGTGATGGAGGAGAGGCAGAGGGTGATGGGGAGAATTACAGTAGAGGGTGACGGGGAGAGGAAGAGGGTGATGGGGAGAGGCAGAGAGTGACAGGGAGAGGCAGAGAGTGACAGGGAGAGGCAGAGGAAAACAGAGATCGTGGGTAATGGGAAGAGGCAGTTATTGACTGGGTAGCAGTGAATGACAGCTGGGAGGTGGCTGCAGGGAGAGACATTCATAGATTTACTTACTGCTGTAAACTAAAAAAAAAAAGAATGCCCCATCCCAAATATTCTGCCCTCCCCCCTCCACAGCTGCTGTGTGAAGCTGCTCACCTCTCCAACTTCCAGGTCCCAATACTCCTGGGTTGCTCCAGGTGGCGCCGACCGCCAGCTCCCCTCCTACTGCCAGAACACCTTTTCCAGCTTGTTGGGCTCCATCTCTCAGTTGAGGCCGCTCATATCTATGGCTCCTTCCTTCAGATGTCACCCTGCCCCCAGACCCAACCCACACCTGGTCATGTGTGATAAGTGGGCACGAAAGGGTTAAATAAAACAAAATTTCTTGTTCTGTTTAAATTCCCCACTCACACTCACTCTTGAAGATCAAGTACTGTCACCCCTAACCTTAAATACCTTCCAGGTGGATCTCAAAATAGAATCACAACCTAATACACAGAGTCACTGAAAAACAATCAAATCCTGCATACATGTAGCAGTATAAAATCCAAACCATTTAAATTCTCTATGAACAAAACAGATTGTTATTAGATGCTTATTAAACAAAACCATGATAACAAATCAACATATAGGGGTCTATTTATCCCTCTTCACAATGCAGGTTTCCTTTAAATAGGAAGGATCAGGGCTCCAAGAACTAATGCCATCTAAAGAGGATGTGAGTTCCCTCAATCAGACTTCGAAAACTGTTAGTTTTCGGAGCTTAGTGAATGTCTCCATACTACTATGTCTGGACCACGGACTGAACTAGGACTGCAATGTACAGTAAGTAGGAGATATAACTGATATCTCCTGTGTTAACTTTATAATGAATGACTGTGCGTAATGAACCTCCCCTGTATTTGCATAAGTCCTCTAGAGTCACTCTAGGGAGGGCTTCTCCCTATAACAATCACTCGTCGTTCCAATATAGTACAATGCACTCACTAGTACTTAGGATGCCGCCAGGTCTTAACCAGACAGTAGGGGCTTATACAAACAGCGGGAGCTCACAAGATAAAACTGGAGTAGTAGAACAAAGGTTATATTAACCACGGAGGAGCCTGCAGTCATGAACACAAGCAAGATAGAATGCACACTAATAAACAGGTAGCGTGAATATCAGCAACACTAAGTAAATAATATTGCAGGGTAATAACCACAGAGCAGCGTGCACTGTGGACAATAACAAAATACAATTGCATATAAACACAACTATATAAAATAGTGGCAATCACAAACAACAAATATATTGCACAATGGTATAGCAATAAACTCAGATACACATGCAGCTGGCAGTACGGAATTGCAGCATAACATATAATACTGAATGGAATAGCAATATATTAACCAGCATCTGTTTTGCACAGTATAATAGCAGCCAGAGATATGTGCATATATTGCAGGATGGAATAGCAAAAGTACACAACACTAATGACTTGCTGAGTGGATTTGTAGCACAATGAATGTTCTAGGTACAGTATACTTGCAACAAGAACTAGGTATACTAAACAGTAGATACAGGAACAAGGAATGGATAGCACGTCTTCCACAAGAAACTATCAACGGCAAGGCAGGAATGTGCTGGCTGAAAGAAGTCAGAGACAATACCATGTGAGCAAATGAGATCAGCCTATGAGTGCTGCATGTTCACAGAGGCTTCCCAGCTTAGGCAGCCTGGACTAAACCTCACTGTGGTTGTCTTTGCCTGTTACACCTCTCAGCTCTGGCCGGAACCTGCAGCAGATATGAGCTGTCACGATGGCTCATAACTAGGGGTGAGCGGGTTCGGATTTCTGAAATCCGAACCCCCCCGAGCTCCCCCGATCCGAGGCAGATCTGAGTCAGGCTCAACTTTTCCCGCCTGACTCGGATCTGAAATCAAGGCAAAACGTCATCATCCCGCCTTCCGGGTCTCGCGGGTTTTGGATCCTATATAAGGTACCCGCGTCGGCGCCATTTTCTCACTCGGCTGTGGACAGTGAAGAGGGAGGGTGGGAGTTAGGGCTGGCTGGGCTGTGTAGTGTAGTGTAGTGTAGTGCAGAGTAGTGTTGTGCTGTGCTGTGCTGTGCTGCGCTGTGCTGCTGTTGTCCACTACTTCAAAGTCCATAGGGGCTGGCTGTGTTGTGCTGTGCTGCTGTTGTTAATAGGGGCTGTGTCCACTACTTCAAAGTCCATAGGGGCTGGCTGGACTGTGTTGTGCAGTCAGTTCTCCATAGGGGCTGTGTCCACTCCAAAGTCCTGTGCAGTGTCCCAGTCCTAAAGGGGTGCTGTAGTGTTGTCCAGGGGGTGCTCTGTCCATCAGGGGTGCTCCCCCCAAGTGCTAAAAAAATAATATTTTTTCTGTGTTTGTGAATTGTGTGCGCAGTAGCTGCACGTGCATCAACAAAGTAGTGCCAAGCGTGCGCCTGTGTCATAAGTAAAGGGCCGGCTGGCTTGACCGTTAAAGGGTGCTGTAACCCCCAAAGTACACTCCAGTCCAAACCCCCCAAAAAAATATTTTCTGTGTTTCTGAATTGTGTGCGCAGTAGCCGCACGTGCATCAACAAAGTAGTGCCAAGCGTGCACCTGTGTCATAAGTAAAGGGCCGGCTGGCTTGACCGTTAAAGGGTGCTGTAACCCCCAAAGTACACTCCAGTCCAAACCAAAAAAAATAATATTTTCTGTGTTTGTGAATTGTGTGCGCAGTAGCCGCACGTGCATCAACAAAGTAGTGCCAAGCGTGCGCCTGTGTCATAAGTAAAGGGCCGGCTGGCTTGACCGTTAAAGGGTGCTGTAACCCCCAAAGTACACTCCAAACCAAATAACAAAATAATTTTTCTGTGTTTGTGAATTGTGTGCGCAGTAGCCGCACGTGCATCAACAAAGTAGTGCCAAGCGTGCGCCTGTGTCATAAGTAAAGGGCCGGCTGGCTTGACCGTTAAAGGGTGCTGTAACCCCCAAAGTACACTCCAAAGAAAAAAAATATATATTTCCTGTGTTTGTGAATTGTGTGCGCAGTAGCCGCACGTGCATCAACAAAGTAGTGCCAAGCGTGCGCCTGTGTCATAAGTAAAGGGCCGGCTGGCTTGACCGTTAAAGGGTGCTGTAACCCCCAAAGTACACTCCAAACCAAATAACAAAATAATTTTTCTGTGTTTGTGAATTGTGTGCGCAGTAGCCGCACGTGTATCAACAAAGTAGTGCCAAGCGTGCGCCTGTGTCATAAGTAAAGGGCCGGCTGGCTTGACCGTTAAAGGGTGCTGCAACCCCCAAAGTACACTCCAAACAAAAAAAATATATATTTCCTGTGTTTGTGAATTGTGTGCGCAGTAGCCGCACGTGCATCAACAAAGTAGTGCCAAGCGTGCGCCTGTGTCATAAGTAAAGGGCCGGCTGGCTTGACCGTTAAAGGGTGCTGTAACCCCCAAAGTACACTCCAAGCCAAATAACAAAATATTTTTTCTGTGTTTGTGAATTGTGTGCGCAGTAGCCGCACGTGCATCAACAAAGTAGTGCCAAGCGTGCGCCTGTGTCATAAGTAAAGGGCCGGCTGGCTTGACCGTTAAAGGGTGCTGTAACCCCCAAAGTACACTCCAGTCCAAACCAAAAAAAAAAATATTTTCTGTGTTTGTGAATTGTGTGCGCAGTAGCCGCACGTGCATCAACAAAGGAGCAGCGCCAAGCGTGCGCCTGTGTCCCATAAGTAAAGAGCCGGCTGGCTCATTTCTTAAAGGGTGGTGTAACCCACAAAGTGCACTACTCTCCAGCAAAAATAAAAAAATATTTTCTGTGTTTAGCCGCACTTATATATCAAATCGATATAACATAAATGGAGGACCAAACTTTCTCCGATAAAAATAAAATAGAGAAAGATCAAGAACCACTTCCTCCTAGTGCTGAAGCTGCTGCCACTAGTCATGACATAGACGATAACATGCCATCAACGTCGTTTGCCAAGGCCGATGCCCAATGTCATAATAGAGGGCACATACAATCCCAAATGACAAAGTTCAGGAAAATGACCTTGAAAAAAACATTTAAATCATCTGAAGAGAAACGTAAACTTGCTAATATGCCATTTACGACACGGAGTGGCAAGGAACGGCTAAGGTCGATCCCTAGTATGTTCATGACTAGTGGTTCAGCTTCACATGACGATGGAAGCCCTCCTCCCACTAAAAAAATCAAAAGAGTTAAGCTGGCAAAAGCACAGCGAAGAACTGTGCTTTCTAAGAAGATATCACAAATCCCCAAGGAGAGTCCAAGTGTGGTGGTGGTTGCGATGCCTGACCTTCCCAGCACTGGACGGGAAGAGGTGGCTCTTTCCACCATTTGCACACCCCCTGCAAGTGCTGAAAGGAGCACCCACAGTCCACTTGCTGATATGCAAATTGAAGATGTCACTGTTGAAGTACAACAGGATGAGGATACTGGTGTAGCTGGCGCTGAGGAGGAAGTTGGCGAGGAGGATTCTGATGGTGATGTGGTTTGTTTAAATCAGGCTCCGGGGGAGACAGTTGTTGTCCGTGGGATGAAAAAGCCCATCACGGTCATGCCTGGGCAGAAGACCAAACATTCCACCTCTTTGGTCTGGCAATATTTCTATCCAAATCCGGACAACAACTGTCTTGCCATATGTACCATATGTAAAGGTGGAATAAGTAGGGGTAGGGACGTTAACCACCTAGGAACATCCTCCCTTATACGGCACCTGCAGTGTGTTCATAATAAGTTACTGTCAAGTTCAGAAACTTTGGCTAAGACCGTAAGTAGTCCAGGGACACCTAAATCCCGTTGTCCTGTTGTATCCAAGCGCCTGCAAACCACACCGTCAACTTCCTCCTCGTCAATTTCCTCCTTAGTCAGGATCGGAAGTAGTCCTGCAGGCCATGTCACTGGCATGACTGACTCTCCTATCCGGGATTCCTCCGGAGGATCCTGCATTGCTACGCCTCCTGCTGCCGCTGCTGCTGTTGCTGCTGCTGGGAGTCGTTCATCATCCCAGAGAGGAAGTAGGAACACCACTACTTTTACTAAACAATTGACCCTCCAACAGTCCTTAGCGAGGAGGATGAAGTACGACAGCAGTCATCCTGAAGCAAAACGTATAACTGAGGCCTTGACTGCTATGTTGGTGTTAGACGTGCGTCCGGTATCCGCCATTAGTGCAGTGGGATTTAGACAATTGATGGAGGTAGTGTGTCCCCGGTTCCAAATCCCGTCTAGATTCCACTTCACTAGGCAGGCGATACAGAGACTGTACAGAAACATCAGAAAAAGTGTCCTCAGTGTTCTGAAAAATGCCGTTGTACCCAATGTCCACTTAACCACGGACATGTGGACAAGTGGAACAGGGCAGACTAAGGACTATATGACTGACAGCCCACTGGGTAGATGTATCACCTTACGCAGCAACAGCAGCAGCGTCACCAGTAGCAGCATCTCAGAAACGCCAGCTCGTTCCAAGGCAGGCTACGCTGTGTATCACCGGTTTCAGTAAGAGGCACACCGCCGACAACCTCTTAGAGAAACTGAGGGAAATCATCGCCCAGTGGCTTACCCCACTTAGACTCTCCTGGGGATTTGTGATATCTGACAACGCCACCAATATAGTGCGGGCATTACATCTGGGCAAATTCCAGCACGTCCCATGCTTTGCTCACACAATAAACTTGATGGTGCAGAATTTTCTGAAAAGCGACAGGGGCGTGCAGGAGACGCTTTGGGTGGCCCGAAAAATTTCTGGCCACTTTCGCCATTCAGCGACTGCGTGCCGAAGACTGGAGCACCAGCAAACACTCTTGAACCTGCCCCGCCATCACCTGAAGCAAGAGGTTGTGATGCGGTGGAACTCAACCCTCTATATGCTTCAGAGGATGGAGGAGCAGCAAAAGGCCATACAAGCCTATACATCCACCTATGACATAGGCAAAGGAGGGGGTATGCACCTGACTCAAGCGCAGTGGAGAATGATTTCCGTGTTGTGCAAGGTTCTCCAGCCCTTTGAACTTGCCACACGTGAAGTCAGTTCAGACACTGCCAGCTTGAGTCAGGTCATTCCCCTCATCAGGCTTTTGCAAAAGCAGCTGAGAAAGTGAAGGAGGAGCTAAGACGGAGCGATTCCGCTCGGTATGTGGGACTTGTGGATGAAGCCCTTCATTCGCTTTGCCAGGATTCCAGGGTGGTCAATCTGTTGAAATCAGACCACTACATTTTGGCCACCGTGCTCGATCCTAGGTTTAAAGCCTATGTGGTGTCTCTCTTTCTGGCCGACACAAGCCTGCAGAGGTGCAAAGACCTGCTGGTGAAAACACTGTCAGCTGAAGCAGAACGTGACACGTCAACAGCTCCTTCTTCATTTTCTCCCGCAACTGGGGCTGCCAGGAAAAAACTTAGGTATCCTAAGCAACCCGCTGGCGGTGATGCAGGGCAGGCAGGACCAAGTTTGGACATCTGGTCCGGACTGAAGGACCTGGCAACAATTTCTGACATGTCTACTGTCACTGCATATGATACTGTCACCATTGACAGAATGGTGGAGGATTACATCGGTGACAGCATCCAAGTAGGCATGTCAGACAGTCCGTACCTGTACTGGCAGGAAAAAGAGGCAATTTGGAGGCCCCTGTACAAACTGGCTCTATTTTACCTGAGTTGCCCCCCCTCCAGTGTGTACTCCGAAATAGTGTTTAGTGCAGCCGGGAACCTTGTCAGCGAAAGGCGTAGGAGGTTGCTTCCACAGAATGTGGAGAAGATGATGTTCATCAAAATGAATTATCAGCTCTTCCAGGGAGACCAGTCTCCAGAAAGTACAGAGGGACCTGTGGTGGTGGATTCCAGCAGGGACAAATTAATGCTCTGTGAGGATGTACACAACACTGGAGGGTGAGGAATCGGTGGATGAGGACGACATCTTGCCTCCGTAGAGCCAGTTTGTGCAGGGCCAGATTAATTGCCAGCTTGTTTTGTGGGGGCCCAAACGAACCAATCATTTCAGCCACAGTCGTGTGGCAGACCCTGGCGCTGAAATGATTGCTTTGTTAAAGTGTGCATGTCCTGTTTATACAACATAAGGGTGGGTGGGAGGGCCCAAGGACAATTCCATCTTGCACCTCTTTTTTTTCTTTGCATTATGTACAGTTTGGGACCTAGTTTTTCAAACTGCCATCCTGTCTGCCACTGTAGTGTCACTCCTAGATGGGTCACGTGTTTGTGCCGCCCACTCGTGTCGCTTAGCATAGTAATCCAGCTACCTCGGTGCAACCTTTTGGACATAAAAACACTATTGTGAGGTGTGAGGTGTTCAGAATAGACTGGATATTAGTGGAAATTAAGGTTATTGAGGTTAATAATAGCATAGGAGCAGAAAAACCAACACATTCTGTGATTTTAGCTGTTTTTATGCTTTTTAAAAAAAAAATACAGATCCAAATCGCAAAACCCAGAACCCAAAACACGGAAGGGTGGTTTTGGCAAAACCAATCCAGATCCAAAACACGAAGAAAGATCCAGATCCAAAACCAAAACACAAAACACGAAAATTGGCCAGTGCACACCCCTACTCATAACATAGTGATACTTAATTCCTACAAAAGTAGTAGAAAAATAATCATTGCACCTACGTTAAGGAATGATAATTAGGCCCTATAACAATATAAATGCAAAGAGTTTTCTTCAAATAAAACACAAACACAGAAATTGTCATAGTACACTTACTGTTTTAGTAGTATTTAGGATTCAATAAATATTATTACAGTCTTCTGGGACAGAGAAAAGTTTGGACATTACATCTAATAAACATTGTATGATTTTTATTCACTTATGTATAGGAAATATGATTATATCATATTGATTTCCACATAATTTCCTTTGGGGCATGTATATTTTATTGACATATAGTATGAGGCATATTAAAGAGGTTACAATTTGTAAAAATGTCTTCTCAAACATGGATTAAGGATTATGTAGGGTGTTTTGACCTCTTAACTGATCAATAGACAAAAGTCGATTGCTACTTCTGTGGCACACAGGCATCTCTTAATAGACACTTAAATTGATATTTTAAAAAATGTCACCAAAATTTTTGAATTTCTTTGTATTAGAAAATTATGTAAATAGTAGCTATTTTAACCTGATTCAGTAAAATTTTACTGGGAGCGTATTTCTTTATTAAGCTGAAAAAGTCAAGTGAGTGCCGCCCTGGGTGCCAGGAAAGCAGGAAAGTTTTTTTTAAATTTATTTAACTGAATGAAACACTCTTTCTATCACACTTCTCACAGGACTTCACAGTGTTGCAAGAAGAACGACCAACGGCAGGTGTGTACCCAGCTTTAGTCTTGATTTCTTCTGAATTACCCTGTGCTGCATATTCAACATTCAGTGTAGCTCATTATTGGAGTGTGATATGATATGTTGACATTCAGGATGTTGACAAATTCAATGTTGACCTGTTCTAAATGTTGACATCCAAACTGCCGACACTGACATAATGTCAACATTGTAAAAGTGGACAGTAGGCTAATATTTGTAGCCTAAAACTGTCCCTACCATAACCCTAACTCTAATTGCAACCGAACCCTAAGACAAATTGAAGCCTAACTCTGACCCTAATTGCAGCCTAACCCTAACACTAAATGCAGCCTAACCCTACCACTAATTGCAGCATAACCCTGACCCTAACTGCAGCCTAACCCTGACCCTAATTGCAGCCTAACACTAACTCTAATTGCTGCCTAACCCTAACACTAATTGCAGCCTAACCCTAATTGCAACCTAACCCTGACCCTAATTGCAGCCTAACCCTAACACTAATTGCAGCCTAACCCTGGCCCTAATTGGAGCTTAACCTGGTCCTAATTGCAGCCTAACCCTGACCCTAATTGCAGCCTAACCCCAAGTCTAATTGCAGCCTAACACCTAACACTAATTGCAGCCTAACCCAGGCCCTAATTGCAGCCTAACACTGGCCCTAATTGCAGCCTAACCATGACCCTAATTGCAGCCTAATCCCAACACTAATTGCAGCCTAACACTGGCCCTAATTGCAGCCTAACCCTAACTCTAATTGCAGCCTAACCCTAATTGCAGCCTAACCCTGACCTTAATTGCAGCCTAACCCTAACACTAATTGCAGCCTAACCCTGGCCCTAATTGCAGCCTAACCTTGACCCTAATTGCAGCCTAACCCTGACCTTAATTGCAGCCTAACCCTAACACTAATTGCAGCCTAACCCTGGCCCTAATTGCAGCCTAACCCTGGCCCTAATTGCAGCCTAACCCTGGTCCTAATTGCAGCCTAACCTTGACCCTAATTGCAGCCTAACCCTAACTAATTGCAGCCTAACCCTGGCCCTAATTGCAGCCTAACCATGACCCTAATTGCAGCCTAACTCTAACAATAATTGCAGCCTAACTCTGGCCCTAATTGCAGCCTAACCCTGACACTAATTACAGCCTAACCCTAACACTAATTGCAGCATACCCCTGGCCCTAATTGCAACCTAACTCTGGCCCTAACTGCAGCCTAACCCTAACACTAATTGCAGCCTATCCCTGGCCCTAATTGCACCCTAACCTTGACCCTAATTGCAGCATAACCCTGGCCCTAATTGCAGCTTAACCCTGGCCCTTATTGCAGCCTAACCCTGGCCCTAATTGCAGCCTAACCATAACACTAATTGCATGTGTAGACATTGTGACTGTTGACTGAATGAAACCCCATTATTGTACAGGGTTGCTCAATAAACTAGCACTATACAATAAATTATGTTAATTACAACAAACAATTATTATGGTGGTTCTGTACTAATACAAATATTTGTTCTGAAGAATTTGCATATAATTACACAATAAATATAACTTGTCGTTTAAAATACAGATATTAAAATCTTGTGCACTTGGGAAAATCCTCCAGACATCTGTAAAATGATTAACTGCCACCAAGCAATGGAATGAAGAAGCACCAGAAACAGAATGAGAATTTCTTAGGCTTGAGATAGCAGGACAATTCTGTAATGTCTCTTTATTTCTAGAAAGATATAGATGAGTTATCAAAGCAATCTGGGGCAGCTTAAATCCCTAGGGCCTCCAGATGCAAAGTCCAAGTGTGTGTGCAGATTGTGCCAGCGCTGGCCTAGACAGTGAGATTTCTGCCTATTTGTCAGTCTTTCTCATCAAGTCACCTTTGAAAATTGCTGATTCTGCTTTGTTTACCTTGTAACTCATCGGTTCGCTGTTTAAAAAATGAACATTCTCTGTTTCTTGGCTTCTACCTGATCATTTTGGACGACAGTGTTGA
The DNA here is from genome assembly GCA_031769625.1 of Taudactylus pleione. Taxonomy (NCBI): domain Eukaryota; kingdom Metazoa; phylum Chordata; class Amphibia; order Anura; family Myobatrachidae; genus Taudactylus; species Taudactylus pleione. The sequence continues at coordinate 643,803 of JAUIMM010000245.1, forward strand.
CTGTACCTCAGAGGGAAAAAGCTGCTGACAGATGTGAACTGGAGCTTAGAGAGAAAATGATGCCTGGACCTTCTCTGTGCGAGGCAGTTTATTTCAGCATTTTTAATTAGTGAAGATAAACAGTACTCTATTGGTATTAAAAAATACACTTAAGATGTTTATCCCAATACATTTAAATATCGAATATCCCAACTTATACAAGCGCGTTTTTATACCTCACTGTATAGTCTCTTCTATAACATTTTTTTTGAACCTCTCTTAATGTAAAAAATCCTTAAAATAAGTAATCTAACAGGTTATCTAAGAGGGTTTTTCACAATTGTTCCATCAATCCACATATGGGGTAAATTTACTAAGGGCCGATGGTCGATTTGAAGTGTGATTTAGCTCACATCAAACTGACTCAAATCGCATTGTGACAACCCCATTTTTGTACCAGATTTAATAATGGTCGATTTGTTTTGCGATTTGCAAAACAAATTCGATTTCATTCGGTTTGGAACAGTGATTTGCTGTTTGATTTGACATGTTCATGTACAAATCGAACGGCAAATCCCACTTCAAACCGAACTGCAAATCCCCGACTGCATTGAACTGCTTCATGCTTTCACTTTCAGCATGAGCAGTTCGTTCTCACACAGATACATGCAGACATCAGTGAGATACCTGCATGTATCTGACTGTAACAAGCAAACAAATAGTTAAAAGTTAAAAAAAATTGACCTGAGGTCCACCCCCAAAACACAACCAGCCCCGGACTTTTCAAACCCAGTCCTGGTTGACTAAGTACAGGGAAAAAATTGCGTAGGGTCTCCCTGTACTTAGTTCAACCAGCACTAGGCTATGGGAACCAGTCCTGGTTCTGGAATTACAGGGAAACATTTGCATAGTGTCTCCCTGTAATTAACAGAACCAGCCCTGGACCCTCTCTAGCGGGGAGCTGATGCCACAGCCAGGGGAGCCCTATCACCGGGCCCCCGAGCTGCAGCATCAGCCCTTACCGCTAGTCAGCCCAGGCCAGAGATCCCTGGGGAGTTGGGGACCCCTCCAATCAGGGCCATAGGGGGGGTGGTGCGGCCAGTGCCTCCGCATAGGTTGCAATCCTGCAAGGTCACCGGCCGCTACCTGGCCAGCTCCAGAGGTCTGAAGTAAGAGACCTCTTGGAGTGCAATGAGGCTCTCACAAAGTAGCACTAAAGGAATCCCCGCCCTCCACCCGTCGGGCAGATGTAAAGGTAAGCGCTTACGGAGAGGAGGGGGCGGGGGGGAGCGAGAGGGGTGGCAGGGCAGCACAGAGCACACTGCCATCTGGCTACGGTGCTGCCTCCAATAAAGGGGTCCCCCTCTCCAGGGCACCCCTATCCTAGGCTGATAACCCGTGGCAATCCCCGGCACCCCTCAGAGGTGGGTGGCGGGTTGATTGTGTCAATGTAGTGTAAAAATAGAAGAAACAAAACATTGTCGTTACAGTAGACCTGCAGGTCCCAGCAAGCCTCCCCCACATGCTGGTAATTGGAGAACCATAAGTACCAGCATGCGGGGCATTAAGGGCCCACTGGGATCTGTAGTTCACCTGTAAAGAAATGTTGAAAGAAGCACACACACACCGTACACATTATAAGTTTAATAAACATACATGCACTCACACATGTGCACACACATACACACACATGTACACATACTCACCTATGAAGCCTTGTAGCATTGGTCCCCTTCTTCAATAGAAAGTCCATAGGGTACCTGTGGGAAAAAAACTTACTCACCTTCTCCTATGCGTGGTTCTGTCCTCTTCGGTCCAAAGTAGGCATCTATGGGTGTGGGTAAAATAACAAACCAAAAAACGCGACTCTCGCACTGAGTAATAACCATCCTGGCTAGGATGGTTATTAATTCCCGAATGAAGAGCTCAGACGCGGCTTCCTCCTTTAAAGGTCCGTGTCTGAGCATTCATTGGCTGAGAGAGGTCAGCCCCCGCCTCTCTCAATTTTGCATTTGCATTCGCCTGCGTTCGCACCTCCTCTCCCCCATTTTTACTGGACTGCCCCTGTTACCACGTACAAACGGTCTCTCCTGTCACTCACTCTGCTGGGCTGGCTTTGCTGTGCGAGTGAGGTATCTGTGAATGCACTGTGTAGTTTGCGTACGCGCACTGCGATGCATATGCATGCGCAGATTAGCGACCATCGGCAACAGCGAGCGCACTACGGATATCGTTCGAGTCTGAGTCAGGCCCTAAGTACAGGGAGACCCTACACAATTTTTCCCCTGTACTTAGTCAACCAGGACTGGGTTTGAAAAGTTCGGGGCTGGTTGTGTTTTGGTTTTTTAACTTTTAACTATTTGTTTGCTTGTTACAGTCAGATACATGCAGGCATCTCACGGATGTCTGCATGTATCTGTGTTAATTAGACCTGCTCATGCTCAAATCGAAAGCATGAAGCAAGTCTATTCATTTGGGGATTTGAAGTTCGATTTCAAGTCCGATTTTGATTTCGATTTCAAATCGAATGATAGTAAATAAGGGTTTTGTGTGTTGGTCTATGTAAAAGTACCAATGTTTTCTCGATGTTCGATTTGAGGTCGATTTGACTAAAATTTGATTTGAAATTCGATTTTACATTCGATTTGGCCTTTAGTAAATACCCAAATGCAAAATTGAATACAAATCGAAAGAAAATCGAACCTCAAATCACTCAAAATGCCAAATCGACCTTTAGTAAATTTACCCCATAGACATTAATGAAATCCTGTCACTTATTCATTCAGTACATAAAGGAAGACGACTGCATTAATATTAGGGGGCAAAGGGCTGGAGCCACCAGGCCACAGCTGTCCACTTCCCAAATTAAGTGGGCGATACAGGTGGCCAATGACTCATTTTGCATTGCGCCATTGTAGCTCTTCCCCCACTTTACAATGCCAATAATCGTGGCATTGTATAGCATGGGGCATGGCTCACCTCCACCGCACCACACCTGCTGCAGTGCCGACCAGACTGTCCCCATCTGGAGCGGGCAGCCAAAAGGTTGGCAAGTATGTATCACTACCCAGCCTGTAAGTTTAGATGGAGGGAGAGCACTATATTTTATATCCCAACATATATGTAGGTAAATGTGTGTAACACTGTGATTGTCTTCTCTGTGTGTCTGTGTAGGCCTGTATCTGTGAGAGCCTGCTGTGAGTGTAATTCTGCATGTGTGAGATCCTGCTGTGTGATTCTGCATGTGTGAGAGCCTGCTGTGAGTGTAATTCTGCATGTGTGAGAGCCTGCTGTGAGTGTAATTCTGCATGTGTGAGAGCCTGTTGTGTGATTCTGCATGTGTAAGAGTCTGCTGTGAGTGTTTCTGCATGTGTGAGAGCCTACTGCGAGTGTGATTCTGCATGTGTGAGAGCTTGCTATGAGTGTGATTCTGCATGTGTGAGAGCCTGCTGTGATTGTGATTCTGCATGTGTGAGAACCTGCTGTGAGTGTGAATCTGCATGTGTGAGAGCCTGTTGTGAGTGTGATTCTGCATGTGTGAGAGCCTGCTGTGTGATTCTGCATGTGTAAGAGCCTGCTGTGAGTGTGATTCTGCATGTGTGAGAGCCTGCTGTGTGATTCTGCATGTGTGAGAGTCTGCTGTGAGTGTGATTGTACATGTGTGAGATCCTGCTGTGAGTGTAATTCTGCATGTGTGAGAGCCTGCTGTGAGTGTAATTCTGCATGTGTGAGAGCCTGCTGTGAGTGTAATTCTGCATGTGTGAGAGCCTGCTGTGAGTGTGATTCTGCATGTGTGAGAGCCTGCTGTGAGTGTGATTCTGCATGTGTGAGAGCCTGCTGTGTGATTCTGCATGTGTGAGAGCCCGCTGTGTGATTCTGCATGTGTGAGAGCCTGCTGTGTGATTCTGCATGTGTGAGAGCCTGCTGTGTAATTCTGCATGTGTGAGAGCCTGCTGTGAGTGTAATTCTGCATGTGTGAGAGCATGCTGTGAGTGTAATTCTGCATGTGTGAGAGCCTGCTGTGTGATTCTGCATGTGTGAGACCCTGCTGTGAGTGTGGTGGTGTGAATGGTATACCCAGAGTGTTGGATTAAAGGGGGGGGAGTGCAGATAAAGCGGAAGAAGGTTCCTCCTCTGGGTTGGGTACGAGATGCCGGAGCTCTGGATCCCAGCGGTCAAAACCCCAACATCTCGACAGGGTTAAGATACCGACACCTGTTGGTAGGTATCCTAACCTTTCTCCTACCCCTATCCCTACCCCTCCCTCCCCGCTGCCTAGTGTCTAAATCTAACCTCCTCCCTGTACCCTAAACAAAATTCCAATGCCAGCATCCTGACAGGGTTAGGATACCGACACCTGTCGGTAGGTATCCTAACCCTTCTCCTACCCCTAACCCTTCCCTCTTAGTGCCTAAATCTAACCTTCCTCACCACACGCTAAACCTAAATCTCGCACCCTAGTGCCTAACCCTCCCCCTAGTGCCTAACCCTAACCCCTAACAGTAACTTTACCCTTCTCCCTAACCCCACTACTTACCTTCGGAATGCTGGCGGTTATTATGCCGGTGCCAGTATTGCAAGTGCCGGCATTCCACTTGCCGGGATTATGACCGCATCCCCCTCTGCGGCATGATGTAGCCACACCCATTGTAGTGATTATTATTACCCTTCCTCGCACTTAAAAACCTGGCTATGCCACTAGCAGGAAAGTCTTCTTAAATTGGTATTGTCCTGCCGAAACTGGGACAGTTAGGAGGCATGCCTTATTAACAATGTCTCCCAACTCCAATCTTCAGGGACCCCTAACAGTGCATGTTTTACAGATCTCCTCAGTATCATTTGTGAAATAATTAGCAGTGCACCACCTGTGTATATTTTAAAATGTGTCAGCCAGTAATAAATACAACTGTGCACCAACTAGGAGATCTGAAAAACATGATCTGTTAGGGATCCCTGAGGACTGGAATTGGAAACACTGCCTTGAAGGACATTGCTTTCTTCAACATTTCAAAATGGCTGCATGAAATTCCTGATCATATTATTGGATTATATTCATGTATCAGTGTAGTAAATTTCATCGCCTGAGTTTCTCATGTCCCTGTATTCATTGTCTCTCCTGGGAAAGTGATATTTGTATGATGCAACTGTGCCCCAAAAGGACTTGCATGTTGTATTGCTGCTGATACAACAGAGTTCCACATGGAAATAGTATATTAAAAACTGGTAGGTGGGATGAGGGAAAATTTATGCATACGGTCATATACAGTAGTTACAAGCTTTTTATGTACAATATTTTTGGTTTAAAAATGTGAAATCTGTCTGTAGTTCCCACCTAAACAGTAAGTTAAAATTTATACTCAATTTTGTTTTGTGTTTAGAATGATAAAAAAAACTATTTCTTGCCAATTACTGTCTTACGTGGCAATCACGCAGGTTGGAGAAAAATGTCCTATGGCTATCTGCTTAATAGCTAGATATTCTGCTGCCTCACAGAATTCCTCTTAACTTTTGTCACCAGTCACCAGGCCTCCCATTCAATTATCACAAACATAAGCTAATTATGTCTGTGACAAGAGCAACAAATCAAATTTGCTAAAGTGCTAGCAAAATGATTATATGCACATCTTTCAATCTAACTACTACAGCTGCAGATGACAACAATATATTGACAAATTGCTCAATTGGAATCGGAACAGTGGTCACTATAGCAGAAAAATATAGATGTTTATAGCACACTTGCTAATTATTTTTAAACTGTTATGTATTATAAGCTGCAAAAAGCATTTTATTTGTTAGAGCTTGCAACGTTTAGACAACTTGGGGGTATATTTATCAAAGAGTAAAAAGTCTTATGGCTCACCCTATATATGAAGCGGTTACTGCAGGTGATAGCACTACGATTAAATTTGCCAGTTTTCGCTTGTAAAAGGAAAGCCTAATTTACAAGCAGGGTGGTGGCACGTCTCAAGTTTACAGAATGATTAATTTTGTGTTTCCATCTTGGCACTTTTCCCGATATCATATTCTCACCTATTCATCTCAAATGACACATATGAAAAAGAAAATACACATACATAGCATAGTCTGTTTATATTAAACACCCTAATGTGCAGGGCAACATTGGAGGAAGTGACGATAAACCCTTCAAACATTTATAATTAAGCTCCCCGATTCCCCTAGGAATTCTGCTTACTCAAGCTTCTCTTTGTGTTGTGCGTGTCACAAATTTGCTTTGTCTAAACCACTGATGGTGTTTAGGGCCATCTCATCCATTGGGCTTGTTGGGCAGTTGCCCAAGGGCCCAAAGCTTGTAGGGGCCCACCAACCCGCCCCACTGCAGCCTGGCCGGTTGGTAAATTTGTGATATTTTTAAAAGCCAGCCGCCGGTGCACTGTATTCTGATCTAATGGTCGCCAGGACCAGAAAGAAGATGAGTGTTTTGAGCATCCTATGGACACAGTACGGCTATGTAGCAAGGACCGAAGCATCCAAAGGCATGCTAGGCTTCTCTCTATGCTGTATTTCCAGACACCCTGCAAATGCTAGGAAAGTGACATTGCCGCCTCCTATGCCCACCCTTGGTTATGCCATGATCCCAGAAACCCACATCCATGACATCTAGAAAAGAGGAGGTTATGAGGATGATCTCTGTATTGTATGCTGGTCAGTAGTATGTTCTATGTATTGTATGGTGGTCACAAAAATATTTCCTGTACTTTGGGGCAGTAATAAAAAAATGCTCCTTGTATAATGATCTCTGTAATGCTCCCTGCATTGATTAATAGTCTCTGGAATGCTCTTTGTATAGGATATTGGGCTCTGAAAAGTTCTATGCATTGTATATTGACTTCTGAAATGCTTCCTGTGTTGTATAATGGTATTTGGAATGCTTTCTGCATTGCATATTGGTCTTTGGAATGCTATTTGTATACAGTAGTATATGGATATCTGTAATGTGCGCTGTGTTGTATATCGATATCTGAAAAGCACCCTGTGTTGCGTATTAGTCTCTGGGATGCTGTTTATTGTATTTATTGCACAGAAGGTGAATGATTTTGCCATCAAAGGCACAGATCTCTTCTGGCGCTGGGGACATGGGAGCTTAGCTCCGCCCCAACATGCCTTGAAGACCTGACTGGTCAGCCGCCCTCCAAGTCCTACCTATAGCCACTGCACCGATGGCTGTCAATGGTGTAAACCAGGGGTAGCCAACCTCGGTCCTCGAGAGCTATCAACAGTTCATGTTTTCCAGATCACCTAGCTGGTGCACAGGTGTATTCATTACTCACTAACACATTTGAAAAGATCCACAGGTGAAACTAATTATTTCACTTGTGATTCTGTGAGGAAACCTGGAAAATATGCACTGTTGGTAGCCCACGAGGACCAGGGTTGGCTACCCCTGATGTAAACTATCAATGGTTTGCTAGGCTCCTGTCATAGATGGCCAGCCCTGCTCTATACATATGCTCGGTTTAATGGCAATATTATCCCCATTACCATCCAGATACACCTCTTCAGCCGCAAATGGAGATCCGACTGAGTAGTGTACGACTCTCCATCAGCCTATTGGTATTATCACAAGTGAATAGTGATATTCTGTAGCTTAGGTAGGCTGAGCCAATCTGCATGAGCCACTGACTCAATATAGTAATAGGAAGCTGAGACTTATCTGCTCTTGTAGAAACAAAGTGGACCTATGTAAGCTGTGATTCCAAATGGATAAAACACAGGACTATGAATATTGATTGGAAATGATATGGTTGCTACATTGATAATGTCCTCTTTTCCAAAGCATACATCATAAGGACAATGTTTTTCATTACCGTTTCCTTTAAAGAGAAAGTGTTAGGTATTACTATAATTTCACCGGTCAGATAAATCTATAATGATCCTAATGTAAATGCGTTCAATGACTATCTTGTGTCCAGTTTCAATGGTGTGGAACTATTCATTTTCTAATGGTAGCATGGTGGGGAAAATTTATATTTTAACAATTCTATTAATGCTGCCAAAATATGCAGGAAGAAAAGATTCACTTTCAGCAGAAATCTCCGACAAGGCAATTTTCATTCACACCATGTGTTCCTTTTGTTAACAGTGACAATAATGTTGAACAGTTGTATCTCTACTAATTCCTGCACAGGCGAACATTGTAAAAGTCAAAGAACCAAATTATTGCCATGAAATTTAAGAGCTACTTAGTGTACAATCCGCACATAGTAATATGGAGACATATTAGAGGAGAATTATCCTCTTAGATTGAGGGAAATTAATTTGCTGATACATTTTAAAGTGTCAGATGGATTATAGCAGCAGAGGAGCGAGGGTTAATAGCGCAGATTTATTTGTGACCTCGATGAATTCCCCGCTGAATTTTTATGAGCCATGATTTTAGAATGAAAATATGCCTACAGCTGAATACAACATAATGGATATTCATTGGCTGAGTGGCTTTACTGTTCTGTTTATTCCGAACCCAAAGACATAGCGCTCTGAAACTGCTAAAAGAACACCATAAAATGAAAAAATAATGTTATTGTATTATAACCTCGTAAAAGAGGTATTTGTTAAAGGTGATAATAAATCATATTGGTTATAATCAGTGTGTTGCTTGTGCTTATTACATCTAATTTTTAATTCTTATACCTATTTCCAGAAACAGGAAACAAATCAGTAAAATAATGTTTGAAATTAATAAAGTTAGCATCTGAGGACTTGTGCAGAGTATAGAAGTACTATAAATCAGAACTGTCTATTCTCACAGAATATATGAAAAACTCCAGGATCTCGGATGGCTCTTCCTGATGGCTGGAAAAGTAGACAAGTCTCCCGTAGCCACCTCGCAGCCGTCTACGTCAATATCTAAAACACGTAATTGTGTCCTCACCCACTGCAACCAGAAAGTAAGTAAGCATGCTATAAATCTTGTATCAACTTGTACATTTCGGAGAGTATTGGCACTGTTTATAATTATGTGGCAGTGTTGGCATTTGACAGTGTAGATGAAGACTAGAAAAACTCTGGTGTAAGTCCCATAATTTTTTGTCTGCTGCAAGACCCATAATTCACAAGCTTTTTTCTTGTGGCCTTTTGCACATGTGCAGTGAAACTGAAAGCCCAGACTTGGAATTCCAGGTCCACTGTCATGGAAAATGAATTATTAGTTAAAAAAAATATAAAAATAATCTCTCTGCTCTAAAATTGCAAATTTGACATATTGAGGTGATCAAAAATATTACCTGGCTCTCTTATGAGGGCACCAATCACCCTTGACCCTTATACTTGCCTTTTCTACTGGATCCTTGAGTGACGGGGAGGGCCACCCTCTTCACTTCCTTCTTTCTTGCTATATTACCTTGGGTAGGTACTCTTCTTCATCTCTATGGTGATGCTTTCTGAGGATCATATGATGCTCCTCAAGATACTCTCCCCATTTTACACCCCCTCTAAACATTATTTTCTTTTTGTTCCATTTACGTGTTTTGCTTCCAATTGTATTCGTTATATTTGAAAATGTGGCTAATTATTGGTGCTTCCATCCTTCATATGTACATTCATATGTTCAGCCTGCCTACTTCCATGAGCACTTTAAATAAAGAATTCAAAAATAAAAATAAAATAGTTGTTATAAAAAAAAAAACAACATTTTTTATATTGTTACTTTGAAGGGAAAAAAGCTTTATATGATGAATAAACCATTTCTTGTGTTAAAAATCCTTCAGATTGTGACCCTCAGATACATGTACCACCGCAATCCTTCTTAGAAAGATGCCGTATCTGGATTTAGCACCCCTAACAGTGGCACACTTAGTGGGTTTACAAGTGCCCATGAAACCATCTCTAAAGGTATTACAACTGACATAAAAGTTTTCCTCTGAGTCATGAATTAAAACTTCAATGCCTTGGTCACAAACAAACAACCAATGTCTGGTTGCCTGTCGTTTTGGCTTTGCCATCCAAGAAACTGCTCTGCTTTTAGCTTTCCCAGTTTTGTTTTCCTTTGCCGAATAATATCACTCAGAGTGGTCGGATGCTTCTCTCTGCACAGCATACCAGTAACCAAAATGGTGACATTCCGGTGTTGACATACTGAATGGTGACATTCTGAATGTCTAGTTTTTATACTACACTCTGGGCGGAATGTACTAAAGAGGGAAATGCGGTAAAATCCCTGAAACGCCTATGGGTTTCTTATGAGGATGCTCCCCCTTGGGAGGGATCCGATTTGATCCCTCCCATCACCCCCCGAGGCCCGCATCTTTCTGCGCATAATGACGCTAGAGGGACTTCTTGGTGTTAAACCTGGAAGTCCCTCTGTCCGAAGCCATCGGAAAGGACAACTCTTATCGGAGAGCTGTCCTTTATTCTAGGTACATACCGCAGTAATCAACCGTGGTATGGTACCCAAAGACAGGCGGAATGTACCACATCACGGATGCAATGCTTAGTGCATCCCGCCCCCTATATATAATGGTGACTAATTTCTCTAGATTTAATTTCTATTTATACTGTTATTTAATACCTTGAATGTTTATGTAGTGACATAAAAACATTTTTATTGAAAAATAAACCCACACTTTCAACAAAGCAAAAAAGTTCCCTAGTTCAAAGATTGAATTTATACTTTTTTTACTTTCATAACACACTAATTCTCAAAGAGCAAGACACTTGCAAATTGTAACAGAAAATGTCTATATTACTACTATTAATGCCATCCACATACTCCAGCAGATTGTGAGGGCAGCAGTGTGTATATACTTATCATACTTCTGTCTGCTTTACGGCCGAATAGAGACTTCAGTAAATAAACATGACAGATGGTTCAGACTATATACATACACTCTTACACAGCATGCATCTACAAAGAACAGTCACATATATGGTGCTGAATTAAGTAGATGTCTGTAGTGTTTCTGTTCCAATGCTAGATTACAGCCATGAGCCCCATCATAACAATGTGATATTAACACCAATAACCTCACTGACAGCAGACAGATTTTCATCAAAACTACTGAACTAGAATGAACAAGATGTTGACAGTGTTTGGAATGATGAATGTGATAACAATTGTGGAATAACAAACTCTACGAAACCCTACTTCACTGGGCCAGATAGCAAAAACAGGATGCTGTTCTATACTCTGTCAGGCCCAGATCTACTGTTCTAAGTATACAAGAGCCTGGAGCATGAGTAGTGAAGCACATTATGCATGCTCTAGTATGATAAGAGATGATAGTGGTTGCAGAACAGTAATGGTGGAACCGCTACCGTTGCTAGGTTGCTCTTCTTGGTGGGACAGGGTATAGGTGAAGATGGCTAAAGCTCACATATATGCTTACTTGAGCAACATGGGATAAAATCAATGGTGGCTCCAGAGGTGGGGCTGAAGCACAGTCCAAAATTCAAATAGGGGAGCCACACCAACTGTCATTTCAAACGCTGTCAAACATAGATGGCTGGGACTCACTGGCAGTTGGTGTGATTCCCCTATTTGAATTTTGGACTGTGCTGCAGCCCCACCTCTGGAGCCGCCACAGGATAAAACCCATAAAGGTATCTTTAAAAACTTCTATATGTGAACAAAACCTTCCTGTTTGTAAAAACTTGTACAGGTCACCACATGTGTTCAAAATTAGTAAGTGGATGCTTACATGTATGCTTACATGAGGGTGATCTTTTGCAGATGTATAATGGTATCTTTATCAATGGCAAAGAATTTGCCCCTTCTCAGATTTAGGGCCGTATTCAATTAGTTTTGCACCCGTGATATATTTTCGCCTGCTGGACTTTTCGCCTACATCACATATTTTAGCCGCAGAAACTTTTCGGGCGCGTACCCAGGATTCTCCCTATTCAATGCCAAAAGACACGAAAACGGAGATACATGATGTCGGAACAGGGGAAAAGTGGTGTCAGAATTGGAGAAATCAGCCTGTACCCCCCTGTAAAATTTGGGGTACTTGAGAATGGGTGCAAGCATATTTAAAAGTTGCTACAGTGAAGTTATAAGAAACGTAAAAAATGCATCTTCAGCAAACACCTGCAATCAAAAAACCACCTCACCCATACTTGCAGTCTGTTTTGCTACTTTTTATGTTTGTACCCCCACTTTGCACTTTTTCGCCCCCTTTTTCAAAGTGCTTTTTTGGGGTGTTCCTCACTTTTTTTTTGACACAGTTATTCTTTGGGGCGCTGACCCAAAGGTGCAGAGTGGTTTCCCCACCTTTACAGCCCAAAATAGCGATTTTGCACTTTTCTTCTCCATCTATTCATAGGCGTATCTTTTCTGCCTATTACATTGCATTGCGTTTTCATGTATGCGAAAAGTGTTTGCAATAGAATACGGAGATAAGTTTCCGCCTGGCGAAAAGTCACAATCGTGATACTTTTTTGCGTTAAACAGCTTTGCGCTTCTAATTGAATACGGCCCTAAGTATTCTAACCACATATTCCATATGTTGATCTACTTTTATTGTATACATTCAACAGAAAACAATCAGATCAAGTTCAACAGCTTACAGGTATCTCCAGAAAGTCCAACTCCAAAGTGTAAACTCCACCTTTAAAAAAAGTAAAAGTTCCGGATTCTTTCACACCTTAGTGAAGTATGTTACTTCTGGAAGTCAGGGATATAAAAACTGCACCATCCTACCAACGCGTTTCGACCTGGTAAGTCTTTGTCAAGGTGATGGTGCCAATGTGGACGGACTGGTCTTATATAGGAATATAAGACTCTCCCTTACACTCTGTTCCCGGTCCTCTTCTCCTGGTGCTGGTCTGTCCTGTTGCTGCTGTGCACTTCTGTGTTTTATGTCTAGTTTGCAAAACAATGGTTTATCCCGCAAGGTGTGCGCGCGTTCACTAATGTACTTGAAGGGGTATATTTACTAAAGGTCGGGTTTGATCAATTTAAAATTGATGAAAATCGAACAAAAGTGAGCAATGTTGTGTTTCTGGGCCTAAATTACACATTTGCTAATACTTATAATTGTCTGCTAGTAAATGTGTGATTTAGATTGATCAAAATTTATTAAAAGCGACCTTTAGTAAATATACCCTGCAATGTTTTTTTATTTTCTTTTTAGTTAACATACAACATTACATTTATATACTATTTACTTTTCTAATTCTATTATTAGTGAGGCAAGTGTTTTAGTTTCTGCTTTCCTTTGAAAAAAATTCCACCCCTAAAAAAAAAAGTTACAAAAAGTGAAGATTGGGGGCTTCGTATTATCACCCATTGACTACACATGTTACTGAAGCACCTGCTGTTTTTAAATCACATACTTCTTGAATATATTTCTTTACCTATAGGAGCTCCAGCTGGACAAATGAAAATACATCTATAACCACTGACAAGGAGAGGGTTTATTTTCAGCCAGTGACCCCCAACACCCCCTCCCACAAAGCATATATTTGTTTTGAATTTAAAAATACATTAGCACCATCATTATTCCACATTATGCTTTGCAACACAAAAATGAGAACACACCTGGGCTCTGTAAAATAATGAGAATTTAGGCATGTGTGACGACTAGCAGCACAATTTGCTCTCATATGCGGTGGGGTGGGGGCGAGGCGTGTGTGACTGTGTATGACTATGCTGTGGCTGATGTACCATCAGGATATTTCAGGCAGTGTTTTATCAAAGCATATGTCAGATCCATTTTGCTATTGCTCTTTAGTTGACACATTAGTTTTAGTTATGAAAGAAAACTATTTATCTCTCTTGACAGATAATGGGAAGAGTATCAGTAATAAAAGACAGAACAGAAACAGCTGGAGCCGGTTTAATTAAGCACTGTCAGTTGCATTGTTAACTTAAAGCTTCTGTACGCCTTGATAAACCCATAATAGGCCTTAGGAAATTAAAGCAAAATTAAAATGTGAATGTGTATACGTAGAATGTCAAAAGATATGTAATGCCTGTTGTGTTATTTATGTAGTATATTATAATAAGCTCTTGTCCTTATCATTGCATGCACTGACATTTGGGTCACATGTCACAGTGCAGCTTCAACAATATATACTTAGGGGTTTATTTACTAAGCGTCTGGATGTAAATTCAAGCGCTGCTAATCGTGTTTATGCCCGATATTTAACAGGGCGATGCTTTTACTAGCCGTGTATTGGTAGTAAAAGCATTGCCCTTTTAAATATCAGGCATAAACACGATCAGCTTTGTAAATAAACCCCTTATAGTCTATATTTATTTTGTCTTTTGGGTGACTCCAATAACTGCTGATTTCAATACAGATCAGTTTTAGTTGCACATTGCATCACTATCTCAGTATTGGAAATAGCATATGACTCCACATAGACTCTGAGGAGTCAGAAGTCGCAGCTGCAATGCTAAAAGCACACAACTCTCAATAAGCCCAATGGTCCCGTGTCCTCAAATAGTTAATACCAAGCATCCCAAATGAAAATACTAATAAATCTATTACTGAGTAGCTAGTCCTAATGGGGCCCATCCATCAGCAATGGATTGCCGCGATCCCGCGATGCGGCAACCCGGCATCGCAGAAATCCAACATGTTGGATTTTTGCGATTTGACGATCGCGATCAAAAAATGATCGCGATCGTCAAATCGCCGACATTTAAAATGGAAAATGTCTGCGATCCGGCGACGGATCGCAGAACATCGATGATGGGAGGTCGGCGTTTCCACCCGGAAACGCCGTCACTTCCCATCGCATCACCGGATCGCAAAATCCGGGGTCTGATGTATGGCCACCCTTAGGGAGTGAAGAGGATGCACCTAATGGGGCCCATCCATCAGCGATGGATTGCCGCGATCCCGAGATTCGGAAACCCGGCATCGCAGAAATCCAACATGTTGGATTTTCGCGATTTGACGATCGCGATCAAAAAATTATCGTGATCGTCAAATTGCCGACATTTAAAACGAAAAATGTCTGCGATCCGGCGACGGATCGCAGAACATCGATGGTGAGAGGTCGGCGTTTCCACCCGGAAACGCCGGCATTTGCCATCGCATCGCCGGATCGCAAATCCGGGGTTTGATGTATGGCCACCTTTATACTAGTACACAACGAAATCAGCTTCACATCAGTGTATTACAACTATTTAGAGCAGGAGCCTTTTATTAATATCTAATATTTTATGGTCATCTGACTATCCAAATTCTGTTATATGCAAGGAAGCTTACATTATACAATGTCTTGAATTGAGAAATTAATTATAGAGTATTCCAGAAACTGATCTTCTGTAATTGAATATATATCATGGATTTGTTGTGAAATATTTATTGTGATTAAGGGGCTTATTTATCAAGGAACATTTGCATACCCACAAATATTAAGTATCTCCAGGATGTATCTATGGGGGACCACACGGGGCATATCGGGGATATCTGCTGCAATTCCCTATTTTCAATCACAAAAGCAGCCCAAGCTCTGGAATGCGTAGCGGCTATAAGAAAATATAAGGATCACATCTAGAACCCGATAATTAATAAATATGTCCCTAAATGGCTAAAGACACAACTCTTGTATAAAGGGGCCTGTCTGGTGCAATGTTTTTGTGTCTAGGCATAGTGAATGTTCCATGATTAGTCATATACATTTCTTTTATTTAGTTACAATAAAGGTAATCAGATCAATTTGTGTCTCGCTCTGTGGATTTATTTGCAATGGTGTAATTGTAATTCATAATATAAACGGAAATAATTTTTTTTTTTAATTCTCACA
The DNA here is from genome assembly GCA_031769625.1 of Taudactylus pleione. Lineage (NCBI taxonomy): Eukaryota > Metazoa > Chordata > Amphibia > Anura > Myobatrachidae > Taudactylus > Taudactylus pleione. The sequence continues at coordinate 659,499 of JAUIMM010000245.1, forward strand.
CCCCAAAAAGTAATGAATAAAGTCACTATCCAGTTAAGGTTATCATCCTACACACCACAAGCCGGCTTCGGCTCTCCCCCAAAACAGAGGTGAGATGTATCCATTTTCTCCAATGCTCCGTCCAGAGCTGCACTGCGACCAAACCAGAATAGCGTCCACTTCTGAATAAGGCCCTTAGTACACCAATTGATGCAATGAAAAGGTATGAAACAAATAACTTTTATAAGACAATACATTTAGGGGTAATGCAGTGCTAAGTTTTATAAATTACAAACAAATGTATGTAGCTAGTACCTAAAGCTAATAATATACGAGACAATACATATACAACACTCTAAATCCAATACATCCAATTTAATCAATGCAAACTACAAATTGTGCTAACACTAGGGCTATTCTCCACTTCTAAAAACCTGCACTTTAGTAAATATACCCCTTAGTGTTTTAGTTGCTGCGCATGAATTATTTCTATTCATTTACCACTCACTACTCTTATCTCTAACCTCATGTAATAAAGATGGTTCACAATGGTTGAGAAGCCTATATATCATTGGTGGCATTGGGGCCCAGAAAATGATAATTTCTTTGAAGCATTTTGTGTGGCTAAGAATTGATTTTGTGTGGCTATTAATATTCACTTGCCAAGACAATGGCTCCAAAAGAGCTAGTCCCTGAAAAGTAAAGAAACTTACACTATCACTTTACTTCTAGGTTTGCACCTGGCTTATCTACTGTCAATGGGGGGATGTATTAATACAGCTATAATGCTTCCTGCTTTGCCTCTTTACCGAGGCAAGGCAGGAAGCACTAATGATGAGATGTATGAACATCTCATCGGCCGGAGCGGGTGAGTGTTAACTCCCCCCCTGGCGATCCCTGCCTGAGTACACAGTGCATCAGCCTAGTGCTGGTGCGCTGTGTCTCAGTCCCGGCATGCTCTACTGAGCAAGCGCGGGATCTCGCAAGTATCGCGAGATCCCGCATGCAGCCCAAGAGCTGGCAGCCACTGCAGCAGGGACAGCGATGTCCCTGCTGTGGGGATAGGGTATCGCCAGGCTGTAGCTGTTGATAGCGACAGCTACAGCGGGCAGAACGGTCAGGCGATCTGACCTTTCACACATGGCCCAGGCTATCGACGCTGCTATCTTGTAGATAGCAGCGCCGATAATGACAGAGGCGCCGAGCATCTTGTCATTTACCATTCGTACATCGGAGAGAAACGGTATCAGCACTTCTTACATCTTCCCCATTGTGTGTCAACCAAGCTGTTGTGCAAGGATCCGCAGATCTCTTTCTGGTAAAAAAAAAATTAGAAAAAGTAGCCTATAGGCTGCAATGGCTGATATCTCCTGTGTTCAGTCTTTTTTGAATAGCTCCAATACTAAAACGGCGCATTAATCATGCATAAATGGTGTTGACCATTTACAGTATAGGCTTCTAAATCTGACTGTAGTGCCACATTTGTACTGGCTTTAGGTGATTGAAAAGCAATAGTGATGTAGGTAAAAGCCCGTTGGCCAAATATAATATGCTGTAATTTGGGAAAAGTGGCAGTTTTTCAGAAATGTTTCTGCGGGATTTAAAGCAGCATTTTATTAAAGGTAAAACAAACCTGATATTGCCTTTTTGTAAAAAAATGGGTGCTTTAAATCTCACTGCAAATTATCACATTTCCTAAATCGCAACCTATTACATTTCGCGCTGTCAGTACCAGCAGTCATGTATACCACTAGCCTGACTCCAAAACTCAGCAGATCACTCATTGCTGGCTTTCCCAATTAGAATCCTTAACAGAACCCAGCTGGGCTCAGTCTTAGGCTAAAGATGACATAACACCTCTTTCAGGTGTTACCACTAACCTCCAGACCGATGACATACAGTATGCTGGGAATCACCCATCAGCCAGCCACTATAAGAATCTGCTCAGTACACTCCTCCAGTGCCTGAGTATCTATTATATTCTACATAGGTGCTCCCGCTTCAGAACTATACTCAAAGTATAGTTTTCTTCCAGTGTTGTTTAAACTCCACTGCTCGGTTTCCTCGACGGCAGCACATCCATACCCTTTCCATCTGTGGTTTTTCCAGGCCTCATACCAGCTAAGTATTCTGTTGCTTTGCTGGTGGGAACCTACTACTGTACACTGGGCCACAACCTGGAACCTCACTGAGACAAAGTCCATATCCTCTTGCAGGGAAGATTCTGCGTCGGGGTATTTAGTTGTGCCAATTCCACCTATGTGCATTTATCTGTGTTGGTGTATGTACTCTGATATTTCTTGTTGTCTCTTTTGAGCTCCAGGGTTGTTGCAATATACTAATAGTAATGTGTATCTGAGTGCATGCTACGTGCTTTTACCACACTCCCAACACCAGAACAACAGGATGCAACATTAAGCTGTAAGATATTGTTACCATATAGACTAACAAGACTGCAGCTGGTTTTAACATTATAAGGCAACACTGTTAATTTCTAACACTGTCTCCTATCTGGTTGATTATACAGTAATCTGGAATATTTTAAGGTTCCATCAATGTATGGTATAATTCCTGTTATCACATTAATGAGCCCAGTGCTGGTTCATAAAATACGGGGGAACCCTACACTTTGCCACTATAGACAGATAGTAGCCTTTCTTTAGAGTCAAGTCGCACCTCACACTAGGACGGATCACAAGCGGTATAGATTACAGAAGGTGATTGTGGCTGTGGCATCAGCATGATGCATCCAGCCAAAAAATTGTCATATTTGTGCTAGAAGTACAGTACATAAGGCTTATCATATTTATGATATAGCAGAGATCTGTGGCTTAACAGTGTTAGTAGTAAATAATAAGGTTACAATGTAATGAATGATGACATATACCAGAATAAATAGTGTTGTGACAGATATTATTGAATTAATAATAAAATTGATACTAAATAGTTATTATTAAATGTGAAAGTTGCATTTTCCATATAGAATGAAATTAAATATAAACACCTCCACTTTCACATCTAGAAATCAAATGGGAATCTTCTCTCAAGCAGTAATTCAAATGGAAATGTCAATTACAGTAAGTAATACAGCTTAATATAATATAGCTGCAATGCTAATTATTTATGTAACATGATTCAGATAACCCAAAACACAAGCAGCCAATAAGAAGTGGCTAAATAGTGCTGCTGATCATCATCGTTATGGCATAATGTCGTAGCAGTACCATCAAGAGATACTCCTAAAAGGCATATCTGGGTCCTCACGTATTGTGCGATCATCAATACACCCTTACTGTACTTTAATTACATTTGCCTGCACCTTCCCACCTCTACCCCAATGCACAAGGGGATGCATGTAAACAATATGCAAACATGGATACGAATGTATGTACTTTGCATACACCTTTTTGTGCACAGACACAAGGCCTGATTCAGAGATGGACGGAATTGCCGAGCAGGTTTGCAATTCCGTCCATCTTAATGCAAATGCAGAAGGAGGTGTCAGACACCTCCTTGCTGCATATATGCGAGCACCATCGTGACCAATGATCGCGATGGTTGCTTCTTTGGTCAGCCTGACCGGGTGCTGGTCACTTCAGAGGCCAGGAATCTGCGTCCGCCGATGCAGACCCTGGCCTCATCTCTCCCAGAAATGGGGCATGTCGCGACTTTTCCGAGAACGGTGACCAGCCACATTCCCACTCCGCCCCCCAAACACCGCATCGTAAGTGACATGGGATCTGCGAGCATAATTGCATGACCCGTTCAGAACGGGACCTGCGCAGACGCAGAACCCTAGCAATCGCAGATGTACGTTCATCATCGGATCAACGTAAATCTCTGAATCAGGCCTATAGTACGTAAACCCATATGCTATGCAAAAAATCACTTTGCATCTAACTTTCAATGATCTCCAGACTACATATAACAGACGGGTGCTACCCCCATTAACAAGCCTATATATGGAGGTGGGGGGTTTCTCAAAATTCTAAATGATTATTAGTACATTTCTGATATGTTACACCAAGTATGAACGTCACAACAATTATTTTAATTGTCTTCTAAGTTAATTAGAAGTGAGTCACATTAAGATCTAAAAAACTCCAGTATTGAAGCCCGACCAAAGAAAGGTGTGGAAAGTATTTGCCGCATATGGCATGCTTAAATTAATGCAGCATCAGATTTGACAAACTGAAACATTACAACTAGTCCATTATTCACACCTAAGCCAGTTACCGTGACAACTACAGTAAAGTACAGATTATAACTAGCACTCATCAATTTACATTTTCCTGCAAGGATGAATTACATATAATAATATGTATGCTGTTCAATGTGTTTATTTTCCTAGCATATTGTGAAATGAAACTATCCCTATATATATTCAATTTTATTAGGTTTATATCACAGTTTCATAATGCATTATGAAGGCTTATTGTGTTTGGCAATATATCCAAATATGTATATTTTAAAATTTTTATTTCTCTATGCATTCTAACGTGCATTAGATTGTAGTTCACATAGAAACCTGCCTAGTAAACGTAAATACAATTAGGCAGTCTGGTTGATTTTTACAGAATAACGCATTACTGGAAAGTTTATAAATGTACAGTACTAGTATTTTAGAGTTATCATTTGCCTGTCTAGTTGCTACCTAGCGTTGCAGGGGTACCCTCACCCCATTCCTTCTGTCCTCCCTGCAATCCTCTCAGTACCCCCCATTGTATCGCTCTCTCTTCCCCCACCCCAATCTCTCTCTCTCTCTCCCCACCCTTGTTCTCTCGTTCTCACTCTTCCACCACCATTGTTATTTCTCTCTCTAACCCCCAATTCTTTCTCTTTCCCCACCACCATTCTCTGTCTCCCACAACTCTTTCTCTCGCTCCCCCCCATCCTCCCCTTCCACGTATGTTCCCTTTTTACCCCCATCTCTCTGTGGGGGAGACATATCAAGCAGTGAAAAGAGTGGAGAAGTTGCCCATTGCAACCAATCCACTTCAAGGTAGCATTTATCAAGTACATTCTATAAAATAATAGGTAGAAGCTGACTGGTTGCTACAGTATGGGCAACTTCTCCACTAGTCCATTTCTGTACTCTTCACTGCTTGATTTATCACCCCCTGTGTCTTTTCTACTGTCCTATCCCATGGCTCTCCCCATCCAACCTTTTCCTTATCTCTTTTTGCCCATGTTCCCCGTCTATCTCTCCCCATTTCGCCCCATCTCTTTTCCTCTTTTTCTCTCCACATACCATGTTCCTTTTTTTTCTGTCTTTTTTCCTTCCGTTGATATATGAGCTCGCCGGTGGGTAGTTGGCAGAGGTCATCCCTGAGTATTGCATCACAGAGCTCCTCCATGTGCCTGGAGGAGAGGACATCAAACTCCAAAACTTCCAGGTCATCAGCATCGGAGACACCTGAGTCTGGGAGGTAAGCATGTGACAAGGCACAGCAACTTGAAGATCCTTGTCACATTTGTACACCACATCTAGATGTTACTGTTGGAGCTTGAGCATTAAACATTGACTTTGTTCTGAGGCAGTATGCAGGGGTTTGTGGAGTATGGTATTGAGAGGTTGGTGGTCTGTCTCAACCATCACTGGACACCCATAGGTGAACTCGTGAAGCTTTTGACAAGCAAAGACTAGAGAGAGAGTCAACAGTTCATTCAATTTGGGCGTAACACAATTCAGTCTCAATAATGGCCATGGAAGCAAAACTGATGGGATTTTTACGCTGTAAGCAGACAGCACCACAGGTGGATACTGAAATTCAAAAGTGCTGATAAGTTTGCCAAGAGACGTGGGATAGATTGAGAAAAGCAGGAGACCTAAGACTGAGCCTTGCGGTACTCCAACTGATAGATGTACGAAAAGGAGGTGGAGTCAGAGAAATGAACACTGAAAGAGCGATTAGATAAGTAGGATGAGAACCAGGATGGGGCTGTAAACCTAGGGATTGTAATGTTTGTATGAGAATAGTGTGGCCAACAGTGTCAAATACAGCAGAGATATCTAGAAGAATAAGAAAAAGCTAATTCCTTTAGACTTAGGAGTGATCTTATTCACTACCTTGTGCCATCAGAGCCAGACTTCTGACACCATGTAAAGTGGTCTGTGTGCAAATCATCACAGGACTCTGGAGAGCTGACTAACTACAGTCATTCTGAACAAATTGCTGCAGAGGCACTTTTTGAATAACAAGTGGATGGCAGTGATGCAATTTCCACCATCCACATTAAAGTAACACAGCATACATTTACAGTGTAATGGTGCATATACACGGTCAGACTTGCTATATCAACGATGAACGATTTTACCAACGATTTCATGGACGATGAACGATTTCTGACAGTATTTAAATGAATGATATCGTCCATCTGACTGCAAACACAGTCGACATCAGATATCATTATCTGACATGCGGGCATGCGCATCGTTCGTTGATGCATGCCAAACATGTCAACGATATGAACGATGTAAGGATTTTTACAAACGTTGTCGTTCATATCTTCCAGAAAATTTGACCATGTGTACACTCCATTAGAGTCTCCTGATAGAAGAGAGCATGTCAGTACCAGCAATCATGGTCACCACTGGCGTGCTCTCAACACTGAGCAGTCCACTGATTGCTGGTCTACCCAATCAGAAATCTTCAACAATACCCAGCTGGGCTTAGCTTCATACCAGAGGTCACATAACACCTCTCTCAGGTTTTTTCACTAATTTTCAGCACTAATGACTTATGCAATTCTCAACTGAACTCAGTTGGGCTTAGCTTCATGCTACAGATGACATAACATCTCTCACAGGTTTTTTTCACTTATTTATCAGCCAACCACTATAAAAGCTGGCTCAGTGCATTACCTGAGTATCAGTTGTGTTTCCATAGAGGCGCCTGCTTCAATACTATGTTTCCAGTATAGTTTGCTTCCAGTGTTGTTTCAATTCTGGTGTTCAGATTGCTCCACAGCAGCACATCCATACCCGCATTTTCATTGGCAGTTTTTCAGAATACCAGCTAAGTACTCCATGTCTCTAATTGCATGCTAAGCACTGTTCCCACAGTGCCAACACATTCGTGCCTCTCATTGCATGCTACACCTTGCTCCCACATCGCAAACACTCCATGTAGCTTATTGCATGCTACGTGCTGTTCCCACAGTGCCAACACTCTGTGTATCTTATTGCACCCTATGCACTGTTCCCACAGTGCCAACACTCTGTGTATCTCATTGCATGCTACGCGCTGTTCCCATAGTGCCAACACATCCATAACCCTCATTGCATACTACACGCTGTTCCCACAATGCCAACATATCCATGCTTCTCATTGCATGCTACATGTTGTTCCCACAGTGCCAACACATGCCATTGCCTTTCATTGCACGTTACGCACTGTATAAACAGTGCCAACGTATCTGTGTACCAAGCTCACACACTTTGGGTATTCAGCTGTACCTATGGCTTTTTCCTGTATTAACCACCTCAGGGTATCCCATGGCTACCACCTCGCGGAGTATCGGAAAGACCTAGGGATTGTAGTGTCACAAAGCAGGTGTTTATGTTGAGTTTCACCCAGATACTTTGAGCTGCTGGCCCAGGCATGGCTCAGCACAGAGTTTCAGGATCTGAGATTGGTGGATTTTGGATCTTCTGTCATGACTTAGAGTTGCCAGCAAGAACCAGGATGTGAGGGTTTGTAAGTCCTTTTAAAAAAACCCTTTCATTTATTAATGAATAGTCCTTCAAGGTATTCCCTTACCACTGAGCCCCAGGCCATGATAGACTGCACTGTAACTATTACTAGGTTACATTGATATGCACTGTATTACATTGCAGTGCATATCAAAATTTACAATTTGTCTATGGGGGAGATGTAGCAAGCCTTGGATAGAGATAAAATTGAGATTTTTTTTTAAAACAACCAATAAGCTTCTGTGCTAGATAAATTACAGTTAGAAGCTGATTGGTTGCTTTGGACAACTTCTCCATTTTATCGCTATCAAAACGTTTGATACATCTCCCCCTATGTGTGCAACCATTTTTCCCACACACAAATACACTACAATAATTTCCACTTGACTTAATAGACGACTGCCGCATGTAGCCAAATCCAGTCACATCATGAGGTTGGCCGGTGTGGCCAGCAGCAGCCCTGCTGCTATAATATGCTGAATCCTGTCTCTGTGTATTTATGTACTGGATGTAATTATGTCTATGCATTTATTTAGATCAAATGTTGCAAATTGCTGCAGCTGTTTCAACAACAAAGCTTAATGCAATAAAATAGGTTTCCCTGTCTAAAAACATATTGCTCAGCAAATATATTACTGGCCTGGGCAAAGCAGATTGAAGGGAAAATATTAAAAAGCTATCTGGATGACATAGGTTGAACACTGCTGTCATTTATAGCTTCATGTACTCATAAAGCTTCTGGTGCATAGAGGCAATCCAGACTGTACTCGTACATTTTAGAGATGCCAGTTTGTTTGCTTGCTTTGTCCTAATATACTACAGAGAAGCCATAATATCCATGTATCACAGAGCAATACACCACTCCCTCTCCATTCTACTGCTAAATGGCTGAGGAGAAATGGACCAAAACACCTTCCCTACCTTGGCTGACATTGCACGGAGCACACTGGCAGAGCAGCTGTGCAGTAGCTTGTAAGGAGAGGTAATGCAGAGATTGTGCCCGTTCTGTGTTTGACACTGACACATGGGCCCTGATTCAGAGCCGGACGCTCTGACCAGAGCGCTCGCTCTGAATCAGGGCCCACCTCCATAATTATGGAGCGTCCTCCTGGACGCTCGTATAGCTGTGGGTCACCACCCACAGCATATACGAGCATGCAGGATGATGGTCGCGATGTCAGTGGGGCCGGCTTCTGACGGTAGGCGTTCCCTTGGGAACGCCCCCATCTGGGAGGCACGCCCCTGGCACGCCCACCAAAGGGGGCGTGCTGTCAATCAACATCGACAGCACGCCCCCTTTGATCAGACACAACGAGCGAATGAAAGTCCTTCACTCATCGCGTCTCGTGCATGCGCACGACGGAGCTCCCTCCGTCGTGCGCATGCGCAGTGCAGACCATCGACCCACTTGCGAGCGGACAGCCGCTCGCGAGTGGGTCTGAATCAGGCCCATGGTTTTCAGATATTGTAACCATTAAATCATGAAAACAGAGATTCAAGTACTGATACAAGGTGAAGAAGTTACAGTACATAGTTTACTGTGAATGGAAACACCCAGATTCTATGCACTATAAAAATCAAGATAATATACGAAACCGTATGCACTTAAAAAACCTTCAATTTACCTGTAGGCTGCCTATTACATAATTCCATTTTATTTTTTCAGCACATGGGGGAACACAGTCTTGCCCAATCTCTGTGTTTGCTCTTTAACAGTCACCTCTTCCCTCCCCTCCATTAACCTGCACTATGATGACCTTAATATAACTGAATTTAATTTACAAAAATATATTGCGGAGGCTGGATGTAGCCCAAAGTATGTCAGATTGACAATTTTGTCAGGTGTAAAGATCGTGCTACATTCAGGCAGGGGCGTATCTTTGTATTGGCCGGGATGGCACTCGCCAGGGGCTCCAGCCGGTGGGGGGGCGCCACCCGGCAGTGCCAGTCCAGGGCCGTAACTGGTGTGGCCGCCACAACCGCTCCTGTCCTGCCGGCGGAACTGGCTGCCACAACCCCCGATCACGGGCACTAGTCTTTTTTACATGTCTAAAGGCAGCGGTGTGCCCGGTTCCTCTGCTGCCGGGCACACCGCTACTAATACACTTTACAATTACAGCGGCGGCACTGACTGGGCAGCGCTGCGCTGTCTGCCCCATGTGCTCCGCCACCTCCCCGGCTAGTTTCCTGTCTCTCCCTTCCATCCCAACCCCAGAGTGCCCTGCACCGTTGAGCAGGACCATGGTGCTCGGCTGCATGACAGTCACAGCACCTCCTACCTCCGGGACTGCCGGGAGCCGGATTGCGAAGTCACGCCCCACTCAGGCTACAGAGAGGACCATGCAGGCTGCACTGGAGACAGAAAGGAAGCTGGTAAGACTGTGCGGGGCGGTCTTGAAATTACAGAGGGCAGGAGGTGGTGGAGGCAAGATTGACAGAGGGGGGGAAAGAGGCTGGAAATACAGAGGGGGCAGGAGGCTGGAAATACAGAGGGGGCAGGAGGCTGGAAATAAAGTGGGGGGAGAAGACTTGAAAGACAGGTAGCAGAGGAAGGAATGAGTGGGACAGGAAGCAGAAGTGACATGGGGCAGGAGAATGGAATATCACAGTGAGCTGGAGGCAAAATTGAGTAGGAGGATGGGGGATTCATGGGGCAGGACGTGATACAGAAAGGAGGAGGCTGGAGATGACACAGAAAGCTAGAAGGGACATGGGGCAGGAGGTGACAGAGCTGGAGGCGACATTGAGCAAGACGTTGGGGAGACACAGAAGGTTGGTGGGGACTTGGAGCAGGAGGTAACACATGGAGCAGGAGGCTGGAGGCAACACGGGGCACAAGACTTGAGAGACACGGGGCATGTAACTTGAAAGATACATGGATGAATTGGACACGGAGGAGGAGACTGGAGTGACACAGGTAGGAGGCTGGAGGGGACATGAGACACGAGTTTCGTTGAACCTCTGTTGTATGATAATGACATTGGTTATATTCCTACACAAAAAGGCATCTTCCGGTAAATGAGATTTCCTACATGAATAGTGAATACCGACTGTCTGCCCAAGGAGGACCAATTTCTTCAGAGGTTCCCCATCGCAGAGAAACCACCATATAGGTAAGGTGTATTTTTATTTACAGCACACTGTTCTGTCTGTCAAAAGTCTGTGCTGCTGATGATCTCCCAGTCAGAAGCATCACTGCTGGATGATGAAGGAGGGGTGAGGAGGTGTCGGTTAACTAACTGCTAACAGGGGGAGTGGGGGCGGAGGAGGCGCCAGTCACTTACTCTGCCAGCGGCTCTCAGACCCCTAGATACACCCCTGCATTCAGGCTGGTAAACTCTGCTAGATTCAGAGGTTCCTTTTCTGTCTGCATACATGTAAATTTCTTCAAATGAAATGTGAATTGTATTTGTCATTTTAGTAAGTTTACAGATGTGCCCCATACACCTAGCCACAATACGCCATGCAGTGTGAGACACCTGGTGTGAGTGAGCCACGCTGAGCGGTGAAGTGTAGCAGCTTTTTTATTTAAATCTGCATCTTATTCCCATTGCAGACTAAGTGAAACACTGCTCAATCTGTACCAGAGATGCTGGGCTGCGAATTTAACTGCACAGGAATTAGTTTTAAATATGTACAAAGTTGCAGATTAAGCACAATGGTGTATCATAGCACTTTGTATACAGATTCCGACTCATTCACACACAGATGTACACATATCAAATTAATCAGTGCAGTCTTGTTAAGTGGTTTGTCACATTGCGACTAATACGCTCAGGGCCGGTGCAAGGTTTTAGGGCGCCCTAGGCAAAGGTTCACAAAGCCGCCCCTATTTCCCCCAAACCCTATGCCCAGATCACAGACACATACACATAAACCACATCTCCCTAATAGTATTCACGTGTCCCAAAATAAAGGGATGATATAGCAAGCCTATAAATATATATAAATATAAAGAACAGCAAGAAGCCTGGCACTCATGTATAATCCAACTGTAATAATGCTGCGGTGCCCTCCTGGGATATAAACAACATCCGAATACAGGAATAAACAAATAGGCGGCACTTTGCAGGCTTGTCCATGTTAAATATTAAAAGTCTTTTATTGCTATATATATATATATATATATATATAACATACCATGTTAGGAATAACAGATGCAAACAGATGATTTGCAAAAAACAATATTATATTCAAAATCAGAGACATCTTTCAGGCTTCTGGTAGGCTGACTCAGAGGCTCCCTCTAGTGGTCGGCGCCCATAGGCAGCTGACTAAAGCTGCCTAATGAAAGCGCCGGCCCTGAATATGCTGTTGTAGAAACAAGCTAGGTGGCATTGGTGAGGCACTTAATTAGTGCTGATTGTGGGATCCACTCAAACAAGTTTAAAAAGGGGTGTGACCACACCTATCTTCTGCCCAGAGGATATAGCCCAGGTGGAGCTGTGGCACCAAGCCAGGCTAGTGGGCCAGGAGGCCTGTGGAGGCTAGACCAGAGGACATACTTGCAAAAAGCAGACAGGACCCGACCCTTGATAGTAAGGGCTGAAGATGTGAGGTAGTGCCCTGAATGGGGGCTAGCTTGGTTCGAATTTCTGTGTCCTGACGATCAGCAGCGGCTCCTGCCTCTTACCTGAGGGGGGCTGCCACTGCTGCTAGCCTGGCCATGGCCAGCCCGGGTCCTGGCGACTGTGCAATGAATCTGGCAGGCACTGGGACTAGTGCATGCACATGAGCTGCCGTGGCACCACGCATGGGCATAACACCGGCTTCTGGGGACTGCCTGAAAAGCAGAGCAGCGGCTTCCAACGGAAGCCGCTCTCTGCTCATCACAGCCTGGACCGGCAGGCCCAGGGGGAGGAGACACCTCCCCCTGGGGCTGCCTGTCCTGTGCATGACTGGCAGATGAGGCTTCCAATGGGAAGCCACCTCCAGTCACAGGGGGTCATTCAGACCCGCTCGCGAGCGCAGGACGCTGGCAAGCGGGTCGATGTTGCCCCACTGCACATGCGCAAGACGGAGGGAGCAGTGCTGGAAGCAGTGCTGGTGGCGAAACTGTTGCCCACAATCGAGTATTTCTTCAAAATTGACCCACGGAAGTCAGCAGGATGGAGCGCCATGCCTTGAGGTGGTTCGGTGGTCACCAAGTCACTGTCTTGCCCTGGCCAGGAAATAGTCTGGATTTAAATCCGATAGAAAATCTTTGATCAAGGCTTAAAGTGATGGTGTCACGAAAAAATCCAATTAACAAGAGAGAGCTGGTCGAAGCCATAATCCAGGCTTGGTACCACGTAATTTCACCTGAAGATCTGGGACGTCTGGTTCACTCGATGCCTCAACTAATCAAAGCTGTTCTTAAAAACGGAGGATATCCAATGAAATATTAATTTTGTGTATTGCTGAAATTGCATATTTTTTTCCCGTAATAACAGCATACCTGTAAAACTGTGGTTTTACTGAATTTTTCACTGGAAATATGACAAGTGACAACTTAAAAAGAAATAGTAATGATTATACTCACATATACTTCGATTGGAATATAAATGATAAGTGATTATAATGTAAAAATAATAATTAAATGCAAAATTTTCAAAATTTCCTAAAAAGTGTCCTGAATTAATTCCACTAGTGTATGCACCTTAAGATACCTTGCAAAGACAATTAATAAGACAGTTACTGTGATACATGCTGGTAGTTGTAGTGCCATGATTGCAGTGTCAAGTAAAGTGGTTTCCTGTGTTGAGAATACTTTTGAAAGCAAAGTGTGATACAGTAATACAAGAAAAGCTTTTCCTATATATACTGTGTGCAGATAAATATAGGGAAAAAGAAGCATGCTCCTAGAACAAACAGGTTGCCTGCAAATGTTTAGAGATTTGGAGATTTGCAGTTCAAGGACTGGAGCCTACAGTCTGGAAATAAAATAAATATGTTGGAAAGAGGTAATTGAAAGGTTTTTTTTTAACTCCTCTGTGATATAATAGACAATAACTCTTTTCAAGATGCTGTTTTGCAATGTTATGTTTCAAAGGAAAGGACATCTGAAATGCAAAAGAATAGTAACGCTACCAGGAGAGGACAATGGGCCTGATTCAGCAAGGATCGCAAGTGCTAAGACGCATGCAGTTGGCCGATTTTTGCGATCTGTGCATGCATATGCATCGCAGTGCACAAACTAGCCACTGCGATCAGGAATGAGATCGCAGTGTGTATGCAGACCCGTTGCAGAGTGATTGACAGGAAGTACCGTTTGTGGGTGGTGACGTGGGGTGGTCAAACGAACACAGGCATGTCAGTGCGTTTGAACGCCATCACAGGGGCGTGCATAAATAAGCTCCTGCAACGGAAGTTTAGCAGTTTGTGAGTAAGGTTTGACCTGCCTCAATTGTGCGTGAGGCTTCGATGGAACTCGATGGTACCGATGTTTTTGCAGACTTGCAAGCTATTACGGATGTGAGTAAAGGGAAGTGGGCGTCTTTTTGTTGTGCTTCAGCGTCATTGCAATCGCGGTCATTTGCATAGTTTTGCAGAAGAACTGCATACGCGCTTTCTGCCGCGATCGCATCAGCAATCCTTGCTGAATCAGGCCGTATGTCAGCATGGAATAACTTGACCATATGAATAAAGTATTGCATAAAAGAACTTTGGATTTTGTGGAGCAGATACGTGGCTTAAATAAAAAGTCTGCTGAAGAGAAACGGTTGCAAGAGCAAATTGTTGAAAAGTTATAGAGTGAATTATCTTCTTTAAAAACATAATTTGGACAAAAGGTAGAAAAAAAGGAGAGATACAAATTAAAGCTCTTAAAAAGACAGACCTCAAATTGGCAGTTATGTCTAACCTCCTTGAGGAGGCTGAAGTGTTGAAATAATCTATGCTAAAAAATGGAATGGAAATGATGTGCTTCTTGAAAAGAAAGAGCAAGTCATTGTTGAATTGCATCAAAATTGTGTGGTACTGTACTTCAGAAGTGGAAGCATTCAAGGAATGTGTAAAGAGACATCAGACTGACACAGCACGCACGCAAGGAAAAGTGGTGGATTTAACTCTGGTGTTGAAAGAAAAAGACTCTTTAATCGTGTTCACACAAGCAAAACTTGTAGAGTGTGAATTAGAAAGAGATTGTCTGACTGAGAAGCTCCATGAATGCTCTGGGGAAAAAGGGGAATATCTCCAAATGCTGCAGAATCAGGCTCAGTGGAAAGAAAATACAGGGATGTACTGTAAAAGTCAGAGATTGTTTGTCTTCAAGCATATTTTGAGGATTAAATATAATTGTGCTAGTACAACTTGGCTACTTGCAGAGCAACTTCAGAGTGTCTTGCTGCAAAATCTTCTAGAGGAAATTCTGCATTAAACAGCAGAAAAAAGTGATATTTTGGAGTAAAAACTTTACCATGTATTTGCTTTGATTGAAGAGTTGCAAAGGGCTCTATTTATTATCATTATTTTTACTAATATAAAGTGAAAAAGGGTGTTTTCACACCCTTTTCAAATTTTTTTAGTTTCACCTAAAGTTACTACAGGGCAATTGGAGTAGAATTCGTAAAATTCTACTCCAACCCCTAAATATCACTTATTTTTAGTAATCATTACAATTATGGGAAATGCGATCTGTGTGCAAGTTACTAAAAATGAATTGTGAAAAAAATACCGGGGAAAGCCCTGTGATAATAACGCCACCTGGAGGTGGCGTTATCGAGGGTCTCCCTCGGTTACCAGACTCCTGCTCCACTCTAATGTGCAGAGCAGAGCCCGGAGCCGACCCCAGTGATCAGCTGTGTGGTCTAGACCACACGCTGATACTTTGCAAAAATAATAAGAATAAAAATTGTAAAAAATAATAAAAAAAAATTAACTTACCTGAGTCCAGGGACCAGAGTTCAGGATGTCGGTGATGTCCTCCCTACCAGATTCATTGCACGATATGGGCTGGTCTCCCATATTGCACTGCGGCCCGGTCATCAGGTGACTGGGTCCCAGTGCAGTATGGGATGTCTGCTGACCGGAGCAATGGAGGACATCACTGGAGCCCGGATCATGCAGGTAAGTGCAATTAAGGGAGGGGGCTTAGCACCAGGGGGTGGGGCTTAGCACAGGGGGGTAGCAGCAATGGCCGGTCGGCACATGCACGGGCACTTGTCACAGTATTTTTTGTGAAAATACCAGTATAAGGCTGCGGAGATGATTCACAGGGACAGTGCTTTATCGCAAGCTCTGTCCCTGCAAGGGATTTTTAGTAAATCCCTGTGATATTGCCTGAATTCGCAATGCGAATTCAGTCGGTAATATCACACTACAATCTGCATTCCCAATGCGGATTGTAGTAAATAGAGTCCATAGAGAAAATATGTACCTTGAAAAAAGTCTATCAAGTGCACAGAAACAGTTGCACAATCTCCAGGTGGAAATGAGTGCCAGAGAACAAGAGCTTGAGAGTAAAATAAAAATTGCAAAATCTGAAATAGCTGGGACTTGTTAAATTTGAAGATATGGAGTGCAATCTTCTGCAGATTCAATGAGAAAAATTACCCAGTTGGGTGAACATCTCTGCAACTGCGGAAAACTGCCACTTGCAAGTGGGAAAAGCAGAAAAGGAAAATAAGTTGGACTAGACTTTGGAATTACATTCTGGCCATGTTGTAACAATTGATTCATTTACTATTAGTGAGTCAAAGCTGAAACTCCCCAAAAGAATATGTTACAGGAACTGAAATGCCTTGCAGTGTCATTCAGCTACCCATTATGTCTAAAGATGTACAGTTCTCCCAGAGGGTTACAGTTTCCGATGATAAAGCTGTACTTAAAGTTGCATATATGGTGATCTTGAGGCAAAGGTACAAGACATACAGAAGACTACAAATATATGTATGGCTTCCCAGCATAATACTCTAATGTTTCCATGTGCTCATAATAATATGGATATACGCTTTTGCAAATGAAAGTAAAACTTGCAGGAAGTTCATATTAAGCGTGAAGAATTTTGGAGTGCTGTGCTCCTGTACATGAAACAGTAATTTTATACAACCAAATCAGAACTTGTACTACAGCTAAATTTGTTTGTGAGGAAATGGATTTATTCTCCTTTTAGTCTCATACTACAAGGATTAAAAGCTCCTAATCTGAAGGGGATGTGGATAGGATACCAGCGGGCGCTATCCCCCCGCCGATATTCCAACACTCAAATCCCGACATAGGACTAAAGATAAGTGTCAAAATCAAAATGCCTATCATTAGCCCCATTACAAAATCCAGACACGCGGCATATCGAACAAAGGTAAGACGGATGTCTTAGTGTTTAGCCGTGTGGGGTGGTTAGCTTTAGGGACCCCTAGGAGGGTTAGGATTAGAGTAGGGAAAGGGGGGAGTTAGGGTTAGGCACCACTAGGGGGCTTAGGGTTAGGTACCCCCTGGGAGGGTTAGGTTTAGGGTGCACGGAGGGGGGTTAGGTTTAGGCACTAATTGGGGGAGGTTAGGGTTAGGCACCACTAAAAGAGGGTTAGGGTAGGGAGAGAGGAGGATTAGAGTACTTATCTCCTGCTGTCGGGATTTCGACCCGTCGGGCTGTCGCTGTCAATATTTGACATACCGATTCCATTTGAAGACCTGCCTTCTCCATTTAGGAATAAAGCCAGCAGTAATAAGATGGAAGGTGATAATTCAGTACTGTCTGAATACCATGAAATTAAGTTTCAACAAGCCAATGCAGCAGTTGTGAGCAAATAGGATATTGAAGAGGAACACAAGATTGAGGATGTTACTTTATCCTTGGCCACAGATGAAAAGACTTCTTTGAAAGGTAATGACAGCCCCTCGGAAAGTTACATTGAATTCTCAATGTCTAAAATAGCGTCCAATAATGAATTTGGAGTACTAAATATAGAATTCAGAGTTCAAACCTGCTGCAGAATTTGAAGCATCAGGAAAAACTTTAGAAATTGACTGTCTCGAGAATTATGGTACTTCTTTATTCAAAAAGTCTGCCCTTAGAAAGCAGTCCCTGTATCTGAAATCTGATCTTCTGCTGAGAGAGTCTTTGTGAAGGTCTGCTCCTGACAGCTGTGTCTTGGTCAGCAATGTGCTGCTGCAGAGCTGTTCAAAGCTCATTGAGTCTTTAGTCAAAACAACTGGCCCTGTTGATTAATGTTGGAAATGAAGAGAAATTGGAAAGTCTCGACCTCCTGAGGACATTTATGGTCTCTAATTCCAGAGATCATAAAAAGTGTGCAAGATGAAAATTCTAATCTCTTACCTTCTGACGTGGGGGAAGTGTTGAAATTCATAAGTACAACCAAAAGAAATGGATGCGAACAGTGGCGGATTTTACCTAGGGGCTGCCGGACTGCAGACCCCCCAGTAAAATCCACCCCTGGCATGGATTACCTAGGCTAGCAGCAGTGGTGGTGACTTCTCATTGGAAGCCACTACCAGCCAGTCACGCAGTCCCAGGGGGAGGTGTTTCCTCCCCCTGGGACTGCTAGTCCAGACTGCAATAGTGGAGAGAGTGCTTCCCATGTTTCATGACTACTCTCCCATAGTGCAGATCGGGCTGGGAAGACGGAGGAGCGGACAGCGGCGGGCGCAGGAGCGAGGATTCAGGTAAGTGTTGTTTTTTTTTGTGGGTCTTTGTCCTATATATGTAAGGGGCACGAGGGGCCACTATTGGGAGCACTGCATAGAGGGGACTACTACTTGGGGCACTGCATAGAGGGACTACTACTTGGGGCACTGAATAGGGGGTACTGCTACTGGGAACACTATATAATGGGGCACTTCATAGGGGGACTACTACTGGGGGCACTATATAAGGCCACTATTGGGGATACTGCATAGGGGGGACTACTACTGAGGGCACTACAGGGGGGACTACTACTGGGGACACTATATAAGGAGCACTACTGGGGCACTGCATAGGGGGGACCACTACTGGGGGGAGCAGCTAGAAAAATGACAGTTACAAGCTGATTTGTTGGTACTTTATCTCTCTCTTTATCGCTCTCCAAGATTCCTCCCCCTATATCTGAGTAAAAACCACCAACAGGTCTGTGCAGTCCTGTGGGCAAGACAGCATTCTAGCTCTAAGGCAAAATGGGCTGCTATAGGTGAAAAAGTGCTCCAGTAAGGGTTTGAGTCAGGCCCAGATTTGTGGAAAGATGACACCGGCTTAGGCCTTTGTATGAGAAGTGAAGGGGGCATTCTTCTGCTCCCTTCACACATATTTGTTTTGGGGTTTTTGCACATTAATAAATAATCCATTATTTACATATTAAAGACCATACCTCCCAACATGACCCATTCCAGGAGTAACAAAATGATCTGTTCCTGGACTTCCCTCTAAATTTACAACTACCATCACCAGTGTTGATCTAGGGCCTGATTCTCTATGGATCGCAATATAGTGTACACACACCGTTCAACTGCGATAGTATGCTAATCCATAGCTATCGCAATGACGCCGCAACACTACATAAGGACGCCCACTTCATTTACACGCACATCCGCAATGGTTAGCATCAGTACAATCAAGTACCATTGAAGCCTCACGCATAGTTAAGGTAGGTGAGACCTTACTTAGGAATTGCTTACTTCAGCGCACACTATAATCGTATGGTATTGCAGTGGCTAATATATGCATGCCCCTGCAACGCCGTTGAAATGCACTGGCACATCTGTGTTCGCCGACCACCCTCCACTCCCCCCGTCACCACCCACAAATGGTACTTCCTGTCAATCATCACTATGCCATGGGTCTGCGTATCCTCTGTGATCGCAGTGCCTAGTTTGTGCACGAAGAGGGCATTCTAGGAGCATTTTGCCAATTCCTGGAATAGGTCATATTGGGAGCTATGCAGAAACATTCAAATATGTAACACATACAGTACATAGGCCCGTATTCAATTTGAGGCGGAAAGTCCAGACTTTTCGCCTGCTGGACTTTTTCGCCTCCTTCGCCTGTTTTCCAGGCGGAAAAGTATCGTGCGCGTGCCCGATAATCCCCATATTCAAGTTCAAAGGACGTGAAAACGGGACCCGGCAAAACAGGAAGCGGCGAAAAAACATGGGAATTTTCGGGAAGTAATCCTTGGCCCCCCTAAAGATGTCCTGACATTGGGGATCACTATGGGTACCCCCTGTTTTTGCCTGCTGAAGGAAGTCGGGTTTTTAAATAGCTGCGGCAGGTGCATAAATGCATCTTGAAGAAGGTGATGAAGCAGAGCATTTAGCAATTTTTTTTGGGAAAAATAACTGTGGTCGTCAAATTTGGGGTACATGAAAATAGGTGCAAGCATATTTTTAAGTCCCTAAAATGATTTCTAAAAATTCTTCAAAAATGCACCTGCCGCTACAACCCGCAATGAAGAACCACCTGCCGCATACTTGGGAACCACTCTGGAATGAATTTTGGTACTTTAGAAGTTTGTCCCCCTTTTTTTTTTTTCACCCCAAAATTAAACTTAATATTTTGGGGTGTGCTGTTTTTTTTTTTTAAAACTTTTTTTGACACAGATCATTTTTAGGAGACATTCCCAGGGGTGCAGGCTATTTTTTTTAACCCTGGACCCCTAAACCTCAATTCTGCACTTTTTTGCGGCAGATAAAGGCTGGAGAAAACGTATCCCCGTTTTTTTACAAAGACTTTTCACACCAGCGAAAGTCTTTGTAATTGAATACAGGGATAATTACAATAAGGGAAAATGACGTCATCTGGATTTTGCCTGTAATTGAATATGGGCCTTAGTTTGCATTCATTTATATCAACATATTTATTTTATACAAATTATATATATTTTACATTGGAATCATGAGAGCTAAAACAGTAAGGATGGCAGGAGGAGGGTGAGACTAAGTGGTGAATAAGAAGGCAAAATTTGACGCCCCTGCCCATCGTTCTAGAAGCGTGTGGTACTGTGACTTTACTGATGAGTAAACTTGTGTGTAGAGGAATTAGATGTTTTTTTCTTAATTATTATGCTGCATCTGCATTACCACCAGATGCATCTTTGTTGAAAAATAGAAGCTAAGTTTTACTAATAATAAATCATCTAAATCGGGGGTACTTAATCAAGAGTATCCATACCCCTTGGTTGTATGAGTACCAAGTAATGGCGGTACGGGACTCGTTAGATTAGAATAAACTAGATAAATAAGTGCCCACTTGCATATGATGATGGTAGAAAATAAATAAGCGTTAAGTTCCGCAGCTCCTTGTTTTTCCCCACAGGTTACGCTATACGTTCTCGCTAGAGCATTTGCATTGCTACACATTCCAATTCATACCACGGGAAAGTTGCGCTTAATCGCATCATCGTAGCCCCGCCCCCTGCTTTACAATGCCGGTAATCTCAGCATTGTATAGCGGGGGGGGGCCACGATGACGCAATCTGCACCGTAACCATTGCTGCTGCCACGTCCTTTGCAGTGCCAACTTGGTGTCGAAGTCAAATAATTGGTTATGATAGTTTATAATTATTATCTGATGATCTAGTCATTTATGGGCTGATAAAGAGTAAATCGGATGCTACTCTTCGTCGGAAGCAAGCTGATGCGCACAAATTCATATGTCATTCAAGGTTTATGCAGGTGTGTGAGAAGCAGGAGTATGTCTGTGACAAGTAATTAAAAATACACAAAGATACTGTGAATGTTTGCATATATATTGAGAAGCTCCGCATACAGATACAGTATGTCTGTGGCAATTGAAGTGTAACACAGACACCGATATGCTCAGAGGAAGTGTTCTGAATGTAGAGTTAGAAACAATTGTCAGAAGTTTGATTATCATTAGCAATTATATGCTTTGTGCCCAATGCTGATGTGGTTAAGAAGTACTGAAATTGTATTCTAAATAAGCATAAGAAAGCCTTTGTTAAAGTTATCAGACTTCTTGACTATGGCCAAGGCTTGCCCCACCTGTGAGCAGGACAAACTTAATTTTATATGACCTTTTGTAATTAGACTCAGACGGATATAATATAAAAAATACCAGTTACTGGATGAAGCTCTATATATATATATATATATATATATATATATATATACATACACACATATATATATGCATATAATAGTCCCGGCACACCATAAGCCCCAAGCTGGGCAAATACCTTGCTCCAGGTGCCCTCAATGAGGCGGAGATCACTCCACTCTATTCAATCCACAGCAGATAAAGCGGCACTCAGGAGACTTCACAATGTGGTGAAACAACGTGTTTTAATTCGATGTTTCGACGTGTGTGTTCCTGAAGACGGGGTCTCCGTATCCCGAAACGTCGAATTAAAGCACGTTGTTTCACCCCATTGTGACGTCTCCTGAGTGCCGCTTTATCTGCTGTGGATTATATACATATATAGATATATATATATATATATTAATATATACCGTGTTTCCCCGGTAATAAGACCTACCACGAAAATAAGCCCTACCCTTACTGTTGAAAAAGGGTCCAAAATAAGACCTACCCCGAAAATAAGCCCAAACAAGTCAGACTCCAAAACAAGCTTTCAATAAAGCTTGTTTTGGAGTCAGCGCGCGTGACGTCATGATGCCATGGCGCAACTCTGAAGGGCAAGGTCGACGTCGGAGGAGCCGCGGAGCAAGAGGAGCTGTGGACCGTGGAGGAAGTAGCCGCAGCCGGAATCTTCTTATCGGAAAGGTAAGTGGGGAAATGGTACGCCGCGCACATAATGCATTCAACAGGGAGATGATTAAAAAAAAATGGCAGGAGCCGGGGTGCCCGGGGGGGGGGGGGAGGGGGAGGAAGGAGGAGCACTGGCTGCATTCAACAACAGGGGGGGGGAAGGAGGGGCACAGGCTGCATTCAACAATGGGGGGGAGAGGCAAAGACTGCATTCAACAACGTCAATGTTAATTAAAATAAGCCCTACCCCAAAAATAAGCCCTATGGAGTTTTTTTGCGCTTAAAAAAAAATAAGACAGTGTCTTATTATCGGTGAAACACGGTATATATAATTTTTATCCATGACACAAACACTAATGCACATTTGCACACACATGCATACACATAGACAATCGCATGTGTATCCACAATGCAAACACATACACGCTCTTATGCTTACGCACATACCCATGAACATACCCTGTAACTATTTTAATATGAAGATGCACAATGCACATTAGCGTATGTAAGATAAAATGCACAAACACACAGGGCATAATTGCGTTGTGCACTATACAAATACGCACCGCAACATTTGCGCTGTGCTCAGACGCACAATGCATACTTATGTATTTCTGTAAATATCTCACTATTACTTATGCAAGCACATATAGAAAAGGTTTTATTAGACAATCATTATGGTATAAAGTGTGCATATATGATATTTAAGGTATACAACATGGTAGACATGGCATGTTTGGTACTATACTGACACCCTGTTTAGTTAGAATGTATACTCTGTATGTAGTGTCTTAAACCAGTTAAAGAAAGACAATGTAATCTCAAGACATTGTTGGAGAATTGGAACATACCCCTAGTCACAACATATGAACTGTCCTATGAACTACAGCGTACTACAAAGACCAAGTGCTAGAACCAATGGAATTATGTTTGTCTGTCTACATTGTTGTTATCATGATCTGTAGGGTATATAACCTGTGTCCCGGTCCCAGTCAGTAGCCATTCTCTTGGATGACCACAGACCTCAGGATTGACGACTGTATACTGGGACCGGTGCGCATGCATATGTATCAAGCTGTACCTTTTGTATTTAATTGTCTTTATGCTAATTGTGATAGATCAAAGCGTGTAACTTACTTTTTGTTGCAAAAAGAACTTTTTGTGCTTTGGAACCACAATCAAAGTCTGGAAAGCAATTATTTCTCTCTAGCAATTTAGGGATATTCATACTGGCTGCCCCCGTCCCGGAGGGGGTAGCCAGAAAGTCTGTAAGTATGTGTATATCTGTGTATGAGTTTGTGACTTTATGTATGTGTACGATTTTGGAAGGACAGTCCTGTTTTTGGAGTACTGTACCACCTGTGGGCCAGAGGAAAGATACAGTAGGAAGGGAACTCTCACTCCTGCTGGGTGGCCCAGCAGCTGGGGTAGCAATGTGCATACCTCCAGTGTGAAGTGAAATAGGGGTGTGACGTGTAGCCACATCCCCTTTTTCATATGTGCGCCAAAGGCATGCACTCCAGGCCCCGATCCCCATGTCTTAAGACTAGGGGTCCTAAAGAGCAACATTTAATGGCTCCTAATGCCCTAATCCAGCTCTGAGTCCTGGTTTAATTGCACGCGACGAATAGCAGCAGCTCCCAGAGTAAGTATGTGTTAATAAATATAAATAATAAAATTTAAAAAATGTATATCTAAAATAAGTGTCTTAGTAATTATCTATAAACAGGGAAAAAAATAAAAAGGGTTGTGTATTTTTTTCCTATTTCTAGTAATACTGGGGTAATTTTAAACTTCATTTTGTTGATATATTTCTATTAATAATATAAAAGATTTATTTAGTAATGCAAACGACTGTTCTGCACTACATAATGAAAGCATATTTGTTACTTATTGAATAAAAACAAAGATCAGTGTATCCAAATAATGAATTCTTAAATCACATTGAGAACAATTCAATATTATTTGTCTGTACAACTTTGATATCCTCTTTGTCTGACATGATTCCAATTTCTGTCATTCCTTTTCATCTCAGCCTATAGATGTATCTTGACTCCCTGAACACCGCACTTTAAAGGCTTTGTCATAACTGTTCTCCTGTACTGCATGATAAGAGTTATGCTTGCATGGGCAGGGTAATGTATTCTCTTTGAAAAGGCTTGGGTTCTCTCTCTCTAAGTGGCAGATTTATCGGACAAAATTCATGGGCACATCCATTCTGGACAGACTACAACCTTAGTTCTCTCAGAACCAGATATTACTAGTATATAACTATTTTTATGTGTGTTTTGCATGTGATAGGTATACATTCTTTATTTTCACAAAGCATAAGTAATGCACAATGTAATTATCATGAACGCTGTGCATAAATCTTCATTTTTGCAGTACCATGGTAAAGTAGCTGAAGGATGCTGCATCTTATCAATATACTTTGGTTTATTTTTTAGAAGAATAATAAACCAAACATGGATGAAAGCCAATTTTTTTGGTCTGTTTTTTTATTTTAATAAGGACTGCATGTACTGTACATCCAAATATCACAATTCAGAAGGCTCCATTCCAAGGTTATGAAGTATCTTTGCTGTGTAAAATACGGTTTCTGTGTTCTTTAATAATTCAGACTTGTAGGATGGTTTTCATCGCTTATTGAATCACTAAGCATTATTTAAATGTATTGCACTTAATACCTCTCACCTAGGAGTAAATAGAATCAATTCATAGAATTAAGTATCTCAAATACATTGTTTAAAGTAACCCTGTCTTCTACTGATCTTGATTAATAAAAGCCTGTTAGAGGTTTTCATCACCCCAAGGCTTAAGAGCTTTCCTCTTTCCATGCAATGAGTACATATCAATTAGAATAGACATCCCCTACACATGGCAGCCACTCAAAAAAAACGTAGATAAATAAAACTAATGGGAAAGTATTACAAGTTCATGTCGCCTAGCCATCTAGACTTTCTCAGTTCCTTATTTTCATATGTAAAAAAGGGCATTATCCATGAAAGTGGAGTGGTCTTTGTTAAAAAGCAAGTTGTATGTGAGTGGCGAACAATTTATTTACTGGAGTAATCTTTGGGGTCGAGAAGCAGTGTATTATACATGAAATTCATGTGGAATTCCATGACATTTCAGGAAATATTCTGCTAAATCTCTACTGAAAGATCGCTATCATGTTCAGCCATACAAAGAGTGGCACAATGGCTAGTATAGCTGCAGCACAGCACTGGAGCTATGGGTTCAATTCCAACCAGGGCACTATCTACTTCTACGTCCTACCCATGACCATTTGGGTAACCTCCAGGTTGGCTGGTTTCCCCACAACCGAAGAATATGCTGGTAGGTTAATTGTCTATTCACAAAATGACATTATATATATATATATATATATATATAGCCCAAAGTACGGCACTTGGCATCCAAGAAATTATAACATAACACGGATCCTTAGTCAACGTTTCAGTGTATTACATACACTATCTTCAGGACAATAAACATATACAGCGGATATTCTTACCTTATAAAACATCAATGCCACCACGTGAAAGCCAATCAGCCGAGACCGGACCGAGCACCTGCCCGGTGTCGCAGACAGATTACGCCATCACGCAGGGGGAACAGTGCGATGTCTGACGTGTGACTCACCATCACTATAGCAATACATAAAAAGAACTACGGAAAACAGATATGATATCGTCAAACAATAGACTGCATACTGTAACAAAGCATGTATACATATAGTCAGCTACTATATCAAACCTGTATGTACAAGAAAGAACAATAAGATGCTTATTAGATTACAATAATAAAAAAATGAAATTCATAGCATACATAATAAAGTACAGACATTACTAGAATTAGCAGCAATAATCCAGCTATGCAAAAATATGCAAATATATTCTATGCCAGAGGAATAACTACACTAGCACTTATACATAAAGAAATATAACATTCAGAAACACGATAATGACAGATTCTCACGTAGATGGATTACATCCAACCGGTGGATCCATCTGCATTCGCAATGCAACAGCATAGCTTCGCAATCACCACCTCTAAGAGTGGGTATGTGGTCAATCATACGATGCCTCAAATTTGCCATATTATGACCAACAAGAGCAAAATGGTGAGCCACCGGCTGCTCACTGGAACCATTAATAAGGGCTGCCCAAATGGCAGACTGGTCCAGTGCCAACCTTTCTTTAAATTTGCATTTAGTCTTCCCAATATAGGACAGCCCACAGGGACAAAGAATTTGATAAACCACAAAACACTCATATCCAAGCGGTGGCGGATATGAAACTGTATTCCCGAATGCGGGTGATTAAAGGTATCGCCAGCAATAAGATACTAACAGGTCACACAAGAACACCTAAAGCATCCCATTCTTTGAGTCTGAAGGAAATGTTTGGGTTTAGCATTACTCTTAGATGAAACATCTGCTCTAACAAATAGATCTCTAAGGATCTTCCCTCTAGAATAACATGGCATGAGATCAACATCAGATAAACCAATAGCAGAGTAAGATTTGTCTAAAGGCCAATGTATTTTGGTAATCTTACAAATACTATCACACATGTTGTTAATCCTGTTCACCAAAGGAAACTTCTTACCACTAGTATTTTTTGTTTGTTTCTGAAGAAGCTGTCCTCGATCTAAGGACATAACTCTATTTTTAGTTTCAATCAAACTTTTAAGGGAATAACCCCTAGTCACAAACTTTTTAATAGTTACATCAATCTGATCACTGGCGGATATATTATTGCCATTGATCCGTCTTATGCCTGGTTTCAAATTAGTAGGGTGACAACTGGTTTTATGCGGCAGTGTATTTCTGTCCATATCTTTAGTAAATACTGATGTATGTATAATGCCATCAGTTCTAGTTACTTTAACGTCTAGAAAATTTATTTAATTTTGATCCATATTAATAGTCAACTTAACTGGACAATAATTAGACAAATTGTGTGAATTCCACACTAGGAACAGCTCATTGTCGTACCTAGTGTAAAACAGATGGTTGTGCAAAAAAGATGTAATTCAATGTCAAACATAAAAGAATTAGCAGACACTGGGGCCACAGAGGACCTATAGCACAGCCGGTTTTCTGCAAATAATAACTACTGTCAAACATAAAAAAAAAATTGTCAAAATTAATTCCAAAAGCTGTAACACAAATTCAATATTAGATGCACTAATAGTTTGACTGTCCGTTAATAATTTCTTAACAGATGCTAAGCCGGCTTCATGAGGTATCACAATATATAAGCTGGTAACATCTGCACAAACCAGCCATGCATCAGTAGGTATAGATCCCAGTTCTTGAAGTTAATTTAGAAACATAGTAGTGTCCAGCAAAAATTGTTATGCTGTTGTATAAGAGCTTGAAGGATAGTATCTACATAAATGGCCATGGGCCGAAATAAAAACCCATGGGCCGCAATAATTGGTCAGCCTGGTGGTGGCTCTAAGCCCTTTTGCACTTTGGGAAGTATATAAGTATGGGGCGTAATTGGAAACTCAGGAATCAAGGTGAGAGCCAACTCTTCATTGATAATCCCTTGATCTTCTGCATTAAGAAGACATTCCTTTAAATCTTTCAAAAAATGTGCTGTTAGGTCGATTTTTAATTTTTCATACACATTATGATCTCCAAGCTGTTGTAATATCTCTGATTTATAATCCTAGAGGTCTTGCAGGACAATACCCCCACCTTTGTCCGCTGGTCGAATGACCAGATGGGGGTTATTAGAAAGCGACTTTAATGCTGCTCTTTCAGTCGGCGTCAAATTAGGATGAGTCCTCCTAGAACTATTTGAATACTCAGAAACCTCTTGGTCAGTCATTCGCATAAAAGTTTTAATGGAACTATTATTTGAAATAGGTTCAAATTATGATTTCTTCTGTAATTTACAAATTTTCTGAGGTATTTTATCTTTTCAGGAATTCTCTCTTTATTATTAGAAAATTCTTTCAACTTTAGTTGTCTTTAAAGTTGGTATTTTTGAAATTGCCATTGAAGATCATCAAACATAATGGTAAGAACAAAAGATAATCCTATGCATAACAAACTCTGTTCACTGGCAGAAAGATCATAGGAGGATAACTTATAAATGACTTATTTTTCGGCAGAGGAGGTCGTCTGCCACGACGGCTGCTTCTTGTTCTGCCTACCTCTTCTTGTCCGCTTACTGTTAGGTTTTTTTTTTGCATGTGTAATGGCTCCTAAAGAGACCGACTTACTCATACAGCTTGAAGTAGATGCTTCAAGCCGTATGAATTTGATTTATAGTAATCACTTAAGCTTATACCATGATATTGAAAATCAACCTCACGCTTCTTTAAGCAGAGTAGGTCCCTGTATACTGTCTCAGTTGAAGTAGCTTCATCTTGTAAACATTCTTTAAATAGGATAGTTGAAGCCTCTAGTTCTGAATAGCTGAAAGTGTCCCCAATGGGAAATAGTTGCGGATCTGATTAAGTTCAAGAAGGAGAAGCTCCATAAAGTTAATATGGACTATGAACACCATATTAAAGTTTATCAGTGGCTTAGTGGCAACAGAACATCTGAATTTAGAAGGCCATTCCATAGCCGAAGGTATCCAAAAACAGCCTGTGACAAGATATTAACAGCACCGCGAGTAAAACTGAAGCATCTACTTAAAGCCATATGAATAAGTGGGCCCTTTAGGAGCCATTACACATGCAAAAAAAAACCTAACAACAGTAAGCGGACAAGAAGAGGTGGGCAGAACAAGAGGCAGAGGTCGGAGCAGATGACTTCCACCGAAAAATAAGTAATTTATAATTTATCCTCCTATGATCTTTCTGCCAGTGAACAGAGTTTGTTATGCAAAGGTGTATCTTTTGTTCCTACTGTTATGTTCGATGATCTTCAATGGCAATCGAAAAATTCTAACTTCAAAGACAACTAAAGTTAAAATTATTTTTTTAATAATAAAGAGAGAATTCCTAAAAATACTCAAGATAAAATAACTCAGAAAATTAGTAAATTACAGAAGAAATTGGCATTTGAACCTATTTCAAATAATAGTTCCATTAAAACTTTTATGCGAATGATTGACCAAGAGGTTTCTGAGTATTCAAATAGTTCTAGGAGGACTCATCCTAATTTGATGTCGACTGAAAGAGCAGTATTAAAATCGCTTTCTAATAACCCCATCTGGTCATTCGACCAGCGGACAAAGGCGGGTATTGTCCTGCAAGACCTCCAGGATTATAAAACAGAGATATTACGACAGCTTGGAGATCATAATATGTATGAAAAATTAAAAAATGACCCTACGGCAAATTTTTGAAAGATTTAAAGGAATCTCTTCTTAATGCACAAGATCAAGGGATTATCAATGAAGAGTTTGCTCTCACCTTGATTCCTGAGTTTCCAATAATGCCCCTTATTTATATACTTCCCAAAGTCCATAAGAGCTTAGATCCACCAACGGGCCGACCAATTATTGCGGCCCGTGGGTCTTTATTTCAGCCTATGGCCATTTATGTGGATACTATCCTTCAACCTCTAATACAACAGCTTAACATTTTTTTGCTGAACACTACTATGTTTCTGAATAAACTTCAAGAACTGGGATCTATACCTACTGACGCATGGCTGGTTTGTGCAGATGTTACAGATGCTAACCCCAGCTTCATGTTACCTCATCAAGAGGGGTTAGCATCTGTTAAGAAATTATTAACGGACAGTCAAACTATTAATGCATCTAATATTGAATTTGTGTTACAGCTTTTGGAATGAATTTTGCTTAAATTTTTTTTCATGTTTGACGGTAGTTATTATCTGCAGAAAACCGGCTGCGCTGTAAGGTCCTCTGTGGCCCCGGCGTATGTTAATTATTTTATGTTTGACATTGAATTTGACATCTTTTTTGCACAACCATCTGTTTCTTCAAAAATTCCGTTTTACACTAGGTACAACGACGAGCTGTTCCTAGTGTGGAATGGGACACAGGAATCATTGCATGATCTTATTAATTCACACAATTTGTCTGATCGTCCAGTTAAGTTGACTATTAATATGGATCAAAATTAAATTCATTTTCTAGATGTTAAAGTAACTAGAATTGATGACATTATACATACAACAGTATTTACTAAAGATATGGACAGAAATACACTGCCACATAGAACCAGCTTTCACCCTACTAATTTGAAACCAGGCTTGCCATATTCGCAAATGATCCATATAAGACGGATCAATGACAATAATATATCCGCCAGTGATCAGATTGATGTAACTATTAAAAAGTTTGTGACTAGGGGTTATTCCCTTAAAAAGTTTGATTGAAACGAAAAATAGAGTTATGTCCTTAGATCGAGGACAGCTTCTTCAGAAACAAACAAAAAATATTAGTGGTGAGAAGTTTCCTTGGGTGAACCGATTTAACAACATGTGTGATAGTATTTGTAAGATTACCAAAATACATTGGCCTTTAGACAAATCTTACTCTGCTATTGGTTTATCTGATGTTGATCTCATGCCATGTTATTCTAGAGGGAAGATCCTTAGAGATCTACTTGTTAGAGCAGATGTTTCATCTAAGAGTAATGCTAAACCCAAACATTTCCTTCAGACTCGAAGAATGGGATGCTTTAGGTGTTCTTGTGTGACCTGTTAGTATCTTATTGCTGGCAATACCTTTAATCACCCGCATTCGGGAATACAGTTTCATATCCGCCACCACTTGGATTGTAATAGTGTTTTTGTGGTGTATCAAACTCTATGTACCTGTGGGCTGTCCTATATTGGACAGACTAAACGCAAATTTAAAGAAAGGATGCCACTGGACCGGTCTGCCATTTGGGCAGCCCTTATTAATGGTTCCAGTGAGCAGCCGGTGGCTCACCATTTTGCTCTTGTTGGTCATAATATGGCAAATTTGAGGCATCGTATGATTGACCACATACCCACTCTTAGAGGTGGTGATTGCGAAGCTATGCTGTTGCATTGCGAATGCAGATGGATCCACCGGTTGGATGTGATCCATCTACGTGAGAATCTGTCATTATCGTGTTTCTGAATGTTATATTTCTTTATGTATAAGTGCTAGTGTAGTTATTCCTCTGGCATAGAATATATTTGCATATTTTTGCATAGCTGGATTATTGCTGCTAATTCTGGTAATGTCTGTACTTTATTATGTATGCTATGAATTTCATTTTTTATTATGGTAATCTAATAGGCATCTTATTGTTCTTTTTTGTACATACAGATTTGATATAGTAGCTGATTATACGTATACATGCTTTGTTACAGTATGCAGTCTATTGTTTGATTATGTCATATCTGTTTTCCGTAGTTCTGTTTATGTATTGCTATGGTGATGGTGAGTCACGCGTCAGACGTCGGACTGTTCCCCCTGCGTGATGGCGTAATCTGTCTGCGACACCGGGCGAGTGCTTGGTCTCCGTCACGGCTGATTGGCTTTCACGTGGTGGCATTGATGTTTTATAAGGTAAGAATATCCGCTGTATAGGTTTACTGTCCTGAAGATAGTGTATGTAAGACACTGAAACGTTGACTAAGGATTCGTGTTGCGTTATCATTTCTTGGATGCCAAGTGCCGCACTTTGGGCTATGTATTATGTGTGTTATCTGTTACACACTGTGAGGGCATCAGACGCAGTTTTCTCATTTAAAATGAGTGCCGGACCCGGTGGTTCTATATTAATATATATATATATATGTCTATATCATACTTACCTACTCTCTCGGAAGTGTCGGGAGGCTTCCGACACTTCTGGGAGAGTAGGTAAGTATGATATAGACAGAGCAACATACTTGAACTAATGGGTTGCCTAATGTGCTTAATGTTTTTTAATTCAAGCTACAAATAATACTGTGTGCAAAGTGTGACTTTTGCATATATTTGCTGTTCACAATTCATTACCATTCAAAAATATATAATTTTAATCTTTAATGCATCTGAGCTTGTTTGCTTATGTGTCAAATGGCATGACCACATGCACAGTGGCTTGACTATGCATTAACTTGCACGTGGTTGAATTGGCTCAAACATGTTTGAAACTGTTTGACTTTCTTAAATTTAGCTTTGATTATTTCAAAAGAAATTCAGATGAATGTTGGAGAATTTGAACCAGTTCAAGAAACAATGCATGGCTGTTTTTTTTTATTCTCCATTGTAGCCCATAATCAAAAGGCAGAATGACTGAGCCACATCTTGAAATGTATATTGTTTCTTCTAAAACATGAATGTACTTACATCAGTACAACAACTAGAGATGTTTAATTTCTTGATCCATGAAGTTGAATTAATACAAAAAAAATTAAGCAAATTCTCAAATTCTAAAAAAAAGAAATTTTGTTTCTAGAAAGATGATTTTTTGAATAGCAAAAGTGAATCTGAAATATGGCGAATTTCAAAACCAATTGTGTTCACAGGTTGCATTAAAAATTATCAAACACTATTATTTACAAGTTGCTAAAACCAAAAACATAAAAAACCCCCACTAATTTTAGCGTGAATTGCAAACATCAACCATGAACAGCAAACCTTGAACCCGATCAGTGAATGCATGCCTCAAATCACAAATTAAAATCCGGTTCAATTGGTGATTATAGCATGAAAATGTTTTGTGGCCATGAAGCCATTTAGATTCAAACAAATTTAGAGCATCTTTGCCAACAACTTATTAATAGTTAATATTAGATACATTACCAATTTAAAATATGCATATTAACATTTTTATATTGTTGGATTTAATAGTCTCCACAAAGAGAAGTAAACCAATTTCATGGCTTTATAGCGGGGAGAAAGTTAACAGATTTGCAGGTCATAAAACCATTACTATAGCTGATGAAATAGGCTGATAAATGTTATTGCAGATGACAGGACAGTAATGGTAGAGCCCGTGTTAGCCTTTGTAGACACGATATGCCTGGTGACATGTAAATATGCTACCGAATGCAGTAGCAAAAGCCAAAAAGGAAGTGTACCTCTAAAACTGCCTATTCAAAGGTAAAACTCGCTTTGCACCTATCTGTGCTGCAATTTTGCTCATCTCTAATGTGAATTATTCAGATGAAAATATTCCTCTTATTTTAGTTGTTGGGCCAAGACAAAGTATTATGCCTTCTGTCAGGCCCAGCATTACACCAGTAAAATGATATCTCATCTCTCACCACAGGACTGGAACAACCCATAACATACAGCATATTTGTTTGTTAGATACTCAGGGAGAGCCTTTTCATTTTTTTTTTTTGCAAATACTTAGATCACCTTATTTCAGTGGACTTTATAATACAGGATTTAAGGGTATATTTACTAAAGTGAGAGTTTAAGAAGTGGAGATGTTGTGCATAGCAACCAATCAGATTCTGGCTATTACCTTCTAGAAATGCTATTTAAATGTTAAGTAAAATCTGATTGGTTACTATGGGCTACATCTCCATTTCTAAAAGCTCTCACTTTAGTAAATATACCCCTTACTGTGTGTCAGAGACACTTTTCTGATGAGACTACCCTTTTGACCACCCTCAATTACGGCGGTAACTATCGGTGTGTGACCGGTGCCAGCGCACAAAGCTCAGGGTTCTGTAGGTGGCACTACTATCGCCGCCCCACGGCTCATGCTTCTGGCTAGCAGGGTGCCTGGAGTGGCACCCTGCAGCCAGTGTCACTGTGGCAGTACCGCCGTAGCGTCCTTTGGATGCTCCAGATGGGCACCATGCAGCCTGTACAGCCGATTGGAGCATCCTCAGGCTGCTCCGGTCCACGCTGCGCTTACTGCCGGCCCCACCCCCTCTGTGTGGTGTTATGACATCATGCGCGCAACATCATTACGCCAGGCGCTCAGGGGGCAGGGCGGGGCGGCACAGGACACATTTCAGCCCTCTTACAGCTATAACTTCAATTATTCTCTTTATATAATCACTGTTTCCTCTTACCAGATGTTTTATAGACTATTTAAAAGGAGCTATCTCCCCATCGATTTATTTGGTCTCGCTACAAGACGGGGAGGCTGTCGAT
The DNA here is from genome assembly GCA_031769625.1 of Taudactylus pleione. Lineage (NCBI taxonomy): Eukaryota > Metazoa > Chordata > Amphibia > Anura > Myobatrachidae > Taudactylus > Taudactylus pleione. The sequence continues at coordinate 693,835 of JAUIMM010000245.1, forward strand.
GGTGAGTGACAGCTCACCTCGTTTTGTAGGCGGGGATGGGGGGTGGCTGCACAAACGCAGGCGTTCCCTTAGGAACGCCTGGCGTTTGTGGGTGACCCTACTGACATGACTCGTGATGTCAGTAGTGGACTTCCTGCTCTATTAGAGCAGGAAGTCCACTCAGGCTTGCGAGAGCTGAGACCCTACCACAGGGTCTGCTCGCAAGCCTGATGGTCGCAATAATCGCGACCATTGCCAGGCCGCCCGCAAAAGCTGTGGGTGGTCACCCACAGCTTAGCGAGCGGCCTGGAGGCCAAAAAATAAAATAAAACCCCCCCGCCCTGATTCAGAGCGAGCTCTTGCAAACAGCGAGTGCCTTTGAATCAGGCCCATAGCCCACACCTCACGCTGCCCCCCCTTCTTCCCGATCCCCCTTTCCCTTCTTCTCCACCAATCCTCCCACTGATTTCCCCCATTATTTTTTCTTCTATATTCAATTGTTTGGATCTCTACTTTGATATCAATTGTACCTATGGCCAATTAGCAATTATTGTATTTTTTTTGTTATTCTATATTTTTGTTTTTCCTTAAATGTATCACCAAAATGTGCCTTTATGTTAATCTATTTGCAACTGTCTCCTTTTCTTATTGTTATAACTTGAGAATATAAAACTCTAATAAAACATTTTCTAAAAAAAAAATAATATATTACATTCATGTCTCTCCCTCTTCTCTTTTTTACCTCCGAATGGATGCAAGCCATAAAGTTCACCATCATTAAATGGCAGTGGAGGAGTGTGTGAGCTGGCGGACCAATCACAAGTTGCAATCACGTCATTGCAGCTTGTGATTGGACCTCCCACTCACCCCCTCTCCTGCTTTTTTTTCTAGGGCTCTATTCATGTATTCTGTATTAATAAATAAAGAAAGAAAGAAAGAAACAAACAAACAAACAAACAAACAAACAAACTAGTGCTTCTCACTACTGCCCCTTGTTTGTAAGTGAAATCTTAATCTGGATGCATATGTTAATGTTAATTGTTTTGTCAATTAATGCAACTATCATTTATATTAAAAACACATAAACTCAGCAGTAATAATGTAATGCAACCCTGGAGCTTCATATGTCTGACTTCCCAAGCACTGAAAGTTTAGGTTATTAATTATATATAAGATGGTATGTGTGCCTGCCAACAAGAACTCAATTTACATCGCTCTGATTTGGTTCAACAGACACATAATGTCCCTCTCTACTTGCAGGACTTATCTTTATAAGTGGTAGCCAGGAGCACAACAAAATATAGCTTACACATTACTTCCACCCATCCACCAGCCTTTCCTATGGCTCCGTAGGGTGTAATTCCCCGACAGCAAACATATTCCAGTAGCTAGCCATAGTTATGAAATCGTTAAATATATCTGTGATGTCTTTGGTCTTTTACTGTACTCCACAATTGTCTGCAGGCTTTTGTTATGCATAATGGGAAACTGTGTGTTTGGTTTACTTAGATTTCTATCACACTGCTACTGAAATCCAAAGTTAATTGTATCATTGCACAAAGTAAAAGGAACATCAAAAGATGTATTCATAAAAAGCCAATGGTATTATATATGTTACTGTATTGCTGTGTTTGGAATTATAGCTCCTGGAAGAGTAAACAGCAACAAATTATATTTTAGAGGCAGCAGCAGTTATACCGGCAATCATGATGGTGGGAAGAGTCTAATGAGTGAGTAACACAGTATATGAATGAAAGACTATAGGGCTTGTCAGGGAAAATATCTAATCTGCTATGTCAGGGAATGACAGCACAAGCGATGGACACAGGGTCTGCTGTATATTTAAAAATACTTTAATAAAGTAGATAATTAAAAGGAATCATCTCTTGCTGCATATTATACCATTCTTATATGGAATCACTTAGGGGCCTATTCATCAACACTAAAATAACGGTTTTAAGGACAGTTTCCTTAATTACCGTTTTTTTAGTATTCATTAACACACTTGGTTAAGTCCGCCTGCGTTCATTTCCACACTAATGTAGACATTAGGCTATTCATCAAATTCCGAAAATTAGGTATTTTTGGAATTTCATGGTGTTACTATATGCCACTCTCAGGTGGCGTATAGAGGGTTACACTTACCTGCTTTCAGCTGGGCAGGTCCTCTCCGGCTCGCTCCGTCGCTCCCTGGCCCCTCCTCCGACTGCTGCTCTGTGTTCTCCTGCCAGAACACAGTAAAGTAGAAAAAAAACAAAAATAAAACAATAAAGTTTAAAAAAAATATTAAAAATTAAAAAAAATCTTCAGCAAGCCGGGCGTGAGGTCGGGGTCCAGGCGGCCAGGTAGGTGGGAGAGGTGAGCGGAGGGGGGGCGGATGGACACAGAGTTGCACCGCTTTTGCGAATTTAGCGGTGCACGCGCAGCACTGATTACAGCTGCGGTAAGTTGGAGCAGGCAGGGGAAAGTATCTATTTACTGAAAAGCTGTCATTGCAAAAATGACAGCTTTTCGGAATAGATAGTTATGGAGAGGAGGAATGATGAATTCCTCCGGTAATTAGGTAGAACTCCATGCGAGGGGGGGGCGGATGGACACAGAGTTGCACCGCTTTTGCGAATTTAGCGGTGCACGCGCAGCACTGATTACAGCTGCGGTAAGTTGGAGCAGGCAGGGGAAAGTATCTATTTACTGAAAAGCTGTCATCGCAAAAATGACAGCTTTTCGGAATAGATAGAATGATGAATTCCTCCGGTAATTAGGTAGAACTCCATACGAGTTCTAAACCTAATTAACTCCATTGATATTTTAGTGTTGATGAATAGGCCCCTTAGTATTTTAGCAATAGTTTGGTTTATCTGAATAAAACAAGAAAACTCCTGTATTTACAATATGATTGGTTTAAAATGTATTTCTTTGTAAAGTTAAGACTCCATTGCTATGGGAGGGTGCAATGCAATTACATTATTATGATATACAGTATAAATGGACTTACGACCTGCCCCAGCTTCGCATGGGAGCAATTTCATCTTGCCACTACTCCCTGCTTCTCATAACAACCTACGCCATGTCATCACAGTCCCCTGCATTTCACCACAGCATCCTGCTTCTCACTACTGCCCCCTGCATTTCACCACAGCATCCTGCTTCTCACTACTGCCCCCTGCATTTCAAGACGGCATCCTATATGTCACCACAGCCCCTTGCATCTCACCACAGGGCCATGCTCCTCACTCCTGCTTCTTACCACAGTCCCCTGCATCTCACCACAACCCCCTGCTTCTCACTCCTGTCCCCTACATTTAACCAGTGTCACCACAACCCCCCTGTTGCTGGCCTGCAGCTGGCTGGGGCCCAGCCCCTGGGATGTGCTGGTAAGGGCAGGAGGATCATGGATGATAGATTGGTATTGCAACTACCATAAGCATTGTTAGCAGCATGTCCCCGGGTCTGGGGCACCTGTGCATATTTCCGCAGCCTCCATGCGCATCTCTCCCCAGCTGCCAAACATGGCAATGAGCAATGTCCTCTTTGCACAATGTACCCTGGTGTTCCTGTTTAGCTTCCTCACCGTCAGAGCCAGATTTAGACCTCATAGGGCCTTAGGCAAGATACCAGTTTTGGGCCCCCCTTCCCTCAAACAATCCATAGCATTATACATGTTCATTCCTGATTTATGTCCCTGTACAGTACTTTGAAGAAAAGGACCACCGTGGCCTTGAAACGTCGGCTATATATGTATATTTATCTATAATATACTTGATTTTTGCTAGCTTTCGCTAAGCTTTCTCAATTTTGGCCCCACTGATTGCCCCCTCTATTGCTCTCACTGCTAGTACATTCCATATCACAATGACTCACTGCCCTCTCACAGCAATCACTCAATCAGCACATTGACCTCCATCCCAACTAACTTATTGCACCTCCTTAGCACACCGAACCCCCACAGCACAGACACTAACCTAGTTACTGCCCACCTTACAGCACCATATACTGCCCCCTTCATTGTCCCCTCACAGAACCACATACTGCCCCCTTCAATGCCTGTCTCACAGCACAGAACACAACTTCCCTCACAGCACAGAACCCCTCTCTCTACTCACAGCACAGAACCCCCCTGTACTCACAGCACAGACCCCCCCTCCCCTCACAGATTCCCCTCCCCTCACAGCATAGACCCCTCTGCATCAGGCCCCTATTCCCTCACAGCATAGACCCCTCTTCTCTCATAGCACAGAACCCCCCTCCCCTCACAGCACATACCTCCTTCCTTCTCACAGCACTGACTCCCCTCACAGCACAGATCCTTCTCCCCTCAAAGAACAGACCTCTTTCTCTTACAGCACAGGCCACTCGACCTTCACAGCACAGACCCCCTCTCCCACCACCTTACTCCCCTTACATCTGCTGGCATTAGCATCACATAGATAGGCAGCATGAGTAGAGGGATGCAGGTGAGAAAACGATAGTTGCTCCCAGATACACACTGAAAATACATTTAGTAGCAGAGAATGCAGGTTATTGGCATCATTCTCAGGGACGGATTGGGATGGAAAACCAGCCTGGGAAATTTTTTAAAGCAGCCCTAATTGGGGAGAGTCTATTGAGGGGGCAGGATACTCCTTCCTCATAGGGCCTGATTCTGAGCTGGAGGCAGCAGAGACCTTTCTTATGTCTTTTGCTGCAGTTGTGTGTGACTTTATGCTAACGCAGCTTCAAAACTGGCATATCAGGGAACGGGTTCTAAACATGCATAAGCGTCCCACAATCGGGTTTGCGTACATTACTGAATGACCCCCTAGTACTTTGTTATTCTCTAGATACCTCCTAATTTTCCAACCCACAGTACAGAGGTAACAGAGACAGGACAGAGTTGAAAGGGACAGGACAGAGGTGACAGGGAAAGGACAGTAAAAACAGGACAGAGGTGACAGGAACAGGACAGTGGGGGCAGGGGAGACCAGGACAGAACAGGGGGACAGAAGAGAGAGGTGGCAGGGACAGAACAGATCAGACAGGTCCAAGACAGCATTGACAGGGAAAGGATAGAGGTGACAGGGACAGGATAGTGGGGCAGGACAAAGGTGACAGGTCCAGGGAAATCGGTATGAAATACCGACAGTCGAATCCTGGCAGTCAGACTCCCGACCCTGGGATCCCGACAGGGTTAACATACCGACACTTGTTGGTCGGTATGCTAACCGTCCCCTCCCTCTTTGGCGCCTAATCCTAACCTCCCCCCAGTGCCTGAACCTAACCTCCCCCTCCCTGTACCCTAAACCTAACCCTAACCCCTTAGTGCCTAACCCTAATCCTCCCCCTAGTGCCTACGCCTAAACCTAACCCTGTTACTTACCTTCAGTATCCCAGCAGTCGGGATGCCGGGACTCTGACCGGCATCAGTATTCTGGCGCAAGTAATGTAAGCGTTGGCATCCCGACCGACTAGGATGCCAAATGCCTACCGCTCCAGGACAGCGTTGACAGGACCAGGACAAAGATGACAGGGACAGGGCCAGGACAGAGATGACAGAACTAGGACAGAGGGAACATGGAAAGGACAGGGGTGACAGGGCCAGGAATGAACAGAGGAAACAGGAGATAGAGGTGACAAGGCCAGGACAGAAATGACAGGGCCACAAAAGAGGGAACAGGGAAAGGACAGGGTGACAGGGCCAGGACAGAACAGAGGGGACAGGAGAGAGGGGTGACAGAGACAGGACAGAGGTAACAGGTGTATAGTAAAACGGTAGTGTATAGATTACCTTCAGTATTTGTACCTGGAAGTGACATGGAGTGAGGGCCCATAAAGGCCATATGTCCACGTGGATAGTAGGGAATGATGTTGGACAGTAACTGATGATGTCAGGGTACAAATACTGAAGGGGATCTAACCACTACCATAGTAAAACTGCTAGCCCACTGACCTTACAAAATATATGCCTAATAAGAAGCTTATCAGATGCGCACTATAGTACACTTACACCTACACGTTATTACTATATTCAACTTTGCTTGCCTGGCAGTTGTGTCTATTATGTAGGCATAAGGGGTAGTAAGTGTAAGATACGCTCAAAACTAAAAGCAGTCGTACAGTATTTTGGTTTGCATACACGGTATAGAAATGCATATATTCATGCCCTATAAATGGGCACATGTTTAACTCTAAATGAGACCCATGTGTGTATCTATAATGGGTGCAGGGTGTGCGGTGCACATGGTCCAGGGGGGCCCGCACCACTCACCCTGCACCCATAGACTACTGTACTTATCTCTCTGCCGAGTCTACTGCCGATAACTTTGGAAAAATGGCGTGGGTGCCATCTTCCTGATGATCTGTGCATGTGCAGTATTCTCTAGCACAGTACCAGAGCCTCGCAGAATACTGATGAGAGAGGAGGGAGCCCGCACAGGGGCTGCACACGGGCTCACACCTCTCTTAGGGGCCCTTTCATCAATGAGAAAGAAAAAAGATTATAGCCACAGGTGCTGAAAAATAGGAATTCCCCTATACACAAATATAAAGACAAAATTATGGTTCCACGCTGCTGTTAAAAGGTAGCCAACCAAAAGTAAAAAACAAAAGAAAAAATAACAGCGCTGTGGACAACCCATATCAATAAATGTGCAACAAGATAATAATATAAATAACCATGAGCCAAAAATTAGTTATGCAATAGATAAGTTGATAATAAATAATATGACAATTTATTAAATACATATAATCAATAAAAACAAAAATTATTACATAAAAAAATGACTACATAAAATATTACACTGATGTGGGATCAGTAAAGAATATGTGTATTTGGTAAATACCACAATTGATGATTAAATGGTTTGGACAAAGTAACAAGTTTGTATCCGATGGTACAAACCTGACAAAAAATGATAAAAAATGTCAATTTCTCACTCGAGTTTAGCTGTTTAAAGGCACCGCCATTAGATGGCTTACTCCTTTTATTTATAGTCCATTCCAGTCTGAATAGATGGTTGATGGTGTGCAGCACATAAATATGTCCAGCAGAAGCAAAGATGTTTTATCTTATTGCGCTTAATATTGTCAATCACTGTGCCCTGTACTCTCACTGGGGGCCAGTAAAATAATAGTTAATGGCAGAGACTCTGGCACTCACCGCTGTGGCAGCTTCCAAATTGGAGTAGTTTAATTCCACCACCTCTCCAATTAACAGCCGGGAGCTCCCTGCTTGACAGGCAGCGCTAGTTCTCACCTCGTCCCCAGTGAACGGCAGTGCTCAGGGAAGCCCATCTCTTGGTATAAGGGCTTCCACCTGCTCGCACCTCGTAACCAATGTAGTGGCACAAGTCCTCAAATGTATAAATCCTTGGAGGACTTGTGCCACTACATTGATTACGAGGTGCGAGCAGGTGGAAGCTCTTATACCAGGAGACGGGCTTCCCTGCACACTGTCGTTCACTGGGGACTATGCACTAAGAATTTTAAAACTCATTGCGTATGTATGGTGCTCCAGCCAATTAGCTCCTACTGTAACTGTCATCTGTTTGCAAAATGACAGTTGGGAGCTGATTGGCTGGAGCGCCATTTATAATACGCAACAAGTTTTAAAACTCATTAATAAATGGGCCCCTTAATCCACTGCTGATGAGAACCTATGTCGGAGTGCAGTATACCATATGCCGAGTGGCAGTATACAATGTGTTATACTTACCCCAGGCATTGTATAGCAGGGGTCAAGGTCACGAATTACGTCATCACCCCCCAGGCCGCCAACTTGTGCTCTGTAAGTGGGCGGCTGTGGAGGGAGGGGGGGGGGTTTGCAAGCTGGTGGAGGGGTGGGACGAAGGGGTCATGAAATCACTATAGTGTCCAAGTCTGGGACAGCGCCGACAGTGCCGCAAGTGTGCATCTTAAAACGCACTGTCAGTTTGTAATACAGATATACCCCACTTTCATTGCGTGTGACTCCCGACCCACTGGGCATGCGTAGTACTATGATCCTCCATACGCCACAGCACAGCACGACTGGCGTATGGAGCGGCTCCACTGGGCATGCACTAGAGATCCCATTGCAACCCCACAGCGCCGACAGTGCTGCAAAGTGTGCGTTTTACAATGCACAATCAGTTTGTAATACTACACTTTTAAACAGCCCACTACTAGTTTCACTATAGTGTCTAAGTCTGGGACAGCGCGAACAGTGCCAAAAAAAATTATTCTTTTCCAGGGCTCGAACCCGGGACAAGCACCGTTGCAAAGCGAACACCTAACCTCTAGCCCACATGCCAGCTATATCAAGAACCACACATAGCAGGCTCATCCTTGTGCACTCCACCTACCCGCTACTGTTTTTAATAATAAAAAAATGTGTCTTCCTTTCAAAATATTATACTAGTACATATATACACAGTACCCCACCATTAGAGAATAATTCATCCCATCTCATTGAAAGCTGTGCGTGCATCTCATTAATCTACAGTATCGGTTATACCATCATAACAACACGGCAACTACACCCCTAGATTGTAAGCTCCTAGGAGCAGGGTCCTCCTCCCCAATGTCTCTCAGCCTTCTTCTCTAGCACTTCTATGACAGCCTTCACCTTCAGAGCTGTACTGTGTATGGAGAATTGTGTTGCTAATTGTTACTTGTGTTCTGTTTATATTTTGGTTACTGTATTGTAATGTAATGTTCTGTGTACACTTTACTGTATGTACGGCGATGTGGACCACTTGTGGCGCCCTATAAATAAAATGTAATAATAATAATAATAATAATAATAACTACACTACCGTACAGTACTGTATGTGTACTGATTTGCGTCCCATTCTAAGAGCTTATGTGATATTAAAAAGATTGGTTGTGCGAACATGCAAATACAGTGCGTGAATGTGACATCCATCCAATTTAACAGTATGGTATTCAGTACAAATTACAACAGTGGAGCACTCGCCACCCAGCAGTTAAGCGCTGTTTTACATGCCGTAGGGTATCTTTCATTGAAGGATACCACGGTACGCCAAAGTCCAGCCATCGAGTAACGTTCCATGGCGCGACATAGAGGCCTGAATGGCGCGCTATGAGCAACAAACTAGCTGGGCACATCTGTACCTTGGGGGAGGATGGGTGCAGAGATGAGCGGAGGATCATTTATGTGCCCTACAAGGGTGCACCCCATAGGAAATGCCTTGCACGCTCTCTGTATATTTAGCTGCATGTGCACAAATTCTAGGAGATTCACTGCAGGAAAGCAGGTATGGAGCACTATATTGGGTGTAAATGGACCTTTACTGTGGGTGCATACAGGGTGCTATTGTTAGGGAATATGGAGCACTATTGTGGGTGTACATAGAGCATTACTGTGGGTGCATATAGGGTGCTATTGTGGGGGAATATGGAGTATTATTGTGGGTGTATATGGAGCATTACTGTAGGGGCATATAGGGTGCTATTGTGAGGGAAAATGGATCACTATTGTGGGTGTATATAGAGCATTACTGTGGGTGCATACAGGGTGCTATTGTAAGGAAATATGGAGCACTATTGTGGGTGTATATTGAGCATTACTGTGGGTGCATATAGGGTGCTATTGTGGGGGAATATGGAGCATTATTGTGGGTGTATATGGAGCATTACTGTGGGTCCATATAGGGCGCTATTGTGAGGGAATATGGAGCATTATTGTGGGTGTATATAGAGCATTACTGTGGGTGCATATAGGGTGCTATTGTGGGTGAATATGGAGCATTATTGTGGGTGTATATAGAGCATTACTGTGGGTCCATATAGGGCGCTATTGTGAGGGAATATGGAGCATTATTGTGGGTGTATATAGAGCATTACTGTGGGTCCATATAGGGCGCTATTGTGAGGGAATATGGAGCATTATTGTGGGTGTATATAGAGCATTACTGTGGGTGCATATAGGGTGCTATTGTGGGTGAATATGGAGCATTATTGTGGGTGTATATAGAGCATTACTGTGGGTCCATATAGGGCGCTATTGTGAGGGAATATGGAGCATTATTGTGGGTGTATATGGAGCATTAATGTGAGTGTAAATGGAGAATTACTGTGGGTGCATATAGGGTGCTATTGTGGGGGAATATGGAGCACTCTTGTGGGTGTATATGGAGCATTAATGTGGTTCCATATAGGGTGCTATTGTGAGGGAATATGGAGCATTATTGTGGGTGTATATAGAGCATTACCGTGGGTGCATATAGGGTGCTATTGTGGGGGAATATGGAGCATTACTGTGGGTGCATATAGGGTGCTATTGTGGGGGAATATGGAGCACTCTTGTGGGTGTGTATGGAGCATTACTGTGGGTGCATATAGGGTGCTATTGTGGGGGAATATGGAGCATTATTGTGGGTGTATATAGAGCATTACTGTGGGTGCATATAGGGTGCTATTGTGGGGGAATATGGAGCATTATTGTGGGTGTATATGGAGCATTACTGTGGGTCCATATAGGGCGCTATTGTGAGGGAATATGGAGCATTATTGTGGGTGTATATGGAGTATTACTGTGGGTGCATATAGGGTGCTATTGTGGGGGAATATGGAGCATTATTGTGGGTGTATATGGAGCATTACTGTGGGTCTATATAGGGCGCTATTGTGAGGGAATATGGAGCATTATTGTGGGTGTATATAGTGCATTACTGTGGGTGCATATAGGGTGCTATTGTGGGGGAATATGGAGCATTATTGTGGGTGTATATGGAGCATTACTGTGGGTGCATATAGGGTGCTATTGTGGGGGAATATGGAGCACTCTTGTGGGTGTATATGGAGCATTACTGTGGGTGCATATAGGGTGCTATTGTGGGGGAATATGGAGCATTATTGTGGGTGTATATGGAGAATTACTGTGGGTGCATATAGGGTGCTATTGTGGGGGAATATGGAGCATTATTGTGGGTGTATATGGAGCATTACTGTGGGTGCATATAGGGAACTATTGTGGGGGAATATGGAGCATTATTGTGGGTGTATATGGAGAATTACTGTGGGTGCATATAGGGTGCTATTGTGGGGGAATATGGAGCACTCTTGTGGGTGTATATGGAGCATTACTGTGGGTACATATAGGGCACTATTGTGGGGGAATATGGAGCATTATTGTGGGTGTATATGGAGAATTACTGTGGGTGCATATACGGTGCTATTGTGGGGGAATATGGAGCACTCGTGTGGGTGTATATGGAGCATTACTGTGGGTGCATATAGGGCGCTATTGTTGGGGAATATGGAGCACTATTGTGAGTGTAAATGGAGCATTACTGTGGGTGCATATAGGGCGCTATTGTGGGGGAATATGGAGCACTATTGTGAGTGTAAATGGAGCATTACTGTGGGTGCATATAGGGTGCTATTGTGGGGGAATATGGAGCATTATTGTGGGTGTATATGGAGAATTACTGTGGGTGCATATAGGGTGCTATTGTGGGGGAATATGGAGCACTCTTGTGGGTGTATATGGAGCATTACTGTGGGTGCATATAGGGTGCTATTGTGGGGGAATATGGAGCATTATTGTGGGTGCATATGGAGAATTACTGTGGGTGCATATAGGGTGCCATTGTGGGGGAATATGGAGCATTATTGTGGGTGCATATGGAGAATTACTGTGGGTGCATATAGGGTGCTATTGTGGGGGAATATGGAGCATTATTGTGGGTGCATATGGAGAATTACTGTGGGTGCATATAGGGTGCCATTGTGGGGGAATATGGAGCATTATTGTGGGTGCATATGGAGAATTACTGTGGGTGCATATAGGGTGCTATTGTGGGGGAATATGGAGCTCTCTTGTGGGTGTATATGGAGCATTACTGTGGGTGCATATAGGGTGCTATTGTGGGGGAATATGGAGCATTATTGTGGGTGTATATGGAGCATTACTGTAGGGGCATATGGAGCAGCAAATATTTTTTCTGTTATTAATTAATTATTTATTAATGTAGTTGGTTGGGGGAGTGGTGGGCTCTATACAAATTTGCATATGGGGTGCTAGTAAGTCGGCGGCTGGCATTGGTTCCGCCTCCCCTCCTGGTCCATGCAGCTGTTGCCTCTCCTCTGCTCCATCCTGGTCCCTCCCCCCTCCCGTTCTGGTAAGTATTGCAGTAGAATTATTAATCCCAAGTACTTACTGTAGAATACTGTACATTCTGTATACTGTATAATACTGTATACTGTATATAAGACAAAGATGAGAGGTCTGATATGAGTGACCCGTGCCATGCCTTGTATTGTTATGCTTAAACTGATATATAGTTAATTTTTTGTATGGGTGGGCACCAAAGTAAATGCTTGCCCTGGGCAGCACTTGGTCTAGAACTGGATTTGGGTGAATGTTTATTAAATATCCATAACTAAGACTATCTTTTTGTTAAGGATACTTCCAGACGTCTGATGTAGGCAAGACGGAAAACATATCTGCCACCTAGCAGTAGAATCTCTTTAAATTTTGCATATTTAAGTACCTGTACTGTTAAGCTGGGCATCCACTATACATTTTCTGTCAGATATCTGTCCAGTCTGGCTGGTTGGTATGAAAACCTGTTAATGTATGGGAGCAAATGACAATCCTCCATTTGCTCACAAACACTGGAAAATAGTCAAAAATGGTTGTTCAGACAAGTTAGTTAAGACACACAAATGTATCCAATTTTTTTTGTCCTTTATTTCAGTGTTTAAAACCATATGATCGACTGTCATTTGCTCCCATACATTACCAGGTTTTCATACCAACCAGCCAGATTGGACAGATAGCTGATTGAAAATTGTATAGTGGATGGCCAGCTTTAGATTCACAGCACTACAGAGAGTATTTAACCAAATGTAGCAAGTAATATATAAACTTATATTGGAAAATTATACCCTGTGAGGTCAATCTAGAGTTGAATGCAAAAGTTACCTGTTTGTGTATGCACATAAAATACGTCAGAACACGTTTACATATCTGAATAACTCATATGAAACTTAAACAAATTGTAAAGATGCCTCTGGAACAAAAAACTACTGCACCATCCACTTGACAACTGTACCTGTCCTATATAAGCAAAGGATATAAGCTTGGTATAGTAAGGGTCGTATTTAAAAGATAAGCGTAGCCCAAAATAAGTTGTATTTTAACAAGGAGTTCTTGAGTTGCGTACTGTACTGCAGGTCACATGAACACCCCTGATCCACCTATCCAAGTGCTGCAAGTGTTGGGTATGGCACTGCAGGTGAAAATACTGGCATTACACTAGATGCATAGTTACACAACAAAATGCAATTGTGTTTAACTCTGATCACCCCCAACCAGTCCATTACATCTAATGCCGGGGACAGAAACTGAAAACTGATCTTGATTTGTCATTTATTATTCAGTGCATTTTTACATTTGAGCTTTATATTGCTATACATTTCATATATAATCATTTCATTAAAATTTCTGGCCAACTATCATATGTAATATATAATATAATTTACTCATTTGGAGTCCTGGAACAATGGTATAAGAATACTTCCCAGCTAATACGTCATTGAGCACCACTGGTCTACAGCAGGGCTGGCCAACCTGTGACTCTCCAGCTGTTGTGAAACTACAACTCCCAGCATGCTTAATCATCTGATCAGTGGGAGGGTATGCTGGGATTTGTATTTTCACAACAAATGGAGAGCCACAAGTTGGCCATGCCTAGTCTAAAGGAAATAAAGGAAATCCTGTAAATGGAAATACAGTGTTTCTTGCCAACCACAACCAGGCACAAGCCACTGGTATAGTGAATCCTGATATGTACTACCAGCAGTAAGTCACATTGTTATCATTATCTTTTTTATGATGACTGACAGGAGAGAGGTCCAGGTCCTGGAAGCATATTGTCGTAAGAATTAGGGAAGCAATTATCCAGCTGCCTGTGCACCCAACATTTTACTAACTTGTTGGTAGGATACAACGTAACTGCCAAGCCAATTTGTGATGTTACATTTTACTATTTAAGTAACTGTAGAAAGCTATGTAGGTCATGTCGGCTGCTAAATGTGTCCCCACATTGCTTAAAAAGCCTTTCGCTGCATTACACAGTGCTTTATAAAAAATGTATGTCCCAACAGTTAAAATGATAAATATAAGGGCAAGCTGGGAATAGTTTTACATTTTATAATTTCTACATTTAAATAATTACTTATTACAAGGCAAATCCACATAGTTTCTACTATAAGCCATCACACAAGCCATTTAAGACCATCTCTAATGATATAATCCATATAGCCAAAACCTCCCTGATTTCTTGCGTAAAAAGTTTCTATAAAAGATTTAGATACTGAATGTTGCATAGTGGCAGGAGGACTAAATTAATCCCATAAACCATTTCAATTATTGAAATTTTTATACTGTATTGTTTATGTCTTCGAGCTTTAAAATGATATTAGCTCAGCTAATGCCCAGAGTCTTTTACAGGCGATCTGCATGATTTCAATGACAGATCTCAATGTATTTAATATGTGCAGTTTAGTATAACTTTAAAAAAAATCTATTTTTAAGCAACTCAAATTTAATTTAGATCACTAGTTTACACAGGGGGTTATTTGATATCCCATTATGTCTACCTATATTGAGATGAACAGAATCTAGTTTAAAGTATTAAAATGATGTGCAATCCATAAGGAGACGAAAGGTTACTTTTCTGTATTACTGAGTTCTTAAGCTCCTTTTTAACTTAAAACCACAAATACAGAAAGCTGACATCTCAATTGTACTGTCAGACAGATAAAATACACTGAGATATGCTAGTTCAAAATGGCTGTCATAACTGGATTTAGAGAGCTGTGATAAGCTCCATCAGACCTAGATAACATTATTCCTCCATCAGAGCATAGTAAATCTCTATCACTCTCTTCCTTATGACCACAGTCTCGTTAACACCTAAGTAGCATTAAGGTATAACTGTTTCTAAAGTAATTTAGTAGTCAGACACCTGGGCTGTTAGTACAAATCACTGTTGATATGATAGGCTAACTATTTTATGTCATTTGGAGGATACTGTGAAGAAAAACATCAGTAATCAATTATATAAGTGACCAGAATCATATTTTCATTATATAAGCCGTACTAGAAAAATATAATAAAATAAATATATTTATTTTGTATCTATCAAACACAGTCAGATGGTCATTAAGGTGACCCATTACCAGTCTTAGTAAGCTGCAGGTTATGTGCAGTTTTTAGGCTTTTAAATCATTTGTTTACATGCATATTACAAGAATGTGCAATACAGTATGTCTTATACTAAGATATAAGTTATTTGTTGTTAGAACACTCAGATCAAGTGGAAACATATGTAATACCCCATTCACACCAAATGGACAAACCGGGTTATTGTCGGGGCCAGGGCCGGTGTTAGGGTGTACAGTGCCCCTCTGCAAACAGGTTCCAGTCAATAGCTAGACAGTAAAAAGGTTGACAATGTCTAGATAGACAACAGATGTTAGACAGGCAATAGGTCGACAGGGGCAAAAGGTCGAGATGGATGAAGGTCGACAGCGTCAAAGGGTCAACACAAAAAATGTTTGACACAAAAAATGTCGACAAATTTGTATTTAATTTTTTTTTTTAAGGTTAGGCACTGGAAGGGACAGTTAGGGTTAGGCACTTTCCCCGAAGGTTAGGGTTAGGCACCAGGTGGGAGGCTTAGGGTTAGGCACCAAGAAGAGCATTAGGGTTAAGGTAAAGATTAGGGTTAGAAAAAAACCTATTGACTGTCTAACATCTATTGTCTATCTAATTCCTGTCTATCTTTTATACCAAACCCCCTGCAACTATGAATATACTCCCTCATACAAAAATGTCCTTTTTACATGTCCATTCACAATGTTTTATATTTTTAAATGTGCAAGGGTGACAAATGTGGGGATTGCTGGGGGAGACAGAAAGATGTTCAGGCTTCCCCCTGCCACAAGACCAGTGTTATTTTTCAGTAGGAACAAGCAGGAACTGAGGAGCTGATTCAGACTCGCTTGCTAGGATGCGTTCGCACGTAGCTGGCCGCGCGCAAACAACTGCGAAAGATCAGAATGCGTTTGCTCTCTGCGCATAGACAGCCCAGCAGAGTGAGTGACAGGAGAAGCCATTTGTGGGTGGTGACAGGGGCTGGTAGAAACGGGGGAGTGGAGGTGTGAACGCAGGTGTGCCTGAGTGTTATAACGGAGTTTTAGAGGCGTGCATAATTTAAAGGGAGTGTCATTGTACACGTGATCGCAGCAGGGTATGGTTGCAGCAGGGTATAGTTAACCTCAAGCGCTGCGAACGCATCTGATGTTACCCGAAGTACCGATGGTTGCTTACACTTCCTGGATATGACATGCACAAATGGTCGTCTAAAGACAGGCTGGTGGGAGTCTGCATACACAATGCGATCGCACTCTAAGACATAGTTGGCGTGCTAATGCCTTGCCGTGCGATCGCCCTGTCTATGCAATTTGCATACGCATCGTGTGAGCGAACGCATCTAGCGAGCGGGTCTGAATCAGGTCCTCAGTTCCTGAACCTCTCATTAACTATGATGAGCCAAAATTTATTTTTCATAAGACAAGTTTTATTTTAAAGGCTCTTTTGAGTGCCTTCTTCTCTAAATACTATATATATCTATAAATAATAGATAGATAAGTATATAATTGTTTTTCTATAGCTCCACCCCAGTAGCTCCTCTCGCAGTTCCTGAGCCTATTTTTCCAGAAAAACAGTCCTGCGCAAGACTCATATGGGTCTATTTACTAAGTAGTCTTAGGAGACAGAGTGAAAAGTGATAAGAAAGTGATAAGGTGCCAGCCAATCAGCTCCCAACTGTCATCTCACAGGCTGTGCTTGATAAATGACAGCCGGGAGCTGATTGGCTGGCACCTTATCACTTTCTTATCACTTTTCACTCTGTCTCCTAACACTGCTTAGTAAATAGACCCCATAGTCCAATCTGCATCTCTGTTTGGAAAGCATCATAGAGCATATGCAGAGAAAAACTACTGGTCACTTTCGTCTGATGGTTTCTCTGTGCAGATTCTGCTCGCAGCATATAAAGGTGGAAGGAGAATCTACTTGCTATAATAGGCAGATATACGCACAATCTGCCCCATATACTACAGTACGTTGACAATGTTAAAAAGTATTAAAGGTACAATTTAATTTGTTACATAATAAACAGTTAAAACATAAAGTAATAATAACAGTCAATTACATTTCATAGATGCCATTAGAATCTTGGGGCTTATTTATACTTGCCAACTCTCCCAGAACATTCGGGAGAGTTCCGAATTTAGGGGACAACTCCTAACCTCCAGACCGAGTTTGCTAGTACCCTGCATGGGGA
Organism: Taudactylus pleione; assembly: GCA_031769625.1. NCBI lineage: Eukaryota > Metazoa > Chordata > Amphibia > Anura > Myobatrachidae > Taudactylus > Taudactylus pleione. The sequence goes on from JAUIMM010000245.1 coordinate 711,153, forward strand.
TTGGATGGTACGACTTTCATTGAATCGCAAAATTTTAGCTCTGCCCTACAGTAATGCTGCAAAAAGTGGTGTTGAACAGCAGGAGGCAAGGCCATGATGTTGTGTAGTTCTGCCCCTCCTATGGAATGCAGCGAATCACGGCTTTGAACAGTGTAGGGCGGGGCCATAATAACGCAATAGCTGCTCCCCCCTGATCGTCTGGCTGCGAAAAAGGGTACAATTATGAGCTTATTATTATTATTATTATTTATAAAGTGCCAACATATTACGCAGCGCTGTACATTGTGGTGATCATAATGCAAACAAATTGTATACAATGAGTTGAAACAAATATAGTAATGGACCTGCACAAAGAAGCTTACAATCTAGGAGCACAAGCAACCACTAACAAAACACAGAATAGCCAAAGCACAATATATTTTTCGGTTTGCCACATATGATATTTGTAGATCTAAGAACATACAGACAAAGGCGCTGGTCAGTATAAAAAAGATAAATATATATGAAAGAGACAATATAAAGAAAAAATACTCTAAAAATTAAATAAAAAACATATATTATAACAATAACAATTAAAAACATGGATTGAATCTCAAGTAATATATATGTTACACTGATATACACCAATATATATAGTATATCAGTTGGGACTGTATTATTAACTGGTGCTTGTTTATGAGAAAAAAAGTGTCAAACCTATAAACTGATTCACTATATGAAAATAACCACCATTGGTCTAGATGATTAGTGTCAAAGATGATATCTGGTTAGTTAATTCAATTATATTGTCCATCTCAAGGGCTGTTTATACCAAGATGAAAGAAAGAAAAACAAGAAGGTGTCAGAACATTGTATCAAACTAAAGGTATTTAAGAAAAACAGAAATTGATAATTCGATAGTTGATACAGTGTTTAGAAAATTATTACTCCCAATACCATTTCAGCATTTGGTTAAAACTTCACAGTATCCAGAAAAATTAATAATTCATCAGCCACACATCCTGCTAAAAACCGATATAAACCACAGAAAATTATTATTACAATTATGGCGTTTTGATTACATTTTTATAATATAGTCCAGAAAAAATAATAAATGTTGAACAAAAAAAAGGGGGGGATAAACCACAGAGAATTGATGTCACAATTGTGGCATTTTGATTTAATTATTGTAATATTGTCCAGAAAAAATAGATAAATAATGAGCTCACTGGAACTTCATAGGTCTCCCATCCATTCATCAGCCATCTTTATGTATGCTTAGCTATTTTGCTCTAACTCTGGGCCAGATTCAGAGCCGCTCGTAAGCGGCCGCTCGTTCGCTCCAAGCGATGTTCGCACAACTGCGCATGCATATGGGTCGTAATGCGCATGCGCCAACCAGTCAGTGCAGTCGGAAATCGAGCGCTCGCAAAATAGCGAGTGCCTGCTAATTTGAGTGACAGGATGAGGCGTTTGTGGGTGGTAACAGGGGAAGGTGCTTGAAAACGGGGAGTGGTGATCCGAACGCAGGCGTGCCAAACGGTCAAAACGGGCATTTTAAGGGTGTACATAATTAACAAAACAGCGTCATCGGCCACGTCACTTGGCTGTCTCTTAGCCTGAACTGTTCGCATGATTGCGGTAGGAAAATCCTACTACAAGCACTGCGAGCAGTTCAGATGCCTTTCGATGTACTCGATTAAACTAATAAATAGCGGAGATGACGTAGGATGCGAGCGGCCAGGGGGCGTCTTTACAAAATAGCGAGCGCATGTTTCGTTCGCTCACTCAGACATAGAGGCGTCAACAGACCGCAAAGAGCGAGCGCTCAATTTAAATATCAGGTCCCTTTTTCTGAACGAGCAAGCGCAAATAGCGTCCGGCTCTGAATCAGGCCCTCTGCCCCTGCATATATGCTACTGCAAGAGGTTTCTTAGATGGTTCTATTTCTCTGCATACAAGGGAAGTACATCTGATCCAATATAGATATTAATGATTCAAGTGTTTAGTTTTTGTACATAATTGCTAAAACTCTGTATCACACAAAAAGAGTTTTATGCCCCATTATTCTGGGGATATCAATTGGTGGAGAGTAGTGTTCTCAGGACTAGAACAAAAGGAAAAAGACATGCATGCAAAAAATAGGTTATATAACCTGTATCCTTTTGGTTAGGAGAGTGTCCACTCTGTCAGTAGGTACCACTTATACTCATTAGCGGCCTGACTGCTGTCCGTATCTAGCAGCTACGGGACTGCAATAAGGAGAGGGTAAAAATTAATAGAAAAAATACCTCCCTCCGCAGACGGCGGATGCTGACAGTTATGATGTCGACATTGTTAAAATGTAGATAAGCAGCATGTCGACATTCTTAGCATTTTGAAATGTGAATGTCGACATGCTGCCTATCTGTCAGAATGTTGAAATTAGGGCTAGGCTGTGGGCAGAAAGGTTAGGGTAAAGCACTAGGGGGAGATTAGGGTTACACAGCTGCAGGAGGGGGTGTTAGGGTTATGCACTAGGCAGAGGGGTAGAGGTTAGGGGAGGCATACTCCCTGGAATGCTGGAGCAGGTCTGACATTCACAAAACCGCCGGGAACCCAGAAGTTGCGCTGGGGCTGCTGCTGCTGTCAGGAGCAGGTAGGTCATCTCTGGGCCACCAGGGATGATATGTCGCCATTCTAACATGTCGAAATTTCAGCACTGTATACATGGTCAATGTCGACATGATGATTATGTTTCCATGATGTATATCGACATTATAACCAGGGCCATAACTAGGGTAGTGCGGCCGGTGCCATCGCACAGGGCACCACAGGTCAGGGGACGCTGTTTTTTTGCCTGTCAAATTTCTGTTTATTATCGTTCTTGCTTGTAGCTTCCTCTTATTTCATCCCCAGCATCTCCTGGCCTCTCCTATCTCTTCCCTGGCCCTTCCTCATGAAGCCATGGCCCTTTTTTAGGTGCATTATGTCCCTTTGAAAAATGAGGGGGGCGCCAATGCTCTTTCTGGCACAGGGCACTAAAAAGTCTAGCTACGGCTGTGATTATAACTATCGACATATTGTACCACACCCCATTAGTCTTGTACTATGTTTGGCTATGCTACAGTCGCCAGTAAAGGACTGAAAGAAAAGCAGGTAGACCTGTTGATTTCTCTTCTAGGACACAAGAGGTTAAATGCTTTCTCCACTTTGCAGGCCTTTTAAAAATGCAATAAGACGGAATAGAGAAATTATTGAGGAACTCAATCCGCAGTAAGCCTAGTACCTTGTTTTTATATCGTGCTGTTGCATAATTTAATAGAAAGACATTAGCTAAATAGGCCAGAGCACTAACTTGTATTTTAAAACACTGTAACTTTTCCTTGGAAACCGTGGGCTTTATGTAATTATCCATCCCATTGATTGCCTTACTCTCTTTTCTATTAGGAGAACTTTTGCAATAATTTGTTCTTAAGGCAGTTAGGTAATTGTGGCCTGTTTAAGCACCTAAACAGACAATAGATCTACTGCAGATAGACACAACCATTAATAGCGGAGTCTTTCCCAGACACCGTTGGGTTGCTGGTGTCAGCTAATTTTCTTGACCCGTAACTGCCAAGTACAGTAGGTAGCCAGAATTTCCTCTGTTCCCATCTGTGCAATGTCTTGGCAAACAAAGGAAATGCTATCTACAGAACGTATTAGTACAAGCCACATACATTCTGCAAATGACACAACTCCTACACATTTTCAAGGTTGATGGACTCCTAATTAGCTGTGTGTGCGCCTTTCCAAAAACTCCTAATTGACTTTACATGTTTCTGATATATAAGGATCGGCGTGTGTTAAATAACTTATCGTTGTCTATCTTCTGACTCATATTTGATCATGATCAAGTTTATTCGAGCATTCTATTCTGGTGGAGTGTGAGCAGCCAGCAGAGAGCAAGATAATTCCTATTTGCATGATAAGAGTGCTATAAGTGTGTGTTTTTCATGATGTGATCTGACAGCAAAAGCCGAGCGCTACAGTGAAAAGATATTATTAATCTGTCACGTAGACAAAGTCTCTACTATACATACATTTATTAAAAATAACAGTTTTATGTTGTACATTCCCTCTACGGACCTAATGTTTTGCTTTTCTGCACAATAACTAATTTATTATTTTTTTCATTTGGGAAATGCAATAATTTAATGAATCTGAAACTGTGATATTTTTTAAAAAAATGTGCACAAAAGCACAAAATCCAATGACAATAGCTGTGTTTAATTTTTCCAATACAATAATTAAGCTGGGAGATCAAACAGAGCACAAACATAATTACCGCTACATAAACATTGTGGCATAATGTGAAAGTTTAGCAAGCCTGCTTTGCTTAGACTGCACTTGTATTTATTTGTATTGAGATTAATTTGTGCTAATAAGTAAACATTTAGGGGTATATTTACTAAAGTGCTGGTTTTTAGATGTGGCCATAGCAACCAAACAGATTCTACTTAACATTTATCTAGCCCCTACTAGAAGATTATAGCTAGAATCTAATTGGTTGGTATGAGCAACATCTCCACTTCTAAAAACTCGCACTTTAGTAAATCCTGTATACCCCTTAGTTGGGTTTTGATCTTCTACTCTATATGGCCATGCCTAATATACAGGGCTTTTCTTCCACCGACATCATAAAAAAGCAACATTATTTTTTTAAAGCATTTTTTTATATATTTTTGGTAATGATGTAAATACTGCGATATTGTCTGCTTACAATTTAATTTTCCACAGCCCTCCAGTCAGTTCCTCTGCTCATATCTATACTCTGCTAAGCATAATACACCTAATGTTCTTCATTTTGGTTATAGATGCATGAAATCCTCATGTAAAATTCAACACAGTTTCCACCTTTGGGTCCCAATTATGAAGTGCATTAGGTGCGCACTGCAGAATGGCACCAGTGCAGAGAGGTAGTAAATTCTCAAGAGTACACTGTGCAATGGTGGGAACGTCACTAATGGCTTAAATGAATCATTGTTGAGGGACCATTCAGACTATCTTGTCATTTTTAGTAGCTATTGACTTTAGCTGTTTTTTTCCATTGTGAAGATTTTATTTTTCAGAGTGCACAGTTTTTCCAGTGCAATGTGAATATATAAAATGGGTTTAACTAATAGTATAGAACAAGATCCTTAGGCCGCGAGTCTAAGCTCCTTTGTGGAGTAAACGTCATCCATACCACTGTACAGCAAGGAGTGACCATAAAATGTACCATTTATCTCATTCTCTTGATTACAAATTACTCTGTACTTTGCAAGCAGTACCTCACTTCACCCAATTCCCACCTGGTGGCGGTTCTTGGGACGGGCAAGCAGGGCTATTGCAGTGTCCCCGCCGGTGACGTCAAAAGAGACGGCAGCCGTTCGCGCTTGCCTGTCCAGCTGTTGCACCGCCATCATAGCATACAGCAGCTGCCACTTGCTGCCTTACACCTTTCTCCCAGAATGCCGATGGGGCACCTCCGTGGCATTCTGGGAGTCCCAGAATGCTAGGCGCGGCAGCTGACGACACTGAGGGGTCTATTCACTAAGCTTTGAATGGAAATAAACTGAACAGAGATAATGTACCAACCAAACAGCTACTAATTACCATGTCACAGGCTGTGATTGAAAAATGACAATTGGGAGCTGGTTGGCTGGTACTTCATCTCCATTCATTTTATCTCCATCCAAGGCCTGTATTCAATTAGAGGCGAAAAGGCGGAAAAGTTTTGCCTGTCCGACTTTCCGCCTCCTTCGCCTGTTTCAGAGGCGGAAACTTTACGCGCGCGTCCCCGGTTTTCTCCATATTGAAGTACTAAACAGGCGAAAACGGAAAGCGGCGAACGCGGAACAGGCGGAAACTACTGTCAGAATTGAGGAAATCGGTCTGTAACCCAAAAAAAGATGCACTAACATAGGGAATCAATGTAGATGAGTACTAATAGCCCTAATAAAAGTGGTACTTAAGTAGTTTAAATTGCTTCTTATTAGTGTGTTTGCAAAAGTGGTGAAGAATGGAACAAAGCAGTATGTTTTGGTGAAAATAAGTAATCCAGTCAAATTTGGGGTTCTTGAAAATAGGTGCTAGCATATTTTAATGTTTCTAAAGTGATCTTTTAAAAACCGTCAAAAAAACGTCTGCAACATGCACCTGCAATCCTAAAAACACCTGACCCATCCTTGCTGACCCCCAAGAAGTCTATTTCGCTGGTTTTTGTGCTTGTCCCCCCACTTTTTACTTTCTGGCCCCCAAAACAAAAGTACTTTTTTGGGGTGTTCTGAGGTCATTTTTTTGTTGTTGATGATGATTTGCCCTTTGAGGGGCTGTCACAAGAGTCTTTTTCCCACGTTTGCACCCCAAAATAAAGATTTTGTTCTTTTTTTCACCTGCTATTCATAGGAGATACTTTTCTGCCTATTACAATGCATTGAGTTTCCGCTTAGGCGAAATCGTGCTTGAATTGAATATGGAGATACATTGAAAACAGGCGGAAAGGCCGAATTCGCGAAAACTTATCTCCAAACTGCACTTTTCGACTCTAATTGAATCCTGCCCCAAGGCTTAGTAAATAGACGAGCGCGGAGGAGAGAGTACCGCCAGGATGGGCCGCCGAGAGAAGCACAGGCAGCAGTCATTGAGCAGAGCCCATGATGGTGGCGCTGAGTGCAAGTGAAGTGATCGCCCAGCTGGAGAGCGCTGACATAGTTTTAAGGGTGAGTGGGGAGTGTCGGGGATTGTGGCCGTGCCGGGGGGGAGCTCTGTAAGGGACAAGCAGCTGGCGGTGTGTGCTGGGAAGGGGGAGCAGGTGTAAACACTGACCCGGGTCAGGGGGTGCTGCTCGCTGCCTTTCTGTGTGAGTGTAGAAGTGGGCTGCCCACGGCGTCCTCTGTTTCCTGATATCCCCTTAGAGACTTCAGGATCACCCGGCTGTGATAGAGCCTGATCTTCCTGTGACATGAAGGCTGGGTGCTGCAGACCTGGCATTTGGCAGGGCATAAGATGTGGCCCCTGCTGTATGTTACACAGGCATATTATAGTGTTACTTATGTGCAGTCATCCTGAGACCCTCAATACAATGAAAAGGGACAGTGTGCAAATGCTAGAAGTGATCATTTATAGCCCATATCCCCATGCTCCTTTCTGTATTGTTAATGTTTTGCATATAATCTTTTTTTGCTCTATATTACAGTGTGGCATAATGTGTTATAAAGAGCATTACATGTGTGTGGCATAATGTATTATATAAAGGGCATTACTGCATGTGGCATAATGTATTATAAAGAGCATTACTGCGTGTGGCATAATGTATTATAAAGAGCATTACATGTGTGTGGCATAATGTATTATAAAGGGCATTACTGCGTATGGCATAATGTATTATAGAGGGCATTACTGCGTGTGGCATATTATAAAGGGCATTACATGTGTGTGGCATTATGTGTTAGAAAGGGCATTACTGAGTGTGACATAATGTATTATAAAGGGCATTACTGCATGTGGCATATAGTATTATAAATGGTGATGTATTGGGGGTGTTCCATAAAGACACGCCCCTCCCTAATCAGCCACACCCCCTTTCTGGAAATGTGTGCACCTGCGGCACTTTTTTTTTTTTGGGGGGGGGGGGCACAACTGCGAACTTCTGCCCTGAGCTCCACAATGTCTAGAACCGACCCTGTTTCCGCCTCCCACACTCTCACCTGTGCAAAGGTCTGCTTCTCCGCAAAGGCCCTCATCTAAGCTCATTTGCTGAAATGAAGGCACAATGGAGGGATTAAGGGGCAGATGTACTAAGCTCTGGAAATAAATAAATTGGAGAGTGATAAATTACCAACCAATCAGCTCCTAACTGTCATTTGTAAAACACAGCCTGTAACATGACAGTTAGGAGCTGAGTGGCTGGTAGTTTATCACTTTCCAATTTATCACTTTACAGAGCTTAGTACATCTCCCCTTAAAGCTAATTTTGCAATGGCCCCAGCTTTACTTTATAAATGACCTTCATGGTGGTCCCCACATACTAAAAAACAATACCAGTTTTAGCAGGATAGTTTTGATTTCTGTCAGTCAAAGGGGAAGTAGACCACTACTATAGAGTGAAAAGGTTTTGCAGAACTGTATCACAGAGTTCCCTAACTTGTCCTAATTATCCAATCGATAAAGTTCAGAGGTATGTCAGTACTATACTTTAAGAATTTTTTTTCCGTACCTATGTTAAATTTGAAATACTTTAATAAAAGTGAAATTTGCATGTTTTATTACTGATCTCCTGAGAGGGGCGTTTCTCCGACACGGGCCCCCTCCTCTCTGTCCGGCGGCCGGCAGCACACTGAGCTAGAGTATGCCCTTAGTCTATAGAGTATGCGCAGGTCACCGGGAAAATGGCAGCGGCGGACATTTTCCAGTCGACGTGGGACTCCAGAGAGGTAAGCAATACTATGGGTGCAGGGTGTGCGGTGTGGGACCCCCCCTGCACCCATTATAGATATGCCCCTGTCTCCTGATTAGATCTTGAGAAAACATTAGAAAAGGTGCATTCGCTCCATTTGCGATATCGTCTAGTGTGTCCCCGGGTGTGCTCAATGTCCTTAACGACATTGAGCACACACACTAAACGATATCATGAACGATATCGTTCAGTGCCGGGCACACTCCCTCATCCCCGCACATGCAACAACCTGACAATATCGTCATTTTGGCCTGCATGTTCGGGGTGATGACCGACAATGACCAACGACCAGCAGGAGCGCGCATCATCGGTCGTTCATCGCTTTAGTGTACACACTGGCCGATATATTGAAAGACTGAACGATACCGATATTGTTATCATTTAGTCATTTAAAATATCGGCAAGTGTGTACGCACCTTTAGAGTATTTATATTATGTAAGTATCCAATAAATGTGTAATAGCTTTGCCCCCACCCGCCACAGACAAACAAGGATTTTCTCATTGTAGACAGAGCACCACTATATTATATATCTTAATGCTGTCATGAAGGATTCATGAAGTTATACTGACAGCTAGCTGCCAACACATAATGTCAGTGAATAGGATATGACGGCTTGTCATGGAACAGAAAGAAATACAGGAAATGCATCTCTCAAAATATGCCCCAAATAAAAACATTACATTCCAATAAGTAATTCAGAGAAATGAATTGACTAACCTATGCCCAATAATTAAGAACCATCTATATAGGACATAATTATTATCCCTGTACTGCCAGGGGAGACTAAGTGGGTGTTGGAGCTTATATCAAGTTCCTACAACCTCTTAAGTGGCAGGATCTGGTTTAGGGACTTTTACACTTTAGGATGAACATGGTGGAAGGGAGAGCTGAAGTCAGGAGAGTACTCAAAGTAAAGCACAAAAAGCTGTTTGCAGGGTGAGCTAAGTTGCAAAATGCTTCATTGCATGTTAATTACTGAAACCCTAAACCCTTGAAAGGGTGTCTGTCCTTTAGGACTGGGGAGGGGGGTAATACTCAATCATCTCACACAGACCTACCTAGTAAGTGCTACCTCTAGACAAACCTACACTCAGGCACTAGGGGGCACCCATTCAGTGCTCCTATTGTCAATGCAGAGTCCCCACACTGAGCCTCAGCCACTAACATGAAAGGGCAACAGATGGTAGCTTCTTGCCTCCCCCAATTATGTAATGGACTGGGGATGTTGCGCTGGGGAATGATACATAGGCCAGTATCACTCTGGCAAAAAGGTGCCACTTTTAAAGTAATAATTGGGAAGCTGAGCAGTGCTTGGGGAAAGGGGGTCCAAAGGGGACTAGGCTGTCTGGAATAGAAGCATCAGCACTGCCCAATCCCCCTAACTCTGTAAAGCTCCACACACTGCCAGGGCCGACACACTGATATCATTGCCCCCCCCCCCTTCAAACTCCCCCTACCCCGACACCAGCCCCCTCGACCTAAAAACGTTGAACCCATGTATTTAATGGCAGACGTTTTTCAATCACTTGCTAATTTTCATGCATGGTAATCTCGTGGATAGCGAGAGTTAACCCATAGTGTCAACAGTTATGGAATTACCCCATGCAGTAAAGTCCCAGAGGGACTTTAAGTGCAACTCCTAAAGCTTATCGCACAGTATAGCTGCAGTGGTTGAATAGCTCATGGCAGAGCTGCACGTGCGGCACGTCCCATGGCTAATTGAATGTGCCCCTCCGTTTACATATCCCTTTGATCTGTATCACTGAATATTAGGAAGTAGCCGGCTCTGCCTATTTGATAACTGGCCTAGGCCCTATACATAAGTCTGCACCCACATCTCATAAATTGATCAACAATTAGGGTACTTCATTAAAGAACCAAAAAATAATCCCAAGGCAACAAGAAGCTCTGTGGGCACTTACCACATTCCAACAAGAATTGATATATATATATATATATATATATATATATATAATATATATACATATATATATATATATATATATATACAGTCAGGGCCGCCATAAGGGGGGGACTGCCGGGCCTGGGTGACAGCAGTGCAGAATATATGAATCGACAGCTGGGGAGACACAGCGCCGCCAGCGGTATTTGAAATATGGTGCCGGCCGCAAGACATTACAGCTCGCGGACCAGCAGCCAATAAGGAACAGCCATTGCGGCCGCTCCTGATTGGCTGCCGGTCCGCGAGCTGTGATTGGCTCTCGGCAGCGTCACATTTCAAATACCGCCAGCGCTGCTGTGTCTCCCCGGCTGTCGATTCATATATTCTGCACTGCTGTCTCCCGGTCCCGCTGAAGAAACAAGATAGGAGTCCCTGACCTGTGCCCCTCCACCTAGTGCAGCAAGCCTTCCCTGCCCTGTCCCCCTCCCCAGTCCAGCCTTCCCTGCCCTGTGCCTCCCCCCCAGTGTACCTAGCTTTCCCTCCCCCCCTTAGTCCAGCCAGCTTTCCCTGCCCTGTGCCCCCAATTAAGGTCCAGCCTTTCCTGCCTTGTGCACCCCTAGTCCAGCCTTCCCTGCCCTGTGCCTCCCCCCCAGTGTATCTAGCTTTCCCTCCCCCCTTAGTCCAGCCAGCTTTCCCTGCCCTGTGCCCCCAATTAAGGTCCAGCCTTTCCTGCCTTGTGCACCCCTAGTACAGCCTTCCCAGCCCTGTGTCCCCCCCATGCCCATCCTGCCTTCCCCATCCCAAACTTTGAGAATTTTTAAACTTGGTTATGCACAATTGACATCCAACCCCCCCTCTGTGTAGCTCCTCCCATATTATATCCACCCACCTCTGCGCCATCCCCCGGGGGGCCCGGCTTCTTTGTCAGTACCAGGCCCCACGATAGCTAATGGCAGTCCTGTATACAGTGTATATATATATATTATATATACATACACACACATACACATATGTATATATATATAGACAACCATACACATATACTGTTTATATATAGCTACATACTGTACTGTATACATATACAAATTATATATATATATATATATATATATATATATATATACATACATACACACACACACACACACACAGCATATATACTATAAGGGCACAAATCGAAATTAAGGCTGTTATTAAGGCTGAATCGAAAAATCTAAAAAACTGAATTATCCCATAGAGAATTCCTGAGGGGAGGGCATGGTGTTTAAGGGGCTACACCTCAAAAGCTATTAGAGGTACCAAGCTAAAATTTGGCAGGGGCGAGTAGAACTGTTGCTCGGTGCTGCAAGACAAATTTCAGGGCAACAAATAAAAAATGAGGATTTGGGAGTAATCTAAAAATCCAACTGTCAGTTTTATCTGACACTCCCAATTAGGACAACTTTTCTGCTGTTCTCTATGGGGGATTTTTCGTATTGTTCTCTATAGGCAACGGTGTGTGAGTTAAGCAGGCGAGGACCCGGTGGCGGCGCGGCCATCAGCGGCTGCGGCGGGACCCAGCGCCAGTGGGAGGAACCGATGTTGGCGCGGGCATTGGCGGTGAGTCTAGATCTACAAGGATCCAGTCCCTGCCAGCCATTCTGCAGAGTTTTGCCATTCTGCAGAGTTTTGCAGCGGAGCCTGTGCACCTGCTGGGTGACTTGCAAAACGTGACCTGTGTGGAGTCCAGAGGACCGAGTTTGAGAACCACTGTGCTAGCTCATGCAGATGCTTATGGCGTGGAATTGGAAGTGAGGACTTGGGTTTAAAGTTCCACGTTCATGGAAAATACATTAAAATAAATTAATAGGGAAAATATAGTAAATATAATTTAATTAAGAAAAAATGCAATGTAACAAAATCTAATTAACACAGTATTTTTCCTCTAAGGGTTAAACATAGGGGTGTATCTATAATGGGTGCAGGGTGTGTGGTGCACACGGGCCCCTGGGTCCAGGAGTGGTCCACGCTGCACACTCTGTGCCCATATTTTCTAATACTTACCTATCCAAAGTCCCGCGTTGGGTGTCTCAGCCGTCTGCACAAAACGCCGGAAAATGGCCGCTGCAGCCATTTTCCTGGCAGTTTCGCACTTGCGCAGTGAGGAAATCGCCAGGCAAAATGGCAGCCACAGACTAATTCCAGAGTCTACTGTTGCTGTGGTCAGCAGTCAGTCTGCTGCCAGCCGCCGTGGAGAGAGGATTGGGCCCAATGCACACGGGCCCCCTCCTCTCTTAATACTCTCAAGTGTTCATCCAGGATGTCTCTGTACATTGCTGCATTCATCTTTCCCTATATCCTGACTAGTCTCCCAGTTCCTGCTGCTGAAAAACATTCCCACAGCATGATGCTGCCACCACCATGCTTCACTGTAGGGATGGTATTGGCCTGGTGATGAGCGGTGCCTGGTTTGCTCCAAACATAACGCCTGACATTCACACCAAAGAGTTCAATCTTTGTCTCATCAGACCAGAGAGTCCTTCAGGTGCATTTTGGCAAACTCCAGGTAGGCTGCCATGTGCTTTTTACTAAGGGGTGGCTTCCATCTAATATACAGGCCTGATTGGTGGATTGCTGCAGAGATGGTTGTCCTTCTGGAAGGTTCTCCTCTCTCCACAGAGGAATGCTGTAGCTCTGACAGAGTGACCATCGGGTTCTTGTTCACCTCCCTGACAAGGGCCCTTCTCCCCCGACCGCTCACTTTAGACGGCCGGCCAACTCTAGGAAGAGTCCTGGTGGTTCCGAACTTCTTCCATTTACGGATGATGGAGGCCACTGTACTCAATGAGACCTTCAAAGCAGCAGATATTTTTCTGTACCCTTCCCCAGATTTGTGCCTCGAGACAATCCTGTCTCGGAGGTCTACAGACATTTCCTTGGACTTCATGCTTGGTTTGTGCTCTGACATGCACTGTCAAGTGTGGAACCAGACAGGTGTATACCTTTCAAAATCATGTCCAATCAACTGAGTTTACCACAGGTGGACTCCAATTAAGCTGTAGGAACATCTCAAGGAAACAGGATGCACCTGAGCTCAATTTGGAGCTTCATGGCAAAGGCTGTGAATACTTATGTACATGCGATTTCTTAGTTGTTTTTTTTTTTATTAAATTTGCAAAAATCTAAAAAAAACTTTTGACACGTTGTCATTATGGGGTATTGTGTGTAGAATTTTGAGGACAAAAATGAATTTATTCCATTTTTGAAAAAGGCTGTAACATAACACAATATGGAAAAAGTGAAGCGTTGTGAATACACTGTGTATATATATATACACACACACATACACACATATATATATATACATACATATACAAATTACAAAGTCAATTTGCTGGTACTCCACCATCTAAAATCTGAAACTCTCTCGGTGCCACTCCAATGATAGAGACAAATAGAGGAAAAAAGGTTGGCACTCCAGAAGATTTGGCATAAATGGTTAATGGATCATAAAGAAAAACTCGGCACACCGAGGCTGCAGTTCAACGTTTCATGAATTTACGCCAATAAATAAATTTACATAATTGTATTTATTGGTGTTAAGAAAGCATCACATAAAATGACCATTAACTATTCTAAAAAGGAAATTAAGTATGTATAAATGTTGTTGAACTAGCAGCAAGCAAATAAACAGGAAGACAACAAAACATATACATAAACACACATACATATGATGAGAGAGAGAGAGAGAGAGAGAGAGAGAGAGAGAGACTTTAAAAAAGTGGGTACTCCGGCAAAAGGTATTAGTCCATATATAAATAAAATTCTCCCTGTATTAAGCTGTTCACTTAGCATTGTTTTTAATAAAGCTCTTTGTATCTCTATTTTATACTATATATACCTGATATTAAGTATTGGGGCATATTTACTAAGCAGTGGATTTACAAAAACCCAACTTTTTACAGATTTTGCCTGCTATATTTAAAAGAGCAAATATAATGAATGCAAAATCAGACTTGTTTTGCATTAAGTATTATTGCCCTTTTAAATTTGTCATGCGAATCCACTGCTTAAGCTGGTCATACACGCTACAATTATCGGGGCGATCCGCCCAATATCCGCGGATCGCCCTGATAATTGTAGCATGTGCGCGGGCGACGAGGGTTAAATATTGCTCGGACGTGCATGCCGGATTGTCCAGCATGCCCGTCCGACGCGATATTTAAGAGGTAAACTGTCGGCCGCATCGGGCAGTGTTTGCCCAGCCTTGGCCGACAGACAGACATTTCCTGTGTTCCTTCCCCTGGAAGGGAAATGTCTCCTCCCCCAGGGGCGGAGCGCAGATGTCGAGCTAATACACTGTGAGTAATCTCACAGTGTATGCCGCGGACATCTGCGGCTGGCAGGCTGCCAGATAAAATGTCTGTCGGTCTGACAGGCATTTTATCTGGACGTGTATGCCCAGCTTTAGTAAAGTGGCGTGCAATAAAATTGACTTACATCCAAATGTAAATGAGCCCCAAAGCAGTTAGTAAGATCTATTTGTTGATGAAAACACACTGATACTTTTCAGGACTTGTTCATGTATTGTGTTTTATAAGGGGTTCCATACAAGTGTCCAAGAGAAACCGTATATGAAAATGCATGTAGCCATAGGGATCATTGTGCCTTATAACCAATGCAGGGAAATGGCACCGATGATCCCAGTTGAATGTATAGATCTCAGATTTCTTTTGTTCCAAGTTAATAACAGCTACATAATGGGGATAAGATGCAATCAGGGAGATTATTAGACTCTTCAGGGAGTCAGGGAGATTGCTGCTATTTCAGGGAGTCTCTCTGATAATCAGGATGAGTTGGCAAGTATGTGGTAACATGGTTGGAGATGTGAAAAATCTTATATGAAGCAGTTAGAGAGGCAGTCTATGGCATGAAAGAGGATCATTGCATTTTTATATAGTTTGTAATTCTTTGGAAGCAAATTAATTTGATTTCAATTAAATCTTGTGGGAAATCAATTCTTGTTTAGTGCTTTTTGGTTTGCATGAAAGAGAGAAAAAGAAAGTGAGAAAGAGAGGGCTGTGCAAATTAATTTGGACACAATAACATTTTGTGATGTGTGTTTTATCAGCACATATACAGTAAGATAGTGTGTGTGTGTGTTACTGGAGATGGTATAGTGATATTCAGCTCCGTATCTGGATGGCAGTGCGCCCTGTGCAGCACTGCCGCCCTTTTCGCTCCCTCTCCACCCCCTCCTCCCCCTGAGCGCTTACCTTTCCTTCCAGGGGGTGGAGGGCAGGCGGGATCCTGTGTCGACGTTCTTGTGCGCCGCGCACCACTGCCAGAGGTCTCTTCCTGCAGACCTCCGGTGCCGGGAAGTGTGTGGCCGGTGTCGCAGGAGGATTTCGCCCTGTGCGGAGGCACCGGCCGCACCATCCTCCCTACGGGCCTGGTGATATTGTTATTACACTGTCCATCAGAGCGCCAAGAATTCAATCAAACTAAAGGATGTAAGAGTTGTATAAGGGTTTTTAACCTGTGAATTGATTCTTAATATGTAGGGCCAAATGTACTATGGCACAGGTTCTCAAACTCGGTCCTCAGGACTCCAAACAATGCATGTTTTCCAGATCTCCTCACAGAATCACAAGTGAAATAATTAGCTCCACCTGTGGATCCTTAAACTGTGTCAGTGAGTAATGAATACACCTGTGCACCTGCTAGGTGACCTGGAAAACATGACCTGTGTGGGGTCCTGAGGATCGAGTTTGAGATCCACTGTAATAGGGTGAGAGTTTAGAAAATGTGAGAGTTTAGCAGTAAACTCTAACACTATTACATTGGTCGAGTTTTATCTTCAAAATAGAAAAACATCTGGATGAGAGTTTAATCGTGAGAATTTTTTGAGTCTAAAATCATGCAAGTTTGCCTGTTCTCAGACTCTATTACATTGGCAGGGTTTAAAAAGTGTGAGAGATTACTGCTAAACTGTCACATTTTCTAACCTCTCACCCTATTACCATTGGCCCATGGCCGCAGTTGCCGGATGAGAGAGAAACAGCAATACAGGGGGCTGCAAGGGAAATATTTCTGTCTTCTAATATTTGTCACTTTCCATTTTTATGAATAATACTCCTCAGGCATACAGTATGTACAGATGATCTATGACACCCAAAGCTAAATGGAACAGATATTACATCTTCCACATAATTGTGTTATTTTTATTATTTATTTAATAGCTCCAAAAAGGTCAACTTTGTGGAGCATACATACAGGCCCATAATAATGTCAAATAAATCATATTTTATCTCTTGAAAGGTCATTCACATTTCTTCGGACCATTTACCTATATTAGCTTTTATTAAATGATACAGTTATGCATTTATACATTTTAGATTAATATCTTCTTTAAAGGTAAACTTTTAAAACAGATACATACAGTAGCTGAAAAGAATATTATTTCACATTTCAGTTAGATTACTATATCACCGGTAACTTTAATATTTTGATATACTAATGTAGATGACTTATTGCAACAAGTAGCGATATCATCATAAGTCTAGTTATTATAAAAGAACAATTTGTATATTAAACGTAATAATGTAACATCTGATTTTGTTTATAAGAAATCATCTTGGAGATATGCCCTAGGCCAGGGGTGGCCAACTGGTCACAGGTAAAGAGCCCAAAAATATCTGTGGTCAAGTTGAAGAGCCGATCGCATGCATGCCTCATTTTTGTGCGCACGCCTTTGGTATGACATTCGCAGGAGCATGACCATGTGTCACACCCCCGTTTTTAGTCACGCTGGCGGCGAGCCCAGCACATTGAAAATACACAATTTACATAAAGTTCCCGATATAATTTTTTCACTGTTGAAGTGAAAAAAAAAAGCAAGAGCAATATAGAAAACTTTGAAATAGCCACGTTCACATAAAATATACAGAAACAAGCCAGGTTCACATACAATACATTTAAAATACACATCCAAATAAAATATGTATTGAAATCCAGAACCACATAAAATACATTGAGAAAGCCAGTGCCCATTTTGCTGTGCTTCCTGTAGTTGTGCCCATTAAGCAATGTCCCCAGTAGTTGTGGCCCTTATGCAATGCCCAGGGGCGCTGAGAGGGGGGGGAGCGGGTACAGATTACCCAAGCCCGGGCTTCCTGGGGGGCCCGGCGGGGGCCCGGGTCCGGCACCGCCCCCCCCTCACAGCAGCCACAGCAGTCTCCTATGCCTGTGCGGGGGTGCGATCACACTGATCTCGCGCCCCCCCCTGGCTTTGCGCCGGGCTGAGGGGGCTCAGATCGCCCCCCCCCCTCCCCAGTGCGCAGCGCTGCAAATCTTTTTTTTTTTTCTCGGCAAGGGGGCGTGGCCACGCCTCCCCTATTAGGCCATGCCCCCTATTACCGGAGCCTGCCACGGCTCTTGACGGGCCTGGCAATGCCCCTGTAGTTGTGCCCATTAAGCACTGCCCCAGTAGTTGTGGCCTTAATGCAATGCCCCCTGTAGCTGTGCCCATTATGCAATGCCCTCAGTAATTGTGCCCCTTCGGCAATGCCCCCTGTAGTTGTGCCCACTATGCAATGTCCCCCAGTAGTTGTGCCCCTTCTGCAATTCCCCCAGTAGTTGTGCCCCTTCTGCAATGCTCCCTGTAGTCGTGGGCCCTAAGGTAGTGCCCCCAGTAGTAGCTCCCCTCCCCGCCCACACCCCTATGAAGAAACATACCTGTTTTCATGCAGGCACCGCTCCCCGACATCAGGGCTCCCGAGTTCCGTCGTTGCTGCTACTGCTGCTGCTTCCGTTGACTGCTGGCTCTAACTGGATCCAGCAGGCGTGCGGGCATCTCACATTGCGGGTGACATCTCTGAATTATTGGGAATGCTGGCCTCTGAAGCATTCAGAGGCTTCTTTAGTCTCTGGTCGCTTCAGAGACCAGCATTCTCAGTACTGGTGGGGTCTGCCGAGCCGCTAGCCGGGGACCGCATTGGAAACTCAATAGAGCCGCATACGGCTCGAGAGCCGCGGATTGGCCATATGAGTTTCAAAGCACAAATATATCAAGCTGAAACGGATTTAACTGAATGGTATAATCTCAATTAAATTATTATTATTTTTATTACTGTAAGGCGCCATAGTGGGCAGTGAGTACAATAGAATATACATTACACAGTGACATACAAGGTAGACAGAATAAATGCAGAAATTAAAGTAAGGATGACCCTGTGTATGAGAGAGCTTACATTTTAGTTGGAAGAGGGCAGAGCTGAAACAAGATGGGCGAGTGTAGCACAGAGTGGAGAATGAGACAGTTGTGAGGGTGCATTAGTGTGGGTGGTATTGGTGGGATTAGGATAGGTTCTAATAAAGAGATGGGTTTTCAGAGTGCATTTAAAGATTTGAAGACTGTTGGGCTCTATAGTCCAAATGATCATAGTAGGGGTTTTCATACAGTAGGTGGGAAACAGCACAGGAGAAGTCTTGTGGGCCTGAGTGAGATGTGGTTACCGGAGGGGTGGAGAAGGTTAGAAGTAGACCTGAGAGGGTGAGATGAGAGCTGAGAGGTATAAAAGTGTGGTGTTGTTGAGGGCATTATACAGTAGGTGAATTGTATTCTGGAGGATATAGGCAGATGTGTAGTAATTTGGGAACTATGCGGAACAATTTTGGGTAATAAAAGGGCATATCCTGGTAATATTTCGAAGGTATATGTGACAGTACTGGTAAAAAAAACTAGATATGTGAAAAAAATTACAGTTGTTAATATATAGGAATGGTATATTCAGGGTAGAAACTAGGATTTTAGTCACCTGGGGCAAGGCAGTAATTTGGTGCCCCCTCCTCCACCGCAATAACTATAAACTCTGTCCTTTCAGAACCCCCCTCCCCCTGGTGTCTCTTCAGCAGTCTGTGTACCCCCCCTTCCCGTATCGCTGCAACAGCCTGTATCTACCCCCCTATATATCTGCTGCCGCAGCCTGAGTTTTTGTTACCCCTACCCCCACTTACCTGGATCTTCTCCTTGCTCCTTCTTAAGGTAGCAGTGGCGGCAGGCTCCTCACTCACTGTTCTCCAGCAAACATGATGTCATGACGCCACGTGCGGAGTGCAGATAGGGAAAATTATTTTATTGTGCTGGGTGATCCCTGTCCCTCTATGCCTGCACCTTGCTGATTTGTCCAGCGGCACAGGCATGGAGCCCGGCCACAATCACTGCACCGAACATCACCTAAAGATGGGTTGGGGAAGCTCAGGCCAGGGGAAGGGGGCCTGAGAGAGGGGGGTCTGAAGGGTACTCACCCCCGGTACCCCCCATCTTTATACAGCCCTGGTTTCTGACTTCCTGCTTTTTGTCTCCAACCATCTTGGAACCCCCCCTCAAATCCAGCGCCCAGGGCACGTGCCCCTCTAGCTGCGCTCCCCCCGTCTCTCCCCGCCTAGTAGTGGCCCTGGTATATTGTAGGTTTTTGATGCTAGCTACATTACTGTGTAAAATATAAAACATGCAAAAATCTCTAACTTCAAGCAAGCAAAAGGGGGTTAAGGCCAATTACAAACATTTGCCTTGCAATTAAATATTGCACAATCTTCATTACATTCTGGAATCGACTCACAGTGTATCCAGCCACATCATGTGTCCTCCAACACTGCATTATCAAGGATCTGCTCCCCTTGACTCTTATCAATTTGAAACTAAACCAGGGAACTTGCACAAAAAAAAATCTCGAATACTCTTTTGGATGCAAAATACTGTAAAACAACTATCAAAATATATTCACACAAATTATAATATTGTAAGCGCATCATTAGTTTACAAAATAAAAATATTAGAACTGTAGAAAGTCACGAAAGTAAACAAGTCATACAAAGTTCTCCTCTCTAATTACATTAAAGATGGGGCAGAGAATACAAAATAGAGACATTTATATATTTTGAATTTAAAATATACGTATAGCCTTCGCATTGCTGATCAGGGTGGATAAAAACCATCCCTATTCTGACACCATTTTCCTTAGGATCCTGCTCCTTGACACACTGTCCTCTTTCCTGACCCCCTGAACCCTCCACTGGGATCCTGCCCCCAGGTTCCTGCACCTCCCTTTCACAGCACCCTGTTCCCTGGGTCACTCTGCCCATCTTCCCTTGTGACCTGTCCCCACCCCTGTGAACCTGACCCCTGACAACCTTCCTTGATTAAAGCAAAAACAGGTTAAACGGCAAATTACTGTACATAAAATTTCCCATTTTTGATAGTATATTTAACACTGGGATAAACATAGTTTGTTGCATTTACAAAACAAAACAAAAAGCAAAACAATACAAAATTTCACTAAAATCTTATGCTATATTTAGAAAATACAGTAGAAAGTTCCTAACAGATTTAAAATGACATTGCCTTGTCAATATAATCCGTTACAATCTTATTAATCACTCAGATACACCATTTATATTAATAAATCACTTATATTGGATAATGATCCTGGGCACACTGATGCAGATTAAAATGATATTACCACTAGTTTAATAAAGAACTGACAGCTGCAGTGTGGTTTAAATGTCCTTGTGTCTGGCAGATGTCAGACGGTTTCATCATTTGGTAAGGGCTTTGCATAGCCTAGAGAATAATTCAGGTTGAAGCCTGTGGTATATAATTTAACAGAGGACAAAGAGTAGTTGATTATTTTAGTCACACTTAAGGGGCCTATTTGTTAAAGTAAATCTCACCAAAAATCGCACAGAAGCTATAGTTTACTTATGGTACTCGCATCGGAGCAATATGTTCTTGCTCACATAACGCCTACCTTCTAGCCTGGGCTGTAAGGAGAGCGTAAGGACCCCAGGGAAGAACATTTGCACAAACAAGTCACTATGGCTCCAACGGGGAAGGGAGGGGGGGGGGGGAGAGGCACCTTACTAAAATAAAGATGTTAGTGCAGTATTAAATTGAATTATACTATATATATATATTTATCTTTTACACAGCGTGATTTTGACTGGTATATATGAATTTAACGCCTGAGTGATGTCTTTGTGTTTTCGGGGAATTTACCTCAAATTAACTTTGATAAATGGGCCCCAAAATGAGTGATACAACTAGTTGTGTATGATAATGGTGCTCCAGCCAAACAGCTCCTGACTGTCATCTGCTTGAAAAATTACAGAAGCTGATTAGTTGGAGCATCATTTATCATACACCGCTGATCGGCGCTCCACCTCCATTGGCGTAACTACGGGCGGTGCAGGCGCACCCCCTGCACCCTCCATATGCCGGGCCCCCGCTGAGTGTGTTACCAGCGGGCACCCAGCTCCTTCACTTCCCCCCCCCGGCACCAGCGGCAGCCGGAACTCACTCCTGAGCTCTGGCTGCCGGGTCCTGCAATGCACTATGGGAGTGACGTCATGACGTCACTTCCATAGTTTCGAGGAGCGGGCGCCGGGGACGAACGGCAGCAGCACTGGAGTGGGATTCAAGGTAAGTATTGTTTTTTTTTGTGTGTGTGCGCGCGCGGGGGATGCTCACTATAGGGGGCATTACTGGGGCTTACTACAGGGGGCACTACTGGGGCTTACAACAGGGGGCATTACTGGGGGCATTACTGGGGCTTACTACAGGGGGCATTACTGGGGGCACTACTGGGGCTTACTACAGGGGGCACAACTGGCTCACTACAGGGGGCACTACTGGGGCTTTCTACAGGGGGCACTACTGGGGCTTACTACTGGGGGCAATACTGGGGCTTACTACAGGGGGCTCTACTGGGGCTTACTACAGGGGGCACTACTGGGGGCACTACTGGGGCTTACTACTTGAGGCACTACAGGTGGCTTACTACTCGGGGCATTACAGGGGGCTTACTACTGGGGACATTGCAGGGGGCTTACTACTGGGGGCACTCCAGGGGCCTTACTACTGGGGGCACTATTGGGAGCACTACAACTGGGGGCACTACAGGGGCCCGTACTACTGGGGGCACTTCAAGGGGCATTACTACTGGGGCACTGCAGGGAGCATTACTACTGGGGGCACTACAAGTGCATTACAACTGGGGGCACTACAGGGGCCCTTACTACCAGGGACACTGCATAGGTGCACAACTACTGGAGGTGCTGCATAGGGGGAACATTACTGGAGGGCACTACATAGGCGGGCACTGCATAGGGTACCTCTACAGAGGGCATTGCACAGGGGAACCACTACTGGGGGAACTACATAGGGGGGCGATGGCAGCTGGGGCTGGCATATGTGCTGGGGGGGATGGTAAATGTAAATTTTTTTTGGGGGGGGGCACCAACATTTATCTTGCCTCCGGGCACCTGGGATGAAGTTACGCCACTGACTCAAATAGTAGAGATCACGCTTCGCACCTTCTATATACAGGAACAGTGAAGCTGTCTCTCTGGAAACAGGACTGACACATTTTATTACATGGCTTATGTCTAGTATGACTTCCACTCTGAACTCATTAAGGCCTAGGCTAGGTTTATTTATAGAATAAGTAATGGAAATGATTATGAGAACTGCAGCTGACAAATGTGATCTGCTTCTAATGAAGAGGTCATTTCATTTCCGTGGCTGGCTACTGTGTTTTGTGTCACACTACAGTACATTTGCATAGCACACAACAGCATCATCTAAGTGCCTAATTCTCTATGCCTGCTATGACATGTGAAAGAAATAGAAAATCAAGAATAAAATACAGTCACAAACTTTGCAAGATAAAAAAACGCTTTGTCTAACCAAAGACCTGCTAGCCTATCATGGCTGCAAATGAAGAATAATCAAAATGTATTGTAAAATATGCATAAAGGTATTTATGAAACAGCATCTTTCTGCACACATTCACCAATGGGTATCATTATCACTGACCTCAAGCTTTTAAGGAAAAAGAAATACTCTCTATATGTTTAAATATATATATAGTAATATAAGCACTGGTAACGTGCTAAATGATAAATATAATTCTCCAAGGTTTCTGACATATCAAGCATAAACAGACATTTTCTGGGGGTTTAAAATACATGAGAGTTTGGGCTTTGAGAAAAAGCCAGATAATGGGTCCTAGGGGTGTGGATGTGAAAGTGAAGGAAGAGCTCCATCCACAAGGCCGGTTTGGCTTTTCCAGCCTTCAGCTTGAGAGCAAGCTAATTAGTACCTGCAGCTGTGGGAGGCTCAAATAAGCTGTGTCAAGGGTTGGCTCAGGGTGTGTCATTACCTGGTGAGAGCACGCAGTCAGACTTGTTTAGAGACACTGTGATGTACTACATATAAGTACTATGCATATGCCTATGTTTGTGGTGAATGCAATAGACCCTACAATTATGATAGAGGGAATCTGTTGTTTATTTAGTGCCCAGACGGGCTAATAGTTTGCACGAAAACCCTGGACTGGTGTGCTGTGTGTATAATATATATATATTATATATATATATATATATATATACACACACATACCTCCCAACATTTCAAAGAAGGAAGGAGGGACAGGGCACCAGAAAGGGGGCATGGCTTCTGGAAAAAGTGTCAGAGTCAACTGAAAATGGGGCGGAGCTTCACGGCTTCCCCCGTTTTCGTCACTTTGGGGGTGTGCAAAGCACTCTCCGAGATGCTGGGCAGCCCCCAGGCAGTCCATACACAAGAGAACAGATGCCATGTTCATGCGTACGGCATCTGTTCACCTCCTGCACACCCGCTGCTCTGCTATGCAGAGCAGCGGTATGTGCTCTCCCCAACTTCCCCCCCACCACGGGACACTGCGGCCCGCAGGTTGGACAGCGGGACAATCCCAAAAAAACGGGACTGCCCCGATGGAAGCGGGACAGTTGGGAGGTATGTATATATATGCACTCACTTTAAAAAAAAAGGCAACAAAGAGCCAGCACTCACGTTTAGTAGTTTTATCGCGAAGGTCACATATGAAAAATACAGCGTCCTATAGTCAGCAGCAGCAGCCATCCGACGACCGTTTCAACCAAATCCTAATTGGTTTTCCTCAGGGGCTAATCAATTAGGATTTGGATGAAATGGTCGTCGGATGGGCTGCTGCTGCTGACTATAGGACGCTGTATTTTTCAAATGTGATTTTCACAATAAAACTACTAAACGTGAGTGCTGGCTCTTTGTTGCTTTTTTTTTTTTTTTGTTAAAGTGAGTGCTTATATTTATTTAGCATGAACCAGGCACCGCATCTTTAAAGAATTTTTTTCAGGAGTTGGCTTGTCTCAAAGTGTGTGTGTGTGTATGTGTGTGTATGATTGTGTGTATGTTTGTGTGTATGTGCCCTACTGCTCCATGGGAGGTTTCTGTCCTCCCTGAGCTCGCCTTATATATGTGTGTGTGTGTATACATATATATATATATATATATATATATATATATATATATAGTGAAAAAAAGTATTTTTTTATTCTGGCTATTTTTGCCAATCCATTTTGGCTCACATATCTCCTACGTATTAATAGATCTATGTCAAGTTGACCTAGAGATATGTATACATATAAAGGGAGAGGGTATCAACCCCTCTATCCCTGGGTGGCACTATAAGGTGCTCTGATTTGGCTCTGTGTTCCTATATATGTATGTATGTATGTATGTATGTATATATAATATGTAGCAATGGTAAAACGGGTGGCACTCAAAGGGCTTGTATATGTATAATACAGCACACAGTCACCTGGCTGTGACTGTGTGCTGTGCCATACATATACAAGCCCTCTTAGTGCCAACCATTTTTCCATTGCTGTACATTACCTTTGGGAGGGCACCAAGGCATCTACACTTTTTGAGTTTGCATGAGTGCCAGACTTTTCTGTTATTTGTCTATCTATCTATCTATCTATCTATCTATCTATCTATCTATCTATCTATCTATCTATCTATAGGAACACAAGAAAATCAGAGCATACATATATAAATATACACACATACATATATAAATATACACATATATAAATATACACACACACACATACATATATATATATATATATATACCTACACACACACACATTTTTATCTTTCAAGGTAGATTTACTATTCTATACATTTAAGCAAGTATGCTGGCTCGTTTGCTATTTATTGTATGGTTTTAAAAATCTAGGTACGCTGCAAGCCTTTTCTAGAGACTGAATACAATGTTATTTGGTAAGAGATACCATAGAGAACTGTATCAGTAAGGTCCTTGATATGTAATTAATCTTTTACATATGTAGGTAGATTAGTGCTACATATGGCAACAATATCCAGTTATGTCATGGGACAATCCAAATAACATAGATTCTTCCCAAGCGGAATTGCATTATTATTCATACTGTGAGGCAGGAAAAACCGAGCCCTTCAATCATGTTTACTGTACCAAAACACCCATTTATTACTACCACAATGCCTAGCTGTATTGCAGAATATGTGCTTGGAAATCCCTACTCTGTCTGTAAAGCACCATCGATTTAACAGCTCTGTCTTCATCATTAAACAAACCTGTCACTAAATCATTAATATTATACATACAGTTTTGAAAGTAAGTATATGTGAAATGTGCTAATTTTATTAGATGACTCACTTGATAGTGAGTGAAAGCATTGGTGTTTTCTTAAGTATCAGAGTCTCAGAGATTAGAATACTCAGAAGAAACCTTAATGCAGAGGAGTGATTATAAGAGCATAAAACAGAAGTGATAATAAGGCTTATATACATTTGTATGGTTTCATTGAGCTTCATTTAGTTTTAATTATGCCAGCAGAGGTTGCATCGACTATGCTAACACTACCCCCACTGATCATTCACCAAGTACAAAGTGTTTTGAGCTAGTGTAAGTAAAGGCCCCCATACATCAGCAATTGATTGCAGTAATCATGCAATTTACAATCGATTGTGTATAAAAATCTTTCCCTTTTTCAATCGATTGTGGCAATTCTGCAATCGATTGAAAAAGGGAAAGATTTTTAAACACAATCGATTGCAAATTGCACGATTGCTGCAATCAATTGCTGATGTATGGGGGCCTTTAGACAATGAATGCATATAGCTAATTAGTTGCTGCATGTTAATACTTAGCAAGTAACTAGCAAACACCTTGTGATTATTCTAACCCTCTCCACCATTTATTATAACACACAATTTCCATTGTTCCAGAATTTCTCTCACTGGTTAAAATATCACTGTGGCTCAGTAATTCTGAGGGGGTTATGTAATAGGTTCCTCCATGAAATAACTGTAGTGATTATGTAAAGTTCCCCGCAAATTTGAAGGCGCCATTTATACCCCTTTTACACCTGAGCTAAAACCTGGGTTATTGCAGGGTTAACCCAAGCAGCTCCCTGGTGTAAAAGGGGAGAGGGTTGGCAATCCAACCCAGGTAAATAGCAGGGTTTAACACGGGACTAACCCTTGAAACCTTGCTGTGTATACGGCGCGGTCCGGGTCTTGATGACGTCATCTCCAAGCGTCCACTTTCACGCCGGGAAAAGCCGGGTCTATGCAGACCCGACTGCGGTGTGAGCGGCGCCGACTCGGGAATATCCGCAATATAGCCCCCAGTATATTTACAATTACTGTCCCAATGAGTATACAAGAGCTGTGAACATTGGGCCAGGTGCAGTCATTGGTAAATTACTCTTGAAATATAAAAAAAGAGCATGAAAAATAATGTATTGCCGCCAATATATGGAGCTGTACACATCTGGAGATTGGCAGCATATGCACCTGGTTTATGACAAGTCATCATCTTTGTGTACTGATAGAGACACCCCCTAACAGAGATATATGGGTGTTGCTTCAGATCTGCATATGCCACAATTACATAAACACACCTGTACTGGACTTTCATTAGAACATCCCCTTCCCTCCACTGTCCCCCCTCTCCAGACACAAGTGGGTGCAAGTGGTAGAATTGTGTCTGCATAGGTGCATATGTGGGTGTTCACATGTGCAGAGCAAATGCAGGCAAGATATGCTGCGCAGGCTGGTGTAATAGTCACTCAGCATCAGCCCCATTGATAAGCGTCAGCATTTCCCAATAATTGCAGAAGTATTCTTCCCATTTATTTTATTAGCATTTTTTCCAATGATTTTACCAGTATTGCTTGAATGTATTATACCAGCAATATTATTATTATTATTATTATTATAATTTATTTATATGACGCCACAAGTGTTCCGCAGCACCTTACAAATTACATAAACAAATTGTAGACAAGCGACTTACAGAACAATACAATACAGGACATGGATAATATATATTGCTACATTAGCGACCATAACACCCAGATAAGCAACAGAGCATAAGCAACCAAGTGTTAGGTGTCCAAGTGGTGAGTAAGAAGTAAATGACACTAAAGTAAGGAGAAGCACAAGAGGGTAGATGGCCCTGCTCGTGAGAGCTTACATTCTAAAAAAGTGGGGGAAGACAAACTGGTTTGATACATTTAGGGTAGATGGGGAGGAAGGAGCATGTATCAGGGAGTTAGACTAATAGCTATAAGGCTTTGATGAAGTAGTGGGTCTTGATAGCCCGTTTGAAGGATTGCAAAGAGGTGGAGAGTCTGATGGGGAGTGGGAGAGAGTTCAAGAGGTGGGGAGCAGTGTAGGCAAAATCTGGCGGGAGTGGGAGGAAGTAATCAGCTGGCATGAAATGCGGCGTGCGTTAGTTGAACGAAGAGAGCAGAGAGGAGCGTGAAGGGAGATGAGATCAGAGATGTAAATGGGAGAAGATTGGTTGAGGGCTTTGTGAGCGAGCGTGAGAGCCTTAAATTGGGTTCTAAAAGGGAAGGGGAGCCAGTGGAGGGCTTGTAGGAGAGGGGAGGCAGATGTAGAGCGTTTGGAGAGGAAGATAAGCCGTGCAGCAGCATTAAGGATAGACTGGAGAGGAGAGAGATGGGATTTGGGGAGGCCAGATAGGAGGAGGTTACAGTAGTCCAGTCTGGAGATGACCAGTGAGTGTATGAGTGTTTTAGTAGCATCCTGGGTGAGATAGGGTCTGATCTTAGAAATATTTTTGAGATGGAAATGACAGGACTGTGAAAGGTTCTGGATATGTGGTATAAGGAGAGGGAGGAGTCCAGGATAACTCCAAGACAGCGCATCTTGGGACTAGATGAGATAGTTATTCCATCAATTGATAAAGAAATAGTGGGAAGTGAGGTTATGTAGGAGGATGGGAAGACGATCAGCTCTGTCTTAGATATATTAAGTTTAAGAAATCGCTGGGACATCCAGGAAGAGATAGCAGAGAGACAGTTGGAGATACGAGTCAGAAGAGAGGGGGAGAGATCAGGGGAGGAAATGTAGATTTGAGTATCATCAGCATAGAGATGACAATGAAGGTCAAAAGAGCTGATGAGTTCACCTAGAGAGGAAGTATAGAGGGAGAATAGGAGAGGACCAAGAACAGAACCTTGGGGAACACCTACTGTAAGAGGCTGTGGGGGGGAAGCGTAGTCATGAGAGAAAACTGAGGAAGATCTGCCAGAGAGGTAGGACGACAGCCAGGAGAGGGCAGTTTCATGTAGACCAAGGGAGTGAAGGATATGTAGCAGGAGGGGGTGGTCCAGTGTGTCAAAAGCAGCAGAGAGATCAAGGAGAATGAGAAGAGAGTAGTGGCCTTGGGATTTGGCAGCAAGGAGGTCATTGCTGACTTTTGTGAGGGCAGTTTCAGTGGAGTGGAGAGAACGGAAGCCAGACTGAAAAGGGTCAAGGAGGGAGTGGGAGGAAAGAAAAGTGGTAAGGCGGTTGTAGACAATCCGCTGAAGGAGTTTGGAGGCAAAGGGGAGGAGAGAGATGGGTCGGTAGTTAGAAAGAAGGTTAGGATCAAGGGTAGATTTTTTAAGAATGGGGGAGACAAGGGCATGCTTGAATGCAGAAGGAACAGTGCCTGATGAGAGGCACTATTGATTATTGATATGCCACAATTATTCCAGCAATGACTTCTAGGTATTATATTAGCACTGTCCCCATTAATTATATCACAATTTCCCACTCCTTATATCGGCACTGTCTACTTTATTTTTTACCGGTATGGCATGATATTATATACCAACACTTATTCACTAATTATACCAATTATGTCCCCCATTCATTACACCTACACTAGCCCCTTTCATTATCCCAGCATTTTTACCCATTAGTTCATTTGTTATGAAACTTGCTGCCTTCTGGGTTAAAATCCCTTACATCCTTAATATGGGTTGGGTATGGGATGCCGGTGCTCGAGATCCCGGCGGTCAGAAACCCGACACCGACATCCCGTCAGGGTTAGGATACCAACACCTGTCGGTAAGTATCCTACCCCTAAACCTAACCCTCCCTCCCCACACCCAAAACCTAACCTTCGCCCCTAGTGCCTAACCCTAACCCTCCCCCCTAGTGCCTACCCCTAACCCTCCCCCTAACCGCACTACTTACCGAAGGAATGCCGGCGACAGGATTCTGACTGGAATCGGGATTACAGCATAGGCATTCTGAGCACCGGCATCCTGACAGCAGGGATAATAACTACATCCTCCAGGATAATAACTACATCCCCCTCAATACTCCTACTCTAACTGTCAGTCACTGTACTTCTTAGATGAAGGAAGTAGCATGTGGTGAATACATCACAGGTCAACCAATCATCATACAGTTTCTCCTGGAGTCATAGGACCTCATTCAGAGTCAGTTGTTGCGGCCGCACGGTCGTAAGGGAAAAGGGGCCAGATATGCAAATGATGCACTCGCAAGTTGCATCCTTAAGTTCGTATCGTTAGCTGGCCGACCAAGGGGAGGATGCGGCCGTAAGACAAAAAATACGCCTCCTTGTCGTACGCATTACACGTCATCTCCGGGTATATAAGGATTAATCGAGACCATCCGGAACCATCGGAATTGGTCGTAGAGCTTAAGGTTGACCATACGCTCTCTTAAGCTCTACGATCAAGTCAGTGTAAAAACCTCCCATGTCACATGTGCTATGACACTACTTTGTTAATTATGCACTCCCAATAAACGCTGTTTGCATAGTCAGGCACGCCTGCGTTCGGATCTCCACTCCCCCGTTCACAAGCACCTTCCCCTGTTACCACCCACAAACGCCTTATCCTGTCACTCAAACTAACGACCTGGCCAAGTTGAAGGAGAGAGATATTTCCAATCGTAACAGCTAGTTTGCGCACGCGCATTGCGAATTTTACGCATGCGCAGTTTAGCGAACATCGGTGGCGTACGACCGTGTGGCCGCAACGACCGACTCTGAATGAGGTCCATAGTACAGTATAAGGCGTGCATACATTAAAATGCACTGGCTCTGCTACTGAGGTCAGGAGATTTACTGGTAAGCTGATTAAAGGCTTACATACAGTATATAGTAATAGTCTAGCAAGTTAAATTCATGTCAAATGTCAATATCCCACTGCTGCTCCTAATATGCTCACACCTGCGGTGAACTGTTTAACTCACCTTGGAGTAGAAACACTTCTGATATATTCACCACATTCATGATTTACTCATCTAGTTTGCAGCTCAACAGAAGCGTAATTCATTCCATGGTAGAAATAATAAACTTATAACCAAACTCATTGAGACACTGGTTGAACTTGTCACAATTCACCCTTATTCCTGGGATAAATAAAAAGAGATCTGCAACCAACACATGATCAAATGAAGGTTACTGTCCAAGCTAAATTTCGCCTAAGGGCAATGGTATGACTACACAATAAGACAATGAACCTACCCTGGCCCTGGCCGACCATAAAACTGCTATTGTGAGCCACTGTATTTGTAACAAGAATTAGTGCAAACGTTAATTACAAAATGAATTCACTTTTCTGGTTTTGTTTATTAAAATATATTTTACATTTGGGTGTAATAAAACATTTGGCATCTGCTTCTGGTAGCGTTATAATACAACATTATAAAAGTTGGGGTCCACTGCTGTATAATATACAGATAAGCTCTCCGCCCTCCCTTTTTCACTACCTTCTTTCTTTAAACATTTACTCTCCCTATGCCCCTTCCTTCTCCCCCAAGCCTACTTTCACTAGGTGCAACCTTGACGCCTTTGATCACTAATATTCACCTCCTCCATTGTTTCTCTCTCTCCACTCTCTCCTGCCCTGGCTAGGCTGTCGACTACTACAACCAAGCTTAGACTTTAACTGTCTTGTCTTATTACCAGTGGCGTAACTAGGGCAGGGCGAGCGGGCACGTGCCCTGGGTGCCGTGGGACCGGTGGCGTGGGGGGCCCCCCGCCGGCCATGGTACCGGCCCACCCTAGTTAACCAGTGTAGCGCCGGTCAGTGCAAAACATTTACACAGGACCGATGCTAGGCTTCCAGCACCGGTCCTGTGTTGCACAGCCGTGCCCCTTCCCTCCCCCTGAGCGCTTGCCCAATAGCGCCAGGAGGAGGGTGGCAGGCAGGCTCAGGCTGTGCATAATACACACATCGCCGCAAGCGCTGGCGGCGATGTGTGTGTTAATCAGCAGCCAATGAGGTTAGACACACTCTCATTGGCTGCTGCTGTACACATCACCGCCGAGTGGCAGCGATGTGTGTGTGAATCAGCATCCAATGAGGTCAGACAAACTCTCATTGGCTGCTGCTGCACACACATCAACGCCAACGCTGACGGTGATGTGTGTGTTAAACAGCAGCCAATGAGAGTCAGGCAGACTCTCATTGACTGCTGCAGGCCCACTGCAAGAGCCGGCTCCCTTCCGGCTCCTGCAGTGGGCAATGGGAGAGACGTCATGACGTCTCTCCCATAATGCAAAGCGCGCTAGCCCGGGAGGACTGATGTGCGGCAGGAGCAGTGGCTGGAGCTGGAGCGTGGATTCAGGTAAGTGTATTTTTTTTTTATTGTGTTACTTGTGTGTCTGCACTACGGGGAACGGAGGGAGATACTACTACTGGGGGCACCATTACTGGGGGGGAACTACTACTACTACTGGGGGCACCATTACTGGGGGGAGCTACTACTGGGGGCACCATTATTGGGGGGGAGATACTACTACTATTACTACTGGGGGCACCATTACTGGGGGGATGAGCTACTACTACTGGGGGCATCATTATCGGGGGGAACCTCTACTGGGGGTGGGGCTACTACTGGGGGCACTGCATTGGGAGGGGGAACCTCTACTGGGGGGGAAACTACTACTGGGAGCACTATATAAGGGTCTTACCACTAGGGGACCCACTACTTGGGGTACTAAATAGGGAGGACCACTACAGGGGGCACTGTATAAGGGCACTGGATAGGGGAGGATCACTACTGGGGACCTGCATAAGGGGGACCACTACTGGGGGCACTGCATGGGGTGAGAACTAAAGCTGGGGGCACTCTATAAGGGACTAGGGGCACTGCACGGACCACTACTGGGGGCATTAAATAGGGAGGATCACTACAGGGGGCACTATATAAGGGGCACTGGATAGGAGGGATCACTGCTGTGAGCCTGCATAAGGGGGTACCACTACTGGGGGCACTATATAAATGGCACTGCATAAGGGGGTACCACTACTGGGGGAACTGCATTGGGGGGACTGCTACTGGGAGAACTATATAAGGGGGACCACTATATGGTGCACTGCATAAGGGGGACCACTACTGGAGGCACTGAATAAGGGAAACTAATGAGGGGCTGCATAAGGGGGACCACTACTGGGGGCACTGAATAAGGGGAATTAATGAGGGGCTGCATAAGGGGGACCACTACTTGGGGCACTGAATAAGGGGAATTAATGAGGGGCTGCTTAAGGGTGACCACTACTGGGGGTACTGTATAAGGGGCACTACTATGGGCCTCCATAAGAGGGACCACAACTGGGGACATTACATACTGGGGGTACTGTATAAGGAGCACTACTGGGGTTAAGGTGCATATGGAAAGGAATGTTCAGAGTGACGAGTTGACACGCCCCATTTTTTAAGTGACCGCACCCATTTTTGCTGCACGCGCACATAGGGGGGGGCTCCATTTTTACATTTGCCCTGGGCTCCAAATACCCTAGTTACGCCACTGCTTATCACCCATTTACATTGGCATTTTGTTGTATGTTCCATTAACAATGTATGGCACTAAAGAACCATTATGGTGCCGCCATAATAATAATATTAATAATAATAAAACTTTATTTTGTTTATTTTGTATTTTGGCAGTCTTTTTAATAATGCTGGGCATACACTGCCAGATAAAATGTCTGTCAGACCGACAGACATTTTATCTGGCTGCCTGCCAGCCGCAGATGTCGCCGGCATACACTGTGAGAGAAATCTCACAGTGTATAGCCCGACATCCGCGCTCCGCCCCCGGGTGAGGAGACATTTCCCTGTTCCTTCCGTAGGAAGGAACACAGGAAATGTCTGTCTGTCGGCCGCACTGGGCATACACTGCCCGATGTGGCCGACAGTTTCCCGGGTAAATATCGCATCGGACGGGCATGCTGGACAATCCAGCATGCCCGACCGAGCAATATTTAACCCTCGGTCGCCCGCATACACGCTGCAATTATCGTGGCGATCCGCCGATATCGGGCGGATCGTCCCGATAATTGCAGAGTGTATGGCCAGCATTAGTGATAATTGAGAAGTCAAGTGTTGTTAATGTTTAAATAATGCTTCAACCAGAAAAATAAAATAAAAGGTACTATTTGGGAAAACAAAGTAAAAAATAAATATTAACCCTGTTTTACAAGAATATTGTAAAAAAAAAGTATATCCACCTAATATGTATGATGCTAGCACTGTATGTATGAAATTATATGTAATAGAAGTTCTACTACCTTTGTAGTAAAAAATATCTGGAAACTTGGAAATATACTACATTATACAATATATAATGTAGTATGCAGTATTATCACTATTTTATTGTATAGTATTAGTCTCAGAAGGTTGACCACAAGGGCCCTGATTCAGACCCACTCACAAGCGGCTGTCCGCTCGCAAGTGGGTCGATGGTCTGCACTGAGCATGCGCACTACGGAGGGAGCTCCGTCGTGCGCATGCGCCAGACACGACAAGCGAAGGAAAGTCCTTCGCTCGTTGTGTCTGATCAAAGGGGGCGTGCTGTCGATGTTGATTGACAGCACGTCCCCTTTGGTGGGCGTGCCGGGGGCGTGCCTCCCTGACGGGGGCGTTCCCAAGGGAACGCCTACCGTCAGAAGCCGGCCCACTGACATCACTAGTGATGTCAGTGGGAGTGATTTTGGCTCTGATAGAGCCAAAATCACTCCGGGCCTTGCGGTTGAAAACCTCAACCGCAGGCTCCGGCTCGCAGTTTCGATGGTCGCGATGGTCACGACCATCGCGGCCATCAAACTGCACGCTCGTATAGGCTGTGGGTGGTGACCCACAGCTATACGAGCGTCCAGGAGGACGCTCCATTTTTATGGAGGGCGGCCCTCATTCAGAGCGTGCGCTCTGCTCAGAGCGTACGGCTATGAATGAGGGCCAAGGTCTTAATATATAACTACTGTACTCCAGTCGCTCTCATTGCTGTACTATATTTGTTTAATGCAATTTAGGTGAATTGTTTGTAATCTGCTGATAAAAACAAAGTGATTAGAAAAAAATGCTAAAAAAAGTGTCTATATTTCTCGTATTTTAGCGTAATTCTAAAAATGTCATCATCATTGTTGCCGTCATCATCAATACACTTACATACTTTTATCCTATTAGACCACAAAACCTTGCCAATCTTTAGTTGAGAATGAAGCAGTAATCAACAATGAGAAACCCTATTATCTTTTTCAGGCTTGCCAGCAAAAAAACTGCAATAAATAAAAATAAATATTTTATCTATTTTAACACTATTTGTAATTACAGTTTATTTTTATGTATTATGAAATCTGCAATATTCCTGCTGTTCATTCTATAATGGTAATTAGTTCTTTCAGCAGAAAGGGTTCTTTCATCATTATTAGATAAATAATTGTTAGGATAATGTTACAGCTAAACTGCATTATAATGAAACAAAGCAATGACGGGACATTAACCATTCTTAGTGAAGCTTTGTAGAATTGCTTCATTATCTGCAGAGCTCTACTTTATGCGACAGAGAGTTTGGAACACGAAAATTCTAGGTGCCTATACTTCTTTATATGTTACTCACATCTCCTTTTCACTCTTCCTCAGTACAGTTCCTAATTTCATATGCATGGATCAAACAATGGTGGCATTGAGGAACAAGAAGTAGTCACACAATAGTCCAGAGGCGTATCTTACCTAGGTGCTGCGAGGCTGCAGCCCCTTCCCCCCCAGTAAAATTCTCCACTGTTCAGTGAGCCAGTGCAGTCCGTAACTGCACTGGCTTCACTGTGACTGGAGGTGGCTTTGTATTGGAAGCGCCACCTGCCAGTCACGCTGAAGACAGGCAGCAAGGGGGAGGTCTCTCCTCCCCCTGGGACTGCCAGTCCAGGCTGCGATCAGCAGAGAGCGGCTTAAGCCACTGCTCTGCCTTTCGGGCAGCCCTACAGGACTTCTTGGGGCGGCAAACAATGTAGCCCAGAGAAGCTGGTGTTAGGCGTGCACATGCGCAGCGCCACCACCGCTCATGCGCAGGTCCCGACGCCTGCCAGATTCATTGAGCAGGTGCCGGGATCCAGGCTAGCAGCAGCAGCTCCCCTCAGGTAAGAGGGCAGGAGTCGCTGCAGGTCTTAACTACTACATAAGCTTTTGGTTCCCATTTGGTTTTGTATGACCCATTTCACTCCCCCCCTTGTGCCTAAACCTAACCTCCCCCTCCCCGCACCCTAAACCAAACACCCCCTCCCAGTGCCTAAACTTAACCTCCCCCGTGTGCCTAAGCCAGAGCCGTAACTAGACTTTTTGGTGCCCTGTGCTAGAAAGAGCATTGGCGCCCCCTATTTTTTTTAAATAGAGAGATACCACCCCCGAAAATGGGCCATGGCCTCATGGGGAAGGGCCAGGGAAGAGATAGGAGAGGCCAGGAGATGCTGGGGATAAAGTAAGAGGAATCTACAAGTGAGAATGATAATAAACAGAAAATTGATAGGCCTGAACAGCGCCCCCTGCCTTGCAGTGCCCTGTGCGATGGCACTGTTCGCACTACCCTAGTTATAGCCCTGGCTTAAACCTAACCTCCTCCTCCCCATACCCTAATCCTAACACTCCCTCCCCACTACCTAACTCTAACCTCCCCCTAACACCCTGATACTTATCTTCGGGATGCTGGTGGTAGGGATACTAGATTTCGGCACCGGTATTCAAACCATCAGCATCCAGCACGCTGGGATGCCGACTACATCCCAATTATAGGGATTCATTCAGGTTTTATTGGATACATAGTTCAAGGCCTTTCCATTGACTATGGTCATGTTATTGTATTTTTAAATAGTTAATTTAATTTTGGACTTTTAATGTATGTGGAATAGTTTAAGGAAATACTTTTCTCAAACTAATATTTTTAATTTCTTTATCATAAAAACTATTATTTGTGTTACTATGTCATGCATTACTTATGGTGCTCATTATTGTTACCCTTACTATCTCTCTAAGGGGTCTATTAATGAAGGGAAAAGTATATCCTGTGATAATTAAGGATTAAACTCACTGCAAGTCCAATCCTAGTAGTAGAGGCTTTCATCATGTCTCCTATACTTAATTATCAGTTCCGAAAAGCTGCTACTTTTGCAGAGACAGCTTTTTTAGAATAAGAGGACACCCCCACCTGCTCGTCTCACATCCGCGGCTGACCCTGCTGCCTGTCCCTTGACCCTCCCGCCGCCGCAGAGCTGCAACCTCCGAGGGAGTCTGTGAAGCAGTGCAGCCCCCGCAGCGTCAGTCCCCCGCTGCCACTGCTATGCCCTCTCCCTTGCTCCCAGCTCATTGGAGGCAGATTCAGGAAGGTAAGAGGACACAGCAGAGAGGAATCTTTTCAAATCCCTCTGCTGTATCAGATGCTGTACGCCATCTCAGAGTGGCGTACCGTATCACTGTCAAGTTCCCAAATAAAAAGCTTTTTCGGAACTTGATGAATTTCATAATTTCCACATCCCCATACTATAATATGGAGACTGTGGAAATTATCGGGGGACAAGAATGATGAATTACCCTGGCACTTAATTTCTACAAAAATAGGTGAAAAACATAATTTTCACCTACTTTTGTAGGAATTATGTGATGATGAATAGACCCCTAAATATAATTTAACTAGCTGATCTACCTGGTTTTCATCCGGGTAGACCTTAGATATTTACTGCTTCCATTTCCATCTCACCACTCCAGTAACACATTAATCCTTCACCTCTAGAGTAAAGCATCAATGCTATAGTAAGACATTACCCTTCCTCACCTGTGTATTAACACATTCCAGTGCCTCACCTCTGTAGTAACACATTATTCTCACCTCTGTAGTAAAACATTTCCCTTCCCTGCCCATGTTGTAACACATTCGATATTTGCCTTCCTCACCTGTGTAGAAATACAATCCCTCCCTCACCCCTGTAGTAACACATTACCCTCACTCACACCTGTAATAACTTATTCCCTCCCTCAACTCTGGAGTAACAAGTAACACATTCCCCTCCCTCACCTCCGTAGTAACACATTCTACTTCCTCATCGTTGTAGTAACACATTAGCCCTGCTAACCCCTGTAGTAACATATTCCCTTCCCTCGCCTGTGTAGTAACACATTTGACATTCCCTTCCCTCACCTGGTAGTAACACATTCCCCTCCCATACCTCTATAGTAACACATTCCCCTCCCTCATCTGTGTATTAACACATTCCCCTCTCACTGCTGTTGTAACACTATTTCTTCCCTCACCTCTCTAGCAACACATTTCCTTCCCTCACTAGTCAAATAGGGGATCCATACCACCGCAAGTGATGTTTGGCAGCACTTGGGATGACAGCTGGTTTTTGAATTCAGAACTGTGCTACAACCACTGTGAGACAGTCAGGCAGGGGGAGGAAACATTATAGCCCTTTTCACCCCCTTAGGAGTCGAATTTCAGAAGATCCCTTCTTAGTGGGCACCTACATCATGAAATGCATATACACCCTTATTTTCATGTTTCTAAGTCCAGGGGTGTGGACTGATGGTTGATGAGTCAGTGAGTCAGGACATATATATATATAAATATATATATATATATATATACATATGAGAGAGAGATTAAGCTCTTAAGAGAATAAATACATTTTTAGCATTTTCTTCTAATCACTTTAAGTTTGTGAACCCTGCACAAGTTTCTGCATTCCGTTGTCTTAATGTACATATTTCACCCATGTTGTTGTGAAGAGTCGCACCCATGTAATACATCACCCATCTCAGAAGCATAATTTCTTCAATTTCTTTACCAAACCCTTTAATCCAACCATCATATTCGTTGTTGAAACAAATTACACAAACTAAACAGAGATAATCATTTTAGTATGACCAAGTGGCAATTCATTTGCTGAAGTGAAACCACATGTTAAACGTTAACACAACTAACACGTGTCATGCGTTTATTAACTAGTATCTTTATTTGTGTCAGGAGGTCAATGCCTTATACGCATTTATTGGAGCGTGAAGTGTATAGAGCAGCACCAGCAACAATGCGGAATAGCAGATTGCATGTGAAAATGTGAGTGGATATGCTGACATTGGAAACAATGGCTTTCATAGTCTGACCCGTTTGCGTAGTGACGTCTGTAAATGAATGGTCTTAAAATTGCTGCCTCTAATTCTGCAAATACACCTGGAAACAGATTAGAGATACACTTATCTTTTTGGTATTTGACAGGAAATGTTATTTTAGGAGAAAATTAAACCCTGCATACAGTACAATCCGACAGACCTCTTCACCCCCCTGAATCTTTGCACTGATAATATTATGGTTTGGGTTTGCTTGTAACAATTTTTTCTTCTTTCTGGAGATGCAACAATTTAAACCCTGGCATTATCTGGTATTATAATGTGCTTATGTACTTATACGTGGACTTGGTCATAAAGATGGGCATAAAGGTGGAGAATTGCCTTTTTTTAAAAACTTACATCTGCAATTGTGCAACTTTATATGGCCCATTGTGTCCTAACATGTTCTTAGGCGTCAAACTGACCATTGTTATTCTCACATGTTAAACATATGAAAAAAGAATTGCATTTAGTGAAAAATGCTTCCACTGTATATAAAAAATCAGTTTCATGAATCAGAGAAAAATATTTTCCAGTTTTTCCAGACCAGCAATTCCAGGTTTATCAGACTGTCGTATGAAAATCATTTTATTCAAATTTGCGCATAGATTCATTTCAATAATTGTAAACAAGATTAAGTGTGCCCAAGGTTATGAAACTACCTTATCATAGAATAAAGAGCATAATTCTCGATTCTCTTATCTTTCCCCCAGGTGCTTTTTGGTGAGTAAATTGATAATTAGTACCCACGGTTGATAATGTGTTTCAAATAGCAATTCCAGTAAATGATACATTTTGACATTTTAAAAGCACCCTAGGCAGTTAATTTATCACTATAAAATTCAGATATCAAAATTCCAAATTTCAAGGCAAAAAAAGAACACTTATTTTCTGTAATTATCAGGATAATTCCATGAGATGCTATAGATCTGTAATAGACAATTAAAAACAATAAAATTGACTAGTCATTGGAATAGAGTGCACGTGTGTATGTATATATTAGAGATGAGCGGTTTGGATTTGGAGTAATCTAACAGAACCGAATTTTGGGGTACCGAGTGAAACCAAGTCATGGCTCAATTCCTCTCGCCAAATTCGGTTCTCAAAATGAGGTAAAACTTAATTTTCCTGGAAATGACAGATCTCCAGGGCCAGATTAACAATGGGGCGGGTACATCTGCAGCTCCAGGCCCCGCATGAAAATAGGCCCATAGGATACGCTGGAGACTGGCAGTGTGTAAAGAGAAACATTTTTTTCCTGTCACAGCAAGTGTCTTCTGTGGCCCCGCCCATTGCAACCTCTCCACTCAATGATGTAACCAGGATGGGGCAAGTGTGGGCAACATGTCCTGGTGCCATGGCAAAGGCCAAAGGGAGTGATGGGCCTCAATAACTGAATTAAGCCCTTTGAGAATGTTGCAAGCACACAGCGAGCTTCACGTTCAACAGCTCCCCTGGCAGCCCTCAAATGCTGATGGGGGTAAAAAGAAGAACTACATTACCAGGAGCTGGAGATCACCTATGCAGATCTCGCAAGAAAGAGGCCACATTAACCACATGACACGAGGAGTCAGAGGGCCCAAGGAGTATCATATGCTCTGGCTGTGACTTATTATCACCATCCGCTTCACCATCTGCTGATCCTGGATAAGTTACCAGAGGAGCAATGTAGTGAAGTAGAACACGAGAGGTATGAAGTAGAGAGATAAAATGTAAAAAGAGGACAGCTTTGTTGAAAGAGAGGAAAGAGCGTTTAGAGGGAGAGGGTGAAAAAGATGAGTAAAACATTGGAAATAGTGGGAAAGGCATTAGAAAAGGAAATGAGGAATTGGGAGAAAAAGATAGGGAGAGTGAAGGGAACCAGTTGGAGAGTGGAAGGAAAGAGGGTGAGGAGCAGAGGATAGACAAAGAAAAAAAAGTGGACAGGAGAAGAATGGTCCATGTATCCAGCCTCAGTATGCCTCCTTCATCATCTCAGGGCAGTCCTTTTTAGTTGGTGTTTAAGTCTGAGACATTGGTTCTATTGATCACATGGTTAAAATTTTTAAAACGGCTGGTTTTTAGCGAATTGATAGAAAGACCTAAGAACCAGCCAATAATTGCTAGGCCTGGTCCAGGCTACCTTAATATTAAATGTTCTGATCAGCCACAGGATATGCTATCTCCACCTACTGCACATAATCTAAAAAGCATTAATACAAATGGCAGCAGAGCCCCTCCTCCGCGTACAGTCACAACTCATGACATTACACCAGCAGAGATGTCAGTGTTAAATAAAGGCTTAAGCTTTGTGCCTACTAACAAATTTGATTCCTTTGATTGGAAAATAGACCAATACAGATTGCATCGACAATTGAAATTGAAAGATTTTTTTTGCAATAAGAACTCAACACCACCTGATGATTCCAGTGAGAGGGTTTTCAGAAATATGTCTACTTTTGACTTAGTGTTTCAAAATGGATCTATAATTGGGTATATGAAGGCCTTGGATGCTCAGGTTACCGATGCACAAAAGAAGCCATATAGGAATAATTTAACATCAGAAGAAAGGGGTGCGTTGAAAAACTTGAATTCATACAAAGATGTAGTAGTCAGGCCAGCTGACAAGGGTAGTGGCATAGTGATCCAGGATGTTCTAGAATACCATCAGGAAACCGTATCACAATTGTCAACAGGAGATACCTATTGTAAGCTTGAAAAAAATCCTATTGACCAGTATAAGGCAGAAATTGATACTTTCTTGGATGTGTCAGTACAGGAAGGCATAATAGACACTGACACTTTTTTTTTTTTTAGGATTGACCATTCTAAAGTACCTTTACTGTATAGTCTCCCTAAAATACACAAAATAATGCAGAATCTCCCCTGGATGGCCCATAATTTCGGCCAGGGTGTCACTCTGTGTGCAAGCTAAAACCACATATCTCAAGGACACCACTGATTTGTTGATTCAGCTGAACAACATGGGAGATGTGCCAAATAATACCTGGATGTGCACGCTTGACATCACTTGGCTGTACACTAAAACCCCCACAGAAATGGTATAATGGCTAGAGCTGGTCTTAAAGAGAAATAATTTTTACTATAATGGTGATTTTTACCTCTAATGCACTGGCTGTGCGATGGGTTCGCATTTAACACCAGTTTATGCGAAGGAGAAGGAGTTCTTCCTTAACAGGGATAAAATCCTTTTCTTTAAGAGGTACATAGATGATGTACTGTTGTTCTGGAGAGGTGGATATGAGGAATTCCACGTCCTTATGAATAACATCAATTCAAAGGAGAGCCCAATTAAGTTTACCTTTAATGAGTTTTGAAGAGGTTTTTTTCCTAGATGTGTCCTTCAAGATTAACAACAATAAGATTTCTACTGCACTTTACAGTAAACCCACAGACAGAAATACTCTTCTTAGAGCGGAAAGTCCTCATCCACCTGCAGCAATCTGAGGACTTCCTTTCTCCCAGTATTTGAGGGTCAAGAGGAGCACACAGGAGAACCTCAATACTTGTCTGGAGGAGATAACTAATAGATTTAGAAACCGTGGCTATTCTGAAGAGATATTATATAGTGCACGCAGTAAGGTGGACCTTATTGCGAGGGAGCATACTATGAAACATGCTATAAAAAAATAAATAAAACTCCTTTGGGTTCAGCATTTTAAGATTGCACATATGGATATACAACAAACATTTAAACATCTATGGCCTATTATAAAAAATGACAGGGAACTAAACTGTCTGAAACATTATGACATTATGCCCTGTTACAAAAGGGGAAGAAACATCAGAGACTAGACTGTACATGCGGACATAACAGAATATCTAAACTTTTATTCCAGTATACAAAGGAAGAGTGGGGGCTGCTATAGATGTGTTGGCTGTACTACATGTTGACACATGAAATGCAAACAAATTT
The DNA here is from genome assembly GCA_031769625.1 of Taudactylus pleione. Lineage (NCBI taxonomy): Eukaryota > Metazoa > Chordata > Amphibia > Anura > Myobatrachidae > Taudactylus > Taudactylus pleione. Next base: position 754,014 of record JAUIMM010000245.1, read on the forward strand.
TTCTTCCATCCTTCATAATGGACACAAATATAACATCAGACATGTACTTAGCTGCTCAAGTGTCTATGTGGTATTCTTGGTAAAATGCCCCTGCGTCCTCTGTTTTGTGGGCAACACCATACGTTCTTTTAAAGGTTGTATGGTATTGCACAGGTCAGCTATAAGGGCTGCACCTACTGGCAACATGTCAGAATGGGATAGTTCAGTATCCCGACACAGGGGTTACCGGCGCTTAGAATCCCGCCACCGGAATACTGACACCTGTCAGAATCCCGGCGCTGGCATCCGGACCATCAGCACCCCGAAGGTAAGTAAGCAAGGTTGGGGGGAGGGTTAGTGGTTAGGGATAGGCACTAGGGGGAGGGTTAGGGTTAGGCAATAAGGGGGAAGGGTTAGGTTTAGCGTGTGGGGAGGGGGAGGTTAGGTTCAGGCATCGGGGAAGGAGGGTTAGGGTAGGGAGAAGGAGAAAGTTAAGATACCTACTGACAGGTGTCGGTATCCTAACCCTGTCAGGATGCTGGCGTCTGGATTTTAACTGCTGGCATCCCGTACCCATCCATCAGAACTAGACTTTAAACAGTCTATCAAGTTTCAGACAATCATTGACCATGTTCCTGATAATCCCAGAGTTGGAGACAGACACAACAAATGACTTCAGCTCGAATCCCGATGGTTCCATATTTTTGATACAGTTAAGCCACTAGGGCTTAATTAATGTTCATTTAAATTTAAATGCATTTCTCTAAAAGAGGACTGTTAGTGCAGCTTTGGATATAGCCACAAACTTCTGTTATTATTATATTATAGAAATCAACAATTAGTACTGTATTCTATTAATTAATATTTGAGACATTCTCATCTAACGTTTAATTCTGATTGCAATTTTTGTTATAGTGTTCATACTGTGGATACCAGGGGGTAAACTTAAGTTTAGTCGAGATTTCAATCTCAGGTGAGTTTAGGCATCTTTTTTCAACTCGCAAATTTACTAAAGGCAAACTCGGTTAGATTTCTCCCTTTTCACTGAAAAACTCGAAGGAGATTGCAAACTCGAATAAACTTACCATCGGCCAAACTCGGAAGTACTTTCATGAAAAAGAAACAACTCGGGAACTTACTAAGATTCTACAATACAATCTCAGATGTAATTGTAGCAAACTCACAGCTAAACTGAAGTTTCAAGTAGACCACCTCTTGAGCTGCAGGTTTGGCAGAAACATACACAGATCAGTGTGATTTGTGTATGTTTATGCATGTAAACCTTATCTAAAGGGTTAATATAAAAAAAATGACGTAGGGTCCCCCCAAAAAGCATAACCAGCCTAGGGCTGCTCAGCCAGTCCAGGGGAAAAAAACGAGTAGAATTACGCCGTAGTTTAGGCTGCTGAGCCTGTTCTGGTTTTAAAAATAGGGGGGAAAAAATTGTGTAGGTTTCCCCCTATTTTTAAAACCAGCGCTGGACTCCAATCTGGCTGGGGTGGAATGACATATCCAGGGGACAATTTCACCGGTGCTGTTTTTAAAAGTAGGGGGAACCCTACACTTCTTTTTAAAACCAGGACAGGCTCAGCAGCCCAGTGATAGTTCCTAAAATACAGGGTAACCCTACTCATTTTTTGCCCCGTATTTTTAGCAACCAGGACTGGCTGAGCAGCCCGGGGCTGGTTATGCTTTGGGGGGGGGGGGGCCTACATCATTTTATTTTTACATTTAACTCTCATTTGACAGGTATAACACACAGGCAGCCTTCATATATCTCGCTGATATGTGCAGGCTGCTTGTTCGGGACAGTTTGGCAGAGAGAAGACACTTGCAACTTGGGTGAGAAATCTCTATCTAAGCTTGCAACTTGGGTGAGAAATCTTGATCTGCTTCATCATCGGCCAACTTGAACTTAGCTTCTTAGTAAATATGAGAGTTTCAGAAGCATCAAATCACCCGAGTTTCGTCGATGCAAATCAAGTTTAAAAAAAAGAAAGCTCGATCAGGCTCAATTCTTAGTAAATTTACCCCGAATTATTTAAAATTTTTATTATACAGTGATTCCCTTATGGTGGCGGGAATATTGCACTGATATATTGTATACACCTGCCGGGATGCCGTGGTGACAGCGGCATAGAATGTGCGTGGGAGTGACCGAATTCTACCCAGAAGTCCCGCATATACTGCTTTCGGCGTCTTCGGCTGACCGGAGGTGGTTCCTGCACAGGGTGACTACATAAGATAGGATTTGTATGTTTACTCTTCTTGTATGTTGCCTGAAGACGGATATTAAAGACCCAAACATTGCAGCACAAACCATGAAGCAGCTGGAGTCTTTCCTTAAGTCTCCAGAGTGCCACTAATTAGGATTACCATATACAGGTTGAGTCTCCCATATCCAAAATGCTTGGGACCAGGGGTATTTTGGATATCGGAATATTCCGGATTTTGAAATAATTACATATTATATTAAAATGTCTAAGGTATAGGGCCCAAATCTAAACACAGAATGTATTTATGTGTTATATACACCTTATACACACAGCCTGCAGGTAATTTTATACAATATTTTCAATAATGTTGTGGCTCAAACAAAGTTTGTGTACATACATGAAATTTATTTATGTGTCATATACACCTTATATACACAGCCTATAGGTCATTTTATACTTTATTTTTAATAATTTTGTGCCTTAAACAAAGTTTGTGTACATTGAACCATCAAAATCAAAGTTTTCACTATCTCAGTCATGCTAAAAATATTCCGTATTTCGGAATATTCCGTATTTCGGAATATTTGGATATGGGACACTCAACCTGTGTATATATATATATATATATATATATATATATGATGAGTCTCCCATATCCAAATATTCCAAAATACGGAATTTTTTTAGCATGACTTAGATAATTAAACCTAAGAATTTTTGATAGTTCAATGTACACAAACTTTGTCTAAGGCATATATATAACATAAATGCATTCTGTGTGTGTATTTGGGTCCCATTCCCAAGATATTTCACTATGATATGCAAATATTCCAAAATACGGAATATTCCGTTACCCAAAATAGCCCTGGTCCCATGCATTTTGGTTATTGGAGACTCAACCTGTATATATATTATAAGGGCACAGTCGTGCCCTTATATTAACGCTGCATCTAAAAAACGGATTTCTCCATGGAGAATTCCGAAGAGGGGGACAGGGTGTTCAAGGGGCTACACCTCAAAAGCTATAGGAGATACAGATCTGAAATTTGGCAGGGGCGGATAGAACTGTTGCACGGTGCTGCATGCCAAATTTCAGGGCAAAAACATAAAAACTGAGGATTTGGGAGTAATCTAAATACTCCAGCTGTCAGTTTTTCTGACATAGGGGGTCATTCAGACCCACTCGCAAGTGGCATTATGCTCGCAAGTGGGTCGATGCTCGGAGGGAGCTCCGTCGTGCGCATGTGCGAGACCCGGACTGCGACAGCCAAGCTGTCGCTCTGGGTCTCGCACCAAAGGGGGCGTGCTGTCGATGTTGATTTACCCACAGCTATACGAGCGTCCAGGAGGACGCTCCATTTTAATGGAGGAGGGCCCTGATCAGAGCGAGCGCTCTGGTCAGAGCGTCCGGCTCTGAATCAGGCCCATTGTCAATTAGGAACAATTGTGCAGTAGTCTATGGGGGATTTTTGGGAAGGCAAAACTCAAGTTAGAGGTGGAATTTAGACTTGGGTATGTTTTATTAGGTAGCTATTGTGCCAGGGTACGTGCTTTTGGGGTTCAGGTAAATTAGAAAGTGACAGTTTTTAAACTATTACCTCAAGAATGCGCCATTATAAAGATAGGACTTTTCAACTTGTTACGCAGCCGCAGTAGGAGCTTCCAGCAGGTGTAGTCATAGTGGCTTCACTTGGGTGAAGCAAGATGGCCATCGTTTGTGGGCGGTAGCGGGCAAAGTAGCGGCGGGGACACGGATGCGGCGGTGGGGACCTGAGCGGCGGCGGGTCGCGGTTGTTGGCAGGGGACGTGGGTGTCGGCAGGGACGCGGGTGTTGGCGGTGTTGGCAGTGGTGGCGGCAGCGGAGGGTCCGGAAGCGGCGGAGGGTCCAGTGGCGGTGAGGGCGTTGGCAGCGGACCTGGATCGGAGAGGATTTAGACCCCTAAAGACATTATGCCAAATACGGCAGTAGCGCCCATTTAAAAAATGGCGTCTCAGCGCTATTTTTGAAATTCAAAGATGGCCGCCGCTAGCCAATCACGGCTCGCGGCGGCCATCTTTGAAATTTAAAATGGGTGCCGCTTCCGTACTCGGCAGAATGGCTGGCGGGGACAAGATTTTCTCAGATCCAGGCCCACCGCCGACACCCGAACAGGTGCCGGTCCCGCAGCTGCCGCCGCCGATGACATCGCGAGCCGTGATTGGAGGAGGCGGCACCTGCAGAGGACCATAGAAGCCCTGGGGAGGTGCCAGTCACCTCCCAGGTGAAGATGGGAGCCCGCCAAGCGAAGACGCTGAAGCCCTGGCGGGTTGGCGCCCACCAGGCGAAGACGCCGAAGCCCTGGCGGGTTGGCGCCCGCCAGGCGAAGACACCGGAAGTCCTAGTGGGTGGCGGCCATGCAAAATAGCTGACACAGGCTGCCGCCCACTAGGTGAAGAGGCCGAAGCCCTGACGGGTTGGTGCCCGAGGCAAAACCGCCGAAGCCCTGGTGGGTTGGCGCCCGCCGGGTGAAGACACCGTAAGTCCTAGTGGGCGGTGGCCATGCAAAAGAGCTGACACAGGCTGCCACCCACTAGGTGAAGAGGCCAGAAGCCCTGGCGGGTTGGCGCCCACCAGGCGAAGACGCCAAAGCCCTGGCGGGTTGGCGCCCACCAGGCGAAGACACCAGAAGTCCTAGTGGGCAGCAGCCATGCAAAAGAGCTATCACAGGCTGCCGCCCACTAGGCGAAGATACCGAAGCCCTGGCGGGTTGGCGCCAACCAGGTGAAGACGCCGGAAGTCCTAGTGGGAGGCAGCCACGAAAAAGAGCTATCACAGGCTGCTGCCCACTAAGTGAAGTCATCGAAGCCCTGGCGGATTGGTGCCCACTAGGCGAATATGCCGAAGCCCTGGCGGGTTGGCACCTGCCAGGCAACAATGCCGAAGCCTTGGCGGGTTGGCGCCCGCCAGGCGAAGATGCCAGGGTCCTGGGGTGGCGGCGGCCATGAAAAAGAGCTTAAAGGCCGCCATCTCCCAGGTGAAGACCTGTAAAATAAAATAATACAATATTAAAATGTGTTGTGTTATTTTAATATTTTTTTTTTCACAGGTGGACTACAGGTGGCAGTGGGCTCTAATGCCTAGCATGCTGGTACTTGTGGTTTTCCAAGTACCAGCATGCAGCAGGGAGACGTGCTGGGACCTATAGTTCACCTGTAAAAGAAAATATTCTTTAAAATGCACCATACAACACAATCAACCCAGCACCCACCGCCCAGGGGTGCTGGGGATAGCCCCGGGCTATCAGCCTGGGCCTGGGGTGCCCTGAGGAGGGGGACCCCTTTATTGGGGGAGGTCCCCAGCTCCTCAGGGATCCCCGGCCTGGACTGACTAGCGGTCAGGGTTGATGCTGCGGCTGGGGGGCCCGGTGAAAGGGCTCCCCTGGCTGTGGCATCAGCCCCCCATTAGAAATAGTCTGGTGCTGGTCCTGAAGAATACAGGGGGACCCTATTCATGTTTTCCCCCTGTATTTCAAGAACCAGGACCGGATCAGAGCCCAGTGCTGGTTGAATAACCTACGGGGGACCCCTACGTCAGTTGTCCCCCGTATTTTGGCAACGAGGGCTGGTTCTGACTAGCCCGGTGCTGGTTGTGCCTAAATATGGGGGAACCCTATGTCATTTGTTCCCTGCATTTAAGCACAACTATTACTGGCTGCCTGGAGAAGGCACAGATGCAGGGTGGTGCGGCTGGGGAAAAACATTGGTGCGGATGAGGGAACACAGACTATCACAGTTGGAAGACCACACAGCAGTAGGGATTGGGGAATATATAGCAGCATGGAGGCATATAGGGGAAGATAGTGTACATGCATAGACAGAGTATGATATTTTTAAAAATAAGGGAGCTGAACGTGTATTCTAAATGAGATAAATGTATGCAGTGAGAAGGATGTGGGAAGCCAGTGAGATTGTTTTGGTGATCAAATGGGAAGATTGTGGGCACTGAGTGGGATGTGGGAGCCACATAACTGCTTTGACCTCAGTTGTATAGACTGCATGTGTGTATTCCAATGAGCACACAATTCTGTGAATTAGCAGCTCCACCATTTTGTGAGTGACAGCAGCAATCTCATTCTGTGAGAGTGCTGAATCTGCCGTTAACCACAGGGTGTGCTGGCATACCATATCTGTATTGCGCAAGGAACACGTCCATTAGCTTTAATGATCGTAATTTCATTGCTTTTGGAGTTTGAGTGGCAGAAAATCAATAGGTTTTGTGAATTTTCAAATCATGTCTAAGCAGCCTTAATGGGACATATGAAACCGTAAGGTTTTTTGTCTATGGAATATATACAGTCAGGTGCATAAATATTGGGACATTGACAGAATTTTCATATTTTGGCCTCTATTCACCACCACAATGGCTTTGAAATGAAACAAACAAGATGTGCCTTAACTGCAGACTTTCAGATTTAATTTGAGGGTAATTACATCCAAATCAGGTGAACGGTGTAGGAATTACAACGGTTTCTATATGTGCTGTCGGTTCACGAGCTGTCACGTAGCTATACTGAAAATACATGTGGAGCGGTGATGCCGGTGAGGGAAGGAAGTGCCAGCGGTTACTGGAGCGCAGCGAAGTGAGCTTGTGTGTGCCTGTGGTGGTGATGTGTGAAGAGGGTGGGGGTGTGGGTGCTTTGTGGTGTGGGGAGGTGCGGTGAGTTGCTGTGTGGTGGGGAAGTGCAGTGGTGCGGTACTGTGTGGGGAGGTGCGGTGAGTTGCTGTGCTGTGTGGTGGGGAAGTGCGGTGGTGCAGTGCTGTGTGGGGAGGTGCAGTGAGTTTCTGTGCTGTGTGATGGGAAAGTGCAGTGTAGGTAGGTGTGGTGCTGTGTAGGGAGGTGCGGTGCTGTGCGATGTGGGGATGTGCGGTGCTGTTTGGTGTGGGGAGGTGCGGTGAGTTGCTTTGTGGTGTGGGGAGGTGCGGTGCTGTGATGGGAGATGCGGGGGTGGGGAGGCTTTGTGGTGTGGGGAGGTGCGGTGAGTAGATGTGCTGTGGTGGTGAAGTGCGGTGCTCTGTGGGGAGGTGTGGTGGTGCGGTGAGTTGCTGTGAGGTGTGGGGAGGTGCGGTGAGTAGCTGTGCTGTGGTGGGGAAGTGCAGTGCTCTGTGGGGAGGTGCGGTGAGTTGCTATGTGGTGTGGGGAGGTGCGGTGCTGTGTTGGGAGGTGCGCTAGTGTGGGAAGGTGCTGTGTGGTGTGGGGAGGTGCTGTGCAGGGAGTGTTGGTGCTTTGTGGTGTGGGGAGGTGCGGTGAGTTGCTGTGCTGTGTGTTAGGGAAGTACTGTGGTGTGGGGAGGTGAGTTGCTATGTGGTGTGGGGATGTCCCGTGCTGTGTGGGGAGGTGCGTTGCGGTGTGGGGAGGTGCGGCAATGTGTGGGGAGGTGTCCTGTGATGGGAGGAAGTGGGAGGTATGGAAATATAAGGGGGCTCAGGATTTGGGGCTTAGCACCCCTAATATTTCCATACCCACACTTCAAAATTTTACTTCGCCCACTTCCTCTAAAACTGTTGTTACCCAGGGGTCAGACGTCACAATCACTGACCGGCCCCAGCGTGAAAACCAGAGGAGAGTAGCGCTACAGTAAGTGTTAAAGTCAGTCATGCCGGTTCGGATCTCCTCTGTCTCTCTTTGGGCTCCTGCTCTGTCGACCAGGGGAAAATACTTACCTGCTGTAGTTTCTCTGCACAAGGACTGCGTGAAAGGTCAGTTCTTCACTCACAGTTACCTTCTGATTCTCTCTCACTCTCTCTCCCCTCTCCATTGTTTTTCCTCAGCAATTTACCCCCTTTACTCCCTCCTTCAGAAACCTTGCATACCCTTTGCTTGTCACTCACTGCTTCACCTTGTAACCCTCTTCCCATCACACTCCTCCCATCACCAAATGCCTGTCACTCTCTGCCTCTCCTGTCGCCTTCTCCCTTTCACCCACCCTCCGTCATCTCCTCCCTGTTATCAAATACCTCTCCCTGTCATCCTCTTTCTTTCACCTACTCTCAGTCACCCTCTTCCTCTCCATTGCCCTCTCCCTGTCACCCTCTGCTTGTCACCCTCTCCCAATCACTGACTGCCTCTCCCTGTCCCCCACTGCTTCTCCCTATCACCCTCTGCCATCACCTTCTCCCCGTTCCCGTTCTCCACTAGCTCTAACCCTGTGCCTCTCTTTGTCACGATCTCCCTTTCACCCACTCTCCATCATCCCCTTCACCTCCCTGTCACCCACTCTCTGTCACCCTCTACCTCTCACTCACTGCGTCTCCCTATCACCCTCTGCTTGTCACCCTTTCCCCATCACCCTATGGCTCACCCTGTCACCCTCTCTCTGTCACCCTCTGCCTCTCCATTAACCCTCTCCCCATCCACCTATCTCTCCCAATCAGCCTCTGCCTCTCCCTGTCACCCTCTGCCTCCCCCGTCAACCACCAACGTGGGGCATATTGTGAAATATATATGGTCATTCATTTATATGGCACCACAAGGTTTCCACAGAGCCTAACAAAGTACATGAATTGTTTGAGGGAGGTTGGGCCCAAATCGGTACCTTGCCTAGGGCCCCATGAGGTCTAAATGTAGCTCTGACCTCACTAAAGTCTCAGAGTGACGCCGTTTTCCTTTATATCTTTGGCTATTGAACTACCAGCAGGCAGGAAAGTCTGAGTTAGAGTAGGGGAAACACAGTTTAACGCCATCTCCAGATGGCATTATCATTTTTAAAAACAGCAACTCCTCACCTGAACCGGGACGTTAAACAAAAAGTTAATCTTTGTCTGGAAAATGACATTCCACTGAGTGTGTGTGTGTGTCAACTTCAGCAGCAGTAGCAGAATCTAACACATATTGCCAGCTCATTCACAGACAGGCTACTCTCTGTATCACTGGCTTCACTAAGAAGCATACCGGCGTCAATCTGTTAGAAAAACTGTTGGTATGATTGCAAAATGGCTTACCCCACTAAGATTCTCCCCAGGATTTGTAATTTCTGAAAAACACATACCATGTTTTGCGCACATAATAAACTTGGTGGTTCAGAAATTCTTTAAAAATGACAGCAATAACATTGATTGCTATGGGCAACATCTCCATTTCTAAAACCCGTACTTTAGTACATATACCCCTAAGAGAGAAGACTATAAATTCAATTTGGGTGATTTATGAAAGGTATCATTAGTGGGTGGAGTAGAGGAGAAAAATGACGTATATTCGCTTGTATGCAGAGTTGTACGCATCTTGAGACACGACTGCCCATATGCGTGTGATAAATCTGTTATTAAGCTATCCGAATAAGTCTCCATCTTGTCACAAGATGGTGTGTGCTTTTAAATATTCATAGCTTTAAATAGCTTTAAATGTGTAATTATACAAAGAATGATTTGTGCAGAGCTTTGAGCTGAAGAACCTTGACTTCAGCAGATGTGTTCTACTTCTAAGATAAGATAAGATAAGCATGAATATAATGTGTATTCTATATTCCTATGTGTGCTCACATCCTTTATCCCCCTAACAATTCTCTCCCTCATGTATGAGATAATAATGTAATGTTAATATGTTGATATGTTGCAATTGTATGAACGCTGTGCTTTATATTATTGTCTACATGCAAATATAGTCAGAGCACACAACTGATGGATGTGTCTTGATTTGCCTCTCTTGAGATCTCAGTAATGCAGGGGTCTGACATACATTAATGAACTTAGGCTGGTGATTAATGACAATAGATTGGTTCCGATATATCACGTGTAACTGGTTTGCTACCAGTTATCGTCATCGTGTGGACTTGCTTCTACCCTATACTAGGTGCAAAAGCTTTTTGCAGGTTTACAGCTCTGCATAGCTGCAGTTGTCTTGATATGGTCTCACTGAAGTTTACCTACATGAGAACATCCTGTTACCGCTCAGTGCTACCTCTTCAGTTGTAAGTGTAGATTCCATTGAAATGCATACAACTCTGCATCATCCGTAGATGATTGGAATATGTTCCCCAAATTGGTGTAGATTTTAGCTGAGCATTAGACCTTATATATTATACAGAATTACATACCTCACAATGTTAGATCTTCTCCATATGAGACAAAAGACATGTGGGTCACCATTAGAAAGACAACACCAGCTCCTTCCCCTAAAAAAATGCCCAGAACAGCCATGGTCCCGGCACGCAACACACAAGTCCTGACTGTCAGGAAGGCAGCACATTGGTCTAATATTGAGACTGTCTCATTTGAATCTGGACAGATGGGAAGACTTATATATATGCACAAATAGAGGGGGGAAATGCAAGACTTCTATGGGTCCTTTTTAGATAGTTGACTCCTGATAATGTAAAGATTGAGGGATTATTGCCAAGGGAAACAACCTCTAAGTGCGCCCTTGTTTATCAAAGGCTATTTTGTTGTGAAGGTTCCACCTGATTAGATGGATACTATGGTCATATAGTTAGCTGCCACTTTTACTATAATTCTTTCTTGAACACAGTCTTAACTTTTACTTGTAGCCACTGTCCAGTCTTCGAGAAGATTCAGCAAGCACCAACATGAAGAAGAAAACCCAAACCTAATGGCAACATCCATGTGAGCCAATCCTAAACATCACGAATGGCACTACAGTGCTAACAAATGAACCTGGAGTATGATTAGTCATTGCATATGTGATTCCTCCATATCTAGCTGGCTGTTGATGTATGTACAGTGGGCACTCGTGAGGTAAGTAACATCAGGTCCCATTGGTGTCAGAAGTTGCTGGACATGGGGCCTCACCACTGCTGTAATAATATTCAAGATTGACCACTGCTAGAATAATTGTGACACCCACCTCTGCTGTCATACAATTATTTGGGTACAATTGATTTGTATTTTATTAAATGCTACACGAGCTGCTTCTGGGCAAAGTACCGGCTGGCAGGGAGCCATTAGTTGCACCAGAAGGTGCAGGTGTGTGCAAAAGAAGATGTAGCGGGAACATGATCTGGGATTTTGTGTCGTGGGGTTCTGGGCAAAAACGTTCCTCTGGCAGTGACTATTACCAACATACATCTATTACAGACTATAGCCAGCAGTAGCCCATTGATAGATTTCACCTTTTAAAAAATAGACCCTATAGAGTTTAACAAGAGGCCACAAAAAATCTCAAAAGGTCCAATCTTGGAGAAATAAATACAGTATAAACATGTGTATGTTGTGGTGTTTTTGTTTGGAATAAACTTTCTCTCTACACAATGTCATTAAACACTTCTATCACATTCCTATTCGCTTAAAGCTATACATAAGTTTTACTACAATTAACTTGATAAATACAGTGAGTTCTGAACGAGACACAATTATCTATAGCTATGGCTGTAATGTGTTTGTCCTGTTTTCAGATCTGTGTCATTCAGATTACATTCTTCTTTGGCAAGGAAAATAATCCTCGAAGTCTAAATAATATGTTTCTGGTGCGTCTCAGCAAATAAAGGTTACTAGAGTTGCATTTGTGACAGCAGACGGGAAGAGGACCCACAAATTTCATTTATAGAAATCTGTAAATTAATGAAACAGTTCCTGCACAGGCAGCACAATCCTTTGTCTGGCCAAACGGAGGACTCATTTTCAGAAAGGCACTAAAAAGCCCACTGCAATAATCTAGCTAGGAGGAAATTGTTATACCTGCTATTACAGCCCTATTTGCCGTGATCAGAATCGGCTGGGCCTGGTGAGTAATGTGAAAATGTTTGCACATACTAATAAAAGCTGTCCTTTAGACTGCCTGTTAGAAAAGATGTTTCCCAAGTTACACATCGCCCACACCTATTAAAGCTTAAATCCTGTCTGTGGATGTTTAGTAGCCATCTCCACGAACAAGAGCTTGCCAAATCCCACAGCAATTCTACTGCAGTAGTACACAGTATACAAGGACATCTTTTATACACATCTAACATCCATCTTACAGTTCCTTGCCATAAAATGCTTTCCTCCCCTACCATAAAACAATGATTAAATGCCCTCTGAAAGCTGATTATTCTACAAACTTAGAGTCTAAGGGAAGCAATCCTAAAATCATGTTACAAAAAAAAGCCTCAAAGATAATACACAATTTATATGTCACCAATTTAAAAACAAGATGTAAGTAACGTAGGACGTTTTATGGTTAGCAGGCAGCAGACTTATACCTCCCTTGCTTATTACATTTCGAGAGAGTTACCAGTTTGGGACATATTCAAAAGGGCTTATGCTTCATAATTTTACTTTATTGCTGAAACATGTATGCAAATCGGGAGAGTAGAGATAGCTGCCAGATGGAAATGCTCAGTCCTAGATTTCTTCCTGGCATATTGCACAGAACATATAATACTGAATGAGCTTATGCTAATCCTTTTCAATAAGATACATATTTTAAAACTTTTAAGAAATGCAAATTTAGAACACTGAATTTGTGAAAAGACTTTTGGCATAAAGCACCAAGTTAAAAAAAAAACCTACACGCAAACAGCGCTATTCAAATTTGTTTTTGTTTTTTCTTTAAAAAGTATTTAAAAATATACAAGGCACAAAATACGGAAACTTTGGGGCCCATGGCGGCTTAGAGGTGGGGCTGAAGCGCAGTCCAAAGTACAAAGCCACACCAACTGCCAGTGAGACCTGGCCGGCGATGTTTGGCAGCGTTTGGGGTGTCAGTTAGTGTGGCTCCCCTATTTGGATTTTGGACTGCCTCTGGAGCCACCACTGTTTGGTAGGGTTATCTATATCTTCTATTTGAAACAACTGTTTGTAATGGCTTTGCGTCCTGATCCATTCATCAATGTACAATATTGTCCACACTTTATAAATAAAAGATAATAATATTCCAAACAAAGCTAAATATATTTAGAATACTGTATATAGTGTTTTCTATTATGCTGATTCTGAGAAGTAGTATTTTGGAAGTTGGTGTAATTTATAATCTTCTTCTAAATGTATACTTGAAAATGTAACTGCTAAATTTAACTTATTACAGGTTGAGCCTCCCATATCCAAATATTCCGAAATACGGAATATTTTTAGCATGACTGAGATAGTAAAACCTTTGCTTTATAATGGTTCAATGTACACAAACTTTGTTTAAGGTACACAATTATTAAAAATATTGTATAAAATGACCTGCAGGCTCTGTGTATAAGGTGTATATAAAACATAAATGCATTCTGGTTTTATAATTGAATCCCATTTCCAAGATATTTAATTATGATATGCAAATATTCTAAAATACGGAATATTCCAGTATCCAAAATATCCCTGGCCCCATGCATTTTGGATATGGGAGACTCAACCTGTACAACAATCCTTTGGTAAGCAAGACGAGATCAAACTATTTTTGGGCAGGTTCATAATGACTTCCTATTCTAGGTTTGTGTAGCAAGAAAGGTGTGGGCAGTGGTGTAGAAAGGGGTCAGGTACAAAACATGACGTTACAGTATACCTGGAATTTGTAATTGGGGTGTTGCCATGTCAGTATCTGTCCCATACTGGACCCCTTGATGAGGACCTAGGCATTTATTTAAAGAATTTTCAGTGACAGGACTTCATTCAGTGGCTGATTTAGCAAATTGCAAAACTACCCTTTGATGGAGAAAATTGAATTTTTTGCATTTCACCCAGTATAAAAAAAGTTTTACTTCTGGTGATAGCACTGCATTAACTCCTGACAGCATGGGGAAGCATTTAACCAGTCTCAAGATGGCAATAACAGTTGGATTTGTCAATGAATTAATGGACCTTAAAGCCCAATCTGGCCAGCTGGCTCATGCATAGGTCTAACTCCAGAGATGCTGGGCCAGTATCTTTGAATTTCCCTGGTAATATTTTCTTGATAACTTGCGATAAGCGCCTATAAAAAAAAAAATCTTTACTGCTGCATTCTGATTAACAGACCCTTATTTTAAACTGTTTTGACTCAATATCCCACCTAGACCCACTTCCCACTGTCAGGAGATAACCCTACAATCTGGAAATTGACCAAGATTGGGGAGCTCTGTACAAACGTCACAGCAAAGTCTGACCTCCAACCACTAGAAAAGTAAGGGCCAGCCAGAGCATGCAGCAAATACAGCCAAATATGTTGCAACCAATGAATGACATAATTTGTGTTTACCGCCACATCCTCCTGCAACATACAGTATATGTGACTAATCCCACACTGTCTTAAGATATTGCCATTAGCCAAGATCCTCTACATTCATGGAAACCTGAGAGGCTAGTTTCAGTTTCTTCCTTTTTCTCATAGATTCATATTGTCTATATTATTATAACGCAATTGAACATATCTTTTCAAACAATAAAGGTGCAAATTTTTGTTGCTTATAAACAAACCTGTGAATTGGGTCATCATGCCCTCAGACCACCCACCTCACTGGGGAATAGGCAGAATCTGTAAGGTTGGTCCTAGTCATACTGGAGGAGTAGGTAAGTATGCAACTGAACATATGGGCATGGAACTCATCTGATATTAATGTCAGGAACTACTGTGGAATCCACCATCTGAGTTCATGCTTCCAACTTGTTTCAGTCCAATTTAGAAATCGAATTCAGAACATAGATTAGCGTTAGCATCTTTTCCCCAGGCAACAGATAACATGTCCCCCCAAATTCTGTTTTTATAGAGTACAAATGTGTCACTCTTAACAGATAACAAATGACTAAACAGAGATAGGAAAAAGAAGGTTTATCTGGAAATCCTCCCATTTTACACCTGAAAAGTACACTATTGAGCTCCTGTCTAAAGATACTGATACAGGATTAAAGGTGACATGTTTATTGGGTTATATAATTATAAGCAGTCTACCCATTAAACTCCCATGAGGGTGATGTTCTATTGTAAAATAAACTACTGTCTGTGACTCACAGAAACAAGTCTAGAATTTTAAATACCAATGAATAAAAATCTAGTCAGTGATCTGGATTTTATCATAACCACATCTCACAAAATAGCTGCTAGAACACAGCAGATGCCATAAGCGAAGCTATTTTACTTCCATCAATGGACTATGTGATTATATTAGCCTACAAAGTTGTTTTATCGTCCTATACTGCAATCACAGACATACAGTATCTTAAAGGGAAACAGTCCCTCAAAGAGAAACTATACTCAAAAAGTTTATATGCTTAATGACAGCTGCTGTGGTCATTCTGAGTAAGCGGAGGTGTACTCAGATGGCCAATGGCTGCTACCAAGCTGACTGATGGTCGTGATTGTGTCACGACTGTGTGTTTGGATTCAGGACTCGGGTCTGCGATGGCGGCAGGAGACGTATTTTTTCTTCAGATGCCTCTTGCTGCAGTAGCATATTTTAGCATTGCTGCTGTGTCCAAAGATGCAGCAGTGACGCTTATAGCACACAACTCTGAATAAGGCCCTATATGCAGTATACAGTCTTAGGTCATGTGCAGGTTATGAGCAAACTTAGGAAGTTGTGTTTGCCACTTCCGTGCCTGCGCTCTCGGTCATATTTTTGGTCCTTTACAGAAGTATTTTCGCACACCCAATGTTGCCACACATATCCCTTCCTAGGAAGACCCACCTACTCTCTCATAACCCCCATCTGGTTCAGGGTCCACAAATTGGGATAGTTTTTAGGTATAGACCTAGAAGCACCATCATAGAAACTAGGGGCCTGATTCAGACCCACTCGCGAGCGGCTGTCCGCTCGCAAGTGGGTCGATGTTATGCACTGAGCATGCGCACGACGGAGGGAGCTCCGTCGTGCGCATGCGCCAGACGCGACGAGCGAAGGAAAGTCCTTCGCTCGTTTTGTCCGATCAAAGGGGGCGTGCTGTCAATGTTGATTGACAGCACGCCCCCTTCGGTGGGCGTGCCGGGGGCGTGCCTCCCTGACGGGGGCGTTCCCACGGGAACGCCTCCCGTCAGAAGCCGGCCCACTGACATCACTAGTGATGTCAGTGGGAGTGATTTTGGCTCTGATAGAGCCAAAATCACTCCGGAGCTTGCGGTTGAAAACCTCAACCGCAGGCTCCGGCTCGCAATTTCGATGGTCGCGATGGTCTCGACCATCGCGGCCATCAAAAAGCACGCTCGTATAGCCTGTGGGTGGTGACCCACAGCTATACGAGCGTCCAGGAGGACGCTCCGTGAAAATGGAGCCCGGCCCTCATTCAGAGCGTGCGCTCTGCTCAGAGCGTACGGCTCTGAATGAGGGCCTAGGTCCAACTAAGTACGTATTTTGGACTTATAATTCACTGGGTCACTAGCTATTGTGTTTTGTTTCCTCTGACTTCCCCCACGTGTCCCCCCATCTGTCTCACCCATCCTTTCCTCTCTATCCCTCATTTCCTCCCTCCTCTTGCCTGTCTTGTTGGATGAAGAGTGCTTGCCTCCATTCATTAGTGAGAGCTGGTGGTCTCTAGAACCCAATGTGGCTCTGTCAGGAGGCCTGACAACCGACATGCACTATAGTGCAAGCTCTGTTCTCCATGCAATTTTTTTCTTGATGTCAATGTTAAAAAGATGTGTCCCAGCATTTCTGCTGGGCCACACAGGTACCCAAACAACTTGTGCCACCACCGCTTGTCTATTGGAGCACAGCGCAGCACCCCACTAATGTGTATGCTCCAATTCTACCTGGCGCACTACAACACCCAGCATACCCAAACACTCCAGGCTGCCCAGTTAATCGTACCTGCTTTATCCGTGTGTCTACAGACACCTGTATTTCTGCCTGGGTAATAAAACAAATAAGTGGTTAAGCTGTTTCACGTGTGTACTAACCACCACCAGCACCTTTGCTGCGCACTTCACCAATCCAGCATGCAACATCAGTACTCCCAGGGCTCAGAGTACTGTTAAGAGCCCCAACTCTGATAAAACTGCTAACAGGTTATGGACCCAGTGTCCTAACCCTGGTCACTTTGCTAATATGTCTGTCTTTCATCTCTGTTCCTTTCCCTAATACCTCTCAACATTTGTAAGGAGGGGGATCAAGACAGTATACGCTCAGAGAAGAAGGGGCATTCCCACATGGCATGAGGGAGGTCTTACATCATGGGGGCATGTCCATGTTTCACGTCCCCATTATCGTCATGCTGGGGGCGTGCCCTGCGCTTCCCTAGCTACTGGTCTACCCCGTCTCTCTCTCTCTCTCTGGACCAAATGTACTAAGCTCTGAAAAGTGATAAACTGGAGAGTGATAAGCCACCAGCCAACTGTCAATTTGCAAACATATCCTGTAACATGACAGTTGGGAGGTGAGAGGCTGGTCATTTATCACTCTCCAGTTTATCACTTTTCAGAGCTTAGTACATCTACTGTTTCATTGCTATGCAGAGCATCAGGTAAGAGAGAGATCTCCCAAACTTTCCCAACCCCAGGACACTGTGGCCCGCTGGTGGGATGGCTGTAGAAGTGCCTGAAAATTAAGACTAGCCCACCAATATAGGGACAGTTGTGAGGTATACTCCCTCGATCTATTTCCCTCATCTCTGTCCCTCCTCCCCACCCCTCTCTTTCTCTATTATCTCTGTCCCCTTCCTTCCCATCCTCTCCCTCTGCCATCTCTTTCAATCTCTCCCTCCCCATATCCAACATCTCTGTACCTCCTGTCCCCCTGCCCACCATCCCCAAGGGGGCGGGGGGTGTCACTGCTCCTGGACTGATAGAATAGAACAGTCCTGTGAATCTAATTAGCACAGGTGGGAGAAGATAGGCTGTGTGTCCATGAGTCAGGCAGCCAGGGAGAGCTGTGAGGAGTGGGAGGGGGTGGTGACTCCCTTCAACTCTAACTACACTTGTGCAAGACAGATATTTAGTAGGATTTACATTTAAAAAATAAGAATAGAGAGTAAAAATATACAATAACAGTCACAGGGCCTGACTCAGCGAGGATCACAAGTGCAAAAACGCACGCACCCGGTCGACTGTTGCATTCTGCGCATGCGTATGCATCTCAGTGTGCGTGAGCGAAACAGCCACTGAGATCGTTACCGCGATCATAGTGAGTACGAGGACCTATCGCAGAGTGATTGACAGGAAGTACTGTTTGGGCGTGGTGACGGGGGGGGGGTGGTCAGAGAAACGCAGGCATGCCATTGCGATTCAACGCCATTACAGAGGCGTGCATAATTAAGCTCTTGCGACGGCGTACACAGCCTGAGCTCTAGATACCAACAGGAAATTTAGCAGTTTGTGAGTGAGGTCTGACCTGTCTTAATTGTGCGTGAGGCTCCGATGGTACTCCATGGCACCGATGTTTTCGCAGACTTGCAAGTTATTATGGATGTGAGTAAAGAGCAGTGGGCGTCTATGTTGTTCCGCAGGGACATTGCAATCGCAGACATTTACCTTATTTCACAGCAGAACTGCGTACGCGCTTGCTGCCGCCATCACATCAGCGATCCTTGCTGAATCAGGTCCACAGATTTGAACTGTATTATAAAAATTGTGCTTTATACAAAATATATAACCTATAAATAGAGTGACAGTCATTACATTCTCCTCTCTAGTGAGTTTTAATTTCATGCTGTAGCAGAATGAAAGGGGAAATTCCTATCTAGAAAACTTTAGGTCAAATCTTGGCTAAATAAGGTGCAATAAATGATCATCAAAATGTGGAATGAGGTGAAAAGGAAGAGTTCTATAATGTAGCTTATGTCTATATGGGAATAATACACACATGCAAAGATGGCTGCTTCCTGGGGAAAATGATACAGCTCATGTAAGGGAAGATAATCTCTAACTGTACTTCGTGCATTTTTAGATTTTAATCTACTCTCATGATTAGCTTCATTCATACATGTTGTTGTACGATCCTTTGTATTTAATGAAGACCTGTTGTCAGCGGTAGCAAAGAAAATACATGAAGTAATTGTGCCGGCCCCACTGGCTGCTTACAGCCCCATGACTCCCATAAGCATGTTTTGCCTAGAAATACCTTCAACTACGAGAGCAATTTATAACCAATTTCACATGACTTTTGCTGCAATTTAGCAGTGCTATTTCCCTGTAGAGTTATCACAATGGAAATGTTAATAGCATGCCGGCTCCATCATTTCACTCAAAGAAAATCCTCAGAAGCATGTTGCTCACTTGGCTGACCATGGACCAGGAATTATCTGCCAATTTGTTTTCACTGTAGTTGGCCCATGGCAGTTTCCATTTGCCAGAGAAGCAGCAGGCAGGACTCAGTGCAATGCACTGCTAGGTATACGCACTAGGCTCATGGTTGAGCGCGAGGGTTTCAATTCCGCTCTCTTTTTCCTTTATATTTTATTTCTATACAGGGGCCAAGGAAGCAGCTGTGAACAACACTGCTAAAAAGGAGGGGGAGATAAATGGGCCTCCAACCAATCATTCTCATAATCAATACAATGCGGGTTATCTCAAAAACATTATCCTCTCTTCCAGTTTTGTTTTACATCCATTTATCTATGGAGAGATTTACAAAGCTGGAGATGTCATCAAAAATCATCCTGGTATTTGTAATAATACCAGTTACTTTAAAGCAAATGTAACACATGCAAAGAGGTTTAGATCTATTCAAACATTACACGCTGCAGCTCCCGTACAGGAGGCATATAATAGACGCGCACATTCTGTGACTATTCCCAGCTTGTAGGAAAAGCTTCAATTCTACACGTAGATCAAGAAAGCAAAGCCAATATTATTAACACCCTCTCTCAGAACATTTACCAGTGATTGACAAAGCAGCTACTTTCTCTGCAGGCTTGTGAAAAGTGATAAGACCTAATCTATCACCTACACCTACTTATTGGACAGTGACTGGGAGCATAGGACATGTGTCACTACAGGACACCCTTTGTTGACTGGATTCTAAAGTCAAAATCTTTGTAATCGATATTTAATTTCTAACTCTAAAGTAAACGTGTCACATTATTAGTGGGAGATGTAACAAAGCTCATAAAGAGAACAAGTGGAGCCATTGCCCATAGCAACCAATCAGATGCTAGCTATTATTTTATAAAACGCATTACATAGATTACAGCTGGCATCTGTTTGGTTGCTCCCCCATGGGTGCAGTAGCCTCAGAGAAGGAGTTGAATACAGCAGATCTGCATCAGGCCATTACAGGAACACCCATTATAGCATTGATTTTGACAAGGGGCCTTCAGCTAGAATCATCAAGTACCAGCAACAGGTCATGTTTTTAGGATTTCTGTTTGTGAAAAAATGTGGGATAATTACTGTCCAACTACTGTCCATGAATAAAGAAAACATGAACTGTTGGTGATACTTGAGAATTGGAGTTGAAAACCCTTAATACAGTATATGCCATGTGACCAGGGCCTCAACTAGGGGTGTGCGCTTGGTGCTACAGCACAGAGCGCAGAGTTATGTGATCAGCACCATCGCTGTCCCACGGCCCCTGCTTCTGGCCAGCAGGGTGCCTGGAACGGCAAACTGCAGCTGCTGCAGCGTTATCGGAGTGTCTCTACATGCTCCAGACAGACACCGTGCAGCCTTTACAGCCGATTGGAGCATCCTTACCAGTGCTGCTGGCTCCACCCCCCTGTGCAACATAATGACATCATGTGCACAACGTCATGGCATCAGGCGCTCATGGGGAAAGCCGGCATAGGCTTGTAACCCCCCACTCTTGTGAAAACTTGGACAGTAACAAATTTAAGCAATTATCTAAATATCCAATCAACAAGTTGTATATGTATTTAGGGACGGACAGGGATGTAGATTCCATACTAGCATGCTTTCGCCACACTGGAAAAGGGAACGTGACCACATGTTAAGGGTCGTTACCACACATCATGGGCCATGATCAAACACCACGGGGCACGTTGAAAGTCTAAGCATGCTGGTGGAGAAAAGCACAAGGAGGTGTAGCTGCTCGGTCAGTCCTTCAGACGGTCAGACCGGTCCATCAGGCCAATGGCCTTTCAGGCAATTGCCAGATGACCAGTCTGGCTGTTGTAATACTGGCTAATAACCTCCAAAGCAACTGAATAATCAATCCTACAGTATTTTGGGAATCAGGCAATAAAGTAAACAATAGATAACATGCATTTCTAGCCAAGTGCAAATCATATCTATAAGAGACCTTTCAGATCAGCATATCATAAAATTCATATTGCATTGAATGCGTTTAATTGGTTTTCAATAGTATGTATATTGGTATATGCTCCTGAATATTAGGGATTTGCAGGCTCGGATAGGTTTGAGTTTGCACGCCGAGTTCGGAATTTACCATTGTTCGGCAGTGCTAATTTAGGGCCTGATTCAGAGCCGCTCGCTATTTGCGGTCGTTCGTTTAAAAAAAGGGGTGGCTATTCAAATGAACCGTTCGCACTTTGCGGTCTGTTCACGCCTCTAAGTCTGAACGAGCGAGCAAAACTTGCGGTCGAAATTTAGAAAAATACGCCCCCCTGGCCGCTCGCATCATACGTCATGTCCGCTATTTATTAGATTAATCGAGTACATCGAACAGCGTATGAACTGCTCGCTATTCTTGTGGTTGGTTTTTTCAACCACTATTTTGCGAGTAGTTCTGACTAAAAAAAAACCAAGTGACGTGGTCGCTGACGCTACTGTATTAATTATGCACACCCATAAAACACCCGTTTTGACCTTTAAGCACGCCTGCGTTCTGAATTCCACTCCCCGTTTTCAAGCACCTTCCCCTGTTACCACCCACATACGCCTCCTCCTGTCACTCAAAATAGCAGACATTCGCTATTTTGCGAACAAACGATTTTCGGCCGCACTGACTGGTTCGCGCATGCGTATTACAATCTGTACGCATGCGCAGATGAGCGAACATCGGTCAGAACGAACGAGCGGCCGCTTACGAGCGGCTCTGAATCAGGCCCTTAGTATCTAACGCGCTACAAGTAGCAGTGGTGGATACTACAACAGAGCAATTCACTGCTTACTTCCATAGCGGTGAAACTTACCACTGCAGTGTCTGACTCGGCAGTGCTAGTATGCATGCGTGAACTTGTGTATACGCACAAAGGGCCTGATTCAGTAAGGATCACAATAGTGATTACGCACGCAGTCTCACTGCGAAATATGCTAATAATTGCAATCGCAATGCCGTCACAGCCTAACATAAGGATGCTCTCTTTACCTTACACACATCCATAATAATTCAAAAGACTGCAAAACCATCGGTAACATCGAGTACCATCGCAGCCTCATGCACACTTGCACAAGGTCAGACCTTACTCAGGAATTGCTAACCTCATCGCATGCAGTGAAAGCCCAAGCTGTGTATGGTATAGCAATGGCTAATTAATGCACGCCCCTGTAACGGCGTTCAAACGCACTGGCACGCCTGCGTTTCACCGACCACCCTCCCGTCAACACCCCCAAACGGTACTTCCTGTCAATCACTCTGCGACGGGTCTGCGTAATCACTGTGTACTGTGAACGCAGTGGAGTCTTTGCACACATGCACTGCAATGCATACACATGCGCAGAACGCAACAATCGGCCAATTGCATGCGTAAGCGCAGTTGCGATTGGTAGCGAATCAGGCCCAAAGAACCCAATCTCCTGCGGAGGGAACTGAACAGGTGTGGAGTTATTCAAATGGATCTCTCTTTGCGACCTGGGACTTCTTCCCATAGGAAAGAGCAGGGCATCGAGAACAGACGCCATGTGAATATTGTTTCCATTCTCGCAATCAAATTCTGCTAGTTATGTATTTTTGGAGTTTGATGAATTAGGAAATAAGGAAGTCCCCATACTAATGTATGGTGGGGACCATGTTCCGCTTCTGGGATGACAGGCCAGCAGGAGATTTCAGTGTAATATACAGTGCCACCTGTTTGATTAATGGGGCTAGTACTTCGGTTTTACAAAAGTAGCAGAAATGTAATATTTTCACCTATTTTTAAAGATAATGAATAGCCCCCTTAGTCATATAACTACATTATCATGTGTATTTCTGAAGCCGACTCTCTATCAGTTTGTTACACGGTAATGATAATGTTTGCCCAGAATGTTTTATAGTCTCAGATTTAGTGATGCTTGACACAATAATAGTCAGAGTGCCGGATTTATTTGTTACTGTTATGTGTACAAGCATATGAAGAGCACGGAGCAGAGATCCTGTGGGAATAATAGAACAGCAGTGCTAAGATAAGTTTTTGAAGCTTCATATAACCCATGTATCAGTTTGGCAGCACTGTAGCATTAACCAAATCAACACTATCTACTGCTTCACCTCCCTTAATAATTACTAAAATTAAAATTCATCAGACTTTGGTGCACAAAACACATTCAGATCTCCAAACATTACTCATTCATTACAGTTACTCATTTGCATTTCCCCCTTTAGTTTTATTTTACAGTACATACTGTACACATTGGTGATTATTTGTAAGGATAACCATTGACGGCTCTGCCATTGATGTTCGATGGTGTTATACCATCAGCAAGAAACCAATCGATTGATCAGTCACTGATGATACCATCAGTGGCCCCCCATCCATTGTTAAAATACCATCTCCGTCAGAACATCAATGGTTACTAAGCACCGATGGTTGATGACCATCGCTCGCTATTTATGAAGCACAAAATGCAGCGATAAAGTAGCTTTGGACTTACTTAATCATCGGCCCCCAATGATGAATAGACCCCTAAATGCGGGGGCAATTAATTTAATCAGGACACGTACAAAAGGGGCATAACTGTGTTGGCTGACATTTAATGTCAGTCATTTTGGGTGGATAAGAGGCCTCATTATAAGATTTTAGTGCTATTAATTTAATTTACTGTTTAGGCTACTGTAGTTGAGGCTGGGAGGTGTAGAGTGTCCACTTGTTATTTGGCTTTTCTGATAGTGAATAGACAAATTTTGGAACTGGCCAAGCCCAAAAGACTGTAACACATCAGTAGCAGTTGGCAGCCAAGGCTACAAGAACAGGTTGAGGATAGAAGCACAATTTGCTGTCACATATGCCCTCCCCACACTATCCTTCTAACATGTGAACCACCCCCATTCTTAACTTGTCACATATGGGGTGTAATATAAGGGGTAGGAGAGTGGAGAAGGTTGGTGTATAAAGTGATCAAAGACCAGAGAAGAGTGCATGCAACAGTATCACAATGATAGGGAAGAGATGATAATATAAATAAAACATTATAAACATTATATGTGTGTGTGTCGTTACCACACAACTCTTGAACACATGTGAAACGTACATTAGGCAGCGCACCCCGCAACTGTGTTAGGTGGCACGCTGTGACGTTGTACATAGCTGGTGTGGGGGCCCATGTTGTACTACAACCCAGAACTCCAGATCATCTTCATCCACAACTGGGAGAGAAAATGAATTAACCTTAATATAGACAGCTGCAAACATGATAAAGTCCTACAACTCACAAAAGACGCATTGTAGATGCAAGGGTTCAGCTGACATTGCCCTTTTGCTTGAGTTGTATCCCACTCAATCCTTCAACAGCTCTAAACTAATTTTATAAGGCTATAGACATGTGACCTTTGTTGATGCCTGATGTTTGCCTTCTTACCATACGCTGTGACTGGTCAATTCTCCAGTGGACATTATTTATTTGGTGAAAATCGGGACAGATGCTTACATTATTCACTGAAGGCAAATATCTTTAATTCATCTGGTTTACCCAAGTCTTTTATTACTATTATATGAAGGGGATAGCAATGATGTTCATTTACAGTTGTTAGAAAGGTTTCACTACCAAACCTTAGCAGGAAATCCTAAGCAGAATGTCTCATCTTTCTCTAATCATTAGAGAGAAATAGCTGGAGAGATATTTACAGCAGCAACATCGGGGAGGAAGACTAATTTTGACTTGTTGTTCTCTTTCTCTAGTGATCACAGATAATGAAAGCTGCTGAAGAGCACTGGCAGCAGAGGTCTGCTCTTTACTCATTAATATATCTGCCAATAACCTGCTAGTGGAGACATGAATAGATGGGAAACCATCTAAGCAACA
Organism: Taudactylus pleione; assembly: GCA_031769625.1. Taxonomy (NCBI): domain Eukaryota; kingdom Metazoa; phylum Chordata; class Amphibia; order Anura; family Myobatrachidae; genus Taudactylus; species Taudactylus pleione. Next base: position 779,145 of record JAUIMM010000245.1, read on the forward strand.
GTAAGTAATGAGCCAGTGCAAGAAAGGTTAGATGACACCTAAAAAGCTATGGCTATGTCTATTATATTAGTAAAACTAATGACATAATGTAACATTCTTTATATGGCTTTAAACTAGGTTTTTAAAAGCTCTAAGGAGAAAGGTAACATAGGGCCTCATTCAGAGATGGTCGCAATGCTGGTGTTTTTTCAAATGGACAAATCTTTTTCTAATGTGCATGTGTATAAGTCATACTGCTCCTGTGCCGCCATGGTGATGCCACCGCGGTCCAAGTGAGGATTTATTCACAAAGTGATTGACAGGCAGGGACCGTTCGTGGGTGGGAATAGGGGGGTGGCGATTCATACGCAGGCGTGTCACGACCGTTTCAGGGTTGTGTCACAGCTTGTGACTGCGATCCTGTAAAAATTGCTTCTGACACCCATTCTGTGCAAACATAGAGCTACATTTGCATCTTTTCACACATCCACTGCGTAGGATCGCAGCTGTGATGGCATTTGCATCTGTCTCTGAATCATGCCCATAGCACTGTTCAACAAATGAATACTTTTAATTTGTTTCCTTTCTAAAAATAGTCATACATTACTAATTTGAGGTCAAGAAAAACTAAAATGATTTCAGAATGTTTTTACTAGCTCTATTTTTTGAGCTACACTACTTGCACTATACTGTATGTACATTAGTAATATAGTCATAGTGAAAAGCTATTTTAAAATAATATTTTCTATCAAGAAAATATCAGAACAGTTGTTTTAATTCAATCAACAACAAATAAGAGCACAAATCGAAACAAACATACAGCATGGTCAAGACCATCGTGACCATCGGGGCTTGCGACGAGACCCTAAGGTTGGGTCTCGGCAGCCGCAAGCCCCAGGGAGCTTCCTGCACTGATCGAGCAGGAAGCTCCCCACTGACATCACTGCTGATATCAGTGCGGCCGCCCACAAAATGGCAGGCGTTCCTTAAGGAACGCCTCCGTTTGTGAAACCACCCCCCCGCCATGCCTACAAAATGGGTCGAGCTGTCGATCAACATCGACAGCCGCCCTTTTTGTAGTGAGCTCCGGAGCGAGAGAATTTCTCTCTCGCTCCGGGGCTTGCGCACACGCAGTGCGGCCGCTCCGCGTGCGCAAGGCCTAAACATCGATCCGGTTGCGCTCAGCGCTTGCGACCAGGTCTGAATGAGGTCCTTTGTTGAATTGAGGGTACTAATGTGTTTTCATGCCCCATCATTGTGAGACCACACCCCCAAAAGTGTCCAGATTTGCCAGGTGTGTTTATTTTAGTGCTTGGACCAAACATCAGGTTCACATGGAGCTGAATGGTGCAGTTGGCCAGTGCTGAACACATCTGCAGATTGTAGTCAGCTGCCAGCTGCAATTATTAGCACATCAACAGGGACAGATCAATCTTGATAGGATTTTTATCTGGATTTCTGTTAGCTTTGTGCTACACACAACTTGGTGAATGACCATCTTATGCTGAATGGGCAAGGATAACACAAAAAATATCTTAAGTAGTTTGCTAAGTAATTTGCCAGTGCAATAAAATAATACATCACTGCTTATGTAACTAAATGCAGGATAATAATGTAGATTGGTATACAGCTCAACATATTAGTTCTCCCCTCATCTCTTTTCTCTGCTCCATTCATCCTCACCTTTCTTTCCCTGCCTCTCTCTCTCTCTGAGCCTCGGCTCATGTGAGTAGACTATGTCTTGGAGGAGGGGGGAGGGTTTGCTGAGTGTTACTCCATGACCCAGCGAGGGTGGTGGGGTCTCCTGTGCATGCCGATGACTAAGATAGAGTCAGTATTTTATAAAATATATAATGCTCTCTGTATTGTTTGTCCATCACTAGGATGCTCTGCCTTACGCTATCACTCTGCTTCCTGGTTTGGCATATGTGCACTTACCGTCAGTCGGCGTATGCGTTAGTGGAGAGCAACGGTGAGGGATTAGATGGATCCCTCTTTGAAAGAACCTGTGGCACAGTAGCCCGTAGCATACGTCCCAACTTTCCTCTTCCTGGATGCAGGACACTATGCGTGCCCGAAAAGTGGGTGAAGTTGCAGGAAAAGTGGGCAGAGTCTTGATAAAAGGGGCAGTTCTGCCTCCTCGTTCACATCACTGTGGGCACCCCATACACTGTGAATAGGCATAATCTATTCTCTCTCTGCTATGCAGAACAGCGGTGTGTGCCCCCCAACTTTACCCCCATCGCAGGATATTGCGGCCCGCGGTTGGGACAGCGGCACGGTTCCAGAAAAACTGGACTGTCCCATTGAATGTGGGACCGTTGGGAGGTATGCCCATAGGCTACTATAGCTAAAGCCATCTGGCCAAAGACATTAGCTACCAGAGCCAACTGAGATAGGGAAATCCTACTGCATAGCGCCTCCCATAGAAACTTATGGTAGCTGTTTTGCAATCGGAAGAGAAGGGGCCACGATAGAAGTCGAAAATTGCTGCAGTTCCACTATGTAAAATTCCAGAGTTTCTTAATATTTGCGGGTAAGATGACCTCCCCTCAGTAACAATAATCGGTACTTTATATGCTTTAATGGTGTAACACCTGCTGGTATAGTGAATTAACTCCTAAAATGTATTCACATATATTTCTGAGTAAATGCTTATACAATATCTACTATATACTGTATATAAAAAAAGAAGTTTGTTTGTTGGTGAATATCTTCCACAACTCTCAAGGTAAAGCTGCCAAATCTTACATAGTTTTTTAGTATTAAAAGAGTAAGCTATTAGACCACATAGCAGCAAAGCGATATAACGACAAATCTTATATATAAAATGAATTGGTCTGTTTGTTTGTCTGTCTGTCTGGTTATGCATTTGGACATCCCTGTACCGATTGGGATGAAACAAATGAGGGAATGGGTACGAAATACCGCCGGCCGCATGGCCAGCGGTTCGATTCCCGTCAGCAGCAGCCCGACAGGAGCAGAGTGCAACGCAGCGGAAGCCCGACAGCGCTGGAAATCCCGATCGTGGATAGGTAAGTATCCACTAACCTAACCTAACCGCCCTAACCCTAACCCTCCTTAGGGGTGCCTAACCCTAACTTCCCCCCCAATGCCTAACCCTCACCACCCCCTTTGCCGCTACCTAAACCTAAGTCCCCCGGGGGGGGTGCCTAACCCTAAGTCCCCCCCGGGGGTCCCTAACCCACCCTCCCCCTAGCCTAACCCTAACCCTCCTGGGGGGGTGCCTAACCCTAAGTCCCCCCCGGGAGCCCTAAACCTAACCCTCCCCCCGCGGCTGTCCGGTCGCGGCGCCCGGCATCACTACGATTGTGATGCCGGGCGCCGGTCTCCCAGCGTCGGGGAAATGCGGGCGTCTACATCTAGACGCCCGGCATTTCACTCTTCCCAGTCGGGAAGCCGGCTGCCGGTATATAGGCAGTCGGCTTCCCGATTGCTTCCCCAAATGAGATGTGGTCCAGTTGGATCCTGGCCAGGTTTTAGGAGGGTTATGGTCCCGGTCTGACCTCCTGTTGGTGTACACTGGGCAGAACTATGACCCGGGGAGCCTGTTCTGGGCCTTCCACTGGATGGATTTGGATGAAAACATCACAGAGGTGTGGCAATTGGTCTGGGATGCCTAATGGAGTGGTTGGGGACCCGATGAATTTGGACAACATCACATAATAAAACTTAATAACTTGAAGATTTAAACCCGGCTTTGCCTAGTATCTCATAAACCTTCTAACAGCTAATGTGTATTTTATGTATAAGTCACATAACTATAAACCTTAACTGACACAGAGACAGTAAATGGCATTAAAAAAAGTTTAGCTGCGTAATTTAACCTGATTTTTCTTTACTTATGATTTTTCTTTACTTATATAATCTTTCTTATGTTCTATTATTTACCTAATCATTGTTCTTTTATGTGCATTTTGTGAGCTATATGGTTATCCTCACTTTGTACCATCATTCTTCCTAATAAAACTGTATTAAAAAAAAAAAGTTAGCTATTTATTGAAAAGATCAATACATTAAAGCTTGTATTAAAGGTTGTATGGTGGCCAGGAAGGACGGCCAATAATCACCTTAGCAATGCACTAACACAAACAGACAAAAATCATGCACTGTGACGAAGACCGCCCTATGGGTACTATCAACACAAAAACTAATGGGTATCCAACTCAACCTTGCAACATAGCAAATCACCCGGAAATCTGTAGTGCTGCCCCTAACACCAGGGGCGCCAAGAGGTGGGGGGAGCGGGTACATATTACCCGGGCTTGCTGGAGGGGCCCGGCGGTGGCCCGGGTCCGGCACTGCTGCTGTGTGCTGTTCGGTACTGGGAGACTGCTCGCGGCTGCTAAGAAGCAGCTACAGGAGTCTTCTACGCCTGTGCGTGTCACACCCCCCACTGCACAAAAGGGAAATTAAAGTGTGAGGGTGGGGAAAGTGGGGGTAAGGTGTGAGGTCTGAGGCAAATATGGTAACCAGGTGATAGATAAAAAAAAAGTAAAAAGCCCGATATGGGACTCAGAATGTCAAATAATCCTTAAAGGCTGAATTAACCAAATTATGTCCGTTACTGCAGGTAAAAAAAATCTCTCAAAACTCCCTCCACTAAAGAGGAGATTAGGAAGTCCTGAGTAAGGAGGGCAAGGGAAACAAAGACACAAAACCAATTAAACTAAACCATAACCAACAACAAAGGGCAAAAAATTAACTAGCAGACCCAATCCAAAATAAATTAGTTTTTAAATCACAAGGCGAGAGCCCAACTGATCTTAAACAATGCTGAAATACCCAGCCAAATTGGTATTTTGTATCATCATGCATCAATCACACACAAACAACAGTTGGCCAAACAGATATATAGGTACATGACACTGGATAGATCCGAATGTATGTAGCTAGAGCTAGGGAAACCCAATGGGCCTTACCCAACTAATCCATCTTGGAGCAATAGATCCTGTATAAAATAAAATAGAGCTCTCGCCTACCTTAATGTCATCTAGGAGCAAGTTGCCACGGTCTTAGTGGGGGCAATCAGCTCAGAAATTTGGAAAGCTTCATGAAAAGCCATGGCGAATGCCAATCAAAAATAAAACCACCTCGAAATCTGAGGACGCAACATCCGAAACCAACATAACTAGCCTTGGGAGAAGGTTAAGATTGATTGGCTGTCTCCTATTCACCAAAGGAGGAGCCAGCTGAGCCCAACCCCTAAGAGCTTTCACTATAAAAAAAACATAGAAAGAGATATCAGAAAGGGATTCGGGAAACAGAAGCCCTAGACCGGCCCACGAAATAAAGTCCCCAAATAAAAGATAGCATCAACTGACGTGTACTCTTACCTCTAAGCCCCACTGTAATGTAAACTCATTCTATTCGGCACATGAAGCCTGATAGGATCTCAATGTACTGGGGGCGAGATATCGCTAAAACAGTGTGACCTAAACCTCCACCCCTAAACAACCTAATTGGCTAACATTAACCCATGTGACCTCACACAATCCAGCCCATAGCCTCGTGGTTTCACACGCCAGTCATACTCTGCCTTCTGTCTTCAGATGTTATAAACAGATTAGCAGCATGTGGGGAAATAAACCTCACTGTTTAAAAATGCCAAAGTATAAGTGAATTTTACTAAACAGCTAATTGTCTGTTTTTAAACAGTGAGTTTTTTTCCCACATACTGTTAATACATATATTTATAAGCAATTTAAGAGATATGAGCTTTTGTTGTGCAGCCAAGTACTTTTTTCCATTATGAGTCACTATATCTTCACATTGTCAGACATTGCTTGTCTCATGTGTTGCCTCCAGGTCACAAACTGGCATCACAAGCTCTATTCTGTGCCTCCCAAGTTGCCTATAGGCAAGGTCACACACAGAGGCCCTGATTCAGAGCCGGACGCTCTGACAGAGCGCTTGCTCTGAATCAGGGCCGTCCCTCTTACTTTTTGTAGCGGCCTCCTGTGACCACCCACAGCTATAGCGAGCGGCCAAAATGATGGTCGCAATGGTCAAGACCATCGCGACCATTGGGCCTGAGACGAGACCCTTGTGGTAGGGTCTCGTTGCCACAAGCCCTGGAGTGCTTTTGGCTCTATCAGAGCCAAAAGCACTCCCACTGACAACACTAATGATGTCAGTGGGGCCGACCCCAGATGGTAGGCGTTCCCATGGGAACGCCATCGTCTGGGCAGCAACGCCCCCGGCACGCCCACCAAAGGGGGCGTGCTGTCAATCACCATCGACAGCACGCCCCCTTTGGTGCGAGACCCATAACGACGGCTTGGCCGTCGTTATTCGGGTCTCGCGCATGCGCACGACGGACCCGTCTCCATCGTGCGCATGCGGACTTGGGCAACATCGACCCGATTGCGAGCGCTCAGCGCTCGCAAGCGGGTCTGAATCAGGCCTAGAGACGGATTAACACCTCATGGGGCCATGGGCTAGTTACTGGTCTCAGGCCACCTTTGACCTGTCACTGCAAAAAAACATTTTCTAGATGAACTGGAAATGAAAGCAAAGTTTTCCCCATTCTGACGTTCCGCCCCAATACGCTATCTGATCCACAGATCTGCAGCCATCAATGATCGGCAATCCGTCGGTGAATCAGGCAAATTCAACGGGTCGGGATCAGGGAATTGAGATTGTCCAACATGTTGAATATTCCCGATTCACCGACCTTGACTGAATGGGGAATTGGGCTAATACATCTGAGATGTATGGGCCCCATTAAACATATGTACTGATTACAGATAACTAGTCTCTTTCTTTTGGTATGTTTACATTTAGAGAACTGTTAATACTGCTTATGCACACTTCACCATATAAGGTTCTCTACAGTTGTTCAGCCAAATTGGTTAAATCTGTTTTTGTCCGTTTTCCGGGAGCAAATGTCCCATTTGCTCCTATACATTACCAGATTCTCATTCCAATTATCCATCTAGTTCAGGGGTGGGGAACTTTTTTTCTGTCAAGGGCCATTTTGATATATATAACATTATTCATGGGTGTGATGCAGGCCATGACCCTCCGTGTGATATCACATGGGGGTGGGGCCACAATCGCAGGTGATTACAGCAATGCCTGGAACATTCTAAGGATGCTCTGGACAGCTTTAAAGGTAGTGGTGTGACAATCTGAAGCATCCTAAGGATGCTCCAGGCTGCACTGTTGCATAGATTATGGCTGGAGGATGCCATTCTAGGCACCCTGCTAGCCAAATGAGGCTAGCAGAAAAAAGGTACGAGGGCCAGACCAAATGATTCCAGGGGCCTTATATGGCCCCCGGGCCTGAAGTTCCCCATCCCTGATCTAGTTGGATCCTTGGACAGATAATCTTAAAGTGTATGACTGGCTTTAGACTCAGGCAGCATTAACACACTCATGACTAAAATCCACAATATAGAATTAGAGAACAGAACTTAACTACAGTATCACTGAAAGTTACAATGTAAGAAATAAGGACCAATCACCATAGTTTTGCTTCCTAATGTTTATTATGATCCTGACATGACAAGTACTATTTTAAGGAAAGTGCTGCTCTTAGTACTATTTTGAATGCATTCTATTTACATTGAATTTAGTAAAAATGCCTTGTGTTGTATATTTGAATATATTGAAGACCATTTCACTTTATAGTCAAATGTATATCTCCACATAATGTCTCATCGGTATTCTTGCTGAACAACTAGGGCGCAAAGACACTGCACATAATTCATCAGCTATAAAAGCAGTTAGTATATAACTACTCTGTTACACAAGTGACAGACCTCCCTGCAAGGTATCGTCAAACATTGAGGTCACCACAGTAGGAGGGACATGAGTAAGGGACTGATATTTTGTTTCTCAAGGAACTCAAACATGATTTTTGTTACCCAACACTTGGGAGATGAGTTAGTGGATATGACTAATAAAAAGAATAGTAGTTCCCACCTCATGATGTGCCTGGGAGAAGATTGGCATGGTAAGAGCAGGGGTTTAGCATGGACAGGGCCGGTGGAGCTGAAACCCTTAAGTGTCGATGCTGGCAGGGGGCGCTGGCTAGGGAGAATTAGTTATGTTTTATTTTTCCCTACAGTTATTAATCAGAGTAGAAATGAATGGAGTGTCGCTATCCAGAACTCAAAGCTGTCTGCATGGGGTCACTCTGTTTCCATAGGGGTTGCAGCTCTTCCTGTGCACGTGCTATGCCTCCTGATCTTCGCTCCTGTCCAACAGGGATGATTACTTCCTGCTGCTCCTCTTCAGTTGGGTGCTCAGTTCTTCAGCACTTCTGCTCCAACCCATGCTTCCCTCATAGTTTAGCTTTATATGTTTCACTCAATACTTTCTTTCCCCCTTCTGTATGTTTCCCTTTACCTCTTATTATATCATTCCCCCACCTTTTACCATTAGCTCACACCACACACTTTACCCTGCGCCCACCACCACATACTTTTCTACTGAGCCCCTCTTCACACACTTTTCCCTGTACCCCTCTTCACACACCTTTCCCCTGAGCCAATTACAATACAATTTTCCTTTGCCCAAAATCTTCTTCTGCCACGCCCTTGTGTCCTCTATATCCATTACCTACCACATCCTCTTTCAGGGACGGACTGGGGCTGAGCAGTCCTGGCAGTCCCCATGCGTGCGTGCCTCAGGCACGTGTGGGCACGTGAAATGGACGTGGCCTCAACTCAAAAGGGGCATGGTTACATCTCACAGGGACGTGCAGTGAGTCACGGGAGCCTGGTCTGATGGCACGCCCCATCTGTTAGTATCCCGATGAAGCAGAGTGCGGAGCTGCTAGGCCAGGGTTTAACGCTGGACCAGCCCATCTGGCCATCGGTCCTTCTAGCATTTGCCAGGAGTGTCAGATGGGCAGTCTGGTCCTTTCCTTATCTTATGAAGTTGTTGGAGTCCTGTGGCAGCTAATCAGAAGCAATATGGACACACTTGAGGATAGCTGTGAAGCCCAATGTCCCGATTTTAATAATTTGTCCTATAAGCTGCATTCCTTGGCAATAACCCAGACGCTGGTGAGATATGACAGCTGTTGCCAGTGAACTCCTGATGCAAACTGCACAGGTGTTAGTACCACCGCAGAACCCATTCTGTGAAATGATAAAAATGATTTGGAAATGAGGGCTCTATTCCAGTGGTAGCCAACCTTGGTCCTTGAGAGCTACTAACAGTTCATGTTTACCAGCCCACCTAGCTAGTGCACAGGTGTAGTCATTACTCACACATTAGAAAAGATCCACAGGTGGAGCTAATTATTTCACTTGTGATTCTGTGAGGAGATCTGGAAAACATGCACTGTTGATAGCTCTGGAGGACCAGGGATGGCTAACCCTGCTCTATTCCTTGAATAAATAATTTTAGTGTATAAAAGCTTTTTTTAAATTATTTGTATTAAAATACATCCTGGCAATATTTTATTGATACAATTTTTTTCCCTTGATGCAATTGCTGCGGCTGCACACAAAGCTATACTCCAGGTGTGGGCCTCTTCCTCGACCCTTGTCCATATTGTTATTTAAGGCAAAACTTTTCTTCTTGTTCCGTATGGAGTGGGTAGAGGTGACCATGGACAGGGAGATTAAGATAAAGCGTTTCTTCTGTATGTAGGATTCTCAGCATCGGGATGTCACCATCGGTCTTTTGACAGCCGACATCCTGACTGGCGGTCTCCCATACCCAACCCATATGTATACCATGATTATGTTGTCTATCCTATTTCAGTTGTATATCTTATGCCTGTTTCATGATGAACAGGTCAGCGAAGTGGGGGGGGGACAAAGGGGACACCCATACTGGGCCCTGAGGGTCAACGAGTCCCAAGGATCAGGGACAGAGGAAACAGGGCCGCAGCACCTATTAACTGCTGCTGCTGTACACAGGAATTTTTTTTCCCAGTTACAGCAGCTATCCAGCAGAGGCCCCATCCACTGATATCCCCCCCCCACTCACAAGCCAAACAGCTGGCATATACAGTCACACTGTGGCAAGCAGGCGATGGTGCTCCTCCTGCTGGGCCCGCATGCCCCTGCACCCAGCTCCAGCACCAACAGTAACCAGTCCTCACCCCTCCTGCTTCCTGTTCCTCTCCTTTAAATTTGATTCCTCCCCTGTTGTTCAACTCCCCTTAATACATCTAACAGTCTGCTATTTCCCTCCCTAACCCCACCCTCTCATGGCACCTCCCCCCTGCGGCACTTCCGACCCCCCCCTCCTATGTATGTATGTGTATATAAATAGTATACATGTGCATTTCTCTATCTGTAATAATTGTGTGTGCATGTGTGGACCCGGCACGCGTGTCCCCAAGATTCCTGTTGCATTGCAATTTCCTTACCACTTGTGACATTTGATGTTTCAATAAAAAAATATTTTGGAAAAAAAATGTTACAGATTGCTACAAGGGCTGTTCATGATACTGTAAGTAGATTCCTATAGCTTTAAAGTGGATCTCTTTATTTTAACAGCAAAAACTGCATCCAGGTCCCTGGTCATCTTGATAGAGCTAGTTTAGACAAACAGTATCAAATTTGCATTGCTATAAAAACTTTTTTTTTTAAATGTCATTCTTGTGACACTGCTTCCCTATACAAAGCTGATTAGCCCAGGTTCTGCACTCTGGGCCTGATCCAGAGACGGACGCTCTGAAAGAGCGCTCGCTCTGAATCAGGGCTTTTTCTTTTTTTTTTTTGGTGCGGCCTCCTGGCCGCTCGCATAGCAGCTATTGCGAGCGGCCAGGATGATGGTCGCGATGGTCAAGACCATCGCGACCATCGGGCTTGCGACGAGACCCTTGCGGTAGGGTCTCATTGCCGCAAGCCCCAGAGAGCTTCCGGCTCTAATAGAGCAGGAAGCTCTCCCACTGACATCACTGGTGATGTCAGTGGGGCCGCCCACAAACGGCAGGCGGTCGCTTGGGAACGCCTCCGTTTATGAAGCCACCCCTCCGCCATGCCTACAAATCGGGGCGAGCTGTCGATCAACATCGACAGCCGCCCCTTTTGTAGTGAGCCACGGAGCGAGTGCTATTTGCGCTCGCGCATGCGCACTGGCACACTGTTGACCCACTTGCGAGCGCTATGCCCTTGTGAGCGGGTCTGAATCAGGCCTTCTGCTAGCAACTGTGAAAACTGAATTTCTTTTAAAGGCACGGTACCTAATTCACTTTGTTATGATTGTCTATTCACATTTATTATTAATATTATATAATTATTTATTATTTACATTTAGACTGCTGTAGTAAAGATGATTCCCATTGGCTGTGGTCAACAGTGGTGGTGTTTGTACAGTATGTAATTACACTTTTCCTTTTATTAATGACGCTGTCAAGAGACTATTTTATCTAGTGTACATGATACTTCTTTGTAATAGACTGAATGGAGTAATCTGACTTTTGTAATTTCAATTAACACTGTCAAGCTCCACCTCTTCTCTATAGTTTGGTAAACGTAAGGCCGGCATCATGGAAATATGGGCATGGACGGATTATGGCTTGTAGGGGCACAGGGGTAACTAAATTGTGCCTACCCAATAAAATTGACACCCTCTCACTATGCCCCTCAGTGCCCCCCAATATGCCCCACAGTGCCCCCCATACAGTATATGCCGCATGGTGTGCATTCCAATATGCCTTACAGTGCCCCCCTCCCCAAGTGTCACTGATTACTCACCCCCCATGGCAGCTCCTCCTGAATGCTTCTGGCTGTGACAGCTCTGTGTTCTGCATGCACAGTTTATACAGCCCAGAGCAGGGACACACTGACTCTGTGTGGGTGCCCCTCTCTGTGTGTGTCTGTCACACCCCCCTCCTTAATCCGGCCCTGGGGGCCCGGGCTGCCCAGCACTGATGACCCGTCTGACACTTCATTAAGAATTTCCTCCTCAACACATGATGGTCAATTGTGCTATCATTTTGTCTCCATAGTGCCTTAGTTATTCCCATTGCATTTTTGATCTCCATAATACATGGCTGCCACTTGCACTCCAGTAATAGAGACACAATGTGGGGCACATTCAATTAGCTACCTGATTTGCGCTGTGATCTTGTGTGTTATTAAGCCACAGAAGTCAATTAATATTTTAGCAAATAAAATTTGAACAACACGCGCAATTCAATTAGAAATATTCAATTTCACCATTCATATAGGAATGGGAAGGCATTTGCAGGCCATCAGCACTTAGATATCTGTCTGTCCGCCAGATGAACAATTAGCCTTACACCACCTAAGCCACTAATAAGTAACCAGATTCACTTCAGGAGCCGTATTGATCGGCCCTCTAACATTAATCTCAGTAGTAATTTAGATTAATACATTTGATCGATGAAAGAGACACCTTTCTTTAATAACATATCAGCAATCCTTTGAACCAAGTGTTATAAGCTACAACAAACAAATACAGTACGACAATAAAGTAGGAAGGAGCTGGTGGTCACAGGTGAAGGCTTGGAGGGCTGCCTGTTGTCCATCATTGACCTAACTGGTCCCTTTAGCCCCTTTATTGTAATAAATTAAAATATTGCCTTTGCTCTTATATACGATAATTAGTAAATATGACCCTTAATGTTTGAAATAACACGCTGCACAGTGATTTAACATTTCTGCATTTTCGCCCTGCGTATAGGTAATTAGAGCTACAGCCAGCTGTGGCCTGAGCATGTTCCAAAGCATGTTCTTTGCACCTTTTCAAATTCCACCATAAGTACTAGTACAAGAACATAATATCCTGTACTAAAATTATATCTACAGATGTGTCCTCAACCCCCCTGATTGCTCCAGGTACCATGTGATTTGGCGCGGCAAAATTTAAAGAAAAAGAGGGCATTCTACTTCTCTTAGTTGTTCCGGGCGTATCCATTACCTACCACATCCTCTTTCAGGGACGGACTGGGGCTGAGCAGTCCTGGCAGTCCCCATGCGTGCGTGCCTCAGGCACGTGTGGGCACGTGAAATGGACGTGGCCTCAACTCAAAAGGGGCATGGTTACATCTCACAGGGACGTGCAGTGAGTCACGGGAGCCTGGTCTGATGGCACGCCCCATCTGTTAGTATCCCGGTGAAGCAGAGTGCGGAGCTGCTAGGCCAGGGTTTAACGCTGGACCAGCCCATCTGGCCATCGGTCCTTCTAGCATTTGCCAGGAGTGTCAGATGGGCAGTCTGGTCCTTTCCTTATCTTATGAAGTTGTTGGAGTCCTGTGGCAGCTAATCAGAAGCAATATGGACACACTTGAGGATAGCTGTGAAGCCCAATGTCCCGATTTTAATAATTTGTCCTATAAGCTGCATTCCCTGGCAATAACCCAGACGCTGGTGAGATATGACAGCTGTTGCCAGTGAACTCCTGATGCAAACTGCACAGGTGTTAGTACCACCGCAGAACCCATTCTGTGAAATGATAAAAATGATTTGGAAATGAGGGCTCTATTCCAGTGGTAGCCAACCTTGGTCCTTGAGAGCTACTAACAGTTCATGTTTACCAGCCCACCTAGCTAGTGCACAGGTGTAGTCATTACTCACACATTAGAAAAGATCCACAGGTGGAGCTAATTATTTCACTTGTGATTCTGTGAGGAGATCTGGAAAACATGCACTGTTGATAGCTCTGGAGGACCAGGGATGGCTAACCCTGCTCTATTCCTTGAATAAATAATTTTAGTGTATAAAAGCTTTTTTTAAAATATTTGTATTAAAATACATCCTGGCAATATTTTATTGATACAATTTTTTTCCCTTGATGCAATTGCTGCGGCTGCACACAAAGCTATACTCCAGGTGTGGGCCTCTTCCTCGACCCTTGTCCATATTGTTATTTAAGGCAAAACTTTTCTTCTTGTTCCGTATGGAGTGGGTAGAGGTGACCATGGACAGGGAGATTAAGATAAAGCGTTTCTTCTGTATGTAGGATTCTCAGCATCGGGATGTCACCATCGGTCTTTTGACAGCCGACATCCTGACTGGCGGTCTCCCATACCCATTAAGAATTTCCTCCTCAACACATGATGGTCAATTGTGCTATCATTTTGTCTCCATAGTGCCTTAGTTATTCCCATTGCATTTTTGATCTCCATAATACATGGCTGCCACTTGCACTCCAGTAATAGAGACACAATGTGGGGCACATTCAATTAGCTACCTGATTTGCGCTGTGATCTTGTGTGTTATTAAGCCACAGAAGTCAATTAATATTTTAGCAAATAAAATTTGAACAACACGCGCAATTCAATTAGAAATATTCAATTTCACCATTCATATAGGAATGGGAAGGCATTTGCAGGCCATCAGCACTTAGATATCTGTCTGTCCGCCAGATGAACAATTAGCCTTACACCACCTAAGCCACTAATAAGTAACCAGATTCACTTCAGGAGCCGTATTGATCGGCCCTCTAACATTAATCTCAGTAGTAATTTAGATTAATACATTTGATCGATGAAAGAGACACCTTTCTTTAATAACATATCAGCAATCCTTTGAACCAAGTGTTATAAGCTACAACAAACAAATACAGTACGACAATAAAGTAGGAAGGAGCTGGTGGTCACAGGTGAAGGCTTGGAGGGCTGCCTGTTGTCCATCATTGACCTAACTGGTCCCTTTAGCCCCTTTATTGTAATAAATTAAAATATTGCCTTTGCTCTTATATACGATAATTAGTAAATATGACCCTTAATGTTTGAAATAACACGCTGCACAGTGATTTAACATTTCTGCATTTTCGCCCTGCGTATAGGTAATTAGAGCTACAGCCAGCTGTGGCCTGAGCATGTTCCAAAGCATGTTCTTTGCACCTTTTCAAATTCCACCATAAGTACTAGTACAAGAACATAATATCCTGTACTAAAATTATATCTACAGATGTGTCCTCAACCCCCCTGATTGCTCCAGGTACCATGTGATTTGGCGCGGCAAAATTTAAAGAAAAAGAGGGCATTCTACTTCTCTTAGTTGTTCCGGGCGTCTCGCCCCATATGGTTTATTGTGACATGAGGACACATTTGTATTGTGCTGCACCAGTACTTTGTAAGCGACCCCACAATCTTAATTAAATTCTGTATGACATGCAATGTTATAGCTAAGCATATTAGCCTGTATGAGGTAACCTCCAAAAATTCTGCTTCCCTTTGTCATTGATATAATAATCACATTTGATAAAGCATTGATCCTACTGTTGCTTATAGGATAATACAAGCCTGGGTAAAGCCAACTTCATTTACTGTATATAATTATAATGATTAGGGGCCCTCTGCTGGTAACTGTACAACATAACATTACTATAATTGTGATGGAATTATATGTTTAAAGAACAATGATATAATGTCCGCCATAAGTATTAAAAGGAAATATCGAAATAACATTAATCTGTACTTACAGGAGTGCCGCCATCCGAAAATGTATTCATACTGATGGAGCTGCTCATTTTGTCTGAGGACAGAGAAGATGGAGATGGACTTCGCTTATCCATAAGGTTTGTGTTCAAGGAATCATGACGCTGTAGGTAATCCCTCCATGCTCTCTGGATTCTGAATTAAAAATATATATATTTATACACATTAGTAAATTATGAACTCATAAATAAGCATTGCACAAATGTTGATTATGGATGGGCACACATATATACCTGCTGACATTTCATATGCCAAAGATGGGCACTTATTAATTACAGTAAGCAGATGTCACCATTCCTGCTATGCATTCATAGACATTATCACTCACCTCTTAAAAGTGTTAGATATACACTTAGATGAAACACCTGTTAGCTTTAATTGGCACATGGGGTCTGGCTGATGAAACATAAGGGGGAGCTGGATGTGGAGACAGAAGGAGGTGCTGGCTGGAGAGACAGAAGGGAGCTGACTGGTGAGACAGAGTGTTGGCTGTTGAGACAGAAAGGCGGCTGGATGGTGAGAGAGAAAGGGGGCTGGCTGGAGCTGGAGAGACACTGGGGGGCTGGAGAGACAGAAGAGGGCTGGGTGGAGCTGCAGAAACACAAGGGATGAGGCTGAAGAGAACTGGGGAAAAGTGGCTGGAGATTATTCTCAACTGGCAGGATTACTGGCACAATACTAACTCTTTTTTCTCCCCCAGCTGTGCAGTGGTGACAGCAGCAGCAACTTGGAATTGTAAGGAAGGCTCCTGTGGAATATGACTGTAAGAAACAGGTTATTTTTTTACATTTATTTTTAATTCCTAATATTATATTATATCCATTATCATTGTTTTTTTAATATTAAATTAATCTCTATTTTAAGTGTTTTTGTTCTTGAGGTTTTAAGGACATGATTCAGAGCCGCTCGTAAGCGGCCGCTCGTTCGTTCCGAGCGATGTTCGCACATCTGCGCATGCGTATGGGTTTTAGTACGCATGCGCGAACCAGTCAGTGCGGTCGAAAATCGTGTGCTCGCAAAATAGCGAATGCCTGCTAATTTGAGTGACAGAGAGAGGCGTTTGTGGGTGGTAACAGGGGAAGGTGCTTGAAAACGGGGAGTGGAGAGCCGAACGCAGGCGTGCCAAACGGTCAAAACGGGCGTTTAATGGGTATGCATAATTAACAAAGCAGCGTCATCGACCATGTCAGTTGGTTGTCTTTTAGCCTGAACTGCTCGCAAGATTGCGGTAGGAAAATGCAACCACAAGAATGGCGAGCAGTTCATTCGCCTTTCGATGTACTCAATTAATCTAATAAATAGCGGAGATGACGTATGATGCGAGCGGCCAGGGGCGTTTTTTTACAAAATAACGTCCGCATATTTTGTTCGCTCGTTCAGACATAGAGGCGTCAACAGACCGCAAAGAGCGAACGGTCAATTTAAATAGCCAGCCCCTTTTTCTGGACGAGCGAGCGCAAATAGCTCTGAATCAGGCCCTAAGTACTGAGTATTCAGAAAATATGGAGGGGGGTGCACCTGTCCATTACTTTGCCAGGAGCGCTCAGACCAATAGATACACCCCTGCACAATACCAATTATTATTATTATTATTATTATTATTATTATTATTATTATAATTTATTTATATGGTGCCACAAGTATTCCGCAGTGCCTTACAAAGTACATAGACAAAAAAGTAACCATTGACTTACAATACAATACAATACAATACAGGACATGGATAAACATTGCTATATTAGTGACATTAACGCCCGCATAAGCAGCCAAGTGTTGGTTGCCCTAGTGGCTAGTAAGAGATAAATTAAATGACAGTAGGGAGAAGCACAAGAGGGTAGAGGGCCCTGCTCGAAAGAGCGTACATTCTTTAAGGGAGGGGAAGACAAACAGGAGTGACACAGAATGGGGTGGGCCGGGAGAAAGGAAGATGTAGCAGCAAGTTAGGATGAGAGCTGGAAGGCTTTAATGAAGTAGTGGTAGAGAGGTGCAGAGTCTGATAGGGAGAGGGAGGGAGTTCCAAAGGTGAGGAGCAGCACGGGCAAAGTCTTGGAGGCGGGAGTGGGAGGAAGTAATCAATTGGCATGAAAGGCGGCGTGTATTAAGTGAATAAAGAGGGCGGCCAGAAGAGTGAAGGGAGATGAGATCAGAGATGTAAATGGGAGAGGAATGGCTGAGGGCTTTGTAAGTGAGTGTAAGAGCCTTGAATTGGGTTCTGAAAGGGAATGGGAGCCAGTGGAGGGCTTGCAAAAGAGGGAAGGCAGATGTAGAGCGTTTGGAGAGGAAGATGAGCCGAGCAGCAGCATTGAGCACAGACTGGAGAGGAGAGAGATGGGATTTGGGGAGGCCAGCTAGGAGAAGGTTACAGTAGTCCAGTCTGGACATGACCAGTGAATGTACAAGGGTTTTGGTAGCATCCTGGGTGAGAAAGGGTCTGATCTTGGAAATATTCTTGAGATGGAAACGACAGGACTGTGAGAGGTTCTGAATGTGTGGTTTAAAGGAGAGGGAAGAGTCCAGGATGACTCCAAGACAACGCACTTTGGGGCTAGATGAGATAGTAATGCCATCTATTAATAAATAAATAGTGGGACATGATGATATGTGCGAGAGTGGGAAGACTATCAGCTCAGTCTTAGACATATTAAGTTTGAGAAATCGCTGGGACATCCAGGAAGAGATAGCAGAGAGACAGTTGGAGATACGAGTCAGTATAGAGGGGGAAAGATCAGGTGAGGAAAGGTAGATCTGAGTATCATCAGCATAGAGATGATAATGGAGGTCAAAAGAGCTGATGAGTTTACCTAGAGAAGACGTATAGAGAGAGAATAGGAGAGGTCCAAGAACAGAACCTTGGGGAACACCTACTGTAAGAGGCTGTGGGGGGGAGGAGTCGCCATGAGAGGAAACAGAGAAGGAATGGTCAGAGAGGTAGGAGGACAGCCAGGAGAGAGCAGTGTCACGTAGACCAAGGGAGTGAAGTATATGCAGCAGTAGAGGGTGGTCCACAGTGTCAAAAGCAGCAGAGAGATCAAGGAGAATGAGCAGTGAGTAGTGGCCCTTGGATTTGGCAGCAAGGAGGTCGTTGTTGACTTTTGTGAGGGCAGTTTCAGTGGAGTGGAGAGAACGGAAGCCAGACTGAAAAGGGTCAAGGGGGGAGTGGGAGGAAAGAAATGTGGTGAGGCGGTTGTAAACAATACGCTCAAGGAGTTTGGAGGCAAAAGGGAGGAGAGAGATTGGACGGTAGTTAGAGAGAATGTTAGGATCAAGGTTAGGTTTTTTAAGAATGGGGGAAACACAGACATGCCTGAATGCAGAAGGAACAGTGCCAGATGAGAGGGAGAGATTAAGGAGGTGGGCAAGATGGGAGCAGGCAGAAGGAGAGAGGTAGCGGAGGAGGTGGGAGGGGATAGGGTCGAGGGGAGAGGTGGAAGGGGGGGAGGACTGGATAAGGGCCTTAACTTCCTCTCCAGTCACAGGGGAGAAGGATGTCAGAGTCTGTAAAATGGATGGGGAGGGGTGATCCGGGAAAGGAGGAGGTGGAGAGCTGGGGGACTGGTTGGATATGATGTCCTGACATACAGAATCAATTTTAGATGTGAGATAGGTAGTGAAGTCAGTGGCAGAGAGCAAGGAGGGGAGACGAGGAGGGGTTGGACAGAGGAGGGAGTTGAAGGTGGAAAAGAGACGCTGGGGATTTGAGGACAGGGAGGAGATGAGATTCTTGAAATATGACTGTTTAGAGAGGGAAAGGGCAGCACTGTAGGATGACAGCATGAATTTGAAATGGAGAAAATGTGCCTGAGAGCGTGATCTTCTCCACTGTCGCTCGGCGGTTCGTGAACATTTTTGCAGGTATCTGGTGCATTTGGAATGCCAGGGTTGAAGTGTGAATTTGCGAGGGTGAGTAGTGATCGCCGGAGCAACAGAGTCAAGAGCAGAAGTAAGGGAGGCATTGTATAGGGAAGCAGCTTGTTCAGCGCAGGAGAAAGAGAGGATAGGGGAGAGAAGTGAGTAAAGTAGGGAAGAAAAGAAAGCAGTGTCGATGGCTTCAATGTTACGCTTAGTGATGGTGGCTTTCGGAGGTAGTGGAGGGGAAGGAGAGAGGGATAGGTTAAAAGAGAGGAGGTGATGGTCAGAGAGGGGAAATGGGGAATTGGAGTAAGCAGAAATATCACAACGGTGAGTGAATACCAGATCAAGCAAATGCCCACTCGCATGGGAGGGTGAGGAGGTCCATTGGGAGAGTCCAAATGAGGAAGTGAGGGTGAGTAGTTTGGAGGCAATGGCAAGGGATATCTCTTAGAAAGTTATTTATCAGTCAGTCCAGGGGTTCTTCTACGCACAAGTGACTGGTGTCATGCTATGTCCAACATGTGTACTGCATTCAAAGCCTGATCTTGAGTTTTCAGTGCACAGTCTCAAAAATGTTTTAAATATACAGTATATTTAAATGGAAAAATCCTTCATTCAATTAAATCAAGTATTTTCTCCTGTATCGCACCCTGCTATCACCATCCTGAGATGTCAATAGCATATGCTGCTTGCCTTGATTTATTTGGGGTAAGTAGCTGGATTTAGAGATGTTCTCTTTTTGATAAATCGTCAGTCCTAGGGTGAAAAGACTGCACCTTAAGCTGGGAACACAGTGAGACGATATCGGTTTCCAGCCGAATCGGAAACAACATATCGGCCGCATTGCTCAGTATGTATGGCCGATATGCATGCTCCCGCGGTCGCATGTGGTATCGTCCGGTAGGCTGTGCTGCATATCAAACCTGGCCCCGTTGCAGCTAATGAAGGATGGAACGAAGGATTGTTCAGTCGTTCATTACCTCATTCTAATGTTTACCCGAGGTATCATACTGGTACACATCGCTCAGTGTTTACCCGGCATTACAGACAGCTGCATAGTTGGATCTGGTTGCATCTGTGCTGTGAAAAGAGAGGGGTGCTGTGCTCAGAATGGGTCTGTGCTGTAAGGAGAGAAGGGTTCTGTGAGGGGAGGGTGATCTGTGTTGTGAGTGGGAGAGGGTCTGTGCTTAAAGGGGAGAGTGGTCTGTGCTGTGAGAAGAGCGGAGTGCTGTGAAGGGAGAGTGGTGCTGAGAAGGAAGAGGGGTGCTGTGATGTGAGACAGGCAGTGAAGGGGGTAGTGAGAGGGAGAGAAGGGGGCAGTACATGGTGCTGTAAGGTGGGGAGTAACTGGGTCACTATGTGCTGTGAGGGGCTCGGTGTGCTATGTGGGGCATTGAGTGAGCTGGTTTGGAGGTCAGTGTGCTGAGTGAGTGATTGCTGTGAGAGAGCAGTGAGTCAGTGTGATATGGAATGGACTGGCAGTGAGAGCTATAGAGGGGGCAATCAATGGGGCCAAACTTGGAAAGGCTTAGCAAAATCAAGAGTATTGTAAATACATAGCCAACGTTTCAAGGCTGCGGTGGACCTTTTCTTCACGGTGCTGTACAGCGGCATGAATTAGGAATGAAAATATAGTGCTATGGATTGTTTGAGGGAGGGGAGCCCCAAAACCGGTATCTTGCCTAATGCTCTATGAGGTCTAAATTCGTCTCTGTTCCCACATATTGTGGAGAAGGAAGAACTGACGTCTACATTTCGGGCATACCTAGTGTTCCCTCTAGGTCCAGCATGGGGCAGGGCACCAGACCATAGAAAGGGCACTCTAGCGCGCTGAAGGCACGCACGCATCCAAAAAGGGGGCATGCATGGCCTCGAGAAAAGGGGAAGTGTCTTTAAGACATGCCTCCTTTTCATCACTATTTGGGACATGCCAGGCTGCCCCCAAGCTCTCCTCTCCCTGTGAATAGATAACGTGCGCATGCGCACAAAATCTGTTCACCGGCGGTGATCGCTGCACTGCAATTTTTCCCACCATTGGGACACTACGGCCCGTGGGTGGGGACAACACCCGCCATCTTGTTTTAGTGGGTGCTGTCCCCACCCGTTGCAATTTTAGCGCCCTGCTAAAACAGCCTAGGGAGAACGCTACATTCCATTTCGCCCAAGACAATATGTAGTCTTTGAGCTGGAGAGAGGTATGCACGGTGAAGTATTTTCATTTGAACCTATAGATATATCAATATGGTCATATGTAAGCAGTGTTATCCCATTGATATATGGTCCTTTGTTCTGTCAGACTTTGCATTATAGTAGATATATAGATTGATGATTGAATTTACAAATTTCTGTGTTGCTACACACACAGATACTCTGGGAGAATTTCATGCTGCTTTATATGAAACCTTCCTTTGGTACTATCACTTACCATCCTCCCCTCCCCTCTTTTTTACCTGTGAATACATATGAATTTAAATTATTTTATATTGCCAGAATATGGTTTAGTTTGAGTTATAACAATTATTTTCTCCTATTAGGATTACATCTCTTATTGTGGTGCTTTTCCGATTTTTGACCAAATCTACAGATCTCGTGAACTACACAGATATTACTGTAAGGGCGTGTACCAAGAAATATATATATATATATATATATAAAACAAAAAATATTTTGTGTATATATATATATATATATATATATATATCTTTATCTTTGTTTACCATTTTTTTTTGTTTACAATTCTCAGTAGACACATAGGGACGAATTCACTTAGGTGCATAAAGTCGCTTTTGGCAAACATCGTTCACTGATACGATCTTTTTGCGCATACCCGCATATTGCACTATCCAATTTCCGGGGTTTTTGCACATGAGTTTGAATCTTGAGAGTTTTTTGAGTCTGAAAAACATAGGCAGAAACAGGCGAGAAGTTTTCACCACCTCAGAGGCAGGTGAAAAAATTAGCAAAATCCATATATTTAGCTAAATATGCGGGGACTTGTTTCAGAACCCTTGGACACCCCCCCCCCCATTGACTAATTAGGCCCAAAAAAATTATATTAGCTTAATTCCCCCCCTAAAAATTAAATTTCATTTTTGGGGTGAAAATGTAAAAAGTGTAGGAAAATGGGTTTAAAATACAGTGTCAGGTATTTTTGGGGTTTGTTTGGATGGGACAGGTGTTTTTAGGTTTGCAGGTGGCTGCGGCATTTTTATAACTGTACTTTATATACACAAAAATGTACTAGCACCCATTTTAATGTACCCTCAATTTCACTACAACTGTTAAAATAATTTGACTCAATTTAAGAACCCCAAATACTTTTATTAGGACTAGTAATATACTTCTATATTGATTTCCAGTGTCAGTTAGGATTTTTATGGGGTACAGACTGATTTTCACAAAATATCTGTACTTTTCACTAGTTTCTCCATTCGCAGTTTTTGCACATATGCGCTTTCGCGTGTTTTGCAATTGAATGGGGCGAAAAGCGGTAGCTCGCATTGAGAGAATGCGAGAAAAGATTGCATAAAAACTGGCAAATGAAGCGAAAACTTTTCGCCAATCGCGACTTTTCACACCTAAGTGAATTCGGCCCATAGGGGTCAATCTAAGTAGGTGCGAGTTGCTATTTTACATTTTTTTTAAGGTTAAAATGTCGGGATACTGTGCTGAACCCCTTGGACACCCCCCCTAATGACTAATTAGGCAATTGGAAGTTTCCAATTAGCTTAAGTGGTCCAATAATTCCGTAATTTTTGGGGGTAAAAAAAAAAAAATTGTCCTCAACCCCAAAAGCAACTTGTTTTTTAGTTTAGGCATCACAAATTTAATTACAATATATTTTTAATTGAAATATATATATATTTTTTAATATTTTTTATTACACCTTTTCAAGGTGCCCTCAAAGTACCCCAAAATCACCCTTTTTCCTTCTTTTTTTGTATTTTTCATTTAATTCGTTTGAGAGTAAATGAAAAAGTTTGTTTTTTATAATTTTTTTTTTGCACTTTGAAAAAAAAAATCACAAATCAGCCATTTGACACCATTTAAAAACCTACAGTACTTTCCTAAGGGATACCGCCGGACGCATGTCCTGAAGACCGGCAACAGAAGAGCCCGACAGGTAATTAAATTTTTTTTTTACTATTACTATACTAACCCTTCCCCCCCTAACCCTAACCCTCCCTTAGAGATGCTTAACCCTAACCTCCCCCCCAAGTGCCTAACCCTAACCCCCCTTGTAAGTGCTTAAACTTAACCCCCCCCTTCCACGCAGCCTAAACCTAACCCTCCCGGGGGGGGTGCCTGACCCTAACCTCCTCCCTGGGGATGCCTAACCCCCTTTCCCCTATCCTAACCCTAACCCCCCAGGAGGCCCTAACCTAACCCTTCCCCCCCCGCGGCTGTCATCGCCTGCCTTACCTCCGTTCGGTATGCCGGGCATCAAGATCCCGTCATAGGAATAATGATAGGCGTCGGGATTTAGACGCCTATCACTAGACCCCTGCCGGGATTAGACAGTCGGGAAGCTGGCTATTGGCATTTCGACCGTTGGCTTCCTGACTGCATCCCCTTTCCTAATGCCCACAAACAGTCTCTTATATGGTCCTACTACCGAAATTATCAATTTTGGGTGCTCCAGGATGGTCTCCCCACTTTTTCATGCACTTCTCTCACATCATATTTGGTAGTCAATTCGCCTAACCTCCGCTGCGAAGTCTACTCGCAATTTGCACCTAATTGGATTGACCCCTTAGACACAGTCTACACATAACTGAGAATTTATGCTGCTATTATAATATTTTAAGAAAAGCTCAATAACAATGACATTTTAATTAAACTATTTTTTCAAGTGTGCCACCAAAAAGAGTCTCCTTTTCTCTGCACTTTGCAGATAACATTAATCCAAGGGAATATAACTTGTAAGCTCCACTGGGGCAGGGACTGATGTGAATGGCTAAATATTCTCTGTAAAGCACTGCAGGATATGTGTGCGCTATATAAATAACTGGTAATACATAAATATGATCGGTTTCGGTTTCCTGGAAACGGAACCCGGCGAAACTTATCTAAACCGAGCAGATCCAAGCCGCTGCTCGGATCTCCAAACCATTTGCATATTCCAAAATGAGGCACAACAACAGGTGAGAGTCTTGGATCTCGCCTGTTTTGGATCCGATATAATTCCCTCCCGTGGTGATTCAGCGTCGTCACAGGACTGCCGGAGGGGAAGGAAGGTAGGCTAGTTAGCTAGTGTAGAGACTGTTAGTGACAGTTAGTGAGTGAGACAGTGAGAGTCAGAACAGGTTTAGTGACACTGTCTTTGATGGGCAGTGCGAGTCACATCAGTGACAGCCCCCTAAGTAATACTGGCCGAGTTAGCACAGGCAGTCAGCAAATTATTGTTTTTTTCTGTATTGTTTTTTTTATAGTGCAGGAACATCATTTATTATTAGTAATATTACTTGTGTGTGGTTTAAAAAAAAGTTTTTTTGTTAAAAAAAACTTCAGACCGTGATACTTTGTGATATTTAACAGCCAATAACGGTCAGTAGGTCAAGGGCCACGGCCTATCAGTGGCGTAACTTGGGGGTGTCAAGCAGGGCACGTGCCCTGGGCACTGTGGCAGGCCCAGCAGAGGGGGCACTGCCGGCCAGGGCATCGTACACGCACTGCCCCCCCCCTTTTGCGCCCAGACCAAAAGAGACTTGTCACTCTAATAATGAGCAGGCAACTGTGCCTGCTGGTGCTGACTGTAGAGGGAGCTGCAGCAGAAGAGTTCAGCCCCTCCCATGCAGTCACTGTCATTCCCATTAGAGCTGCCGGGTGACAGAGTGACTCACTCTTTCTTCCCCGGCGCTCTCAATGCTCTGGAGCAGCCACTGGCCAGCCATGTGTGTATTAGCTTTTCTGCTGGGGGGGCGGACTGCCGCGGGGTATGGGAGGTGGGGGCGGACAGGCGTGCGGGGGGGGTGTTACTTTAAAAACAATTGATCTGAATGTGTGTGTGACTGTGTACCTGTCAGTGTGTGTGTCAGTGACAGTGTGTGTGTGTACAGTATCTGTGTGTGTGTTTGTCAGTGTCTGTGTCAGTGTGTGTGTCAGTGTCTGTGTATGTGTCAGTGTCTGTGTGTCACTGTTTGTGTGCCAATGTGTGTGTGTGTGTGTCAGTGTGTGTATGTGTATCTGTGTTAGGGTGTGTGTATCTGTATCAGTGTGTGTGTGTCAGTGTGTGCGAGTGTGTATCTGTGTCAGTGTGTATCTGTGATGGTGTGCTGAGAGATGACACAGGGGGGAGGTAATGGTGTGGCTGAGAGATGATGTGGGGGGAGATGATGGTGTGCTGAGATGATGCAGGGGGAGGTGATGGTGTGGCTGAGAGACGACGCAAGGGGGGAGGTGATGGTGTGGCTGAGAGATGACACAAGGGGGAAGGTGATGGTGTGGCTGAGAGATGATGCAAGGGGGGCGATGGTGTGCTGAGAGACAATGCTGGGGGTTAGTTGATGGTGTGGCTGAGAGACAACGCTGGGGGAAGTTGATGGTGTGGCTGAGAGACAACGCTGGGGGAAGGTGATGGTGTGGCTGAGAGACATCGCAAGGGGGGAGGTGATGGTGTGGCTGAGAGACGATGCAAATGGGGAGGTGATGGTGTGGCTGAGAGACGACACAGGGGGGAAGGTGATGGTGTGGCTGAGAGAGGACGCAGGGGGGAGGTGATGGTGTGCTGAGAGATGATGCAGTGGGGAGGTGATGGTGTGGCTGAGAGACGATGCAGGGTGGAAGGTGATGGTGTGGCTGAGAGACGATGCAGGGGGGAAGGTGATGGTGTGGCTGAGAGACGATGCAGTGGAGAGGTAATGGTGTGCTGAGAGACGAGGCAGGGGGTGAGGCGATGGTGTAGCTGAGAGATGATGCAGGGGGAGATTGTGTAACTGAGAGGAAGGAAGTTACACAGAGGTAACGAGTCTGGTTGAACCGCTGTTGTATGATGATGACCTTGTTAATATTCCTACTCAAACAGGCATCTTCCGGACGATGTGACCTACATGAATAGTGATTACCAACTGAAGACACCGTCTTCCCAGGGAGGATACATTTCTTCAGAGGTTCTACATTATGAGAAACTACCGTATAGGTAAGGTGCATATAGAATGGAAAGGAATGTTCCCAGAGTGATGAGAAATGGGTGGCGTGTCATGTTGGCACGCCCCTTCGGTATGTGACCGCGCCCATTTTTTTTGTGATGCCAAATATCATTTTCTATGTGTTTGTCTGGGGGTGGGGCGCCGTTCTTCAACTTGCCCTGGGCTCCAAAGACCCTAGTTACGCCACTGGCCTTATACTATCTGTGCAGTGTGTCTCAGTCGGTTGGCAAATTGTTTTAATTAAAAAAATTGTATATTTGTTTTTGGGATGAAAACTTCAGGTTGTGATACTGTGATATATAACAGTAGGTCAAGAGCATTTGGTGGGCAGTTTTTTGTTTTACTTTTATCAAAATCAAAATCATTTTTTTTTGTGTGTCCAAAAATCTTTAGGCCGTGATACTGTGTTTAGTAAGAACACTAAAGGTCAGTAGGTGCCGTGCCACTGCCGTAATAATATAAGTGCTGTGTGACTCGCAGTGTGAAGTGGTTGTCATATGTTAAAAAAACAATCAGAATTATGGAGCATATTTATTATTATTATTATTATTATTATTATTATTATTATTATTATTATGTAATGTGCACAAGATAATTTAACATAGATTATTCACAACAGCAACAGAAATGCTTGCAATCTTGTAGAACAGAACATTTCTCTCATAACACGGCCATACTACAAGTGTCGGACTGGCGCATAAAGTGCCCACAGGGGGGAATGCATTGGTAGGGGACCTCTGAAGAGTAGTGGCACAAAGCTTAAGGCAGGTGTACATAAGTAACCAGAAAGAAAAAGAATTGTCATTAATCGATGCACTTAGATTAAAACATAACCTTTATTATCCGCTTCTAAAAATGTATCAATATTCAATGTTAAAACAGGGAAATATAGAAAATAGAATTAGATAGAGAGAAAAATTGTGTGAATAAAAATATTCCGACCGCTTAGATCTCCTTTTATGACCTAAATTGCTGTATATTTATTAATAGTATAATGTCCACAGTGTCCCACAGTAATGAATAAACACATACTGTATATTGTATCAAATGATCACACGTGAGTGTTTCTATCCTCAAAGAGTAATTATTCTGATTGTGATACCTACATATGTTTGGAATTCGTATTCTAGGAAATGAATACTACTTCCTCAGAGATATCCTGTGTATAATAATCAAAGTATCCAGTGCATAGAAAGTTTACACTTTGTGTCTCTTGTTATGAATTGTCAGAGGAAACACAGTATCAGATCATCCATCAAATGATTGGTTAATATAAAAGCACTAGTGGATTCACATGAGATATGTGTACTTCTTTTCATTACTTCTGTGAAAACCTATATACTGTACAGTATTCAACAATAAATATATGGGACTTAATGGAATATTGGATTATTTCCAAACAGGTTCTAATGCATATTTAAATTGATTGCACATTCACCTACTACAAATATATGTGTCCTTTCTGTAATTTTATTGATTCCTATACATCTCCTCTGTGACTATATAAATCGACACCTTTTGTTGTAGGGCAATATGTATTGTCACTCTTCTTTATGGTGGTGAAGTCACGGTGTCTATGTTTATGTGATCTCAGAAGTATACTAATAATAAGGCATAATATCCAGGACGGAACCTGTTATACTGAGCCGTATTCTAGCAATAACAGGGAAGATCACTGTCCATATAGGACAGAGAGTGTATAGCCTTCCTATATAGTACAGTTGTAGCGCTATTCTATAGGGAAGCTCAGAAAGAGATAATGGGGTCTATTTACTAAGCAGTATAGGAGACAGAGTGAAAAGTGATAAGAAAGTGATAAGGTGCCAGCCAATCAGCTCCCAACTGTCATTTTTCAAACACAGCCTGTGAGATGACAGTTGGGAGCTGATTGGCTGGCACCTTATCACTTTCTTATCACTTTTAACTCTGTCCCCTAACACTGCTTAGTAAATAGACCCCAAAATATTTTAGATGTCACTGTACAGGATTACTGTTTAACTAGAGCAGCCTATGTCTGGCTGCTTCCCCATGTAGTATTAGTGTGCCGATTCACAGTTTAAGAGGGGAGATAGTCTATGTCTGACTATTTCTATGTATAATATAATCACAGTGTTACTCACAGAGAGATTCTTTTACTGTATCTCTATCTCTCTTAATGTATCATGTATCGGCATACACAATTAATATGCAGAGAACACAAACTAGAAAGGGAGCAGCCCGTATCAGCATGATCACAGTATCAATCACATGTGGATTTCTGTCTCCATCCCTTATAATGAACCGCTTATCCCATATACAAGTCCCGCTAATCATTAGATCACCGCTTGATCAACATATATCTCTTATCAAGCATCGGTCTGAGTGGAGCTCCAGTGTCGTAACTATAAATTTTGCACCCCCCTGCCAAAAATGTTTCTGAAGCCAACACCCCTCCCCCATGGCATGTTGGCAAACTCATTACAGGGCCATTTAACCGCAATTTGGCTCCCAGTGCAAAAGTTTAAAATGTGCCCCCACCCCCCCTAGACAGTTTACAGTATTTTTCATCTTTGTAGTAATGCCCATTACACATTATGCCGCTCACCGTAATGCCCCTTACACATTATTCCACACACCATAATGCCCATTAAACATTATGCCACACACTGTAATGCCTATTACCAAAGTGCCACTTACATTTTGCCCCCTGACACCATTTTATGCCCCACAGTAAGGCTTCTAATTACTTTTAAATTACCTGCTCATTGTCAGGGGTCTTATACAGTGCCCCCAGTAGTGCCCCTTATACAGTGCCCCCAACAGTGATCCCCCTATGCAGTGCCCCTTACATAATGCCCCCAGTAGTAGTCCCCCTTATATAGTGCCCCAGTCCTAACCCCCCAGCAGTGCCCCCAGTAGTAGTCCCCCCCAGCAGAGCCTCCAGTAGTAGTCCTACCCCAGCAATGCCCCCAGTAGTAGTCCCTCACCTATGCACTGCCCCCAGCAGTAATCCCCACCTATGCAGTGCCCCCAGCAGTAATCACCACCTATGCAGTGCCCTCAGTTGTGGTCCCACCAGTGCAGTGCCCCCAGTAGTGATTGCACCAGTGCAGTGCCTCCAGTAGTAGTCACCCCCACAGAAATGCCTCCAGTAGTAGTCCCCCCACAGCAACGCCCCCAGTAGTAGCCCCCAGCAGCAGTTCCCCCCAGCAGTGCCCCCAGTAGTAGTCCCCCCCAGCAGTGTCCTCAGTTGCCCCCATCCCCAGGATTGCACCCAGGAGTGCACCCAGTAGTAGTCCCCCCAGCAATGCCCCCCAGTAGTAGTCTCCCCCCAGTAGTCCAGCAGTGCCCCCAGTTGTAGTCCCCCCCAACAATGCCCCCAAGCAGTAGTCCCCCCCAGCAGTGCCCCCAGTAGTAGTCCCCCCCAGCAGTGCCTCCAGTAGTCCCACCCATCAGTGCCCCCAGTAGTAGTCTCCCCAGCAGTGCCCAAAGTAGTAATCCCCCTCTATGCAGTGTCCCCCAGTAGTGGTCCCACCAGTGTGCAGTGCTTCTAGTAGTACCCCCATCAGTGCCCTTAGTAGTAGTCCCCCCCAGCAGTGCCCTTAGTAGTAGTTATCCCCCCCAGCACTGCCCTTAGTAGTAGTAGTCCCCCCCAGCACTGCCCTTAGTAGTAGTAGTCCCCCCCAGTGCCCTTAGTAGTAGTCCGTCCCCCCCAGCAGTGCCCTTAGTAGTAGTCCTCCACCCAGCAGTGCCCTTAGTAGTAGTAGTCCCCCCCCAGGGACCTTAGTAGTAGTCCATCCTCCCCCCCAGCAGTGCCCTTAGTGGTAGCCCCCCCAGCAGTGCCCCCTCCCCGGCCAGACACACACACACACAAAGAAAAGAAAACTCCACTTACCTTGATCCCCGCTCCAGCATGCTCCTCCGCGCAGCGTCCTCCCGGGCCGGCCCGCTCCGCATCATGGGAGAGATGTTATGACGTCTCTCCCATCACTCACTGCAGGAGCCGGAAGCCCAGCTCCCACAGTGGGCGCAGCAGCCGATGAGAGTCTGACAGACTCTCATCGGCTGCTAAATCAAACATACAGCTGCCGGCGCCGGCGGCTGTGTGTTTGTTGCTAGTAGTGTAGTGCGGACGGCACTTATGTGCCGTCCACACTACCACCCTGCCTGGGTGATTAACACATGCTAGAGGTCCGCATGGAATCTGCAGCCACCTCGCCCCACAAGCCTCCGTGCCCCCAAGCCACCGAGGGGGCTGCGGAGTCGGTAGTTACGCCACTGTGGAGCTCCGTACGGACAGTACCTGCTGACGCACGTTTCACTGAGTTAGCTTTTTCAAGGCAAGCCGATTGCTTAGCAAATACCGGCTTTTATCAAGGGTGATTTCAAAACACCCAATCCTCACTTGCCACATCATAAATTCAGTTGTCCAATCATCAGGTAAGTTTCTCATTTCAGCAATTACGGCATCCTAATGCCTGGAACTTTTAAGCAAATATAGTATGATCTATATATCTTTAGAGAGTATCTTATAAAGATCAAACATTTGCTTAGACCCTATAATATTCCTCTATAAAAGGAAAGGAAATAGATATTGTCCAAAATCAGAACACAAATACTCCAACCTCAAATCCATTGACAAATACATTTATATTTTCCTCCTTCCAATCTTATTTATATTTATTTCATGAAAAAAGTTTTTTAATTAGAATATATAATGTGACTATTTAGCACAAATACACAATAATAGATTCAATCTGGAGTGACTTAATAAATAAAATTTTTATCTACATTTACAAAAAATTATATTCTTTTTTAACAAAGATATCATACATAATTATCTCTAAAAAAAGATTTATGAAGTGTTTTAAAATATTCTGTGACTTTATATAAATCCGAGAGTGTAATCCAACGATTATACTGTAGGTGAAATAAAAATACAGTGATGACTAATCTATACAAACGATGTGTGTCAGTGAAATTCATATATAATAGGTGAAATAAAAACACATTATGTTATATAAAAGTGAGTTATACTCATAACAAATATATGAAAAATAATAATAGAAATTATATATTTTATGTACTGTATATAATAATACAAAAAAAAAAAAGTATGTGAACTCTGATTTGGTAGCAATGTGTGAAATATCGATTAAAAAAAATTCCTTTCTGGTTACTTATGTAGTTCCATTATTGCTGAATGATAGCACCCCCTGTCTTCAAATTAAATTTATGTAAATTAATTTAAGTAATATGGTATGAGGGGCCAACTAGTATAAACATATATTGTTGATTTTCATGAGAATAGATGCCAGTGCATAAAATTAAGGCAGGGGTAGCCAACCCTGGTCCTTGAGAGCTTCCAACAGTGAATGTTTTCCAGATTCACCTGTGTATATTTTCAACTGTGTTAGTGAGCAATGAATACACCTGTGCAACAGCTAGGTGGTCTGGTTAGTAGCTCTCAAGGACCGAGGTTGGCTAGCCCTGGCTTAAGCATACTTACTGACTTTTGATTTGTCCTCCCCGGTAGAAGCCCGGGGAGAGGCAGCAGTTGGGCAGTGATGGGAGCAGGGCTGGACCATTCGCATCATTAGGCCCCGCCCCCTCACAACGAAATCCCGCAAATCGTGCATATTTTAATAGGGGGCAGGGTCAAATGACATGATTATCATAGAATCGCGTCATTAAGCACCGCCCCCTAACGGCAGGCCGCTGATTTCAGGTAAGTTTCTCCCCATTCTGCCCACTTTACTAGAAAGTGGGTGGGAAGCGGGAGAAGTGCCTACACTTCTGGGGGCGCGGGGGGCTACCCAGTGGTGTCCCTCATTAAGGTGACACCCGCTGCAGGTAGGGGCGGGAAGGGTTGTTGTGCACCGAGGGATGACACGAATGTGCCGACTCCCCGTCAGTGACAGGAGCCGGGTGCTGTACTGAAGCATTATATAATGATGGAGCCGGCACTTTGAAACAGACCCGTCCCCAGGGGCAGCCCGCATCTCCCGGACCCCCGGAGTGACTAAAAGACACAGTGAGGGAGTTGCCACTGCAAAACAAACTGGTCCCTGGGAGCAGTCCGCACCTCCCCAGAGTGACAAAAACAGGGGTTCGGGCCATTATTATATATAGCTGATGCAATATACAGTATTTTTTTTTTCACTTGTGTATATTATATATAATTTATTGTATTGTACTGTACTGTAAGTCCTGTATATCAATTTGTTTATGTATTTGTAAGGCGCTGCGGAACACTTGTGGCGCCATATAAATAAATGATAATAATATATATATATATATATATATATATATGTATATATATATATATATATATATATATACAGTCAGGTCCATAAATATTGGGACATTGACAGAATTTTCAGATTTTGGCCTCTATTCACCACCACAATGGCTTTGAAATGAAACAAACAAGATGTGCTTTAACTGCAGACTTTCAGATTTAATTTGAGGGTAATTACATCCAAATCAGGTGAACGGTGTAGGAATTACAACGGTTTCTATATGTGCCTCCTACTTTTTAAGGGGCCAAAAGTAATGGGACTATCAACTCAAAAGCTATTTCATGGTCAGGTGTGGGCTATTCCCTCGTTATTTCATTATCAATTAAGCAGGTAAACGGTCTGGAGTTGATTCTAGGTGTGACATTTGCATTTGGAAGCAGTTGCTGTCGACTCTCAATATGAGACTGTCATTTGCTCCCATACATTACCAGGTTTTCATTCCATCCAGCCAGATTGGACAGATATCTGACAGAAAATTGTATAGTGGATGCCCAGCTTAATCCACCTGGCTCTTCAACTCTGATAACTCTTCCAGTTGTTAACCACTGGCCCCAACTGTCACAGCTTGACCAGTGCCCGCTGGTGATTCTTGTGTGTCATTACAGTAAGGTGATAGCATAGAATTATGGGAAAAGGTAATATTATACTGTTTGCAATCACACATAACAGTGACAGTGATTAGAAGAACTAGCCAGCAGCCAGCTGTTAATGTGCAATCATCATGCATATGCGCAAATGCTTTAATGTCTGATCAGTGATAAAGCATGCATTTTGTCTATGTTTACATATTTATTCACTCATTTTTGTCTTTGTCCACATCATGTTATATTTACATGGATCATTTATTTGCTGATGTAGATTATTATGTTTTCTAAATGAGACATACCTACATAATATGAGCAATGCCAACACACACTATAACAGTGGTGCTACCAGCAATTTTACACCAATAGTGGATCTGTTCACTTTCCCCATTACATGTCCAGTATCATCAACTACTCTCATTCTATGATTATAACCCATCCCCAATCTCCTGGTTGCATGTGTTGGCCTAATACCATGCTTGCCTACTTTTGAAAAAGCATTTCAGGGATATTGTCAAAGAAACACCTGTGAGCACAGCGTTACAGTGGGCGTGTACTGATACATCTGAGAGGTGTGTCATAAAATTTACATATCCAAATGTAAACCAGCCCCAAAGCAGTTAATAAGATCCATTTCTTAATGAAAACACACTAATACTTTTCAGAAAATACATGTAGCCATAGGGATCATTGTGCCGTATAACCAATGCAGGGAAATGATACTAATAATCCCATTTGAATGTGTATATCTTTTTTTTTATTTTATATAACAACCTCATGATAGGGGTAAGATGCAGTCAGGGAGATTACTATACTCTTCAGGGACACAGGGAGATTGCTACTATTTCAGGGAGTCTCCCTGACAATGAGGGAGAGTTGGCAAGTATGCCTAATACTGTGCACCGCTAATTTCCAGTTCCAAGCAAAAGAGTGGAATAGAGATGGAATTGTTTGTCACAGCTCTGCCTGCTTGTGTTAGCTATTAGAATGACCTTTGTCATTTAAAGTTAGCTGATAACTGTCAGGACTGAATTGGATTCTAATTGGCTGTTTACAGTAAATTAATTGAGAAGTGGTGTTGGGAACAGCGTATGCAGCTAAGGGCAGCAAGTGTTGAGGTTCTAATCATAGAGATGGAGATAGGGCTGTAGGGGACATTACCAACACAGTAGTCGGTGGAGCAGTTACTGCAGGGCCTTCCAGCAAATTAGCCCAAAGTTAATTAGCAACTGCCTGTACTGTGGTTACTTCGGGATCCTGCTTTGCAATGCTGTGTGTCTGTGCAATGTATAGTGGCTAATGCTGGGTACACACTAGACAAAATGTCGTCCGATCCGGCAACATATCGGGCACATCGTGTTGTGTGTACCCTCTATGTCGCTGACTATGCATCAGCAACAACACCCGTTGAACCTGCACTCAAGTCCGATGGCCAATATCTTTAGCGAGGGCCATGCTGCCTGCATCAGGAAGTGTTAACGCACGTGGTCGGTACATACTATTACAAGGGAAGACTGTGAATTCTAACTATATGAAGCTAATTCACATACCTGGGATTCGAACTTAGAACCTTATGCTTTGCAATCAGTCACCTTACCAATGGAGCCATCTGCTACTACAATGAAAGCCTGTGAATTGAAACTATATCAGGCTACTTTGCATTCTCCTTAATTTAAACTACACCCATACCTAGTATTCAAACTTACAACCTCATCCTTTGCAGTCAGTCACCTTAGCAATGGAGCCATCTGCTACTACAGTGAAATCCTGTGTATTCGGTACAATTTTTTTTAATGATTTGGCCTTTTTCCGATCAATTGGAATGACGAATCGTTTAAAAAGTGCCATTTGTGGGCATGAAAATGATGCAATGAGTGCTTCCATGGATCGTTCATTGTGTTCGCTGATCTCTTCAACATGAAGAAAGATCAGCGACCTGTCGTTCACGATTTGCATGATATTGTTCGTGTGTATGCACGCTGAACAATGTCATGGAAGACACAGATACCCACACGGGTCAGGGAGATCCGTGCTACATGCATCTGTGTGTCATTGACACAGATGCACAGATGGATCAGTGAGATCTGTGATACATGCATTTGTGTGTCAATGACACAGATGCACCGACGGATCAGTGAGATCCATCTGTGCTTCTGTGTTTAAAAAAATTAAAACCTGTGTAAATATAGAAAAACAACGGCATGGCCCCCTCCGCAAAAGAACAACCAGCACCAGGCTTTGGAGACCCAGTGCTTGTTATGCTAAATACAGGGGGACAACCACGTAGGGGTCCCCAGTATTAAGCACAACCAGCATCAGGCTATTCAGAGCCAGCCCTGGTTGCCAAAATACAGGGGACAAAAGGTGTAGGGGTCCCCTGTATTTAGCACAACCAGCACTGGGCTCTGATCTGGTCCTGGTTCTGGAAATACAGGGGAAAAAAATGCATTGGGTTACCCTATAAATTCCATAACCAGCACCAGACTGTTTATAGTGGGGGGGGGGGTAATGACACAGCCAGGGGAATCTTTCACCGGGTCCCCCAGCCAAAGCATTACCCCTGACCGCTAGTCAGCCCAGGTCGGGGATCCCTGGGGAGCTGGGGACCCCCCCAATAAAGGGGTACCCCTCTTCCGGGCACCCCAGCCTAGACTGATAGCCTGGGGCTATCCTCGGCACACCTGGTCGGTGTGTGCCAGGTTGATTATGTACAGTGTGGTACAATTGATAGTAGTAAAATTATTGTATTTTGCTGTGGAACTACATGTCCAATGTTACATGTGCCGCTGTGGTTCTCTGCCTGATTGGCTCTAAGTGGTTATCCTAACTACCTGGACTCTGGCTGCTACGTGCAGTTACTCACCTGTTGGTAGTCTCGTTGCCTGACCTCAGCCTGAGTGACCAATTACAGAAGACCTCTCCCTTCATTAAGGATTCAAGTCTGTTCCTGCCTGCTGGTGATATTACTAAGTTTTGTTCCTAGTGGATGTTCACATGGGCGCTGCACGCTCCACAGTTCCTCGCTTCCTAACCTTTGTTCCTGTGTCCAGTATCCTGCCGTTGTATACCTTTGCTCCCAGTCTCAGTCTACTGTGTCCTGCTGGATTCTGCCCTGTTCCTGTGTCCATCCTAACTCTGTGCCTGTGTCTTGCCAAGACCCTCCAGCTTACCTTCTGTGTCTCCTCCGGTTTGTGTCTAGTCCCTGCGTGTACCTGCATCTGCCTGTCAGTTCTACTATATCAAATATTGTTCTGCTACAAACTCCAACTTGCATTCTGCCTGCCAGTTCAACCATTTCAAGTATTGATTCTGTTACAAGCGCCAACCTGCATTCACCTGTCAGTTGACAATATCAAGTACTGGTTCTGTTACAAACACCCACCTGCATCCTGAGTAACTGGTCTGCCACTATCAAATCCATTTCCAGCATTGCAGGTTTAACAGTGTTCCCACCTGCATCCTGAGTAGCTGGCCTGCCACAATCAAATCCATTTCCAGCATTGCAGGTTCTACAGTATTCCCATCTGCATCCTGAGTAGCTGGCCTGCCATAATCAAATCCATATCCAGCATTGCAGCTTCAACACAAGTCCTACCTGCATCCTGAGTAGCTGGCCTGCTACTATCCAGATCTACATCCTGTCTGTTTCTGTGCTTATCCACCTGTGACAGTTAATTGCAAGTCTTCAGACCATCAAGCTAGTTTCCCAGCAGCAGACTCTAGCACACACCTGCATCTGTTTGCCTCAGCCATTAACTCCAACCTTGCTTGCTGCCATTACTCCAGGTTAAACTTTTCTGTGGATCCCTGCCTATTTCTTGATCCATCAGTGAACTCAAGGTGTCTCTTGTAAATAGTGCAGGTACATCCATAACATTATCACCGGCCATTTACTGGAGTATAGCATGATGAGTCCAGCTCTGCAAAATACGGTCCAGTCTTCACCCTCAAGCCAGGTCACCTCAAGTAAAAATCTGGATGAGGATCCAGTTCCGGTTCTGATCAGCAGATTGAAAATCTGTGAAAACATGCAAACTCTCACATCACAAGCCTTCCTAGGGCTATCCATCCGTGTAGATGCTCTGCAGCAACAGATTTCTGCACATAAATTTTTTTTTGACAATTCTAAACTTTGTCAATCATGTGGACAAAGATTTTTTTGGCACCTTTCAAAATGACTGTACTCTGCCCCCTCAGTTTACCAGTAATGGGATTCCTGAACAACTGGGGATTTTACAGGCTTCTGTTGAGCAGTTGATTACCTCACTCCCTGAAAAAAGTCAGCAAGTTTCTGAATTATTTGGAAGTTTTTTGGATACCACAAAAATCGCTTCCCTATTTACTGAGGCAGAAAAGACCACAGATTTCGGTTCCCCTAGTCTAGGGGTGACTCCTTTCGTGCTGCCTGAAAGGAGATTCCAAACTTTCCGAGGCTGAGCGGCAGCGACGAAAGCATGACCTGCTATGCATGTATTGTGGAAGCGCAAGTCACTTCATTAAAGACTGTTCCTTCCACAGCTCAAGAAAAAGTGACACTAAACATTTTGAGTAAAGGTAAATCCTGACAAGTTTCCTGAAGGGGAGATTCCAGTGGAGACCCCAGGAGGGGTAGATCCTGCCATGATTCCTGAAGGGGAGTTTCTAGCCAAGACCCCAGGAGGGGTAGATCCTGCTGAGTCTCCTGAAGGAGTGATTAAAACCCCAGGAGGGGTGGTTCATCCCTTGTCTCCAAAACATACTTCTGAATATCCAGCTTCTGAAAAGACTTCTAAACGTTCACTTTCTGAAAAATCTTCTAACCTGTCAGTTCTGGGAGGGGCACCACACCCTGTAAAGTTTGGAAAGAAATACCAACCAGTTATTTCTGCTGGGAATTCACAGGATCCTCTTAAAGACTCTCAATCCATTGTTCCAAATCAAGACCCTGACTTAGTCATATTCGATGGGAAAATTAGAACAAAATCTTGATCAGATGCATCAGTGTATAGAAGTAGCTCCACTTCTTACTCCAGCTGAGAACATACTATGCTTGACTATGTCCTTCAGAGGGGAGGCTTTGAAATGGGTTAAGCCACTTTATTTGGTCTAACAATCCTATTCTTCAAGATTTACAAGCCTTCAATAATGCAGTTATAAAAAGATTTGCTGGTCCTGACATAATCCTTTCTGACTCTTCTGGAAATTCTGCCTTGTCGACCAAAGAACCGCCTATTACTGAGCTCAGAAAATTTTGATTAACCAACGCACCAACAAAGCGAGTCGAGCTTGTAAGAACTAGGCTTCTGAGGACTTTCAGTCTCAGGTCAATCACAACACAGTGTTATCATCTTCAAGGTCTCCAACCAGGATGATAACTGTTGGCTGTGCGCTTTGTCCTCATCTTGTAAAGGAGTTTTGAATAAATCTGAACTGTTGTATCCAATACCTGTCCAGGCTATTGGACATTCTGCCTGTGCCCAATCTAATCGTGTTTCTTTTCCAATGCCATCTGTCTCTGAGAAGAGCATCGTAATCCTTCCTTTGGATGTGGATTCTAACTCTAATTACAACTCTGAAGCTGAAGAAACTCCTTTGATTGAAGGTACCATCAGATCGGACAACATTTTTGGACTTGCCATACTCCGACCTCAGCAATCGCACAGAAAGAAGAAGAAGTCTTAAGTCTGCTTTGTCCATCTGTTTTCTTGTTTTCAGTTCCTCTTAGTCCTGTTGGGGTGTCCAGAGTCCACCCTCAAGGGGGGGGGGTACTGTTACATGTGCCGCTGCGGCTCTCTGCCTGATTGGCTCTCAGTGGTTATCCTAACTGTGCTCATAATAAACAAGATGCATACATACACATTTTAATTCCCTGTCCAGTACAAACTAAGATGGACTCATCATCTAAATAATATTTATTGTTTAGATGATGAGGGACCACATCTTAGTTTGTACTGGACAGGGATTAAAATGTGTATATATGCATCTTTTTTATTATGATGAAGTTTTCTTTTTTAGGTATTTATGAGCTGATTTTTTATGTTTTTGATATATTATTTATTATGGCATTTATTATGAATTTGATTGCGGACGGGGAAGTGTCACAGATGTGTGTACTGATGATGGTCACATGGGTGTGATACATGATTAAAAGGGAGTCTGGAGCTCATTTCCCCCATGCACCTTGAGGAAGGAACATCGTTCCGAAATGCGTCGGTGGTGTGGGGGAGACTGCTGCTACCTGGCCAGACCTGAGAGGGACGTTTGCTGTAACCATTTGGGAAAGAGATCTACCCGGGATAACATCGATCTCACTATGTTTTTTACAGTGCCTACCTCTAGGCCTATTCTGGCACGCAGGAACCCCTAAAGGGGTCACTTTTTATTTGTTGCCTTTTTATATGTTTAGTCTTGTGTTTTATTAAATATCCGTACTGTTTTACACTATGAGAGGTCGTCTCTTATGATTTATATTGGAGGTCCTCTAGGAAGTACTGGATACAGGGGAGTGAATGACGGTGATAGGAAAGTGAAGGCAGATCTAAAAAGATACCTTTATGTGCACTCATCTCACTGTGTTTAGGTGAGCATCTATTTTCAAAAAAAGAAAACTATACTTGAAGATCATCTTTTTGGATTATTACAGAACTTTTATTATCATTGATATTTATATTACATCATTTAACATATTTTGACTATTTCTTCTAGATCAGTGCTGGATGGCCTTCCCTCTTTTTGTTGTATGTGTAGTGTGGGAAAAAGGGTTGGTGATCCTTGGGGTTGGACCCCAGCTGCCGGTCTGTAAGCGCAAGTCACACACAAATTTCTTTCTTGTATATGGCTTCAGGCATACATAGGTGATGGGGCCTATTCATCAAACGATAAATGGCCCAGTAACCATGCAGAAATGCTAGTTTCCACATATTTAAGTTACCGGGCCATTCATCATCAGGGGTCCGAGAGGACCCCCTTGGTTTTCAGCAAACTCTGAAAACTGAAAGTTTCTGGAGTTTGCTTCCGAGAACAAGCGTCATCTTCAGACGGTGCTTACTCTCTTAACTCTTCCTATAGGAAGGAGTTCCGGGGATGCGAAGAGGGATCCGAGCGGATCCCTCTGCTGTCTCCTCACTACCCCCCCGGGATCTTTGCACATGCATGACCCGAGGACACCCATGCATAGCCAGGACGATGGGGAGCAGGTAAATAACAAAGCTACAAAAGTAGCTGCGATACTAACCATGAGAAAACTGCTTTTCGGTGCAATAGTTCCCTCACCGGAGCAAAAGATGAATTGCTCTGGTGTCATGTTTCCTCTACTGCGAGTTGGATACTTAAGTATCCCT
The DNA here is from genome assembly GCA_031769625.1 of Taudactylus pleione. Taxonomy (NCBI): domain Eukaryota; kingdom Metazoa; phylum Chordata; class Amphibia; order Anura; family Myobatrachidae; genus Taudactylus; species Taudactylus pleione. The sequence continues at coordinate 819,711 of JAUIMM010000245.1, forward strand.
CGCAGCGAGTTCAATACTTCATCAGAGGTCATATCGTCTTCGATGATGAATAGGCCCCTATGTGTGATAGTGATAGTGAGTGTGAGTGTGCATGTGTGTGTACATGTATGTTTTATTAAACTTCTCTTTCAACGGTTTGTGTGTTCTGTGGTTTTTTAAATATTTATTTTGCTGTGGAACTACAGGTACCAGTGGGCCCGTAATGCCCTGCATGCTGGAACTTGTGGTTCTCCAAGTACCAGCATGCATGGGAGGCTTGCTGGGACTTGTAGTTCCACAGCAAAAGACAATATTTTTACTACTATCAATTGCACCACACTTTACATAATCAACCCGGCACCCAACGTCCCAGAGTGCCGGGTATAGCCCCAGGCTATCAGCCTAGGCCTGGGTGGCCCTGAAGACGGGGGCTCCCTTATTGGGGGGGTCCCCAGCTCCCCAGGGATCCCCCGACCTAGGCTGACAAGCGGTCAGGGGTGATGCTTTGGCTGGGGGACCTGGTGAAAGGGTTCCCCTGGCTGTGGCATTACCCTCCCCTGCTAGAAAAAGTTTGGTGCTGGTTCTAAAATTTACAGGGAAATCCTGTGCATTTTATTCCCCTGTATTTCCAGAACCGGCTCAGAGCCCAGTTGCTCTAAATAAAGGGGACCCCTACGTCTTTTGTCCCGTCTATTTTGTCAACCAGGACTAATTGTGAATAGCCTGGTGCTGGTTGTGCTTAATACAGGGGACCCCTACGTTGTTTTTTTCAATTTTACACAAGTTGTTTTTTTTTTTTATACAGCAGCACAGACAGATCTCACTGATCCCGTCTTCGCATCTGTGTTTATTTTTTTTACAAACAGATGAATGTATCACGGATCTCCCTGATCCGTACATGCACCTCTCTGCTATCGCATACGATCTAATGAATATGCAAATCAATCGATCGTGCACCTATTGTGCGCGATCTAATGATCATGCAGCATTTGCTGCACATCGTTCGCTGGAGCTGCTGGTGAAAGTTCAAAGGAGATCGCTAACGAGATTGGATCGTTAGCCAAATCGTACCGTGTGTAGGGGCCTTTAATGTATCAAGCTACTTCACATTCTCCTTAATTTAAAATACGGTCATACCTGGAATTCCACCGGATTAAGTATTGTGCTATAAGACTTGCCAAATGCCAGCCTACAGTTATTGCCCACCAGATTGATACTGGAACTTTATATATCTAATCAGCTTACTCCAGGAAATGCACACCAAACGATAAAGGAACTGTATATCCCATTGACAATAACCACTGAACCATAATATTTGGGTATATTTAATTACCATAGAGCGCACCCTCTATGCATATTAGTATTTGGGTAAGGAAGCGACGACACTCCCTGGGGCAGCAGCTAGGTAATTGACACGCCCCCATTTTCAGTGGCCACACCCCTTGTGGAATGTGGCCATGCTCATTTTTGGCAAGTACATCTTTGGCGCAAGCACACACTTGGGGGGAGGCGACATTTTTCATCTTGCCCTGGGCGCCAAAGACCCTAGTTACGCCTCTGTTGGTGGCACTTGAAGATCAGGGCTGAGAATCCCTGTTCTAGATGATATGTGTACTTTTTGACAGTGTTTTGTTGAGGTTTAGTGCAAAGACCAACCAGGAGTTATCTATAGTCAGAACTTTGATCTAAAATGTTTCAGGTTGCTCACTGTTGCTCACTCAGTGGGGTATATTTACTAAAGTGAGAGTTTTTAGAAGTGGAGCTGTTGCCCATAGCAACCAACCAATCAGATTCTACTGAACATTAAACTAGCAACTTCTAGAAGATAATAGCTAGAATCTGATTGCTTGCTATGGGCAACATCTCCACTTCTAAAAACTCTAACTTCAGTACATTTATGCCAATGTCTCAGTGGTGGAGACTCAATTTAAGATTATTTACAGATGGTATACGGTTTCAAGTATACATAGGTTCTCCAATAACATCCACCTGTCCCCAGTTCTGGCTTGCAACACTACCTCAAATTCCAATCTCCATGTACAACAAATCTCTTTTGTGACATCTAAACAATGCAAAGCAGGGAAATCCGTTACCATAGTGCATTTGATGTCTCCCTACCCACCCATGATTAAGAAATGGTTTGGACCAATCAACTTTTACAGATCGATGGATGACATAACGGCAGCAAGTCTTGATGGAATTTAAAGATTCACTTTCCATCAGATCACATCTGTGTCCTCTCATTGCTCCCACTTATGCTAAGAATCCTTCTGACTTGAAATTGTCTTATTTAGTCCTCACCTGGTACTGTGCGATATTCTCGGGTCTCTATGTTCTTCCCTCCTACATTCTCCCATGAAAATTCTACATGTTATTTTTTGTGTCTGTCTTAAGGCACCACTCGGATAGAGCTATGTTTTATTTGTTGTTTACTATACTATTATACTATTTGCCACTACTTGGATTTTCACCTTTACTTTGCTACCTGGATTAGCTTTGCCTGTACCATGATTGTCATCTTGCCTAGTCCTAGCTAACATGGTCTATCCCCCCCTCCCCCCACTTTTTATTTTTTCATTAAAGAGCTACACAAGGAAATGTCAGTCAATTAACACTGACCAAAGTTCCATGTTTCTGTAATATGAAAATTAATTTTAGGGTATTATGGTCCTTTATATTGCAAATACCATGAAGTATTAAGTATTTTAACAATACACAGCTTTTAGTGGAAAAATTATGTTGAGATGTGGAGACTGACACAGTACGTTTGAAATGAAGCGTACTTGATTTTTGAAATGGTGCCACAGCAGCTACTGTAGAATTTTCTGTATTACAGTGTGATTTCTCAATCTATGCATAAAATAACACACAGTAGATATTTTCAGTGCTCACCAGAGGGCAGCCTTTACTAGCATAACATGTGCCTTAACTAGGAAAGTGCATACAATATAAAATCAAGTTGTTTCATGTGATCCTCTCTTATGTAGCTGTGATATGCCATTGCTACATATTATGAATTACACTGTACAACGAGTAATGTGATGCAAATTAATATTGTCTGTTTATTAAGTAAAGAGATACAGATGGATAAGGTAAGTGCAACAGATATATCTTTGGCAAAACTTAACTAAAAACAATATTAAATCCCACAATATTATACAAAGTAAAATGCTATGCAACTTTAACAAAAAAGGCCAACCTTTATTTGTAATTACATTGACAATCTGTTATTCATTTTATATGCCTGTTAGCATAGCCCCCAATTTTGGAGCTTCATGAATTGGAACAGGAGGCCATATTATGATTGGAGCAGGGCTCTTTTTAAACTGTAAAATGCTTGATTGATTGATTATGATTGGACCAGGGCTCTTTTTAAACTGTAAATGCTCCTTAACTCCCTCCCAAACACCCACTAATAACTGTACGCATCAGTAGAAGGTGTGCTATGCCTATGAAGAGTAGTGGTCATGTTCATGGGAGGGCTGAAAGGACAGTGCTTTCTAATTGGGTCTGTCCAGGCTCAATCAGTGTGGAGATATGCTGTTAGTTATGTTTTATACGGTATATTGGCCAAAATGCAGTAATATGAAATAAAGCTATTTTTTATATACTTATACTTCTTGACCTCCCATCGGTATTTAACGTGGCTGACTACCCCTCCCCCTCAAACCCTCCACTGTATTGGGCTCCACAACGCTGTTTTTTCCTGGTTCATTTTCCTGGTTCATCTTCTACTTGTCCAACCACTCCGTCTCTGTATCCACACCTCTACTCCACATCTCCTTCCAGTCTGGGTCCTCTTCTTCTCCATCTATTCTACTTCTTCTTACTAGTTTCATGTCCTTTGAAAATTACTTAAAACTTAGGGCCGTATTCAATTAGGTGCGAAATGCCGTGATCGGCAAAACTTTTTCGCCTATGAATACCCAGCGGAAAAAAGTGCAGAATTGCGATTTTGGGTTGCAAAGGCGCGGAAACCACTCTGCACCCTTTGGACAGCCCCCCGAAAGATAACTGCATCAAAAAAACGCAAAAAAAAAGAGGAACACCCCAAAAAAAGCACTTAGAAAATGGGGGTGAAAAAGTACAAAGTGGGGATACAAATGCAAAAACTAGCAAAATAGACTTTTGGGGGGCCTGCAAGTATGGGGAGGTGTTTTTTAATTACAGGTGTTTGCTGAAGGTGCAGTTTTTGCTGCACTTAAAACTTGACTTTAGCGATTTTTAACTATGCTTGCTCCCATTTTCAAGTACCCCAAATTTGACAATAATACATATTTTCACCAAAAAAAACTGCTTAATGCTATTCTTCACCAAAGCCGCTATTTTGGAGCAATTGCCAGCACTTAAGTACCCCAAATAGCTTCAGTAGGGCTAATCGGGGACATCTAGATTGATCCCCAATGTTAGTGCATCTTTTGGGGGGTGTCAGGCTAATTTCCCCAATTCTGCCAACACTTTTCGCCTGTTAGAGTTTGCCGGGACGCGTTTTTGTGTCCTTTGGAATGGAATACGGCGAATAGCGGGAGCGATACTTTTTTGCATGCAAAATTGGTGATGTCGGCAAATTCCGGCATGCGAAAAAGTATCGCGGGTGCAAAAAGAATTGAATACGGCCCTTAATATCTCTAAAACTGAATTTCCTGCCTCCTCTCCCATTCTCTCCCTCTCTGTTGATAACATTTCCCTTTCCTCTGTTCTTCAAGTCAGATGTCTGAGTGTCCCCCTTGATTCTGCCCTAACTTTCTCCCACTACATTTAGTCCCAATCCTGCCATTTTTATCTCTGCAATATTTCCAGAATCAGGCTCTTCCCCATCCTGGAAGTTACAAAAATTCTCATAATTTCTCACCATGATTACAGTAATCTACTCTTGTCTGACTTTCCAAACTCCTGTCTCGCCTCTCTTAAGTCTACCTCTGCTGTCCACTCTGGTTACCACCCCTCCACCTAACTCTGCACTCTTGCCCTCCTCTCCCCATTGTGTCCACCCAGACTCTCTATAAATTGTAAGTTCACGCCAGCAGGGCCCTCTACCTCTGTTTTCTCTACATAATTACTACTGAGTGAACTGAGCATTCAACTGACAAAAAGAAAATGTACAAAGTGCGGGAGGCAAGACAGTGTGAACCAGCCAGTGTGGTATTATCGTATTACTGTGGGAGCACCAATGTCCATTATTATTTTGGAGGTCAAAAATAGCAGATGTGGACCAGAATAGCTAATGTCTGAAAAAGTTATAGCAGTGGGGGAGCACATTCATTATAATTGCATTAATGAGTCTTATCCATGAGATAATGTTTTTCCCAGTGACTCATGTCCTGTACAATTTGCTTGAGAAGGGACAAAGAGGGGGGGATCATATGCAGTATAGACTGGGTCTTATGTTTTGGTTAGAAAATGCTGAGTTATTTAGTGGAGATGGCATTACAGAGGAAATTGAAATTAAAGAGATTGATGAGTTTCCAGAGATGTACTGTGAGGTGGAAAAGGATGGCTTCAGATTTAGGGGTAAATTTACTAAAGTGAGAGTTTTTAGAAGTGAGCATTAAAAGTGATGTTGCCCATAGCAACCAATCAGATTCTACTTAACATTTAACTAACACCTTCTAGAACATAATAGCTAGAATCTGATTGGTTGCTATGGGCAACATCACTTTTAAAACTCACTTCTAAAAACTCTCACTTCAGTAAATTTACCCCTTAGTGTGGTTGATTTTGTAACCAGAGACGTTGCTAAAGTCGGAAAGCTCTTTGAAGGGTATAGAGGGTGATGTGAGGTGTTTGTACAAAGTCAGTAGGACATCATCGGCAAAGAGAGATATGAGGGGTGTGCAATAAGTTTCCGGAAGCAGAAAAGTATTCTATTTACAACAAAGTGAACATTACAATTTTTCAAAGTATTCGCCAGAGGAGTCTATGCAAAGTTGCATGCGCTCAAACCACTTGGTGAAGCAGTTGGACCAGTCTGAAGAAGGTACAGTATGTCTTCTACATGCTGGATGAAGGTCTCCACTGTAGCTTCCGGTGACTCAAAATGAATCCCACCCATCTTGCGCTTGATTTGTGCAAACAAAAATAAGTTGCAGGGGGCCAGAAAATCCACCTGGATTCACGGGCAGGAGCATTGTTGTGATGGAGAAGGTCACCACAAGCACGTGTTCTTAGACGGAGCCTGGAAATGGCTTCCAGCTCTTGCGGAAGGTATTGGTTGGTGTGATGGTGCGTTGCTGCACTAGCGTTGCTGTACTAGTGGTACGCTAGCTACATAACCAGTCTTGGCCACAAAAACAGCTCCCATCTGCTGTTGTCTAGGGCTTGTCTGGATGGGACAAAACTCCTTTGATCTGGGTGGATGAGGTTGGTAAGTATGGGGTTCACAAAAATTGGTCAGAACCTTGGCAAAAAGCTTCAGGTTTCCTTTTAAGAGGGATAAGGGACAATAGTTGGGCTTGGGGGTCATTGTTATCTTGGCTGTTGTCATGGCAGGGTGACAAAAATGCTCATCAAGAATATTATTGAAAGTTTCCATCATGTGTGGTATAAGGGACAGGGACATCTTAAACATCTTATACTGTAGTATGACATTAAGTATCCATCCAGCCCTGGGACCTCTGGGTCTTGATAGCATCAGAGATCTTGCTGTCAATGATGGGGTGATTAAGTGAGAGAGAGGTTGGATGGTAAATATATGGTAGAGGGAGGACATGTAGGTAGATAATTAAAACTAAAGTGACTGACCTGGTGTATAAAATTCAGTAGTACTAGTACATATACCTGTTGTCAAATGATCACAAATGGCTTCTCTCAAGAAAAAAACATTTAATAACAACACATATAATATAAATAAAAATATATCAAAAACATCTTTATAAAACTGTAAAATTCATATGTTTTTTAGGGGTGCCTAAATTCATAAAATAGACAGTCCCAACCTGGACTTTCAGCGTTTGATATATATTACAAAAGTTCCATAGCAAGACAGATTGTAACTTAATATTAATATCCCCAGCTGGAAACATCTATAAGTCAGATGTAACTCGCCAATGTGCCCTGCGTCTAGGGACTTGAGAGCGTGTGTAGCGGTGGCAAAGGTATGCAAAAGCTGACAGTCCTAGTAAGTACAGCAGGACAGCGCTGACAGCTGCTCTCGGAAAGTGCAATGTGCTGGGTAAATCCCATAGTAGCTAAAGTCTAAGCTGTGGGAGGCAGGTAATCCTGATTTCAAAGCACTTCCTCACGTTCTGCAGGACCAATGGAACAATAGATGGTTATAGTAGCTTCTAGCTTGTAGGAAGTGACAACTTCTTTCGAACATCCATGTGTAGAAGTAATGCAGCAAACTTAATGCAGCAAACTGGAAAGTACCAAGGTGGTATGTTCTACTTCTGAGAACTTTTTCAAGAACTTGAAAAATTTCTTGAAAAAATTCTCAGAAGTAGAATAAAACACATTGATGCTTTCCAGTTTTCTGCATTCATTCTGGACGTTCCAAAGAAGTTGTCACTTCCTACAAGCTAGAAGTTACTATAATCATCTATTGTTCCATTGGTCCTTCATGATGGGAGGGAGTTCTTTGAAATCAGGATTACCTGCCTCCCACGGCTGAGATTTTAGTGGACCAGCTACTACGGGATTTACCCAGCACATTACATTTTTCAGGGGAGTAGCTGCGCTGCTGCCCTGCTGTACTTACTAGGACTGTCAGCTTGTACATACCTTTGCCACTGTTACATACACTCTCAAGTCCCTAGACGTAGGGCACAGTGGAGAGTTACATCTAACTTATAGATGTTTCAAGCTATAATAAAAAGAAAAGGGAGCAAAATATTGCACAGTAAACAATAGCATGCAGCTTACTTATCCACCATTAGGTGTCAGTTACACACCTGAGCCTACAAACATATGACAACAAATGATATGGAATAGATGGCGCTTCTAATTGATAGATGTATAATATTATTTGCCCTTTAAAGATGGAGGCATATACCTTCTTAGATATATAAAATAAAATGTATTGCTAACAATAAAATCCAATAGACATGTACATACATATAAAAACGATCAGATAAAATACATAATTAGCCAGCACATAAATATAAAATGCAAAATGGCAAATAAATAGATGCATATATGATTTCAGATTTCCCCAAAGTCATACCATGGAAGGTGGGTGGTGTGAGCAACCATACGGACAATGGCCAAGTCCCTGATGGTATAAGGCTGGTTCCGCTCTACACCACCTAGCTTTGCCTTTGAAGTTATCAGCAAGGTCCTCCACGGGGGCTTCTTTGAAAATGGCACAGCGGCATCAGCACAACACATTTCGGATCTTTCCTTGATCCTTTTTCAAGTGCATGGTGCCATGAGATTGTGTTTCTCACTATTTAAAGGGCTTATTCGGAAGTTGTGAAGCTTGACATCCCGTTTGGCTTCCCACGGTACGCGCTCTATCTCAGACGCCGGAAGTCGTCATAGCTTGTATTCCACTGAGGTGGCCGGAAGCCGGAAATGGTCACGGCTTGCGTTCCACTGGAAACCGGAAGTTGTAGCTGTCTGCGTTCCAAATCCCGGAAGAAAATAAAGAAACGGACGTCCAAATTTCATCAAGAAAAGGGGGCTTGATGTTTCACTTAAACTTCGCTTAACTGGATATTCATAACTTCTATTTCACTTTTCCAATCTGGAGATGAACATGGATTATTCTTTTGTTGAGGGAAATGCCAAATACCCCCCTGAAACTATATGGTACTATGTATTCCCATATGGTCCATCCCTACTTTAGGGTAAATGGAAGATCCCTCATATTAGATGTATTATCCATAGTGACATGAAAAAAAGGTAAATCAAATCAAATCAGTAAAATACATAAATTTATATATGGTTAAAACAAATGAATACGTATATATATAAAATGCAAAAGATAGATATATGAACATTAAACTTATTCTAGGAACCATAATAAATCTGAATTCCACATAAAAAGGTTTTTAGGTATAGAACAGGTTAAAGAAAGTTGGAAATCAAAGGATTTAGATAAAAGACTTGCACAGAAAGAAATGCAATGGATTTACCATCTTGATACCCTCAAACCTTCGGGATTAAATTCAGATTTCAAGCTAAAATGGTTCCTAGAATAAATGTAATGTTCATAAATCTATCTTTTGCATTTATCCGGCCACCTCAGTGGAATACAAGCTATGACGACTTCCAGCGTCTGAGAGCGCCAACTGCGGGAAGCCAAACGGGATGTCAAGCTTCACAACTTCTGAATAAGCCCTTTTAATAAATGGGCTGATGCCGTTGTGCCATTTTCAAAGAACCCCCCGTGGAGGACCTTGCTGATAACTTCAAAGGTGGTGTAGAGCGGAACCAGCCTTATACCATCAGGGACTTGGCCATTGTCCGTATGGTTGCTCACACCACCCACCTTCCATGGTATGACTTTGGGGAAATCTGAATTCATATATGCACTTATTTATTTGCCATTTTGCACTTTATATTTATGTGCTGGCTAATTATGTATTTCATCTGATCGTTGTTATATGTATGTACATGTCTATTGGATTTTGTTAGCAATACATTTTATTTTATATATCTAAGAAGGTATATGTCTCCATCTTTAAAGGGCAAATAATATTATACATCTATCAATTAGAAGTGCCATCTATTCCATCATCATTTGTTGTCTGATGTTTCAAGCTGGAAATATTAAAATTAAGGGGTGTATTTACTTAAGTGACAGTTTTTAGAAGTGTAGATGTTGCCCATAGCAACCAATCAGATTATAGCTATTATCTTCTAGAAGGTGCTAGATAAATGTTAGGTAGAATCTGATTGGTTGCTATGGGCAACATCTCAACTTCTAAAAACTCTCACTTTGGTAAATATACCCCCAAGTGACAATCTGTCTTGCTATGGAACTTTTGATAAATATATCAAATGCTGAAACGTCCAGGTTGGGACTGTCTACTGATTTTTATGAATTCGGCACCCTTAAAAAACATCTCAGGCTTTATTATTTATACAGACATATTTTATGCATATTTCTCTGCGGTCTTTTATACTGTACCAAGATGGTGGGAATTACAATTTTATAAAGATGTTTTTGATATAGTTTTATTTATATTATATTTGTTGTTATTAAATGTTTTTTTCTTGAGAGAAGCCATTTGTGATTATTTGACAACAGTTATATTTACTATTACTATGGAATTCTATACACCAGCACAGTCAATTTAGTGTTAATTTTTAGTTTTTTGTTCAAGACTATATGGCATTTAGTAAATGCTGACTTGCAGGAGGTGTTATTATTGAAAAAATAAAATCTTTTTTATTAACCCTTTACATCCATTCGCGCCGGGATTGGGGATCCTATTATCCCCCTGTGTGTGTTTTATGATCACTGTAGATAGATAATGTCAATTTCTGGGAATAGGGTCTGCATCGGTAGAGGTCTGATTCTGTATGGTGTAGAGATGTTCACAGTAAACCTGAAATATTTTATTAATTTTGTTCAGGCTATATTGAAAAACACTAACGGCGTCTTTTACAGTAAAGATCGTGAAAGAGGTTTTTTTAGTTTTCAGTCATAGAATAGAGTATTGCTTTGTTACCCGTTTTATAGTAGCCTTAACGAGGGGGAGAGCATACAATTTTTTCTGAAAGGATATCGTTTAGTTCACTTTTGCTAAAATAAGTTTCTGATCATTTCTTTTGGTTGGGTGATGCTTGAGGGTTAATTCCAGGAGTTTGCCAGACTGTCTGAAGTCTGTAATGGGCCCCATATATCAGAGATGGATTGCCGCGATCCCGCGATGCTACAACCAGGCATCACAGGATCGCAGAATACCCAAAATGTTGGATTTCGGCGATTTGACGATCGCGATCAAAAAATTATCGCAATCGTCAAATCAGGGACATTTAACATGTCAAATGTCCGCGATCCGGCGACGGGTCACAGAACATCGATGGTGAGTGATCAGAAATATCCGATTGCGATCGGAAATTTCCGATCGTAACACCTGCATCGCGGCGATCCGTCGCAGATGTATGGCTACCTTCAGTCTCAATTTTTGCTCTTTATTGTGATGAGATGCATATTTGATTATGTGCCCCCTGAATGACATCCTTATGGTTCTCCCAGACCAGGGGTGAGCACATGGAGTCCTGATCATTGTGGGAGAAGTAATAAGATAGTTCTGATTTAATTTTATGTTGAAATTGGGGCAATTTTAAGAGGGTTTCATTTAACCTCCAGGACAGTTGACCAATTGATAAATCCAGAAAATTAAACGAGGAGGAATATTTATGCTTTTAAAAATAATTTTAATGGAATGTGGAATTGGAAGTCCTAGTCTCTCTGCTACTCTGGAGAAATTTTGGTCCTAATCCAGAGTTGCACGGAAGTTAGGTACAGATGTGGACCCATTGCAACCTCAGAAATATATGCAGAACTTCACCTGAATAAAGAGTTGGACATACCTATGCGCCCTTATTCATCTGCTTGTGAAATTAGCAGTCATCACTATCAGAGCTCATTTGCACTAGCCCTGCACCTGGTGCAAGAGACCCTTCTGAAATCATATAGATATCTGCATACATCGTAATAGCCAGTGATTCCACCTATGCACCCACGACATGCCCTCAGAACACCTAGCCTACGTGCGAACGCCCAGTTGCCATCCAGATAAAGCCACTAAACTGCAAAAGGGGTTTTCTATTCTGGGGTGCTGTGAGGTACTTGTTATTACCAGGGTTACTGGAGGGCCCCGGTGGAAGTCCAGGCCAGCTGCTGGGGAGCACAAATGTGGACAAATACTATGTATGGCACGCGACACCTCCTGATTTGGCCCCCTTCAGTACCCAGGCCCTGTGGCTGTCTCAAGGACCCTGTTCCTATTGCAGCTATAATTTGTGATAAATGAAACAGCCGTATTGCCATATAGTAGTAGGCAAGCTTGTTAGTTACTTGCTTAGTTTCCCGATTACACAGCCAGATGTAGTTGAAGTCTTTCCGCCTATAGGAGTGGGGAGTATTAGCGGAACTCTCAGGACTGCAGACAGTCTTTCCAGGCACTGCAGACAGATGTTGGAGGGTCTGCCCTGATGAGGGCACCTTTATCCACATTTGGTGGGCCTGTCCGAAATTAGTACTTCTCCGGCGAGAACTCATAAATCTCCAAATTGCAGCTGACTGGAAGTCATCCATCTCACCACACTAGCAGTCTGTCCTCTCACGTACTTAACAATTTGGCAAAATCGTTTGATAAAATCTGGAGCCCCTGGTTGGCCTCTCAGAATGCTCCCTTCCCATTTCACAGATGATAATTTACACCAACTCTCATCTCACGTAGTTCCCCACCTGGGTCTCCACCTTACTGGTCTTTTCTTCTCATCTGTCCTCCTTTTTTTCTCTCTCTTTTTCTTCTCCCTACTTTATCTCTTTACATCTTTGCTTCTCTTTAACGGCTGGCCTCGCTGTTTTACGCGAAGATTACTTTCCTTTCTTTGATATTGCAAAAAATGGATCATTCTTCAACTGAGATTGATTCTGACTTATTACATGTTTTGTATTTTCAGTATATATTTGTATTTTTCTGTGTTAGTCATTGTATCAAGCTGTGATTTGTTCAATAAACAGTAATATAAAAAAAAGAGCTGCAGACAGCCAGTGCTTGATTTGTCTGGGTAAACATAATTTATTTACTGTACTCCTTTGGGTAATGAAAACTAAGACAAAAACAATTATGTAAATAGAGGTACTCTCTAATTATTGGTCTGGTTTAACACAAAAATAGATAAGCAAAAAAAAAACTATTTAAGGCTATTGTTTGGGAGAGAATTATCTCCAGGAATTGATTATAAACATGATTCAATACTAAACAAAACAAAACATCAATACATGTTTAAAAGAAAAAAACAAGTGGGAAACTTTTGAACACATTAAATGACTTCAACCACAACTAGTGTACTGAAGGGAAATTGCTTAATCAAGATGTCTTAAGTTAAAAAGCCTACGGGAAATTTTATTACGTATTATTTAACTGAGAGAAAAGTGAATCAATGTCTGAGACAAAGGGGCCTATTCATCATAACTAAAGTTTCCCAGGAGGTAATTAGGTTTAGAACTCGCATGGAGCTCTACCTAATTACCGGAGGAATTCATCATTCCTCCTCCCTATAACTGTCATTGTTGCGATGACAGCTTTTCAGGAAATAGATAGTTATCCTTGCCTGCTCTAACTTACCGCAGCTGGAAGCAGTGCTGCGCATGTGCTGTTACATCTGTAAAACCAGTGCATGCGCAGCACTGCCTACAGATGCTGTAAGTTTGTGTCCCCCCCTCCGCTCACCAGCCCCCCTCCCCCCTCCGCTCACCTCCCCCCGTTCAGCACTTGCCTGTCCGCGCAGCAGCCTCTGGCTCCGTCTGCTATGCTGTCATGTGGTCTCCCAGCAGAGCACAGTACTGTTTAGAAAAAAAAAACGTTTTTTTTTTTTCTAAACTTTATTGTGCTCTGCTGGGGAGAACACATGACAGCATAGCAGACGGAGCCAGAGGGGAGACCAGAGCGCCGGAGGGAGACGCCGGGGGACCTGCACACGCTGACACAGGTGTTACCTGCTATTCGCCACCTCACAGTGGCGAATAGTAACTCCATCAAATTCCGAAAATACATAATTTTCGGAATTTGATGAATACCATAATTTCCATATCCCCATACTAATGTATGGGGAGTGTGGAAATTAACGCAGGGGGACATAGCACAGGAGATAACACTGATATCTCCTTGCTAAGTGGCTTCATGAATACTAAAATAACGTTATTTAAGGAAAATGTCCTTAAAAACATTATTTTAGTTTGATGAATAGGCCCCAAATACTTAAACCAATTTGCAGTACAAAGACTGCATTATAAAATGATTACCTTTGTTTATATATAAGTAAATGCCTGTATAACTCATATGAGCTCTGCATTGTGTGTAAACTGCTGAATTCCATTTTGCTGCTGCCTGTGTTTGCATGTCTAATTTCTTCTTCCACTTATCAATTTTGTGCCGATAATTACAATAGATAACTGTAACCACTGAGAGGAATCAAGATGCAGATAAGAGGAAGGATGAAGAATGGAGAATTGGGAATGTAAAGGCTGCTTTATTATAATTGGTACTAAATTAAAATAATCTGTTTCTCTTCTTTGTCAGCCATTTCTGCTCACAGGATCTCACTGAGGGTTCAGAAAGCCCTAGACTAAATCACTTGTCATGCCCCACTCCCCAATGTTTATGTTTGGAGCTATATCAATGGCAGAAATTTCAGGGACCTTTATACAATACAGAGAGCATTTCAGAGACCGCAATACAATAGAGAAAGCATCTTAGTGCCCACTATACAATGCTTAGAACATTTTAGTGACCACAATACAATATAGAGACCACCCTAGTGGCCAGTATACTGTACAGAGAGTCAGAGTTGTAGCAATGACATATACTCAGGAGGCTGCAGTCAACTATGGGCCTGATTCAGACCCACTCGCGAGCGGCTGTCCGCTCGCAAGTGGGTCGATGTTCTGCACTGAGCATGCGCACGACGGAGGGAGCTCCGTCGTGTGCATGTGCCAGACGCGACGAGCGAAGGACTTTCCTTCGCTCGTTGTGTCTGATCAAAGGGGGCGTGCTGTCGATGTTGATTGACAGCACGCCCCCTTTGGTGGGCGTGCCGGGGGCGTGCCTCCCTGATGGGGGCGTTCCTAAGGGAACGCCTACCATCAGAAGCCGGCCCATTGACATCACTAGTGATGTCAGTGGGAGTGATTTTGGCTCTGATGGAGCCAAAATCACTCCCGGCCTTGCGGTTGAAAACCTCAACCGCAGGCTCCGGCTCGCAGTTTCGATGGTCGCGATGGTCAAGACCATCGCGGCCATCAAACTGCATGCTCGTATAGGCTGTGGGTGGTGACCCACAGCTATACGAGCGTCCAGGAGGACGCTCCATAGTTATGGAGGACGGCCCTAATTCAGAGCGTGCGCTTTGCTCAGAGCGTACGGCTCTGAATGAGGGCCTATATTCTTGCCCCGCTACTAAATCTTGTCCATGCTTTATAGACAATAAGATCATAATACCCTGGCAGCAACTAGGCCCCTCATTGCCACTGTACCATAGACGGGAGCCTAGTTCTCCTAAAGGATAATTCAACCCTGACGTCAACCTGAAAGTCTAGGTTTAAAATTAAGATATAGATATCCACACTATAGCACAGGGGGAATACAAAAAAAAACTAATGCATGATTTGCATATGCACAGTTCATTGTTCGAGGTTCACCATTTGAGGATTACATTAAAATGGTAATTTAAAAAAAAATGCTATTTTAATTTAACAGTAAAAAATTATTTATTTATTTTTTTATTTGAACTACAAATGCTACATGTTTGAAGATTCAAGTTTGCCATTTGCACTTAAAGCGCCTGATTCACAATAAAAACTTTTAAAAATGTATCTATTTAAGCTCAACATGTTGAAGCTATGTGTTGGAGATCACGTGCAATGAGGTTATGGGCATGATTTTGAGGCACACGCATGTTCACAGAGTGGCAATTCCAGATGCATGCATGTAGAAGTACATTGAAAATGTATTGTAAGTTCTCGGGCCGTGACTAGATGGTGGCTATTCAGACACACGGATACAGTATTATGGGTGTGTTATGGGAGTGTCGTGGGTGGGTAGCTAAAGTGGTGGCGGACACAGATGCTTAATTGCTCACGCAGGAGGCCATACTCAGATGGAAAATCTGCCCATCATAGGACTGGTGCAAGTTTCGATAGCGTGACCAAACAGTATTTCAGCATCTACGGGAGCTGAAAGTGGGCATCTCAGATGTACACCAGGGAAGGGCTTTGTAGTGGCATCAGCATAGAGTCACAGATGTGCGACTGGTAAAAGACACAGACAGGGACACAACTCAGAATCGTATATATATATATATATATATATATATAGTGATGGAAGCACTGGAGAAGAAAGGGATGGCGTGTATTTGTGTCCCAGATTCCTGTAATTTGTGTTTTAACCCTCAGGAAGAGTCTGTTTTACAAACAGATCTAGTGTCGGCTTTTGGTAAAAGCCGGAGAATGGGTCCTGGGGGTGCGTATGTGAGAGAGAAGGGAGGGCTCCATCCACAGGTCCGTTTCAGGTGTTAGGCCTTTCAGCCTGAGGGCAGGCTAATTAGGGATTACACCTGGAGGTGGCTCAATATAGCTGTGTAAGACTTTAGATGCAGTGTCTCACACACCCTGGGTAGAACAGACACAGAGGTTTGTTCAGAGACACTGTGACCTTTTGAAAGTGCTGTGTTTGTGGTGAGGTAGTAGGCCTTGCCACTTGTAGAGAGGAAATTACCTGTCTAGTCAGTGCCCAGCCGGGCTAGGAGTTATTTTATGTTTGGTCTATTTGTCCATTGGTGTTGCACATTAAAAACTGGTGCCAACCAGCTTGCACAAAAACCCACGACTGGAGTGCTGTTTCCTGGCTGCTGTGTGTAAGGAGGTGTCCACCTACCCCAGGAGAGGGACCACTACCCCGATCATATCACAATATATATATATATATATAAATATAAATAATTAAATATATATATAAAACATGTTTTCCAGTTGTAACTTCCTTTGCATGTTAATACCCATCCTTCCCTGAACCTTTCACTGTTGCTGAAAAATAGGACAGCATTCGCTTAGCTTAAAATACAGTGGTTTAATGTAGGCAGTGTACTGTAAGGACGTGTCTGTGTAATTGCAAACAGAAGCATACTGCAAATGCATAGAGAGACATATACGCCTATCAGTAGCCATGTCAGTTCTGGTTGCCTCAGTGTTGGTGTTAATACACTTTAATGATGATGATGGCGGTCACCAGGATTAGGAAACCCGTTCTGAATGTTTGGTTGCAAATTCACCTTTGAAGCTGATTGATTGTGCATATGTTATATGTCTGTGTTAAGGTGCATACACATGGGAGAATTTTTGGAACGATTTGTTAAATCGTTCAAAAAATCTTTCAGTATCTGAGGTATAACGATGAATGAAAATCACAAATGTGCACTCCCGTTTCAAGTTTTCGATCATCGGCCAAACCTCCTGTCCAACCTGACAATGATGTCAGGTTTAACATGTTCGGGGATGAGGGAGGGAGCCCGACACTGAATGAAATCATTATTGATTTTGTTCAGTGTTGTACTCAGTGATGTTAACAACACTGAGCACACCCCTGCCGGGGACACACAGGACGATTTTCGTTCAGGGAGAAAATCGTCCTGTGTGTACGCACCTTAATTTAAAATTATTTTTTTGCTACTTCAATTTGTACATAATAAGGAATATATTATCTGCTGTAGTATACAGGGTCTTTTATGTAAATTGGTTTTGCTCTTTCATATACAGTATATTAAAAAAAAAAAATGTTTCTTATGCGTATAACCTGCTTGTGTACATAAGTGTATCTGGATGTATGTAAACCTGGTATATATACTAGTGATGCTGAGCGGGATGGATCTTATCACATGCAGAATCTTAGAGCTTCATTTTCGGATGCACATATGTCCAACTCAGCCTCAGCCCCATAATGCGGATGCTGACTGCATCACAATAAGACATATCTACTGTAGCTCAAGATATGATTATCTGAGAAATCAATAACGCTATAACACTACCAGGTTACTCCTACAGGGAAGGAACTCTTCTGGAAGTAAAGAGAATGTGATCCGCAGCCAGAATCACCATTCCAATACTCCTACGGCTACATTTGACGATTTTATTTTCATCATAAAAAGTAAATTTGTCCTGCATGAAAATTCCCCACTGAGTGCCCCATAGGGAGCAGGCTGCAGTTAACCTTGTCCTTTTCTGAAAGATTAGAAATACCTAGAAACTGTACCAGTATTATACGCACTACAATCACTAAAACGTAATAGTGTCAGCACTGTCTGAGGTGCTTTTATCTATATTTTATTATGGTATTGTAAACCTCAGACAGATCAATCCACATGAACAACCACTGCACGGGAAGGAAGTAATTCTGTGGAGTTATGTGTTGTGTACGGTGTGATTATAAATAGGTATTTAAAAAAATGTGCCCATGTAATGAGTCTTGAAAAGCGCACATTTTACTGCAGATATCACGGTTCATCATTCGGAGTGAGGCCAATCTATTGATTTGCTCACTGATGGATAGCTACTAATGGATAATGATGATGGAAAAGGGAGTGCAGAAATGGTTTATCACAGAATAAACATTTCATTTACAGTAAAGTGATGGTTTTGGTGCTATTTCAGTGCTGCTTGTCAGCTACCTCGCAGCTAGCACACATTGTAGTTATCATAAATCTGTAGAATGGAGGCTGGAGGAGGAAAAGCAGGCTTACCATACCACAATGATCAGGATAGAGCATCTCGGTATACATCTGGCATCAAAATGCTGTACAAGTGTACAAGCTTATTATCAATATTGCTGATGCTACTACTACTATTATTATTATTGGTATTACTACTTATAATAATAATAATAATTAGAATTATAGCAGTTACTATAATAAGGCAAAGTCAACAGAATCTATGTTGGCTTCTTCTACAGTTTAATGTTTATGCAGACAGCAATTAATGATTTTATTTTGTTGCACCAACTGCTCTTCCACTTTTGCAAACACCACATTATGTATATATACTGTGTATATATATATATATATACATATATATATATATATATATATATATATATATATATTAGAAAAAGAGAGAGGGGACAAGCGCCTGATAGTGTGGTATTTTCGGATAATACAATGAACAATTTTTTAGAAGTGAGTACCCGTACCATAAGTACACTTGTATATTAAGCGTAACAATAAATCCGTCTTTAGACAGGGATCCCTCACGTTCCAGCTTTCTAATTGATCTCTTCCCCCGACTCCAGTATGCCACCAATTTGGATATCCTTAAAAGTGAACTACAGCCACTAGTATCCAATAATTAATATTTTTATTTCATGGTGAATAATTTTTAAAACAATTTTACAATAAAAGTAAAAGACCTTATCTTAAAAACAGGGTGGCTGGTCCTAAGGGAGAGTTTTTCTTGTAGAATCGTGATTTCCAGGGATGCACAGGATAGTCTCGTAGTCAATGGTGCAGGGTGTTGGATATAGTTCCCAACATGTTTTGCCTCATAGGCTTCCTCAGGGGTTATGGGGGACCTTATTCTAAGTCTCCTTATATACCTGGCTGATCCTGCCCTCTAATTGTAACAGATTACTAGAGGAATAGTGGTATAGGGCTACTTAATCTTTACCCTGGGAGGTGCCATTTTGTTGGTGATTCCTCCAATGCATAATAATATAGTGCAATTCTAATAGGAAAAAGGCAGGATCCCCAGTATATAAAAGACACTTATATTATTACTGCGTGTTATTATTATATAAATCCAAAGACAGTAATCAGATAAACATTAGAGATACAATTATGATAAAAATAATACATAAAAGTTTAAAAAAAAATAATTCTTTTTCTTTAAAAAATTCCCTAAAAACACTAAAAAATTATTTTTCTATAAAAAATCATAAAAAACTCTATAAAAAATCTTAATTTTTTTTCTTTTTTTTACAAAATACTTAATAACAACTACGTAAAACATTGGGGTGTAGAATTTAAAGGAGTAATTGAATATGGACTCTATCAACAGATGACTGATATAGTGTTGCAGGTTGTGAAATGTTTCAGTTTATATTCTCTGGTATCATTAAAGTTCCAAAAGGATCATCTGTTGGGGTGGACATATTTGCACATATATATATATATATATATATTCCATACACAAAAAACTTTACGGTTTTACATGTCCCATTAAGACTTCTTAGACATGATCTGAAATTTCAAAAAACCTACTGAATTTGTGCCACTCAAACTAAAAAAAGAAATGAAATTATGATCATTAAGACTATACCCCTTAGACTCTCCTCAGGGATTTGTGACATTTCTGAGTGCACAGTTGGATCCTCTGCAATAGCTATTTTAATTTTTTTGAAACGTCTACAGGCAGAAGGGCTTACATCATCAGAGGCAGAACCCCCAGTCATAATTAAAGGCCAAGGCCTTAGCCTTTCCTTGCTACTTCGTGTGGTGAAAGGTATAATACCAATTTTATGTCTTTCCGCAGCTAACTTTCCCTTTGATGTTTTTTTCTTTACCACTGTAAAATATTGGCTCTTTGATTTTAGATTCCCTGACTTAAGCCCTGTATGCCCTTGGGCATCAGCTATAATAGATAATGTAGAAAGACTAGTATCATCATGACTGGTGGCACTGACAGCAGCTCCAGCACTAGTATATGGTTCTGCTCTCCTCTCAACTGGTCGTTCTCCATATCAACAAACACAAATGAAGCGGGGTACAGCACGCATGTCAATTTGTACCAATTTTAAAAATTACACTGTGGTATCAATGACCTACAGTGTCACAATATTTTTTATGAATAAGAAAAGAACAATACTCTGCGCTACCACTTACAGTGTCACAATATGTTTTATTAATTATAAAAGAATAACACACTTCGCTACCACTTAGTGTTACAATATTTTTTATGAATAAGAATAACACACTGTGCTACAACTTATAGTGTCCCAATACATGGATGATAAACTGCAGTCTGGCCGGCAGTGTCACCGAACGATTATAGTGTAGCTAGTAAACACAGGAAAAAAACCCTGAAAAAAATATATTTTTTAAAAAAATGTTTGTGGAATGCAAATATTATTTAACTTTAATTTTTTTTACACTGGGGAAGAGCACCCCTGGACTAGGCAGCAGCCCCTTGATGAACAACACAGCACCCCTTTATGGACAACAAAGCTCCCCTGCGGAGTGCGGACAGACCACCTGCAGAGTCACAAACACGTGGAAGATAAACTGCGGTCTGGTTGGCAGTGTCACCGAACAGTAATTTTTCTTACACAGGGGAAGAGCACCTCTGGATGAGGCAGCAGCCCCTTGATGTATAACACTGCACCCCTTTATGGACAACAAAGCACCCCTGTGGAGTGCGGATGGACCACCTGCAGAGTCACAAATAGGTGGATGATAAACTACAGACTGTCCGGCAGTGTCACCGAACAATAATAGTGTATCTAGCACACACACAAAAAAAGAAAAAAAAGCTTTTTATTTTTTGTTGAATGATAATTTTAACATTTATTTATTTTACACTGGGGAAGAGCACC
This sequence comes from Taudactylus pleione, assembly GCA_031769625.1. NCBI lineage: Eukaryota > Metazoa > Chordata > Amphibia > Anura > Myobatrachidae > Taudactylus > Taudactylus pleione. The sequence goes on from JAUIMM010000245.1 coordinate 840,947, forward strand.
CCTGGATTGACAGAGCACCCCTGGACGACACAGCACCCCTTTATGAACTGCAGCCCTAGCCCCTTGATTGACAGGACAACAGTGACACAGCAGCACCCCTTACTTTATGTACTGCAGCACCAGCCCGACAACACTGCACTCTTAAACAACTACAACACTGCAGCCTTGAACACCAGAGAGGAACAGAGCACGTCTGTTCTGTACACTCTCCACAGCCAGAGTAAAAATGGCGCCGATCACCAGGACCTTTATAGAATCCAAAACCTGCGAGAATCCGACAGCGGGAGGATGACATTTTGCCTCGTTTTCGGATCCGAGTAAGGCAGGAAAACGCGAGCCGGACTTGGATCCGACTTGGAATTGCAATGTTCGGGTGGGTCCAGTTCTCAAAGAACCAGACTCGCTCATCTCTACTAATGATGTTGCCCGTCGGACCTGCAATGCCGCTGATGATGCACGGGAGCGCTCATCGTCAGTGACATCGAGGATCTGGCGACATATCATCTAGTGTGTACCCGGCATTAGATCAGTGATGGAGTTTCCAACTGTTTTCAGACCCCTGGAGGCGACTGACCACCTCTTTTACGCAAACACAGACAGTAGGGCTAACTGTAGCAAGAGGCAGAGGCTGCCGGGACTGGAGTTCTGGGCCCAGGCACTCGGGGGGGCCCACCCATCTGCTCCTACCCCTTGCCGCAGCCCAAGCCCAGGTAAGTCCTCCCGCTCCGCCCCCTAACACAGCCATGGCTGGACACTCTGGGGGCCCGCCTGCTTCTAACCCCTGCCGCTGCACAAGCCATGGCAGCAGCTGAACACTCTGGGGGCCCTGCCCGCTCTTAGTACCACCGCCAGCCTGACCCACGCCGTACATCCATCACCATTATTAACTGTCACAGCAGGAACTGCCGCTCTATGGTCTTGCTTGGCGGCACAGTGGCAGTTCCTGCTGTTACACAGCTCCTGCTACCTGAAGGACTGCTGGGAGCACGATGCTGACCTCGTGACATCATGTCGCGCTCCCTGCCGAAGAGAGGAGCCGCGCCAGCCATGTTGGAGACCCGGACGAGCTAACAGAGGATCATGTAATTGGTAAGAGAGGAGGACATAGGCTGGAAAGACAAGGACATGGAAAATGGGCAGATGGCTTGAAAGACAAGGGGGTGGAAAGGTGGCAGAAGGCTGGAAAAATGGAGGTGGAAAGGGGGCAGGTGGATTGAAAGACTAGGGGGTGGAAAGGGGCAGAAGGCTGGAAAGACAAGGGGGCAGGTGGCTTGAAAGATGGGGGCAGAGGCTTGAAAGACAAGGGGGCGGATGGCTGGAAAGGCAAGGGGGCAGGTGGCTTGAAAGACGGGGCAGGAGGCTAGAAAGACAAGGGGGTGGAAAGGGTTCAGGTGGCTTGAAAGACAAGGAGGTGGAAAGGGGCAGGTGACTTGAAAGACAAGAGGGTGAAAAGGGGGCAGAATGCTGGAACGACAAGGGGGCAGGTGACTTGAAAGATGGGGCAGGAGGCTTGAAAAACAAGGGGGCGGTTGGCTGGAAAGGCAAGGGGGCAGGTGGCTTGAAAGAGGGGGCAGGAGGCTAGAAAGCAAGGGAGTAGCGAGGGTGGTTCCAGTAGAGCTCCTGCTCCAGGTGCCTGCTCCATCCAGGGTGCCGGAGATCAGCCATCAGACGGGGGTGGATTACCTGGTGCTGAGCAGAGCCTGAAGTATATAAAAGATCAGTGCCTCCTGACAGGAAACATGGTGTGGGCAGAGCAGCGCTTGTGGCTCCACCCCACACCCCGCCCCTAGTATGGAGGCAGAGATCTCTTTGTATGCTTTAGAATGTTAGCTCTCACAAGCAGGGACCTCTTCCCTCATGTGCTTCTCTTTACATTTTCTTCTACTCTTTATTCCCCATAAGGGCACCTAACGTGACTGCCAACTCCCGGCTGCTTATTTTGAGTGCTTTAATCGCTATTGCAGCAATGTATATAAATCGTGTCCTTGTTCTGCACTGTAATGTACTGTAAGTTACTTATTTCTTGTTCACTTATTAGTTCTATGTACTATGTAAGGTGCTGCGGAACACTTGTGGAGCCATATAAATAAATGATAATAATAATAATAATAATATGCTTATGGCTCTACTTAGTTGCAGGTGATGCGCCGCCATCTGATGGCTGATGCCCGTGCCCTGCAACAGTGAGAGGGGGGAGGAGATCTGAGTAAGGTGGGCTACTGTGTATGTAAAGGGAGGGGATGGAACAATGTTAAGGTGAAGAGCTGTTTGTGTATGAGTGTGTGAGGAGGGGATATCTTTGTGAGGGGGGGATCTGTGTGTGTGTGAATGAAGGATCTGAATGAGGAGGGAGAGTGAGCTGTATGGAGGGATCTCAGTGAGTGTGGAAAGCTGTGTGTGTGAGGGGATGGCTGAGTGAGTGGGGAAAGCTGTGTGAGGGGAGGAGAGCTGAGGGAGATGGAGAGCTGTGGGGGTGTTCTGAGTGAGGGGAGATGATTTGAATGAGGGGGAGCACTGTGTGTGTGAGTTGAGGCTGAGTGAGTGGGGGAGGGCTGTGTAAGGGGAGGTAAGCTGAGTGAGGAGGAAAGCTGTGGGGGGGTCTGAGTGAGGGGGTAGCGTTGTGTGTGTTTGAGGGGAGGAGAGCTGAGTAAGGGGGAAGAGCTGTGTATGTGGGGGGATATGTGTGAGGGGGCACATGCTGGACATGCCCCCTACCGGGCACCTGGCACACTTGGGGGGGTGGGGTAGAGCTCACATGCTCCGGGCGCCATGGCTACATGCTACACCCCTGCTAGAAAGACAAGGGGGTTGAAAGGGGGGCAGGTGGCTTGAAAGACAAGGGGGTGGAAAGGGGGTAGAAGGCTGGAAAGACAAGGGGGCAGGTGACTTGAAAGACGGGAGTAGGTAGCTTGAAAGACGGGGCAGGAGGCTTGAAAGACAAGGGGGTGGAAGGCTGGAAAGACAATGGGGCAGGTGGCTTGAAAGATGGGGACAGGAGGCTGGAAAGACACAGGGAGCAGGAGGCTGAAGATGACATGGAGTATGTAGCTGGAAAGACATGGGCATAGATGGGACATGGAGCAGGAGGCTGGAGTGACACACGAGCAGGAGGCTGTAGGGAACACAAGTGCCAAGCCTGGTTGAACCTTTTTTTTTATGATTTTAGTTATATTCCTAGACAAACATACATTTTCCGGACAATGGGATTTCCTACATGAATAGTGAATACCGAGTGAAGACACCATCTGCCCAGGGAGTATCAAATTTCTTCATAGGTACCCCATCGCAGAGAAACCTCCATATCGGTAAGGTCAGGTGTATTTTTTATTTCATATTCACATGCTGTGCCTGTACCAAATTTATTAGAATTGCATATACAGTAGTACAAGTAACGGGATTTTGGAATTGCAGAGAGAGAGAGAGTCCAATGAGCTGCAAAACAAAAGATGTGGAAAAGCAGTTCTACAGATGACATGTTTTGTGTTGCAGATCATTGCTCTGTTCTCTCTGCAATTCCAAAACCCCAGCACATGTACCGTGTGCAATTCTATTTGGCACAGATACTATGCAAACAGTCCAGTCACAGTGATCCATCTTCTCATCCTGTCCAGTGACCCCCCATCCAGCCCAGTGTCCCCCACCATCTCACTGACTGCCCATCCCAGTGTCTACCCCCTTCCCTCCCCAACCAGACCACTGCCACCATCTAACTGCCCCTCAGCAAGAACCCCAGCCAGTCCAGTCACAGTGTCCTGCCATCATTCAGCCTAGTTTACCCCTTCTCCAGCCTAGTGTTCCCCCCCTCCCACCACCATCTCACTGCCCTCTTTCCATCAAGCCCAGTGCCCCCCTATATATCACCCACTGCCTCTCCCCATTATCCTCTACCTGTCACCCACTGCCTTTCACCCTCTACCTGGCATCACCCACTGCCTCTCCTTTTCTCCCTCTACCTGGCGTCACCCACTGCCTCTCCCTGTCACCCACTGCCTGTCACCCTATCGCCGACATCACCAACTACCTCTCCTTGACACTATCCTTGGCGTCACCCACTGCCTCTCCCTGTCACCTTATCACTGGCATCACCCACTGCCTCTCCCCATCACCCTCTGCCTCTCCCCTGCATCACTATCTCCCCATCACCCTCTCTATCCCGTCACCCTCTGCTTTCTACAAGGTATCACCCTCTCCCCGTCACCCTCTGTCTCTCCCCGTCACCCTCTCCTGTCACCCACTACTTCTCCATCTCCCACTATCTCTACCAGTCACCTATCTCTCCTGCCAGCCACTGTCTCTCCCCGTCATCCTCCACATCACACCTCTTCACGTCACCCTCTCCTGTCACCCACTACCTCTCCATCTCGCACTATCTCTACAAGTCACCCATCTCTCCTGCCAGTCACTGTCTCTCCCCGTCATCCTCCACATTACACCTCTTCCTGTCACCCTCTCCTGTCACCCACTACCTCTCCATCTCACACTATCTCTACCAGTCACCTATCTCTCCTGCCAGCCACTGTCTCTCCCCGTCATCCTCCACATCACAACTCTTCCCATCACCCTCTCCTGTCACCCACTACCTCTCCATCTCACACTATATCTACCAGTCACCTATCTCTCCTGCCAGCCACTGTCTCTCCCCGAGGAGTCGCAGCATGTGAGGACTGGGGAGCAGCTAGAACGGAATAATAAGAAGAGTGTGGTAACTAAGCTAAGTGTCCAGGGTTGTGGGGGGGGGGGGGGGCTGCCTATTTTGGTAGTCCTGGGCCCAATAATTTCTGATGGCAGCCCTGGCAAGAGGCAGAGTGACAGTTGCACCGATTAGGAATAGCTTAGCTTTTACATCAAAAAAGTTACCAAACACAATGGGACAACTCATGTGGCTTGCTGAGATGTTGTGACAATAAACCCCTCTAAGCAAAAATAATGTTACAACATACTTTTACCTATCAATATTCAAAATACACAAAACATCACTAAATACTAGAGATGTGCGCCAACCCCCAACCCCCATTCATCGTCTGTTTTTGGTTTTGCCAAAACCGACCTCCCAGGTTTTGGTTTTAGTTTTGGATCTGTATTTTCTCCCAAAAATTATAAATCCAGCTAAAATCACATAATTTGGGCCTATGGGCCTGATTCAGAGCCGCTCGTAAGCGGCCGCTTGTTCGCTCCGAGCGATGTTTGCCCAACTGCGCATGCATACGGATCGTAATAAGCATGCGCGAACCAGTCAGTGCGGCCGAAAATCGTTTGTTCGCTAAATAGCGAATGCCTGCTAATATGAGTGACAGGAGGAGGCGTATGTGGGTGGTAACAGGGGAAGGTGCTTGAAAACGGGGAGTGGAGATCCGAACGCAGGCGTGCTTAAAGGTCAAAACGGGCGTTTTAAGGGTGTGCATAATTAATACAGCAGCGTCATTGACCACGTCACTGGGTTATTTTATAGCTAGAACTGCGAGCAGTTCATACGCTGGTCGATGTACTCGATTATTCTAATAAATAGCGGACATGACGTAGGATGCGAGCGGCCAGGGGGCGCATTTTTTCAAAAAATGACCGCAAGTTTTGTTCGCTCGTTCAGACCTAGAGGCGTGAACAGACCGCAAACAGCGAACGGTTCATTTGAATAGCCACCCCTATTTTCTGGACGAGCGAGCGCTAATTGCGTCCGGCTCTGAATCAGGCCCTATATTTGCTCCTATAGTATTATTAACCTTAATAATATTCATTACAGTCAATTTTAACCACCTCACAATATTGTTCACCAACATAGGCCAATGGCTGGCTGATTAAACTAAGCGACAAAGCAGCGGTATAGACACACGGCAGTAATTTCTGTTTAAAAATGTTTTGCAAATTAGTAATGTATTAGCAATAACCATTCAAGCTAACTTGCAAATACTTTCAATAGAAAACAATCCAACACAGAAATTTACTAAGAATAGTGTGTGGAATATCATTGCTCAAAAGTGGTAGTAGTTAATAAACAGCAAAGAAAAAACCCTAAACCATGTGTAAAATAGCAACAGCAGACGTGGATGCCCCCTACGCAGGTGCACAATCAAAGGGGGCGTCACGCCCCCAAAAACAATCCAAAACCCGTCAGTATCCAACGCTCATTTTGGAGTCCCGAATTGGCAGAGAGATCTCAGTCCTGGCTCAGATCTGATTCGGATGTGGTAAATTCGGGTGGGTTTGGTTCTCTGAGAACCGAACCGGATCATCTCTCATTAATGTAAAATATATTAAAATAAACACCCAGGGTCTTTGCCTATATAAACATAAGAATATTAAAATTCATGTGTATCTGAACCCTGATCAGCATTATAAGTTTCAGTCTAAAAGGAGACCTATTGAAAGACTGCCTGACCATCTCTTCTGGGCTCCAAGAGTCTTAACAATAGAGCTGTTTAAATTATCTTTTGAGCCCAGCTGTTTTATAATTATCACTGATTTGTCGGCAACCGTGAGCTTTCCTGAAACCAGGGTTCCCTACTAATTTATTGCATAATACTGCTGTTCCTGCTCAGATGACCAAGGGTGCCAAATAGTGCCGTCCTCGAGCTTTATTGCAGGATGGAAAAAATAAATAAAACTTGAAAAAGTGAAAAATTGTAAAATAAAATAAAAAATAAGCAAAAATAAATAAGCCAAAACAGAAGGGAGCATAAATTATTATACCTCAATAGCTTAGCCCCTCCTTTATACTTGGGAAACCCACCCAATTAAATGCTACAGTATTTCTTTTATACCTTTAAGCTTATTATTGTTGCATAGTCTTTATTCCTCTAGCCAATTTACTGTAAAATATTTTGTTTATTTAATATTTGTTTTTGTAAATTTAATTTTTATTTTGTCCAGATATGTTATCAGAAATTTTGTCTCTGGTTTCCCTATCCATTTCTCCATTATAATCTTTTTGCATTGCCTTTTGCTTTTTTACTTTTAATTTTATGTCTGACTATTAGTTTTCCTTCTCTCTCTTTCTGCCATCATTCTCCTTTCTCCTCCCTTGCTCATTCACATTTCACAGTTAATTCCACCAGTTGAATTTGTTTTTTTTTAACTTGTTTCTTCATCTTTTGCAACATTTAAGCTGCAAAGCACCTCACTATCAACAACAATCTGTGGACTCCTATTCTACCTCAGATATTGATTTATTGGACACCAAGGGACTCCATACAGCCTTCCACAGCTTCTATCAGATTAGGTTCACCAGTCAAAACACTCCTTGCTAAGGATGCTGCCAAACAGCCACTGATAATTCGTTTGCATTTTCCTGTCTACAAAAATCCTGTTGCACTTATTTTACCTGCAAGTAGAAGTTGATTTTCTGAATTATATAGGTAAGATTAATTATTAGTTCAGACGTGAGAGGGAAAGGGAATTTCGTAATACTGTTCTAATGGACAAGGACAGCGCCGCCTTGCTGTCAGTCACGAGAATGCAAGCCACTGGCAGAAGATCAAAGGGAGAATTTAATTAAGTGTGATTTTAGTGTTTTCTAATACGACTTCCAATACTGCCTCAAAATACTATCCTATTTTTTTTCAAATACAAACAAAATGCTCATTGCAGAATACACACATCTTGGGACCCCTGACTGCGGGTACTGGAGTAAAAAACTTTAAATTAATAAAGGGGGCAAAGGTTTTTTTTTTTTTGTAACCTTGGTACCCAACGTCCGGGAGTATCAGGTTGAGTCAATGCCACTTAGATGTGGGGACTTAACTGGATGTTCAGGTACCCCACTAAACTACCAATAAACGATTTGAAATCTCTAAACCAAAGGAAAGTAAATCCGGAAGTTTTGGACATTAAATTTGTCAGCAAAGCTTGGCAGTTTTGATATCACCACTAAAGCTGGGTACACATCTATACAATCGTTGGACTGTTATTTCGATTTCGATTTTGAATCGTTCATGCAATATCACAAGAGTGTGCACGTACCTTCGATCATGTTTTGTTGGAAGAAAACTGGTCGGATGGATGGATCGCATCTTATGTTCTGATTAATATTCATCCGATTCGACCAGACGAGATCGAACCAAATGTGCAGTGTGTATGCGCCTTCTACCTTTCTTGTTATTCTACACCAGCAGCCACACTGCCTCTGTGGGTGCTACAATCATTTTCTTTTTATATTTGGCAGTTGGGGATTGAAGATCGGCAGTATGATTGTGTAGGTGTATCGGCACTGTGGTCGGGACTTCAAATTGGGAGTGAAGTCAATTGAACCATTGCATCAAAAGAGTGACCGTAAAGGTTTGTACCCAGCTTAAGTCAGCACTTTATTAAATTCCTCCCCAAGACGTTTATATAAGGGCAAACAAGATAGGACTGCAGAAGAGGTTAAATACAAACTATATAGCAGCACAGTTTTTACTTTTACAATCCAGTAGTTAGTCATGTTATGGCAAATAAAATGTAAAATAAGTATTTCTATTGTTTTATGCTGTCATAGACTTGTAATATGCTCATATGAGCCAGTCTCTCTTTTTTTCATTTCCGTTCTACATAAAGATTTACAATTTATAAGCAGAATTCACTTACATTTTTGCTTTTGATTCCAGTGGTTGCTGGCATCCAAGATATTTCTCAGTGTTATTATCAACATCAATTTCATCCTGGTGGCTGCAGAAACATACAAAGTAGGACAAATTACATTTTCATTGGTGCAGACATTTAGGACAAATTTTAGGGCCTGATTCAGATTTGGGAATAGAGTAGGATAGAGCAAGTAACTGTATACCTGTACAAACCATGCTGCAGTGTAAGGAGTGCAAATCAGGGTTGCCTACCCTCCCGATTCGGACGGGAGCCTCCTGATAAACGGTTGCAGCTCCCGTCCCCCCCCGGAAAGGCAGGCAAGCCTACCGCCTGCTGCCGATCCCCCGACCCCCCCGCCAATACCTGTTAAACCCCCCGCAGCGGGGGGGGCGCTGTTGCGATTCACGCTGAATTGTGTAATTTTGGCCCCGCCCCCTGCTTCACAATGCCTGTTTTTACGGCATTGTGTAGTGAGGCGGGGCCAAAATGACGTTTTACCGGCCACGCCCCCTGTTCTGCCGATCTCGCTGCTTCCTCCCGGAAGGAGCCAGTAATGTCAAAGCTGTAATTTTCCCACAGATGAAGTTATATTGCAATTGCAAAAAGGAGATAATTAATAGCAGAATAAACATCAATTAATTCTCTCCATCTTAATTTGATTGGAAAATAAAATAAAAAATAGGAATAAACAGGAGCCAGTAATGTCAAAGCTGTAACAAGGACTCTGAGTGCCCTGTGTCGGCCATTAGGGGGTGGAGTCGCCAGCACCTGACTGCTACAGTGCCCGGAACATCTTCAAGAGGCTCTGGGCAGCTGGAATAATAGCAGGGTGCCTGCTTGTAGCGTACATGCTGAATTTCTGGCTGCCCTCCAGGTGGGGGCAGCCAGGTCAGTACTTCAGGGAGCATGGCGCTTAATGGTAGGCAGTGCGGGGAGCATGATAGCGCAAATGAGTGATTGTGCCTCCCCCCCCCCCCCCGTTATACAGTGCTAAAAAATCTGGCATTATAAGACAGAGGGTGGTGCTATGATGACGCGATTCAGCACAAATCACGTCATTGCCCCCTTCGGGGCCGCCCACTTTATATAGGTAAGTGGGGGGTGGGGAGGGATGTAGGGATGCTTGGGGGTGGCGGCTAGTCTGGGAGACTTGCCCTCTCTTGCAGGGGGCCAGGAGCGCCATTTTCGGGAGCTTCCCGGTCATTGCTGGAAAGGTGGCATGGAACCACTACAAGCAGCACTGCCGCAGGGATACTGGCTGCAGGATGCTATTTCAGGCACACTGCAGCACAAGCAGGGGCTATGGGGTGGTGATGGTGCTGCCGCACTGGTCACACACCCCTAGTTTTGGCCCTGAGTACTGTACTTGTTTACAAGGGGAAATCGTTCATATTGTTAGCATGACATATAAAACAGCCACTCTCAGATTGTCTATTAAGCCTCTTAGCTACTGGAAACAATATACAACTATTAAAAGAACTGGGGCTGCCAACAGACTTTCCATTCTCCATTAATAAGTGGACGTGGCCACATCCCTTTCTGAAAACATGGGCCTGTAAATGCTGTGCAGCTTAAGGGGTGTAGTCACCATATCTTGGATGTGTGGCTGTTTTACCTGGACCCCCCTATTGTCCCCAGAAGGACCCTGAAAACAAACACAATAAGGTCCAACATTCCCATGTTTCTGAATGCAATGTGAAGGTAATATTAGTAAACTTACAAAGGGATGGATCATAGTTGACCAGTGTTGGAACAATGTTTGGACAAAGATTAGTACATATTGGGCTCCATTGACAGCAACCCAATATTTAGTAAACAGTGGTAGGCTCAAATTACCACTGTTTATGTAGAAATATTTACTCCATATTTCTAAGGCATTTGTGGTGCAGGCCCATGTACGTTTCCGGCAATGGGGACCCAGAAAATGTATTCTGGCTTCCCCATCGGGTTAAAGCACTATACACATGCAAGCATGGTAACCTGGCAGTATCAGGTTACCAGGAGCAAAATAGAGGACCTTGCCGGACAGGTGTGCGATGGTAAATACCGGCGTAATAAAAGTATCACTGCAAGATGTAGTGATACTAAAATAATTATACTGCTAGCAAATTGTGTCTTTATTAAATGGAGCCCATTGTGAAGTCTAACAAATTGAAGAGCAGAAATATTTCTTGGCAAAAGGAAGCAAGTTCTTGGTTTAGAAAAAAGATAATTTTCACCTTTCAAGCAAACTGCCCCCATCCTTGAGTTTCTCAAAAGAACGCTGACGCCTTCCGACTTCTTCCTGTGATATGAGAGAAAGATGGATGTGAAGTGCCGCCGTTAGATTCATTAGTATTTCATGAACAAACGTCTCTTGTCTTCACTTTTTTGAATTTGAGAACTGACCTTTATTTTAGTGATATGCAGAATATTATATACATTTATGCATACAGAGAATGTCGAGCTACTGAATATATGAAGGCAAGAACATAAAGGGTACAACATAGACAGGCGGGAATAGAAGTGCATGTAGAGTAGACAAAAGCTGAGATACGTAGATATCAATGTTGATTATTTCACAGGATTGACCTTGTCAATAGCTAATATGCTGCTTTGCCTTTTGCTCTATAACCCGTTTACTGGCAGACCAGAATGAATGGATTTCAGCACATTTATCCATAGACCTTGGCTGTATAGTCCTCATCACCGGAATTATTACATATATACTCATTTAGACCAGTGTTCCTATGATTACTTCTTAAACTCTCTCTCTTTACATTAATTCTTTGTGGCTTATCCATTTGTGCTTCAAAAAAGAGAGAGTGCAGGATTTATAAACAGAGACGTTTGACAAGTGGATTTTTCTAACACCATTCAAATCATTCTTTTCATATTAGTATGTCTGCATACATCAAGATATCCTGAGTCCCTTTGGAACATCTGAGTGACAATGGGATATGACTGGCAGCCAGAGGAAGATAAATGCTGTCTTCTTGAACTCCGTAATGCCTGCAGCCTGAATATTTTTCCAAAGGAGCTCAGTTTTAATGAAGTAAAATCAGAAAAGAATATTGCTTTTTATTCTAACACAAATCTTGCTTAAAGGGGAAGGATTTACTCCCGCATAATTCTGCTTTTATATTATTAGAACCCTCCCCCCTTCTCTCTATAAACTCTAATAGTAATCATCCATCAGAGAGTACAAGAGTCAATTTTGTGATCCAGGCGATCCGTCATCCCTCACTCTCCCACTGAGAGCTAAGCCCACAGTGTAGACCCGCTCAATATGTTGAATAGTTTTATGAAATACAGTATGAAGTAAATGTTTTAAACTACATAAGTGCCTGTTTTGGCTTTAGCTGGCAGGGAAGTATAATAGGTATATATTTCCTGGTTGGACAAACCACATAAACAATGAAACATATTTATTAAGTGGGGAAAAGGTTGCTCTGGCGATAACTACTATAAATGTTGGAAATTGTTTATTCCTATTTAATATAGGTCTGGAGGTGGCTATAGCCAAATATTTGTAATGGTAGCCATCACTGGAGGTCTCTGGTGAAGTTGAACCACAGTGAAACAAGTCCGTTAATAAAGCTTTATTTTTGTAATATATTTTTATTGAAATAAATAAAATACATGAATAAAACATATAACATATCAGCATTGTCATTGCATAACAAAGAAATAAGGTCATTTGAAAATAGGAATGATCTGAAATGAGACAAGACTGTGTAAGCCACTTAGAGTGATTACCAATAAAAAGTGCGGGAAATGAGAGTACACATCAAATATAAACACTGACATATAAGCCCGAGTGGAGACGGAATGGGAAGGTTTACTAAAACAAACCTTTTAATACCCATGCATAAGCTACACAAAATAAAAATGGAGGGACACAAGTTGTACCACGTCGTCAGTGGTACTGATGTTCTAAGGCTTTTGTTTTTAATTAGATAAACACAATATTTTTTTTCTCTAATACACACTTTTACATATATAGGAACATGAGCAATTACTCAGACTAAAGCTGGGTACATACTTGACGACTTGAAAACGATGCGATGGTCGTCTAGATTTCCTTTGAACTCCTGAACAAACAATCTAGTGCATACATACTGTGCAAGCGACAAAACAATATATCTTGCATCATTTGGTGGTTAGATCGTTAACTATCGCCTGGTCGTTCGGTAGTGCGTATACACTGCGCGCTTTGCGGGGAATCATTAATGAGATTGACAGATTGAGCTGTACGTGGGGACGACCTGAATATGCAAGGGACAACGCCACGGGAGCACGCATAGTGCATACACACTTGGCGATTTGTGAATGATTTGTCGTTCCAATGCGTCAGAATCGGCCAAATTGTTCAAAAAAATCGTCTAGTGTGTATGCAGCTTAGTTATTCGCCCCTCAGACAAGGGGGTTCAATAACAGTGCAAAATACAGAGGATTACAAAGAAGAAATATATAAACAATTGGCAGGTTCTAAAACCTGTATTAAACTACTGTACCATGGGACCCAAGTATAAATATAAAAAAGAATTGGATAGCATGCTCCAACTAGATTTTGAGAATGGAATAATCCCCTTCAAAACAAAGGAAGCACTTATCACATCATACCCCATCACACCGCTACTATACACACTACCGAAAATAGATCAATCCACGGTACAACCACCTGGAAGACCTGTCATTTTCTGCCAAGGGGTCGCTATTTAAAAAAATTGCAGTATATTGTGATGGTTTTTTACAACCTTGTGTTCAACAAGAAACTACATTCCTAAAGGACACTACAACTTTATTAGGAATCATCAATTGCGAGGGACTTCCGTATTCTCAGTTTTTAAGGGTCAGACGCATTACTAATAATAACATAGAAGCTAAAGATCAACTAGAAATTATGATTAAAAAATGTGTACAGAGAGGTTATTCACTCCCTGAATGACTAAAGATACGTTACAAAGTACTTCAAATACCTAGATTACAACTGTTAGCTTCTAACAAGGTAAAGGAAACTAAAAAACAAAACTTCCCTAGATCAATAATTTTAATAGTGCTAGTAGGGTGATAAAAAATCAGGTCAATAAACTGTGGCCGTAAATTGGAAACGACCCTGAATTAGCATCATTGAAAGAACACAGGATCATGCCTTGCAACACTAGAGATCATAATTTAAGCAACATCTTAGATAAGGCAGATGTAACTACTAGAAAAGTCTCAGAAGGTCAGTTTTTAAGTAAAAAGCCTGGATGCTTCAAGTGTCCTAACTGCCTCACATGCAGGTATATGACAAGTGGTACTTCATTTAATCACCCACATACGGGAAACACATTTCTCATCAAGCATCACTTAACATGCAATTCTACTTTTGTAGTCTATGTAATTATATGCCCTTGTATAGGCAAGACTGATAGATCCTTTAAGGAACGTATGGCACTCCACAGAAGCGCTAGACACAGTGCCATCGGAAAGGGTCAGAGCGACAAACTGGTCGCTATACACTTTTCAGCAACACAACTTAGCATCTCTTTTGCAGTAGGACTACAGGTACCAGTAAGCCCCCCCATATGCTGGTAATTGGAGAACCACAAGTACCAGCAAGCGGGGGATTAAGGGCCCGCTGGTACCTATAGTACCCCTGTAAAAGAAATATCAAAATAAAACAAGAACACAGATTGTTGTAGTAGTTTATTTTCCTGCACCTTCACCTGGGGGGTGGCAGCCTTTAAGGTCTTTCACATGGCTGCCGCGTGCCCCAGGACTTCCACAACGTCTTCACCTTGAGGGCGCCACCCATCCAGGGCTTCCCTGGTGTCTTCTTTCTTCGGCAGCTCTTCTCTACTGCCTCCCCGCCGTCGGACTGCCATTGCCTCGCGTTGGCTTATATAAACCAGCCGAGGGGGCGGGGCGATGATATCATTAGCCATGATTGGCTTGTATGGCCATTTTTTTCATTTAAAAAATGGTACTAAGGCCATTTTTGAAATTAGCACGGAAGCAGCGTTCTCCCCAGAAAATGTTTCCAGCTGGGTGGTATCAAGAAATAGCCGGGTGGGGCCTTCGCAATAATAAAATGTTTTAAGCCCTGACCTTATAATGATTTAAACTTGAAATATGCAGTGCCCCCAGACTGGCCCCATATGCAGTGCCCCCAGACTGACCCCATATGCAGTGCCCCAGACTAGTCCCATATGCAGTGACCCCAGACTGGCCCCATATGCAGTGCCCCCAGACTGGCCCCATATGCAGTGCCCCCAGACTGGACCCATATGCAGTGCCCCCAGACTGGCCCCAGCCCAGAACTTACCTGAACATGCTCGGCAGTGCTCCCACTCCCGCTGCCTCGCTGTGACTGGATCTAGCAGGCATGCAGGGTAAGCTCTTCACGTCGCGGGTGACGTCATGACGTCACCCGCGAGGTGCATCACTGGGAACGCTTGCCTCTGAAGTGATCGGAGGCTTCTTTAGCCTCTAGTCACTTCAGGGGCCAGCGTTCCACACCAGGAGGCGGAGGGTGAACGGGAGTGCGGCGGGGGGAAGTGCCGGGCGGTGGTCTGCTTCTGCTGGGTGATGCACCCGCAGAAAACAGCCTGGGGAGAACACTGCGGAAGTAACCTTAAGTTACTTTGTGGTCCTCACCATTGAAGTCAATGGTGGGAACCGTTCATTGGCTACAAGGCGGAAGACTTGCCTCTCTCAGCCAATGAGCTCTAAGCACTGGGATTTCTGTAGTGAAATCCCGCTGTGGAGCCGTTATTCGGGTAGTACTGTCTTTAGAGTACAGTACTAATGTTTGCCAAGACCCTGGATTGCCTACTTTGGAACGAAGAGGACATGATTCACGTATAGAAGGAGGTGAGTATGGATTTTTTTTTATAGTTACCCTGTGGATTCCACTGGAGAAGAGGACCGATGGGCTACAGGGATACATAGGTGAGTATGTGAGATAGTGTGTGTATGTATCTGTTAATAAACTTTTACTGTCAACGATGTGAATCTTTTAAAAAAATATTTATTTTGCAGTGGAACTACAGGTACCAGCGTGCCCGTAATGCCCCGCATGCTGGTACTTGTGGTTCTCCAAGTTCCAGCATGCGGGGGAGGCTTGCTAAGTCCTGCAGTTCCACATCAAAAGACAATATTTTTATCAACAAATGCACCACACTACACAATCAACTCGGCGCCCACCGCCCACGGGTGCCGGGGATAGCCCCAGCTAATAGCCTTGGCCTGGAGTGCCCTGGAGAGGGGAACCTTTTTATTGGGGGGGGGGTCCCCAGGGATCCCCGGCCAGGGCTGACTAGCGGTCAGGGGTGATGCTTTGGCTGGGGGACCCGGTGAAAGGGCGCCCCTGGCTGTGGCATTTCCCTCCCCGCTACAAAAAGTCAGGTGCTGGTTCTGGATAACACAGGGGGGCCCTACACATTTTTTCCCTCTATTTCCAGAACCAGGACCGGTTCAGAGCTCATTGCAGGTTACGCTTAATACAGTGGGCCCTTTAAGTCCTTTGCCCCCTGTATTTTGGCAACCAGGACTGGTTCTGAAAAGCCCGGTGCTGGTTGCGCTTCATACGGGGGACCCCTATATTGTTTGTCCCCTGTATTTAGCACAACCAATACTGGGTCTCCAAAGCCTGGGGCTGGTTGTTCTTTTTATACACAGGTTTTAATTTTTTTTAAACACAGAAGCACAGACGGATCTCACTGATCCTGTCTGTGCTTCTGTGTTTTATTTATACACAGATGCAGGCATCACAAATCTTCCTGATCCAAGCCTGCATCTAACGCCCACTACGTCCTCTGGGGCCTGCAGCCTGCACCACTGGTAACGCTCGCCCCGCTGCCACTAACGCCCGATACCTTCTCTGGGTCCTACAGCCCGCAATGCCGCAGCTAACATCCGCTACTTTCCCCGGGTCCCAGCCGCAGCTAATGCCCGCTTCCATCCCCCGAGTCCCACCCCCGCTACCGTCTGCAAAGGACAGTCATCTTGGTGCACCCAAGTTAAGCCACTTTGACTACACCCCCCTGTTGGAGGCACCTACTGAGGCTGTGCAACAAGTTGAAGCTTCCTATCTGTATAATGGCACAATTGTGAGGTATTAGTTTAAAAACTGTAACTTTCTCAATTACCTGAACCCCAAAGCACCTACTCTGGAACAATAGCTACCTTATAAAACAAACCCCAAGTCTAAATTCGCCCTGTACCCTGACTTATGCCTTCCCAAGTATGTCCCATAGAGAACAGCAGAAAAGTGGTCCTAATTGAGAGTGTCAGAAAACACTGACAGTAGAATTTCAAATTACTCCCAAATCCTAATATTTTATTTTTTTGCCCTGAAATTTAACATGCAGCACCGAGCGACAGTACTACCCATCCATGCCAAATTTCAACTTGGTAACTCTAATAACATTTGAGGTGTAGTCCCTTAAATACCATGCCCCCCCCTCAGGAGTTCTCTATTGGAGAATGTCGTTTTTTTCGAGGACCGCCCTCCCTCTCCTCCTCCTACTACTACAGCGGCATTCATGCCGGACAAAGTTTTTTTAAATCTGCTATGGTGTGCAGGAGGTCACCTACGTCTTTTATTACACTTACCTCCTTCTTCTGTTCTGGCTGCTCCTCAGTCCTCGTCACGAGGCGCGGCTCCTTCTTTCTGACTTCATGACGTCACGCCCATAGCAACCAATCAGATTCTACTTACCATTTAACTAGCACCTTCTAGAAGATAATAGCTAAATTCTGATTGGTTGCTATGGGCAACATCTGTTCCAAAACTCACTTCTAAAAACTCTCACTTTAGTAAATTTACCACCTAGTATCTGTTAATATTCGGTTAGTGTTTAAGTACTACACCTTGTTTGTGATATTATTGTTGTAAAGACAGCCCTGACCATTTGTGTTGCTAATGGGAGACAAAAAATACAGGTCAGAAATAAAGTCATAGCTAATATAAAGACAATAGTTATTATTGTATTCCTAGTTTTGAGTTACAGTATATACACTGTTTAGCATAAAGTACATGTATTTTGCTCAGTGTTCACAATGCACAGAGCTTTCGACAACAAATAAATTCTGACTATTCACTGGATTACATCATTCATTTAAACATCAAAAGACATTATAAATGAAGACTGTAAGAACAAAAACTACAATAAGAGATAGTAAATATTTGAATAATTTAAATGTACAGTCGTCAGAAAATCTATACTAATTTCAGTTTTGCATCATTGAACATGAAGCATTGATTAGTGCTCAATGTGCAGCTAAATTTATAAAGCTGGCCATGTTTGTATATGCACCAAAACTTACTGGTTGTGAGCCTCCTCGCTGATATAGGAGATGGCTCATGTGTAGTCAATGTGAAGTCATGGGAGACACATTTCAGGGGAAGTAGTCAGCATTTTGGTGAACACAATGCCGGCAGTTAGAATCCCGATGCCTGCGATCTTGATGGTGAGTATTAGGGTTATGGGGAAGCTTAGGGATAGGTTTAGGCTCTGAGGTAGGGAGGAGGCATGGTTAGGGTACGGCTGCCGAAGTGGAAGGTTAGGTTTGGACGCGGGAGGGGTGAGTTAGGGGAAGGGTTAGAATATTTACCTGCATGCGTCAGGATTTTCACCATCGTGATTCTGCTGTCGGGATTCTGCCCGCCGGCATTATCAGCGCCGGGATTGCAAACCCAATCCCATGTCAGAGAGCATCCAAAATGTCACCCAATTTTAATTTTAACACTTTTTAACAACAGTTTTAGATTGATTTAAAAAAAAAAAAAAATTAACAAAATGAAACTGGTTCGACCTTGTTTGAACTAGTTCAATAATGCACAAGCCTGTTAAAGCCTATTTGCACTTGGTCAGGGCAGTTTGCACAAGTAAACATTTGAACTTTATTTTTTTTTAAACTGGACAATGAACTTTGAATATGACCAGTGAATGGCGACCTTTGAAGACAGTAGTGTTTACAGTTTGAATTAAAAAATGCTGAGTTACTTTTAAATTGGTTAAAAATATTATTTAGATAAAACTATTTAAAAACAGAAATTTTAACTTGAATGGCAAATCGAACTGCGAATGTCAATCTTTGAATGTGAATAGCAAAGTTGAACAAAAGTGGCTTTAAATTACCACAAAATCACCTTTTTTTCTAAATTCTTTTGTATATTTCATTTAATTAGTTTGTGATTAAATGATAAAAGTTTGCTTTTTTATCATATATATTTTTTTTAAATAATGCATACATCAGCTATTTGACACCGTTTAAAAACCTCCAGTACTTTCCTTACGCCCAGTAACAGCCTTCTATATGATTCTGCTATCGAAGTTGTCACTTTTTTGGGGTCCAGGATGGTTTCCCCACTTTTTCATGTCCTCCTCCCAAGTTGCATGTTATAAAAAATTTGCACACCTTCGACGCGAGTAACGTGAATAAACATTTATAATTCGATCGCACATTTCTCAGGAGTGGGCATTTGTGCGATGTTTGCGGGTTTCATAAAACAAACTAATTTTTGCAAACTCTCGTCTAATTGGATTGACCCTTTAGTGAGCAGTAAACTTCAAAAAAGATCTGGGGACACTAAATGTGAACGGTCAACATGAACAGTGAATGCCGATTATTATGTTTGTATCTTTCACAATAGGAGAATGAGGAGCAACTGGGTTATATGGTAGCATAAACATTAGACTTGGGCTGCGCATACAATCTAAAGTAATTATTTAATTATATTATGTGGGGTCAATCATACCTCATCATAGATGTTTGTCATAGGAAAATCATTATAGTAGTATTTGATGTTAATTGTTTCATAGACTTGGTGGAAAATGCTGCATGTCCAATGTCTTTTTTGAATTTGACACCTCAAAAAAAGATATACTGCAATTGGCTCTTCATGTGAAAGAAGTGTGAAGGTTTTCCAGGTGTGCCAAAATATGGGAAGTCAAAAGCAGTTATTGAGTACTGCCATGATAACATATGTTCATCACTAGGAGTAAGAGGCCGCAAATTGACAAGAAGACTTGGGTACTACTCTATGACCTCTGCTGACCTCCACTGCACCACCGTGATCTGGGCCTTCACAGTACAGCGTTCCGTACTGGTCTTTGAGTACCCCCATATGACAAGAGAGCTACCTGACCTACTCCGGTCCTACCTACAGAACATTTTTTACCTTGTTTGGAAATATTTGTACAATTCTAAGGAAAAAAAATCCTAATTTCAATTACCTTGTGATGGTTTCAATTTAATGTTTGGATATGAACTTCAAAGTTTCAAAAACAAGAAATCTAAAAGTCCTGCACTCTAATATGACACAAATGCACATAGTGAACACAAAATTGATAGGGAAACATTGCAGCAAAGTGGAGTTATTTCATGACTATGGCTATAGGGTTGGTTTCAAAATAACTCCCCATCTCACTCCAATTACAATACTGATAAATGCCCATAATGGTGTTCACATGTCCAAATATGAGGTAAATAAATAAATACCCCTCCCTCATTACAGGTAGACACAAACACACAACTGAGCAGCTCTCCTTCAACCATTTATATTATGAGGAGACCGCAGTCTAATAACGATGCCAGTCTGCCAGACTACAGTAAAATACATTTGCCATTCAGAGATCAAACTTTAGGTTTCAATGAACAGGCCAGAAATCATTTCATTTGCTCTCACAGTTCCTATATGAGTTGTGGAACTATATAAATCCCAAAATACTTATAAACAGATTTCTGGACTCTGTGGCAATTTTATAATTAATTATAAGATGATTCTCATAAGAGTGATTAAAGTAACTATCGTCACTCATAAATATTCATGAAAGTTAAATATGAGTTGCTGTCACTGGGAGCCAGTGTGTAATATACAAATAAAGCAGAGAACCTTGAGCATGGCATTGGCAGACACACAAAGCTGTTAATATGACACTGTTCTGCCAGAGGCAGCAGTAACACGCTGCGAGGCCTCCCGTTATACAGAAAACAGCTTACAATTACAATATATTATTATCATTAGAGGAGTGACATAGCTTTCCTCAGCCAGGTCTCTAAAGGTTGTTATATCACCATATAATGAGAACAGCTGTTAAATATTTAATAACCACTGTAGGATTTCTGATCATTAAGGCATGGAATTACAGTGTAAACTAATTTAGGGGCTTATTGTTGCAATTTATTTAATATATTATATCTAACATTGTATGATCACATGTACCAATCAGACTTGTTTAATTAATTGTTACCATGTTTCTTATTATTCATTTGTTTTATAATTGGTGAAGAGACTATAGAACAAATACTAAATCCCAGGATTATTATTTTTACATGGCTTTGAATGTTAAATCTTTTGCAAAAATGTTTGCCAATTTACAGATGGAAGGACCCAAACAGATAATTAATTTAATTTTTTCTTTTTTTTCAGTACATTGCCAAGTAATGATATATATTGTTTTGAGGTGATTGCATATATCAGGCCACATAAATTGAATAGCTTATGTGACAGTAATTTGCTTTCTAATTTGCCCAAAGAATAATTAACTACAAGGCAAATTAAGATTCTGGCTACTGGAGCACAGATTTGCTGCTGATGGGTTACTGTAGCTCACATATGTATTTATGGGTATCATCAAACGGGTCGGGCGTTAAATACCCCAAATTCCGATACCAGAAGCCCGAAGGCTGCAAATCTCCACAGGGGAGGTAAGTAACCTAACCTTACGGTTCGGGAAGTCGTCTGTCAGGATTCCGGCATCGGGATCTAGATGGTCGCCCGGATTTTGATGCCTATCTTTAGTCCCGAGTCATGATTTCAACACTGGGATTTAGACAGACGGCTTCCCGGGCCATTGTATTTTGACTACATCCTTCATCAAATCACTACTGATCTATGTGTTGTTAGTAACTACTTTCAGGGTCAATGAGCATATGTAGCAGTGAGCTTCAGCACGGCCAATTGTCTTTTGTGTCCCAAAGTAATAAAACTACCAGTGAATTGGAAAAAGTAACATAAACAAGATCTGAGGGAGATAAGCCAAACAAATCTAGATACATAAGTGAAAGACTTAGAAAATATATTAAAGAGAAACGTTACTCTTAGCACCAATGCCTTCTTGGAAAATATATAAGAAAATGAAGGTCCTGATTCTGTAGATGGCTTTCACAGATATCTGCATACCCATGTGTCGTAAAAAGCAGACACTTTGCTTTGCACCACGCATATACACGGACGGAGATTGAAAAAGTGCTTCCAGAACGGTCATGGGAGTATTGTCGCCATGTAAGCTGATTTCCATGGGTGGGTGCTAGTCTAGATACTTATGATGATGGCTGCAGATGTAAAAACAGTGTAAAATTGGCATATAAGGAAGGATACTCGAATTAGCAAAAGCTAGTAAGTACTGTAGCCTGCAAAGGCTATATGATAAAATGTTCGATGCTTAGAATGAGGCCCTAAACCCAAACTATTTTATATCAGTGGGTCCCAAACTCAGTCCTCAAGGCACCCTATCAGTCCAGGTTATAAGGATTTCCATGTTTTTAGCACAGATAGCGAAATCAAAATCAATGAGGTATTAATTAAGTCACCAGTGCTTAAGAATTGATATCTGAACTGTTAGGGTGCCTTGAGGACCGGGCATGGTAACCACTGGGTGCATATAACAATGCCCTAAAATATAGGTTCTCAAACTCGGTTCTCAGAACCCCAAACAGTGCATGTTTTCCAGGTCTCCTCACAGAATCACAAGTGAAATAATTAGCTCCTTCAGTAGAACGTTTAAAATGTGTTAGTGAATAATGAGTATACCTGTGCATCTTCTAGGTGACCTGGAAAACGTGAGCTGTGTGGGGTCCTTAGGACCGAGTTTGAGAACCACTGCCCTAAAATTATATAAACATCGTAATCATTAATTGCTGTTATATCTTGTAATAAATTTGTTTAATCTGCGTTAAATTCTATGTTTTACTTCAGCAGGACAATTATTGCGTGAAAGTAGATCTAAAAGCCGCTTTCCATTCTATATCAATCCTCCCAAACCACAGGAGGCTACTAAGGTTTGTATGGAAGAGTCATCTATATCAGTAGACAGTAATGGTATATCCAACACCCCTTATACCTTCAGGTTAATGAAAGGGGTACAAGTCCAGTATATTTCTTACCATGGACGATTTGCTTTTTGACACACATATATCCACTAATTTTCTTACAATAGAGACATGATGCTTTCCCTTCTAAAGCACTTGGGTTTAACTTTAAACAATCACAAATTTATACTAGTTCTAACTTGCCAGATTGTCTTCCTAGGGTTTATCCTAGATACCCCTTCTTTCTCATTGAAGGTACCTGTGGACAAGTGGATTGCAGTTCAAATGTCAGCTCACAAAACTATACATAAACAATAACCAACTCTTTGGGCTCTGGCTATAGTAATTGGGAATATGATTGCACTATCACCAGGGTTCTTCCATGTTCCCCAAAACTGCAAACAAGCCCAATATCTGCTAAGGGATCTACTCCCTGCTCATCTTATATGGTCAGACCAAATCAACATAAGTTCCCATTGTAATCATTTTTGGCCACTAACAGATCCTCCCTGAGATATCACAATAACCACAGATGCATCAGGCTGGGGAAGTTTCTCACAACACAAAGCAATAAGAGGACTTTGGTATATCTGGGGGGAAAAAGCAAACCTGCCACATAAATGCCTTAGAGCTCAGAGCAGCAAAACTACAGTAGCTATTCTGAGATTGGTAGCTCAAGATCTACACAATATTACTATATTTGTGGCTCCAGGTATAGACCTGTTTGCTACCCCTTCTACAGTTCAGACTCCTCTATTTGTGTCCAGGATGATAGATGCAATGTCCATTCAGTGTTCAGAACTCCCTCTTCCATGCGTTCCCTCCCCCCAATCTATTACTGAGAGTTCTACACAAAATCAGAACAGGCCATGTTCCCAAAATGATTCTCGAATATCCAATATGGCCAGCGAAAGTCCGGTGTCCTCTAATTTTGCAGCTCAGAGGCCCAAACTTACTCTGGGATACCCCACAGAATGAAAAAAAAACGGAGACCTGTTAGACTAACTGCCCCAGTCTATGTGGATGGCGACATTACTAAGTTTCTCAAATCCTTAAGGCCTCGTACTAGTGCCAGATACAGAGCTATGTTTTTAGAATTTAATGAATGGTGTTCTAAATCCGAGGCATCACAACATAATTCTTTACTACATAAAGCCTTAGGCAGGATGTATTAAAGGCGGTAATGAGGCCGCATTTCCATAAGTACCAAGCTCTGGAGTGCGATACATTCCAGAGCTTGGACCTGGATAGAAGTCTATAGGCTACTTATCGCACTTTTCCCTGACAGCGATCAAATCGTATTCCTTTAAGCATCCCCTGCAGCACGCGCGTCATTCTGTGCATGCACAGAAGGACGCCAGAGGAACTTAGACCCTGATTCAGAGCCGGACGCTCTGACAGAGCGCTCACTCTGAATCAGGGCCGTCCTTAATTTTTAGAGCGGCCTCCTGGCCTCTCGTATAGCTGTGGGTGACCACCCACAGCTATAGCGAGCGGCTAGGAAGATGGTCGCGATGGTCAAGACCATCGCGACCATCGGGCTTGCGACGAGACCCTTGTGGTATGGTCTCATTGCCGCAAGCCCTGGAGTGCTTTCGGCTCTATCAGAGCCGAAGGCACTCCCACTGACATCTCTTGTGATGTCAGTGAGGCCGGCCCCAGATGGTAGGCGTTCCCATGGGCAGCCATGCCCCCGGCATGCCCACCAAAGGGGGCGTGCTGTCACTCACCATCGACAGCACGCCCCCTTTGGTACGAGACCCGGAGCGACGGCTTGCCAGTCGCTATCCGGTTCTCGCACATGCGCACGACAGAGCCAGCTCCGTCATGCGCATGCACACTGGGCCAACATCGACCCCGCTTGCGAGCGCTCAGCGCTCTCAAGCGGGTCTGAATCAGGCCCTTAGTCCCTCTATCGCAAAGATCAGCTATTATAGGGAGAGCTGTCCTTTCCAATTTTGATCGCATTTCTAGGTACATGCCGGTGAAATTATCAACGTTATGTACCCGATAGTAGGCAGAATGTACCATGTCTTGGATGTGATGCTTAGTACATTCCACCCTTAGACTTTCTGGCACACAAACACAATTCAGGTCTAGCCTCATCCACTATAAGAGCATATGGTTCAGTTACCACCCACAGCTCTAGTGACCGACCAGGGTGATGGTCGCGATGGTCATCACCAGTGGGGGCTTACGACCAGATGGGTTGGGTCTGGGCTCTCGTAAGCCCCAGGGAACTTCCTGCTCTGTTTGAGCAGGAAGTTCCCCACTGACATCATCAATGATGTCTATGGGGCCGCCCCCAAATGGCAAGCGTTCCGTCCGGAACGCCTCCATTTGGCCGGGCATCACCCCCGGCCCGCCCAGCAAACGGGGTGAGCTGTCACTCAATATCGATAGCTCTCACCCGTCTGCTACAAGACCCCCCAGCGACGGAGTGCCCGTCGCTAGCCGGGTCTCGCGCATTGCGCACACGACGGAGCCAGCTCTGTTGTGCGCATGCTCTGTGGGGACCATCAAACCCGGTTGCCGAGCGCATCGGCGCTTGCAACAGGGTCTGAATGAGACCCATAGATCTGTTCTTGTCCTTTTTCTCTCATCAATACCTTTCAGCTCAGATATTATGGTTGTTTCGAGGAAACTAGCCTCCTTCTTAGCTCTAGCATTTGCTGCAAGAGGCGTAGAACTCACCTTGATATTTCAGATCCCTGGCTAACACACACACTCAACAGGGTTACCCACATAATTCTTAAAGGTCACACCAAAATGTCTTATATATATTAATTCCTTATTAGAATTCCAATGTCATCAAAGATGAGGAGGTTCCTAACCTTATCGCATTATCAGGCCCTTTACTATTAGTGGTTGTATTGTTTATACTATGAGGGACACTACTGACTACCTTTAAAGGACACTCATTACAAGATTCCGCATCTACCAAAGCGGCTTCTAAAGGGTTACCACTACTCAAACTCTCATGCACACAGCATGTTGGTCATCTTTATTTTATTTATTAACAGTTTCGTTATATAGCGCAGCATATTCCGTTGCGCTTTACAATTGTCAACATTGATAGAACAAAACTGGGTAATAACAGACAGATATATAGGTAGAAAGGCCCTGCTCGCAAGCTTACAATCTATAGGTCATCAGTTCACTAGACCCTTTATAAAATACTACTGGAGACACCTAGTGATCAGGACAAGATCAGGTTTCCCAGGACTACCACCAGGTATATGTTATACCTCTTTCTTTCCACCAAAAACCCAGGTCCAACCTGGGTTTTTGGACATGGTTCCAACCCTGGTCAGACCCAGGTCAGTACACTGCACCTTTGATCTGGGTTACTCCCAGGTCAGCCCTGTTCACACTGAACTCAGGTCTGCCCTGCTAAACCTGTGAGGTCATAAAAAGTGGGAGGTGACTGCTCCACAACCACCAATCAGCTCATTTTAGGCATGATTCAGATCAGATAACCTGGGTTGCACCGTTTACACTGCACCATTACCTGGGTCCATCCTGGGTCCAACCCTGGTAGTTACCTAGGTTGGATTGCAAGGTCACTTGACCCAGGTTATTTTTTCAGGGACCCCTTTTGCACTGAGCTGCGACCTGGGCAGACCCAGAAAAAACCCAGGTTTTTTGCTCTGGTGTAAAAAGGGGTATGAGTCTGCTCACTAGCTGTTGTTAGGTGACAAGCCTCCTGAAGAAACAAAACTGTAGTTTGCAGTAATCTATGACCTGCAAAACTGTGGTCCTAGGGAACAGGATTGTCCCCCTAGCAATAGCGCCCATCCCCTCCCACCCTACAGCTGTTTTCTGTTGGTGGCTCTTCAAACACTGTACAAAAATAACTTACCGTTACACTCTAACTTTCAGGGCCCTCAAAGAGACAGACGCAGAACACAGGTCACAGCTGTAAAAAGGAATAAAATCTAGATTCCAACCTCTCAAAAAAATTCACACTTGGAAGAGTTAAAGTAGATTATTACTTTGATTGCTCACCTTCACTGTGCAACTTCAAACATCTGGGGGCTCTATGTTTGTATTCCATATACTTTGTTGCCTTCCTGAATTCAGGCTACAACTTGCTAGTGAGTAAATGTTTCAGATGTTCATAATAAACAGCTTGGTTACAATTGCAACTTCTGTTTTTGTGACAAAACAAATGATTCTATGGTACAACTGAAAAAAAGATTGCCATCAGTAATACCCCTTTCAGACATACAACCCAGGAAATTTCCTGCTCAGACCCGGGAATTTCTCCTGTGCAAATTCCCGGGTATTTGGTCGAGACCCCCCTTTCACACTACAGTGTCTACCCGGGAAATTCCCAGGCAGACCCCTTTCAGACAAGAGTAGGGTTTTTTCTGCTTACCTGCCTCTTCTCTGCCGTCTGCTCCTCCCAGCCAAAAGCCGGCCAATCGTAATGCAGTTTTTTTTTTTTTAATTATTATTTTTTTAACATTCATTTTAATTCCCTGGTGGTCCAGCGGGAGTCCGGACGGCCCACTGTGGCACTGCCGGCCGGTGCTGGGGGGTGGTGAGCAGCAGCGCTGAGCGTCCTATAGGATGCTCTGCACTGTCAGCTCAAACAAAGCAGCAGCACTGAGCGTCCTATAGGACGCTCTGCGCTGTCAGCTCAAAGCAGCAGCGCTGAGCGTCCTATAGGATGCTCTGCGCTGTCAGCTCAAAGCAGCAGTGCTGAGCATCCTATAGGACGTTCTGCGCTGTCAGCTCAAAGCAGCAGCGCTGAGCGTCCTATAGGACACTCTGCGCTGTCAGCTACATGCAAAAGCTGCTTGGTGCTGCCCGGGAGTAGTAAATTCCCGGGTAGCACCATTCAGACAGAAGCAGTAAAAAACCCTGGTCGATTGCAGGGGCGGCTACCCGGGAACGTGTTCCCGTGTAGGTACCTTTCACACAGACATGAGACCCGTGAATTTTGGCCGAGGCAGGCCAAAATCCCGGGAATCTCAGTATGTCTGAAAGGGGTATAGGCTTCTGAAAATCTTATTCAGTAAGTAAAAGTTTCTCCCAGCTACAGTTATGCATGTGACCTGTGCACAACCTAGCCTGCTGGGCAGGTGCAGCTTCACTGATAAGCTGGGTACTCAGCGACGGAGAGACGTGATGTAACGATACATACTGCATGATCCGGTGTACAACAGCACAATGTGTCATTCATTGCATCGCCCCATCTGCTGTATAGAGCTGGAAGTGTTGTCCAGCTGTTTGATGGGATTTCCTTTCCTTGGAAGCACTACTCCACTCCACTCCCCCTCCCTTATCTGTTAGCGGTAGGTGTGTGCTGGGCTGCTGTGTACTGAGCTGCGGTGGGGACCAGGGAGGCTGCTGGCGCTGATCAGCACACAGCAGTCTGCTCTGCCAGTACGGGTGGGGGAAGGGGAGAAAGCAATCATACTGATTCTCCCTCCCTGGGACTGCCATTAGCAGATAGAGCATTCCACTGGGAAGCCTCTTCTGCTTTTTACATAGGAGCCCTATTCAGCTTCTAAGGGCTTCAGCTGATGCAGCCCTCGGCGCCAATGTTTAATCAGGCGCAAGGCTTGATTGTGTTTTTTCCCCATTCTTTTTCGCACAGGCCTGACCGGTTAGGGGATGCTGCACCTCCTTCACAGGATTAAGGTAAGAACCGCCGCTGATTACAAGCTTGAGCAAACAAATCTGACAACAAATCAGGAAGTTGGGGCATAGTTACCTAATTTTTTAGGGTACCCAGTAAGGGATCATGGAGGCTGAGGTCCAGGGTGTCGGTGTGGGAACAGGACGACACAATTTATATCATCATGTACCATCACAATACAGCAAAATAGCATAATTATCGGCATCATGAAACAGGGGTGGAGCATAATGTTGCAGCTCACTGCAGATCATGGGCCTGATTCATTACCGATTGCAACTGTGATTACGCACGCAATCGGACGATTGTTGTTTTCTGCGAATGCGAGCGGGGACTGCGATCGAAGCGACTACTTAGACCCATCGCAGAGTGATTGACAGGAAGTGCCTTTTGTGGGTGGTGATGGGGGGCAGTTATCGAAACGCAGGCGTGCCAGTGCGTTTCAAAGCCGTTGCAGGGGCATGCATAAATTATTCACTGCGATTCCCTGTGCAGCCTGAGGACTCATAGCTTGCGATGAAGTTAGCAATTCCTGAGTAAGGTCTGACTTTGTGCAGGTGTGCGTGAGGCTGCGATGGTACTCGATTGTACCGATGGTTTTGCAGTCTTGCTAAACATTACAGATGTGTGTAAGGTAAAGTGGGCGTCCTTATGTAGTGCTGCAATGGCATAGCAATCGTAATGGATTAGAATACTATCACAGTTGAACTGCGTGTGTAATCGTAGCTGCTATCGCAATAGCGATCCGAAGTGAATCAGGCCCCATATCAGCAAAGGTGTGGAGGACCTGCTGAGTTATACAGTCAGGTGCATAAATATTGGGACATTGACAAAATATACATATTTTGGCTTCTATTCACCACCACAATGGCTTTGAAATGAAACTAACAAGATGTGATTTAACTGCAGACTTTCAGATTTAATTTGAGGGTAATTACATCCCAATCAGGTGAACGGTGTAGGAATTACAACGGTTTCTATATGTGCCTCCCACTTTTTAAGGGGTCAAAAGTAATGGGACTATCAACTCAAAAGCTATTTCATGGACAGATGTGGGCTATTCCCTCATTATTGCATTATCAATTAAGCAGGTAAAAGGTCTGGAGTTGATGCTAGGTGTGACATTTGCATTGGGAATCAGTTGCTGTCGACTCTCAATATGAGATCCAAAGAGCTGTCATTATCAGTGAAGCAAGCCATCATTAGGCTGAAAAATCAAAACAAACCCATCAGAGAGATAGCAAAAACATTAGGTGTGGCCAAATCAACTGTTTGGAACATTCTTAAAAAGACCCGGAAGTCCACGGAAAACAACTGTGGTGGATGACAAAATAATTATTTCCCAGGTGAAGAAAAACCCCTTCACAACAGTTGGCCAAATCAAGAACACTCTCCAGGAGGTAGGTATAAATGTGTTAAAGTCAACAATCAAGGGAAGACTACATCTTGTGGTGAACCCTTTATATTCACTCTTGTGTAAACCATTGGTGAGCCACAAAAACAGGTAGACCAGATTAGAGTTTGCCAAACAACATCTAAAAAAGCCATTACAGTACTGGAACAACATCCTATGGACAGATGAGACAAAGATCAACTTATACCAGAGTGGTGGGAAGAGAAGAGTATGGAGAAGGAAAGGAACTGCTCATGATACAAAACATACTACCTCATCAGTGAAGCATGGTGGTGGTAGTGTCATGGCATGGGCATGTATGGCTGCCAATGGAACTGGTTCCCTTGTATTTATTGATGATGTGACTGCTGACAAAAGCAGCAGAATGAATTCTGAAGTGTTTCGGGCAATATTGTATGCTCATATTTAGTCAAATGTTTCAGAACTCATTGGACGGCGCTTCACAGTGCAGATGGACAATGACCTGAAGCATACTGCAAAAGCAACCAAAGAGTTTTTTAAGGCTAAAAAGTGGAATGTTATGCAATGGCCAAGTCAATCCCCTGACCTGAATCCGATTGAGCATGCATTTCACTTGATGAAGACAAAACTGAAGGGAACATGCCCCAAGAACAAGTAGGAACTGAAGACATTTGCAGTAGAGGCCTGGCAGAGCATCACCAGGGATGAAACCCAGCGTCTGGTGATGTCTATGCATTTCAGACTTCAGGCTGTAATTGCCTGCAAAGGATTTGCAACAAAGTATTAAAAAGTGAAAGTTAGATTTAGGATTGTTTAGTTTGTCCCATTACTTTTGGCCCCTTAAAAAGTGGGAGGCACATATAGAAACCATTGTAATTCCTACACCGTTCACCTGATTTGGATGTAATTACCCTCAAATTAAATCTGAAAGTCTGCAGTTAAAGCACATCTTGTTTGTTTCATTTCAAAGCCATTGTGGTGGTGAATAGAGGCCAAAATATGAAAATTTGGTCAATGTCCCAATACCTATGCACCTGACTGTATATAGGTACAGTAGTTTGTTACTCATGCTAAAAGGTATATACTTCATGCCTAGGGTTTAAGCAGTAAAAATATAGTAGGGAACATTTCTCTATGCTCCACTTTTTTCTCCATGTTTCCGTGCACTGGCGGGGCTCTATATGATATAAAGTGAATTCTTTCACACTTATGTCATTGTAATTGCTGACTTATTTAATAATATGTTTTGTTACATTTGGCTCTGCTGCAATTATTTAATTTAAGTTCAAATTTGTATGCTGTCATTTCTTGATTTTTATTTTATATGTTAAATAAGGAATGAAAGTTAATATTTTGAGTTATCTGCCTCTGTGAATTCACAAAAAGTGGCTGACTACTCTGATCCACCTCTCCCTCCAAGCAATGACTGGCTACTGGGGATTTGGGGAGTTGCTAGCAGAGGCATGGGTTTGTTTTGGAATTCATAGTTGCTTCTTTTAAATTTCAGAGTTGGAAACACTTGTCTAGATTAATCGTGTTCCATCTGCATAAAACGCCTGCAACTCCTAATTAACCGAGCCGTCTGTGCATTGCTGGTGATACCTCTGTGAATTCCTCCTTTATTTACACTGTTCAGAAAAACTTAACCATTACATTTAAGCTGAAGGCTTATATAATACTTCAAACATAAACACAACTGCTTATCTAAGTATGCTCAACTTAAGGGAAAAGGGAAAAAAATTATTTGCAGCAGTGTTTAGGACCAAAACTTGTATATTAAAGGAGTCATCCACATTTGCAAACTAGTGCATTTGCAAACCAGCTACAGTACATCCCCCTGTACATCATGCTGTCTCCATTGGGATGACCAGCTAAGACCCCACAACTTGTGGATCATAGTCATGCGCTGTCCATGCGGACAGCCAGTAGAAGAGAGACCTTGTCAGCGCTGGCAGGGAAAACAGGGAGGGAAATTCAAACACTGGGTCAGCATATGTATGTATGTTTATAAATGCAACTACTATGTACTGTTGAACTGCTAGGTGTGGATGAGTCCACTGGCGCTGATAGCTCTCATCTTTACTACCTGGCCCTCAAATAGGATTAGTGCTTCAAAAATTGTATAAAGCTGTTTTGTTTTTCAGTAGCCTTCTAAGCACCTCACTATGTGGCAGATATATCAAACCTTCTAATTAGGACAGGTGGAGAATTTGACAATAGATAGGGCCAGATTTTCAATAGGGCAGATGAGACTATAGCCCCAGGCCTCCACATAAAGATAGGCCAATCATCGTGACGCCGAGGGGGTGACACCAAGTTGCAGACTCCCCCTCAGTGACAGGAGCTGGGTGCTGCACTGTATAAATAAGTGCAGCACTCAGCTCCTCACACTGTGAGGGAGCCAGCCGGCACTGCACGCACCTCCGGCACCCCCCCTGCCTCCAAGCTCCCAGTGATATCGGGACCACGGGGGTTTGGACGAGATACCACGCCACCTTCCCACTAGGCCACGCCCCTTCCAGTGAGGCCACACCCCCTTTGGCATTACGCAGCTTTGCCGCGCAGCACAACGTCCCTCCCCGCATCGGGTGACACCGTGGGGAGGGCCGCCACCGGATGATCACCAGCCATCCAGCTGGCCACATGGTCACCCCTAAATTATAAGTATTAAAATAGTATTTTTATTGTGCAATATTTATACTATTCCATATTTCGGGAGACATTGGGGTTGATGGTGTAGCGTGTACATGCCCACGTTGGCACTGGTCACACCCACGTAGGACTGATAACAGCTCCTTTGCTTCTCACAATATGCCCTTGATCATTTTCAGCCCCACGCCCATATGGCTCTTAGGGGTCTACTTACTAAGCAGTGTTAGGAGACAGAGTGAAAAGTGATAAGGTGCCAGCCAATCAGCTCCTAACTGCTTTCTCACAGGCTGTGTTTGAAAAATGACAGTTGGGAGCTGATTGGCTGGCACCTTATCACTTTTCACTCTGTCTCCTAACACTGCTTAGTAAATAGACCCCTTAATCCGGTCCTGCCCATTGTTACCAATCATCTTCTTGCTATCATTTTATACAATGTAGTCGATAATGATAACTAGAAGCTTTTGATTAATATGGGCAACTTCTCCACTTGCCCTTTTTAGGTTTGTTACATCTCCCCCTATGTGTACAGTGTCACGCAGGTATTCTAGCTCTAATTCTGCTGGCCTCCATTAAGCTCACTAACAGTGTATCTTGAGCACTGGGCCACTGTTATCTGATCACTAAAATTAACCAAACATAGTATAAATATGAAATAAAGACACCGACAACAGAGCTGGCCTTTTAAAAATGAATGTAAAATGTTATTGGATTTCTGATAATGAATTGGTGGGGGCATTTAAAGAACGGACACGGACAAACACAATCATCCACACAAACCAACATTTGGTGTTCAACTCTCCAATTAACAGAACTCACCCGTCCAGGTGGTGTAGCCATTTCCCGGTCAGGACAATTGGCCTATATAGCTTGCGTCATGAGCAGGAGAGCACATCCACTTATCCTAAACTAAACATTAACAATCCACATACTGTTCTTTACCACCACACACAACACCACAAGCGAATAGGGTGGGAGAGAGAATGAAGTGGAACAAAGAGGCAGTTGTACTGACTTACCGCTATTATCAAAAAATAAAAGCCTTTCCCCAAACAATTACTATAGGTCAAACAAAACCCACAACCAACATGCTAATTCCTAAAAGGAGGATTCCACCAGCGCGTTAAAGGGCAAGGCACAAAAACACCTCCTTCATGTTTACCTTCAGCCATTACTGCTGTGACAAAGATGCCACCTGGCCGGCTGTTCCTAAACATTACACTAAGGCGCCTAAAAATAGATTAAGATTACTCCAACCTGGAAGCAATCAGACAGGTTCACACAGCAATAGACATATTAGCAGTTTTTCTTTTTTTTGTGTCAATGATGATTAGGACTCTGCAGGAAGAAATCAAGGAATCTCAATAACAAGAGCCTCTCACTTATACCACTATTCATAAAAACCATAATCGATCCCTGGCACCACATTTGCATTATGCCATTGTCAAAAAAAGATATCATTTTTAAAAAGATGACTGATCCAAGATATTCAAGGTTGTACAATATCTATATAAAACATTATGGTAAATGTGGGTATATGCAGAAAATACATTGCATCATGTTCTCCCACATGGCCAGCAATCATTTCCTTGCAGCATGTGGTCTTTGCAAGCAGGTGCAATAAAAACAAACACCGGCAGCACTGCAGGTTTTCACAATGAATAATGTATTACTCCCAGCAGCCTTGCGTCTGATAATTAATAGGCAGCACAATGTTTGCAGAAAATACAGTAACTCTTTTCTAATCTAAGTATAATTTGTTAGGCCATAAAAGGTAACCTCTTATATTTCCAAGGGTCACATTATATAATTATTTAGCTGTTTGCTCAATGTTTTGTTGGCTGTGACTCAAAATGAATTCGAAGCAATATATTATTTCCATTATATGATACCAAGAGAAGGAAACAGTAATAGACAAAGTAGAAAATTGTAGTCAGGATTATAAATGAAAGCAACAAACTGTGAAACATTCTGTTATGTATGGACATTAAGAGCCTGCCTCAGAGGTGGCTGCAGTGCTGATGTTAGTGCAGTTGAGTGATAATGTGCTACTGCGTATGTGCACAAATTCTGATAACCCCTACGATGCATGCGTTCCACTCAGTGTGCATTGTTGCTGATGGAAGCGCTGGCATTAGGAGCAGTTTGATGAAACAATGGGTGTTCCTGGGAGGTGACCTGAAATGTACGCAAAAAGGGGCATCTCATGGGCGGGTTAGGTGTCACGGGTGTGTCAGTGAAAATGGCTGCGTTCCACTTCCTAGATGCAGAGTCATAGCCATCACTGACGTGCGGTGGGTCAATGGCTGGGGAGGCACACACTGAGATGGGTCTGAGTGCTGGGAGACTGTCTCACCCCGTACTCGCTGTAACTCTCCCCTTACTACAATAAGCTCCAGTGTCCATTCATTCTCCTACCTGCATCACTGTGTCTTCTCTTGCTGCTGCTGACTGAGCTCCGATCTCTAAACACTGCAGTGCACTTCCTGGTCACATGACACATCCTACTCAGAGGCATGCATCTATTAGCACTCTTTCTGTGGAGCTTACTGCCCATGCTGTGGCCAGGTCCCAGCTCTGCAAGCAGTGTCTGACTATACAAAAGCAAAACTGAGCTGGTTCTGCCTCATCTCTCGTCTCCCTGCAGTCCCAGGGAGCTCCATAATGCTGGTGAGTGTTAACTATAAAAATGATTGCAATAAACAATGTTTATAAATATCTTCTTTGTATTATTCTAATCATTTTGATATCAAATCTCAGGAGTGCCTACCCTGACTGCATGTCCCTGGTAGCCACAGAGGCCGTGTTCAAATGAATTTCACAAGGAGACACTGCGTCTGCCATAGCTGGAGTGTTCAGAACCACCAACAGAGTTGCACCATCCAAGGACTTTGAAAATGTGACTGAAGGTGCTTAGGGTCGGAAGGAGAGGTGTCCCGGCAGCAGAGAGGACGGGTGAAGGGGAGGAGATGTGATTTGATCAGACGCAGATAGGAGATTCCGGGTCTCACAGAGGGGAAAGCTCCAAGAAAGAATCGCCGGCGGAGCGGGAAAAGCACCTCTCCATTCCGGCTCTCACCTGCAATGCTTACCACATTTCGCTGGCCCTTGACTCAGCGGTATTCAGACGTACCATTAGTGCCAGGGAGTGGTAATGAGTGAGGGGTAATTCTGTGGGTGAGGTGTGGTGTTAGGCAGTGGTGGTGTCTGAGTGGCATCTGGGAAGGGGCATGGGGTCAGGAGTGATAAGGAAGGAGTGAGGGTTATTACAGTGGGTGTGATATGTCAAGGAGTGGTGGTGAGTGAGGGGTATTACAGTGGCTGAGGTATGGTAACAGAGTGGTGATGAGTGAGGAACATTTTAGTGATGAAGGGATGGTATCTGTGAGTAGTAATGGGCAAGAGGTAATGTATGCATCATAGATGAATTTATAAGAGGTATTTCAGTGGGTGGTGGTGTATTTGGAAACATCCCTCTCAACTTTTGTGGCCAGTTAGACTTTTGAGCGTGCACCCGAAAAAGGAACGCAACCTCACGACAAGTAGATGTGGCCTTTTGGGAAATGCAGAGTCCGCTGGTATCGCACCCTGTTTTTGACATGCTGGGGGCATGCCTAGTACGCCAGGAAATGTTAGGCATGTCCCCAGTCCATCTCTCCAATGAATAGATGCTGCTCGCAGCCGAGCAGCGGGTGAGAAGGGGTTTCCCAAACTCCCACTCCTACCTTCACTATAGGACACTGTGTCCCAGGGGTGGGACGGTGGCACAGTGTCCAAAAAGCGGGGCTGTCCCACCAAAATCAGGATAGTGCCAGGTAGGAATGGGTATGATGTCTAGGTGGCTCATATCTCGATGCCGGCAGCCCAAAAGGGAGAAGATCCCGACAGGGTAGGTGAGTACCCTATCCCTACCCTCTCCCCCCCTAACCCCTCCTTAGTGGTGCCTTACCCTGACCTCCCCCTAGTGCCTAACCCTAACCTTTCTCCGGGGGTGCCTAACCCTAACCCCCCCCTTACAACACCCTAAACATAACCCTTCCCGGGGGGGTGCCTAACCCCCTCCTCAGGGGTGCCTAACGCTATCCCCCCCAAAACCTAACCTTGCTATGTTCCCTAAAACTAACCTTCCCCCCCACGCGGCTAACGCTAAGGGCGCCCCGGACTTACCTCGTTCGGTCTGGTGTCCTTCGGCATTCCGGCTTCGGGATTAAGATAGGCGTCGGTATTTCAATGCCTATCATAAGTCCCTTGCCGAGATTCGTATGTCGGTATTGAGACTAGCGGAACTACATCTCATGAGGTACGGGAGAGGCTTGAGTGTGGTGGGTAAGATTAAAGATCGAAAAAACAAAAGGAGTGGCGCTTATCTAGAAAGCAGCTGTAAGGAGGAGGGTGTAAGTCTCCTCAATATGAGGTCAAAATAGAAAAATAGAAAAAACACCGCTAGTGTGGAGTCTTTAGGTCTATTGGGTGGGGTTTAAGAAATCAACCCTATGTAGTGCTAAATGTTATTAAACATAATGGCTTCTGGCTCAGATAAAAAATATTTAATCAGACATATAAAACACAATTTAACAATAAATCACTTCCTAAATAGGAACAGTGGTATAAGTTCAGACTTATATAAATCGCATGTGAAAGTATAGGTGTGCACCAATTGACTGAGTATATCTCTTAATTGTATGTTGGAACCTATTGTGGGGTAAAGTTATTAGTGGTTAAGTCCCAGCATACAGGGCCTGATTCAGACGCACTCGCAAGTGCTTGAGCGCTCGCGAGCGGGTCGATGGTGCGCTCTGTGCACGCGCAGTGGCCACACTGCACGTGCCCAAGTCCCGGAGCGAGAGAGAAAATCTCTTGCTCCGTGGCTCACTACAAAAGGTGTGCAAGTGTGTTGTTCCTGATGAAGGTGTGGGTACTTCCACACGGAAACACGTTGAGCCTGGTACCACTCATTTGGATCTGGTACCATCTATCTGCATGAGAATTTGACTTCATTCATTTGTATGCTGAATTAACCAGAGGAGGACTCTAACAACTTTGTGGTCATTTGCCATCAGTTCCGGACCGGCTTATTCATTTCCACAGAGACACCACTGGACATCCCTGCATATGTGGATACTCTTGCGAGAACACCTTGCTAACCACAATAGGATTGGTAACGTATTTTTACATTGCTGGACTTTGCTGGACAGTATTCCGGGACTTAACCACTAATAACTTTCCCCCACAATAGGATCCAACATACAAGTAAGAGATATACTCAGTCAATTGGTGCACACCTATACTTTCACATGCGATTTATATAAGTGTGAACTTATACCACTATACTATTTAGGAAGTGATTTATTTTTAAATTGTGTTTTATATGTCTGATTAAATGTTTTTTATCTGAGCCAGATGCCATTATGTTTAATAACATTTAGCACTACATAGGGTTGATTTCTTAAACCCCACCCAATAGACCTAAAGACTCCACACTAGCGCTGTTTTTTCTATTTTTCTCTTTCAAGATTAAAGCTCGACAGTGTCTAGATAGACACTCAATAGGTCGACACAGGCAAAAGGTCGACAGGTACAGAGGGTTGAATGGCAAATTCAAATGGTCAACACACAAATGGCCGACATGTTTTTTCAACATTTTTAAGGTTAGGACGAGGGTTAGGCTTACAAAGGGGATGGTTAGGGTTAGGCACTAGGGGGAGGGTTAGGGTTAGGCTAAGGTTAGGTTTAGGCACTTGGAGAAGGGTTAGGCACCAGAGGGCGGTTAGAGTGAAGATTAGTCTTAATTTACAAAACAAATGTGTTGACCTTTCGTGTATTGACCACATATGTGTCGACCATTTGTCCCTGTCGACCTTCTGTACCAGATTTTCATTCTAACCATCAATACAGCCAAAGAGTTGGCTGGTTGGAAAGATAAACTGTAGGTGTATGAGCAGCTAAAGTATTTTAGAAGAAATTGTGAAAGGTGGGAAAAGACAAGACATGCGCTATTTACGTTTTATCCCTCTCCTCATAATAGTAGAGCTGCTCCTGCAGCCCATCCATCTTTTCAGCTATCACCCACCAAAATCGTTTAAATTCTTCTTGATCAATAACATTCTCAAGGTCATTTAGTTTATTCCTATAATGAGCAGGAATATCCGAAGACATAATCAAATTCCCCAGCTCATTATCACTTTGTAGATTTTTTAATCAGGACAAAAACAATCAAATTACAACAAGGCATAATAAATATAATTGAATTTCTAGATTTAAGTCAGATTAAAACAGGTTTCACTTTGTAGTGGTGTCATTTAAGTGAAGCCCATCCTGCTGGCAATGTATTATGCTATTAAATTGTTTATATCAAATAGACTTTTATTCATAACAACAAATGCTATAAAAGTACTAATGACACTGATAAAATAAAAATAATGCAATTCATTTAATGAATTGGATGTCATTGCAAATATGTGACCTTGACCTATTTCTTGCTTCCTTGGGACAGCAGTGTTTAAAAACATGTAGCATAAGGAAAGACAACCTTTGGAACACCAGCTGCTACGGAACTATGGACCTGATTAATTACGGATCGCAACTGCAATAGCAATAGCGATTACGTACGTAGTATTACTGCGAGGATATGCTAATCCATTGTGATCGCTATGCCGTCGCAACACAAGGACGCCCACCTTACACACATCTGGAATGTTTAGTAGGACTGCAAAATCATCGGTACCATCGCAACCTCACGCACACTTGCACAAGCTCTGACCTTACTCAGGAATTGGTAACGTCGTTGCACGCTGTGAGTACACAAGCTTCGTAGGGCATCGCAGTGGATAATTTATGCTTGCCCCTGCAACGGCGTTCAAATGCACTGGCTTGCCTGTGTTTCACCAACCACCCCCCATCACCTCCCACACACAGCACTTCCTGTCACTCACTCTATGATGGGTCTGCGTAGTCACTGTGATCGCAGTCCTGATCGCAGTGCACAACAATCGGCCGATTGCGTGCGTAATTGCAGTTGTGATCCTTGCTGAATCAGGTCCTATGTCTCCTTTGATGCTCAACCAAGACACTTGTAAGTAGAATAACCTGAGAATCTGGTGCCAAGTTAAGAAAACATTCACTGAAGAACTATGCTCAAAAACAACACCATAAGAAAACACATTCTCATGTCTGAATTGTTTTTGTCTCTCTTTATGACCAGACCAGTTTTTTACACGTGGAAATGTCTAAGTGTTCGTATGGAGGAATTGGTGTACTGGGGAATCTTCCTTCAATACACCACACATTGGGCCTGATTCAGATGTGAACGTTATTGCATAGCCGCAAGGAAGCAGCTGTGCAATACCATCCAACTAATATGCTAATGCAGCAGGAGGCGATACGCCCCCGTTTCCAGGAATGCAGCCTGGTGCCGCCCCCAAACTGTGGCGGCTTGGAGGCACTGCCTGCTAATACGCAAGACTCGTTCTGCACATGTGCAGAACAGGTCCTGCTCATGCGCAGACCCACAAACATTGGATATGTACATAAACCATTGGGTTTACCTCTTAAAGATCCACTTTGCATAGATGCGCTCTTAAACAGCCCCTCACAGTGCAGAGTCCTCCTTTTGAAAAGCTGGACCAGAATAGGATCATCTATTATGCTGGGTAAACACTGAGTGATGTGTACCGGTATGATATGTCGTCCCGATAGGCCTATACATTGAACCATGGGTACACATTAGAACGATGTAATGAACGACGGAACAATCCCTCATTCCATCCTTCATTAACTGCAATGGGGCCGTATTCAATACTGTCCATTTGGATGTGCAGCACGGCTGACCAGATGATATGAGTTGACATGCAACCGCTGGAGCTTGCACATTAGCCATACACAGAGAGTGCTGGGCAAGCCCCCAAAGTGACGAAACCGGGGGAAACAGCAAGGCTCCGCCCCGGTTTCCTCAGGCTCCACCCCTTTACCTCAAGCCACGCCCCCTTTATGGACGCCCTTCGGTACCTCCTTGCCATCATCAAATGTTGGGAGGTATGCATCATCCAACCAGCCCTATGCTAGGTGCAGATTCTCCATCCAGTGAGACCAATGAAGTGTCTTTGTACGCAACCACTTTCAGAGACAAGCCTGTGACACTCCCATAAGATACAGTGCCTCCTTGCGTCTGATTAGCCACCACCTAACACTGCCCAGGACAAACCAATACATTTCTAATACATTTCAGACACTGTGAATCTGATTCAGTACAGCAACACTGATGCCTGCACCGTACGACTTAGATTCAAGTGCAGTATAAAAACATTGCTCCACTCAGGGGCATTTTAAGAGAGGAGGGGGCCAGTGTGGTCTCTGTTTGGGCCCCCTCCTCTTTGTCAGCGCAGTAGATTCTGGCTTCATGCCAAAATCTACTGTGCATGCACGGGTCTCCTGGAAAATGGCGCCCACACCTTTTTCCCGGGGACATTTTTTCTGCGCATGCGCGAGTCCCAGCGAAAATGGCCACCACCATTTTCCCTGTGATTTTTTTCTGCTCTGCATCACCGGAATCTGCGGATAGGTAAGTATAATTAAATATGGGTGCAGGGTGTGCGGTGATGGCCCGCCTGGACCCAGGAGCCTGTGTGCACCGCACAGCTTGCATCCATTATAAATACACCCCTGGCTCCACAGCGTTCAACATTGGCAGTAAGTGCGACTCAGTATCAGGCCCATAATGTTGAAGAAGGAAACATAATGTTGCAGGCATACAGTGTACCGGGGGCCTAATTCAGACCCACTCAGTTGCTAATTTATGCACAGTTGTTGAGAGCAAACACCAGAATGGGGAAGAAATGTGAAATGACGACAATCTATAGATTGTACAGATAATTATGTGCAAAGTAAAAAACATCCAATGAACAACAATTCTGTCTGCAAAAATGCCTTGTTAATGATAAAAGTAAGAAGAGTATGGGTAGGCTGATGGTGACAGTAACTAAAATATCCAAGCATTACACAGTGGTATGCTGAAGAGAAGAAAAGAATCTCTGAATGCACAACACATTGAACCATGAAATGGATGGGCTGCAGCAGCAAAAGACCATACTGGGTTCCACTCCCGTCAGCTAAGGACAGGAAAATGAGGCCACAGTGGGCACAGATTCACTAAAACTGGACATTTGAAGAAAAACATTGCCTGATCTGACAAATGGACACAAACTATGGGTACAAACTACAACATGACCCGATGTAGACCAAATTCCCTCTATCAGATAAAATGATCAGATATGACAATAAGCAGGAGCATAGCCAAAACTTTGTGGGACCCACCAGAGATAGAAGAAAAGCATTGAAAGGAAAAGTTAAGAAATGTGTACAGTGTTCTAACATTTTGATGATTATGGGCCTGATTCAGCATGGATAGCAATTGCAACAGCGTACGCAGATCGGCCGATGGAGCGTACTACACATGGGTGTGCACCGCAGTGCACATGTGCAGGTTAGCATTGCAATTGCACTGCGATCATGCACACAGACTGAAAGCCATTGCAGAGTGAGTGACGGGAGGTCAGCGTTTGGAGGTGGTGACGTGGGAGTGGCTGCAGAAACGCAGGTGTGTCTGTTCGTTTGAATGCTGTTGCATGGGCGGCAATAAATTAGCCACTGCGATGGCATACGCAGCTTGTGTACTCACTGCGTGCGACGAGAGTGGCAATTTCTGAGACAGGTCAGACCTGCTGTAATTCTGCGTGACGGGCCGATGGTATCGATGTATATGCAGGACTGCGAGGTCTTACGGATGTGAGAAAGTGGTAGTGGATGTCTCTATGCTGGCTCAGCGGTTGCAAACATATTTTCGCAGCAGAACTGCCTGCCTAATCGCAGCTGCGATTGCAATAGCGATCCATGCTGAATTGGGCCCAATAACCATTGTAGAATAATATGAAGAAGGCTTAACTAAAATAGATTATGTACTTTGAAAAACAAAAACTGATCACTTAGGAATGTGAGGAACAACAACTTCCAACCGGTTATATCTAAGCACATAAAACAAAAAAATTACAATTGTGCATAATAGACAAGCACATTTCACAGAACTTACTCCCAATGTCCAGCTCTGCATTCAGTGCCGGAAGTACAGAGTGGTGGGCCCAGGTGCAAGAATATGCTTTGGGCCCCCTATGCAGTGCCCCCAGTAGTAGTCCCGCTATGCACTACCCCCAGTAGTGCCCCATATACAGTGCTCCAGTAGTGCCCCATATACAGTGCCCCCAGTAGTAGTCCCGCTATGCACTACCCCCAGTAGTGCCCCATATACAGTGCTCCAGTAGTGCCCCATATACAGTGCCCCCAGTAGTAGTCCCCCTATGCAGTGCCCCAGTAGTGCCCCTTATACAGTGCCCCCAGAAGTGGTCCCCCCTACGCAGTGCCCCCAGTAGTAGTCCCCCCTATGCAGTGCCCCCAGTAGTAGTCCCCCCATGCATTGCCCCCAGTAGTAGTCCCCTATATGCAGTGCCCCCAGTAGTAGTCCCCCCAATGCATTGCCCCAGTAGTAGTCCCCTCTATGCAGTGCCCCCAGTAGTAGTCCCCCCCAATGCATTGCCCCAGTAGTAGTTCCCCTATGCATTGCCCCCACTAGTAGTCCCCCCTATGCAGTGCCCCCAGTAGTAGCACCCCCATACATTGCTCCCAGTAGTAGTCCCCCATATACAGTGGCCCCAGTAGCGTCCACCCCCCCATACAGTGCCCCCAGTAGCGGCTCCCCCTCTACAGTGCCCGTAGTAGCGGCCACCCTCCCCATACAGTGCTCCCTGTAGCGGCCCCCCTATAGTGTGCCCCTAGTAGTGGCCACCCCCCTATACAGTGCCCTCAGTAGCGCCCCCCTATGCTGTGCCAGTTCCCGTGCCCCCTTACACACACACAAAAAAA
Organism: Taudactylus pleione; assembly: GCA_031769625.1. Taxonomy (NCBI): domain Eukaryota; kingdom Metazoa; phylum Chordata; class Amphibia; order Anura; family Myobatrachidae; genus Taudactylus; species Taudactylus pleione. The sequence continues at coordinate 884,146 of JAUIMM010000245.1, forward strand.
CCTTAATTTACCTGAATCACCGCTCCTGCCGTGACCGCCGCTGTCTGATTCTCCCGGCCCGCTCTTTTGTCATGACATCTCTCCCATCACCCCCTGTGGGGGGAGCCGGAAGGCGGAGCTCATGAGTGAGTTCCAGCCGGTTCCCTCCATGGACGCAGCAGCCAATGAAAGTCTGTCTGCCTCTCATTGGCTGCTATAACAAACACACTTGCCGCCGCTCTCACTGCGGTCTGCACTACACTTGTGAGGATACTAGCGGTGGGTGCAGCAGTGGCTATGGGCCTCTGCACCACAGCGGGCCCCGATACAAGCCACCGGCTGCACCACCGCTAGCTCCGCCACTGTCTGCATGTACTACAACTACATACTTAACAACATTTTCTATCTCCTCTCCTTTCCCGTGATGCAATGACGCTAATCGAGCATCACACACGGGGCAGGGCTATTATGACGCGATTCATCAAGAACGGCATTATCACACTATTTCACTATAAGCGGGCGGGATGCAGGAAGCTTACCTTTTCATCTTAGAATCAGGACTCCCGCACACCTTAGGCATGGTAGCACATTGAAGAGGGCATGGCTTCGCAGCACACCCCTGTTTTCATCACTCTATGGGCGGGGGAGCCCATCACTCCCGGAGATGCTGGGCTCTCCCTGCACATTGAAGAGATGCCGTGCAATGCAGAGCAGTAGTGAGAGTGAATTCCCCCAACTTCCTCCCACTGCTACCGGCAGCTGGGACGGGGGGGGGACAGTCCCTAAATAGCGGACTGTTGGGGCATATGCAGGAGGGAGCCCCATTCTTACAGGAGTCTGCAGGACTCCCTAAAAATGTGTGAGTCTCCTGGGCACATATGTAACAATGTAGTCTTCATACACACAGCACCATTTGTGTAATATTTTAATGAATGGGAGAAACATAAGCATACTGTATATACCAACACTGTAGCAAGAGGCTGAAGCCCTGAGAAGAGAGTTTGACCAGCTAATGCAACACAGATTTGCAAGCTTTGCTTGAAGAAAATGATGCTGTGACAAAACATTACACTGCATATACGAATAGCAGCTACCCATCCAGAAAATATGGCAAAGTGTTATCAAGGGATGGAACAGTCACAAAAAATTTAATAAAAATTAGAGGATAAAATGGATTACATACTGTAACACAGGGTATTGAAATGAGGACTCCAGACAGGCATGTACTTGGTAAAGCAATGTCTTTTAATGGTAGCAGACACTGCACCTTAACAGAAATTAAGCAAACAAACATAAAAGTAAATGTTCCAGCACTCCTTGTGCTTAACAATCAGCAGTTATAAAATCTGTGGTCACTCCAGGTCCTGGCACCCTAATGCTAACCACCACCCCCAGCCTATCACCTGGCCAGTTTGTCCGCCATCAGGAGCAAGGAGCATCAGGTGTGTGGGAGTGCTCCAGTGATTATTCCTGCTGGGTCTGTGTAAATGTGAAAACCTGGAATTCCACAACTCCACTGTTAATGCAGAACGCACAGGTTTCACTCCAGCCTCCCTTGGGGGGAGCTGATTCCACCAGAATGTGGGTAATTTAGGAGAGAGATAATCCCTCTCACCACACATCCCCCCCTTTTGCTTTTCCAAGCTTGGGAAAGCACATGTATTCCTTGGCGACAGCAGACACCCTTCAGTCTTCTTCTTGCAGACGCTGGGTTGTACTTTTCCCTGCCACTCCGCGGACAACGTATCTCTCATACAGCCAGTGCGACATCCGAGCTGTCTAGCAACTAGTACAGGGTCCGGACCACATTAATAGGGGTCTGGATTCCAGGGGTACCATTGTGCAAAAAGCAGGGTACATAGCGCCCATATTAGCTACCCCACACTCCATAGGCTCTGTTTTTCTGGGACAGTGCCGTCTTATATGACCTGGTTCTCCCCACTCATAGCAAATGACCCTTGTGTCTCCAGCTGTGTTTCCTTGAGGAGGGGTGACAGTCGGGGTCACAGACCAATGGGGTGCCATCTTAACAGCTTGTTCATTCCCTGGTTTCTGTTCTGGCATTTTTGTCATATTTCCTGCAGTCTCAGATAATCCCTCTCACCACACATCCCCCCCTTTTGCTTTTCCAAGCTTGGGAAAGCACATGTATTCCTTGGCGACAGCAGACACCCTTCAGTCTTCTTCTTGCAGACGCTGGGTTGTACTTTTCCCTGCCACTCCGCGGACAACGTATCTCTCATACAGCCAGTGCGACATCCGAGCTGTCTAGCAACTAGTACAGGGTCCGGACTTTCTTCTTGCTGGATAGCTTGTCGCCATGCTACTTTATGCCCACTCCTCCAGGTATATTTATGTTGTGTTCCCGTGTTTTCTCTTTTCCGAGATGACCTCCCCAAAGATGGGTATAAGCGGCTCGCAACACTAGTGGTATATGTACCCTGGGCACCAACAACTGCTCAATCTTCTCCCCTTGCTCCACTTTGACTCTATACAGTAGATCTGCTTTAAGGACAAAATATGCAATGCCCTCCAGTGGGTAGGTAGATTTTACGATGCCATTAACTTCTATGACACTAGCTATGACATTCCCGAAGGCAGCTTCGTTTTGTTGATCTCGGGCAAAACTTTGCAGGTCCGTGTCAGGCGGCAGCATATCCCAATCCGGACTGGGGCTATTCTCACTTAATATTTTTGAGTCAGACGTTCCTTCTCCAAAGAGGACTGGCCGTGTTTTTCCACTCTTCTCCCTTTTCAGAGGTAGGGCCTTGGAGACTTTACATTGGCGTTGTCTCAGTGGTTCTTTCACAAGCTCAACAAATCCTGGGAAATTACATCCCAATATGATAGGATAGGGGAGCTTAGGACCAACCACGGCGACCAATTCATAAGTGCACCCCTTTATGGGGAGGCTCACTCGCACTCTAACCCTGGCACCTTTTCTACTGTCCTGGGCAGGACAACCTCTGAGATAAGGGTTAGTTCACTCCCTGAGTCTATAATAGCTGGGAGTTCTGGGCCATTCAGTAACACAGTTTCCCACATTAATAGGGGTCTGGATTCCAGGGGTACCATTGTGCAAAAAGCAGGGTACATAGCGCCCATATTAGCTACCCCACACTCCATAGGCTCTGTTTTTCTGGGACAGTGCCGTCTTATATGACCTGGTTCTCCCCACTCATAGCAAATGACCCTTGTGTCTCCAGCTGTGTTTCCTTGAGGAGGGGTGACAGTCGGGGTCACAGACCAATGGGGTGCCATCTTAACAGCTTGTTCATTCCCTGGTTTCTGTTCTGGCATTTTTGTCATATTTCCTGCAGTCTCATACCTCTCCAACATTGTACTCAATTCTTCTAGATTTTGAAGATCAGCGTGTATGACCCAGTGCTGCATATTCCACCCTAGGGTTCTTATACACTGGTCAATAACCACCGTCTCTACAATCTGAGCAGCAGTGTGGTCTTCTGGCTGGAGTCAACTCCACCCCATCTACCGAGTTCTGCAACCTGCTTCCGAATAGGGACCCCTGGTAATAGGGCCCATTCATGGAAGCGCTTCACTTCCCCAGAAAGAATTAGACCTTACCTGGCCAGAATAGCACTTTTGACTAGGTCATATTTCTCCACATCAGCAGAGGACAAATCAACATAGGCTTTCTGAGCCTCACCAGTGAGATAGGGGGCAAATCTATCATCCCAAGTATCTGCTGGCCATTTTAAATGCTGTGCCACCCTCTCAAATATCAGCAAATACGCCTCTAGGTCATCTGAGGCAGACATTTTCTTCAGATGCCCAGCACCTGTTGTGCCCATTCACTAACTGTAACATTTGTTCCTCTGTCTTTTGGTGAGAGGCCAACAAATTTATTATAGTGCGAAAAACTTCCTCCATTTTTATAGTGCGAGGTGTATATACAAGTGTAGGTGCATTTAGATAACAAGCCAGTTTACACAAATAAATATATCTCTTTCTTTCAGCAAAGCAACTGTAATTCACGTTTAACACAGAAAAGAAAACACAGCTTTTTTTTCTCCAGCAACAGAACACAGGGAAATAAAACCCTTCAGCACTGCAGTATTTAGACCTCAGTATGTGTCTTGCTTTGTTCAAAAAGGTGGACTTGATTAGACAGCGTACTACTGGTGAAGATACTAATCAGCATGTTTATAGATCTCAAGCACCTTAGTAAACAAAAGGAAAGTAACTTATTTTTTCTCAGCACACACAAACAGCTTTTGCACAACAAATAAGTTACACAATGTCCTTATTATAACTGCGTTTTTTCTGGTTCGACAATCATTCTCAGGTATACCGAACATTTTGTCTTGTCAGATCCTTCGCTATGCCGTGGGCTTCTAGCATTTGGGCTGCAACACAGCAGTGCAGAGTCCCCCTACGGGCCACCATATGTAACCCGGGGTATTGAAATGAGGACTCCAGACAGGCAAGTACTTGGTAAAGCAGCGGCTTTTAATGGTAGCAGACACTGCACCTTAGCATATGTAAGCATAGGCCTGGATACACACAGGCACATAACAGAAAATAAGCAAACAAACATAAAAGTAAATGTTCCAGCACTCCTTGTGCTTAGCAGTCAGCAGTTACAATATCTGTGGACCTTCCAGGTCCTGGCACCCTAATGCTAACCACCACCCCCAGCCTATAGCCTAGCCAGTTTGTCCGGCATCAAGAGCAAGGAGCATCAGGTGTGTGGGAGTTTTAAATCCTTCCTGTGCTCCAGTGATTATTCCAGCTGGGTCTGTGTAAATGTGAAACCCTGGAAATCCACCCCTCCACTGCTAATGCAGAACGCACAGGTTTCACTCCAGCCTCCCTTGAAGGGAGCCGATTCCACCAGAATGTGGGTAATTTAGGTGAGAGACAATCCCTCTCACCACAATACATACATACTGTACCACTTGCAAGTTGCAACCTATTCAAGGAAATCCAGATTGCATACAACATACCACTTGCGACCTGTTCAAGGAAACCCAGAAACTGAAAAATGTAAAGCTCAATGAATGGTTAGATTCTGTTTATTCACTGAACAAAACCATACAATTTTTTTTAGTAATCAATTTTTAATGTTCGTGTGAGAAATGCATTTAAAAATTAGAAGCAAGTAACCTGTGGCACAGCTATATGTGTTACCAATCATAGATGGGTGTTTAGATCAGGTATGATGTCACTGCAGTGGCGTCACAAGGGGATGCAGGCCACATTGGGTGACACCATCCAAGGGGGTGACACCAAAATATCAGAGCAGCTCTACTATTTTGGTGTCACCCCCTCTGATGGGGTGTCACTTAGCAGGGCTGCAGCATGTGTGTGTCACCCACACACCCCTGTGTCCGGAGAGGGGGGTTTCACAGCAGCTTCTGGAGCGCTGTCCAAATCCCCAGTGTGAGAAGTATAGGGGCGTGGCACAAATCAGGGGTCGTGGTCTCATGGGCACGAGGCCAAGCCCCCTTTAACGTATGCAAATTAAGTGCCGCACCTGGAGTCACCATTCATAGTGACGACACTGTGTGGCTGGAAGTGTCTGAGTTTGAAGGTTCAAAAACAAAATCATAGTTAAACGTAGTACAATAGTATAATGTCTTATTTCAAATTAATAAAAAACAATATGAATATATATCATATAAACAAGTAATTAAAAGTAATGGTAATTAAATATATTAAGATTAAATAGTTGCACATATAAAGCATTTATAATAGTTTTTCTGTAAAATGCTATTTGCTTGATGAGGTCTTAGGGACATATTTATCATTTTTTTCCCCTGAAAACCATACAGAACGGCAGTTTCCACATGATTTTCGGATTGTGAAGTATCTGACCCATTTTTTTAAAACCTATAATGCTAGAGATTCACAGATAGCACCTTAATATTCAAATGATCAGCAAAACACTACCATTCCCATAAAACTCTATAGGAATGGTCTTCTTGTGGAGTTTACCAAGCTCAGGCTAGCAGGCTTCTTACCATTAAAAAGCATGCAGTGTACCACAGAGGAGATAGGAGGGACCCCCTCTGATCTGACCGATCCTCTACTCCATCATGTGTACACAAGCTATGGACATAGCAAACCAGCCCCAGAAAACAAAATTATATATTATTCTTTGTCTGATTAATGTTTCATCTTCATTTCCACAGAATTCTCTTTTTTTAATCTGAAGTGCTGTCCTGGCTCTACAGGATTGCTAAATTGCCACAGTAATTGTATGATTATCGTCATAAAATGCATCATATTGGTCTGTTACTTCTCTCTAATATTGATAGAGTCTCCTTAGAGGTAGGCTTGCCATATCATCCCTTTAATTCGGGGACATGTCGGGAACCACAATAGAGTGGTCTGGTGGCCCAATGAAACAATTCGCAGTGAACCACTGCACTGTATCGCTGTAGTTGCGATGATCTGATTTGTGGTACCACTCCTCACAGTCACCCCACGTTCACGTCACACTACGGTATCTCCCAGTGGTGGAATCAAAAAAGTGGGCAAGTACAGTATGAGTAATAGCATGTGGTCAGTTCTCTAGAGACATTAATCATATTTCCTTGGTGGGGTCTATCTGGTTAGTTGTCTGGTGATAGATTTTCATTTTACTGCCTCACCCTCCCAGTGTAAGGGGAAGGAAGATGGACAGCATTATATTATGGTAATAGAGAAGTGGGGACAGGCTTGTGAGAAGTTTCGGGTTACACTGTTGGATGAATGAAGGTAAGAGGTAAATTTACTAAGATGAGAGTTTTTAGAAATGGAGATGTTGCCCATAGCAACCAATCAGATTCTACTTAACATTTAACTAGCACCTTCTAGAAGATAATAGTTGGAATCTGATTGGTTGCTATCGGCAACATCTCCACTTCTAAAAACTCTCATCTTAGTAAATTTACCCCTAAGAACCAGGTGCAGCTACAGGTTGAAATTCTAGTTCACTGTTCTGCATATTTTCGAGATTTGCTTACGTAGCGCAGTTGTCATCACCCAGAATCATCTGTAGGTGAGCTACTGTTTGTAATCCATGTTTAGGGAGTTCAGGATGTAGCCTCATCAATGTTAGCAGGGAGAGGGCACTAGAACCTCCATGCAAAACTTGTGATAATATTTTCTAGTTCATATTTCATATTTTGCAATTACAGTACATGTTTACTAGTGTTATTAGCATTGCATATAAAACATGAAATATCATTTGAAAACAATATGCTTTATAAAGGGAGAGGTTTATCGATATTTATCACCTGCAGGTAGTACTACCCAGGTACTGCAGAGCAGCGAGTTGCTAGGCAACTGTTCCACTATATTCTGCTGCTCAGCTCACCTTCCTGTGCCAGATGTTAAATGACTGCACTGTAAATGAAAAGTGTTTGATGTCAATGTTGATGCAGTCACACCAAGCAAAAGAATTAGAAAAATATAGAATCCTTTATTACTTCTGCACAAATATTTCTATGTAGATATAGAAGTTGCACAATCAATGTGAATTAGAGTGTGGATAATTTTCAATTATTAGGGAAAGGAAATGAAGATGCCTTAAACATATTTAGAATGACATATATGTACAGCCTAGTGAGTGTAAACCTGCAGATCCCCATAAATCACCCCCCCTCCCCCAATCACAGCTAGGGCCACCAAGGAGGGTCCAGTTCAGGTACTGTGTCCCCCCACCTTTACTTTGCGCCCCTTGCCATGTCACTTGCTGATTCTGATTAATGCTAGAACAATCTGGCTCTCAGAAAAGCACTGTATTTCTCAGATGAAGCATTGGTGGGCAGGAAATGCATATTTAGGGGCTGGATCAGGGGTGGAGGCAGAAGTGCCCGCAGCCGCGTCTATTGGTTGTCCTCTATCCACGACTTTATGCAAATGTTGTTACAAAGTATTTCCCTTGTGTACATCCATGTGTATGAATGTACAAGGACTGAGACGTCCACTCTCAGCATCCGTATAACATACATACAGTAATATTATTTGATGTATCCTTATGGTGCATACACACAGTCATTTCCCTGCTCGATTTGAATAATAACAATATCGATAGATCGTTATCGTTCAAACCAACCAGTTTCTGGCCCCTTCAAACAACCAAACGATGGTCGATGTGCGGGCACGGATGGTCCATATCGATATTGCCCATGCATGCAGGCCAACCTGTTTACTATAGGGACGGTCATTATATTAGTTGGGGGGTTGATGCATGTGTTAGATGTTCAATATTGAACATCCAACACATGCAGGACGATCAGATAACGATCGTTATCGGTATCCGATCGTCTCCAAGTCTGACCGTGTGTACCCTCCATTAGGTGCCACCATCGAAGATTTCTGCAGCCCTATGGCAGGTGCAGTTTCTCTTCCGAGTATCGCCTCCTATGTACGCAAACACTTTCTCCGGCACATCCGTGACACTCCCATAGGACAGACCATTTCTGTTCGTGTGATCCACTACGTCTGACATCAGCAGTGCATACACCTCTGAGTCAGGCCCATAATGTCTTCTCCCACCCTACAGAGAGAACGCTTCATTCTCCAGGTAATTTAGGCACAGATAAATACACTCTGCTATGAATGTATGTAACCAATGATGCAACACTTGCATTATTAGGAGGTAAATACTAATAACAACTCCTATAATTGATTTCTTGCATTTGATTTTCCAAGTTTATAATTGCTCTCATGGACAAAAATATCAATAAAAGATCTTTGAAAAATCTTTTGGGAAAATAAAATAGGTGTCCTGGCCTTACTATACATTACCAAACTATTTCATACTTGTTGAAAGTATAAATGGACCTATAGTGCATAAGTACCATTCCATATAAAACAAACTGACAAAAAATAATTTAGCAAAATCATTGATTTTTCAAGGTAAATTTGGGCTAAAAACCCATCAGTGTTCCCTATACTGGTGAAGATATACAGTATGTGGCAGCAACACTGCTATTTCTGTAAATGCTAATCCTTATGCGAGCTACTACTGGAAACAAATGCATGTGAATAGCAGTATTTCAAGAGGAAGTTTAAAGGTTTGTTATGACTCAATAATAATATAAATTTTTGTACACATACTTTAGTACATTTACTACTAATATATACATATATATATATATATATATATATATATATATATATAAAATAATTAACTGTGTGACTTACTTTCATGCTACATTAGATAACGAAACTGCACATGTCCTGGATGTCCCGCTCTGTCACCAAAAAACAACAATATTTAGTTGAATATATTATTAAACCATTGGGTCTGCTTACCCTGCACAGGAAAAATCAGAGCCCAGATCGGTCTAATTTCAGAGAAGTTTAATGTTATGTCACCTCGGAAAGTTTATGTATTCTGGGCCTGATTCAGAGCCGGATGCTATTTGCGGACGGTTGTTCCAAAAAAGGGACCGGCTATTTAAATTGAGCGCTCGCTCTTTGCGGTTTGTTGACGCCTCTATGTCTGAGCGAGCGAACGAAAAATGCGCTCGCTATTTTGTAAAGATGTCCCTTTGCCGTTCGCATCACACGTCATCTCCGGTATTTATTAGATTAATCGGGTACATCGAAAGGCATCTGAACTGCTCGCAGTGCTTGTGGTAGCTTTTTCTTACCGCTATCACTGCGAGCAGTTCAGTCTAAAAGTCAACCAAGTGACGTGGTCTATGATGCTCCTTTACTAATTATACACTCCCATTAAACGCCCTTTTGACCGTTTGGCACGCCTGTGTACGGATCTCCACTCCCCCGTTTTCAAGCACCTTCCCCTGTTACCACCCACAAACGGTACATTCTGTCAATCAAATTAGCAGCCCCTCGCTGTTTTGCGAGTGCACGATTTCCGACCGCAATTGTGTGAACATCGCTCAGAGCGAACGAGTGGCCGCTTACGAGCGGCTCTGAATCAGGCCCTCTGTCCCGTTCTGTCACATGTAATTTTTTTTTTTTGCAACAATTACTAACTTTTTTTAACTCTTATTTTACTAGAAAAGGCTTTAACTAATTTATGATAAAAGAAAAAAGTTCTAGATTCATTATTCAACCTTATTCATGGACTAAGACTTAATTTTAAATGTATCCATATGTCCTATTCCGTCACATGGAATGGCCCATAACGCTATAACAGCAGCTGCTGCTGCATATACCATTGTACTGTACAAAAGCTGTGTCAGAATCATATTTGCGCTACCACAGGCCCATTTGTGGTACACACAGATGGAAGACAGACATTTTGTTGTTATCTGGCTAGATAAGCCTGTGAGCTGAACAATGCAAATGGGATATTACATGACTGGAGCATGATACGGAATGCTTCTACGAAATGTGTACAGTACTGTAGTTTATAAAATGTAGCCCACATAACTGCTACCACCACTATATTAGGTGCCTTTAAAGGTGCAATTCCCTGCATTAATAAGCTTTGTGTTTTTTTCATAAATCACTCTGGTTATCTGTAGGAATATACTGTATAATATTTTGTTTGGAATTTATGATTCACAGTTTACTCAGTTTCATTCTATCACCATGGTAACCACAGGCACAAAACATATGATGTGAGATGCTTTGGATGGATGCCACTTTTCTCAGCACCCACAACATCTCCACCTGTGAAAATGTTTATAGCGTCGGACAACTGAGTTTTAGTAAAACCTTCTGGAAAGTTTAATAGCTAGGTGGGATTGACATTTAATCCCAAATGTCTTGTCTAAGTGCAAAGAAAGATAATTTCCACAATAAGTGAAGCATTATAATGAAGTTCATGGCAGCATAAGACATCACAGCACGCCTGTTACAGCATTTTACAGTTCTGTAAGACAATAATGCTTTGGAAGAATGTTCTCCGCTGTAAAGTAATTATCATAGGACTTTTTTTCTTTATTTATTTGAATTAGAGAAAAACGAGTTCCTTTCTTTAAGAAACCTGACAGCACATTTTCCCGATTGTGAAGACACAGGCATATAATATGCAAATATTTCATCACAACTATTCATATTTATTCTTTGAAAGCAAAGCTCTACTTTTTATGAATTATTCACAAACAGCCAAAGATAAATGTTTCAACTTCCAGATGTAAATGAACGAAAGGCACCCTGGAGCCTTCAGCCTTTTTTTTTAATAGTCTGTTTCTTTTTGAACGTTTCCTCTGGGGTTATTTCTTTTATAAACGAGCAATCAGTAAGAGCATATTCAAATCATCCCAGTTACATGAAAGCTAAATGAAAAAAAAAAATTCATCTTGTATTAATTTAAAATTCTACATTCTTTATTTGCATGGATCAAATCTTTGAGTCAAATTTAAATAAACAATTAAACAATTTAGCATACATATACATAATGTTATTCTTCACTGGGCAATAAACAAAATATGTATAAATATGAAGTTTCCGAGGAGACCCGATCTTGCATTACAATAAGACAAAATGTTTTGTAAAGGAATTCAGTGGAATAATTTTAGAAAAGTCACTGAGCCCTTTCACACATTCAGCAAAGTACATGTATTTAGCCTAAATTCTGGTGTTTTAGATACACGTGATGAGCATTTTAATCAGCTAACGTGCATATTTAAAGCAATGCGCGCATTTTATAAATCCAGAATGGAAAGTACAGAGATCCTACATTTACAAGGACGTAACAAACTAAAAATGTATTGCATTAACAAACCTAAATTTCACCTTACATTGTCAGATGCGCATTGCTCATAAAGTGGAAAGTTTGCCACTTAAACACTATTGTGTATAGTTTACAATGTGCATCTTATAAAAATATGCTTGTAAAAGGGCTTATTGTGTTCTTTTACTTCTAGTTATGAACAATGTGTTGCAAAAGATAATGATATATATTCCACTGCATGAATAAGAATATTTTACTCTTAAATTAAATTACTAATTAAATTAAGACTCAAAAACGTAACAATAGCCTTTCTCAATAAAAGTATTAGTGTGGTTCCTCTAGTCTTCCGAATTTAAAAGGTGTCATGTTGCAGAATATATTTCTCTGTTCAAGCATCAAATATGTAGGGAAAGATTGCACAATAAACTTTACCGTGACAAGTACAGTACATGTACTCTACATAACATAACTTGGAGGATTAACAGGGAGTAGGTGTAAAAGAATACACTTGTACCATAAAGAGAGACAACACACTGATAGTTGAAGAAACATTGGGGTAGATGTATGAGCCGGCGATATTGGGAAGGAATGGTATTAGTGCACATTAAGGATGGGATGCATCGCATCGTTGGTAACGCCGGTATGCATGACAAGCACCGCAAAGGGCCGCTCTCTCGGTAAGAGCGGCCCTTGGCGATGGAGGGACTTCTGGGTCTATGACCCAGAAGCCCCTCTGGCATCCTTCTGTGCATGCACAGAAGAAAGCGCATGCCGTGGGGGGTGCTGGGAGGGATTCAATCGGATCCCTCTCTCAACACTCTCCAGATAGAAGCCCATAGGCTTCTGTAGGGTAAAGCCATCAGGAAGATGGTGTTACCCACCGCAATTAAGCCCCTGAGTGCATCGCATTCCGGGGCTTGGTACATATGATAAATGCGGTCAAACCGGCATTTTTGGGGCTTGACTGCATTTCTACATTTCCTGCATCCCACCCTATGTGCGCTGATACCACATCTCCCCCATATAGTAATAAGGGATTATGTGGTGACAGAGGCGCTATCTACAAGATGGCGCGCCAACAGCTGCAGCTATTAATATCGACAGCTGCATCTGTCATTCCCCTAGGCTAGGCTGATTAGCTGTGTTCTCTGGCAGGGATCACTGGAAGGGGGAGTTTTCACGACACTTCCCCTCTGAATACCAATATGTTTTAGGGCTCACATATACCTTGCTACTCCCTGTAGTAGAAACACACAGAGAACAATGCAATTATTTATTTTAATAAATGAACATATATATGAGTATATGTGATCTATAGCCAACTACCAGTTTCCTATCTTGCAGGGAAATGTACTAAGCTCTGAAAAGTGATAAACTACCAGCCACTCAGCTCCTAACTGTCATCTTACAGGCTGTGTTTGAAAAATGACAGAAGCTGATTGGTTGGTAGATTATTAATCTCCAATTTATCACTTTCCAGAGCTTAGTACATCTGCCCCTTGGGGGCATATTTCTCACAATCCGCATCTCAGATTCGGATTGGCTATGTTAAATTCGACCAATATCGCAATACAATATTTGAATACATCAGAAGGATGTATCAAAATTTGCATTCAGGGACAGAGCCTGCGATAAAGCTCTGTCACAGTGCATGAACCCGGAGACTAGCTGACCGGAGCCCCAGGGGACCTCACCGGAGCACTGACCACCGGTCCCTGGATGCATGTAAGTTGTTTTCTTTTACAGCGATCAGCTTGTGGTCCATTTACAGGTGCCGGCTCCTGGCTCTGATCTGCCTGTCAGAGCAGAGCAGGAGCCGGGGGACCAGGGGGAAAGCCCTGATAACGCCATCTGAAGATGACATTATTATCACAGGGCTTCCCCCGGTATTTATATTTTTAGTAAATCTGTACAGATCACATTTCCCATTACAAGTATGGGAAATGTGACCTGTTTACTAAAAATATGTGAATTGAAGGGATTGGGGCAGTTTTTCACGAAAACTACTCCAATTGCCCTGTAATAAATTTATGTGATACTAAAATAATGTGAAACGGGTGTGAAAATTGTTAATAAATATGCACCCTAGAGAAGTAGCAGTATACACTAACAAAGGATTGAGCATAGTGCTAGTACTTAGATGTAAATGTTACCCAAAATGCAAAATTTGTTTTTGAATAAACCATGATGCTCTGCATGTGGTGACAATGCATGTTTCTTTTTTTGTTCTAGGCAAAAAATGCCAGGCTTTGAAACCTGCACACAAAAACTGGACAGCTATATTTGTACATTGCTCCCCACACAACTCTCTAATGCATACTTCCCTACTTTAACTCCTCTCTGAGAGAAGCACAGAGCAGCTGACAGAACACAGAGCACAGAGCAGCTGACAGATTCAGAGGGCAGAATGGGCTCTCCATGTCATTAGGCCCTGCCCCCACCACAACGATATGATGAGGAGGGGTGGGGCTAAATTATGCGCTTCCCGTCATTTTAGCCTGCCCCTCCATACGGACTCGCGAATTCCCCATATAATTTCCCTATCCTGCCCACTTCACTAGGAATGCCGGAGATGCGGGATGCGGGAGATCCTCCTATTCTTCCGGGGTGCAGGGGACTACTCGAAAAATCAAGAGCCTCCCACACGAGTGTAAACAAGTATGCTCTAATATACGGGGAGTATGAGGAATATATGTACATCTAATGAGGACAAATGGAAAGGTTCCCCATAGCAACCAATCAGCTTCTAGCTATCATTTAGCAAGTGCATTCTATAAAATAATAGGTAGAAGCTGAGTGGTTACTATGGGAATTCTCCATCTGTCCTCTTTAGAAGGTTGGCAGTCATGTGCATTTTACATTTTCCACACTGCAGCACAAAATAGCTTGTCCAGGTTCCGCCCAGTAACTGGATTTGTTCTTAACTCTAAATCAACCTTTAACTGTAATTATCACCTGGAAGGTTCCATTTTATGATCTCCTGCCAAAAAGCTTTAATTATAAAGTTCTAATTACCCTCAGTCCATTATAATTTATAACCATATTCTAGTCTCTTGTCCACAATTAAATAATTAATAATTAACACATTACACAATAACTGAGGCATAATAATGATGTCCCTTTCCTATGACCAATGGCAGCATAAGGCATATCACAGCAGGCTTTTTAGAGTATTTTACTGTTCTGTAAAACATGAATACTTTGGAAGAAAGTTCTCAGTGGTAATTACCATATAACTTTTTATTTTATTTAATTAGTTATTTTCTTTAAAAAAAAAACAAGCAGATTTTCCTGATTATGAAGAATCTGTAATGGCTAGCACACTTTTCCCTGATCAACTCTTGATTGTAACTGGCACCTGGAATGTTCTATTTGGAAATTAATCTGATATTACCTTATTCTAATAGGTTCCCAAAGGAGGATCCATTTCACACAAACAGCAAGTTGTCAATACCCCTCCACTGTGTCTCCCCGATTGGTGTATATGGAAGCTCATGTGGGAGGGACATCAATGCCCCTGTGACCGGCTGTTTGAATCAGACAGTTTGTAGGAGGACAGAGGTTACTGGATTCTTGTAAACTTTGGGAACGAGACCGGGGTAATGCAGGCCATACATCTAGGGCCCAATATCCCTTTTTGCTGGTGCCGATCAAAAACCCCAATTGGCAGACGACAATGATCATCGATTTGTTGGGGAATTGGAGACATGTTCAAAATCCAGGTTTGCGGATTCCTACAAATTTTCGGAATCGAGGAATCAAGATTGTTCAACATGTTGGATTTCTCCGATCATCTGACCCCGGCAGAATGGGGAATTATCCTGATAGCTGTCTGATGTATGGGACCCATAACACCTGACCAGTAGAATTGTTTTAGTATTTTATCTTATCTTAGTGAACTGTGGAATTATTATTTGTTACTTTTGGCACACTGATATCATATTCTAACAGGGAAGATGACTTGATTTTATTGTAGAGGACATGGATTAAGCCACATCTACAGTAGGTGGTCTATATTTTAAAACCTGAAAATCCCTAACTTATATCTGCACTGAGAGGCCACCTCCTCCTACCTATTCTGAAATTCTTTGTTTAACCAAGTGACCGCTCACCTGCACTTATACTTGCCTACACTCTCAGAATTGCAAGGAGATTCCTGAATTTTGGGGAGTTCTCCTGGACACCCAAGTGAGTAGGCCTTCCCTCCCGGATGCTGCCTGCTGTCCTAGTGAAGTGAGCAGAACAGGGCTATGATACACAGGCCATGCAAGATAACTTCAATGGCAGCAAGCATGCTTTCCACTCCTTTTACAGTCTAGGCCAGAGGTTCCCAAGCGCGGTCTTCAAGGCTCCACAACAGTTAAGCTTTTAGAGATATCCATGCTTAACCACAGGTGACTTAATTAGTACTTCAGTCAATTTGATTAAGCCACCTGTGCTCAGCCATGGATATCTCTAAAACCAGAACTGTTGGGGAGTCTTGAGGACATGGGACCTCATTCAAACCCGCTCGCAAGCGCTATGAGCTCGCAAGCGGGTCGATGGTCCTCCACTGCGCATGCGCAAGCCCTGGAGCGAGTGACAAATTCACTTGCTCCGGGGCTCACTATAAAAGGGGCGGCTGTCGATGTTGATCGACAGCTCGCCCCGTTTTGTAGCCGGGGAGGGGGGTGGCTGGACAAACGGAGGCGTTCCTGAAGGAACACCGGCCGTTTGTAGGCAGCCCTACTGACATCAGTAGTGATGTCAGTAGGTAGCTTTCTGCTCTGTTAGAGCAGGAAGCTACCTGGGGCTTGCGGGAGACGAGACCCGACCCCAAGGGGTGTCGGAAGCCCCGATGGTCGCGATGGTCTCAACTATCGCGACCATCACCTGGTCACTCACTAAAGCTGTGGGTGGTCACCCACAGCTTAGCGAGTGGCCAAGAGGCCGACTTTTAAAGAAGCGGCCGCCCTCATTCAGAGCGAGCTCTCGCATTTTGCGAGCGACTCTGGATGAGGTCCAGTATTTGGGAACCTCTAGTCTAGGCATTTCTGTAGCCTCAGAATGCGGCTATTCTTCCTGTTACTTGAGTTTTCATTGTTGGGCTGACAAGCTAGCGCAGGACCTAACTGAATCCTTTTTTGGGGAGATAAGTATCTTTAGCGTATAATTGGTGTGCTCTAACATGAGAACATGATGATTTTACATATATTATTTGCAGAAATGTCATAGACTAGGCCATTGGCATGTATTAAACATAAATATTTTCAATCATGGAAGTAAAGCTTCTACTGCACCCATGAGAAAAATAACAAATGTTATAATCATTAGTTTTGGATAGATATGCAAATGATCTTCAACACATATAACCACAAAATGTCCATAAAATAATTTTGGCTTTTTCTTGAAAGCAATTACACCGCGTCCCCAATTAGCTGAATCGATAGCAAGTCATAAAAAATTATGTCATTAAGATGTTAGAAACTCATAAAGCAACAAGCTGAATAAACAAGTTACCAATAAGTCTTGATTTGCCCAATCAACTGTGTTCCACCACCCTGACTCAGCACTGTTTATTTTTAATTTAAACTGATCCAGGCTCAGAAATATGGAGCACACAGAGAGAGGAGGGCTGGGGATGTAATCATTCTACTTATTGGGGCTCATTATTTTACAAATGCTTAGATAACATAACAATGCAATTTAACCATCTGGACTCAAGTTTAGATATCCTTAAAACCTGGAATTTAATGGCGGAGTTTGGGAACCTATGCTTTAAGGTATGTTTTTAAAGTGTATTTGACAAGGATCTAAAAGGGCATATTTATTAAGAAGAAAACAAGGCTTCTTCCTATTTATTAAAGGCTACCACCAATGTTGGTTATACCTGAGTATTGGCAGCGGTGTTAGCGGGGGCATTTCAAGAGAGGATGGGGGACCGTGTGCGGTCTCCTGTCAGTCCGGCGGCCAGCAGCGTACTAAGCGCAGCGCGCCCAGCGCTGCACTGATAGACTCTGGGCACTAGAGTGTGCCCAGAGTGTATAGCGTATGCGCAGGTCACCGGGAAAATGGCAGCGGTGGGCAATTTCCCTGTACTGCACATGCGCAAAACGACGGGAAATTCGATGCGGCGGCTATTTTCCAGGCATTCTGACAGCGGTGACACCGGCGCTGACGTGTAGCTCTGGAGAGGTAAGTATAATATGGGTGCAAGGTGTGCCGTGCGGGCCTCCCTGGATCCATGTGCACTGTTCACCCTGCACCGATTATAAATACGCCCCTGGGTGTTAGGCATTGCTGGGCCTCTCCTGTGAAAGCTTCCTCATGTAAAGAATTTCAGGATGGCGACAGCAGCACCAGGACATAAGAACAAATTCTATATTAGACTAATTAATTTTGCCGTATTTGTCTTACTATTAAAATAAAATTATTTCAATTGTTTTCTTATTTTAAGAATGAGTGGGGCACTGATTGGTCAGGCGGAGGTGTCTGATTTGCAATTGCCACCACCTGTGTGAGAAGGAGAAACTGGAGTGGCCACTGGAAAAATTGTCGCCTCTGGCGATGTTCTCCCTCAGTTGCCCCAAATGTCCAAGTTTATGTCCTTTTGTGTACCGCATAAGGATATAATACATCCCATCTAAAGCGCATTCCAGCTCCATTAAATGGCAAGTAAATGTAAATCTTTGTAACATATACCCTCCTTACTTTATGAGATGTAGATCTTCATCAGTGTGAGCCAGGGGCTTGTCTATGCCAGACAGGTAGTTTCTGGAAATCAGGCCTTCTCTGTCTCCACCATCTTCCCTGAGGGTATCCGTTCACAAGGTAGACAGTAACCGTAGCGACAATAATAATGTCGACACCACAGTCCTCAAAATGTCAACATATTCACAATGCCTATGTCAGACCTGTCACCATGTGAAATGTCGACATGATGAGGATGCCAACATGGAGCATCCAGGAGAAGGTAAGTGACCAGTTCACATGGCTGCCATCAGAAATTGTGGGCCCATTAAGATGTAACAGACGGTGTCCTCCTTATCCTCCCCCTGACATTCGACAAACTGTTGAATGCAGAGGTCCAAAAAGCCCTAGTGTCCAGAGCAAGCAGATGCTATGATGTAGGAAAAAAATGGTGGAGGACACTAATCTGTGCGCATAAGCTGCCGATTTGTGAAAAAACAAGGTCTCAATTAGGCTTCACTTTACCTACAACAATACGCGTTGACATTTTTTCCTTTGGACACTGTGGATACTTATTATTGACCCTCATAGGTAAATTATGCTGGATTTTTTATATTTTGTTTTATATTTTTAAATTGTTGTATATCTGTATGTCCACATCCTATATGTTGGATGTTATGTATGTGAATAAATGTACTTTTTGAATTATATACACATATTGGAACATACTTTTCATTTTTTTGGGGGGGAATACTATATTCTGAATATTGAAGAGTTACCGGTGAATGTTATACCACGAGGGTGAAAGATACCTTGATGTGAAAGAATATGCCTGGTTAACTGTGAATGGGGTACGCCATACCAATTGAAATTTGAAGTGTTCTTATATCTTGAAAGAAACCTTTAGACACTTATCCTAAACCTCCTTACTTGTGAGTAAGGTATGCAAAATCTATCTGTAAAAAGAGAATAGGTGACGGTATAAAGCACGGAATTCATCGTATCAGCTGTAAAAGAAACCTTTATATGCACATACCACTGGTGTCTTATTGTGAGTGGGGTACGCATTTAGAGAGTACCAGTCCATCAAATTACACCCTGCATGATATGCTTTGAATGCATTAAGAATTTACTACACATTGGATTTCTCTGTTGTCCATTTTTCATATAAACATCACCTGGAACGGAGGAATTCTTTGAACAATAGAAAAAGAAGAACCATTTGAGGACATTTTCTTACCTTGAAAGGAACGTTATGTATACTTTAATTGTGTTATATGCCAGCATA
Source organism: Taudactylus pleione (assembly GCA_031769625.1). NCBI lineage: Eukaryota > Metazoa > Chordata > Amphibia > Anura > Myobatrachidae > Taudactylus > Taudactylus pleione. Next base: position 903,690 of record JAUIMM010000245.1, read on the forward strand.
GTGCCACTTGTGTAGGTAGGGTCTCAATTTGTGTCTGTTGTTAGATGCTATGATGCCCCTTCCCACATGATTTTATATACATATATATATATAGTTATACACACACATTTATAGCTCACCTACTCTGACTTTCAGAACACTCCACAAAAAGGGATTTGGCCAAAAATCCTCTTGTACCACATGCATGCACGGAACTTGGGAGAGCTATTTGTGTCTGACTGCAATGTCACAGGTCCTGGGTTTGAGTCCCGGGGATGGCATTATTGAGATATATGTGTGGTAGAGGCACATGTCCTCCTGTATTACAAGCCTTGCCTCCCACAAAGAAGCAGAACATTGGACACTGACAGGGGGAGCTCCTCCGCAGGCCAATCATTCTAACAGCAAACTGTGGACCCCCCTCTGAGCCTGAGCCCAGTACATCAGTACCACCTTGCTGGCAAATATAGGGTATGTGGGGTTTCTGATGCCATATAAAGGGTAATGAGTGGCTCTGGCATATAAATGGTCATGAGTGATAAAGGGGTTTATTTATTAGAGTGGTAAGAAAATGGCCTGAGATCTATCAAATAAAATGTTTGTAACCCTACTGCCATTTTGGCCTCACACCCTGGTCAAGCCCCGTCTGGAAATTTGACAATGAAAAGATGGTAACCTTAGTTAGTGAGGCAATGTCATGACCTGAGGATTGTACTGAGACAGGAGCAGGGTCCAGCTCCTGGTTTTGGAAGATTGTAATGTCAAAAGCACCACTATATCATCTATAGCATACCTCCCCAGAATGCAAGTATGCTGATCAGGATGTGGTCATAAGATGGAAGGGGCATGCTTGTGTCACGAAGGTAGCATAACCACACCCCTGGGGATGTACCTAGCGCTCAAAAGCTTGATACTATCCAGAATATTATATGGAGGGATGTTTGTTATTTCCATTTGCAATTTGAAAAACTTGAGGGGGGGGGTTGCTTTAATGATTGCTTTCTCCCGAAAAAGATGTAAAGCAAAGAATTTCTTCTCTCAATGGCTCCATTTAGTTTTCCATTAGTTGTAGCAGTCTGTTAGTCATTAGATATTTCATATTTCAGCTTATATAATTTGCAATAGTAAATATAAATAAAGTACAATACAATACAGAGCTTTTCTGTCACAAAAACCTTACAGTAATACAGTATCCTGGAATTGTGGTGAAGCTACCTATTTTATTACACGGCATATTGTTACCTATGTTATTACAGGCATATTGTTACCTATGTTATTACAGGCATATTGTTACCTATGTTATTACAGGCATATTGTTACATATGTTATTACAGGCATATTGTTACCTATGTTATTACAGGCATATTGTTACATATGTTATTACAGGCATATTGTTACCTATGTTATTACAGGCATATTGTTACCTATTTTATTACACGGCATATTGTTACCTATGTTATTACAGGCATATTGTTACCTATGTTATTACAGGCATATTGTTACCTATGTTATTACAGGCATATTGTTACATATGTTATTACAGGCATATTGTTACCTATGTTATTACAGGCATATTGTTACATATGTTATTACAGGCATATTGTTACCTATGTTATGACAGGCATATTGTTACATATGTTATTACAGGCATATTGTTACATATGTTATTACAGGCATATTGTTACCTATGTTATTACAGGCATATTGTTACATATGTTATTACAGGCATATTGTTACCTATGTTATTACAGGCATATTGTTACCTATGTTATTACAGGCATATTGTTACATATGTTATTACAGGCATATTGTTATCTATGTTATTACAGGCATATTGTTATCTATGTTATTACAGGCATATTGTTACATATGTTATTACAGGCATATTGTTACCTATGTAATTACAGGCATATTGTTATCTATGTTATTACAGGCATATTGTTATCTATGTTGTTACAGGCATATTGTTACATATGTTATTACAGGCATATTGTTACCTATGTTATTACAGGCATATTGTTATCTATGTTATTACAGGCATATTGTTACCTATGTTTTTACAGGCATATTGTTACATATGTTATTACAGGCATATTGTTATCTATGTTATTACAGGCATATTGTTACCTATGTTATTACAGGCATATTGTTACCTATGTTATTACAGGCATATTGTTATCTATGTTATTACAGGCATATTGTTACATATGTTATAACAGGCATATTCTCTATTTTCAGTAGTGGCTAGAGTCCATAATTGTAAACAGAGTGTCTCATTTAGGGGGGATGTTAATGGAGTTCAATTTACTCAAATCTCAATTAAATTGCGAACTACAGGATTTATTAATGTCAAAATTACCGGAAAATTACATGAAAATCGAAAATCCTCAAACACAACTTGCTGGATATCGTCACCCTGATTGTTTTCTATTTTCGGAATGTAAACTGTTGGAATATTTAAACTGCGGTTTCACTGGCCGACTAGGCTGCACAATCTGCATGCAGAACCTAAAAAGGAACCACATTTAACATATGTATTAAGGTCACAATAATTATTACTGAATTAATGGGCCAAATCTACTATATATATAAAAGAAGTCGTTTGTTTCTTTGTTGATGAATATCTTCCACAGCTCTCGAGGTAAAGCTGCTAAATCTCACATAGTTATTTAGTATCAAAAAAAGTGATCAAATAGACCACATAATAGCAACGCGACAATGCGACAAAGCATCAGAGTGACAAATCTTATATATAGAATTCATCGGTCTGTCCGGTTATGCATTCAGACACCTCTGCACCCAGTGGGATGAAACCAACGTTAGGTGGTCCAGTTGGATCCTGGCCAGGTTCTAGGGGGGTTAGCAGGGGCATAACTAGAACTTTGTGGGATACACAGCAAAATCTTAAAGAAGCCCCCCCCCCCACCATTGGCACCTAGAGGTTAACAAAAAAAACACATTTGCCCCCACATGAAAAAAACACATTGGACCTCCACATGAACAAAGAAAACATACCCAGCATACCGCTCTACACCAATCTATGCTCCTCTATATCCCTCTATATCCCTCTAGTGCTCCCTGGCAGCCAGAGTATGGCACCTCTGCATCTATGTGTTTATGGGCGGCACTCTACTACCTGCCTGCGCAGCTTTACCACTGCCTCATTGTACAAATGCTGTCTTGATAAAGGTCCCGGGTGGGATTGCAGCGGTGAGACAACATTTTGGTGTATTTTGAGAATAAAAATCTTTTGATATTTGTTTCTATCCATCCTGGATATAATGCTGTAATTACTAGTGTAGAAATCCTTACATGCATATACCTATCAGCTCAATTAGTGAGCTTAAGTGGGAGGGATGATACAAGAGGAGGGAGGGCTTACATTCTGAAAGGGAGGTGAAGGAGTGGGGCTATTGGGCATATACAAGGGCGGTTATAGAGGTGGGAGGGAAAGTATTTGGAGCTGTGAGCAGAGAGCAGGAAAGAGGACCTATGTGCAGGAGGTAGGGGGTGCTGTGGAGCGAGTGGGGGAAGTGTTTGGATCTGTGAGGGGCAGGGGAAGATAGCATGAAAGATATTCACCCCTGCAGTGCTGGAGGAGACTGTGATACTCAGTTCTTTTTTTTTTAAAAGGGTGTTAATGTCACAGACAATCTGCCACACTGGTGTTATGTGCACATATCCAGCCCAGTATATTATAGTTTCCTACTGTTTATAGCTGCTTGTTGTTGCACAGAGCAGTCACAGTGATTGCACTGCAGCCGGAGATGGTTGGAGGTTCTGGAGCAGCGGTGGATGGGCTGGAGGCGGAGCTGTCAGTGTTGACTGACATGACTGACGGCTCTGGGCTCCGTAAAGGCTTATGGGAGTAGCTGCTGCAGCTGGGCATGTGCAGCAGCTTCCCCGTCGGCCATTTTCTTTCTTTTTTTTAAAGTCACTAGGCTTCCGCACAGTTACTGAGCTGCTGTGCAGCTGCCCAATCAGACAGCTCCAATCGCGGCAGCAGAATGAGGGAGGGGGGGTAAGTCATTAATTGAAGGGTGGGTTTGGCGAGCGCCGGCCACCTAGGGGACCGGCCCAGCGGGAACTGGCCCGGCAGCCCAATCCACAGCTACCAGGTGCCCAATCTGTGCAGGACTGGGTGAACGGGGAGTGGCGGGTCCTGGAGGCAGCCACACCACCTGAACCCTCGGTAGTCACGTCACTGAGGGTTAGGGTCCTGGTCGGACCTCCCGTTGGTGTACGCTGGGCAGAACATTGACCCAGTGAGCTTGTTCTGGGACTTCCACTGGATGGATATGGATGAAAACTACACAGAGTGATAACAATGTATCCCAGAAGACATACTAGGGGGTTGAGATCCTGGCTGGACCTCCCATTGGTGTATGCTGGGCAGAACTTTGACCCATGGAGCCTGTTCAGGGCCTTCCACTGGATGGATTTGGATGAAAACTTTACAGAGGGGTGGCAATTAGTCTGGGATGCCAATGGAGTTGTTGGGGTCCCGGTCGGACCTCACAGTGGAGTGCGCCAGGCAGAATTTTGGCCCAGGGAGCCTTCCACTGGATGGATTTGGATGACATCACAAAATAAAACTTAATAATTTGAAGATTTAAACCTAGTCAATAAATAAATATATTTATGGGCAAATTGATTTAATTAATTTATTATTTGGGTCAATTTAAAATTAATGAATTAAAAAATGTGTTAAATGAACAATATTCTATATAATAAATATTAATAAGCCAATATTGTTAGTCATTTATTAACAGGGGCAATAATATTTTTTTAGCTAAGACCAACATAATTATTGATGGGCACGTACATGTTAGCACTTTTAATGCCACATGTGTGCAATATAATTGGTGCCTCTATTATTAATTAACAAAACATATATTATTGCCCCTGACTGCATGAAGTTTGAGCAACCTCGTCACCCAGAGGCACATCTTTTTCTCCTGGAAATTTCTTTTGGCTGGACAGATAGTTATCTCGCCAGCTAGTTTAGTTTTCTGGTGGGTGATTTTATGTTTTACACACTTAATTAAATTACCCTCTTAAGCTGGGTACACACTTACTGATGTTTTAATAATAATAATAATAATAATAATAACACATGTAATACCTACAAGTCCTACTAGTAAAATAAAATCCTAAAAATAACAAATAAAAGTAAGGTTGGCCAGTAAAATCAGGGTCTGTGTGCTGTAGAACAAACCTCACATGCTCTTTAGTGCCCCCATTGCAAAACAGTTCAGTTTGTTCTTTTGCTATTTCTCTGTTACCTTATAATTGCAATACCAGTGTAGGTTATGGGGGGCTCAACAAGTGTCAACGTTTCGGAACATTATCCATCTATTTTGACATGTTCAATTACACATCTCCCAACCCCATTTATAGTCCAGCCAAAAAGGCACTAAATTTTTTCTATTTGTGGACTATGTGAAGACCTGCCAGGATAATAGATAATGGCGATGGTCCAAATTGAAAGACTCAAACCAACTGCTACTAAGCAGTGGGACTGTTCCAAAGAGCCAAGACCAAAGAGCTTGGTATATGACTCCAGTATTGAGCGTTAGATTGCGGAAGGAGGAGATATCGCTTTGCCTATTGTTAAATTGCCCCGATACTAATACATTCCTCAATTGTGCTAGAACAGCACTGAAAATTAATTAAGGAAAATATATTCTTGATAAATAGGCCCCATAATATTTTAGGTTAACAATTACTAGTATTATATACTCATTTGGATTTAACTCTACAGACCTATAAGAAGAAAAAAGACAGAGAACATGAAAAGAGGAAATGAAAATTCATTATAGTAAGTGATACCTTCACTGATTGTATCTCCTGAAGATCAGTGCAGGTATTCCAATGCTCCCACTGTATCTCCATCATACAGTGTTCTGCAGAGCAGCCCCACTGACACAGAGGACAAGATCATGCTGCTCAAGATGAAGGAAAAGTCAAAATGATTAGGATTAGTCATCAATCTCACAGCCCTGAAGCCTGCTCCGAGAGATCACAAGGAGAACTGTATCCTGACTCCTGTGAATACACTGGAGACTGTCTTTGTCACTCTGTATAAAATATGATGTCTCTTAGTGGAAGATGTGTAAGTTAGTACTAAGCCCATCGAGCTGGGGAATTCATACACTATGGCATAAATTAACATTTTTCCAAAATTGTTTTGGGGCTCACTCCCTAGATGGATAATTTGATAAATAGCTTATATTTGCCCAATGCTTACACATCTGTTAATTCCCCATTGTCAGTTCAAGCATGCTTCAGCTTCCTAAGTCATTTTAAGAACATACTGTAGCACTGTACAGAATTCTATCATTTACATTGTCACATGTTGCATGTAGTCCATTGTATTAACTCGCTAAAGTAACATTAATAATGAAAAATGTCCACTTCTATCTAGAAATTCTTCATGTTCTTGTACTAGCATTCTCAAACATATATTTGTAATATTGCTACTGATCTATGTTTGTAGTGAATGTACATATAAAAGCAAATAAACTGACACTACAGTATGGGGTCTTTTTATCCAGATTGCAGAGTCAATCGCATTCTGATCACTTACCTACACTTACTACACTTACGAATGGAGAGGAGAAATGGGCGATGGGAAGGGGCATTCTCACATAGGCAAAGTTTAGTAACTTGCAGACCTCTGTTATCTGTTATCAGTTGTTCTTAGTATGGGGCAGGTGCAAATACATGATGATGATGATGATGTGTGCTGTCCATGAAGTTAATAACTAAGGCAGAAACACATGCGTTGTGACATGCGTACAGCTCTGCATAAGTGGCAAAATACATTATTTTCCAGGCACGTTCATTGGAGAATTGTTCACCTATTTTGCTTTTAATTGTGTAGCGTTCACAATGCTGGAAATCATACAGACAATACTTGTTGAAATAGTAGGACTCTAAAGCGCAAGAGTCATTGACATAATGATACTACTATTCAGGGGAGAGAAGGGATCCATATGGCATTTCATCATCAGCATCATCATTTATTTCTAAGGTACCTGAAATTCTGTAGCATTATAAACCATACAAAAACAATATGGGCATAAATACATGCATATTCAGTCATCTTAAACATAAAAACAGAATGAGTACAAATGAGGTAGCCATGAGAGGTACAGGCATAGAAGGCCCTGCCTGTGAGAACTTACTATCTAGATGAAGATGGCAAAGTTGAGACAAATTGAGCTAATAGGTCAGGTGTGGGCATGGCAGGTAGAACATGTAGAGAGAGTAGTTACAGGTGAGGGTAGTAGAGCTGTAGCAGGTCTCAGAGGCTCTCTATGCCAGCATACCCTGCACCCCACACCCCATCACGTTTCATCATACAGCAAAGGGGAGCAAGAAGATGGGTGTTGGTATCATCCTAAGGGCGCGCCATTTGTCTTTCTATTTAGTATGGTGCCTCCCAAGACAGCCCGCAAGCTATAAAAGGGAATTGTCAGGGCAGAGACCATTCCACCCCCTCTGCCTTCTGTGACGTTGGTTGCATACTCCTCATTATGGCCCTGGGACTTAGGATTGTTCAGGTATTTAGGGAAGAGTGAGTGGAGGTTAAGAGAGTAGATGTGAGGTGTGGGTCAAAGACAGCATGAAGAGATTGAACAGGAATGTGTCTCGTGACATGGTCAGAGATATATGAATGAGAGGAACTGGTCAGGGTTTTGTATATGTTAATTAAAATCCTTGAGGAAATGGTGAGCCAATGTAGAGCTTTGCAGAGTGGTGCAGCTTTTGAGGAGCGCTGAGATCACTATAACATTTAGGATGTAATGATGAAGGTCAGCGTAAGATCAAATAGCAGGAGATTGTAACAGTCAAGGTGGGAGATGATGAATGAGTTGATGAGGGTTTTGGTGACATCTTAAGTGAAAAAGGGACATATTCTGGCAAGGTTTCAAAGGTGAAGGTGACATGATTGTCTGAGGGACTGGATTTATGGAGTGAAGCTGATGGCAGAGTCAATGATGACTCTAATGCCGCGTATCCACTTGCCGATATAAATAACATATTGAACGATAACGACATTGTTATCATTCAATCGCTCATTAATCTGGCATAAATCATCAGAGTAGGCACCCTCCCTCATCCCCGAACATGCCCAATCTGTCGTTATGCCGATAACGACAGATTGGGCATGTTCGGGGATGAGGGAGGGTGCCTACACTGAATGACATATCATTCAGTGTAGGCACTACAGGGGATGAGGAATGACTGTACGATTACAATGTTGTAATCGTACTGTCGTTCCACTATCTGCCAGTGGATACGTGGCTTAAGGCAGTATGAAAGGGAAACAGGAGAGTGTGATGTCCACTGTGAGTAGACAACATGATAATTTTTTATCTTTCCTGAGTGTCTCTTTTGTTGTATTCTATGCACTGTCATTTGCCTAATTCTCCAGGGGATGTCGCAAGATCCTGATGGTCACAATATTGCCAGTGTCATCCCGATGGTTACAATTTTGACAGATTCCGATGGGGAGTTAGGTTTAGGGTTTGGGTTGGGCCAGAGGTTCCCAAACTTTTTTGAATCATGGCACCCTAGAGTAACAGCATTGTTTTCATGGCACTTCTAAGTCAAATGTTTGTTACTGAGATTCAGATTTTTTTTTAGTAAAGTAGTAAAGTGAAGTAAATTGGGCTTACCTGTCATCCTTAGGTTCAGTTATGTGGTGGAGGACAGGTTTCATCTTCTGTTTGTCCACATATTTACATTACATTGACTATAAATAATTTGATTTGGTGCTGGACCACCAATCTGAGGCACCCCTTAAAGTGTTCTGAGGCACCCCAGGGTGCCATGGCACACAGTTTGGAAACCATTGGGCTAGGCACTAGTGAGAGGGTTAGGGTTAGGCTGTGGGAGGGGAAGGTCAGGGTTAGGTTGAGGGGGGAAGGTTAGGGTTGCAATTGGGGTTAGAATACTTATCAGGATGCCACTGTCAGTACTCTGACAGTCTGCATTGTGACCGTCAAGATCCCGTACCCATCCCAGTACATTTATACCGAATCACTGAAATTAAGAATTGTTAGAATTGATTTTTCCAATTCTTCTGACCAAACCATACCACTGGCTGGAGATTGCTACCATAATGAAAGTCCTATCAAATCAAATTCTTACCAGCTACAGAGACTTTTTTCTTTCACTATTTTTACACCTAGGACATGGATCCCACTTTGACCTGCTGCATTCTCTGAGCTCCCATTAATAAGTATAAACAGATCTATCTGTCCTATTTTGCACAATCACACAATACAGCATTTACAGCAGTCAGACTTTAGCATTCTTGCCCTTAAAATATTTAAATTTTAATAATAAGAAAACACATGTAATACCTACAAGTCCTACCAGTAAAATAAAATCCTAAAAATAACAAATAAAAGGTTGGCCAGTAAAATCAGGCTCTATGTGCTGTAGAACAAACCTCACATGCTCTTTAGTGCACCCATTACAAAACAGTTCAGTTTGTTATTTTGCTCTTTCACTGTTACCTTATAATTGCAATACCAGTGTAGGTTGTGGGGGGCTCAACAAGTGTCAATGTTTTATGAAAATTATCCATCTATTTTGACATGTTCAATTACACATTGTTATGGTTCAATCGCTCATTAATCGTGCATAAATCGTGCAGTATAATGTCGGAAACTACCAGCGATGCGCACTCCCGCTGGTCATTTCCGACATCGATCATCGCCTGAACATGCCGGTCAATCTGCTGATAACAACAGATTGTGCATGTTCAGGGATGAGGGAGGGTGCCTACACTGAATGACATATTGTTCAGTGTAGGCACTACAGGGGATGAGGGACGACTGTATGATTACAATGTTGTAATCGTACTGTCGTTCCACTATCTGCTAGTGGATACGTGGCTTAAGGCATTATGAAAGGGGAACAGGAGAGTGTGATGTCCACTGTGAGTAGACAAGTGGTGGGATAGTGGCAGTAGGAGGGGGAAAGATGTTGTGATTAAAGTAGTGTTAGCACATTTATTTTTTAAGAAATGCAAAAAATAAAGCTTTAAATTAGTGGGCAAAAATGCCTTAATATTTATAGAATCTGCACTGGTAGTTGTCATAGATGTCCTCAAATAACAATTGTGCTGATCCTATACCTGGTGCAGGACACGTCACATATGTGTTATAACAATTGAACTACTACGATATTTCTTGTTGACTCTTCATTGTACTTCCTTATAGGTATGGCACTCTATTGAGCAACATTATTGCAAAACAACATAAATAAATACCCCATTGAGTGTGGATAGACTTCTGCATAGTAAGGTTAAAATCTATACTTAAATACGGAATCTCTCTTTAGTTGATCTAACTTGCATATAAAATAATGAAGATAGTAAAGGAGAGTATAATCTCAGGTAGCAGAGGCCATATAGAACAGTAGGTGTTCTGAAGTACTGTAATTAGAAAAGAATATTTGTATAACTGGTTGGGTTTCCATGACAATTGTCCATCAGATCGTACAAGCCCGTTGATAACATATGTTCCTATTCCAGAATGAATTATGTCTCGTGCATGAGGTGTTACGTGATTTGCTCTTGTATTACAAAGTGCCCACATTTATTTTAGTGGAACAGGATATACTGAAAGGTCTAATAGTATAATCATAAAATAATTTTTTCTTGTAGTTAGAGCACTAATATAACAACCTCCCAATGAAAGAAAGATCTGTTTGTCATTTGTGAACTCTGTCTAGAAAAATAATGTAAAGAGGCAGATGGTTTTGGAAAACCAATATTTATAATTAAAAATCAACAGACAACTATTCATAACGTTTCACGTGACAGAAGCTGTCACAAAGGTCTCTGGTGTAATTGCATTTTTTTCTTCTTCTTGAATATGCTCTGTGACTTGATGATAAATTTGCACTTTTTCCAATGCACAAGAAAAATGACAGTGACTTTTCATTATGCTGGGAGAACGAAGAGCATCTATCATCTGCTTTCCTCTGCTTTAGGTTTAATTACACTACTTCACTCAGGAATGGAAATTTAAGTAATAAACCTTGCAAGAAAGTAGGTTTTTAATGTGCAGAACAGCAGTTAAATATGTGGTTCAATGCCGTTGATTTGCAATAAAGATGGCATATTATAAAACCATAAATAGCAAACAGTGTCATGAACACAGTGTTTTCTGAGTAACTAAGTAGTTGTTAATAGACACCAGTACACCTGGATGGTCTGCCCAGCAGAGGTGCACATCTGAAGTCTCCAGTGGCCAGTGGCGCACTGTGTAATAATGTAGTTTAAATGTCAAAATCCTACCAGTTTAGTACCATCCTTTTCAGTCAAACAAACCTTTTTATTCTCATAAAATGCTGCTCAGACTAATTCACGTCTTGAATCAACCTTGAGAATGAGGCGACAAGGATATTGTATTTATTACATTTTGTATGTATGAAGCATGCTAATATATTGCATACCTCCAAACATGTTAGAGTGAGTGGATCGACATGATGGCGTGGTCATGTCAAGGTGGAGGCGTATCTGTATCACATGCTGTAAAACACTAGGCTGCCCCTCATCCCCTTCCTCTCACCTCCAAACACACATTCATGCCACACACACAAGTGGCAGGTGTGTGAGGCACTCGACACCATTGTGCAATGCAGATCTTCCCAACTGCTGGGCTGAAGGATAATGCAGTGTCAATCAGGAAGGTGAGACAGACCTCCTAATCGGAACAATCTAGACAAAACTAGTTCAGTTGGAGGATATGATATTGCACAGAGAGTACTTGAAAATGTGCTGGTCTACGAAAATGTAACATGGAGGCTTAACATGGTTCACAGCAAGAAAAGACCATACAAATGTCTCCAGCCCTTTATTGGCAAGTAATGGGTGGGAATTGATTCAGTACTCAGTAATCCTATACGGAACGTATGGGCGAGTAAAGAGATAATGGTGCAGAACACTGGTGTCATGGAGTGTGCTAGGGAAGAACAAGAAGGAGAAAAAAAAGAATCAAGTTATGTGAAGGGATGGTATGCCTTAATAAAATGTATGTTTTATGGGTGAGTTAAGACTGGTAGAGAGTCCGACTAAGAGAAAGAGTGCATTCCACAGGATGGGGGCACCTTGAGCGAAAACTTGGAGTAGAGCGTGAGACGAAGTGACCAGGCTGGAGGAAAGAAGTTGGCCATAGGAGGAGCAAAGAGGCAGGAAGGAGTATGGACAGAAAAGAGGTTAGAGCTGTAGGGAGGGGAGAAATAGTTTAAAGCTTTGTAAGCGAGGGTTGACTTTGTCATCTGTATTTATTGATCTGTATCAGGACCCTTGGGTCTAGCTGAAGCAGGAGGGAAGCTGAAGTTAGATGCTTTGATAAGACTTCTGCTCAATGAAGAAGTACCGGATGGAATCCAAGTCCAGGAACTAGACCAGACCACGGAACTGGAACCCGCAGCTACAGGACCCTGGAACTGATCGAGGAGAACTCAATCCAGAACTCGGAGTTGGACCCACTACTGGGTACTCAGAGATAAAGCCAGCAGAGACGCAGAACCTAAATATGCTAAAACTGGAATCAGAAATGAGGAACTCAGTCTTGCGAGCAGACTACAGGCTTACAGACCTAGAACCTACACACTGATACTCAGAACTGGAAATGGAACCTGAGCCCCAGTGCTAGCCCTGGCTATCAGACACTCAGAACACAGACGCCAGTTACCTAACACTGATGGTATGCTAACAGACGGACCGGTTACCAGTGGCACTTGCAGGGAGACAGGCACTAAATGTAAATGGAGCACTTGCTGATAAACAGGCACTTAGTGTAAACGTTGCACTTGCTAAGAACACAGGAACTACTTAGAGTGCAGAGAAAACAAGCACTAAGTGTAAATGATGCAGTTGATGAGAAACAGGCACTTAGTGTAAATTGAGTGCATGCTGAGAATACAGGGACAAATCTGGAAGCAAGTAAAGCCCAGAATCAGGGAACGTTCCTCATGGGAATGAAGTGAGTTGTTCCTGAAATGAGCTAGACTCCAGAAATAGTTTAAATAGGGCGCTATCAGTGTTAATTGGATAATCAGATTATATGAGCACAACTTCAGGAATCCATTTGGACTGGGAGAATCACATTACAGAATCCAACAAGACCATGTCCATGCAGCCAGACTGTTTGTTTACAATGGATAGACAGTGCTTCTGGGGTGCCGAGGATGGGCAGGAATAGTGGAGGCAGCCATGATATAGCACTGCCGGACAAAATAAGTGAGGCTAAGTCCCTGATGTGTGACAAGGGTAAGGATATTAAAATTTATAGGGAACAGAACAGCAGGCTGCAGAGAGGGAGGCAAATGCTGTACAGCAGTAGAGGAAAATGAGATAGGTAGCAGATTGAAGTGGTGAGAGGAGAGTGAGAAGGAGGTCAGAGAGGAGAAGGTTACAGTAGTCTAAGATGGAAAAAATGAGAGCATGAATGAGAGTTTTGGTGGCATTAGGACTAAGGGCAGGCTGGTTCATTGCAATGTTCTGGAGGTGAAAGTGGCAAGATTTAGAGATGACCTGAATGAAGGGAGTGAAAGAGAGAGTGGAGTTGAGGATGACACTGAGGTAGCCCACTTGGTGGACAAGGGGAAAGGTGCCCTAGAAGGGGGAAAAACAATGAGTGCAGTCTTGGCCATGTGAAGTGCTAGGACATCCAGGAGAAAATGTCAGACAGCAAGTTGGAGACATGAGAGAGGATAGAGGGAGAGCAGTCAGAAAAAGGTAGATTTGAGTGCATATAGATGCTATTGAAGGTCGGATAAATTGATGAGATTTCCAAGGGAGAAGGTGTAGAGAGAGAAGAGAAGGGGGCTAAGAACGGATCCCTGAGATGGGCATACATGTAGACTATGGTCTTCAGAAAAAGGATCAAATCAAAATCATATATATGCATCAAAAAGCCTAGAGCATCGTGGGAAAACCATGACATGGAAGCTAGATCGGACAGTGCCCATGAAAATTAATTTATCACATATCATGGAACAAAAAATACCATACATTAATACGATATATTTCAACAAGAACTCTCAAGAACAACTAACCACTTTCAAGTGTCGCTTCCTTCACACAGTAATGATTTAAGTCAGTTACTGAGTTCATGTCAGTATGACTAGCGATGTCGTTATAACATTGTGGGTAGGGAATAAATAAAACCTAGTGGAAAGTAAAATACATATGTGGCAAATCTTGATCCCACAATTTATGTGATGTCAAAAGCAAAACTTGCAGAGCTATTAGGGAAATGCGCCATGAGAAGAGGTTGTAGTTGGCCAAACTTTTGCCCAAGTAGCTATAGATTGTGAAGAAGATAGCTTTACTTCCCAGGTTTCTTTATGGTGCACACTCCAAAAAAAAAAAAGAAATGGTCTTACATTGGTGCACATGCATAGAGAGTAAATTTACACCAATTTACACCAATACAATATAACTTTTATTAATTACATTAAAAAGCCTATTGCTGTGAAATATTAAAAAGTGAAAATCATGAAAAGAAAAATAGTGACAAAAAAGTGATATTTAAAAAGAGACACACTGTATCATCGTGTGTATGCAATGTCTTTTTTCAAATTGATTTATTATTGGTAACTATGACCTCCACAGGAATTTGTTATGTGTGTCATCAGAGTGTATGATTAATTTATTTATATAGAAGAGTACTTGTCTCCAATTAATTCCTTACAGTTTGTTTTATAAATATACCTGACACCAGTTATGTCTTTGAAATGTGGTGGTGAAATTCAACCACTAATGTCCAATCCCAATTAGAATAGAAATCACTAATATTATAGTGTCTACTATAGAATCAATACACCAATATATATATCCTGATTAGGTTCTCTAATGAGATATTGTTAATTTATAATTGCTACTGGCAGAAGCCCCCGTACTATCAATTGTACAGCAAAATTATATTATGATATCTTGTTCTAGATCTCAATTTATGTTGCTGGCAGGGATCATCTTGTATATCTGCAGTAACATATATGAGGGCCCAGTGTGTTTTTATTGTATATTTGCTCTATACATTACACAGCAATGATCAGATAGTATGGGAAAAGTGTAACATTTTCTGTGGTGCCCAAAATGATGTTGCTGACAGGCATTACCTTATACATTTGCAACACTCCTTATGAGGGCACTATATGTTTGTAATGTGCTTAATACATCACATGCTGCTGGCATAAAACATTGCTCTATAGATACACAGCAATACCACACTATAATGTCTATATATATATATAAAGTGTGTTGAAATAAAGTTTTGTTTTCCTTTTTTTATATGGTGCCCGGTTTTTATGGTTTATTTGGATAATACTGCACTATTTATGCAGCTTCTTAGTAAACTGATAACTTCTAAGAAAGTATTTGTAGGCACTAACATTTTATCAGTTTGGGAAATGTGCATATTTAAATTCTGATAAAGTTCTTAATTCTATATGGTATTTGATATTTAATTTAAGAAGTTAGCACACAGTAATTCCTTCATTAAATGAAAATGTCAAACTTGCTTGTTGTATTTTTTGTCAGATAAGTTGATTTGTCTTATCTGCATAATAGCTTTATTGTTTGAAATTATAAATGTATCAATACAGCATTACTCCAATAGTTAGTAATATATTAAACAATTCCTTATATACTATTGACTACAATGAGTTATGTCATACACTGAGCTTATTGCTTCTTATAGTAAGTGCATAATCACAGCAATTATCCTAGTGAGTGATACATTTGTATAAAACAATTGGTCAAAATGTACGCAACATAAATGAAAGTTTCACTGAACTGTAAAACAACACACATATGTAATTTAGCTACAATAACTGAAAGTGCTGATCCACATAAGTGGCATCTAACATAGTTTGGAGTTCAAGTCTCTTGTTTTCACCTGTTAAACTCTGCATTTTGAACACACATACACATTGCATTTCTCCTTTAAACCCACATGTACAATGTGAGCAGCCAACGCGCATTTCACAGACAAGTTTTCTCAAGGCTCCTTTATGGTGCATAATACTGGTGAGCAAATTAAAGTCTTTCGGTTTATTCTTTATTTGGTTTAAACAATGATTTGTGTCAAGGTGAAGAGATATCAAACATATGTTTACTGTTCTGCACTTTGTCAAAGAAAAGAGCCTTCATTGTTTCCTTCCATGTGATAGTTTGCTCAGAATGTCCATTCTGGTCTTTTATAAAGCTGAAAGGGACAATTACACATTTTTCTAAGTTTATTTATACACGTCTTGGCAGAATGTGAGATAGAAATTCTGTATAACAAAGCTTATCTTGTATCAGTGGTCCTCAAGCCACCCACGACATACTTCTTGAGGCAATAGAAAATCTTTGTCATAAAGTCATATTGATAAATATTGATAAATAAGCCCTTATGTCCCTGGTTTAGGTGACGGACACAGAGAATTCTTACTGCAGCCAGTTCCAATGTCCCCTTGTTCTCATGACTTAATGAAGACATAAATAATGCTCAAATGTGAAGTATTTTAGAATAAACCTAGAAAAGTTGGAAATAATTCTAGTGCATTCCAAATATTATATGAAGGCAGGAATATAAAGTGATGATTTTACTTTTGCAAAAATGCACATTCCTACCTCAGATCGCAATTCTACAAATGGTCGCTGGAAGTATATACTGTATATGACAGCACTCTATAAAAGCTGTAAGTGCACTCAGTCCTATGTACTCAAAAGGCGGATTTGCACAAAAGGGAATCGGTATGATTTACTGCCGGACCCATGCCTGGCGGCTGGAATCCCGACAGCAGCATCCCAGCAGAGGAGGAAATCCCGATCGTCCAAGGTAAGTATTCTCTAACCTAATTCTACCCTCCAAGCCTCCCTTAGGGGTGCCTAACCTTAACCTTCCCCCTAGTGCCTAACCCTTATCCCCCCTCTAAGTGCCTAAACCTAACCTCCCCTTCCCTGCCGCCCAAACCTATGTCCCCTGGGGGTGCCTAACCCTAACCTCCTCCCCGGGGGTGCCTAACCCTAAATCCCCCCCGGGAACCGTAAACCTAGCCCTCCCCCCCTGCGGCTATCCGCGTTCAGGGCCCGGCGTCCCTTCGATCGGGATGCCAGGCGCCGGTCTCCTGACGTCTGTAAAATGAGACAGGCATGTAGATTTAGATGCCTGTCATTTAACTCTCGCCGGGATTAAACAGTCGGGAAACCGGCTGTCGGGATTAGGTCCACCGGCTTCACAACTGCATACCGCGCAAAAGCTATACACTGCCTGTCCACATTTTTTCCATATCATAGTCATTGCTCCATCATATTGCTTTATTCTCCACCAAACAAGTGTAATCTTACTGTGTTTGATTATAGTGGTATTGGTGCTGGTGTTGGCCAAGCGCCAACACCACTATAATCAGTTTTATATAGAGGTGGATAACTCTTCTATAGGGTGCGCTGCAGGTTTCAAATTCTGTCTTTAGTATAACTCTCCCTTTTTTCTTGACAACTAATTTTACATCAACCTTTTATCTTTACATGTATAATACAAATAAATCACTAATAACTCATACTTGCCTACTCTCCTGGAAGGTGTGGGAGAATCACGATTTTTCGGGTAGCTCCCCGCACCCCCAGAAGAGTGGGCGGATCCCCTGCATCCTCCCCACTTCCTTGTAAAATGGGCAGGATGGGGAGATAATACCGGGAATCGTGGGTCTGTAGGGAGAGGGCGGGGATGAAATGACACGATTCCCGTTGTTTTAGCCTTGCCCCCTCCCCATGACCATTTGCGAAATTTTGCAGCAACAGGGGTGGGGCTTAATGTTGTAAAAGACTTCGGCCCCACCCCCAATGTGGTCATCTGCATCTCCTCTCTGGGTTTTTCCCTGAGAAAAGAATAAAAAGTAGGCAAATATGTACTAAATTTTATTACACTAAAAACACAGTCAGTTGTGTAGTCCCCATCCTCCTACAGTACATACTACTGTAACAAATACAGATATGTGATTGAATGCTGATGTACATTGTATTATGAGTAGCCTAAGTAATGTAATAAGAAAAGTATACTGGTTGTTCTGAAATCCATCAAACCCAAGATGACACTTTAAAATGATCATATAAAATGGTACTTTAGTTGATTTTTTTCCTATTACATAAAATGTGATATTCTGTCCCAGCCCCCCTCACCCTTCCACTGTCACTGCAGCGCCTTTCATCTCAATGGAGATTTGCAGATTGAATCTGTTGCAAAGCTTTAGAAAATGCACTCAGCTGAGATCTACCTATTAGGGTCTCCCTGCACAAATCAAATTTCCCAGTAAATTTAAAATGTCAAATATACTTCCACTCACTTCCACAGTCTGATCGCTGCCTCATTTGTTATCACAAAAATGCCATTGTCCTTGGGAAAAAAATAACATTTGCGATATAACATACTTTTTTTCCTTTACAAGAAATATAAAGCACCATGAAATCTTCCAACTACCAAATCAAACTGCAATGTTACACAACAAAGGTAAACGATTACATTCATGTATGTAGACATAAGTAATGTTGCAAAGGTGCAAAATTCTGGCCATACAATTCTAAGTTCTCACATTTACAGTGCCATGTTGCCAAAGTAATCTACAAAAATGGCCTGGGTGCCCTCCCGTGTTCTCCTAGACTTTCTGTCACCTGGGGCAAAGACTTAGGGGTCTATTTATTAAGCAGTGTTAGGAGACAGAGTGAAAAGTGATAAGTAAGTGATAAGGTGCCAGCCAATCAGCTCCCAACTGTCATCTCACAGGCTGTGTTTGAAAAATGACAGTTGGGAGCTGATTGGCTGGCACCTTATCACAGACTTATCACTTTTCACTCTGTCTCCTAACACTGCTTAATAAATAGACCCCTTAGACAGTCTCACCATCAGACCCAAGGGCTGCACTGTCCCGTTTGTACATTTATACCAAAAAGAATAAGATGATAGGACTCTTGGTGGGAACACACTTGAGAAGACATGCTACAAAAAATGGAATATTAATAATGTAATGGGAAGTAAATTAAAGCTTAACTTTTATTTCAAATTTATAAACTTAAAGGGCTAGGGTGTGAAAAAAATATTCTAATTAGAAGTAATCAATAGTGTAGCTAATAGAATATGCCAGCTCAGTAAATCTCGCTACTGTCTGCCTGATTCAACTAAAGCACATAAATGAATGGATGTGTTATAATGCATGTGTTATAAATCTACCATAGAAAAAATATATAGACAACCACAAGACACCTTTATTTTGCACTAAGGTCAGTACTAGCAGCACCTCAAAGCAGGACCCCTGTCAGCGGGAACCTAACAGTTAATA
This sequence comes from Taudactylus pleione, assembly GCA_031769625.1. Lineage (NCBI taxonomy): Eukaryota > Metazoa > Chordata > Amphibia > Anura > Myobatrachidae > Taudactylus > Taudactylus pleione. Next base: position 923,025 of record JAUIMM010000245.1, read on the forward strand.
AAAAGAAATAGATGGACCTGAGGGCACTTATTCAACAATCAATTATAATATATTCCACAAATGTGATAAAATGATAAGATAAAAATCAAGGATAGTCCGTATCTTTAAGCTCGATGGTGGAAACCTGACGTAGGACAGATGGGTAAGGCACCAATAACCCTAGTACTACCAGAGGGCAGTGACTGTTTGGTGATTACAATCCCAGGCTTTTATTGGATGTATTTTTGGGGCAACATCCAAAGGTTGCACACTGTTTATGACACCAGGGGGGTCATTCAGACCCGGTCGTTAGCGCCGATGCGCTCGGACCAGGTCGATGGCCCCCACAGAGCATGCGCACGACGGCGCCGGCGTGCGCATGCGTGAGACCCGCTACGACCGACAGCGCTGGTCGTAGCAGGTCTCGATCGAAAGGGGGCGAGCTGTCGATGTTGATTGACAGCTCACCCCGTTTGGAAGGCGGGCCGGGGGGGTGGCAGCCCAAACGGGGGCGTTCCCATGGGAACGCCGACCGTTTGGGGGCGGCCCCACTGACATCACTAGTGATGTCAGTGGAGAGCTTCCGGCTCTGACAGAGCCGAAAGCTCTCCGGGGCTTACGACAAGGGAGACCCTACCCTAGGGTCTCGTCGTAAGCCTCGATGGTCGCGATGGTCTTGACCATCGCGACCATCACCTTAGGCGGTCGTAAGGCTGTGGGTGTTAACCACCGCAAAGGAGGACGTCTTGAAAATTCAAGACGTCCTCCCCTCATTCAGACCGACCGCACGCTCTGTGCGACCAGCTCTGAATGAGGTCCTAGGTCCTTAAAGGATTAATTAGCAGTGAAAAGTTTAAAGTCTTTTCTTAAAGGTGCAAAATCTGTATTCTGATTACACCCCTGAGGTAGTCCTGTTTAAGGGATGAAACGCGTAGGTTATTGTTGGAAAGTTTCCACACATCCCCAGAGGAAGGCCCAAGGGCCGTAATGCGTTGGGTCATTGCCACCAGAGCAATGCTATCTTATATCTATTAAGAACCATCAGCTGCGGGCAGCGCAGCAATGAGGAAGCTAAGACCCACGAGACAGGACTCGCGGTCACATGATCGGGACCTGGAAGCGATCAGGAACAGATGGCAGGCGCACCGCTCAGGCCGGAGGAAGAGCCCAACCATACACCCCTAAGAGGGACCGTAGGGAGGTCACGACATCCAGAGCTAGGCACCTCCAAAGCTAGATGCCCAAAGGTGAAACTTGACAAGGTGATCCGCAGGGAGCATCACAGTGGTAGAGGTAGCCACACAAATTAGGTGTACCATAATACCAGACTGAAACCACCGCCCCCCACCAGAACCAACATCAAAGAAAGAAGAGGTGCACCACAATGCCAAGGAAAGCGGTACGATGCTCAATTAAGGAAGTGAAGGTACCTCACACGGACAGACTTGAACACACATGTGTTAGTCAGAGAGACTTTTATTAAGCAGAACTTTACCTACCACCCACCAATGTTATCTCATATTATCGCATTGGGTAGTAGTGTACACTAAGAATTTTTTATAGGATTACTATCACAACTAACTTTGTAGACATGTTTACATGAGAACACAAGTTTGCTGTAACGTGTATACCCTGATTCATTATACTCACTTCACCCACATTTTTGGAATTAAAAGTGTGTTTATATAATTTCACATCCTGTATTCATTTATTATTTAGTCATCACACAGAAGGGGCAGAGAGCAGTGTTACCTTTCTATTTAATTTACTTAAGGTCAGGGTGACCTATGTATTATCTGCAGCACACCCCGAACACTTTAGTCCATTCCAGTGCGCAGGGGCTCCCCACCATTAATATTCTATCATATAAATGTACACGTCTATAATGTATAGAATAATTATTCAGGAGGAATACTAATATAATCACCACATATTATGCTCAATAGCTGAAACAATAACGGTTAAGTATGATACGGGATGACGTCAGGATCTCGGCGGGCAGAATCCCAATGATCACAATGCTATCTCCGGAATCCTGATGGTCAGAATCCCAATGGTGGGTATTAGGATTAGGGTTAGGCACTAGGGAGGGGTTAAGGTTAGGCTGCGGGAGGGGCAGTTAGGGTTAGGCTGCGGGATGGGCAGTAGGGGTTAGGCTTCCAAAGGGAATGGTTAGGGTTAGAATACTCATCAACGTGCTTCAGGGTTTTGACCATTCCGGAGCTGGCATTGTGATCGTCGTGATATCGTACACAAACCATATGGTATAATGTCTTTGTTAGTATAGTGAATAATCAGTGTAAGATAAAAAATATAATTTGGAAGAAATCCCAATACAATCTAAATATGTTCACTAATAGAAATTAGGTAATGTATACTAATCCCAACAGTGTCCATTGGATAAATGGCACTGATATTTATAATGGAGATTAGCTATGCACCCAGAGTTCTGGTCAATAATTTAACAGGCAGATAGTTAGACATGCAAGCAGATAATTCCTTAATAGGCTATTATCATTGGCAATTGCTTAACATGTTGTTGAATACATATTAATTGTCACCTGTAATATAAGGGTCAGCTCTTCACAATGAAAACATGCATAAATAAGGTACCATTTATGGTGTGGAGTTCAATTTGGAGTGTCCAAATTACTGTAGGTTGGCAATTGCACAAAGTCCATCGATTCTCATAATTATCTGTACAAATACACAACGTCAAAACTGAATTTCATAAAAACAGGCTGATAACGGTATACGAGGGAAGGTTGGGAAGGAGTTCTCTTTCAGGGCTGCTCTACATGCAGCTTCTGTAATCTACTGAGAGAGGCTGGGGAAGCAACTTGGGGAACACTGGGTACACCCCCAGCGTGACAAGGTGAAGGGGCCATAAGAGGGGAGCCTATTACGGCAGCACACTGCCCCTGGGAGGGGATATCTACATGCAGGTGACCAACCATTCATGGATACTTTGGTTTGTACATTTAAGGTCAAATTTCACTATCATTATGGACAATGCAGAATATCAGTAATTACTGTTATTATTATTTAAAGTAATACTCTTTCTATCCTTTATATAATATCAAGAAATAATTGCAACAAGACAATTAGGAAATTTAATAAAAAAAAATGATCTGATTATTCTTACTTCAGTACATATAGAGAAGATATTGGGTATGTACGAAATACAGTATATTAATTATCTGGAAGAATCAGAAACCTTTTTGCATCCCTCTGTGTATATATTTATAACTGCAGGTCTAATTTAATTGTAAGGTTTCATTCCGTATTTAATGATAGATACACAGCACTTGCTGTCAAGTGATCATCCACAGTTAGAATCTGCTACAGGAGCTTGTTAGCTACATACGTTCTTGTTGATAACCTATTTAATTTATGCCTTCACTCATCATTCCTGGAATTATCTTCTTTGGGAAGCTAGAGATTGTATAATTGCATTATTATTGTCACTAGTCATCCATTATGAGCAATTTGAGATTTAATTTTAAATTGTTTTCAGTATTCAGTTATTCCTATCTTATTGCAGGACTACACATATAAATTATATCTTTATTATACATGGACCGGTTGCTCGGCTTCTAGTCTATTCCGCGTGTGTCAACCAGCAAAGCCAGTTCATGCGTTGATTTATATTATAGGAATATACATTTTATGATAAATCCTCCCATTAGGGTATATATATAGAGAGAGAGAGAGAAAGAGAGAGAGAAAGAGAGAGAGAGAGAGAGAGAGAGAGGACGAGAGAGAGAGACAGACAGTTTTGGTGATGCCCAATTCAAAACACTGTATACTGTAGCTACTGCATCCTTGAAAGTGGACCAGTTGCCTACACATAATACATCAATGTTTTGAGCTGTACCAACTTAGGAATTTGCTATGAGCCTGTGACATCATTGAGGCCCTGCTTGACATCACTGAGGCTCCTTAGGCCCAATTATACTCATGAAGTACTAGTGAGTTGATAGACTACATTCTCATGAATATTAGTTTAGTCCACAAAATTGATGTTTCCACTGTGTGTATGTGACAAACCCACTTTAAATAAATGTAAACAATGCCCACTTTGAAACATATACAAAAATATAATAGAATAATTCAATGCATAAGGGCAATTCACAGCAAATTCACTGGGAAAGTGAGCAGATCTATGGTAAACACTCTAAGGAGACCAGCAAAGCACCCCCAAAACTCACAATCCTCCCGAACATTGCAGTAAAGTACACAAGTATTATTATAAGAGGTTCTCTGTATATCTAGAAGATGAGGGGTTAATTCTTTGGGAGCAAGTTCACTAATAGTGTTCAAATATTCACCCTAAAGAATATTATTGCGAGGTGTCCGTGTTTGGTAGAACTGTGTGCCCAAACTGCAAATGTGATTGCTCCAGCAAAGGATTGATTTCCAAATAATTAACGTTTCAGTGATAATTTTTTGAGCGGATAATAAAACACGTATATATAACGCACTTTGCGGGTCACTGCCCACTTCCTCAGATAATGGGATTGTTCTGTTATTTATAGCGTAGTGTGTGGAAGGAATCTGAGCTGTGGAATCCTGAGAATTTTTCAATCAACCAATATATTTAATTTTGCTTATTATGTGCACAGACCAACCAAGGATCCCTCACACTAATATCCTTGGGGAGGAATATCTGAACACTACTAGTGAACTTGCGTCCAAAGAGTTGACCCCTCTTCTTCTGCAGATCCTAATTAGATCCTGGTTTCCCCTTCATCTCTGAGTGGAAGCAATAGTCATTAGGAAACTTCTATCCAAGGTTGTGACTTGGACCATTGCACCCCACTATGTCCCCCTATAGATGTATAGCAATCTCCTGCAATTATTATAAATCATCACATTTGTCCTGAAAATCCCTTTGAACAGGTCATAAACTATCAACTGTTTTTTCACCCACTATTCCATGGTAACAATTGTTATTTAAAATTGTCCAAGTGGCACTGTGCTATAGTGCAAAATCATATTCTGGTCAAATATCCCCTTGTGATAAAAAAACATACATTAGCGTAAGCATTGTATAGTGAAGTATTGCATATTTTATATGGAACTTGCAAAGTCTGTTTGCAAATGAATAAGCTAACAGTGTTTTTGATTCTGTACAGTATGTGCCTGAAATACAATTTGCTTTCCTTGAGAAACAAACTATTTGAGTTGGTGTAAAGATGTAATAAAAGTTTGATGAATCTCCCATTGTGAGCAAGAGCAAATCTTTTCTGCTGCTGGGGTCTGAAGACTTTTCATGACAGCATGACCGCTACGAGGTTCAATCGCATCAAAGTTTAATTACCATTTTCTCTTGCAGTCTGCAACTGATATGCATCTAAGTCTTGCATCCCTGTATACTACTGCTGTATAAAATATATTGATGTTTTATATATAAATAGTAATGATTACACTAAAAAGAAAACCATAAAATATTACGTTTACAATGTTCTGTGAGTATCTTGTAGGAACATTATTTTGCAACACTTTGCACAAAGAAGATGCAGCTCCAAGTTTATAAAAGGGATCTCTAGCTCGCTGTCATAGGCAGCTCTGTGGCAGAGACCTGTACGTACCCTGAATGCAGAAAAAGTAATGTGCTTTGAGGGAAGAATATTTCTACTGAGCTAGTCAGGTTGCGGTTATAAAAATGCATCTATTCATGTACTAAGGCAAATATGGATGAAAGCACAAAGCATTTCCATCCTTACCTAGATTTGCTTCTCCTTGGTCATTTGGCAAGACCATCATCTGGTCTTGCCACTCGATTCTTAAAGAGATTTATCAATACCAAGCAGCTTATATGTTACTCTATCACCTTGTCCATGTGCCAAAATATTCCACCACTTGTGAGGTGGTGGTAGTCAGCTCTAAGACAAGCTGTGTTATATGCAATAACTAAATATTACATATGGTACCGCTCTGCTCCTGTGATGGCGATAACAGCACCAGTACTGCAACTGTACAAAGGCAAAGTGAAGTCACAAGTGTTATCGATGGTGGTAACCCTTTCTTATATGTTAGGATACAACAACAAAAAACTTTTTGCCAGTGAATATTGGTCTAATCAGCAATAGGGCTTTTTGCCCTTCATACATCTAGTACGATAGAGTGAGTTTACATTTTCACCTTCAGTATTAAGCAGTGTGAGTGGTTTCTTGAAGAGACCTTGCATACTAGGGTTAAAATAACCATAACTGATTGAGGTTGATTCAGCTAATTTAACAGGAGCATCTTTAAGCAGAGCAGATGACAATGTGTTGGTGTACTGGGAGGCAGTGGCGTAACTATAAATTTTGCTCCCCCATGCCAAAAAAGTTTCAGGCGCTCTCCCCCATCCACCCAAAGATCAAACACACCCAAAGACTACGTTTAAGGTGTGTGGTTACATGATACAGCAACGTGCCTTACACATTATGACACACTAAGTAATGCCACTTATAACACAGTGTGCCACACCGGAATGCCCCTTACAACACATTATGCCACTCCGGAGTGCCCCTTACAACACATTATGCCACACAGTAATGCCCCTTACACATCCCACACAATAATGCCACATATAACACATAATGACATACAGTAAAGCGCTTATGACAAATTTATGCCATGCTGTAATGCCCCAATTTCACATTATGCCACACTGTAATGCCACATACAACACATTATGCCACACAGTAATGCCCCTTACACATTATACCACACAGTAATGCCCCTAATAGCACATTGTGCACACAGTAATGCCAAATACACATTATGCCAAACAGTAATGCCCATTACATCCCACCCTGACAGATCTACTTCACCAACCCTCCTTTCTGCTCCTGCCAGTCCGTCACCTCAGCTCAAGACAGGTTGCACAGTTTTTATGTCCGTGTAGAACCAGATTATTGGGAACAAATTTTATAACCTGTAAACTGTGTATCACATTAGTGCCCCTTATACAGTGCCCCCTGTAGTTGTGCCCATTATGCAATGTCCCCTGTAGTAGTGCCCATTATGCAATGCCCCCTGTAGTAGTGCCCCTTATGCAATGTCCCCTGTAGTAGTGCCCATTATGCAATGTCCCCTGTAGTAGTGCCCATTATGCAATGCCCTCTGTAGTAGTGCCCCTTATGCAATGCCCCCTGTAGTAGTGCCCCTTATGCAATGCCCCCTGTAGTAGCGCCCATTATGCAGGGCACCCTGTACTAGTGCCCATTAAAGTAGTGCCCCCTGTAGTAGGGCCCATTATGCAGGGCCCCCTGTAGTGCCCCTTCTAGTAGTTAGCCCCCTGTAGTGCCCCTTCTAGTAGTTAGCCGCCTGTAGTTAGCCACCTGTAGTTAGCCCCCTGTAGTTAGCCGCCTGTAGTTAGCCCCCTGTAGTTAGTGTCAAAACCGGATAATTGGCGAAGACAGAATCTGTTTGCAATTGGAATCTGTGCAATGCTGTCTTGTAAAGGGCCAAGACTCCATCTTAGAAATAAAATCTCACAGCACTATTTTGTAAACAAAAGGTACATAGTCAGCCTTCCTCAAACACAGACAGACTAAACAGGGAGGCTCCGACAGCACAGCTGGAAGCCTCCTTCCTGTATGAGAATTAAATTCACTGTATAAACACATTTTGCAATTTGCAGTTTAAGAACATCAGAAAAATACATGTGTGCTTGTATATGTGTATATATATATATATATATATATATATATATATATGTGTGTGTATATGTGGCCCATTTATAATATCACACAGACTTAGGCCCTCATTCAGAGCCGTTCGCTATTTGCGTTCGTTCGTTCAAAAACAAGGGGTGGCTATGCAAATGATTCGTTCGCACATTGCAGTCTGTTCACACCTCTAAGTCTGAACGAGCGAGCAAAACATACGCTCTTTTATTTCTTAAAAACACCCCCTGGCCGCTCGCCCCATACGTCATGTCCGCTATTTATTAGATTAATCGAGTACATCGCCCAGCGTATGAACTGCTCGCTATTCTTGTGGTTGGTTTTTTCAACCACTATTTTGCGAGCAGTTCTGAGTTAAAAAAAACCAAGTGACGTGGTCATTGACGCTGCTATATTAATTATGCACACCCATTTTGACCTTTAAGCACGCCTGCGAACGGATCTCCACTCCCCGTTTTCAAGCACCTTCCCCTGTTACCACCCACATACGCCTCATTCTGTCACTCAAAATAGCAGGCACTCGCTATATTGCGTACAAATGATTTTCGGCCGCACTCACTGGTTCGCGCATGCGTACTAAAAACCGTACGCATGCGCAGATGTGCGAACATCGCTCGGAACGAGCGTACTGCCGCTAGCGAGTGGCTCTGAATGAGGGCCTTATATTTGAAAAGTAGCAAAATTCCCTGCAACTCATACACACAATGTTAAACAGAATACAGTCAGTTTTTTAGTGATCCTTCCCAAAATCATACTGGCATGGCCACACACACACATAGATGCCCTTCCAGCTTAGTGCTGCTCGCTGAGTGCCCCACCGACCCTCAGACGCACAACGCAATTCAGTGGTGTTTTCCCCGCATACATACATTTAAAAGCAATGGTCCCGTAACGCAAAAAGGATAATTAAGAAATGAATGTTTTCTGTAACTATGGCTTAGTAAATGACAATTGAACTGTGTGTGGAACCGTACTGATCGACTCTGTTTCCACAGCATTCCGGTGACATCAATATAAAGATCAGAACATGCGGCTATGAAATATGAATGTTATCTATTTGAAATGTTGTTTTCTATAGCAGCTTAGATTTGCATGTTGGGGGATACAAAAGGAGGTTGGAGACCTTTTGTATCCATTTGGAATTGTCCAATAAATGCCCTGTAACAGATTTCTCCAAAGGACTGGTTATTCCAGTCTAATCAATAGAGCTAGCTAGCTGAGAGTAGAATCTAATTAACAGTAGTTTCAGATAACCAAAAGGATACTCCCTTTCTGATGACCTCACAGGTAAAAGGGGGCGGGAACATAGCATGTACATCCTGAGAAAACACAGTTTAGCAGAGGCACTTGCAGATTTTAGAAGGAAGAGAGAGGTACACTCCCTGACCAGACAACGGAAGAATGGGTCTCAGTTCCTCTGGGTTGTTATAGCTGAGTATAAAATGTGCAATATTTAGCCTATTTGGGTGTCTGTAGATATGTTTGGTGTTAATCTGTTATTAGCTTAGCATGGTGTGTGGTTTGTAGTTTTCTAAGGATATTCATGGGTCTGTGTTGGAATGCAGTGGATGATGTGTTGTCTGGTCTGTGCTTTTCATCTGCACTGTAGGGTACAGTGGTCTGTTGTTAGCATGCAGGAAAGGGATTGATTGTGGAATTGTTGTGATATTTGTGAATGATTGATGCTGGTTGATTGAGATCCTCTGGTGTGTTCTGTGTTGGGGCCTTGCCATGTGTTCTGTGTTGGGGCCTTGCCATGTGTTCTGTGTTGGGGCCTTGCCATGTGTTCTGTGTTGGGGCCTTGCCATGTGTTCTGTGTTGGGGCCTTGCCATGTGTTCTGTGTTGGGGCCTTGCCATGTGTTCTGTGTTGGGGCCTTGCCATGTGTTCTGTGCTGGGGCCTGGCCATGTGCTTGAACGGTATCTCTGCTTGGGAGAGATGAGCTTTGTGTGTGCTGTATACTCATGAATGTGATCATAGGGTGGTGTCAGTGTTGTATCATGGAGGTTGAATTGATGGCAGCTTTGAATGGTCATGGGTGGTTGCCGTGTGGTGTTGTGTGAGTCAGATGAGTATGTTGTCTGCGGTTTGTTGGAGATGGCTTGCCTCCATGTGGGGTGAACAAGGGAAATGGTGATTCTGCCCAGTTGTGGTGTTGTGTGGGTCAGATAGGTATATTGTCTTTGTTGTGGTTGTGGTCATTGGATGATTTGCGGAGTTGCAGCTTGGTGCAGGATGGAGTTTGCCTAGGGATCATGAGGCTTGCAAACAAAGGAAAAACATGTGCTTCGGCCCTTCCCCCTCCCCACGGTCTAGTGACTACTGAATGAGGTCTGTAGTAGGATGGTATTGTTGTATATTGGAATCAGCTTGTGTAGTACATGTTGGAATATTAAATGGTGCAGTGTTTGCCTGATGTGTTGGCATATGATATCCAGCGTGTATATTTAATTAACTATGGCATTATGGGAGATTTCAATGAGGTAGCTTCATAATGGAGTTTGTTTGTAGACCATGCGGTTTGAACAATAGGGCAGGAAGCATTCCCAACCCCCCCTCACACACAAGCAAACACACACACACTCCATCACCAGCCATCTTGAACATGTGCTCTCAGCAGACATTGATATATCTCTCATTGTATTTTAATGTGTCTCTCTCTCTCTCTCTGTCTCATATTGCTCATTGTATTTTGATCTTTAATAACCGTTTCATGTATTTTAACTGTACCTTATGACCTAATGTTTGTACAATTTATTTGCGCTCATTATTAGATCATAGCGTTGTAACATCTGTACTTTTACCTGAATAATAATCTTTAGCGCTTCGGACCGCTAATCAACTGTCTTGGTATTTCATTAATGGTATAATAAAAATAGCGACATCTTGTGGTTTTAGAAGGTACAGGCAGGTTTTGTCTTAGAGGTTCTAGGCAGGTGAATCTTAGAGGTTTATAGGCAGGAATGTATTAAAAGGTTTATTTACGAATTTAACATTAGCCTCCTGTAGTTAGCCCCCTGTAGTTGCTCCCCCCCTCCGCGCGCACACAAACAAACACACACACACAAAAGAAAAAAACACAAACACTTACCTTTATCCCCGCTCCAGTGCTGCTGCCGTCCATACCCCGGCGTCCGCTCCTCGGCACTATGGGAGTGACGTCATTACGTCACTCCCATAGTGCTCTGCGGGACCCGGAAGACGGAGCTCACTCCTGAGCTCTGTCCCCGGCGTCCGCTCCTCGGCACTATGGGAGTGACGTCATTACGTCACTCCCATAGTGCCCTGTGGGACCCGGAAGACGGAGGGAGCTCCGTCCTCCGGCTGCCGCCGGGGGTTTGAATAGGAGCCGGGCGCCCACTGGTAACACACTCAGCGGGTGCCCGGCAGATGGAGGGTGCACCCCCTGCACCCTCCATAGTTACTACTACTGCCCCCGTCGCCCCCAAGCTACCCAGCACCTCCAAGCCACCGCGGGGGCTGCGGTGGCAGTAGTTACGCCACTGCTGGGAGGTAGGTTGTGGCCAGAGAGTATAAATGACAGTTTGTGAAATGTGTGATGCTGCAAGGTCATAAAACAAAATCAAAGTTGTGTTCTACATAGGGCCATATTCAATTAGGCTGCAAAAAGTCGTTCTCAGCTTAACTTTTTCATTGACGGTGACTTCATTTTCGCAGATCTACTTATCCCCGTATTCAATTTGTCCGATTTTTCGCCGGTGCGAAAAGTCTATGCATGGGGACCAGCAAAAAAGTATCACCTATGAATAAGTGGCGAGAACAAGTGCAGAATTGGGGTTTTGGGGTGCTGACTTCCAAAAACCACCCTGCACCCCTTGGACTGGCCCCCAAAGGTATGCTAAATTCAAAAAAAATTTTAAAAAAGAACCACAGGACACCCCAAAAAAGGTACTTTCATTTTGGGGGCAAAAAAAAAAGTTTGGGGTCAAACTTTTTAACTAGCGAAATAAACTCAGGGGGAGTCCCCAAGTATACCCCTGGGGTTTTTTTTATTGCAGGTACTTGCGGCAGGTGGATTTTTTAACTTTTTTAAAAACTTCACATTAGCAAGTTTAAAATATGCTAGTACCCATGTTCATGTACCCCAAATTTGATGGGACTACTTACTTTTCAAAAAAAAGTTGCTAAATGCTATTCTTCACCACTTTACCAAAGACGCTAAATAGCACCATTTAAAGACACATACCTTTAGCAGGGCTATTTGGGGGTACCCATAGTGAACCCCCATGTCAGAGCATCTTTTGGGAGGTGTCAGGCTGATTTCCCCAAAAATGACAGAACTTTTAGCCGATTTTGTTTTCGACTGGTCCCATTTTTTGCCGATTTTCGCGGGGACGAGCGCAATAAGTTTTCGAACCTGAAACCTGCAATAACGGCGAAAAGTCCGGCAACTGACTTTAACTGGCGAAAAGTCCGGCAATTGTCCGGCAATTGACTCCAAATTGAATATGCCCCATAATGTGTAGAGACTTTGGTCATTTTAACAGAACACAGGAACTGTCTGTAAATGACTACAACTACATGGAAGGTGAATGAACATGAAATGTTTAATAGTCAAAAAAGGCAGAGTAGAAAGAAGAACAAGCAAGGCAGTAACTAGGGTGGTGTGACATGTGCCACGGCGCAGAGTGCCGCAAGCCAGGGGTCGCTGTTCAGCACGGCCTGTCAATTTTCTGTTTTAATCATTCACACTTGCGGTGCTTCTGGTAGCTGGCCCCTGCACTAGAACCTACCAAGATAACAGATCAGAGACCCGTTTCTGCCCTTCCTCCCACTTTGATCCGCAGCATCTCCTTTCACTCACTGAGTCTGAACATCCCCCTCTCCCTGGCCATTCCCTTCCACCCTGACCAAACCCCCCTCCATCCTCTCTGCTCCCTGGTCCTCTCCTCGGCCATCCCCAAGCAAGAATAACACAACCAAAGATTCCCAACCCAAGTGTTACCAGCACACCTCAAGTACCCTTACTCGTGAGTTCAGCTACCAGTGCAGGATACATGCATGGACCTCCCGGCTGCCGATATTTGCTGCATATACACTAAACTGCAAAAAAAAATGCATATACTCTAAGATGAAAAACTTCATTGCAGGATATAATGTGAATCACGAAGCATCCAAAACACATGTATTTTGCTTTGTTGGCCTTAATGGACTATAGTGAAATGGTCCTTGTAGATGATGGTCTGTGCATTGATAACTAGGAGGTTAATTAGGACACTAACCAAAAAGTGGAGTAACTTTGCACCTTGGAATAACCAGGATCCAGTCACATTGTTGACAGTGACCATGTCTATATTCATTATGTCGGCACCACAATGTTGACACTAGAATGTCGATGTGGTTCAACATGTCAACGGGCACCATGTTGACATCCTCAGATTGTCGACATGTTCACAATGTCGACATTTGAAATGTTGCCATGTGAAATGGAGGGAGGTGCAGGAGACTTGCCCTCTATTCCGGGGGGCCTGGGAGTGCCACCCGATTTTCGGGAGCCTCCCCGCCATTCTGAAAATGGCTGGGAGGCCATTTAAATTTAAATTGCAGTGTAAAAATAAAGCTGTCCAGCATTTGTGGGCTACTTGCAACAGCAGCCAGTATTTACCCTGCAAGCCAAAAGAAAAGTATTTGCACCCTTTGCAGTGCAACATGGTTTGTCCAGGTGCAGTCAATTGTTTTTTCTTTGTTTTGCTCCCAACTCAGAATCTGCCCTTATGTCTCTACTTAATAGGAAGCTCAAGTATTCCGGGGAAGATGTCTAAGCCTTGGAGAGTGATAAAGTACCAACCAATCAGCTCCTGCCAGTTTACAGGCTGTGTTTGAAAAATGACAGTTAGGAGCTGATTGGTTGGTACTTTATCACTCTCCACTTTATCACTGTGCAAGGCTTAGTGCATCTCCCACTCTACCTATAGGGTAATATACATATCAAACATACTTAGACCATAATAATCAATTTCAGAAAGTAAATATGCTACCAGGTCAACCATCTGCCTTATCATCAATATTCATGGAAACTTCAGTTCAAGCTATGTACAGCATGTACTGCCTGCACTACAGTGGACTGCTCTATAATGGAATGTTGCTGGTGCTCCCATATTTAGATATTGATACTATTCATACTGCATACTTGGATCAGTCCATAAGAGCTAATTTATGCCTCCTATAGTGTTCAGGATGCTATAATACAGCTATAGTAACCTATTCCCCTGAATCTATTCAGTTTGGGACATTCGCTTTGAAGGTTGAGGTGAGATTTTCTACAGCTAATACTGAAACTGTTCTGGGAAACCTGGATGTACAGTCAGTGAAGACAAAGCACACTAACAATCAGAATCAGCTCATATATTTCATCATATTAGTGACCATTATTAAACTCTTCCATCTCATAAATAACAAAATAAATATAGTAATTTCATAATAGTTGAGTTTAGAGAGAATAATGAATATAAATGGTCTTTATCATACAAAAACTGAAAATCTAATATTTGATAGAAAGATGGTTCAGAAATAAGAGATGCAATTACGTTCATGAAATTATTAGATTTATGAAGATTCATTTGGAATGTCTCTGGCTCTGTGCAATCATTCAAAATGCTAAGCATACAGTATAATTAGGGTCGGGCCAGCCCTGAGCATACTCAAACTTCTCTTTTAAATGGTGATAGTTTTAGACAGCAGGAGGTTCCCTACACAGGCTCAGATTTATCAACGAGTGCTATCGGCTCCTAAATGTCATTTTTCAAACAAATGACCGTAAAGCTGGGTACACACTGCAAAGATATATCTGTAGATGATGGTCATCCATACACACTGAACGAACATCATCTTCCAGGCAGCCGCAGGTCCTGCTGCCCGGGGGACGGGGGCTACCGCTACATGTGTACGGGCGTTTGACTGATAGCCTGTACACACTTACCGATGGACAGATATATTGGTCCATTGGCTGTGCAGCCAATGCGATAGGTCTGTGAACGACGTCATTCACAGACATATCGCTGGTACACACTGGACGATGGGCGCCAGATATATTGGCCGATCAATTGATCAACTAATATATCTGTCTGGCTGTGATCCCAGCTTAGGTGCTGATTGGTTGGAGCACCATTTAAGATTAGTAACAAGTGATAACAAGAATATCACTCATTGATAAATCTGGGCCTAATGCTGGGTACACACTGGCTGACATATCGGCTGTTCAATTGTACGGCCGATATATCATGTGCCTGTCGGCCAGTGCGTACAGACGATGTGTCTGTGAACGATGTCACTCACCGGTATATCGCGTTGGCTGTGCAGCACAGCTGATGGCAGACATATCTGCACATTGTGCAGTGTGTACTGGTGGTCAGACCACCGCCTATACACTTGCTGCAGAGGATGCCGGAGAGGGGGGCCAGACACGACCCCCTGCTAGATGGCAGCGATGGTTGTTCAGTGTGTGTGAACAACCATCATCTGCAGATATATCTTTCAGTGTGTACCAAGTTTTAGTTGCAAGGTGACAGTATTATCAGGCAGTTTAAGATTGTTTTGTCATTCTAATCTAGTCTGCTTTATCCAGTCTTTGCACAGTCTGTGTCAGCAAGCACTGTCATCCATTATTCACGTGTATACTGGGGTGGTCTTCACCTTAACTCAAAACATATAGATTTAGTCATGTTTATTTAAGGATAATATGATAGCTACGTATGGTTTGATGTGTACTGTAGGTATATAATTTGTTTTATACATATCAGATATTGGTTTATATGCTACCAAGGTATCTGTACTTGGGTCTATTTAGTTCATATAGTTTTGACCTGTGAGAAGTAGAACAAAGGAGATTTGAAGGCTCTGTATTCATCAGAAATATGGGTCATTAAACTTCACTAGAAGTCTAGTGAAGAAAATTGACTACACAACAAATATGCAAATAAATCTCTATTCAGAAACATTCAGATCCAATATACATCAAATACACAGGACAACAATGCCTCTCCGTGGACCAAATCTACTCCAGTAAATTATTCAATCCTGTCCCAACCAATCAGATTACCTGTCACCATCAGTACAAGACCCCGCATGCAACAGATACAGCAGTGTACATGTATCAATGTGTGGAAGGAGTTACAAGAAAGCAGAATAAATAAATAAACAAACCACAATCAAGTAATTTAAAGTAAAGTCATTTTTAGTTTTGGATTAAATCTGTTCAATATTTTGGGTTTGGGCTTGCACACCCTTGGCCAATGTACCTGCTCAGTATCCGCAATTACAATGTAACTTTTATCTGGCTTCCCCTTTAGCTGAATCATTCTAGGTCCACTACTGTTATTCAGGAGTACTCTGTCCTGTCAGCTCCTATGTTACCAACTGATATAGTGCTGTTTGCACTGACTGCTCCCATCCGCCTGCACAGGGGTAAGAAGCATTTCAGCACTAGCACAGATGTGTTCAGCAGAACTGGAATTCTGGCATGAGATATCTATAGTTTTGCTAGTTAGGGGCTAAAGGAGAGACCTGATGTGTAATAGGCAATTTTTTCTTTCTTTCCCCCTTAAAATTACTGATCTTGCGGCCTTGAATATATTTAAAGAACTCAGTGCATGAAGTTTACACAATGTGATCATCAGAATAGTACTGACAGTACTATTCTAAATGTGTTGTCTTCATAAATAGACTGAATGTACTGTATATGGCCTTATAAACACGGACACAGACAATTCCACTTCCCCAGCTTATACCTCATTAACACTTCCATTTAAACAAAAACAAATAATTCAAGCTGGGCAAAAATAGAATTAGTGGGTCATACATTTCCGAACCCGAGTACACTCATATGTGACTAGATGCCAACTGGCATTATTCTATGGGCTGTGATTATCTGCTGTAACAGTACTTTCTGCTGCCAATAGAAATGTAATAAATCTATCTGATAACATGTACATTTGTTTACAGCATAATAGGAGTCTGAGCTGATCAGTCTAGAGTCAATATAAGTGTTTTATTAAAATCCTTACTAGAGAATGTATTACAGCATGCTAATTACTATTACACAAAGGATACAAATGAGTCCAGATGTCAGTCACATTCACAAACAATTTACAAGAAAACAAGTCAACAAAATGTAATTGTGGTGTGCTGTGTTGGTTCATAATGTCATTTAAATCTCACCTGTACAAATGATCCAATGCCAATCAATGCCATGCACTAGATTCGTGAAATAATATGCAAAGCAAAACGTAATAAAATTAAATGATTAGAAAATAATAAACATATAATCATTGTGAAACTTCATTGAGAAGGTGTATTATTTATTTATTTATCAAATGCACACCCAATACAGTGTTTCAGCAATGCTTAGTTTGCTTCATGTTAATGAGAGAACAGCAATGATTCTACCGAGATCCATTTAACAGCTTTTCTATGTACAAAACAGCTTTCAGTTCACCATGCATATTTCTTATATTTTCACACTTGCAATTTGAATCAACCAGGCATAAGACTGATCCTACTTATACTGTGATTCATGGTCTACCTGAGACTCACTGAGATCCACATTCCAGCAGCCACTGTACCCCCTCTGCACGGTGCTTGGAAGTAAATTAACAGCATGAAACCTACAAAGATCTTACAGTGAATATCTTAGCTCAGTAGCTGTACATCAGGGTTTTAGGTAGAACACGCTTCATCTTAGATATCAGAGACCTATGTGTAACTGTACAGATCCTTCACTCCTGAGCTGCTAATTCACAGTGACGAATGGACCACCAGTTAAATTTAACTCGTGCAATACATTTGCATCACAGCCAAAGTAATACTTTCTCCTGGAGTCCCCCTAGGAAATCTACCTATGTATCTTCTTGTGTTGACAACTAAAATGAACAGCAGTTCTGTCCCAACAGGCACAATGACATTCTTCATTCAATTAGTTAGAAAGATAAGGTAAAATAAAATGCAATGAGCATTACAAGGTAGAAGTCTTGTTTAGGAAATTAGATATATTACCAGGCGCATGTTGGAATTCCTGGAGGATCCCCTGGGATACAAACAGTAGCTGCTGCTCTGTGTGTTATCCTGCTGGACCACTGGGCTGGATGTGGCGACGGCTGCTGCTGATGGGTGAGGCTGAGGCTCTGTGACTTGAGTACATTCAATGCATGAAAGATCCCACAGCCAGCCACACAAGGCACTCCTGACACCTGCCTCACTCACTGCTGAGTGCTGCTGTGCTGGAGGAAAGTGCAGTGATGTAAAGGAACCTGGAACACTGCCCCTGCCAGGGCTCTGCTGTTCTGAGCTTCTGTTAACTGTATACCTGCCTTGCATCAAAAGTACAAGTGAATTACAGATAGGAAACACCACTTGTACCATCACCAAATATATATGTAAGTCATTTTATTGAAGTTGCACAATTGCAAATTACTGCCAGGAAAAAATACATTGCTTTATCCACTTGTGTTCAAGACTACATGAACATGCACAACAGTATACGGGAATTTTATTAAATAAGATATGTTTCAGCCATACATGTGGATTGTGAACCCCCCACCCCCCATTTTTCCCCTTTATCTTTCTGTACTACCCATCCCCCCACATCCCATATGTTTTGTTTATGTATTTTTATTGAGAAAAACTAAACTTAATACAAACTATTGATGGGAAAAAAAAGATGTGTTTCACACATGGTTGGATAGGAGGAACATATAAATGTGTTTATATGACAAGATACATCGCTATTTACAATCACTTCAATTGGGAAATGATATTAGATGAATAGATACGTTGGAGATACATAGAGCAACCCATAGATAGATATTTTCTGTGCCATGATTACATTTAGCATACATAAGCATGGAGATACATAGAGCAACCCATAGATAGATATTATCTGTGCCATGATTACATTTAGCATACATAAGCATGGAGATACATAGAGCAACCCATAGATAGATATTATCTGTGGCATGTTACATGTAGCATACATAAGCATGGAGATACATAGAGCAACCCATAGATAGATATTATCTGTGCCATGATTACATTTAGCATACATAAGCATGGAGATACATAGAGCAACCCATAAATAGATATTTTCTGTGCCATGATTACATTTAGCATACATAAGCATGGAGATACATAGAGCAACCCATAGATAGATATTTTCTGTGCCATGATTACATTTAGCATACATAAGCATGGAGATACATAGAGCAACCCATAGATAGATATTTTCTGTGCCATGATTACATTTAGCATACATAAGCATGGAGATACATAGAGCAACCCATAGATAGATATTTTCTGTGCCATGATTACATTTAGCATACATAAGCATGGAGATACATAGAGCAACCCATAGATAGATATTATCTGTGCCATGATTACATTTAGCATACATAAGCATGGAGATACATAGAGCAACCCATAGATAGATATTATCTGTGGCATGTTACATGTAGCATACATAAGCATGGAGATACATAGAGCAACCCATAGATAGATATTATCTGTGGCATGTTACATGTAGCATACATAAGCATGGAGATACATAGAGCAACCCATAGATAGATATTATCTGTGCCATGATTACATTTAGCATACATAAGCATGGAGATACATAGAGCAACCCATAGATAGATATTTTCTGTGCCATGATTACATTTAGCATACATAAGCATGGAGATACATAGAGCAACCCATAGATAGATATTTTCTGTGCCATGATTACATTTAGCATACATAAGCATGGAGATACATAGAGCAACCCATAGATAGATATTTTCTGTGGCATGATTACATGTAGCATACATAAGCATGGAGATACATAGAGCAACCCATAGATAGATATTATCTGTGGCATGTTACATGTAGCATACATAAGCATGGAGATACATAGAGCAACCCATAGATAGATATTTTCTGTGGCATGATGACATAGAGCAACCCATAGATAGATATTTTCTGTGGCATGATTACATGTAGCATACATAAGCATGGAGATACATAGAGCAACCCATAGACAGATGTCGAAGCTGGTTTAGTGGCTGAGACAGAATCAGTGTAAAACTAGCCTGGAGCGACGCCATCTTGTGAATGGCAACCAGGCTCCATCTTAAAAATAAGTACCTGCACGACGCCATCTTGCGAATGGCGACAAGACTCCATCTTAGAAATAGGTCACACAGCGCCATTTTGTCCAAACCACATAGTACACAAAACACAATGCTAAATTGCTAATAAATAGCAATTTGTCAAAACCACATAGTACACAAAACGCAACGCTAAATTGCTAATAAGTAGAACGGCTAGCTTTTTAACAATCTTCCCCAAACACATACCGACGGTGTTTAACATACATAAAAATGACTTTCCAACACATTAAAATCACCATGAACTTAAATAATGAACAGTGCAAAATAGTAGCAAATTAGTGGTGTTTTCCCTGCATTCACATTAACACATACACGCGATGTTAAACAGTGCACAACACAAAATAGCTAATTATTAGCACGTTCAGCTTTTTAACGATCCCTACACAACCAATACCGATTTAGTCCCATACACTCAGAGATACCTTTCCAGCTTAGTGCTGCTCGCTAAGTACCCCACAGACCCCCAGACACACAACGCTATTTAGTGTCGTTCTCCCTTGCATACATACACTTAAAGCAATAGTTCCGTAACACAAAAGGGTTATTATTACATGATTCATTCACAATGCCAGCGTGTAAAGAAATGACTGTACTGCATCTAAGGTTTAATACGTGATAAGTAAGCCGTGTTTGGTGTTATACTGATCTGCACTTTCTCAACAGCTTTCCGGCATCATCGGTGTGAAGATCGCAACATGCATTCTCAACTTAGACCGTAGAGACTTAAAGCACCAAAACGTACTTTGTAAAACCAACAGCCTAGATTTGCATGAGGTGGGAAAACGGAGGCAACAAGCTGTTAGAGGCTGTTCTGTGTCCATTTGAATCAACCTGTTAAATGTCCTGTAACAAACGCACCGTGATGGAGAACCAATGGGATCGCAACAAACCTCTCTATTGTGTTGTCTGTTTCTGTAAGGGTATAAATGTGTGTGTTGTGACCCCAGTCTGGAGTCTTCTTGCTGATTTACGGAGGTTTCTTGCTGATGCCGGTATCTGGTCCAGAGCGCTTGCGTATGTATAACTCTATCTTGGGTCTGTATAAATTCTTTGCGCTAAATTGTACTTAGATCACAGCGTGTAACTGACTGTACTTTACGTGAATAATACTTTGTGCTTTGGAAACACATGTTCAAGGTCTAAAGTATGACTGCGTACGCAAATAGCGTCAATATCAGAAGGTATAGGCAGGCTTTTAGAAGGTATAGACAGGAGCACATAGAGGTTTTAATTCAGTATCCTTATAGATATTTTCTGTGGCATGATTACATGTAGCATACATAAGCATGGAGATGCATAGAGCAACCCATAGATAGATATTTTCTGTGGCATGATTACATAGAGCATACATAAGCAATGTGCTGTTATTGATCGCAGATTTTTCCCATGACACTGTTGTACACATTTATTAATTATAAATGTTGATCTATTAGAGTGTCTCCTCCATCTATTAGAGTGTCTCCTCCATCTATTAGAGTGTCTCCTCCACCTTGCAGTGTGGTTGCAGCTAGCAGGATTAACTATTATCACAGATAATGGCAAAATCACTGGTTTGATTAAGGAGGTTTCTACATGACTGCTGTTCGGTTTTACATAATGTCATGATTCATGCACATCTCTGTAATTACAGGGAGGTAATGTGCGGGTCTGGGATGGACAATGAATGGGATGCACTGTAAGCTCATGCCCACTGTTCCTGCTCACCTCCTGCCATTCCTTTTCATCATACATGTGCTTAGAAGAAACAATGGTAAGCATCTGGGCTATATTGGTTCAGAAATGTGACAGAACTTGGGGCCTGATTCAGATTTGGGAATAGAGTAAGATAGAACAAGTTACTGTGCATATTGGTAAAACCATGCTGCACTACAGGTGGGGCAGATGTAAAATGTGCAGAGAGAATTAGATGTGAGAGGGATGTGTCCAAACTGAAATCTAAATTACACTGTAAAAATAAAGCTGCCCAGCACTTGTGGGCTACATGCAATAGCAGCCAGTATTTACCCCACATGCAAAAAAAGAAATGTATGTATTTGCACCCCTGACATTGCAACATGGTTTGTCCAAATACACAGCTTCTTGCTCTATCTTACTCTATTCCCAAATCTGAATCAGACACTTGGCTTTGACATTTATTTCAGGCTCAGAGATAGTGTTATAGCTACAACCGGGAAACCATTACCATAATGCAAACCTAGGTGGTTGCTTAGGACGCGAATAGTTGCTGGGAGCCTAAAACAGTGGGGACATGGAGGAGAAGCAGCCATTAGCTTCTTACTTGTGAATCTGCCAGCTGCTGCTGATGCTTTGCCATGCCTCTGGTGGGCTGGGAGTGTGACTATTATGTTGCAGCCAGGTGCCACACTCTCACTCTGATGAGAAGGATACACCTGCTAAGGTAAGAAGCACCTGAGGACCTGGCGCATTGCGCATGGGTGGGTAGGGTACCCATTTCTTGTGCTGGATTCTTGTCTGTGGTCCACCCTGATTTTATCTTTAGAAAAGGAATGCCACTGACCCTAATGTATTCAGGCGAGACCACAACCAACAGAAGGCCCCAAAGAAAAGGGTTATTTGATTTTTATTAACAGAAATGGAAACAATGATGGTGGTTTGGTGGGAAGGTCCACAAGGAATTGTTGGGTTGCAGAACGGTAAATACACAGAGCATATTTAATAAAATGAATGCTGACACAGCAATTATGAATGTAGTATATAATAAGTTCAGGCTAAAATCAAAATGTATTATGATCGGATACATTTAATACTAAAATTATTAGTTACTCAAAAACACATTTATTCTTTGAATATCTTTAAACATTCTGTCTAATCTAAGAAAGTACACAAAGGGTTACTTATATTAACTTATTTTTTTAATAAACATCACTAATTGTCTTAATACAAAGTTGACTTTTTCCCTACAGTCTCTATCCTGAACGGTTACATGTTCTGTATACATACTTGTACTTGTTACTACTTTTCTGTAGTGGATCCCAAATGGATACTTACATCCCTCAGTTAATTACCTTGGACAAGTCTATCTGTTATGTTATCTGACAAAATGTCTTTAAATCTCAGTACCTTGCTATGCTTCATCAGTCAGAACTTAGGTGTGTGCACTAAAAATGTTAGGTTAGTGATCAGGGCAGGATTAAGGCTTGTGGGGGCCCCAGGGTAACTAAGCTGTGGGGGCCCCCTCCAAGCCACACAGAGCTTACCCCCACCCTGAAAGCACCACATTGAGCCAACCCCCCACCACATGAAGACAGGGGCAAACGCAGGATTTTCTTGGAGGGGGGGGGTTAAATATAAATATTCATATATAACCACATATATATTATATATATATACATATATAACAAACACTCACACATAAACAATATACACAAACTAACACATATATACACATTAACACATACACACTAGCACATATGTACACATTAACACATACATTCACACTAACACATAAAACACACAGAATCCCATACATACATACATACATACACACACACATGTTCTCGGTAGGGTCACATCGACGTTATGTGGGGGACCAGGGGCAACCGCCCGTGTCACCCCCCCCTCCTTAATCCAGTCCTGTTAGTGATTGTCAGTTGCAGTTACCAGGAGAGCCTGGTGGATCCACTTTCTGCCATGGTGCAGAGTGGTCCTAGAAGGTGTCAGCTGCACTAGTGGGGCCTCTTGAAGTTCTGCTCTTAGATTGGTTCCCTCATCTAATTGCTTTCTATCATCCACCTCACCCCTCTTCTGACTGGCAGCCTGCCTATCTAACTAAATGTGGTGTACTGATTAACAGTAGTTTAGTTATTCACCATGTAGGGATTCTCAGGCTTTCCTGGGTTCTCATTACACATCTCAGAATGGCGTTAGTTAGCAGTGAAAAGCTATGCTCTACGCCACATGTTAAATTGACTCAGGGCCTGAATCAGAGATCTACGGTATTGCTCAGCCGCATGGCAGCAGCTGGGTAATATCGTCCAACTCAAATGGAAATGCAGCAGGAGGGGGCTATAGGAAATAGACACCTCGCTGCATCTGCGATCCGAGTGCAGCATCTATAGTCGCTGCCTTGGATCACCACCCTGGTTGCTCCTTTGGCCAGGCTGTGTAAACTGAGACTTACTGTACTCAGCCTGGATAGTTCCTGGCAGCTTGGAGGCCAGGAAATCTGCACCACCGATGCAGACCCTGTCCTTGTCCCTCCCCGGAAAATGGGATGACATGCCCCCTTGTTTCCAGGAACGCTGGCCAACCACACCCCCACTCCGCCCCCCAAACAACACCGCATGTCAATCATGCAGCGACTTGGGGGATATGCAAGCAAGATTGCAGGACCCGTTCTGCACATGCGCAGAATGGGACCTGCGCATGTGCAGACCCCAAAATATTATTATTTATTTATTAACAGTTTCTTATATAGTGTAGCAAATTCCATTGCGCTTTACAATTTGAATCAACATTAACATTTAACTGGGTTGTAAAAGACAGACAGACATACATAAAGGTAAGACGGCCCTGCTAGTAAGCTTACAATCTATAGGGGCAAGTTTACAATCTATAGGGGAATATATGGAAAAAATATTGCATACTGTATGTATGCAAACTATTGGGTTTGCGTACATCTTTGAGTCATGCCCTCAGCCCGCTGGGGCTATAGTGATTGTGGAAAAGGATTTACCAGCAAAGAAATCTATGATTCTCTGCAGTTTACAGCTAAATTGGTAGAAGCTGAAATAACCTTTCACTGCTT
Organism: Taudactylus pleione; assembly: GCA_031769625.1. Lineage (NCBI taxonomy): Eukaryota > Metazoa > Chordata > Amphibia > Anura > Myobatrachidae > Taudactylus > Taudactylus pleione. The sequence goes on from JAUIMM010000245.1 coordinate 947,612, forward strand.
CATAAATAGACCCCCCAAAAAATGATTCCAGCGGCGATCAAGCACTTCACAGACAGACATCTCACACTGCTCATGTCTCTGGTCTTAGTTTGCATGTAAATGATTTGTGGGCCATTATTAGTATAGCTGTAAAATATACTGTTAGAGATTAGAAAAACGAATTACATTTAAATAGAAAACCCTTTAATGCCAATTAAAAAATGTAATGCCAATGACACCGATTGCATATGACATGTTGTGCTTACACCTGAGATCAATAGGAGTCAATACGGGTGTATTCTGTTACTGAAATGTTAGTGCCGCCTTAGTTTAGGATATTGTTACAAGTTATCCCTTTTATGTTCCTACTGTTGTCTCAAACAACCCTGAGGGTGAAATAATTGTAGATTCAGCTAAGAAAAGCCCAAAGGCTAAACAAGTAAGACCACATAGGATTTGAAAGAGATGACACTATATGGACATGAACAGTTCAGCAAACAGATAAATCTATAGCTTTAAAAGTGGATACAGGACTCTAATATATTATTCACCACTTAGCCAAGAAGATTAGTTCAGGAGAAAATTATAGGAGAGAGATTTAGAGGATGTGAAGAGATTTCTGTAGTTGCATTAAAGGGAGAGTGTAGTGGAAATGTATGGAAATGTATTATACCGGAGAAGTCAGTTGCTGGAGAGGAAAATGAATCTTCTATAAGAGGGGACCATTTTCATATCTTTTTGTTGACTAGAACAAAGGAGCAACAACTTATGCGGTCTTCTTTCATAAAGTAATTATTTGTGCTCTTTATTTTTTCTTTAAACTAGCCGTCTATGGGGAAAAAATATTAATAACTAGCAGTATCCGTCTTTCTGTGAGATGTCCTCACATAGGTAAATGTTGTCTGTACTTTATGCTGGTCATTCTGTTGAATGTGAAAGGCTGCGTTACGGCATGGTAGTATCCCCGAATCACATGGATGTGATGCTTTTGTCCATGTCAAAGCTGGACTGCTGAAAAGTTCCCTAGGTGTAAGGGAGTGACAGCTGTCCTAGAGAAACGCTGGTTATGGGGCATATTTATTATTGAGTTTGAGACCTGATAATCATAATTTTTTTTGCTGCTATTTGTTGCAATAAACAATTATGTACCACAGGGCAATGACGTGCGGTGAGGGCAATGGCTGGGAGACACACAAGTATAAAAACACAGTTGTTATATCAAAACTCTGGAGCATGACAGGGAGTATGATAGGGGAAGGAGTATGACAGGGGAGGCTCTGCCCTGACTGCACATCCCTGCCACAGGGATGTATTAAGAAACAGACCCAGAGACAGGAGCTCTGATTTGAGCCTGTCCCTGTGATATGTAAAGTATAGTGATTACTGATGTGATTACTTGACTTCCTGCTGCGGAACCCCCTGTACGCTACTGCACATGTGCGGCCATCAGACTACACATACACATGTGTGAGCGGCCATTATCGAGGAAGGATCCTGCGGATCTCTGTCTGTAGCCCATAGACTGCAAAGGCTAACTCCATCTAATGATGGTATTAGCTACCGGGGTCCAGCTCTGGAATCTCCCAATACAGCAGCCCCCATAGAAACCTATGCTATTGCAATAGGAAATGGTGGAATAGCTCTCTTCAAGCATACAACACGGTAAACTCGTTTCATGCCTCTTCTGCCTGATCTCTTGTGTTTCTAAAGCCAGTCACACATGGGCCAATCCTGCTGCCTAATCTGAGAGAGTGGCATAACCATCAGGTGGATGACATCCAGCTGTTCTGTGCTCAGTCTCATTTCAGTGTCACTGCAATTTTTTTAAAGCCAAAATCAGCTGTTTTTTGCTTATACAAAATTACTGCTTTAAATCTCATAACTACATCGCCAAGATATCGCCCCTGCCTGCAACTTGCAGCCTATTACATTTGGGCCCATGTATTAACTGGCATAACTGAGAAGAGCCATTGCTAAGTCATTCTAGCACAGTTTTGCTCACTCCAATACTAAAATCATCCTTTATACAGTGACACCAGCTGAAAACAAATTTAAACATTTTACCTGTTTTATGTCAGAATCAGAATACTAATTTATTTTACTGGTTAATGGCAGTTTGTTATGGGATGTTTTGTGTTTTTCTTATCTAGAGTGCTCCTCTCTTTCAAGCACCTGTTTCAGCCTATAAATTGATTTGAGCAACTTGCTTTCTGTGTGTTATTGTCTGAGGCATATGGGATTGGGACCAGTAGCTGGCAGGCGCCCTGTGCCATCCCCACCCCCTGACATCATGACATTGCGCAGTGGGATTCGGGGCCACTGTCACTGGAAAGTGCAGCACTGCCCGAATAATAATGAGGATGCTCCGAGCAGTTGCACATACTGCAGGGTACCTGCTTGGAGTATCCAAAGTACTCTGCGGGCGGCACTGCAGCAAATAACTGGATAGCCAGAAGAGCCATGGGCAGTGTGGGCGTCGCCCTCTATGTGGCGGCACAGGTAGCACATCCCTAGTTATAACCCTGCAAGAGTGTACAGTATGAACCGAAGCTATATAGGGACTCTCATTGTTTAGTGTTAAGGCCACTCCCAGCTGAAGCGTAATGGAAGTGGTGAGTGGTTTTTTCATATATATATTCAAATGTATGTGAATAATAAGGTTTTCGGATTTACACATAGAATGCTACTTTTCTTTTACTGGTTAATGACTATGTGTTGAGGACATTTTGTTCTGTGTATTTCTTCTCTAGAGAGCTAAAGGGTTCAAGCACCTATTTCAGCCTTTATATTTTTTTGGAGCATCTGCCATTCTGTTTATCCATGCTCCTCTAAGCATAAGTGGACACACAAAAAAACCAAAAACAAATACACGTTGTGCACATGAGCAGTGTCACAAATGTTACATAAGTTATGTTTTCATCTGGTGCACATTGATTTCCATCCAGCTACTGTGTATACAGTATTTCAGACCCTAGGGGCCTATTTATCATCACTTATTTTTCACAAAAGCATGTAAAATAATAAGTGTCAGGGCTATTCATCAAGTTCCGAAAAAGCATTTTTTTCAGAACTTGATGATGCTACTGAACGCCACTTTCAGGTGGCGTTCAGCCCCCGATAACCTTCACAGGTTGCTGTTTACACAGCAGCCTGTGAAGATTTACAAGGCAGCCACACCGCACAGGGATTTATTCAGATCCCTTCCTGCTGTGTCTGCACTGCCGAGCCCGCACTGCAGACATGTGGCCTGGCTCACTGAAAGAAGACAGTTTAGCCGGGCTAAGGAGGAGGGGGCCGGACACCCGTGGGGGGGATGAGGGGGTGGACACCTGGTTTTTCGGAGGTGATAGTTTAGAACTGGAGGAATGATAAATGCCTCCTTAACTGTGTGTGATAATTATGTTTTGGTGAATGGGCCCACAAGCGGTTATTGCAGTCATCTGGTTTGAGGAGAACAAGACATTAGAAGTTAATTTAATAAACAGTCACATCCTTCCAATCAGGTGCAGCTTTTCATCATCCACCTTCCTAAAAATCATGAGGGTCCAGCTACTGCTACTGTTGAGTATTTCTTCATGGGGAGCCAGACAAAGTGGTAAATTATAATTTATGTATGTAATGGATTTACATAGAGTTAGACCTGTCCATTAGTCAGAAACAGTCACGATCTCTTTCAGCCCTAGGCCTATGTGTTTTGCAAAGAGAACCTCCTCCGTGGGTCAGTGTTCTGTCCAAGGAGCTCCAGTACTCATGTATGCTGTATTCACAAAAGCAGTTTACTGCAATCTCTTCAAATTGAAGGGTCTAACACAGAGGTACTATCCATTTATTAGTTTGTACCAGCAAATTTACATACAAACAACCAGATATGTGTTTCAAAAATATAAATGATCTTGCAAGCGGCCAGCAGCCATGATTGCTCTCATGACAGCCACTAAGATTTAATATATATATTCCCTTTTACATTAAGGGCTCTAATGTCCGGTTATTTCATCTTCTGTTTCATTGCATGTTCCTGTAATTATAATCGTACATACTCTATAATAAAGTGATGCAGAATACTTTGCCTTTTTACGGATAATAATTTCCATGGTCCAAAGATGGGGATTTTTTTATATTTTTTATAATTTTAGTTTAGTTCATGTGCATACATAGTAGTACTTTGAATAGTACACTGATATGATATATTACTTAGACAATACTTTTACTGTAAGTTGGCAGTAAGTGATCGATTGTTAAAATAAAAACAGTGCAATAATATCCTATAGCAAATGGTTCTTGGACATCTGTCCAAAAGACCAGAGAGCAGAAATGACACAAAATAAAAGAATAATAAGACGATGGATGATTCCTAGGCTTTATTTAACATAATATAAAAGGGAAAAATAATTTGAGTGGCTTTTAGTATCATACCTAGGCCTAATAGATTTTATTAGGTTTTAAAAAGGTTAGCGCTATTTAAGAAAACAATGCAGAACCCAGATGTAGAGCCATATATATTCAATGTTGGCAAATTTGTGACTTAAATATTGACCTTTCAGCTGTGTGTTATACAATAAAATACTATCCCATCACCCCTATTTCACTGAGCATTGCTCCACTGATGATGACTTCTGCTTGCAGTTTGTTCTTGCTGATTAGATGCTGTACAGTATATCATCATGCAGCATTGAACATATAAGGAAAGTTAATTATACAAATCCAGTTACAGGACTCACCATTGTCTGGGAGCCGCAGAGCTAGTGCTGCCTGTCCATCAGATGGCCGGAGATAAATGTTAGAGGAATGGGCAATTTATTACCAACACTTGCTAACAAAACACAACAGGAAACATACAGCATTTAGAAAAGCTTTCTGAAATGCTTTGTGCTATACAAAGCTCTGTGTGTAGTGATAGGTCATGTTGCAGTCTGATTTTCCAGGTCAGTGAAATCATTTGGATCCAGTTGAGTGACTTCATGGCTTGCCTTTGTAGTGCTGACCCCACATTCCAGCAAACATGGTTTTAATATGAAATAAAATCTGAAATTAGTCTATTGGAGAAATGCTAGTTACACGCGCTGTTGTCACATCTACTCATCTCTTGTGATGATTGCATTAAAAATAAACCGAACTATGAACCCTGCTCTGCAAGGGCGTAACTAGGTATTTGAAGGCCCTGTAGCCAAAATTTTTGAGGACTCCAATGTACCACCCCATGTTAAAAAAATGTATATAAACACATGGAACTTTGAGAAGGAAGATGCCCCCTCCCCCCGTGCACCTATGGTAGTTACACCCATGTTGCTCTGGATGAAGTAGCAGCTGCCTTGTACTAAGGGCAGAACTATGCCTTACTATATTTTTTGCCAAATTTCCTATTACAACTCAGTAGTTCATTAGGATGTTACTAGGCAGCAAAAACACAAGGAGCTCCAGCATCTATTACAGCTGATTGGTGCAAAAGCGAAACTCCCCCTTCATTTCTAGTTACATCCAAGAGGACATTATATAGTCCCCACAATATAAACAGAAGTCACTGATCAATAAGAGCCTCATGTTTGTATATACTAGAAGCTCCATGTCACTGATCAATAAGAGCCTCATGTTTGTATATACTAGAAGCTCCATGTCACTGATCAATAAGAGCCTCATGTTTGTATATACTAGAAGCTCCATGCCTGTATGAAGTACTAACACTCTTCTGTATCAACATTGTAGCTTAACCAAGGTAATAATGAAACACATATATTGATGATTCACAAACAAATCATGTTGTGTTTTACAGCAAACACAGAGTTTTTGTGCATCTAAATGTATCTAATGGGCCCTCTTGAACAGACCAACGTTTTGGTTAAAAAAATAAATAAATACTGAGTATTCACATTTTTGATCAATCAAAGTGTCACAATGGAATAGAAGTATATTACTCAAATGCACCAGTTAGAACCCTGTGCTAGAAGTTTTCAAATATGTGGCAACAGCCGCAGGATTACAAATAATACAGATGACAAATAATAACTCAATGGACTGTTGCTCACCTGTGAGATGTCTTCCCATCAGGCACAGCGTGTTGCCAGATACAGTCCGGAATACATTTATCTCGCAGGTAAGTAAAGGGAGCAAGGCGGCTCTGGCAAACAGCTCCTTGGGAAATCTACTCCTTTGTCTCAAAGTACAATTATCTCTTATCTCGTCCCCAACTTCACTCTGCCCAAAATTCACACCACTCATCCACACCCATTAATAACTCACAATATGGCAGCCATAACTGTTTTGGTATGCTGGGTCGCTTTTAAATAAAAAAAGCTAATGTGACTTATAAATGAAAATCATAATAATACAATGTAACATACAGTAACACATGATGCCCAATGTAGTATGTCATTTGAAAACAGGTTTGAAAAACTGTCATCAATTCAATATGGTTTAGGTAAACAACATTTATGCTATTATGTTTTTAAACTCAATTAATATTATCCACATATTTGCAGGCAAAATATTGGGTCATTGTACAAAATGTGAATAATTAATGCACAAGTCATTCTGTTTGTTAATTAATGTGAGATTCCTCACACTGAATTTTGTGAAATGCATGACAGTGCTGTAACATACTTTATTATACAGTGAAAGAATACAGATGCACGCTTTAGACATGAAACTAATTACAATAAGACACATTTGTGTATTGAACTCTGTATACAGTATACCATATTTAACATAAAGGGGTCTATTCATCATCACTTAATTGAACATTTTCACCTGCTTTTGTAGAAATTAAGTTTTTCGGGCCATTCATCAAAAAGGTAATGCAGTAGATTGCACAGATATCTTCGGCTTACCTTTCTCTCCTGGAATGGCCCGCTGTCCCCATACACAGGAATTCATCAAGCTCCGAAAATATTGTATTGACTGGGGGAGCATTCTCTGGCGGTCATGAAGAGGGATCCTTTCAGATCCCTCTGCTCCTGTCTGGCTACTTCCAAAGGATGCTGGGGCTCTTGTGCGCATGCGTGACCTGTAAGTCACACAGGCACACTAGTTACACTGCTCCGAAAAAAAGTGAATAGTTCCGGGGGGAAAGCTGATTTTCGGATTAGCTGTTTCCATGGCGGAGTAATGATGAATTGCTCTGGCGTGTTCGGACCCCAATAATTAACATGATGAATAGAGCCAAAAATTACCATTTTGATCATACTGTGCCCAACTGCATAAGGTGACTGCATGGGTTACTACAATTACCTTAGTAGGAAAATTAATTGTTAGTGTTGGAAGCAATCGGTTATCTGGTGGTGCTAGATGGTTATTCACTATGAGAACAGAATGGGCACTAAGGGGTAAATTTACTAAAGTCTGAGTGATGTTGCCCATAGCAGCCAATCAGATTCTACTTACCATTTAACTAGCACCTTCTAGAAGATAATAGCTATAATCTGATTGGTTGCTATGGGCAACATCTCCACTTCTAAAAACTCTCACTTTAGTAAATTTACCACTATGAGTTTAATTTACTAAGTGTTCATTAAATTTAAAACAGCAATTTTAAAACATCAATAAGATTAAAAACAAAGCACAGCATATTTTGCTATTAACATTATTTCCATTTTAAGCACAAGGAGGAGGAGCAGCATCTAGTAAGTGTCCCCGTTTAGTAAATTTACCCCTAATGGCGCGTATCCACTAGACGATATGCTCCATGAGCGATATTGTCTAGCGTTTGTCCTGCAGTGCCCGGCTCTTGTTAACGACATTGAGCATCCAAACTGTACGATATTGTTGACGACATACCCACTACACGATATTGCGGACAATGAACGATAATGACATCGTTATCGTTCAAATCGTCCAATTTATCGTGTAGTGGATACGTGGCTTAAGACTGTCATACTTATGTTGAATGTGAAATATCAATAATGAAGGATTTAATTAATTATAACATAAAACAAATTAGACTGCTCATATATGATGATGTATAGGGTGAGAAGAGTGAGGAGGTGGAGGTATAGGTCTTGGAGGAGCCAGTGGAGGTCATATTAGAGGTGGTAGTGGAGGGCCTGATTCAGAGGTAGACACAATGTCAATGTTGGCGCAGTTGTGCGATTATTTGTTACTGCGCTTAAAGTCCCCCTACAGTGCATACATTCTGCTGAGTGTACATGGAGTCTGCTATTGCCTGTATACAGCACTTGTCTGAGATTGTCAATAAAATTTCCTTTTTATATTTTCAGACTATGAACCCAATGATTTTGCGTAAAAAAATCGCCCCTTTAAACCCCACAGCAAAGATCAACGAACATAGGGCCTGATTCATTACGGATCACTACTGCTATCGCAGCTGTGATTACTCACGCAGTGAAAATATGCTAATGTTTGCAACTGCTCAGCCAGCATAGAGACACCCACAAACGCTCACATTCGTAATACATCGCAGTCCTGCATATACATCGGTAACACTGAGTAACATCAGCCCCTCATGCAGAATTACAGCAGGTCTGACCTGTCTCAGAAATTGCAACTCATCGCACGCAATGAGTACTGTTGCTGCAAATGCCGTCGCCCAAGAAATGGCGTTCAAATGGACAGGCGTGCCTGCGTTTCTCCGACCACTCCCCCGTCACCACCCCCAAACTCTGAGCTCCCATCACTCACTCTGCGATGGCTTTGTATCTGCGTACGTGATTGCAGTGCTATTGCAATACTGGCCTGCGCACGCACACTGCGGGGCTTACACATGCGCAGTATGCACCATCGGCCGATCTGCGTACGCTGTTGCAATTACAATCCATAATAAATCAGGCCCATAGTTCATTTGCCAATTTGCTGTTCATTTAAAATGGCTGTCGGAATTCACTGAAGACAATGCACTTAAAATGCATTCAGTAACAGTCCTGCAACTGCAGGTTCTGTGGACAGGGATGTAAAGATACTGTCGGGGCTGTGGCCTAATCGCAGAGGGCTTGGCCACACCCCCTTAAAAAAAAAATTGTAGTGCCACAAAGCGGCGCCACCAGGGGGACGCTGTGCTCCCCTCAGCCAGGAGCGGATCTGAAAGTCAAGTGCAGGCAGAGGAGATTGCTAGACTGCTGAGCTCAGCGGCAGAAGTCTCCCTGGACCCACCACAGCATAGAACCCAGCAATGTGCGCTAGGCTGGGGGGGGGAGAGGCTGCTGCTGCTGTAAGGTAAGAGGGGTGCCCCGCCAGGCTCCTCCAACAAACACAGGCCCGGGTAATTAGTATCCGCTCCCTTTCCATTTCGGCGTCCGTCTGTAGACGAAACATGATGAAGGGTTCCCACTCATTCTCAAAAACCAACATGTGTAGTTAGAAATTCAATACACCTAAATTATGTTGGTCACTGAGCCCTATGGCTGTCCTTGTCAAAGGCTGCTGGGAAAATACTGCTTTGGTTCTTTTGAATCTGCTCTTTCTGTTCTCCTAGAAAATGAGCTGTTTCATGTGTAGGTACACTGGCTGGTAATTCTGAGGAAGACAGTCCATCGCTAGTGTATGGGGGCCATAACTGCACATCTTACATGTGCCCCACCTGCAGTGAAACATGGTTTTAACTAGAGATGAGTGGGTCCGGTTCTCCAAGAACCGGACCCACCCGAACATGGCGGATCCGAGTCAGGCTCAGGTTTTCCCACCTGACTCGTAATCCAAAACGTGGTCCTCCCACTGTCGGATTCTTGAAGGTTTTGAATTGTATATAAGTCCCTCCCCGCAGTGATCGGCACCATTGCCTTGCTGAGTCCTGGGCTGTCGGGCTGTGCTGTGCTCCAGGGGGCTGTGTTGTCCAATCCAGTGGTGTACAGGGGTGTGCCATGCTCCGTGTCCTGTAGGCTGTTGTGAATATCCAGGGGTGTGCTGTGCTCTGTCTGGGGGGCTGTTTCCCATCCAGGGGTGTGCTGTGCTCCATCTAGGGGGTTGTGTTGTCCACTTTAGGGGTGTGCTATGCTGCCCATCAAGGGTTGTGCTGTCCAAGGGTGTTCTGTACTCTTAGGGGGCTGTTTTGCCCAATCCAGGGGTGTGCTGTGTTGTCTATCAAGAGTAGCACTGTCCATGGTTGTGATGTCCTTTCAGTTCTCTTTCCAGGGGTGTGCTGTCCATCCATGGGCTGTAAAAAAAAAAAAAGAAGTCAATAAAAATGTAAAAATATAAAAAAGTTAAAAAGATTTTTTTCCTGTGCTGTACCCCAGTGTATCCATATAAGCACTGTGACGCTGTAGGCCGTAACCCCCTCCCAGTGTATTTATATAAGCACTGTGATGCTGCTGGCCATACTGCAGTGTTATATTCATACACATATTGTGATGTTGCAGGTCATACTTTAGTGTAATATTCATACAAGTATTGTGAAGCTGCCGGCCATATCACAGTGTAATATTCATACACATATTGTGACACTGTAGGTTCATCATACCACAGTGTAATATTCATACAAGTATTGTGATGCTGTAGGTTCATCATTCCGCAGTGTAATATTCATACAAGTATTGTGATGTTGTAGGTTCATCATTCCGCAGTGTAATATTCATAAAAGTATTGTAATGCTGTAGGTTCATCATACCGCAGTGTAAAATTCATATAAGTATTGTGACGCTGTAGGTTCTACCCAAGTGCATTCACATAAGCAGTGTGACTCTGCAGTGTCATTTGTGAACAAAGTTTTAAATAAAGTTTAAAAATAAATTGGTACAAATTGTGGTGTGTGCTTACCCCACTTCATTCATGTTTGTTGATATGGAGAACGGTCTGTTGAGAGGAAAGCAGGAACCACATACTAGTGCTGGAGCTGCTGCCACCAGTCATGATGATACTAGTCCATCAACGTCATCAACTAAAGCCGATGCCCAAGAGTATCAGGGCACTTAAAATCAAAGAACAAAACGTTTACAGTGGCAAAGAAAAAAACATCAAAGGCAAGATTAGCTGCAGAAAGACAAAATTGGCAATATGTCATTCACCACACAAAGTGGAAAGGAAAGGCTTAGGCCTTAGCCTTTATTTATGACTAGTGGTTCAGCCTTTTATGATGATGAGAATAATCAAGGCACAGGAGCCAACTGTGTGCTCAGAAATGCCACAAATCCATGAAGAGAGTCTAAGTGTGTCTCCGGGTGCCATGTGTGATCCTGACCTTTCCAATACTGTACTCGAAGATGAGACTCCTTCCACCATTTGTGTGCCCTCTGCAAATGTGGGGGCGAGCTGGACAAGTCAACATGCTGACATAGAAATCGACGATGCTGCTGTGGAAGTGCACCAGGATGAGGAAGATATTTGTGTAGCTGACGCTAATAAGGATGTTTATGAGGAGGATGTTGTTGATGAGGATGTTGTTTGTGTAAATCAGGCACCAGTGGAAACAGTTGCTGCCCATGATAAGAAAAAGCCCATTGTCATGCCTGGGCATAAGACAAAAACTCCACTTCTTATGTGTGGAATTATTTCTACCCAAAACCGGACAACAATTGTCAAGCCATCTGTAGTGTTTGTAAAGCCACAGTAAGTAGAGGTAGGGACCTTAAAAATCTAGGAACCTCCTCCCTGTTATGTAATTTGTAGCAAGTTCATGGAATGTTTTTGGGAAAATCAGAAACTGGTGCTATAAAAATAACAACAGACAGCCCAGCATCAGTTAGCTCTCTTCTCTCAGCTAGATCCCAGCACCTGCAATCTCCAACACCTTCATCATCAATATACTCACTAATGATCAAAGGTAGTTCTGCATCCAGGATAAGGCTAGGAGACTCCTCCTTTATCCAGGATTCCTCAGAAAAATCCTTGAACAAAAGGAACCAAGAAGACTACGACTAGTAGTAGTTTAAAAAACATTTGACTGTTTAACAGTCCTTTGATAGAAGCAAGTATGACAGCTGTCACCCAGTTGCACAGCAGATGCCATGATGGCTGTGCTAGTATTAGATGGTGAAATAATCGATATTGAGGATGATAGTGTGGAGGAAGTGCAAAAGGAGGATAATGGGATATTTGTGTCCTATCTGACGCTAAAGAGGATATTGATGATAAGGATGTTGTTTGTATATATCAGCCACCAGTGGCAGCAGTTCTTGCTCGTGATAAAAAGAAAGCCATTGTCATGCCTGAGCATAAGACAAGAAAAGCCACATCTTGGGTGTGAAATTATTTTAATCCAAATCCCGACAACAGTCATGAAGGCATCTGTACCATTTGTGAAGCCAAAGTTAGTAGAGGTAGGGACGTTAACCTTCTAGGCACCTCCTCCCTGTTATGTAATTTGCAGTAATTTGTATTCAATTTATTTAGCAAAATTATAATAATTTAATTAATAAACGCAGTCCAGTATCAGCTACCAGCAGTTTGGACCAGCACATGCAATCTCCACTGCCAACACCCTCATCATCAACCTCCTCCTTAATAATAATAAAAAAATAGTTTTGTGGGGGCTCAAACAAACCAAGTACTTCAGCCACAAAAGTGTCAGTCCTTGTCGCTAAAGTGCTTTTAAACTGTGCATATCCTTTTTAATATCCCACATAAGAGTGGGTGGGAGGGACAATTCCATCTTGCATCTCTTTTCTTTACATTTTGAACAATTTGGGGCATTGCCGACTGATATTTTTATAGTTTATTAAACTGCCATCCTGTCGGCAGCAGAGAACACAGTGAAAAGTATGTGAACTGGATTTGCAGGGACAGAGCTTTATCGCAAGCTCTGTCCCTGAATGCGATTTTTGATACGCCCTTCTGATGTAATCAAATATTGCATATACAAGTATGTATGTCACTGTAATATTATTGGATGGATGCAGCAATGTGTGCCTATAAAGAATAGATGTAGAAAACAGGCTCCTGATGCAGGCAATCAGTTCATTATAATACTTGCTAAAAAAAACATTTCTTAAAAGTGACCCAACTTGGCATGTGAACTGCCTTAAACTCTTTTTGCTGAAGTGTTGCAATAACTAGTCCTCTTGACTTTCAGGTGTAATAAACTGTCTCTCTCATATATAACAAAGCAAAAATTAATATGTATGCACTATATTTATTTTAATTGGATTCTTGGTGTTGAAAATATGTTCTCTCTAGATTCTGGTGACCTTGTAGACTTTTTGGTATATGTTTCATTTTTCCTGAATGCCATCAAGGTACATAAAGAATAACATAACTGTAACCAGGAGCAATTTAGCATTCTTCTGTTTCCATTACTATTACTAAGTGTTATTCTATTTTTAAAGACATATGTTTCTCTTCTATTAATAATATATTTGAACTGAGGGAGCATACTTACCATGATAGAAGTGTCTGCAGTACACTATGACGCACAGAATGTTACAGCTAAACTCTATTCATATCCATGTCAAAGTTATCTAATTGGTGAGGCAAGTGGATTAAGGGGTCTATTTACTAAGCAGTGTTAGGAGACAGAGTGAAAAGTGATAAGGTGCCAGCCAATCAGCTCCCAACTGCCATCTCACAGGCTGTGTTTGAAAAATGACAGTTGGGAGTTGATTGGCTGGCACCTTATCACTTTTCACTCTGTCTCCTAACACTGCTAAGTGTTGGAATATAGACTGTTTCTTACATACAAACCACCACACTCCATTGTCCAACCACAACACCTATTCTGCATACAACAGGTACATGTAAATAAGTCTGCACTAACTGTGTTTACAGCCATATGTTATACTGGGATGTGGTCATAATACCAACAGTTGGGATGCCGGCGCTTAGAATGCCGGCGCTGGAATCCCGACACCTGCCAGAATCCCGACATCGGCATCCCGGTGGTAAGTGCTGGGGTTAGGGGAAGGGGTTAGGGGTAGGCAGTAGGGGCTGTGTTAGTGTTAGGCACTAAGTGGGGAGGGTTAGGTTGCCTGGGGAATGAGGTTAAGTTCAGGAACCAGGGAGGGAGGGTTAGGGTAGGGAGAGGGGGAGGGTTAGGATACTGACCGACAGATGTCAGTATCCTAACCCTGTCGGGATGCCGGTGTCGGGATTCTGACCGCTGGGATCCCGAGCGCCGGCATCCCTTACCCAACCCGTTATACTATGCAAATGTACAATTATGTGCAAATAGAGGCTCATCACTGTTGTACTGATGTGACCTTTACATAAAGCCTGTTCCTGCTGGCCAATGATACACTGCAGTAGCAATGCCTACAAGTACATAGGGACCATATGAGGACTTGCTGATCAATAAAAGACTCCATTATGGTCCCATGAAATATTAGCGGCTAATATATCTGATTTGTATGTGCATTTTTATCTATTAAACCACTTATTGTTGATTATTTCTTTGAGTTGTAGAATGTTTCTCCTCTGTAATGACTGCTGACTAGCTTTTAGAAAGGTAAAGAAAGATTATACTGTAGTGAGAAGGAAGTGTTTTAGTGCTACTACAGTAGATTATTTCCATAAGGGCTCACTAGAGCTTCAAACTCTACAAATGGAGATTTATGGTGGGCACTGTATTATTAGGACTATCATCAATTGTATGTGTTTTAATGGACGGGCTAACTATAGGTCCATTTATTACCCAATATCATAAGATAAAATAGCAAAAAACAGTCACCTACTTAAGGTATTCTTATTTAGCACAGAACTAAGAAATCTGCATAATGTATTTATGAATATGGAATGCAATTTGTATCTATTTTTGTGCGAATGGGTCCAATTTTATGCATGGATCTTCTGATAGGAGGGGCTTGGCAGAACCCATGCAAAAAGTAGATTTTGTTTTGTAGCACAAGATGGTTTCAATAAAAGATAAGGGAAAAAATTAAGGGTGTTCTCTCCCTTAGAGGGGGCTTCAGACAACATATTCACTCAACAAAAAGACTCCACACATCATTGGAGGTGGAATAATCCTGAATGCGGTCTATACTGTACCTTCAAATGGGACAATGTTAGCATTGTTCCTATGCTCTTTATTCCAGAAAGCATTTGTAGGTGTATTTCAACTAATGTATTAAAATATATCCCTCTATTGGGCCCAAGCTGAACAGGCACGGTACACATGCAGAAACATGTTTTAAGTAATAGGCCCATTCACCATTAGTAGCTTGATGTGGCCACCTGATATTCACCAAACTCCAAACACTGAAAGTTTTTAGATGGTGTTAGTTCCCATAGCCCTGCTTCTTCACATGGGAAGGAGGTCCAGGTTACGAACAGGGACAGTACGGATCCTTCCTCCCCTCTGTTTCCCCTCGTCTCACCCCCTCTGGTAGAGTGCATGCATGAACACAGTAAAGTAGTGCCATAGCTCTTACTAGGACAGCTGCTCTTTGGTTGTGAGGGTGCCCCTTAAATCGCACCCACATATTTACAGTTCTTAAATTATCTTTTGATTCTCAAAAATGCTTACCATTGAAAAACGACATATACTTTACAAAACTGTATAGATATAAACAAATACAAATGACAGGAAAACGCCTCAGTAAAAGAAACAGCTGCTTTGAAACAAGATATAAAAGGCAAATTTTTTTTTTCATAATTAAAGCTGGAGGTTTTTTTGGCCTAAGGTAAAATGTCTTCAAACCTAAATTATAAGATCAATATTTCAAAGCTATAGGCTTTTCACTTGAAACAATACTCTCTTTGAATGCTAAATGTCAGAACAAGGCTGTCTATCTCTGTTCCGAACTAAAGCTGGCACAAAATCCCCCACCTCTTGGGAGCTAATTAGTACTGAAACACTTGCTAAGAAATTAGAAATCTCCAGCTACAATGTACACTGTAATTTCTATCAAAATGAAAGCTAGCAGGGAGCTAAGTACCACATTCATATTTCAGAATGCCATTGTTTTAACTGCAAGGACATTTTGTGTTAAATGTTTATTACAAAAGGTCCTGTGACCTTTAATAGTAAATTAATGCAGACAGAGTAAATTCAGGTACACAGGTATATTTTTGTATCAAGGTAAATATGAGAAAATATTACTATGGGCTACATTTATCAGTTATCATAGGATGAAAAGTCTTATGGCCGGTGATGGGGCTTCACCCAATACATCAAAGGGTTATCGTGGGCAGTATCACTGGGTTTCACTGTAGATGGGATTCCACATGCAAATCTGGGATTCATTTTCACCATATATGTGTGATCCAGCAAGCTGGGCCATGCATGCACATACCCCCTCAGACTGGCCTGTGGTAACATTATGTCAATCATTCAATGTTTTAGGTGGTTTAGACATGTCAGCACTCTAGGCAACCACATTAGTTTGGTCTCTCATGTTGTACTTGTTCTAAACAGAAGCCACAACGGGAGAACCACTGTCATAGATATAGAGGGAATAATTGAATGAATTGACACAAACTACTGTAGGACAATCGATTTCAGAAATTGTACAAAGTGAGGAGGATAATATATCAAGGTGATTTAACACACAAGGTGCCAACACAGTGTAAAGTAAACTAATTCAGAAATTGAAAAGCACTTTCACCAGACAGAGCTAGAGTCTGTGCCTGTGTTTTATGAGACGGCATTACCATTCTCTGTTTGCTTACAGATCCCAGTGACTGCTATACGGCACTTAGATTGGGGACTATGACAGAAATTGACAATTGCTAAATATGTTGCATAGACTTTTTTATAGAGATCCTTTAACCCTTAAAATTTCATGTGAAATAAAAGCTGGTCAGCATTGAGGTATGTGAAAGAAAAGCTGTTGGGCATGGGGTGCCACGATAGGAAAGCTGTTGGGCAGTCAGTGGCATGTGATAGATATGCTAGGCGGCAAGGAGCTGAAAGCTAGTTGGTAGGGGTTGGAATGTGATTGAAGAGCTGGCAGGCAGGGAGTTGCATGCGAGAGAAAATCAAGTGGGGCATATGTTAGAAAAGCTGATGGGTGGGGAGGCATGATAGAAAATCCAGTGGGCAAGTGGTGGCATGTGATAAAAGAGCTTGTGTGAAGTAGGTGGCATCTGATAGAAAAGCTGGCAGGTACTGGGTGACATATGATATAAATGCTGGTGGGCAATATGTAGCATATGTTAGAAAAGCTGATTGGTGGGGAGGGAGGCATGATAGAAAATCTGGTGGGCCAGGGGCATGTGATAGGAAATTGGAAGGGCAAGGGGGCTTATTAGAGAAAACCCAGTGGGCAGGGATGTATGTGTGAGAAATTTTTTTTGAGGAGGGGTGGCATCTGACAGAATAGCTGGTGGTCAAGGAGTGGCATGTGAATGCAAAACTGATGGGCAGGGGGTGGCATGTGAGTGAAAAACTGGTGAGCAGATGGTGACTGGTGAGTGAAATGCTTTTGGGGTAGTGATCATGTCAAATTCTGTTTTCTTCAGTTATCAAGTTAAAATATATTAGGTCTGTCTATAGTACAGTACATTGGTCAGCATTTTACACATACAGTACATCTTTGCATTTTCTTCATAGACCTGTGCTTTGAAAGGTACTTAAAAGTTGCCTATGGAAAGTATAAGACACAGGGGGGAATTCAATTAGTCTCTGGGGATTATTCAATTGCCCCCGATAGCCGGCACTGTTGAGGAATATTTTTCCCCTGCCCGGAGGCAGGCGAAACAAAATCCCAGATAAGCGCTGTTTTATGTTTGCGCGATTGCAAAAACACATGGATCCGGAAACCTATCTCGGCTCCTATGCATTGCTGCCTGAAAATGGGAACTGTTTCATGCTTTAAAAACAGGGGGGGGGGGGGTTTAATTGAATTGGCTGAAAAAGAAATCTTGTGCAATGGGATTCCCCCCACAGCCTGAATTATACCGGCTCCAAGTATGTAGGATAATCATGTTCTTCTGCAGAGGGTGAGCTGATACTGCCAACCAGGGGCATTTCAAGAGAGGAGGGGGCCCGTATGCAGTCTCCATCATGAGCCCCCTCCTCTCCGTCTGGCAGCTGGCAGCTGAGTGTGCCCTGTGTCTATAGTGCATGTGCAGGTCAACTGGAAAATGTCTGCGGTGGCCATTTTCCCTATTCTGTGCATGTGCAAAATAATGGGAAAATGGCCGCCGTGGCCATTTTCCAGGTGTTTTTATAGCACTGACACCAGCACCGACGTGGGACTCCGGAGAGGTAAGTACAATATGGGTGTA
Source organism: Taudactylus pleione (assembly GCA_031769625.1). NCBI lineage: Eukaryota > Metazoa > Chordata > Amphibia > Anura > Myobatrachidae > Taudactylus > Taudactylus pleione. The sequence continues at coordinate 965,630 of JAUIMM010000245.1, forward strand.
AGGTATGAGCACACCCTGCACCCATTATAAATATGCCCCTGCTGCAAACTGTAAATTAAGGAGCACTGCCATAAATTTGCCCTCTCTAATCTTAAATGTTGTTTTATCACGAGGGCTTGAAACAAGGCACCTGAATGCACCTAGACTGTCATTAACTGTCTAATATACTCCATCTACTTCTTGTAAGCATGGCCATTTTTATGTGCAACCTCTGGGTCTGATTCAGGGTTGCATGAAATTCAGCAGATGTGGCTGCATTGCATGCTCGGAAATAAATGTATATCTCTGCCTCTTCTTAGAGGTGGCATCATTGCGCCTATGGATCCATTTGGGAAAATAGCCGTCATCTCTAACAGCACGTATTGGTGACCAGCACATATTGGTGTAAGAGACCCATTTGAAATCATCCATATCTCTGCTTATGCTCACCCACAATTCCATCTACATGCTCACATCACGCCCATGGAACATGTACCCTATGTGTGAAAGCCCAGTTGCTGCACAGTAACATATACTAAACTGCAAATGGAGATGGGTCTGAGATGTAAACCCCTCCGAATAGCTGGTAGTTGTACAAAGTTTTGTATGCAGGCTCTGGCGCATGCACAGTTGCTAGAAATGGCGGACTAGCTCGTGACTATGAATCAGGCTCTCTATGTGCGTTGCATAAAATATGGTTTATTATGCAACTTTCTACATGTGGGGTCCAAAAACAATATTTGCTCTGCAGACGTCTAGATTTCTCTTTCTGTAAATGACTGAAGTTAGAATGTGTTAGGAGATTTGCACAAATTACTGCTTACGACTCCCACACTAAAGCCTACGGTGCATCTCACAGATGATACATACATCATTTTAAAGAGGTTTCCTGAATTCCTGTTTATGGAGAAAATATGTGCAACAGAGAAGAAATACAGCTAGTGTAGAAAGATGCCATATGGCTTCAAAGGACATTATGCTGGAAAATTACTTATGCTGAGAAATACAGTAAGACCACTAGCATAGAATATATGAGCACGTGTTTTACTGAAAATTGTGTAAGATAAAAAAATATAATATTTGGGTCTTTTTTTATTGTGATCTAGATTTATTGACAATCAACATACTGTAACTGTGTTCTTATTGCAGTTCTGTAAGTCTTGGCCAGTGTACCTCTATTTTTGTCATTGGTTGTCATATGTCTTGCTGAAGATGGCATTAGCCAACAGGGAAAATCTATAAAATAATGGGGACTGAGAACTCTCCTGTATTAGGGATCAGTATGATTTACCGCCGAGGGTTGAAATCCCGACGGCGGCAGCCTGATATGGGTGAAAATCCCGAACGGTGATTAAGGTAAGTAATGCTAATCTCCCCCCCCCTAACCCTAATGCTCCCTTAGGGGTGTCTAACCCTAATCTCTCCCCCCAGTGCCTAACCCTAATCCCCCCTCTAAGTGCCTGAACCTAACCCCCACCTTCCCCGCTGCCTAAACCTAAGACTCCCGGGAGGATGCCTAACCCTAATCTCCCCCCGAGGGTGCTTAACCCTTACCCCCCCATCCCCTAGTCTAAACCTAACCCTCCCGGGGGGGTGCTTAACCCTAGTCCCCCCTGAGAGCTCCTAACCGAAACCCCCCATGGCTGTCCGTGCCCGGCTTCCGTCCGATCGGGATGCCGGGTATCGGGCTCTCGGCATAGTTGGGATTCCGTCCGTCGGCTTCCCGAATGTTTCCCCTGTATTAGGCTCTTGTTAAATACCTAAATCATTCGGAAACTAGTTACAAATGATGTTTAAGTAAAAGTGGCTTGGCAAATAGGCAACAAAATATCTCCTCTATTTATTGTTCCTTGTTCTTCTCATGGAAATTCCTTATTTGTATTTATGATTACACTATGGTATATTCTCTCTGACAATATACTGTGTGTATTTTCATTTGTAACTAGAAAAATATACTGTAGTTTTCTGTATCTGTACATATTATTTTTCTTTATATAGTTCGAGGGACTAAAATGATCTATGTGCCAGCCAATAAATATACAGTGAAGCAAAAGGTATAAAAAAAAAATTAGAAAATACAGTTTATTTGGTGCTAAGTGATAACAGTTTTTGTTAGACACAGACGCATGCACGGATCTCTGTGTAACTTGCTCAGGCAACTCGCTAGCCTAAAGCAGATCTGTTTTTTTTAGGAGTTTGCACTCAGTATTAGAGTGCGAGTGGAACACTCACACACTATTACATTGCCCGAGCTGTATCCTCACAATGGCAAAACATGGATGAGTGTTTTGCCATTGCAAGTTGTGGGGGTGTGAGTAACATGTGAGTTTGTATATTCTCGCACCCTATTACATAGGGTGAGTTCTAAAAATGTGCAAGTATAGCTCTATGCTCGCACATTTTAAAAAATCGGACCTTATTACATTTCGCCCTTGGTGCTTGAAGCACAATAATAGTCTTTAGCATAAACAGAATACTTCAGACTACTGCACAGGCTGGGAGAACTATGGAGCAAACAGGCTAAACGGAACTGAGGCCCTGATTCAGAGCCGGATGCTCTGAAAGAGCGCTCGCTCTGAATCAGGGCGTTTTTTTTTTGGAGTGGCCTCCTGGCCGCTCGCATAGCTGTGGGTGACCACCCATAGCTATTGCGAGCGGCCAGGATGATGGTCGCGATGGTCAAGACCATCGCGACCATCGGGCTTGCGACGAGAGACGGAATCTCTCCACTGACATCACTCGTGATGTCAGTAGGGCTGCCCCCAAATGGCATGCGTTCTCATGGGAACGCCTCCGTTTGGGCAGCCACCCCCCCGGCGCGTCCACCAAAGATGGCGAGCTGTCACTCAACATCGACAGCTCGCCCCCTTTGGTGCGAGACCCGGAGCGACGGATTGCTCCTCGCTAGCCGGGTCTCGTGCACATGTGCTGTGGGCCACCATCGACCGGTTGCGAGCGCTCAACGCTTGCGCCCGGGTCTGAATCAGGCCCTGAGAGCAGAGGTGAAACAGAAGCTTGAACCCGACTGGCACCATAAGTGAAATGGCAGCTTGAACTGGACTGGAATTGGAGGTGAGACATGCAGCAACCTTAACACAGGCTGGACAGGTGCAGGCTAGACACCGGTAACAGTGCTATGCTGCAGAATAACTGAAGCAGACAGAAGCGCAGGTTCAGACAGCGGATTGGAGATACTGGTGAGTGAGCACACAGAGGAGTATTGTTCCACATTGTTCTGACGTTGTGCTAATGGCAGGTGCAGCTTTAACCACTTAACTGACAATTTTTTTTTCTAAAGACCGCATCGAAATTGTCAGTTTTTTTATGAGTGAATTAGGTGAGGAACATCTATTTCAACTTATCCAAATTTATTTCATTAAAAAAAAAAAGATATTTTTTTAAAAGATTTGTAAAAAATATTGTTTTTCAAATATTGGAACATCAGAACCACCATCGGAACATCGGAAACATTGTGACTTTTAATTTGACACCAGTGTCAGGCACCAGGTACACTAAGGGGGTGAGGGGGAGGTTAATTTACTTTTTCCCAGCGACTGCTAATCTTTGCCACCGCTGGGTGGGGGGTCCTGCTTTGCAGTGATCAGCAGCACAGCAGACACAGGGGTAGAGGGTGCTGGCAAGCAGAGGGACTGGAAGGTCCCTCTGAGAGCAGCAGCTGCGGGTAGGTTCTCTTCCTGCAGCCGCTCCCATGTTTATCTGACTGGTTGAGATTTTGCAACTAGAGCAGATAAAGAACTGCCTGCTGTAGTCGAAAAACTGCGACAATGCCAGGCAAGTGGTTAAAAAGGGTGATCTTGCAGAAGATATGTATGAGGAAGCAGTCATGTTAGTGCAGCAGACAGGTGGTGACTAGATACTGGAGCTCAGCAGATAGGAACAAACATGGCTGCACCCATGACCTTTAGGAATGTAGTGACATCGCTCTGGAACAGAATAGCCTACCTTGATGAAGCACCGCTGGTCTGGGTATGAGTGACTAAGTCCCAGGTTTTGTGACACCACTATTGTGACTGTTTCAATAAAATAGAGTAGTGGGTATTGTTACTGCAAATCTTCCACCACTTAATTTGACATATGTGTCGAGATCATCATTTTGAAGACCCAACACGGAGTTACAAATGTTGTTACTTTTGTTTGTATATGAGATTTCTAGAAAGGTATAATATTATTTATTAGTGTTATCAACATATTTCAGTGTATTAAACACTGAACCAGTGGATCATAATCAATTTGAAAAGCAATGTAGTAACCCGTTTTTATTCACTTATGAGTTGTAAATGAATAAGCCAATATCATATATTATTCCTCCATCATACCTATCATGGTCCCTATATTTATGAAATCATTGAACAAATATTGGCATCTATTTATTCTGTGGAGGGGAGTGACTGCAGTGTTAAGAGATTGGAGCTCAGTCAGCCGCAGCAAGAGAAGACACAGTGATGCAGACAGGAGAATCAATGGACACTGAAGTTTAGTGTAATGAGGGGAAAGTTACAGTGAGTAGGAGGTGAGACAGGCTCACGGCACTCAGATCCATCTCCATGTGTGCCTACCCAGCCATTGATCTCACCGCACTGCACTGAAACTAACTGATTTTCTATGATAGGTTAAGTCAGTCAATATTGGAGCATGCTCAGAGGAGGAAACACTAAAGCTGGGTACACATTAAAAGATGTGTGTACCCAGCAATGCGATGGATGGGCAACGGGCCATCATATTGGGCAGTCATATTAGACCATCCGGTGCCTGACATGTTGGAATCAGCTGCATCCTGCTGTATGGGGTCGTCAGTCCCATTGTCAGATTGAGCTGCATGTAGGGCCGACCTGACGATGCAACTGACAACTAAACAGGAGCACGCATGGCCCGATCCGTCAGATTGAGCAAAATATTGTCTAATGTGTACCCACCTTAAGGAGCTTGGGTGAGAGATGAATTATTCCCATGTGTTGTGTGTGCACACCTCTCCTATCAGTACAGCAGGGTTCTCGTAGTGACTGTAACTGGCAACCTTTACTCTACACTATATGTCTGAAAGCCACTGGAGGGAGAATTGCACCACACAGTAGCAATGCCAACCTGCTCCTGGTTGGACAGTTGCCTCTACCACTCAATCATCTGGCATTTATGCCCATGCAATGGGCTCTATTTATTAACATTATTTTTACTAAAATAAAGTGAAAAAGGGTGTTTTCACACCCTTTTCACATTATTTTAGTTTCACCTGTATTTATTACAGGGCAATTGGAGTAGAATTAGTAAAATTCTACTCCAACCCCCAGTATCACTTATTTTTAGTAAAGCAGATCGCATTTCCCATAATTGTAATGGGAAATGTGATCTGTGTGCAAGTTACTAAAAATAAATTGTAAAAAAATACCGGGGGAAGCACTGTGATAATAACGCCACCTGGAGGTGGCGTTATCCAGGGTCTCCCCCGGTTACCGGGCTCCCACTCTGCTCTAATGGGGAGAGCAGAGCCGGGAGCCGGTACCAGTAATCAGCTATGTGGTCTAAATAGACCGCAAGCTGATTGCTGTAAAAAAAAAGAAAAAAAAAATTACAATTTTTTTTTTTTACTTACCTGAATCCAGGGACCGGTGATCGGGCCTCCGGTGATGGCTCCTCTCCGGTCAGCTGGTCTCCCACAGTGCACTGGGGCCCGGTCATCAGGTGATCGGGCCCCAGTGCAGTATGGGAGATCACCTGATCGGGAAGCCCGGAGAAGACCACCTGAGGCCAGGAGGATGCAGGTAAGTGTAATGAAGGGAGGGGGGGTCGCGGGGGGGGAGGGGGGGTCGCGGGGGTCCGCGAATGCGGGGGGCGGGGCTTAGCGTCGGTGGGGGGGTAGTAGCGGTGGTCGGTCGGCGCATGCGCGGGCTCTTAGTCGCGGTATTTTTTCTGAAAATACCGCGACTAGAGTGCGGATGGGATCCGCAGGGACAGAGCTTTATCGCAAGCTCTGTCCCTGTAAGGGATTTATAGTAAATCCCTGTGATATTACCTGAATTCGCAAAGCGAATTCACTCGGTAATATCACACTACAATCCGCATTCAATATGCGGATTGTAGTAAATAGAGCCCATAGTCTTCTGCATCTTTGAAGCAGCTTTAAGGAACCTGTCCTGACAGATCCTCAGTCACAATTACAGGACCCTTCCGCAATGAACACACACTGGGGTCCCCAGAGGAAGATGTCTGCCCTATTGTACTAGTGTGGAGGAAGGGTTGGGGTGTAAGCCCCCACTAAAACGCTTTGTGGATCTGTAGGCAAGAAAGTAGTAAAGCATGATGAACAGCAGCAAATGAAAATTGAGTGATTTTGTGCTGAATTTGACCATTTCCTTTACAATTGTTAATATGAATTACATAAAGTACTATGTATCAATGATAATTAGTGTAAATGAATGGTGGGTGTTGTTGCAAGCTCTGTCCCTGCAAGGGTTTTTTTAATAAATCCCTGTGATATTGCCTGAATTCGCAATGCAAATTCAGTCGGTAATATCACACTACAATCTGCATTTTAATGCGGATTGTAGTAAATAGAGGCCATAGAATGGAAATGAAAAAATAATTGGCCCACTGAATAATCTCTGCTTATTATTTCCCATCTAAATACAAATTTGAAATTAAAATCTTTCCAAATTCCTCAATACGAGCATGCTGGGGACAATTACCTGGCAGAAGGGGCATGCTGGGGGCAATTACTTGGCAGCAGGGGCATGCTGGGGGCAATTACCTGGCAGCAGGAGCAGGCAGAAGAGATGCAGCAAACATCTCCTCGTTATATCGAACACAGACAAGTGCATTCAGGACTAGGGAATTTAGGTCTCTAGATTGATAGAACACTATATTGGTGGCATATTATATAACAATCACTAGGCAATAATTAAATGATTTTAAAAAGATATATTTTATTAGATTAATGAGATGATTTGTAAAGAAATAAATATCAAGACTACAGCACCTAATCTTCCACTGAGCATCTTATATAGGAACAGGACTTTTTCTTCACCGGCGTCATCCATTCATTGGACGGGAGGTTAAAATGGAGCTTTCATTACAAATTAAAAATATGTTGCTGCTCTTTCTGATTTTATATGGTGTGACCAGTCCAATGCTCTGAATTGTTACTGGCAGTTTTAGCACTGGATGGCTACAGGAAAGTTCCTGCCCTGACAGTGTCAAAGTTATTTAAATACAGATACTGCTGAGTAACCCTAAAAGTATTCATAGGGTTATTCGAGTAGGGCCTGATTCTGACGTTGGCGGTGGCCACGTGTGCGTCTTTAGCTGGTTGCACATTTGTGACTTTATGCTAATACTGCTAAAAGCCCTTCCTACATTGCACATCTCCAGACGCTTTATACCCGCATCTTTAGACACAGCTATTGTTTGTACCATTAAAACTTGCACCAGCCCTATGCTAGCTGCAGATTATCCATTTGACTATAGCCTCCAAAGTGAGCCATTAACCGGCTCTGTACGCAACCACGATCAGCGACATGTTCACAAAACTCCATCTCCATTTCACACCCCAATAAATTTTTAATACACTTCTGTGTGTGTATTTCTGTAATTTCCAACTGCCACTCTGTGCAAGCACAATCGGGATGCATGAGCACTGTGACTTGCGCAGTAAAAAAAAAAATTGCTTATCTATATCCGACATGGACATAACGTGTGACCCAGAATCAGGCATTTTTTATTTAGTAGCATAAATATTTAACAAATGAGACGTAGAAAAAGGGGCTGATGCGGAGCTGGACATAGGACTGTTTACAGAGCACTTCATGTGTATTTTCTCACAGGTACCGGAAACCTAGCCAACTACGGGTGATGCAGAATTGTTAGCATTTCAAGTGCATTTCCACTTGCGACTGAGGGCCATATTCAAATAGAGGCGAAAAGTCAGAAATCGCAGGTTTTCCGGGGGATAAAGTATCGGGCACGTGCCCGCGTATCCCCGTATTCAATTAGGATTCGGCGAAAAAGGATCCCGGCGGAAAGGTAAGTGGCTAATAGTCCTGTCACTTTTTAGGGAAATCAGCCTGTCACCCCCCTAAAGATGTACTAACATAGGGATCACTATAGGTACCCCCGTAAAGCCCTGCTAAAAGTATTTAGGGTTTTTATACGGTGGTGGTGAAGAATAGCATTTAGGAACATTTAAAAAAAATAAATAACTAGTCCCATCAAATTTGTGGTACAGGAAAATGGGTGCAAGCATATTTTAAGTCTTTAAAGTGAAGTTTAAAATTCTTCAAAAATCCAACTGCCGCGACCACCCACATTCTAAAAAACACCTGCCGCATACTTGGGGACCCCCGAGTCTATTTCGCTAGTTTTTAAGTTTGGCCCCCAACTTTTTTTTTCGCCCCCGAAATGAAAGTACATTTTTTGGGGTATCCTGTTGAACTATTAAAAACATTTTTGACACAGAGTTTATTGTGCAGGATACAAGGGGTGCAGGATACTTTTCTTTACTTTGTACCCCAAAATACCAATTCTGCACTTTATTTCGCCACCTAATCATAGGTGAAAAGTTATCCCTGTTTTTTGACATAGATGCGAAAAGTCTTTGAAATTGAATATGGGGAAAAGTGAAAATGACGTCATCGGCGATAACGGACTTTTCGCTTCTAATTGAATATTTATTTTATTTATTTATTAAGTTTCTTATATAGCGCAGCATATTCCGTTGCGCTTTACAATTGGAAACATTGATAGAACAAAACAGGGTAATAACAGACAGACATAGAGGTAAGAGGGCCCTGCTTGCAAGCTTACAATCTATAGGGAAACAGGCATTGATACACAAGGATAGGTGCTATATATATTGCAATTTGGTCTGGCCAGAATGCAGAGTTTCTTGGTGGGCTGCATGATCCAGTCACATAGGAATGTCGGCAAAATGTCAGGAGTATGTGAAAGAAAGACAATATGTGAGGTTATGTGTGGACTGTGAGAGGGGATGTGATAAGACATGGAAGCTATGAAGGTTATGTGGTCGGTTCTGGAATCTGATAAGCTTGTCTGAAGAGGTGAGTTTTCAGGGAACGCTTGAAGGATTGAAGAGTAGAGGTAAGTCTTATTGTGTGTGGTAAGGCATTCCATAGAGTGGGTGCAGCCCGAAGAAAGTCCTGTAACCGTAAATGGGAATATGGCCCTTAGTAGGTGAACACGGGCTGTAATAGGGGGTCCGCACATAGGCAAAGTACAGTGGTCTGTAACTGCAGGCCATGCAGAGTTGGACAGAAGAAAACATATGTTTCCTGGCATATTGTTTGCACAAAGTATAGAATCAGAAATGATTCTGGAGATACAGTGACTGGCCCAGGAAATACAATCTTGCAAAAATTCTTCTATAAGGGAATGCTTAAGTCTTTTGGGGATGTTTTCTTCAGCTATCTGCATCTTACCTTAGGCAGCCTTGTATCTAAAGAATCTGTAGAAAAAGATGTTCATTCCAAACTCAATCCAAGCAGCTTCAATCATCTGATGCAGTTATCAACAGATGCCCTCGTGTCGCCAGTGTCAAAACCTATAGGAGGGAGTCATAATCTTAGAACCACAGTGGACAGTGCAAACCACAAGGGCTTCAAATCACAACACAAAGACAAAGAATTTCAAGGCAGAGGCAACAGATATTATGACAACACCATGAACTGGGGTATGTGTTCCCACTAATCACAAGTATCCTAAAAAGCATTAAAAAAAGGAGAAGCTCAGATCATAGCAATTCTGCCATTCAGATATCATGCTGTAGGAAGAGCTGTGGCCACCTGTACCCACTCATCCTAATTTGTTAAATCAGGGGTCAGTCATGCTTCCATATCCAGAAATACTTTGGAAGTTGAAACAGCATTACTAAAGAAAATGGGCTTATCGCATAAGGTGGTTCTTTTACAAGCTAGAAAAAAAAAATCCTTTGAAGCTTATTATAAAGGCAAGAGAACATTCTCCTGTTGGTATGAGTCAAGAAAGATTGAGGTTCCTACTGCCAGTATTTCCCAGATCTAAGACTTCATTCAAAAAGTTCTGTAGAAAGTGCTAACACTATAGCACATCGAAGTGTCAAGTTTAAGTGTGTTTCTAGAAATGAAGTTATTCTCTGATAAATTAATTTAGACAATTTTCCAAATGATTCACTTATGCATGTCATCGTTCCTAGTGCCATGGGATCTCAGCCTGGTGCTACAGGTCCTGATGGAAGAACCTTCTGAGCCCTTGCAAGAAGATGCTTACACTTAGGGGTATATTTACTCAAGTGCTGGTTTTTAGAATTGAAGATGTTGCCCATAGCAACCAATCAGATTCTAGTTATTATCTTCTAGGAGGTACTAGATAAATCATAAGTAGAATCTGATTGGTTGCTATGGGCAACATCTTCACTACTAAAAACCCGTACTTTAGTAAATATACTCCTTCAAGTTCTATTTCTGGTTGCCATAATACTGTATATGTTAGAAGAATAGGAGAACTAGACACCTTATGGCATAAATACATACATCTACTGTATGCACAGGGGCGTATCTATAATGAGTGCAGAGTGTGCGGTGTACACGGGCCCCTGGGTTCAGGGGTGGCCTGCAACGCATACCCTCCACCCATATTACTTAAAACTTACCTCTCCGAGGTCACGCGTTGGGTTGTCTCAGCGCTGCACAAAACACCGGAAAATGGCCACCGCTGCCATTTTTCCAGTGTTTTGCGCATGCGCAGCGGGCTAATCGCTGGGTAAATGGCGGCCACGCCATTTCCCCAGCGATCTGCGCATGCTCAGTAGACTTTGGGCACATCCTAGTGCCCAGAGTCTACTGCAGGGGCGGAACTACCTGCGGTGCAGCCGGTGCAGCGCACCGGGGCCCACGGCAGTGAAGGGGCCTGCCATCCGCAGCTGGCTGCATTGATGAGTCAGACTGACTCATTACAGCACGTCGCAGCAGGCTGGGGGCCCTAACATAGAAGCAGGACACTGCTGCGGTCTGGCCAGAGAGAGGAGGGTAGTGGGCGGTCTGGCCGAAGGAGGACAGCCCCTTGGAGCCCGGACAGCGCTCGGGCTGACACTCCGCCTCACACTCCTCGTCGTGGTCTCCCCCTCTGTACGCGGCCTGAACTTTCCCTGTGTCCCCCCCTGTCCCGGCTCCTGCCAGCGCCTCCTGTGCGGTCCATGAGTGGGATCGGGGCCACCGCCGGCTCCCTCCTCTCCTGAGAGCCGAAGAGCAGGAGGCTGCCACCCCCTCGCCCGGAGCCGCCGGCCTCCTGAGGTAACTCCCAGCAGCGCTCCCTGCAGACCGATAACACCAGCCGGGTATCTGAGGACACCCGGGGCTGCCCTGTCTCCTGTCACAGCGTCACTAGGGGGGTGCGGCGTCACTAGGCAGGTGCGGACCGCACCAGGTGTAACCCTTCGAGGGGGGTGACACCAAAAGCTCCTGCACCCCCTCCCCCAGCAGCCTACAGTATAGCGCCCACACCCCAAATACCCCCACCCGTCCCGCGGCCCCTGTAACATAGCAAGTTCCGACCTCCACACGTGTGACGTCATCATGCCCGCAGCTGCACTCCTCCTTTTTGTTGTCGTCCGGAGTCTGACCACTCTGGCAGTCAGCTCGCAGTGATGTATGGAAAGGAGTCTGTGGCTGTGCCTCCCCTGTGGATAGTTCTTGTAGAAGTAAGTCTATCTTTATTTTATCTGCCGCTTATTTTTTTATCATCATATCCACAGTAGTTGCCCTCTTTCTATAACCCCTGTGTGCACCAATATATATATATATATATATATATATATATATATATATATATTGTGTAGAATAACAGAAGGAGTGGGGTCCCGCAGTCCCAGCATAATGGCCATAGTGCCTCCTCCTTTTGGACGCTGGGAACTTGAGTCTTTATAGACTCCGACATCATACATAGAGCCGCATGGCCAGAACGCGACTGCATCCGCCCTGCGTCCCCACTCATAGTGGAGGTGTAGCTATCCCGTGTCACTGTCTCTCTCCCCCTATCCCGCCCTGTTGGTGACTCCTATCTATATCACTGGGGTTGCAGAGCTTAAGCCTGGCTTGAGCTGGGTCGGGTCTTACAGCTGGTGGTCAGCACTGGTTAATGGTCCCCCTATCAGGTGGTGCCCACAAGCGGCCGCACTGCCTTGCAGCCCTGAAGCCGGCCTTGACACTCGCATATTTGAATAAATTACAATTATTATTTTATTGCCTAATCTGCTAAAATTTGATCCACAAGTATTTTGTACACTAACAATAGGGACAGTATCTGCACTGAGTCTTGCTACAAAACCCATTTTTTACTATTTTTCATAAAATAGGGAAGCTCTATAAGGCCCCTATTTACAACAATCCACATTTCAAATGAGAGTGCCTCCATCCATGCACTGACGCCGGCTAGCGGAACCCCCCCATCCCTGCAGGGGAGTGGTCGGGAAAAACTAAGGTGTGCCTATCCGTTTGAACGCCATTGCATAAATTAGCCACTGCAACGGCATACGCAGCTTGTGTACTCACTGCGTGTGATGAGGTTACCAATTTTTGAGTAGGGTCAGACCTGTTGTAATCGTGTGTAAGGGACCAATGTTACTGGATGTTCTCGATGTATACACAGGCCTGCAAGGTGTTACCGATGTGCGAAAGTGATAGTGGGCGTCTCTATGCAGGCAGACCTGCATGCTGCGATCTCAATAGCAATCAGTCCCTCCGTATGGTTTGATAAGGGAGGAGGACCGGGGGTTTAGGGTGACCACTAAAATAGTGGAAAATAATACAGTGCTAATAAAAATATGGATTAATGACATTTGTAATCTCCTGTGTCCACAGTTTTTCTTTTGCTTGGTGGGGTGGAGGTGGCGGGCCCATAGCATATTTTTGCACCTGGGCCCACCACTCTCCTGTTCCGCCACTGGTCTACTGATGCTGCGGTGGTCGACCAGCCGCGTCAGTCAGCTGCCGGACGCCGAGGAGAGAGGAGGGGGACCCCGACGGGGAATGCAAATGGGCCCCCTCCTGTCTTAAAAGCCCCTGTGTATGCAGATACAGTGGTGTTGAGAACAGATCCTCATTTTCTTCCAAAAGTAATTTCAAAATTCCATCTGAATCAGGAGATTGTCTTATGAGCTTTGTGTCTTTATCCTACAAATCCACAAGAGGAAAGCCTGTACGCTCTGCTTTTCATTTAATTCAACTATCACTGTTCCAACCTCTTGGGCTCACAGAGTACAGACATCAATTGAAGACCTATACAAGGCAGCCGACTGGTCTTCTTTACACACTTTCGCCTCGATGTTGCCTATTCTGGAGATACACAATTTGGAAAGAAAATTATTGATTCATATATGTGTTGTACACAGACTTGTTTCAGTCATTTATTTTATTTGGATTCTTGACCTTAAAAGATAGAAACAAATAGCTCATAATGATGTGTGATGGACATTTTACTGCTCTTCACCAAAAGCAATGTCTGTGTATTTGTGGTATATTTGTAGGGCTAAAATGATGAACAATAATTACTCATGCATACGTCCAGTTGACACCCAGAAATGCCAATTTCATAGACTGAACCATCTGAGATGCGTCCATCTCAGAAGCGCACCATACTGAAAGATGCATCTGTTCAGTATGGTACAAGCACAGTTTGCTAAACCTCAGTAGATGTGGCCAGTGGCCACATTGAACTAGCGACTTTCATTCATGTCCTGTTGGAATTTACGCCATAGAAACTGCAGGAGGATTAGTAAGGTGAATAAGATTTTACAATGATTTATTCATTCACCACACAAAGCACACTAGGTTATCTACATTTAATAAATGTATACTAGTGATTTGGATTGAAGGATTCATCTTAACATACCATTAAAAATACATATGACAGATGGCCTGATTCAGAGCCGCTCGTAAGCGGCCGCTCGTTCGCTCTGAGCGATGTTCGCACATCTGCGCATGCGTATGGGTCATAATGCGCATGCGCCAACCAGTCAGTGCGGTCGGAAATCGAGCGCTCGCAAAATAGCGAGTGCCTGCTAATTTGAGTGACAGGATGAGGCGTTTGTGTGTGGTAACAGGGGAAGGTGCTTGAAAATGGGGAGTGCCAAACGGTGAAAATGGGCGTTTTAAGGGTGTGCATAATTAACAAAGCAGCGTCATCGACCACGTCACTTGGTTGTTTCTTAGCCTGAACTGTTCGCATGATTGCGGTAGGAAACTCCGAGCAGTTCAGACGCCTTTCAATGTACTTGATTAATCAAATAAATAGCGGAGATGACGTAGGATGGGAGTGGCCAGGGAGCGTATTTACAAAATAGCGAGCGCATGTTTTGTTCGCTCGCTTAGACATAGAGGCGTCAACAGACCACAAAGAGCGAGCGCTCAATTTAAATAGCCGGCCCTTTTTTCTGAATGAGCGAGCGCAAATAGCGTCCGGCTCTGAATCAGGCCCAGAGGTCACTAACACATATTAAGTTAAGTTTTCCTCATCTGAATAAGGTGAGATTTCATTGTACTTATTTACTTTTTGTATCCACAACACTGAGGGTCTGATTCAGACCCGCTCGCAAGCGCACAGTGCTTGCAAGCGTGTTGATGGTCCCCCACTGCGCATGCGCTGCCTCCAGCAATGGCAGCTCAGTTGCTACGGGTCTCGCTACAAGACGGGGTGGCTGTCGATGGTAAGTGACAGCTCGCCCCATTTTGTAGGTGGGGAGGGAGGTGGCTTCACAAACGCAGGCATTCCCTTAGGAATGCCTGGCGTTTGTGGGCGGCCCTACTGACATCACTAGTGATGTCAGTAGTGAACTTCCTGCTCTATTAGAGCAGGAAGTCCACTCGGGCTTGCGGGAGCTGAGACCCTACCACAGGGTCTCGTCGCAAGCCCGATGGTCGTGATAATAACGACGGACTCCTGGCCACTTGCACAAGCTGTGGGTGGTCACCCACAGCTTTGCGAGCGGGCTGGAGTTAAAAAAAAAAAACACGCCCTGATTCAGAGCAAGCACTCACTAGCAGCGAGCAGATCTGAATCAGGCCCTGAGTACACTGTTTTTGACTTTTATTTTCTTCTGAGAAATTATACCACTAATTGGTCTTGAGTGATTTACTCTAACACACCAACATAGCACTCATAATAGAGGTCTGCTTGTGCCATATTTGGGGTTATCAGGGCCTGATTCAGAGGCGCTTGCTGTTTGCGTGCGCTCGCTTTGAATCTCTAACCACCCACAGCTTTTGTGAGCGGCCTGGTGATGGTCGCAATTATCGTGACCATCGGGCTTGCAAGGAGACGTTGTGGTAGGGTCTCAGCTCTTGCAAGCCCGAGTGGAGTTCCTGCTCTAATAGAGCAGGATGTCCACTACTGACACCACGAGTGATGTCAGTAGGGCCGCCCACAAACGGCAGGCGTTCCTAAGGGAACACCTGCGTTTGTGCAGCCACTCCCCCTCCCCGCCTACAAAACGGGGCGAGCTGTCAATCAGCATCGACTTTCGCAGTACGGATCTCGCGCATGCGCACACCAGAGAGACCATCAACCTGCTTGCGAGCGCTGTGTGCTCGCAAGCGGGTCTGATTCAGGCCCTCAGTCCGCTGTCAACCAATTATAAGTGACTAACTAGTGTAACTAGTTATACTAATCTCTGACCCCTTCAGGTGCATATGCATCCAAATCTACCCCAACCACTATTATGTGACCACAGCCTTACTCTACCCAGCCTGTGGTCACTCCTCCGTTCCTTCCCCATTCCACCTCCCTAGTTCTAAAAAGTAACAAGGTAAGTGACAAAATCTGCATATGGATGTATGCATATACAATAAAATAGATGTAAATCCAGCTCTATATGAGGCTTTAATGTGCCCCACACTCTTTTATCAAGCTCAGGATTCTGGGGATGAAGACAGGTGATAATTTTAGAAGCTTTATCATCGGGTATTGTCATTACACTGCTTCCGAATGGTAGATAAAACTGCTTTCTCCTTGTTTCACTTTCAATGCCACTTGCCCCCATAGCACTCTGCAGGGGCAGATGCCAGAAGCTTGCAAACCATATACTGCCCCAGCACCAGGGGCGTAACTAGTCATTTGTGGGCCCCATAGCAATATATGTAAAGTGCCCATTTACTACCCAATGGAAAAAAGACTCGTGGGACAGACAAGGAAGACAGGCCACCCTCAGCTATGGGCCCCATAGCAGCTGCACCCACATCACCTGTGGCACCCATCATATCCTGTTCATACCTCTCCTCCCTCCATACTATCTGGGACTTCTTCATATTGTTCATCTGGTCTCTCTGTATATTTCTTTCTACAGTGTCAGTACTAGTATACTATATTTCAAGCCTTTTATGTTTATTGATATTTGGTATTTTTTTATAATTGTAATAAGTTCATTTTAATATACACTTGGGGACTGGTCAGCGTTGCATGCCCTCAGACTAGATGTTGAGGCACAAGCCTGGCAAGACTGAGTTGACAGCTATGAGGACTAGTAACATCACCGTGATGAGGCATGGCCAAGTGGCATATTGCAAAAGGTGTTCTGCCATGGTTCACACTTGGACACAAATCTATAAAGGCTCAGGTTTCCCTCACTAGAGTGAGAGTCATATTATATAATGCCAATATACCAATACTAGTTGCTAGTTCCTGTGACTCCTCCAGTTCAAGTTGCCTCCAGGACAAGTGAATGTTTTTCGGGATACAACTTATCATCAACGTAGTTTATAAGATTAAAGCAGCATTTCAGAAGGAACATAAGAAAGCAGTTCATGGTTTCACAGAATTTGGCAATAGGATGGATTACTTGAAAATAAAACTGATTAATTCAGTCGTTCCCAGACGGCCATTAACAGACATCCTTTCACCTAATAGCACTTAAGGACAAGAAAGATGACACTGAGAGCAGGTCTTGAAGAAATAATAAGCTAAAAAGTGTACACTAATCAGTGGACATTCAGGCTCTTCTGTCATATCTAAGTGGGTTATTCAATTCTAGAATAATATAAAAATGCTAACATGCTATCTGTTCTTTTACCATTCATTTCTTGCTGCCCATACCCACTGCTGCCATACACAAAAGCAAACACATTCTCCACAATATCTCTGCCCACTACAAGACAGCTAGCCTCTCATGGCATATCCCCAACTCACCGACAACCACAAAGTCCCAAACAGGCTGTGGCATACTTACCAAATGGAATAAATCACATATTTTCTTGCCAAATCAATATGTGAGCCTCATTTCAATTTGAGATTGGCTTTTATCCATAGCAACAACTGGTTTGCAATGCATCAATCTCACTGTGATGGCATTTACTCTGCAGTCTGTTGATAAATCCTATAATATTTGATCATCATGTTCTATTAATGATTTCATATCACTGTGTTAACCCTCTAAAGAAACGCAAAATGTAAAAAATAGAGTATGATAAAGCTGCTTCTAAGTATTTCACAGTCTTTAAAGTTTAACTTTTTTTTCTTTATCGTTTACCTTAGATCAAAGTTGGTACAATGAAGATTTATGGTTTTAAGAAGTAGACCAGTAGCCAAATCATTGTTCTAAAAGAAAAGCTATAAATATCCCTTACTTCAAATGGACTCTCCACAGAAAGAAATTAAAACTAGCCCTGAAGTCTAACGGAGACACAGTAATGAGAGTGTCAAACAAAAAGTGTTATGAGATAAGCCCTCTGCTTCAAGGACACCAATGCTATATTTTTCAAAGTTTAACGTGCTCTCTCTCTGTACACACACACATAAATAAATATATATATATACACACACACACAGTGTGTATATATATATATATATATACATATATATATTCAGTTTCTGAAAATGTATTTGCCAGTGGCCGCTAGCACTATATAAATATAAATGACCTAATTCCAAATGCTTGTTTGCCAGTGTGTGAGAATTCTGCAGACACAACTGCAATAAATTCCCAGGGATGAACATGATATATAATATAAATATATTAGCCACCTCCCATGGGATGAGTAAAGATGCATTTGTTACAGAGTACAAGAAATATGTGAAGTCCAGATCCCTCATCGGGAGGGCTCATTAGATAACAGTTTTTCTAAGCCAGCTTCAGTCACATGATATAACACAAATTCATGCTCCTCTATTTAAATGAAGTGGAGCACAGCCTGCAGTAGCTAATATTTATTACTAGGTAGACTTGTACACTGCAGTGTCAACAGTCTGTCACACAAATATATAGGAATGGATTCAGATGTTGTACTCCGATAACATTACCAGAGCATTGTGTGATGCATACCAAACACAGCCCATCGGTATTCCAATCCTAGACCATATTATATTCTGAGGGGCATATTTATCAATATTATTTTTACTAAAATAATGTGAAAACGGGTGTTTTCACACCAGGGGCATTTTAAGAGAGGAGGGGGCCCATGTACAGCCTCTATTTGAGCCCCTACCTCCTTGTCAGCATGCGCGGGTCTCCTGGAAAATGTTACTTGGACCATTTTCCAGGGGACATCGTTTCTGTGCATGCGCAAGTCACCAGGAATATGTCCAGCGCCATTTTCCTGGTGATTTTTGCTGCCCTGCAGAGCAGAAAACTGGAATCTGTGGAAAGGTAAGTATAATTACCTATGGGTGCAGGGTGTGCCTTGTGGGCCCCCACTGGCCTGCATACCTTGCGCCAATTATAAAGACGCCAATGTTTCACACCTATTCCACATTATTTTAGTACCACCTAAATGTATGAAAGGGCTTTTAGAGGAGAATTCGCAAAATTCTCCTCCAAATCCTTAAATTCACATATTTTTAGTAAGCAAATCGCATTTCCCATACTTGTAATGGAAATGTGATCTGACAAACGTTACTAAAATTAGATTGTAAAAAAATAGCGGAGGGAGCCCTGTGATAATAGCGCTATCTTTCAGATGGTGTTATTATGGCTTCCCTCCAGTTTCCCCTACTCCAGCTCTGCTCTGACAGCCAGAGCTCAGAGCTGGCACCTGTGATCAGCCATGTGTGTCTAAGTTGACCACAGACTGAAGAAAATAAAAAGTTAAAAAAGAAAATAAAATAAAACTTACCTGAACGCTGTTGCAGCCAAGGGTCAGTGTCCAGCTCCTGTGACCCCAGTCAGCAGATCCTGTGAAACTCCCAGTCAGCATCTCAGTTTACAACACTGATCAGCTGATTGGGGTCACATAGTGAAGGAGCCAGACACCGATCCCTGGGCGCAACAGCGTGCATTTAAGTGTTAGCTTAGCGCGGAGAGGGATATAGTGGGGTGGTATATAAGATTGCAGGGGTGGTAGCAGGTGGTGCATGCCAACGTTCTCACTCTTAGGGTATTTTTTGTGAAAATACCCTGAGAAGTTCGGGGAGAGGATTCCCAGGGACAGAGCTTTCTTGCAAGTTCTGTCCCTGCTTGCAATATTTGATACATCAATGCAAATTTGGGTACAGTTATAACATTCCATCCACACCTGAGATGCAGATTGTGATAAATATGCCCCTAAATCTGAATGGAAAGATGGCGACAAGTTCTACAAAGCAGAGATTGCTTATATCTGCAAACAAGGAAATCTGAGAATGAATTGAATCCAGTTTATTAACACATTCATAGTACATCTTAAGGTATTACAAAGTGCTCATATGGTGCTGTAGATAAGTTAAATATTAGGCCATAAAGAACACACTTTTATTAATAAAATCTGATGCTGTATAAAGACAAAATGTCTCATCCATGGTGTCTGTGAATATGACAGTAAAGTATAACATTATTATGAGCGGGATGTGCTAAAGAGTGAAAAACGGTAAGACCCCTGAAAATGCAGTTTTTTGGGGTTTTACCGCATACCCCATATGTACCAAGCTTCATCCCGATGGGGAACACCATCTTCAAGTAGCGTTACCCAATAGAAGCCTATGGGCTTCTTATTGGGACACTGCCCCTGAGAGACATGCAATCGGATCCCTCCCATCTCCCCCCGCCGGGGCTGTAACTAGGGTAGTGCGACCTGTGCCATGGCACAGGGTACCGCAGGGCAGGGGGCGCTGTTTGGGCCTGCCAATTGTCCTGTTTATTATCATTCTCACTTGTAGCTTCCTATTCTTTTATCACCAGCATCTCTTGGCCTCCCCTATCTCTTCCCTGGCCCTTCCCCATGACGCCATGGCCCTTTTTCAGGTGCACTGTCTTATGTCCCTATTTAAAAAATGGGGGGGCCCAATGCTCTCTCTGGCACAGGGCACCAAAAAATCTAGTTATGGCTCTGGCCCCCCACGTCTGTCTGCACATGCGCAAAATGACACCAGAGGGACTTCTGGGTGTTAAATCGGGAAGTCCCTTTCTCCACAGGGGCATCACAAAATACATTTCTTATTGGGAGAGCTGTCCTTTGCGATTTTCTAGGTACCGCGGTATGTACCCGATCAGAGGCGAGATGTATCACATTGCGGATGCGATGCTTAGTACATCCCACCCCCAATCTGTAATGCTCAAGTTGGACATGAATTCACTAGTAGTTCTGCTTTTAATCAATCCAGTGTTAGCACAATCCAGTAGGTCAACTCAAGGGCTCTAGCAGTCCAGTGCTGCAATCCTTTCTTATACAACCTGCTATCAATACCCCTTCTATGAGAACTTTACATTGCTAATTTGGAAAGAGTGGCTGTCAGCGCAAATTTGTACTGTATTTCAAATACGCCTATCATAGTAGGAGGGAGGAGAGACATTGGTATAACCTCGGACTGAAATTAAAGAGAAATTTGTAGGTATGCATTTCCATTAAGGAAACAACAACACCTACCTGCTCTGATGATTACAGTTATGCAATAATGGTGCTCATTGAATGACGGACCTGTGAACATTAAAATACTATAGTAGTACAGAATACTATAGTACAGGGACCTGAGCACACTGGAAATATAGCAAAGCAGTAAGAATTCCAAAGAAAAAAGTGACAGGACAGACCCTTCTTCAATTTGACACGTACATGGATAGACAAATTGAACAAAGTTCTTGGTTTTTGTATCTATAACCTCTAGTTTATTTACTGAACCTCAATAGCCCATACAATTAGTGACATTGGAAAGTTTCCTTTAAAGATGAAAGTTTAATCTACAATTATGCTGCAGAAGGATACAGCCCTTTGACTGTTTTGTCTGCATCCTTGCCATAATAGCCACAATTATATTGTTGCAATATCATGGAACACTTAAGGCTCAGCATTTATATAACATACCTGACAAAATATGTATAACTAATATGTTTCTTTTTGGTTAATTTATTCATCAATCCTTTATTTTCTGGCTCTAAATGGTTGATAGGACCACTAAGGAGCATATCCAATTAGATGCACAATTTTTGCTGTAAAAAGTAACATGGCCATTGTGACCATTTTTTCATTAATGCTCCTAACAGCCGCGCTGTCCAATTGGAAAAAATGGTTGTAGTAATTTTTACCACAAAAACCCACAGGACCTTTAAAAAGTAAAAAAAAAATGATTGAGTAACAGTAATGATGTTTATTACGGTCCCAAAGAAAAAAATATTTTGATCTTTAAAAATGGTGCAAATGGATAATCTGTGTATTTAAAAAAAATATACAAAAAGCTAAGTTTTTTTCCATTTAAATATAAAAGATAAAAAAATATTAAAAAAGAAGTAGATAAAAAATGTGATTTGGGAATAATTTGTGGCCAATTAAAATAAAAAAATGCGAAATGAAGATAAAGAAAACCATTTTTTTACATTTATATAAACACTGTCATTTGAGTCCATATTTTAACACCTATAATAACATGGAATTATTGGACTTAAGCTCATTGGAAACTGTGTCCAAGTGGTTCTGAAGAAAGTCTCAAAATGTTAGTCAAAAAAAGACATCTTGAATCAGCTCCCTGCTGACTGACGATACAGTGTTACTCTCCTCTGAACACATAGTTCAGATGAAAGGACTAAGGTTCTGGAGCTGAATAGGTAGAAGCTACATGGGAATTTGCTAGAAACTTGTGACCACTTACCAATATCTGGAAGGGTTCCCCAAAGATTCAAGGGAGACCTCACATCACTTCTCCTGCTGGTCGTGCACCTCCTGCTCACAGAAAAAGGAAACATCAGAGTTTCCTTCCCATATGTAAAGAATTTAATATTTGGAACCTTAGAATACCAACATGTGTGTAGAGCATTTGGGGGTTTCTAATTCTTCCAGAGCCAGTAGTCACACAACATAGTGGTGATTAAGTTCCATGCTGATCAAGGACACATTAGTCCTCTCTAAGTACAACATTCAGAGAAAATGGCAGAGCTATGACTAGGCAACCCTTGCCTTTTAAAATACTGACCGACAAAGCGTATTTTTTGTTTTTATATTGTATATTGTAACAAATAAATACAAATCAACATTGTAAGCCCCAGTAGCTTAGGTATAGATAGAATGTGATGTAGTATATATTCAACTCACATTGAATACTTATTGCTGGATACACGGTACACTTGTTAGAAAGTAGAAAAGTATATTGAGTAAACCATATAGTTTATTTTTAGATGTGATATGCAGGAGACACATATAGACATACAGTAGAGTCACATATAGACATATTGTACAGGGGAATGTATTCTGCCAACATTGCAAGTTTTTACTCGCACACCCTATAGACGTGCAAGGGAAAATCTGTGAGGTCAGCCCTATAAGTGCCTGATATGTATGCAGCTGGCACAATTGGATTGTGTATAGTTTGAATGCAATTAATTGTTTCCACTAAATTTATTTTTATTTTTTTTCAAAATTAGATTTCAAATATTAATACATACATAATAAAAGGACAGTCAACCAGGAGCTAGGTAAACAGGTCAAAAGGCAAAATGTGTACATATCTAGAAAAACATGCAGACATGACACACTACAGGAAATTAGATAAGCAGCAAGATTTTATAGAAACACCAGCAAATTAGAGTAATGGTGGGTTATAAGCCATCTGGGACCCATATAAGACAATCAATTGGTTTACACAGGGCCCTGGTGACCAAGAGAATTTGCTGTGCTGCTTGTAACCTGAAAACAGAAAAAGGCTTTTGATCTAATCCATTAAAAGCCAAGTGCTCCGGGGGATGAGTGAAATCATTGTACAAAGAACAGGTAACATATCACTCTGGTGCTCAATGGGTAAATATTAAAAAGACCTCCCTTTAATATATCGCAAGATGATAATTTAGTACAAACATACAGGTAGGCCAATTGCAGCCCACTTACACCTCTTCATACTACTGAAAACATTATATACAGTACAGCTCAGGGTCTGGTATAATGCAGAGTAACAGGAGTGCCCCTGTAGATAGCATTAAATGTAAAAGGTGCAAGCTCAAGAACAGTCTGGGAATTCCAAACTCAGGACTGGCAGCAAAAATTCATAAACAACTGACAAATCCAATGTCAGGGACAGGCGGTAATAAAGAAAGAAGTCAAACTCATAGCTAGCAAGCAACAGCAATTCAGTTAACAGAAAAAGCCATACTAATGATGTTTCGTCCTTTTAAGCTGAGTCAACTGATAAAAGAGGTGCAGGTGTATGATTAAATTGTGTATGCACATCTGGAAGTCAGTTGGGAAGAGAAGCCTGACTCCTTGTAGCAAAGGAATGTTGTTTCCTTACAAAGCTTTCCCTTTTCATCACATGGCAACAGGTAAGGCGTTTTCTTTAAACTCTCTATTGGCTGATGTCATCCTACATTTATACACAGTTAATGATATACACTTATCTAAAATAAAGACATGGAGACATATTGGCAGGAAAAAGGGGTCAGCTTTATTATTATTATTATTATTATTATTATAAAAAGGGGGCTAAAGGTATGGTGGTGAAGAAAGAACAGCCCTAAAAGCAGTTTATCATCAATAAGTAAAACTTAAAATGGGGGCCTACTGACAACCCATAGCATAACAACATAATAATTCACAAACCTAGATGGGGGTAAACTGCCAGCCCATCACCAATCTCGAAGCTTAGATGGGAGGCCAACTTCCAGCCCATTGCAAGAGTCAAGTCTTAGGTGGGGGCCATCTGCCAGTTCATCACCAGAATCAAGACTTTGATGGCGGTTAACTGTCAGCTCACCACCAGAGTGAAGACATAGATGGCAGCCAACTGCCAGCCCATCGCCAAACTCCAAGTCTAGATGGGGGGCCAACTGCTAGCCCATCATTCACAACTGAAGATTTCCAAACACCCCTCCCAATTACATGCTTGAAGCCCACCTGGACCTGTGGTGCTGCTGATCCCAATAGCCTAGAATCAGCCAAACCCGTGCATTGACAGGGAGAGCACCTCAAGGCCTAAAGCAAGTCAGAAACTTCTACCATTCTTTCCCACAAAACAACAAAGCTGACAACCCACCACTAAACATTAAAGGGGATAAGCTGGGAACGTCTGGAGAAGCAAGATACATCCCAGTAAATGAAACTACAGTATAAACATTAACCACACTCATTCAAATACTGATAGGCCAGAGTAACAACATGCCGTAACCCAAACCCCCACCTTCTAACAAAATTAAGCCTTGCTGCAAAAAGTATGCTGCACAAAATTAAACCTTGATGATAAATGTTAGCTGACACCATTCTGAAAGTTTATTTTTTTCCAGGCATATTCTGACACACTGGTTTGCATATAAATTTACCAATGCCAATGGAGAGCAGCAGAACTTTCAAGAAGTTACATACTGTATATATAATATATAGGTTTTTAATACTTTTTGTGTAAATTACATGTTTATTTCTTGATGACAGTGATTGTTGAACTGTAGCAAAATCATGTTTAACACACAGGTTTTCATCTGCTTTGATACTGTGCAATTTACTAAAGGCCAATTCACACATTAAACTGCATTATTTTAAACTACATGTTTTTAAACCACAATTCTGATTTTAATGCATAGAAGGTATTGGAGCTATAGCAGGGTGATAATGCTGATTGTTGACATGTAATTAAATGGACTAACACTACAAGCTGTCTCTTAACTGTGTGCATGACTCATCTGCCTGAATAAATATCACATGTCTGAGTGAATGTTATTCACCAAACTTAAAGTTCAGGCTGTCTACACTGCAGGTGCAAGACTTGTGTACTTAGCTCTATAAAAGGGTCTGCATGTGCCCAAGCCTGTCACAGTGCTGTACAGTACTTAGCCCAAGAGAGATTGATACCTTATCATATTAACTGCTCTTTATCTTCTATCACCTGTATCCTGCTATCTTCACTAAAACCTACTCTGACTTGGAGTCAACGTGTGGACTAACCTCCTTGTACACATTTGCTATTCACCTACTAACTTGTAGCAGTGGCATAACTAGGATATTTGGAGCCCAGGGCAAATCTAAAAATGGAGCCCCCTCCCATGTGTGCGCCGAAAAAAATGGGCGTGATCACTTAAAAATGGGGCATGTCAACATGTCACACATCCCTTTCTCATCACTCTGAACATTCCTTTCCGCTCCGTCTCCTGCTTCCAGCGTCGTCAGCACAGTTATCCTCCCGGGGCTGGTGTGCTCTGCATTATGAGAGAGACGTCATGACATCTCTCCCATCAGCCACTACAGGAGCCAGAACTCATAATTGAGCTCCAGCCCGGCTCTTGCAGTGGGCGCAGCAGCAGCCAATGAGAGTCTCTCTGTCTCACATTGGATGCTGAAACACACACATCACTGCTGTGCTGGCAGCGATGTGTGTGTAAATGTGTAGTGCGACTGCTCTCACTGCGGTCTGCACTACACAGGCTAACTAGGACTGGCCGGTACCATGGCCGGTCCCACGGCACCCAGGGCAAGAGCCCAGGCAGCCCTGCCCTAGTTACACAATTCACTTGTAGACATCTGCCAATAAGTTATTGGCCCGGCACTGCAGCTGTCAAGGACATGTTCAACATGATTACAACTTTGAAGAGGTGAAAATGTACAATCCAAGTGCAAATATGAGCTTCATAAAATTGAAAGGCTCTGAGAACTACTCTAATTGCAAGTTCACTAAAGAAATGCAGTTAAAGTGTGAGAAGCTGTGGAAGGTCATGATTGATCCAGGAGACAAACCAAATCCCAATGAGGTTGATAGAGCCATAGAGAGTATATTCCATCAATGGGAAGGCATCCGCAAAGGACATGTAGGTAGCCCTGCAAACAGCTTACAAAGATAAGGGTCTTATAAGGAAAATAAACCTCAAAACGCACTTTATACAGGACTAAACTAAGTGAATGTAAGGACGTAAATGAATACATCAATATGATGTTGTCCATCACACAGCTGACCCTAGATGACAAAGAGGTCGCTATGGCTATGTTTGCAGAACCTGACACCAGAATTAGATTTAGAATTGGAGACAAATACCACTGCATTAACTACTGACATTGTAAAGGCTAAGGTTGATACAATTCCAGGAGCTTACATGTCTGGACAATATTCCTGGAACATCTGCCTTATATACAGTACTAAGGACTCTTAGTTTAAAAGGCCAAAGTACAAATGCTTTATTTGCCACAAAGTAGGGCACAAGGCTTAAAATTGCAGACTAAGGGGAATATTTACTAAAGTGCTGGTTTTTAGAAGTGGAGATGTTGTCCATAGCAACCAAGAATATTCTAGCTATTATCTTCTAGATGGTGCTAGATAAATGTTAAGTAATATCTGATTGGGCACTATGGGCAACATCTCTACTTCTAAAAATCAACACTTTAGTAAATATACAGTATACCCCTAATAGACCAAAAAGAGTCAGCTTTGAACATAGCATACAGTCATAGGAGAGACTGCTGGTATATGGACTCAGGGGCCACTAGACATTTTAGTTGCAATGCAAAATGGTTCAACTCATTGAGTGAATGTGAATAGATCACAGTTAGAGGAATTGGGGACAAAGTCCTCAAATCATCAAAAGTCTGGACAATTACAGTGAACTTAAACATCAAAGGCAAAACTGTAGTGACAGATATTGAAGAAGTTTGTTGTACCAGACCTTGGAACTGACTTAATCGCCATTAGCAGAAGGCAAGTGTACTGTGCACAATAAGAAAGGGATAATACTGCTAACCAATGCCAGCATCTCTGTGCCTGATTCAGAGATGTAAGCAATTCCGATATTTATGCAGATCAAGCAAATGTTTGCCATTGTGCATGTGCATGCATGTAGGTCACACTGCACACATGCAGCGATTGTTATGCAATTATGCTTGCACAGACGATTCACTCGCAAACCGAGTGACAGTCAGCGTTTGAGGGAGGTAACAGGGAGTGGCTAGGCAAACGCAGGTGTGTCTGATCATTTAAACAGCGTTTCAAGGGCTTGCATAAATAAACTATTGCGATCTTCTGTGCAGCATGAGAGCTCTCTGCATGTCAGGAGAGATGGTGTGTTTGAGACAGGTCAGACTTGCCACATTTGCTGCATGGTTGCCCGATCTGCATCGAGGTTACTGATGTTTACACTGGTGAGTGATGTCGGACAGATATGAGAAGGCAGAAATGGGTGTCCGTATGTTTGGGTAAGCTTTGTAAAACAGCATATTTTTGCAGTTGCTTTTTGTGCGATATTGCAGATGCGATTGCATTAGCGTCCATCTCTGAATCAGACCCTCTCTGTCTTAAATACTGAATAGTGTTATGCGATGGCTGCTGCTGACTCTAGTCAAACTATGGGGCTGTGGCATGCTGCAGAAATGGAGGGACCGCGTCAGATATGGAGATATCTGCTGTGGTCACTCCTTCATACATTCGGGGGATCCTTAATATTTGCGAGTAGCACCATAAAAAAAATTGTTTTCTGGTGAGACAAAGAGACAGATTTACATACATCACTCCATTAAATACCCCTAGACCACTCCCCATGAACATTCATTGGCTGCATAAGAACAGCTAAACTTAAAGGGGCAATGGCCAACATGTTATTAAACTGGCAACACTCAAAACACTTGTGGTTTAATGTCCCTCATGCTTAAATGTCAGCCTTCGGGCTTACTTTGTTTCTTTTAACTTTTTTTTTTTAACCTTTTACTGAAATTTAAAGATTTTGAATTCAATGACATCAGCAGTTTGTACCATTCTAAGTGGCTTCTGTCTGTCCGGACTAGTCTTCTGTGGCCACCTGGATTGTGACAATTGATCAGGGATAATTATTAGCTTAGTGCCTGATTCACTACTGATCGCAACTGCAACTACTGTATGCACACAATCGTCCAATTGTTGCATTCTGTACCAGGCGTATGCATCACAGTGCACGTGTACGAAGACTCCAATGCGATCAGGACTGTGATCACAGTGACTACGCAGACCCATCGAAGAGTGATTGACTGGGGGTGGTGATGAGGGGGTCGGTGAAATGTAGACATGTCAGTGCGTTTGAACGCCATTACAGGAGCATGCATAAATTAGCCATTCTGATACAATTCGCAGACTGGGCTTTCACTGCATGCCATGAGTTTAGCAATTCCTGAGTAAGGTCAGACCTTGTGCGAGTGTGCATGAGACTCCGATTGTTCTCGATGTTTCCGATGGTTTTGCAGTCTTGCTAAGTATTACGTATGTGTGTAAGGTAAAGGAGGCGTCCTTATGTTAGGCTGCGATGGCATTGCGATTGCAGTCATTAGCATATGTTTGCAGTGAGACTGTGTGCGTAATCAGGCGGGTCAAAGCCTGTGATTGCAATCTCTTACCAGTTGTTAAGGCTCCAGAGTTTTAGGGCCTGATTCAGAGCCGCTCGTAAGCGGCCGCTCGTTCGTTCCGAGCGATGTTTGCCCAACTGCGCATGCATACGAATCGTTTGTTCGCTAAATAGCGAATGCCTGCAAATATGAGTGACAGGAGGATGCGTATGTGGGTGGTAACAGGGGAAGGTGCTTGAAAACGGGGAGTGGAGATCAGAACGCAGGCATGCTTAAAGGTCAAAACGGGCGTTTTATGGGTGTGCATAATTAATACAGCAGCGTCACTGACCACGTCACTGGGTTATTTTATAGTCAGAACTGCTCGCAAATTTGTGGTAGGAAAAACCAACCACAAGAATAGCGAGCAGTTCATACGCTGGTCGATGTACTCGATTAATCTAATAAATAGCGGACATGACGTAGGATGCGAGCGGCCAGGGGACGTAGTTATCCAAAAAATTACCGCAAGTTTTGTTCGCTCGTTCAGACATAGAGGCGTGAACAGACCGCAAAGAGCGAATGGTTCATTTGAATAGCCACCCCTTTTTTTGGAACGAACGACCGCAAATAGCGACCGGCTCTGAATCAGGGCCTTAGTTCCGTCTGCCATTCTGCACAACCATAGGGTTACTCAGAAGTCCGATGACCAACCGATGTGCGCCCGATGGTTGTGACTTTGGGCCTGATTCAGCAAGGAAAGCAGTTGCTTACACTCTTCAATCGGCCGATTAATTCGCACTGCGCAAGCCAGACGCTACAATTCGGGACTGTGATCGCAGAGGATATGTAGACCCAAGACAGAGTGATTGACAGAAAATGCCGTTTGTGAGTGCTGACGGGCTGGTGGTCGGACAAACGTAAGCGTGTCAATGCGTTTCAATGTCTTTGCATCAGCGTGCATAAATTAGCCACTGCAATACCAGACACGGCTTGAGGTCTCATAGCGTGCGCAGAAGTAAGCAATTCCTGAGTAGGGTCTGGGCTTCCTTAACTGTGTGTATGAGTCGGATGTTACTCGATGTTACCGATTGTTTGGCTATGTTGCCCTAGTATACGGATGTGAGTAAGGGGAAGTGGGCGTCCATATGTCAGGATGAGATCGCAATGCGAATGCAAACATTTAAATATCACCTGATATTAGCAACGCAGTTGCGTGCGTATAAGCAGAGTAGTGATCCGTAGTGAATCAGGCCCTTTGTATGCATTTACATATTTTCGCACAGTCGCTAAGTACAAAGAAGCAGTTGTGACGGGATTTGTGTCCATCACTGAATCAGGTCCTGTATGAGTGATCTGGTCATCTTCTAACTGCACTAACAGTCCCCAGCAACACTGGAAGCGATCTGCCCACTTAGCCCGAGATCCAAACGGCCAAATCTCATCCAATTTTGCCTCCCAACAGTATGTGAGTAGCAACTGGAAGACTGTATTTTTTCGCTTGTGGTCACTTTAAGTTGTGTAATTCAAGACTCTAACACCAGATACAACTTTTTTATTAGTTTCTGTGACAAAATGTTCTTTTAATAAGGTTCTATATTTTATTCATAATTTTGCTATTACATATGGCCTTGAGGAAGCACCCTGACAACTTCACTCCTGGACATCTGAGAGCCTTAATCTTTTTTTATTTTTTTTAAATTGCCTTTTGTAAATTTACCATATTGTCATTAATGTACTGTAGCATGATTTATGACGGACCTGTGGGTTTTGGAAAATGATAGGTGGCGTACAATGGAATGGAATACTCAGAAGCATCACTCAATCTTCCTAAATCTACTCTACGGAAAAAATCCTGTTTTCAATGGTCTGTAAAATCATGTCATACATTTCACTAATTCTGCTAGGAGTATATAAGGATAGTTATGTTATTAGTGTTCAGCCATGAATGAAAATGTGTATTCTATAATGGCTTCATATTTTTTTACCATATCATTGCAGGATTGTATTTCTACTGTATACATACAAAAGGCTATTTCAGTTCCAAATAAAGCCCCATTAATTAATGTAAAGGGTTAGTGAGAGATGAAACTGACTCCAAAGTGATAATATACAAATATGTTACTTTAGAAAGAGGTGACCGCTTGGAAACGCCATTAACCTCAGTGGCAAACGCAGGATTTCCAGAGGGGAGTTTCCAAATAGTGCGAGTGTGACCTGTCAATGAAGAGGGCAGAATTAGTACTTAAGCAGCTTTAATAAGCGTCATACAAAGTGTATTGTGTGTATTAATTCCAGCATATACAGGACCAGGGATCACAGTAAGCCATTAGATGCGCCAGTAGGCCATCCTGCCTGAGCTGAATATATTTATTTTAGATGTGGGCACCATTCCAGACTATTGGAGCAAGTCTGGGAGCAGCAGAAGAACCTAGCACTGCCCTGGACATTGGGCCTGATTCAGACCCACTTGCGAGCGGCTGTCCACTCGCAAGTGGGTCGATGTTATGCACTGAGCATGCGCACGACGGAGGGAGCTCCGTCGTGCGTATGCGCCAGACGCGACGAGCAAAGGAAAGTCCTTCGCTCGTTGTGTCTGATCAAAGGGAACGCCTCCCGTCAGAAGCCGGCCCACTCTGATAGAGCCAAAATCACTCCGGAGCTTGCGGTTGAAAACCTCAACCGCAGGCTCCGGCTCGCAGTTTCGATGGTCGCGATGGTCACGACCATCGCGGCCATCAAAATGCACGCTCATATAGGCTGTGGGTGGTGACCCACAGCTATACGAGCGTCCAGGAGGACGCTCCATGTTCATGGAAGGCGGCCCTCATTCAGAGCGTGCGCTCTGCTCAGAGCGTACGGCTCTGAATGAGGGCCATACTGTATATGTTCATATTGAGCTCAATAGCAGTGCATCTCTAACAGTGCATGTTTTTCAGATTTTCTTTTTGGTGCACAGGTTATTTATTACTGACTGATACATGTTAAAAGATCCACAGGTGGTGCTAATTATTTCATTTGTGATACTGAGAAGAACATGCAGCACTAGTAACAATCTATTATATTACTATTTCTATTGTGGTCATAGTGTGGGCTGGGGAGGGGGGTTTCCAGGCAGATGGTACCCCCCCTGTGTTTGCCTATGCACATGGCAGACTTTGCGTTTATTGTTTTTCACACTTATAGAGTATAACACAGATCACTGCGGTTTCATCAAAACCTATTTCTCCTTATTTGGACTCTTTAGAACAGGAAACGTTTTCCTCTTCATTATATAAAATGCTTAGAGATGGACTACATGTGCATAAAAGAGGCCTCTGTCATCAGGGAATACCATTGCCATGGAGGGGTGTACTTGATCTGCACCATTGCTTAGGTAGGTGGTACATGTAATAGTAATATACACATGAATGCCAAGAGCTAAGATTTCCCAGCAGAACATTACCAAGAGCATCACACTACCTCCGCTGGCTTTCCTTCTTCCCATAGTGCATCCTGGTGCCCTCTCTTCCCAGGTAAATGACGTACCCGCACCCAGCCATCCACATGATGTAAAAGGAATGTGATTTATCAGACCAGACCACCTTCTTCCTTTGCTCCATGGTCCAGGTCTAAAACTCACGTGCCCATTGTAGTTGCTTACAACAGTGGACAAGGGTCAGCACGGGCACTGTAAACGGTCTGCAGCTACGCAGATCCATGTTTCAGTAATTTGTGCTACACTAGCCCTTCTGTGGGATTGTATCAGACAGGCTAGCCTTCACTCCCCAAGTGCATCAATGATCCTTGAGCACCCCAGACCCTGTTACTGATTCACCTGTTGTCCTTCCTTGGACCACTTTTAGTAGGTACTAACCACTGTATACCGGGAACAGCCCACGGAACCTGCAGTTTTTGAGATGCTCTGACCCAGTTGTCTAGCCATCACAATTTGGCCCTTGTCAAAGTCACTCAGATCCTTACGCTTGCCCACTTCTCAGCTTCCAACACATCAACTTCAACTTCTATTCACTTGCTGCCTAATATATGACATCCCTTGACAGGTGACATTGTAACAGGATACAGTAATCAATGTAATTCACTTCACCTGTCAGTGGTTTTAATGTTATGGCTGATCAGTGTTTTTTTGTACCCAATTTTTATAAATTAATATTAATTTAATACCAACTTCAAATGAAATGGACTTTTACTGACACGGCCAAATCCCATGCTACAGTGCCCTCCTGCTCCATCTCTTGGCGTTTAAAATACGACATGTGCAAAATTAATTTTCTCCGGAAGGTCCAGCCCCAGGATGTGATGCATCAGGCTCTGATCGTCAAAAATAACATGCCGACTACCCCACAGAAAACCATGCAGAAGGCATCCTGGAGCGCATGTGCTAAATGCTAACTTTAACTTCATCAAGTGCAAAGTGGGGAATTGAAGTGGGAGATAATGTTATAGGGGAGAGAGGAATATGCAACAGGGGTGGGAAGGATAATAGTGCAAGGGTCATCAAAACTAAAGGAGAGGGGGAATGCTACAGAGGATCTATATGGCTGATTGGAAAATGCTACAAGTGCTTTGGGAAATGGTACTGTTGTCTACTGGACACGCCCAAAGGCTGATGCTAGACACCCTCTAGGCATATTTCTTATTTTTAAAGCATATTTAAAAAAGCTTTTAAATACAGTTTATTTTCCTAATTAATGAATTTTTAAAAATCTACATTTTTTTAGACATTTCTGGAAAAATATTTGTCAGTTATGTGGATGAAACCAAACAACTGCATTAATTAATTACATAAGTACATTCAGCTTATTTTAATACAGTACTTTGTATAAGCAACATTTAAACATTTAGGGACGAGTACAGAGTTATTCTATCAGCTTTCCACATCTAGACACGTCCCATCCTTCTTTGAAAAATACTTCCAATTAGGATGGATGGAACACATTTTCAAATCAGTTCATAGTATATGGATTGGTTAAAGTCTGAACATTGACTGGACCCCTCCAGGAGACTGATTTTTTTTCGGATTAAAATCACTCCATTGTGGCTTTTGTCGTGTGTTTTCAGTCACTGTCCTCCAGGAACATAAACCTTTTCCTAAGTCCTAGAGCTCTTGCACACAACAACAGATTTCTCTATATGTTCCTCCATCCCACTTAACGTTACTTTTGGCAAGTTTTCCAGTCCTTGAAGCAGAGAAGTTTCCCCAGCACTAGCTTGCCCCCACCACCATGGTTCACAGTGGGAATATGTTTGGTGTTAGGCTTGCACCAAATGTAGTGGTTTAATTGAGACCAAAAATTCTATCTTGGTCTCATGAGATCAGAAAGTGCAGATTGAAATGCCTGATCTATTCTTGTTCTGTGGATGATGTCTGCTATCCCTGCCATTGACACCTGTCAGCTGCAATAGTCCTCTTGGTGGTGCCTCTAAGAAGTGCGTTTCTCATAAGGGACTTGGTTTTAGAGGACAATTTCATCTTGACAATTACACAGCCAAGTCATATTATTGTATGTTCCTGTATTTATTATGGCCATAACAGAGCTCAGCTGGATATTAAAAGTATTTGAAATCATCCTACATCTTCCCTGATTTTGAAGTACACTGTATACATTTCACATTGTTTTCCCTTGTTTGGAAATTACTACTAACCAGGGCTGGTGCAAGACTTCCAAGCACCCTAGGCAAAGCTCCACAGTACTGCCCCTGCTCCCCCCAGTATCCTCCACCCAAACGCTCACATAAAGACTTCACATTTTTATGCTATTGCCCACACTGTCCTTGAAAATGAAACTGAACATATAATGAATGTCAGAGGAACATATAAGCTGTATTCAGTATATCCACCTGTCCATGGTATAGCTCAATGTAATTAGACTTCTCAAGGTAAAAGACAATTTATGAGGTCAAAGGAAAATTAATCCTTCTGTGTAAGCAATAATTCCTTTTGTTTAGGCAATTAGATACTCCTACAATATTATGCATATAGTAATGACATCAGTGTAAATTAGGCATTTTTAACATATATAAATACTGCGGGCCTGATTCAGCAAGGAAGGCACGCTAGCAGACGCACGCACCCTGCCGCTGCGAGAATATGCTAATCAATGCATACGCACGGAGACAGCAGTACAAGATGCAGATGCCCAAACCCATATTAAACCGCCCATCTCCCTTTACTCAAAGCCTGATCAGTACACAAGATAGCGTAAACATTAGTAACATCGATAACCATCGGACTATTTGCATATTAGTGATTGACCTGACCTGCCTCAGGATTTTGGCCGCTTCCTGTGTAGAGCTTATGGGAGGGCTACGTATGCTGCCGCACTGCCAATAATTATGCACGACCCTAAAACGATGTCCCAACGCACAGGCATGCCTGCGTTCGCCCAAGTACATGCTGCGTATAGTCTGCATATGCTTACAAAATCGTGTTGCTAGTTCGCGCATTCGCAGTGCGATGCATATGCATGCACAGTACGGAAACATGGGCCAAGCCCATGCGTTCTCTCCTGTGCGTTCCTTGCTGAATCAGGCCTTGTATGTGCACTTCTTGTATAACTTAAATAGGTCAATTTATTTATATGTCACAGAGAAAGATACATTGAAATAAGGTCCAGTATTCCTGATTCCCCTTGTATTTACTGTCTCACCATTGTGCTGTGAGCATAGGACAGTGGATGAGAGTGCAAGAGGAGGATGCTGGTTTGAATAGATAGTGAGAGAGGGTACTTCTGCTCTCAGTATGCATGCAGCTTCATCGTGCTGATATCAAGTGCAGTGCAAGTGAAGTGCAGGCAGGCCCGGCAACAGGGGACACTTGTACCGGGCCCCGACTCTGAGGGGCCCCATTCATGTGTCCCCCTGTCCCTTGCCTCTGCCACTGGCCATTTGCTGTAGGCGGGCACATGTAGAAAAATGCCGAGGCCAGCAGCTCTTCGCAGATCTGAGAAACCAGGACCAAAGGCCGGGACAGGCCAGCGCAGCGCACGTGATGTCATAACATCACGCTGCTGGAACAGAGAGGAGCCGGGTCAGAGCTGACCACCGGGAACAAGAACAGAACAGCGCAGCAGGTAAGTGTGGGCTGGGCTGGACTAGAGAAACAGGGGTGGGTGGTGGAGGCCTTCAGATGAAGGGGCAGATGGAGCTGAGGATGAGACACACAGGGACTGGGGTGACACACAGGCTGGGGAATAGGCCTGGGGAGACACAGGGACTGGGGTGACACACAGGCTGGGGAATAGGCCTGGGGAGACACAGGGACTGGGGTGACACACAGGCTGGGGAATAGGCCTGGGGAGACACAGGGACTGGGGTGACACACAGGCTGGGGAATAGGCCTGGGGAGACACAGGGACTGGGGTGATACACAGGCTGGGGAATAGGCCTGGGGAGACAGACAGGGACTGGGGAATGATTTAACTGAGAGACAGATGGGGCTGGGGGATGACTAAACTGAGACAGATGGGGCTGGGGGATGATTAAACTGAGAGACAGATGGGGCTGGGGGATGATTAAACTGAGAGACAGAGGGGGCTGGGGGATGATTAAACTTAGGGACAGAGGGGGCTGGGGGATGATTACATTGAAAGCAGGAGCTGAGGGATGATCACACTGAGAGACAGAGGTGGCTGGGGGATGATCACACTGAGAGACAGAGGTGGCTGGGGGATGATCACACTGAGAAACGGGCTGGGGGATGATCTCACTGAGAAACAGAGGTGGCTGGGGGATGATCACACTGAGAGACAGAGGGGGCTGGGGGATGATCACACTGAGAGACAGGGGGCTGGGGGATGATCACACTGAGAGACAGAGGGGGCTGGCGGATGATCACACAGTGAGATCATCCCCCAGCATGTTTCTCAGAGAGACAGAGGTGGCTGGGGGATGATCTCACTGAGAGACAGAGGTGGCTGGGGGATGATCTCACTGAGAGACAGGGGGCTGGGGGATGATCACACAGAGACAGAGGTGGCTGGGGGATGATCTCACTGAGAGACAGAGGGGGCTGGGGGGTGATCACACTGAGAGACAGAGGTGGCTGGGGGATGATCTCACTGAGAGACAGAGGTGGCTGGGGGATGATCTCACTGAGAGACAGAGGGGGCTGGGGGGTGATCACACTGAGAGACAGAGGGGGCTGGCGGATGATCACACTGAGAGACGGAGGGGGCTGGGGGATGATCACACTGAGAAACAGGCTGGGGGATGAGAGACAGAGGGGGCTGAGGAATGATTAAACTAATAGACAGAAGGGGCTGGGGGATGATCACACTGAGATACGGGCTGGGGAATGAGAGACAGAGGGGGCTGAGAAATGATTAAACTGAGACACAGAGGGGACTGATTAAACTGAGAGACAGGGTTAAGATGGAGGACGGATTTCCCTGAGCTTACAGTGAGAACCATTTTAGAAGCTAACCTAAGATTAAATAAACAGTTAGCTTCTATTTCTTATGCTGAAATGCATCACAAAATTTTACATACTGTAGGTCTTATTTTACACCCAAATCAAAATTTCTTATTGGGGATGCTCCAAACTCTAATTGTTATAAATGTGGATCACCTGAGGCGGACATTGCGCATTGTTTATGGTATTGCTCAAAAGTACAAATGATATGGAGGTCACTTCAAGCTCATATTAACTCTGACTTGAAGGTTATGTTTACTATTGATAAGACCTGGACTTTTTGGGGTATTTACTCTAAGACATCCTCACACAAATTGTCCAAAGGTAAACGTACACTACTTGTTAAGCTAGCTGCGGCCGCTAAGAAGACTATAAGACTATACTTTCCCAGTGGTTAAATCCCGATCCTGTCCCTATTTCTTTATTATATCCACAGCTTGTTCTCAATGGACTGACACCACACTATTGAAAGAGAAACACACAGAATTTTTTTTTTTAAATACGGCTTCCATATATCAGTACTTTATCAACCACAGTAAGAGAGGCACTGAGAAAGTGCTTCCATCTCACTTCATGGTATAATATGGAATTTACTTCTGGAATCCCATTTTAAGAGGGCACTTTTCTTCTCCTTTTCTTTTGGTAATGACTCTACTGGCGTTATATGTGTTCTATAACATTTTTTATTGATTTCTGGGTATCAATTCTTATTCTGGTTCAATAATCTATGTTATACATGTTCTTATATAAAAGCAATGGTTATGTAACTGTATCTTGGTTGTATACATTGCAATATTGACTTTGTAATTTCTACCTGTCAATAAAAAAAACTGAAAGAGGGGACTGGGGGATGATTACACTGAGAGACAGAGGGGACTGAGGGATGATTACACTGAGAGACAGAGGGGACTGGGGGATGATTACACTGAGAGACAGAGGGGACTGGGGGATGATTACACTGAGAGACAGAGGGGACTGGGGGATGATTACACTGAGAGACAGAGGGGACTGAGGGATGATTTAACTGAGAAACAGAGGGGGCTGGGGGATGATTAAACTGAGAAACAGAGGGGGCTGGGGGATGATTACACTGAGAGATAGAGGGGCTGGGGGATGATCACACCGATAGATAGAGGGGACTGAGGGATGATTATACTGAGAGATAGAGAGGCTGGGGGATGATTACACTGAGAGATAGAGGGGCTGGGGGATGATTAAACTGAAAGACAGAGGGGGCTGGGGGATGATTACACTGACAGACAGAAGGGACTGATGGATGATTAAACTGAAAGACAGAGGGGGCTGGGGGGTGATTACACTGACAGACAGAGGGGACTGATTGGTGATTAAACTGAGAAACAGAGGGGGCTGGGGGATGATTACACTGAGAGATAGAGGGGCTGGGGGATGATCACACTGAGAGATAGAGGGGACTGAGGGATGATTACACTGAGAGATAGAGGGGCTGGGGATGATTACACTGAGAGATAGAGGGGCTGGGGGATGATTAAACTGAAAGACAGAGGGGGCTGGGGGATGATTACACTGACAGACAGAAGGGACTGATGGATGATTAAACTGAAAGACAGAGGGGGCTGGGGGGTGATTACACTGACAGACAGAGGGGACTGATGGATGATTAAACTGAAAGACAGAGGGGGCTGGGGGGTGATTACATTGACAGACAGAGGGGACTGATGGATGATTAAACTGAGAGATAGAGGGGCTGGGAGATGATTACACTGAGAGATAGAGGGGCTGGGGATGATTACACTGAGAGATAGAGGGGCTGGGGGATGATTACACTGAGAGATAGAGGGGCTGGGGGATGATTAAACTGAAAGACAGAGGGGGCTGGGGGATGATTACACTGACAGACAGAAGGGACTGAGGGATGATTAAACTGAAAGACAGACGGGGCTGGTGGGTGATTACACTGACAGATGGAGGGGAGGGGGATGATTACACTGACAGACAGAGGGGACTGATGGATGATTAAACTGAAAGACAGAGGAGGCTGGGGGATGATTACACTGACAGACAGAGGGGATGATTAAACTGAGAAACAGAGGGGGCTGGGGGGTGATTACACTGACAGACAGAGGGGACTGATGGATGATTAAACTAAGAGAAAGAGGGGGAGGTGGATGATCAAGCTGAGAGACGGAGGTGCTGGGGGATGATTAAACTGAGAGACAGAGGGTACATGAATACAATAAAGTGCAAATGTAACTGCATACAAATAGAGACACCACCCAAGAATGGAATAGGGAGTGTTCAATAAATTGCAGAATAGAGCATGCCGTCACATACCCAGTGAGCACTGGGACCCCTAGGTAACCGGTCCTGGGATCATCTGGAATCTCCTAAGGGGTCAAACACAGGGTCCCAATGCTTTCAAGTGAGGATGTTTCTTGCTTCCAAGGCTAAAAATTATGCAGGCATCCATTACCAACGCGTTTTGACCAGTGAGGGTCTTTTTCAAGGCATATGGATGCATGCATAAAATAGAGTATTTATAGGGCAAGGAAAATGTGCTTCCTGTTACGCCCATGAAGGGCGGAAGTATGAAAATTAACTCAATTACATAAATAATAACATAAACAGTAATCCCAAACACAGCACTAATAATATATCCCATCAAATGACATAGAACCCATGATAAATCTCAACCTCAGACAGAATAAATGTTATTCATATTTCACAAACTCGCATACAATTGGCGGGCGTTCAGAGATATTAATTCCTCTACACTTCCTGTTAGGATTCCCCTACAAAGATGGAAGTTGGTGGGTAGCTTAAAGTCTTCCCCTGTATAGTCATGGCTAGGCAATGGCGTTTTTTCGCCCCTCTTCATATCCGGACCGCCGGAAATATGTAGCGTTAATCCAGAAGGGTGTCAGCAGGGGCGAGCGCGTCTGGGAAATGTAGTTTCTCCTAAACAATGATGGTTTTTTCACTGCCCTTCAGATCCGGACAGCCGAAAGTGTATAGCGTTAATCCGGAAGTGCATCAGCACAAGCGAGCATGTTTGGGAAATGTAGTTTCTCCTAAGACGGCGTGTACTCCATTTTGTTTGGTAAATTTTCATAGAGCACGCCGTTCTATCGGAGATGATTATCAAATAGGATTCTGGGATATGTAGTTCTTTCAACTCCTGATGCTCCCAAGATGGAATATATAAAAATTCCATCCCCCTCCCCTCCGTCTGTCAGTGTAATCACCCCCCAGCCCCCTCTGTCTTTCAGTTTAATCATCCTTCAGTCCCTTCTGTCTGTCAGTGTAATCATCCCCCAGCCCCCTCTGTCTTTCAGTTTAATCATCCCCCAGCCCCTCTATCTCTCAGTGTAATCATCCCCCAGCCCCTCTATCTCTCAGTGTAATCATCCCCAGCCCCTCTATCTCTCAGTTTAATCATCCATCAGTCCCCTCTGTCTGTCAGTGTAATCATCCCCAGCCCCTCTATCTCTCAGTTTAATCATCCATCAGTCCCCTCTGTCTGTCAGTGTAATCACCCCCCAGCCCCCTCTGTCTTTCAGTTTAATCATCCATCAGTCCCCTCTGTCTGTCAGTGTAATCACCCCCCAGCCCCCTCTGTCTTTCAGTTTAATCATCCATCAGTCCCTTCTGTCTGTCAGTGTAATCATCCCCCAGCCCCCTCTGTCTTTCAGTTTAATCATCCCCCAGCCCCTCTATCTCTCAGTGTAATCATCCCCCAGCCCCTCTATCTCTCAGTGTAATCATCCCCCAGCCCCCTCTATCTCTCAGTGTGATCATCCCCCAGCCCCTCCATCTCTCAGTGTAATCATCCCCCAGCCCCCTCTGTTTCTCAGTTTAATCATCCCTCAGTCCCTTCTGTCTGTCAGTGTAATCATCCCCCAGCCCCCTCTGTTTCTCAGTTTAATCATCCCCCAGCCCCCCCTGTTTCTCAGTTAAATCATCCCTCAGTCCCCTCTGTCTGTCAGTGTAATCATCCCCCAGCCTCCTCTGTCTTTCAGTTTAATCATCCATCAGTCCCCTCTGTCTGTCAGTGTAATCACCCCCCAGCCCCCTCTGTCTTTCAGTTTAATCATCCCTCAGTCCCTTCTGTCTGTCAGTGTAATCATCCCCCAGCCCCCTCTTTCAGTTTAATCATCGCCCAGCCCCTCTATCTCTCAGTGTAATCATCCCCCAGCCCCTCTATCTCTCAGTGTAATCATCCCCAATATGAGAGACAGAGGGGACTGAGGGATGATTACACTGAGAGATAGAGGGGCTGGGGGATGATTAAACTGAGAGAAAGAGGGGCTGGGGGATGATTAAACTGAGAGACAGAGGGGGAGGGGGATGATTAAGCTGAGAGACGGAGGTGCTGGGGATGATTAATATGAGAGATAGAGGGGAGATGAGTGGATGGCTGGAGATGGAGAGCCACAGGGATGAGGCTGGAGACACGGGTGGTGCTGTAGCGACACCAGCTAGGATGAGCTAGGGCAACACAGGCGATAGGGTTGAGAGACACTGGGGATGAGCCAGTGGCCGACCTGCATATACATAATGGGAGGAGATAGGGGGCCCCAAAAAATGAGTGTGTCGGGCCCCAGGATTTCTGTTGCCGGCCCTGAGTGCAGCTACTAATGAGAGAGTCCCAGAATAAGAAAGCAATATCTTGTGTAATGTAGAAGTGGTGGGAGCTTCAGTGCCAGTCCCTGTGCTCAGTCAGCGCTAGCGGCACACAAAGGCAGAGAGAGGTCCAACAATGTCTCTGATTTCAGGAAGTTGAAGCTGCATGCATACTAATAGCAGAAGTGCCCCCTCTCACTGATAATCCCATCCCCCAAACCAGCTACCCACCAGCTCCACTTACCTGTTGCTGTAACTTGCAGTCTCAGAAAGCATATGTCACGGTGAGGATGAACCACTGGGGAGTGTGAGGGAAGCGTCCTGCACAGCTGATTGGCCCACCTCTTGAATGGTAGGAGGTGAATGATGGTAACCTTGCCTGTCTGCTCAGATGCCCCTGCAGGTCATGATGGACAGTAGGGGCAGGCAAAAATGTAAATGGGAGGGGAAGCTCATGTGCAGCACAGGAAAGAAAATGGGGAAGCAGCAAGGGCCACCATCAAGGGGTGGCCTGCCGGGCCTCCAGTCCTGGGCCCAGAGAGGGGGGGCCCAGGTGGAAGAGCATCGCTGCTGCAGCATTTGAACAATGGAGCCAGCCGCAAGCCAATCACAGCTTGCGGAACGGCAGCCAATCAGGATCGCCCGATCCTGATTGGCTGCCGTTCCGCTAGCTGTGATTGGTTTGTGGCTGGCTCCATAGTTCAAATGCCGCAGAGCTAATGCTCATTCTCCCTTTCTGCCACCCAGTGCATTCCTCGCCACTGCCACCCAGGCCCCTCTCTCTCAGGAAGTACTATGAAAGGAGCAGGTATATTAACCCTGTCTTGTGACCCCCCTCGAGTCCAGCCAGCCTTACCTGCACTGTCCCTCCCAGTCCAGCCAGTCTTCCCTGTGTCCCCCCCTCCATGTCCAGCCAAACAGCCTGCCTTCCCTGCCCTTGCCTTCCCCTAGTCCAGCCGGCCTTCCTTGCCTTTTGCTCTTCCAAGTCCATCTAGCCTTCCCTGCCCTTTACCATCCCAGTCCACCCTTCCCAGCTCATTGCCACTGCTTGTCCAGCCTTCCCAGCCCTGTGTCCCCCCCATTATTGTCCAGCCTTCCCTGCCCTGTGCCACCCCCATATAGCCATCCCTGGTTTACGCACCAATTGATGCAACACCCCTGAAGTAGTTCCACCCACATCATCCACAGCTCCACCAATGTCTGCCGTATACCGCGGCTGTCTATTTTGTCAATACCGGGCTTCACAATTTCTGATGGCAGCCATGAATAAAGCACATGACATGTCAGTCATGTGACTGTTGGTGATGTGGTCAGCCTGCTCTGGACCAGGAAGGGGAAAAGTGCAGACAGGGGTAACTGGTGGGTAAGATTTGCTGCCGCTGCCAATATCAGAGACATCCATCGTTTGTGTTGTTGGTAGACTCAGCGGCGCTCACAGGAGACGACGCCCTAGGTAGCTGCCTAAAGCTGCCTAATGGTAGTGCAGGCCCTGCTACTAACCAACGTTGGGACTACTGGCAGAAAGGAGTACTTATTAAAACATTAAAACACTTAACTCACATGGGGTAGATTTCATAAAGTTTTTAAAAATATAAAGTGGTGGTGTCGCCCATAGCAACCAATTAGATTTTGTCTTTCATTTTCTAGTATGGAATAGACAAATGATAGCTACAATCTGATTGGTTACCCGCTTTTTATTTTTAGAAGTTTTAGTAAATCTATCAAACGGACTGCAATCAAATAATGAAATGACCTCTGATTGCAGCTAATTGTACCTGGGATTTTTAGATGTGTCAAAAGGGATGAATAGTGGTGTGAAATTAATTATTGTCTGTTTTCATTTGTAATTCATTTAATATCTATGTAAGTTGTAGTATAGAGAGTTGTTGGGCTTTATTACATTATGTATAATTTTCATTTGATCAGTGGTAATAATTCTCAAACAAATTAGACACATGTTCCTCCTTCCACTCCACAAGACAGTGGTGACTCCATTGAGTTGCAGGGCCCTCCTGCCTCTCTTGGTAAGATTCTATACCAAGCATACTGTATATGGATGAGGCGACTAAGGAGACTTCTAATACCTGCTGCTCCAAAATTAAGAGTCAGTTTGAAGATCTAAGTGCCAATACCATCCAAGTCAGTGCTCTGGAGCAGTGTACTAGTGATTTGAAGGACCAGCTCCATACCTTACGTGTTAGGTTTTAGAGCTAAGGAATATAATTTATTCTTTTACAGTAGGATTCCCTACTCGGTTGATGATGGCCATAGATTCCTCACAAAAGAGGAGGTACTCTGAAGTGTGTTAATTCCTCCACAGGACTTACACCCATTACGCCTTCCTCTTATGTTAGTAATGGATTTGAGCTGAACTGTCTTTTATGATACTTCTGAGGAGGTAAACACTGGTTTTAAGCCCGTAGGTCACTATCTAGTTCAATTAATCACCTTAACTTTTTTTTACCCATTGGTTCTACTTTTATATAATGTTTATGGGGTTATCATATCATATTACTGTTTGAGTGTCTCTCAATGTTCGCGGAGAGGTTCCCTACTATTCTAATGTACTTTCTGGTTATGGTTTTTGCGATTATCGTTAA
The DNA here is from genome assembly GCA_031769625.1 of Taudactylus pleione. Lineage (NCBI taxonomy): Eukaryota > Metazoa > Chordata > Amphibia > Anura > Myobatrachidae > Taudactylus > Taudactylus pleione. Next base: position 1,009,864 of record JAUIMM010000245.1, read on the forward strand.
GCACCATTTGTACCCAAATAGCTCTTGTGCTTTATAATGTTTACAAACTGTACATGTTATCCATAGCACATTATGCCCTTTCCGGGCATTACCCGCCTATATAAAAATGTTACTTGAAGCACCGCTATGTTTGTCATGATTTTTTTGTTGTATCTTTGCCATTGTTCTTATTTTCTCACTTTTTGTTTTATGCCAATGCTCTACTATCCATTGATGTATGACATTAGCAGATATCGGAGATATAGGGGCTGCTTAATTGCCAAATTTACCAAGCTACGGAAAGTTATTGTAGCTTATAGGCTGCACTCTGTAGTAGTCACCCGGAGAGGGATCGGTAGGATCTAACCCGGCAATGGCCGCTTGCAATGGCTTCTCGGCAGGGCCGTAGCTAGGGTAGTGCGGCCGGTGCCATCGCACAGGGCACCACAGGGTAGGGGGCGCTGTTTGAGCCTGTCAAATTTCTGTTTATTATCATACATGCTTGTAGATTCCTCTTATTTCATCCACAGCCTCTCCTGGCCTCCCCTATCACTTCCCTGGCCCTTCCCCATGAGGCCATTCCTTTTTTTGGGTGCATTATGTCACTTTGAAAAATGAGAGGGGAGCCAATGCTCTTTCTGGCACAGGGCACCAAAAAGTCTAGTTACGGCTCTGCTTCTCAGCATGTATTAGCTATCACGTCACTTCTAACACATCGTATCCCGTGTCCCTGCATGTGTTTTTTTTATATATTTGGGTGATCCTTAATTTGTCATTATCACAAAAAGTAGTGATAAGAAATTATAATTATCAGGTTTAAAACCCAATAAGTAATAAATATGCCCACGGTAGGAGATAAAAAGACTGTAAGATCCCACAAGCTAGGCCCTTAGCCCTCTTTGTTCTCACCCTGCTCTATTCTTGACTCCAGTGTGCTTCGATTCAGTCAGTGAATCTCATTTAGGGCTCTATTTATTAACATTATTTTTACTAAAATAAAGTGAAAAAGGATGTTTTCACACCCTTTTCACATTATTTTAGTATCACCTATAGTTATTACAAGGCAATTACAAGGCAACCCCTAAGTATCACTTATTTTTAGTAAGCAGATCGCATTTCCCATAATTGTAATGGGAAATGTGATCTGACCAAAGTTACTAAAAATAAATTGTGAAAAAATACCGGGGGAAGCTCTGTGATAATAACGCCACCTGGAGGTGGCATTATCCAAGGTCTTCCCCGGTTACCGGACTTCTGCTCCGCTATAACGGGCAGAGCAGAACCCGGAGCAAGCCCCAGTGATCAGCTGTGTGGTCTAAACAGACCACACGCTGATTCACTGCAAAAAAAAAAGTAAAACACAACAAACTTAACTGACTCCAGGGACCGGTGATCGGGGCTCCGGTGATGTCCTCTCCCATGCTGCACTGCGGCACGGTCGTCACCTGACAGGGTCCCAATGTAGTATGGGATGTCAGATGACCGGAGGACATGGAGGACATCACCGGAGCCCGGATCATGCAGGTAATTGTAATTAAGGGAGGGGGGGGTTGCAGGGGGTCCGCGATCACGGGGGGCGGGGCTTGGTGACAGGACGGGGCTTAGCGCCGGAGGGGGTAAGCAGCAGCAGCCGGTCGGCGCATGCACGGGGCACTTGTCACGGTATTTTTTTGCGAAAATACCATGACTAGTGTGCTGAGGGGATTCGCAGGGACAGAGCTTTATCGCAAGCTCTGTCCCTGCAAGGGATTTGTAGTAAATCCCTGTGATATTGCCTGAATTCGCAATGCGAATTCACTCGGTAATATCACACTACAATCTGCATTACAAATGCGGATTGTAGTAAATAGAGCCCTTAGTGCTATGATAAAAAAAATAACAGTCTCTTATTTTGTTGTACCATTATATCACTGTTTGATTTTTGCCCCCGTACTGGATGTTGGACCTTTTTATTTTGTATTGTTTGTTTAAATACCGGGCTGTTCGTTATCTCAGGGCATCTGCTGGTGTGTACATACACCTTGCCATACCACATCCACCTGTGCACACATATTCCAACAGCTTTGATATTTAATTTGTTCTGTTTTATGTTAAAGTGTGCTTTCTCATTAGTTTTGTAAATATAAAATCAACAGCTCAGTAAATTTTGCCCAATGTCTTCTCAAGTCTGAGAGGGTCTGGGCCCTCTGGCAATCTTCCAGATATGCTCTCAATTCATACTTCCCACCACATAATGGGTCATTTCTTGTTAGCTCTGTGGTTGTTTCCGCTGAATAGGTATGATTTACCAGCGGACAGGATGCATCCCAACAGGAGTTGGTAAGTAGCCTAACCCCTCTCCCCCTGTAAATTTTATAGTTGATTTTTTTTCTCCATTTTATATTTTGACCTTGTTCTGCTGGCAATGTGTATATATGATTTCTGTATTTGTTTTTGTCTGATGCAACTATAGGAGGGAGATGCAGCTCAGATTGAAGAAAGGTGTTTACTGGAGTCCAAGATGTCCATCAATTCATTAGGTGGATGCCATTCACAATATACGAGGGGCGTAAATCACTGAGGTACTATCCTCATACCGTAGCTACTCTGGGAGTGCTACCGTGGGCTAAGATCTACACCAGCGGTGAGGTGAATATATGGTGGGGAGGTCGAGTTTAATACCAACATTCTGGGTTGACCGACGATCGTAAATGTCCATTATATATTGGAATATTCATTATTGTCCTACATAAAAGTGAATTACACCATCTGGAATATTTTATCTCGTTCCATACAAAAGTGGAATGTTTTATGGTACTGGAGCTCCAAGTCTGAGCGGACAGTGATTAATAATCAGGACTGAATTTATATATTTTCTATTTTTTTCATTATTTTTATTATTAATTTCTTACCTTCTAGCCACATTTTAATATTGTATTCATGGTTTAATGTTTTATTAAATTAATATGTGAATATTTCTATAGTGCTCCCTTGTGTGTTTTTATTAATTTCATAAGTAATTAGTGTTTTCAGGATACTAATTGGGAGCTGCAATTACGGATAACATCTGTCTTTAATTTTTTTAATTATTGCGTCTTATTGAGATATTTTGGGCAAAATTTACTAAACTGTTCTAAACCCCGTCGGTTTGGTGGCGGTTTGACGGCGAGTTCTATTCTGTTCCAAACCCTGGGGTTTAGTGGCGGTTGTAATGTGTTTTTACAGCAGTTTTGCAGCGGTTTTGGCCTTAGTAAATCTGCAGGTAGCAAAACCGCCGCCAAACCGCAGTCAAAACACATTTTAGAATAGAATAGAACAGGGCTGTCATTTAGAAACTGCTGCAAAACTGCCACCAAACCCCCGGGGTTTAGAACAGAATAGAACCGGCAGTCAAACCGCCACCAAACCGCCAGGGTTTAGAACCCGCCGCTTAGTAAATTTTGCCCTTTGTATCTGTGAGTTTTAACTTGTATGATAAAGCTGAATTATTGGACACAATTAAGGCACTGTTTATTAGTTGATATTAAGTACTCTCAAATGACATTTGTGATGTCAGTGGGATCGGCTCCAGACGGTAGGCGTTCCCATGGGAATGCCTCCGTCTGGGCAGCCACGCCCCCGGCACGCCCACCAAAGGGGGCGTGCTGTCACTCACCATCGATAGCACGCCTTTGTAGCGAGACCCAGAGCAACGGCTTGGCCGTCGCTATCCGGGTCTCGCGCATGCGCACGATGGAGCCGGCTCCCTCGTGCGCATGCGCACTGGGCTAACATCGACCCGCTTGCGAGTGCTCAGCGCTCGCGAGCGGGTCTGAGTCAGGCCCTCAGTCCTTTATGTCAGGAGTCCAGAAATGACTCTTCCTCATTATATATGTACAGTATATATTTGTTCTTTTAAAACATTTACTGTAGCAAAAATAAATTATTAAAGTCCATCTTCATTCTTCTAATACATCTTCGCTAACCTCTTCATTTATAAACTGTAGCTGGGTGAAATGCTTCTGTTACTCAGAAATTCGTCGTGTCACTGGGCAAACACTGGAATAAAAAAAGGAAAAAAGCAAAATAATGAGGAGAAGAAGTTGTATATTTCATCTAAATACTATAATGTAACCAAAATCCTCCCTGAGGGTTCAGCTATGTATAAAAATATACACTGTATGTTCATAGTCTCTTTTCTCTGCATCATGTGACCTAGTGACATCACAAAGCAGTGATATCACAATAGGCCCAACATCAAGCATTACTTTATTTCTCTGCATTGAGAATGAGCGTGATGGTTGGTTTATTTTTTCTCCTGCTATTTTTGCCAGGAGGGCTTATGAAAGTCTCAGATGGACAGGAAACATCAGGTACAGTTGCATTATTACTTTATTTTTAATTATCTAAACATTATATTTATTTTACAATCTTTCATATTTTTTTTTTCAAAACCAACATTAACTCACATATCTCACATACATACATATATTCAGTTTCCTCCCCACAATATGTTACCAGACAAATCAGAATATAATGTTATTTTATGAGAAGAGGGAGGTAGCCATGACAGCCGGAACTAGAAAGGATGGCACACAGATAAGCTGTGATGTTCCTGTAACAGTAGTGTAGATGGGAACGATAGATGCTTAGTACATAATGATCAAAGCTAGTTTCATACCATCTGCAATTGATTAATAGTTGTAGAATTTAATAAGTGGATATTGGGAAACATTTATGCTAACTAAGAATAGTATCACACCACCAACTGATCAATACATATAATATCCATATTATTCTCAAAACAAATATCCATAAATCTGATAGGCGCAGGAGGGTGAAGGGGTTGGAAGGAAGGTGTCAGATGACTGACAGCCTGGCAGATAACAATGCCAGCAAGCCATACAGACAATCTGAGTGATGCCAACTCTGCTCCTCCCTGTTCACATCAAGTTGATGCCTGGGGAGGTCAGTACCTGTGTGTTCCTGCAGAATGTATCATACCCATTATACCAGCCTATGGTCCTGCATTCATATTTTATTTTCTTACATGTATTGTGCTGTATTGTTCAATGATTACATTATGCATTTGTTTATTCAATACATGTTACTAAAAAGTGGAATTTATCCAAGAAGAGGGGAAAAGGGAGAATAGGGATTTATTCTGCACAGGATGAGATTATATGCAGTATACCTAGCCAACCGTCACCAGACTAATTAGTTATAGCGTATGTCATACAGATATCTATGGTGGCGGTGCTCCCTTGAGCTGAATACAGTATACTCAAATATACTGGGTTACACAGAAGCAAAAGGAAACACTCTTTGGGGCACACTTTCTGAAATATGTAAGAAATTATGTCATTATAAATACTTCACTTTTAATGCATTTCCAGTAAAATAATGTTGAACATATTTGTGGTCATTAATGAGTAGTGACCATGTTCAGACATATACATTTAAAATATTGTTTAAATTAAAACAAATATCTAATAGATATAGGGGTAGATGTACTAAGCCATGAAGAGAGGGAAAGTAATATGACAGGAGCTAATTGGTTGGTGCTTTATATTATTATACTTTATATCTCTCCAAGGCTTGTTACATCTAGCCCATATAAGACTTAAGCTGGGTACACACTGAAAGATATATCGCCCTTTTGTGTGAATGGGTGATATACCTAGAGTGCATTGCCGGGTGTGTACAGCGGATATGTCTGTGAACGACGTCATTCACAGACATATCCAACCTGCTGTTCAGCATAGCAGATCGCCAATAATGTATATCTGAAAGATATATTGGCCATCTGCTGGTGTGTACTGGCGACCCGCCGATCGCCCGTACACATGCTGCGGGACCCGGCGGTGATTGACAGCTCAATTGAACAGGTCAAGTGTGATTTAAATGCCCACCCATTTGAGCTGTCAAGTCCGGCACATCGGGCAGACGGATTGAGACGGATTAGAGCAGCCCTATGGTTGGTCAGAATGTCCATCGGAACATGGTCATTGGTGTCAGTGCCACTGTGAGAAAGCCGCAGTCGCTGGCCGCAACACACACCCGCGTCTAGCTAGTCACCCCCTGTAACAACCAAGAAATGCCCACTGACTCTCTCTGCATCCAAATTCCTGCTGCATCCCTGGTGATAACCATCAGGATGCATGCACCATGCGACTCAAATGCATGCACAACCGATATTGTCATTGCGCCACCTCTGATTCAGGCCCTATGTGTGACATCCCCAAATATAAGACAAGCAATGTACAGTGATAAGTGTAAGCTTATGTCAATGCATGTTGTATTCTTATACAGTTAGTCCACTGAGCGAGGAGGATGGAGTGGATTTAGAGGAAATCCCGAAATTGATTAAGGAGGGGGAAGGTAAGTGGTCTTTATACTATACATGTATTGTATGTGCTCTGTTACATTCAGCAGATTAGCAGTGACCTCTCCCTCTCACACTCTCCACCTATCTACTACACTTCAAAAGGACCCTCAGACTCACTTCTTCATCAAAGCCATCCAGCTCTCATCCTAACTCACTGCTCCTTGCTCCTTCCTCACTGTCTACCCCATCTGTGTCACCCCTGTCTGTCTGTCCCACCCCTTTAGGACCCTCTTCCCTAATGTGCTCCTCCGTTCCCTTACTTGCTCTATCTTATACTCCATACAATAGCACCTGACCTTTGGTTGCTGCCGTCCTGCTGCTTATTTGAGTGTTACGATCATGGATGCAGCAATGTGTATAAACCATGTACATGTCCTGCATTGTTTTTTACTAAGTCACAGTTTTTTGTTTTGCTTGTTTGTAAGGTGCTGTGGTACCATTGTGGCACCATAAATATAAATAATAATAATAATAATAATAATAATAATATAGTTCACCCTAAAGGTAAATCAATTAGAAAGCAAACTTAGGAGAATTGTAGCACTCTAGCAAAGGGCCTGTGCATTTGTTACTTGGGCATCCAATACCGCAATATCTATGATCAATATCCCCAAAGGCTTAATCCAGACCTGGTGGTAGTTATAGGCTAGGCAATCCCTGGATGTGGAATCCTTCCCCACAGGATAAGAGGAGTGGCCACACCTATTTGTAGCCCAGTAGAGACCTGCAGGTGGAGTGAGCTGTGTGTCATGCAGGAGGCAGGACTGGGGAGAGGCTCAGCAAGGAACTTACACAGCAAAGGCCAGAGGGAGGCTGCACACATGTTACGAAGGGTTCAATAAGTGAGACAGTGCCCTGCAGGGCCTGATTAAACTTGTGGGGCTCCTATATACCACCGTTTCTTGTCACCCTAGGAACATTTTTTTTTTTCCTTTTTATTCACATTTGTCCCTAGTAGTAAGGCCCCTTTTGCAATGCCCACTATAGTAGTGCCCCTTACGCAATATACCCAGTAGCAGTGCCCCTTATGCAGTGCCCCCAGTAATGGTCCCTCCTGTGCAGTGCCCACTGTAGTAGTCCCCCCTATGCAGTGCCCCCTGTAGTAATGCCCCTTATCATTGACCCCAGTAGTAGTGCCCTTTATATAATGCCCCCAGCAGTGGTCCCCTATACAGTGCCCCTTATATAGTGCCCCCAGACCCAGTAGTGGTCCTGCCTTTTCAGTGCCCCCTATATAGTGCCCCTAGTAGTAGTCCCCCCATGCATTGCCCCCAGTAGTAGTCCCCCCCTATACAGTGCCCCCAGTAGTTGTCCCCCTTATGTATTGCCCCCCAGTAGTAGCCCCCCTATGCATTGACACTAATAGCGCACCACCCCAGTGCCCCCATGAAGCGGCCCCCTTATACATTGGCCTTACACACACACAAAACAAAAAAGTAACTTACCTGAATCCCCGCTGACACAACCGCCGCTGTCCGCTCCAAGTCCCGGCTCTTCTCCTGCACTATTGGAGAGACGTCAGCGTCATGACATTCTCTCCCATAATCACTCGCTGCGGAGGGAGCCGGAAGGTGGAGCTCATGAGAGAGCTCCAGCTGGTTCCCTCCATTGACGCAGCAGCCAATGAGAGTCTGTCTGACTCTCATCGGCTACTATAACAAACACAGCTGCCGCCGGCGGCTGTGTGTTTGTCACTGTGTAGTGTGGACCGTGCTCACTTGGGTCTACACTACACTAGCAGCAAGGACACTAGCGGTGGGTGCAAGTCACCGGCTGCACCGCTGCTAGTGGGGGCCCCTCCATGTGTGGGGGCCCAGGGACGACCGCCCCTGTCGCCCCCCCCTTAATCTGGCCCTGGTGCCCTGAATAACATTTTTAATACAGTCTACCATTCCCACCCATTACATTTCACACTTTGGGCTCTATTTATCAACATTATTTTTACTAAAATAAAGTGAAAAAGGGTGTTTTCACACCCTTTTCACATTATTTTAGTATCACCTATAGTTATTACAGGGCAATTGGAGTAGAATTCGTAAGTATCACTTATTTTTAGTAAAGCAGATCGCATTTCCCATAATGGGAAATGTGATCCGACCAGAGTTACTAAAAATAAATGTGAAAAAAATATCGGGGAAAGCCCTGTGATAATAACGCCACCTGGAGGTGGCGTTATCCAGGGTCTCCCCCGGTTACCGATCTCCTGGCCTGCTCTAACCGGTCGGTGCATGCGCGAGCACTTAATCACGGTATTTTTTGCGAAAATACCGTGATAACGCTCCAGAGGGGATTCGCAGGGACAGAGCTTTATCGTAAGCTCTGTCCCTGCAAGGGATTTGTAGTAAATCCCTGTGATATTGCCTGAATTCGCAATGCGAATTCACTCGGTAATATCACACTACGATCTGCATTACAAATGCAGATTGTAGTAAATAGAGCCCTTTGTATTTATATTACTGGGTTATTATGTAATATGTGAGCCATTGTGTTTCAACAGATTTTTTTTTTATAAAGCACTAACATAATACATATTATTATATTCCACTCAGGTGCGCAGCTGAGCAGTTACAAAACCAAGCAGTATGATACAACAATCTACAAAAAAATGTGCTTTAAATCTGAGTAAAGCTGAGCACACACCTATACAATCCTTGGCTCAATCACACGATATCAGGTGATCATGCCGACGATTGTATAGGTGTGTATGCAGAACCGTTGCAGGAGCAATAGCCAATAAATGGCTTATAACGTTCTTGCAATGCTTGGAATCAGGAGGTCGCATTTTAAGTACATTTTAATATTTATCGTCCCGACCACCTAATCACATAGAAGCCCGTACACACTGAGCTATTTCTAGCACAGTGAGTATGGGGCTCTCAGGGTGGCAAGTTGGGTGAACACTGCTATGTTGATATATATATTATTATACCTTCCGCTCTTTGTGAAGCTGAGAGGTTTGGAATCACAGACTTGTGTCAATAAACATACCCATGGACTTAGGTGGGGGAATACACACCTTTCAGGACTGTGTGTCTGGTATAAGCAATCCCTCTTTTCCTATACACAAATACCATTACATATACATTTACAAGGGAAAGCCACAGGTTTGCTGACGCAATATCATGTGCAGTTATGCCCATTCGGAAGCAAAATCCGCTTTTCTGTGACAATGATGATGACAAAAAAAAATAATTTGGTTCCTGCCAACCTTTGGACATGAGATTCCTTCCCTCTTTCCAATACTAAATTATAATACTAAACTTTACACTCACAAAAGTTGTTTTCTGTTCACTGATTTGAAACCTTGACATATTGTAGGTCGCATGGCTGCTACTGAGGAGCCAGACACAGACATGAGAGGTAATATATGAGATTGTGGGAGGGATGTACTAAGCATCACATCCGCTATGCAGTACATCCCATCATTTATCAGGTACATACCAGCATTATTTACGCTGGTATGTACATAAAACTGCGAATAAAATTGCAAAGGTTTAATACCCAGAAGTCCCTCTCCGTATGCGCAAAATGTTGTGCGCCGCTTTGTTGGACACTGGGAGGGATCACACCCAGGAGAAACCAGAAGAAAGGTGGAAAGTAGCCCATAGGCTAAAACTCTGAAAACGGCACAGAGTTTTGGCCGTATTTTCCTATTTAGTACATCCCACCCTGTGTGTGTTATGTAGTATATATAACCTACAATGACTGATTAATGCATAACATAACCACCTCTAAAATAAACAAGAATTGTTCTTAGGAATAGTTTAGTGAATGTACACTCACTATAACATTGTCTTTTTTTGTAGTGTTAATTCCAGCACAAACACCGAGGGGGAGCAGACTGGAGAAACAACATATGTCTAATAGTAAGATATTAAATTGTGTGAAGTACAAGGTGTGTGGGAGAGGGAAGTACAGTAGGTAGTGTGAGGTGGAGGGAAGCTGGTAGTGTGAGGCAGGGCCGTAGCTAGGGTAGTGCGGCCTGTGCCATCGCACAGGGCACCACAGGTCAGGGGGTGCTGTTTGGGCCTCTCAAATTTCTGTTTACAATCATTCTTGCTTGTAGCTTTCTCTTATTTCATCCCCAGCATCAAATGGCCTCTCCTATCTCTTCCCTGGCCCTTCCCCATGAAGCCATGGCTCTTTTTTAGGTGCATTATGTCCCTTTGAAAAATGAGGGGGGCACCAATGCTCTTTCTAGCACAGGGTACCAAAAAGTCTAGTTACGGCTCTGGTGGGAGGTACAGGGTGTGTGGGAGAGAGAAGTAGGTAGTGTGAGGTCCAGGGGGTGGATGAGAGAAGTGGATAGCTTGAGGTACAGGTGGTGGGAGAGGGAAGTAGATAGTGCGAGGTGCAGGGGGTGGGTGAGAGAAGTAGGTAATGTGAGGTCCAGGGGGTGGATGAGAGAAGTAGGTAGTTTGAGGTACAGGGGGTGGGAGAAGGAAGTAGATAGTGTGAGGTGCAGGGGGTGGATGAGGGAAGCAGGTAGTTTGAGGTTCAGGGGTTTATGAGGGAAGCAGTTAGTGTGAGGTGGAGGGGCGGGGTGGGGAAGCAGGTAGTATGAGGTACGGGGGTGGGAGAGGGAAGTACAGTAGGTAGTGTGAGGTGGAGGGAAGCTGGAAGTGTGAGGTACAGGGTGTATGGGAGAGAGAAGTAGGTAGTGTGAGGTGCAGGGGGTGGGAGATTGAAGTAGGTAGTGTGAGGTGCAGGGGGTGGGAGAGGGAAGTAGGTAGTCTGAGGTACAGGGGGTGGGTGAGAGAAGTAGGTAGTGTGAGGTGCAGGAGGTGGGTGAGAGAAGCAGGTAGTGAGAGGTGCAGGAGGTGGGTGAGAGAAGCAGGTAGTGTGAAGTACACGGGGTGGGTGAGAGAAGCTGGGAGTGTGAGGTGCAGGGGGCTTATGAGAGAAGCAAGTAGTGTGATGTTCAGGGGGTGGGAGAGGGAAGTAGGTAGTGTGAGGTACAGGGGATGGGTGAGAGAAGCAGGTAGTGTGATGTTCAGGGGGTGGGAGAGGGAAGTAGGTAGTGTGAGGTACAGGGGGTAGGTGAGAGAAGTAGGTAGTGTGAGCTGCAGGGGTTGGAAAGGGAATCTGGTAGTGTGAGGTGCAGGGGGTTGATGAGTGAAGTAGGTAGTGTGAGGTGCAGGGGGTGGGTGAGAGAAGCAGGTAGTGTGAGGTACAGGGGGTGGGTGAGAGAAGCAGGTAGTGTGAGGTACAGGGGGCAGGTAGTGTGAGGTGCAGGGAGTGGATGAGGGAAGTAGGTAGTGTAAGGTGCAGGGGTTGATGAGGGAAGTAAGTAGTGTGAGGTGCAGGGGGTGGATGAGAGAAGCAGGTAGTGTGAGGTGCAGGGAGTGGATGAGGGATGTAGGTAGTGTGAGGTGCAGGGGGTGGGTGAGAGAAGCAGGTAGTGTGAGGTACAAGGGGTGGGAAAGGGAAGCAAGTAGTGTGAGGTGCAGGGGGTGGATGAGGGAAGTAGGTAGTGTGAGGTGCAGAGACTGTATCTCATTGTCAAAATCTTGAGGGGAGGGTTTCAACTAAAATTTTCATACCCCCACTTCAGTATGCCCACTTCGAGTACTTATAAGCATCATAATATTTGGCAATTGACACAGCTTCTGCTTTGTCACTCTTGGGTGTCTGAGAGATCTGCTTTCATTACTGTATTAGAAGAACAGATATTGAGAAAAGGGGACTGTTGGATAAACATGGCACATGCCATGACCAGAAACTGGGAGTGGGTAATTACATAATAAGCATTTAAAGTATTTAAAAGAGAAAACTAAAGATAAAATGATAACAAAAAAACCCATTTCGTTCCTGCAAAGCTTTGGACATGAGATTCCTTCCCTCTTTCCAATACTAAATTATAATACTAAACTTTACACTCACAAAAGTTTTTTTTTGTGTTCACTGATTTGAAACCTTTACATTTTATAGGTCGCATGGCTGCTACTGAGGAGCCGGACACAGACATGAGAGGTAATATATGAGATTGTGGGTGGGATGTACTAAGCATCACATCCGCTATGCGGTACATCCTGTCATTTATCAGGTACATACCGGCATTAATTACGCTGGTATGTACCTAAAACTGCAAATAAAATCGCAAAGGTTTAATACCCAGAAGTCCCTCTCCGTATGCGCAAAATATTGTGCACCACTGTGTTGGACACTGGGAGGGATCACACCCAGAAGAAACCAGAAGAAAGGTGGAAAGAAGCTCATAGGCTAAATCTCTGAAAATGGCACAGAGTTTTGGCCGTGTTTTCCTATTTAGTACATCCCACCCTGTGTGTGTTATGTAGTATGTATAACCTATAATGACTGATTAATGCATAACATACGCACCTTTAAAATAAACATGAATTGTTCTTAGGAATAGCTTAGTGAATGTACACTCTCTATAACATTGTCTTTTTTTGTAGTGTTAGTTCCATCACAAACACCGAGGGGGAGCAGACTGGAGAACCAACATATGTCTAATAGTAAGATATTAAATTGTGTGAAGTACAAGGTGTGTGGGAGAGGGAAGTACAGTAGGTAGTGTGAGGTGGAGGGAAGCTGGAAGTGTGAGGTACAGGGTGTATGGGAGAGAGAAGTAGGTAGTGTGAGGTGCAGGGGGTGGGAGATTGAAGTAGGTAGTGTGAGGTGCACGGGGTGGGTGAGAGAAGCTGGGAGTGTGAGGTGCAGGGGGCTTATGAGAGAAGCAAGTAGTGTGATGTTCAGGGGTGGGAGAGGGAAGTAGGAAGTGTGAGGTACAGGGGCTGGGTGAGAGAAGCAGGTAGTGTGATGTTCAGGGGGTGGGAGAGGGAAGTAGGTAGTGTGAGGTACAGGGGATAGGTGAGAGAAGTAGGTAGTGTGAGCTGCAGGGGTTGGAAAGGGAATCTGGTAGTGTGAGGCACAGGGGGTTGATGAGTGAAGTAGGTAGAGTGAGGTGCAGGGAGTGGATGAGGGAAGTAGGTAGTGTGAGGTGCAGGGGGTGGGTGAGAGAAGCAGGTAGTGTGAGGTACAGGGGGTAGGTAGTGTGAGGTGCAGGGAGTGGATGAGGGTAGTAGGTAGTGTGAGGTGCAGGGGGTGGATGAGGGAAGTAGGTAGTGTGAGGTGCAGGAGGTGGATGAGGGAAGTAGGTAGTGTGAGGTGCAGGGGGTGGGTGAGAGAAGCAGGTAGTGTGAGGTACAGGGAGTGGATGAGGGATGTAGGTAGTATGAGGTGCAGGGGGTGGATGAGGGAAGTAGGTAGTGTGAGGTGCAGGGGGTGGATGAGGGAAGTAGGTAGTGTGAGGTGCAGGGGGTGGATGAGGGAAGTAGGTAGTGTGAGGTGCAGGGGGTGGATGAGGGAAGTAGGTAGTGTGAGGTGCAGGGGGTGGATGAGGAAAGTAGGTAGTGTGAGGTGCAGGGGGTGGGTGAGAGAAGCAGGTAGTGTGAGTTACAGGGAGTGGATGAGGGAAGTAGGTAGTGTGAGGTGCAGGGGGTGGATGAGGGAAGTAGGTAGTGTGAGGTGCAGTGGGTGGATGAGGGAAATAGGTAGTGTGAGGTGCAGGGGGTGGGTGAGAGAAGCAGGTAGTGTGAGGTACAAGGGGTGGGAAAGGGAAGCAAGTAGTGTGAGGTGCAGGGGGTGGATGAGGGAAGTAGGTAGTGTGAGGTGCAGAGACTGTATCTCATTGTCAAAATCTTGAGGGGAGGGTTTCAACTAAAATTTTCATACCCCCACTTCAGTATGCCCACTTCGAGTACTTATAAGCATCATAATATTTGGCAATTGACACAGCTTCTGCTTTGTCACTCTTGGGTGTCTGAGAGATCTGCTTTCATTACTGTATTAGAAGAACAGATATTGAGAAAAGGGGACTGTTGGATAAACATGGCACATGCCATGACCAGAAACTGTGAGTGGGTAATTACATAATAAGCATTTAAAGTATTTAAAAGAGAAAACTAAAGATAAAATGATAACAAAAAAACCCATTTCGTTCCTGCAAACCTTTGGACATGAGATTCCTTCCCTCTTTCCAATACTAAATTATAATACTAAACTTTACACTCTCAAAAGTTTTTTTTTGTGTTCACTGATTTGAAACCTTTACATTTTATAGGTCGCATGGCTGCTACTGAGGAGCCGGACACAGACATGAGAGGTAATATATGAGATTGTGGGTGGGATGTACTAAGCATCACATCCGCTATGCGGTACATGCTGTCATTTATCAGGTACATACCTGCATTAATTACGCTGGTATGTACCTAAAACTGAAAATAAAATCGCAAAGGTTTAATACCCAGAAGTCCCTCTCCGTATGCGCAAAATATTGTGCGCCGCTGTGTTAGACACTGGGAGGGATCACACCCAGAAGAAACCAGAAGAAAGGTGGAAAGAAGCTCATAGGCTAAAACTCTGAAAACGGCACAGAGTTTTGGCCGTGTTTTCCTATTTAGTACATCCCACCCTGTGTGTGTTATGTAGTTTATATAACCTACAATGACTGATTAATGCATAACATACGCACCTTTAAAATAAACATGAATTGTTCTTAGGAATAGCTTAGTGAATGTACACTCTCTATAACATTGTCGTTTTTTGTAGTGTTAGTTCCATCACAAACACCGAGGGGGAGCAGACTGGAGAAACAACATATGTCTAATAGTAAGATATTAAATTGTGTGAAGTACAAGGTGTGTGGGAGAGGGAAATACAGTAGGTAATGTGAGGTGGAGGGAAGCTGGAAGTGTGAGGTACAGGGGGCGGGAGAGGGAAGTAGGTAGTGTGAAGTGCAGGGGGTGGGTGAGAGAGGTAGGTAGTGTGAGGTGCAAGAGGTGGGTGAGAAAAGCAGGTAGTGAGAGGTGCAGGAGGTGGGTGAGAGAAGCAGGTAGTGTGAAGTACACGGGGTGGGTGAGAGAAGCTGGGAGTGTGAGGTGCAGGGGGCTTATGAGAGAAGCAAGTAGTGTGATGTTCAGGGGGTGGGAGAGGGAATCTGGTAGTGTGAGATACAGGGGGTGGGTGAGAGAAGCAGGTAGTGTGATGTTCAGGGGGTGGGAGAGGGAAGTAGGTAGTGTGAGGTACAGGGGGTAGGTGAGAGAAGTAGGTAGTGTAAGCTGCAGTGGTTGGAGAGGGAATCTGGTAGTGTGAGGTACAGGGGGTTGATGAGGTAAGTATGTAGTGTGAAATGCAGGGGGTGGGAGAGGGAAGTAGGTAGTGTGAGGTGCAGGGAGTGGGAGAGGGAAGCAGGTAGTGTGAGGTGCAGGGAGTGGATGAGGGAAGTAGGTAGTGTGAGGTGCAGGGGGTGGGTGAGAGAGGCAGGTATTGTGAGGTACAGTGGGCAGGTAGTGTGAGGTGCAGGGAGTGGATGAGGGAAGTAGGTAGTGTGAGGTTCAGGGGTTGATGAGGGAAGTAAGTAGTGTGAGGTGCAGGGGGTGGATGAGGGAAGCAGGTAGTGTGAGGTGCAGGGGTTGATGAGGGAAGCAGGTAGTGTGAGGTGCAGGGAGTGGATGAGGGATGTAGGTAGTGTGAGGTGCAGGGGGTGGGTGAGAGAAGCAGGTAGTGTGAGGTACAGGGGGTAGGTAGTGTGAGGTGCAGGGAGTGGATGAGGGTAGTAGGTAGTGTGAGGTGCAGGGGGTGGATGAGGGAAGTAGGTAGTGTGAGGTGCAGGGGGTGGATGAGGGAAGTAGGTAGTGTGAGGTGCAGGGGGTGGGTGAGAGAAGCAGGTAGTGTGAGGTACAGGGAGTGGATGAGGGATGTAGGTAGTAAGAATTGAAGGGGGTGGATGAGGGAAGTAGGTAGGGTGAGGTGCAGGGGGTGGATGAGGGAAGTAGGTAGTGTGAGGTGCAGGGGGTGGATGAGGGAAGTAGGTAGTGTGAGGTGCAGGGGGTGGATGAGGGAAGTAGGTAGTGTGAGGTGCAGGGGGTGGATGAGGGAAGTAGGTAGTGTGAGGTGCAGGGGGTGGGTGAGAGAAGCAGGTAGTGTGAGGTACAGGGAGTGGATGAGGGATGTAGGTAGTAAGAGGTGAAGGGTGTGGATGAGGGAAGTAGGTAGTGTGAGGTGCAGGGGGTGGATGAGGGAAGTAGGCAGTGTGAGGTGCAGGGGGTGGATGAGGGAAGTAGGTAGTGTGAGGTGCAGGGGGTGGATGAGGGAAGTAGGTAGTGTGATGTGCAGGGGGTGGGTGAGAGAAGCAGGTAGTGTGAGGTACAGGGAGTGGATGAGGGATGTAGGTAGTGTGAGGTGCAGGGAGTGGATGAGGGTAGTAGGCAGTGTGAGGTGCAGGGGGTGGATGATGGAAGTAGGTAGTGTGAGGTGCAGGGGGGGATGAGGGAAGTAGGTAGTGTGAGGTGCAGGGGGTGGATGATGGAAGTAGGTAGTGTGAGGTGCAGGGGGTGAGTTAGAGAAGCAGGTAGTGTTAGGTACAGGGAGTGGATGAGGGATATAGGTAGTGTGAGGTGCAGGGGGTGGATGAGGGAAGTAGGTAGTGTGAGGTGCAGGGGGTGGATGAGGGAAGTAGGTAGTGTGAGGTGCAGGGGGTGGATGAGGGAAGTAGGTAGTGTGAGGTGCAGGGGGTGGGTGAGAGAAGCAGGTAGTGTGAGGTACAAGGGGTGGGAAAGGGAAGCAAGTAGTGTGAGGTGCAGGGGGTGGATGAGGGAAGTAGGTAGTGTGAGGTGCAGAGACTGTATCTCATTGTCAAAATCTTGAGGGGAGGGTTTCAACTAAAATTTTCATACCCCCACTTCAGTATGCCCACTTCGAGTACTTATAAGCATCATAATATTTGGCAATTGACACAGCTTCTGCTTTGTAACTCTTGGGTGTCTGAGAGATCTGCTTTCATTACTGTATTAGAAGAACAGATATTGAGAAAAGGGGACTGTTGGATAAACATGGCACATGCCATGACCAGAAACTGGGAGTGGGTAATTACATAATAAGCATTTAAAGTATTTAAAAGAGAAAACTAAAGATAAAATGATAACAAAAAAACCCATTTCGTTCCTGCAAACCTTTGGACATGAGATTCCTTCCCTCTTTCCAGTACTAAATTATAATACTAAACTTTACACTCACAAAAGTTTTTTTTGTGTTCACTGACTTGAAACCTTTACATTTGATAGGTCGCATGGCTGCTACTGAGGAGCCGGACACAGACATGAGAGGTAATATATGAGATTGTGAGTGGGATGTACTAAGCATCACATCCGCTATGCGGTGCATCCTGTCATTTATCAGGTACATACCTGCATTAATTACGCTGGTAGGTACCTAAAACTGCAAATAAAATCGCAAAGGTTTAATACCCAGAAGTCCCTCTCCGTATGCGCAAAATATTGTGCGCCGCTGTGTTAGACACTGGGAGGGATCACACCCAGAAGAAACCAGAAGAAAGGTGGAAAGAAGCTCATAGGCTAAATCTCTGAAAACGGCACAGAGTTTTGGCCGTGTTTTCCTATTTAGTACATCCCACGCTGTGTGTGTTATGTAGTATGTATAACCTATAATGACTGATTAATGCATAACATACGCACCTTTAAAATAAACATGAATTGTTCTTAGGAATAGCTTAGTGAATGTACACTGTCTATAACATTGTCTTTTTTTGTAGTGTTAGTTCCATCACAAACACCGAGGGGAAGCAGACTGGAGAACCAACATATGTCTAATAGTAAGATATTAAATTGTGTGAAGTACAAGGTGTGTGGGAGAGGGAAGTACAGTAGGTAGTGTGAGGTGGAGGGAAGCTGGAAGTGTGAGGTACAGGGTGTATGGGAGAGAGAAGTAGGTAGTGTGAGGTGCAGGGGGTGGGAGATTGAAGTAGGTAGTGTGAGGTGCAGGGGGTGGGAGAGGGAAGTAGGTAGTGTGAGGTGCAGGAGGTGGGTGAGAGAAGCAGGTAGTGAGAGGTGCAGGAGGTGGGTGAGAGAAGCAGGTAGTGTGAAGTACACGGGGTGGGTGAGAGAAGCTGGGAGTGTGAGGTGCAGGGGGCTTATGAGAGAAGCAAGTAGTGTGATGTTCAGGGGGTGGGAGAGGGAAGTAGGTAGTGTGAGGTACAGGGGGTGGGTGACAGAAGCAGGTAGTGTGATGTTCAGGGGGTGGGAGAGGGAAGTAGGTAGTGTGAGGTACAGGGGATAGATGAGAGAAGTAGGTAGTGTGAGCTGCAGGGGTTCGAAAGGGAATCTGGTAGTGTGAGGCACAGGGGGTTGATGAGTGAAGTAGGTAGTGTGAGGTGCAGGGAGTGGATGAGGGAAGTAGGTAGTGTCAGGTGCAGGGGGTAGGTAGTGTGAGGTGCAGGGAGAGGATGAGGGTAGTAGGTAGTGTGAGGTGCAGGGGGTGGATGAGGGAAGTAGGTAGTGTGAGGTGCAGGCGGTGGATGAGGGAAGTAGGTAGTGTGAGGTGCAGGGGGTGGGTGAGAGAAGCAGGTAGTGTGAGGTACAGGGGGTAGGTAGTGTGAGGTGCAGGGAGAGGATGAGGGTAGTAGGTAGTGTGAGGTGCAGGGGGTGGATGAGGGAAGTAGGTAGTGTGAGGTGCAGGCGGTGGATGAGGGAAGTAGGTAGTGTGAGGTGCAGGGGGTGGGAGACGGAAGTAGGTAGTGTGAGGTGCAGGGGGTGGGTGAGAGAAGCAGGTAGTGTGAGGTACAGGGAGTGGATGAGGGATGTAGGTAGTGTGAGGTGCAGGGGGTGGATGAGGGAAGTAGGTAGTGTGAGGTGCAGGGGGTGGATGAGGGAAGTAGGTAGTGTGAGATGCAGTGGGTGGATGAGGGAAGTAGGTAGTGTGAGGTGCAGGGGGTGGGTGAGAGAAGCAGGTAGTGTGAGGTACAAGGGGTGGGAAAGGGAAGCAAGTAGTGTGAGGTGCAGGGGGTGGATGAGGGAAGTAGGTAGTGTGAGGTGCAGAGACTGTATCTCATTGTCAAAATCTTGAGGGGAGGGTTTCAACTAAAATTTTCATACCCCCACTTCAGTATGCCCACTTCGAGTACTTATAAGCTTCATAATATTTGGCAATTGACACAGCTTCTGCTTTGTCACTCTTGGGTGTCTGAGAGATCTGCTTTCATTACTGTATTAGAAGAACAGATATTGAGAAAAGGGGACTGTTGGATAAACATGGCACATGCCATGACCAGAAACTGGGAGTGGGTAATTACATAATAAGCATTTAAAGTATTTAAAAGAGAAAACTAAAGATAAAATGATAACAAAAAAACCCATTTCGTTCCTGCAAACCTTTGGACATGAGATTCCTTCCCTCTTTCCAATACTAAATTATAATACTAAACTTTACACTCACAAAAGTTTTTTTTTGTGTTCACTGATTTGAAACCTTTACATTTTATAGGTCGCATGGCTGCTACTGAGGAGCCGGACACAGACATGAGAGGTAATATATGAGATTGTGGGTGGGATGTACTAAGCATCACATCCGCTATGCGGTACATCCTGTCATTTATCAGGTACATACCTGCATTAATTACGCTGGTATGTACCTAAAACTGCAAATAAAATCGCAAAGGTTTAATACCCAGAAGTCCCTCTCCGTATGCGCAAAATATTGTGCGCCGCTGTGTTAGACACTGGGAGGGATCACACCCAGAAGAAACCAGAAGAAAGGTGGAAAGAAGCTCATAGGCTAAAACTCTGAAAATGGCACATAGTTTTGGCCGTGTTTTCCTATTTAGTACATCCCACCCTGTGTGTGTTATGTAGTATGTATAACCTATAATGACTGATTAATGTATAACATACGCACCTTTAAAATAAACATGAATTGTTCTTAGGAATAGCTTAGTGAATGTACACTCTCTATAACATTGTCTTTTTTTGTAGTGTTAGTTCCATCACAAACACCGAGGGGGAGCAGACTGGAGAACCAACATATGTCTAATAGTAAGATATTAAATTGTGTGAAGTACAAGGTGTGTGGGAGAGGGAAATACAGTAGGTAGTGTGAGGTGGAGGGAAGCTGGAAGTGTGAGGTACAGGGGGCGGGAGAGGGAAGTAGGTAGTGTGAGGTGCAGGGGGTGGGTGAGAGAGGTAGGTAGTGAGAGGTGCAGGAGGTGGGTGAGAGAAGCAGGTAGTGTGAAGTACATGGGGTGGGTGAGAGAAGCTGGGAGTGTGAGGTGCAGTAGGCTTGTGAGAGAAGCAAGTAGTGTGATGTTCAGGGGGTGGGAGAGGTATCTGGTAGTGTGAGATACAGGGGGTGGGTGAGAGAAGCAGGTAGTGTGATGTTCAGGGTGTGGGAGAGGGAAGTAGGTAGTGTGAGGTACAGGGGGTAGGTGAGAGAAGTAGGTAGTGTGAGCTGCAGGGGTTGGAGTGGGAATCTGGTAGTGTGAGGTACAGGGGGTTGATGAGAGAAGTATGTAGTGTGAGATGCAGGGGGTGGGAGAGGGAAGGAGGTAGTGTGAGGTGCAGGGAGTGGGAGAGGGAAGCAGGTAGTGTGAGTTGCAGGGAGTGGATGAGGGAAGTAGGTAGTGTGAGGTGCAAGGGGTGGGTGAGAGAAGCAGGTATTGTGAGGTACAGTGGTCAGGTAGTGTGAGGTGCAGGGAGTGGATGAGGGAAGTAGGTAGTGTAAGGGGCAGGGGGTGAGTTAGAGAAGAAGGTAGTGTGAGGTGCAGGGGGTGGGTGAGAGAAGCAGGTAGTGTGAGGTACAAGGGGTGGGAAAGGGAAGTAGGTAGTGTGAGGTGCAGGGGGTGGATGAGGGAAGTAGGTAGTGTGAGGTGCAGAGGCTGTATCTCATTGTCAAAATCTTGAGGGGAGGGTTTCAACTAAAATTTTCATACCCGCACTTCAGTATGCCCACTTTGAGTACTTATAAGCATCATAATATTTGGCAATTGACACAGCTTCTGCTTTGTCACTCTTGGGTGTCTGAGAGATCTGCTTTCATTACTGTATTAGAAGAACAGATATTGAGAAAAGAGGACTGTTGGATAAATATGGCACATGCCATGACCAGAAACTGGGAGTGGGTAATTACATAATAAGCATTTAAAGTATTTAGAAGACAAAACTAAAGATAAAATGATAACAAAAAAAACCATTTCTTTCCTGCAAACCTTTGGACATGAGATTCCTTCCCTCTTTCCCATACTAAATTATAATACTAAACTTTACACTCACAAAAGTTTTTTTTGTGTTCACTGATTTGAAACCTTTACATTTTATAGGTCGCATGGCTGCTACTGAGGAGCCGGACACAGACATGAGAGGTAATATATGAGATTGTGGGTGGGATGTACTAAGCATCACATCCGCTATGCGGTACATTCTGTCATTTATCAGGTACATACCTGCATTAATTACGCTGGTAGGTACCTAAAACTGCAGATAAAATCGCAAAGGTTTAATACCCAGAAGTCCCTCTCCGTATGCGCAAAATATTGTGCACCGCTGTGTTAGACACTGGGAGGGATCACACCCAGAAGAAACCAGAAAAAAGGTGGAAAGAAGCTCATAGGCTAAAACTCTGAAAACGGCACAGAGTTTTGGCCGTGTTTTCCTATTTAGTACATCCCACCCTGTGTGTTATGTAGTATATATAACCTACAATGACTGATTAATGCATAACATAAGCACCTTTAAAATAAACATGAATTGTTCTTAGGAATAGCTTAGTGAATGTACACTCTCTATAACATTGTCTTTTTTTGTAGTGTTATTTCCATCACAAACACCGAGGGGGGGCAGACTGGAGAACCAACATATGTCTAATAGTAAGATATTAAATTGTGTGAAGTACAAGGTGTGTGGGAGAGGGAAGTACAGTAGGTAGTGTGAGGTGGAGGGAAGCTGGAAGTGTGAGGTACATGGTGTATGGGAGAGAGAAGTAGGTAGTGTGAGGTGCAGGGGGTGGGAGATTGAAGTAGGTAGTGTGAGGTGCAGGGGGTGGGAGAGGGAAGTAGGTAGTGTGAGGTGCAGGGGGTGGGTGAGAGAAGTAGGTAGTGTGAGGTGCAGGAGGTGGGTGAGAGAAGCAGGTAGTGAGAGGTGCAAGAGGTGGGTGAGAGAAGCAGGTAGTGTGAAGTATACGGGGTGTGTGAGAGAAGCTGGGAGTGTGAGGTGCAGGGGGCTTATGAGAGAAGCAAGTAGTGTGATGTTCAGGGGGTGGGAGAGGGAATCTGGTAGTGTGAGATACAGGGGGTGGGTGAGAGAAGCATGTAGTGTGATGTTCAGGGGGTGGGAGAGGGAAGTAGGTAGTGTAAGGTACAGGGGGTAGGTGAGAGAAGTAGGTAGTGTGAGCTGCAGGGGTTGGAGAGGGAATCTGGTAGTGTGAGGTACAGGGGGTTGATGAGGGAAGTATGTAGTGTGAGATGCAGGGGGTGGGAGAGGGAAGGAGGTAGTGTGAGGTGCAGGGAGTGGGAGAGGGAAGCAGGTAGTGTGAGGTGCAGGGAGTGGATGAGGGAAGTAGGTAGTGTGAGGTGCAGGGGGTGTGTGAGAGAAGCTGGTATTGTGAGGTACAGGGGGCAGGTAGTGTGAGGTGCAGGGAGTGGATAATGGAAGTAGGTAGTGTAAGGGGCAGGGGGTGAGTTAGAGAAGAAGGTAGTTAGAGGTACAGGGGGTGGATGAGGGATGTAGGTAGTGTGAGGTGCAGGGGGTGGATGAGGGCAGTAGGTAGTGTGAGGTACAGCGTGTATGAGAGAGAGAATTAGGTAGTGTGAGGTGCAGGGGGTGGGAGAGGTAAGTAGGTAGTGTGAGGTGCAGGGGGAGGGTGAGGGAAGTAGGTAGTGTGAGGTGCAGGAGGTGGGTGAGAGAAGCAGTTAGTGATAGGTGCAGGAGGTGGGTGAGAGAAGCAGGTAGTGTGTAGTACACGGGGTGGGTGAGAGAAGCTGGGAGTGTGAGGTGCAGGGGGCTTATGAGAGAAGCAGGTAGTGTGAGGTGCAGGGGGTGGGAGAGGGAAGTAGGTAGTGTGAGGTGCAGGGGTTGATGAGGGAAGTAGGTAGTGTGAGGTGCAGGGAGTGGATGAGGGAAGTAGGTAGTGTGAGGTGCAGGGGGTGGGTGAGAGAAGCAGGTAGTGTGAGGTACAAGGGGTGGGAAAGGGAAGCAAGTAGTGTGAGGTGCAGGGGGTGGATGAGGGAAGTAGGTAGTGTGAGGTGCAGAGACTGTATCTCATTGTCAAAATCTTGAGGGGAGGGTTTCAACTAAAATTTTCATACCCCCACTTCAGTATGCCCACTTCGAGTACTTATAAGCATCATAATATTTGGCAATTGACACAGCTTCTGCTTTGTAACTCTTGGGTGTCTGAGAGATCTGCTTTCATTACTGTATTAGAAGAACAGATATTGAGAAAAGGGGACTGTTGGATAAACATGGCACATGTCATGACCAGAAACTGGGAGTGGGTAATTACATAATAAGCATTTAAAGTATTTAAAAGAGAAAACTAAAGATAAAATGATAACAAAAAAACCCATTTCGTTCCTGCAAACCTTTGGACATGAGATTCCTTCCCTCTTTCCAATACTAAATTATAATACTAAACTTTACACTCACAAAAGTTTTTTTTGTGTTCACTGATTTGAAACCATTACATTTGATAGGTCGCATGGCTGCTACTGAGGAGCCGGACACAGACATGAGAGGTAATATATGAGATTGTGAGTGGGATGTACTAAGCATCACATCCGCTATGCGGTGCATCCTGTCATTTATCAGGTACATACCTGCATTAATTACGCTGGTAGGTACCTAAAACTGCAAATAAAATCGCAAAGGTTTAATACCCAGAAGTCCCTCTCCGTATGCGCAAAATATTGTGCGCCGCTGTGTTAGACACTGGGAGGGATCACACCCAGAAGAAACCAGAAGAAAGGTGGAAAGAAGCTCATAGGCTAAATCTCTGAAAACGGCACAGAGTTTTGGCCGTGTTTTCCTATTTAGTACATCCCACGCTGTGTGTGTTATGTAGTATGTATAACCTATAATGACTGATTAATGCATAACATACGCACCTTTAAAATAAACATGAATTGTTCTTAGGAATAGCTTAGTGAATGTACACTGTCTATAACATTGTCTTTTTTTGTAGTGTTAGTTCCATCACAAACACCGAGGGGAAGCAGACTGGAGAACCAACATATGTCTAATAGTAAGATATTAAATTGTGTGAAGTACAAGGTGTGTGGGAGAGGGAAGTACAGTAGGTAGTGTGAGGTGGAGGGAAGCTGGAAGTGTGAGGTACAGGGTGTATGGGAGAGAGAAGTAGGTAGTGTGAGGTGCAGGGGGTGGGAGATTGAAGTAGGTAGTGTGAGGTGCAGGGGGTGGGAGAGGGAAGTAGGTAGTGTGAGGTGCAGGAGGTGGGTGAGAGAAGCAGGTAGTGAGAGGTGCAGAAGGTGGGTGAGAGAAGCAGGTAGTGTGAAGTACACGGGGTGGGTGAGAGAAGCTGGGAGTGTGAGGTGCAGGGGGCTTATGAGAGAAGCAAGTAGTGTGATGTTCAGGGGGTGGGAGAGGGAAGTAGGTAGTGTGAGGTACAGGGGGTGGGTGAGAGAAGCAGGTAGTGTGATGTTCAGGGGGTGGGAGAGGGAAGTAGGTAGTGTGAGGTACAGGGGATAGATGAGAGAAGTAGGTAGTGTAAGCTGCAGGGGTTGGAAAGGGAATCTGGTAGTGTGAGGCACAGGGGGTTGATGAGTGAAGTAGGTAGTGTGAGGTGCAGGGAGTGGATGAGGGAAGTAGGTAGTGTCAGGTGCAGGGGGTAGGTAGTGTGAGGTGCAGGGAGAGGATGAGGGTAGTAGGTAGTGTGAGGTGCAGGGGGTGGATGAGGGAAGTAGGTAGTGTGAGGTGCAGGCGGTGGATGAGGGAAGTAGGTAGTGTGAGGTGCAGGGGGTGGGTGAGAGAAGCAGGTAGTGTGAGGTACAGGGGGTAGGTAGTGTGAGGTGCAGGGAGAGGATGAGGGTAGTAGGTAGTGTGAGGTGCAGGGGGTGGATGAGGGAAGTAGGTAGTGTGAGGTGCAGGCGGTGGATGAGGGAAGTAGGTAGTGTGAGGTGCAGGGGGTGGAAGACGGAAGTAGGTAGTGTGAGGTGCAGGGGGTGGGTGAGAGAAGCAGGTAGTGTGAGGTACAGGGAGTGGATGAGGGATGTAGGTAGTGTGAGGTGCAGGGGGTGGATGAGGGAAGTAGGTAGTGTGAGGTGCAGGGGGTGGATGAGGGAAGTAGGTAGTGTGAGATGCAGTGGGTGGATGAGGGAAGTAGGTAGTGTGAGGTGCAGGGGGTGGGTGAGAGAAGCAGGTAGTGTGAGGTACAAGGGGTGGGAAAGGGAAGCAAGTAGTGTGAGGTGCAGGGGGTGGATGAGGGAAGTAGGTAGTGTGAGGTGCAGAGACTGTATCTCATTGTCAAAATCTTGAGGGGAGGGTTTCAACTAAAATTTTCATACCCCCACTTCAGTATGCCCACTTCGAGTACTTATAAGCTTCATAATATTTGGCAATTGACACAGCTTCTGCTTTGTCACTCTTGGGTGTCTGAGAGATCTGCTTTCATTACTGTATTAGAAGAACAGATATTGAGAAAAGGGGACTGTTGGATAAACATGGCACATGCCATGACCAGAAACTGGGAGTGGGTAATTACATAATAAGCATTTAAAGTATTTAAAAGAGAAAACTAAAGATAAAATGATAACAAAAAAACCCATTTCGTTCCTGCAAACCTTTGGACATGAGATTCCTTCCCTCTTTCCAATACTAAATTATAATACTAAACTTTACACTCACAAAAGTTTTTTTTTGTGTTCACTGATTTGAAACCTTTACATTTTATAGGTCGCATGGCTGCTACTGAGGAGCCGGACACAGACATGAGAGGTAATATATGAGATTGTGGGTGGGATGTACTAAGCATCACATCCGCTATGCGGTACATCCTGTCATTTATCAGGTACATACCTGCATTAATTACGCTGGTATGTACCTAAAACTGCAAATAAAATCGCAAAGGTGTAATACCCAGAAGTCCCTCTCCGTATGCGCAAAATATTGTGCGCCGCTGTGTTAGACACTGGGAGGGATCACACCCAGAAGAAACCAGAAGAAAGGTGGAAAGAAGCTCATAGGCTAAAACTCTGAAAATGGCACATAGTTTTGGCCGTGTTTTCCTATTTAGTACATCCCACCCTGTGTGTGTTATGTAGTATGTATAACCTATAATGACTGATTAATGTATAACATACGCACCTTTAAAATAAACATGAATTGTTCTTAGGAATAGCTTAGTGAATGTACACTCTCTATAACATTGTCTTTTTTTGTAGTGTTAGTTCCATCACAAACACCGAGGGGGAGCAGACTGGAGAACCAACATATGTCTAATAGTAAGATATTAAATTGTGTGAAGTACAAGGTGTGTGGGAGAGGGAAATACAGTAGGTAGTGTGAGGTGGAGGGAAGCTGGAAGTGTGAGGTACAGGGGGCGGGAGAGGGAAGTAGGTAGTGTGAGGTGCAGGGGGTGGGTGAGAGAGGTAGGTAGTGAGAGGTGCAGGAGGTGGGTGAGAGAAGCAGGTAGTGTGAAGTACATGGGGTGGGTGAGAGAAGCTGGGAGTGTGAGGTGCAGTAGGCTTGTGAGAGAAGCAAGTAGTGTGATGTTCAGGGGGTGGGAGAGGTATCTGGTAGTGTGAGATACAGGGGGTGGGTGAGAGAAGCAGGTAGTGTGATGTTCAGGGTGTGGGAGAGGGAAGTAGGTAGTGTGAGGTACAGGGGAGAGGTGAGAGAAGTAGGTAGTGTGAGCTGCAGGGGTTGGAGTGGGAATCTGGTAGTGTGAGGTACAGGGGGTTGATGAGAGAAGTATGTAGTGTGAGATGCAGGGGGTGGGAGAGGGAAGGAGGTAGTGTGAGGTGCAGGGAGTGGGAGAGGGAAGCAGGTAGTGTGAGGTGCAGGGAGTGGATGAGGGAAGTAGGTAGTGTGAGGTGCAAGGGGTGGGTGAGAGAAGCAGGTATTGTGAGGTACAGTGGTCAGGTAGTGTGAGGTGCAGGGAGTGGATGAGGGAAGTAGGTAGTGTAAGGGGCAGGGGGTGAGTTAGAGAAGAAGGTAGTGTGAGGTGCAGGGGGTGGGTGAGAGAAGCAGGTAGTGTGAGGTACAAGGGGTGGGAAAGGGAAGTAGGTAGTGTGAGGTGCAGGGGGTGGATGAGGGAAGTAGGTAGTGTGAGGTGCAGAGGCTGTATCTCATTGTCAAAATCTTGAGGGGAGGGTTTCAACTAAAATTTTCATACCCGCACTTCAGTATGCCCACTTTGAGTACTTATAAGCATCATAATATTTGGCAATTGACACAGCTTCTGCTTTGTCACTCTTGGGTATCTGAGAGATCTGCTTTCATTACTGTATTAGAAGAACAGATATTGAGAAAAGAGGACTGTTGGATAAATATGGCACATGCCATGACCAGAAACTGGGAGTGGGTAATTACATAATAAGCATTTAAAGTATTTAGAAGACAAAACTAAAGATAAAATGATAACAAAAAAAACCATTTCTTTCCTGCAAACCTTTGGACATGAGATTCCTTCCCTCTTTCCCATACTAAATTATAATACTAAACTTTACACTCACAAAAGTTGTTTTCTGTTCACTGATTTGAAACTTTGACATATTATAGGTCGCATGGCTGCTACTGAGGAGCCGGACACAGACATGAGAGGTAATATATGAGATTGTGGGTGGGATGTACTAAGCATCACATCCGTTATGCGGTACATCCTGTCATTTATCAGGTACATACCGGCATTAATTACGCTGGTATGTACCTAAAACTGCAAATAAAATCACAAAGTTTTAATACCCAGAGCTCCCTCTCCGTATGCGCAAAATATTGTGCACCACTCTGTTGGACACTGGGAGGGATCACACCCAGAAGAAACCAGAAGAAAGGTAGAAAGAAGCCCATAGGCTAAAACTCTGAAAACGGCACAGAGTTTTGGCCGTATTTTCCTATTTAGTACATCCCGCCCTGTGTGTGTTATGTAGTATATATAACCTACAATGACTGATTAATGCATAACATACGCACCTTTAAAATAAACATGAATTGTTCTTAGGAATAGCTTAGTGAATGTACACTCTCTATAACATTGTCTTTTTTTGTAGTGTTAGTTCCATCACAAACACCGAGGGGAAGCAGACTGGAGAACCAACATATGTCTAATAGTAAGATATTAAATTGTGTGAAGTACAAGGTGTGTGGGAGAGGGAAGTACAGTAGGTAGTGTGAGGTGGAGGGAAGCTGGAA
The DNA here is from genome assembly GCA_031769625.1 of Taudactylus pleione. Taxonomy (NCBI): domain Eukaryota; kingdom Metazoa; phylum Chordata; class Amphibia; order Anura; family Myobatrachidae; genus Taudactylus; species Taudactylus pleione. The sequence continues at coordinate 1,038,361 of JAUIMM010000245.1, forward strand.
GTGTGAGGTACAGGGTGTATGGGAGAGAGAAGTAGGTAGTGTGAGGTGCAGGGGGTGGGAGATTGAAGTAGGTAGTGTGAGGTGCAGGGGGTGGGAGAGGGAAGTAGGTAGTGTGAGGTACAGGGGGTGGGTGAGAGAAGTAGGTAGTGTGAGGTGCAGGAGGTGGGTGAGAGAAGCAGGTAGTGAGAGGTGCAGGAGGTGGGTGAGAGAAGCAGGTAGTGTAAAGTACACGGGGTGGGTGAGAGAAGCTGGGAGTGTGAGGTGCAGGGGGCTTATGAGAGAAGCAAGTAGTGTGATGTTCAGGGGGTGGGAGAGGGAAGTAGGTAGTGTGAGGTACAGGGGGTGGGTGAGAGAAGCAGGTAGTGTGATGTTCAGGGGGTGGGAGAGGGAAGTAGGTAGTGTGAGGTACAGGGGGTAGGTGAGAGAAGTAGGTAGTGTGAGCTGCAGGGGTGGGAAAGGGAATCTGGTAGAGTGAGGCACAGGGGGTTGATGAGTGAAGTAGGTAGTGTGACGTACAGGGAGTGGATGAGGGATGTAGGTAGTGTGAGGTACAGGGGGTGGGTGAGAGAAGCAGGTAGTGTGTAGTACACGGGGTGGGTGAGAGAAGCTGGGAGTGTGAGGTGCAGGGGGCTTATGAGAGAAGCAGGTAGTGTGAGGTGCAGGGGGTGGGAGAGGGAAGTAGGTAGTGTGAGGTGCAGGGGTTGATGAGGGAAGTAGGTAGTGTGAGGTGCAGGGAGTGGATGAGGGAAGTAGGTAGTGTTAGGTATAGGGGGTGGGTGAGAGAAGCAGGTAGTGTGAGGTACAGGGGGCAGGTAGTGTGAGGTGCAGGGAGTGGATGAGGGAAGTAGGTAGTGTGAGGTGCAGGGGGTGAGTTAGAGAAGCAGGTAGAGTGAGGTACAGGGGGTGGATGAGCGATGTAGGTAGTGTGAGGTGCAGGGGGTGGATGAGGGAAGTAGGTAGTGTGAGGTGCAGGGGGTGGATGAGGGAAGTAGGTAGTGTGAGGTGCAGGGGGTGGGTGAGAGTAGCAGGTAGTGTGAGGTATAAGGGGTGGGAAAGGGAAGCAGGTAGTTTGAGGTGCAGGAGGTGGATGAGGGAAGTAGGTAGTGTGAGGTGCAGAGGCTGTATCTCATTGTCAAAATCTTGAGGGGAGGGTTTCAACTAAAATTTTCATACCCCCACTTCAGTATGCCCACTTTGAGTACTTATAAGCATCATAATATTTGGCAATTGACACAGCTTCTGCTTTGTCACTCTTGGGTGTCTGAGAGATCTGCTTTCATTACTGTATTAGAAGAACAGATATTGAGAAAAGGGGACTGTTGGATAAACATGGCACATGCCATGACCAGAAACTGGGAGTGGGTAATTACATAATAAGCATTTGAAGTATTTAAAAGAGAAAACTAAAGATAAAATGATAACAAAAAAACCCATTTCGTTCCTGCCAACCTTTGGACATGAGATTCCTTCCCTCTTTCCAATACTAAATTATAATACTAAACTTTACACTCTCAAAAGTTGTTTTCTGTTCACTGATTTGAAACCTTGACATATTATAGGTCGCATGGCTGCTACTGAGGAGCCGGACACAGACATGAGAGGTAATATATGAGATTGTGGGTGGGATGTACAAAGCATCACATCCGCTATGTGGTACATCTTGTCATTTATCAGGTACATAACGGCATTAATTACGCTGGAATGTACCTAAAACTGCAAATAAATTTGCAAAGGTTTAATACCCAGAAGTGCCTCTCCGTATGCGCAAAATGTTGTGCGCCGCTGTGTTAGACACTGGGAGGGATCACACCCAGAAGAAACCAGAAGAAAGGTAGAAAGAAGCTCATAGGCTAAAACTCTGAAAACGGCACAGAGCTTTGGCCGTATTTTCCTATTTAGTACATCCCACCCTGTGTGTGTTATGTAGTATATATAACCTATAATGACTGATTAATGCATAACATAAGCACCTTTAAAATAAACATGAATTGTTCTTAGGAATAGCTTAGTGAATGTACACTCTCTATAACATTGTCTTTTTTTGTAGTGTTAGTTCCATCACAAACACCGAGGGGGAGCAGACTGGAAAACCAACTTATGTCTAATAGTAAGATATTAAATTGTGTGAAGTACAAGGTGTGTGGGAGAGGGAAGTACAGTAGGTAGTGTGAGGTGGTGGGAAGCTGGAAGTGTGAGGTACAGGGTGTATGGGAGAGAGTAGTAGGTAGTGTGAGGTGCAGGGGGTGGGAGATTGAAGTAGGTAGTGTGAGGTGCAGGGGGTGGGAGAGGGAAGTAGGTAGTGTGAGGTGAAGGGGGTGGGAGAGGGAAGTAGGTAGTGTGAGGTACAAGGGGTGGGAAAGGGAAGAAAGTAGTGTGAGGTGCAGGGGGTGGATGAGGGATGTAGGTAGTGTGAGGTGCAGGGAGTAGGAGAGAGAAGTAGGTAGTGTGAGGTTCAGGGGTTGATGAGGGAAGTAAGTAGTGTGAGGTGCAGGGGGTGGATGAGAGAAGCAGGTAGTGTGAGGTGCAGGGAGTGGATGAGCGATGTAGGTAGTGTGAGGTGCAGGGGGTGGATGAGGGAAGTAGGTAGTGTGAGGTGCAGGGGGTGGATGAGGGAAGTAGGTAGTGTGAGGTGCAGGCGGTGGATGAGGGAAGTAGGTAGTGTGAGGTGCAGGGGGTGGAAGACGGAAGTAGGTAGTGTGAGGTGCAGGGGGTGGGTGAGAGAAGCAGGTAGTGTGAGGTACAGGGAGTGGATGAGGGATGTAGGTAGTGTGAGGTGCAGGGGGTGGATGAGGGAAGTAGGTAGTGTGAGGTGCAGGGGGTGGATGAGGGAAGTAGGTAGTGTGAGATGCAGTGGGTGGATGAGGGAAGTAGGTAGTGTGAGGTGCAGGGGGTGGGTGAGAGAAGCAGGTAGTGTGAGGTACAAGGGGTGGGAAAGGGAAGCAAGTAGTGTGAGGTGCAGGGGGTGGATGAGGGAAGTAGGTAGTGTGAGGTGAAGGGGGTGGGAGAGGGAAGTAGGTAGTGTGAGGTGAAGGGGGTGGGAGAGGGAAGTAGGTAGTGTGAGGTACAAGGGGTGGGAAAGGGAAGCAAGTAGTGTGAGGTGCAGGGGGTGGATGAGGGATGTAGGTAGTGTGAGGTGCAGGGAGTAGGAGAGAGAAGTAGGTAGTGTGAGGTTCAGGGGTTGATGAGGGAAGTAAGTAGTGTGAGGTGCAGGGGGTGGATGAGAGAAGCAGGTAGTGTGAGGTGCAGGGAGTGGATGAGGGATGTAGGTAGTGTGAGGTGCAGGGGGTGGGTGAGAGAAGCAGGTAGTGTGAGGTACAAGGGGTGGGAAAGGGAAGCAGGTAGTGTGAGGTGCAGGGGGTGGATGAGGGAAGTAGGTAGTGTGAGGTGCAGAGACTGTATCTCATTGTCAAAATCTTGAGGGGAGGGTTTCAACTAAAATTTTCATACCCCCACTTCAGTATGCCCACTTCGAGTACTTATAAGCATCATAATATTTGGCAATTGACACAGCTTCTGCTTTGTCACTCTTGGGTGTCTGAGAGATCTGCTTTCATTACTGTATTAGAAGAACAGATATTGAGCAAAGGGGACTGTTGGATAAACATGGCACATGCCATGACCAGAAACTGGGAGTGGGTAATAATTACATAATAAGCATTTAAAGTATTTAAAAGAGAAAACTAAAGATAAAATGATAACAAAAAAACCCATTTCGTTCCTGCAAAGCTTTGGATATGAGATTCCTTCCCTCTTTCCAATACTAAATTATAATACTAAACTTTACACTCACAAAAGTTTTTTTTTGTGTTCACTGATTTGAAACCTTTACATTTTATAGGTCGCATGGCTGCTACTGAGGAGCCGGACACAGACATGAGAGGTAATATATGAGATTGTGGGTGGGATGTACTAAGCATCACATCCGCTATGCGGTACATCCTGTCATTTATCAGGTACATACCTGCATTAATTACGCTGGTATGTACCTAAAACTGCAAATAAAATCGCAAAGGTTTAATACCCAGAAGTCCCTCTCCGTATGCGCAAAATATTGTGCGCCGCTGTGTTAGACACTGGGAGGGATCACACCCAGAAGAAACCAGAAGAAAGGTGGAAAGAAGCTCATAGGCTAAAACTCTGAAAACGGCACAGAGTTTTGGACGTGTTTTCCTATTTAGTACATCCCACCCTGTGTGTGTTATGTAGTATGTATAACCTATAATGACTGATTAATGCATAACATACGCACCTTTAAAATAAACATGAATTGTTCTTAGGAATAGCTTAGTGAATGTACACTCTCTATAACATTGTCTTTTTTTGTAGTGTTATTTCCATCACAAACACCGAGGGGGAGCAGACTGGAGAACCAACATATGTCTAATAGTAAGATATTAAATTGTGTGAAGTACAAGGTGTGTGGGAGAGGGAAATACAGTAGGTAGTGTGAGGTGGAGGAAAGCTGGAAGTGTGAGGTACAGGGGGCGGGAGAGGGAAGTAGGTAGTGTGAGGTGCAGGGGGTGGGTGAGAGAGGTAGGTAGTGTGAGGTGCAGGAGGTGGGTGAGAGAAGCAGGTAGTGAGAGGTGCAGGAGGTGGGTGAGAGAAGCAGGTAGTGTGAAGTACATGGGGTGGGTGAGAGAAGCTGGGAGTGTGAGGTGCAGGGGGCTTATGAGAGAAGCAAGTAGTGTGATGTTCAGGGGGTGGGAGAGGGAATCTGGTAGTGTGAGATACAGGGGGTGGGTGAGAGAAGCAGGTAGTGTGATGTTCAGGGTGTGGGAGAGGGAAGTAGGTAGTGTGAGGTACAGGGGGTAGGTGAGAGAAGTAGGTAGTGTGAGCTGCAGGGGTTGAAGAGGGAATCTGGTAGTGTGAGGTACAGGGGGTTGATGAGAGAAGTATGTAGTGTGAGATGCAGGGGGTGGGAGAGGGAAGGAGGTAGTGTGAGGTGCAGGGAGTGGGAGAGGGAAGCAGGTAGTGTGAGGTGCAGGGAGTGGATGAGGGAAGTAGGTAGTGTGAGGTGCAAGGGGTGGGTGAGAGAAGCAGGTATTGTGAGGTACAGTGGTCAGGTAGTGTGAGGTGCAGGGAGTGGATGAGGGAAATAGGTAGTGTAAGGGGCAGGGGGTGAGTTAGAGAAGAAGGTAGTGTGAGGTGCAGGGGGTGGGTGAGAGAAGCAGGTAGTGTGAGGTACAAGGGGTGGGAAAGGGAAGTAGGTAGTATGAGGTGCAGGGGGTGGATGAGGGAAGTAGTTAGTGTGAGGTGCAGAGGCTGTATCTCATTGTCAAAATCTTGAGGGGAGGGTTTCAACTAAAATTTTCATACCCCCACTTCAGTATGCCCACTTTGAGTACTTATAAGCATCATAATATTTGGCAATTGACACAGCTTCTGCTTTGTCACTCTTGGGTGTCTGAGAGATCTGCTTTCATTACTGTATTAGAAGAACAGATATTGAGAAAAGAGGACTGTTGGATAAATATGGCACATGCCATGACCAGAAACTGGGAGTGGGTAATTACATAATAAGCATTTAAAGTATTTAAAAGACAAAACTAAAGATAAAATGATAACAAAAAAACACATTTCTTTCCTGCAAACCTTTGGACATGAGATTCCTTCCCTCTTTCCCATACTAAATTATAATACTAAACTTTACACTCACAAAAGTTGTTTTCTGTTCACTGATTTGAAACTTTGACATATTATAGGTCGCATGGCTGCTACTGAGGAGCCGGACACAGACATGAGAGGTAATATATGAGATTGTGGGTGGGATGTACTAAGCATCACATCCGTTATGCGGTACATCCTGTCATTTATCAGGTACATACCGGCATTAATTACGCTGGTATGTACCTAAAACTGCAAATAAAATCACAAAGTTTTAATACCCAGAGCTCCCTCTCCGTATGCGCAAAATATTGTGCACCACTCTGTTGGACACTGGGAGGGATCACACCCTGAAGAAACCAGAAGAAAGGTAGAAAGAAGCCCATAGGCTAAAACTCTGAAAACGGCACAGAGTTTTGGCCGTATTTTCCTATTTAGTACATCCCACCCTGTGTGTGTTATGTAGTATATATAACCTACAATGACTGATTAATGCATAACATACGCACCTTTAAAATAAACATGAATTGTTCTTAGGAATAGCTTAGTGAATGTACACTCTCTATAACATTGTCTTTTTTTGTAGTGTTAGTTCCATCACAAACACCGAGGGGAAGCAGACTGGAGAACCAACATATGTCTAATAGTAAGATATTAAATTGTGTGAAGTACAAGGTGTGTGGGAGAGGGAAATACAGTAGGTAGTGTGAGGTGGAGGGAAGCTGGAAGTGTGAGGTACAGGGTGTATGGGAGAGAGAAGTAGGTTGTGTGAGGTGCAGGGGGTGGGAGATTGAAGTAGGTAGTGTGAGGTGCAGGGGGTGGGAGAGGGAAGTAGGTAGTGTGAGGTGAAGGGGGTGGGAGAGGGAAGTAGGTAGTGTGAGGTACAGGGGGTGGGTGAGAGAAGTAGGTAGTGTGAGGTGCAGGGGGTGGGAGAGGGAAGTAGGTAGTGTGAGGTGCAGGAGGTGGGTGAGAGAAGCAGGTAGTGAGACGTGCAGGAGGTGGGTGAGACAAGTAGGTAGTGTGAGGTACAGGGGGTGGATGAGGGATGTAGGTAGTGTGAGGTGCAAGGAGTGGATGAGGGAAGTAGGTAGTGTGAGGTGCAGGGGATGGATAATAGAAGCTGTTAGTGTGAGGTACAAGGGGTGGGAAAGGGAAGCAGGAAGTGTGAGGTACAGGGGGCAGGTAGTGTGAGGTGCAGGGTGTGGATGAGGGAAGTAGGTAGTGTGAGGTGCAGGGGGTGGGTTAGAGAAGCAGGTAGTGCGACGTGCAGGGGGTGGATGAGGGAAGTAGGTAGTGTGAGGTGCAGGGGGTGGGTGAGAGAAGCAGGTAGTGTGAGGTGCAGAGGCTGTATCTCATTGTCAAAATCTTGGGGGGAGGGTTTCAACTAAAATTTTCATACCCCCACTTCAGTATGCCCACTTTGAGCACTGAGTAGCATCATAATATTTGGCAATGGACACAGCTTCTGCTTTGTCACTCTTGGGTGTCTGAGAGATCTGCTTTCATTACTGTATTAGAAGAACAGATATTGAGAAAAGGGGACTGTTGGATAAACATGGCACATGCCATGGCCAGAAACTCGGAGGGGTTAATTACATAATAACTGTTTAAAGTATTTAAAAGAGAAAACTAAAGATAAAATGATAACAAAAAAACTATTTTGGTTCCTGTCAACCTTTGGGCATGATATTTCTTCCCTCCTTCCAATAATAAATTATAATACTAAACTTTACTCTCGCAAAAGTTTTTTTCTGTTCACTGATTAGAAACCTTTACATTTTATAGGTCGCATGGCGGTTAATGAGGAGCTGCACACATACAAGAGCGGTAATATATTAGATTGTGGGCAGGATGTACTAAGCATAACATCCTCTATGCCTGTGATTCCCAACCGCGGTCCTCAAGGCACACTAACAGTCCTGATTTTAGTGATATCCATGACTGTGCAAAGATGGTTAAATCAAAATAACTGAGGCACTAATTAAGTCACTTGTGCTCAAGTATGGCTATCCCTAATATCTGGACTGTTAGTGTGCCTTGAGGACCGTGGTTGGGAACCCCTGCTCTATGCATTACATACCGTCACGTATCATGTACATGCCAGCTTTAATTATGCTGGTATATACCTAGAAATGTAAATAATAAAATTGCAAAGGTTTAATATCCAGAAGTCCCTCCACACATGGAGGACACTGGGAGAGATCCCCTTCCCCCCCAGAAGAAATGCGGAAAGGAGCCCATAGGCCAAAACTCTGAACATGGCACAGAGTTTGGACCGCAATTTCATGTTTAGTACATCCTACCCTGTGTGTATTATATAGTATATATAAGCTACAGTGACTGCTTAATGCATAACATAAGCACCCTTAAAATAAACATGAATTGTCTTTAGGAATAGTTTAGTGAATGTACACTCTCCATAATAATTGTCTTTGTTTGTAGAGTTAGTTCCAGCACAATTACCGAGTTGGAACATGCAGGAGGAACAACTTATGCCTAAAAGTAAGTTATTAAATTCCCCCTCACTTCAAATATGAAAATGAAAGTGCTTTTAATCAGAGTAACATATTGCCCCTTGCTTAGAGTAGATACAGTAGACTGGTGCTCAGCTGGAGTGATCAGAGGACAGGGTCTGTCAGTCCCACATTCCTATCCACTTTAATACAAATGTTAAATTCTTACATAATACATCACTATGACCCAATATGAGCATCATAATACTACAAAATAAACATTTTAAGTATTTAAAAAAGAAAATGATAACAAAAAAAACTAATTTGGTTCCTGACAACCTTTGGACTTGAGATTCCTTTCCCCTTTCCAATAATAAATTATAATAATACTAAACTTTACCCTTACAAAAGTTTTTTCTATTTACTGATTAGAAACTTTGACATTTTTTAGGTCGCATGGCTGCTACTGAGGAGCCGGACACAGACATGAGAGGTAATATATGAGATTCAGGTGCAAACGCAGGATTTTTAGGGGGGGTTTCTAATATATATATATATATATATATATATATATATATATACACCAGTTATTTATATAGCGCACACATATTGCGCAGCGCTTTACAAAGAATATTTGGCCATTCACATCACAAATATACACACACACACACACACATATGTCACACATACATTACACACACACACATGTACACACACACACATGTACACACACTTACCATGCTGCAGGTTGGAGATGGAGATGGGACCAGGCACCATGTCAATAAGCCCCGCCCATTCGCACCAAAATGCCATAATTCGCTGGTCAATTGGGAGGTGGAGCCAAATGATGCAATTCTAGTTCTATTGCATCATATTGGCTCAACCTCCTCCTCATTGATACACGAATCGCAGCATTTTGCCATGAGGGGGCAGGGTTTAATAACATGGTGGGGTTTGCTCTCCCCTCTGACACTCTCCCCTTCTGGGTACTCAGAAACACCCCTGTGTGCACTGAGATTGTGTGCAGGATGTACTAAGTATCACTTCCATTACGTGGTATATCCCATCACTTATCAGGTACATACCGGCATTAATTACGCTGATATGTACCTAGAAATGCAAATAAAATCACAAAGGTTTAGTACTCAGAAGTCCCTCTGCACATGCGTAAAATGTTGTGCGCCGCTGCATTGGACGCTGGGAAGGATCACACCCAGAAGAAATGTGGAAAGAAGCCCATAGGCCAAAATTTTGAAGACATCACAGAGTTTTGTCAGCATTTTTCTGTTTAGTACATCCTGCCCTGTGTGTATTATGTAGTATATATAGCCTACAGTGACTGCTTAATGCATAATATAAGCACCCTTAATATAAACATGAGTTGTCCTTAGGAATAGTTCAGTGAATGTATCACTTCCATTACGTGGTATATCCCATCACTTATCAGGTACATACCGGCATTAATTACGCTGATATGTACCTAGAAATGCAAATAAAATCACAAAGGTTTAGTACTCAGAAGTCCCTCTGCACATGCGTAAAATGTTGTGCGCCGCTGCATTGGACGCTGGGAAGGATCACGCCCAGAAGAAATGTGGAAAGAAGCCCATAGGCCAAAATTTTGAAGACATCACAGAGTTTTGTCAGCATTTTTCTGTTTAGTACATCCTGCCCTGTGTGTATTATGTAGTATATATAGTAGGGGTGTGCACCGGCCACTTTTCGTGTTTTGTGTTTTGGTTTTGGATCTGGATCTTTCTTCGTGTTTTGGATCTGGATTGGTTTTGCCAAAACCACCCTTCCGTGTTTTGGGTTCTGGGTTTTGTGTTTTGGATCTGTATTTTTTTGAAAAAAAGCATAAAAACAGCTAAAATCACAGAATTTGTAGGTTTTTCTGCTCCTATGCTATTATTAACCTCAATAACCTTAATTTCCACTCATTTCCAGTCTATTCTGAACACCTCACACCTCACAATAGTGTTTTTATGTCCAAAAGGTTGCACCGAGGTAGCTGGATGACTATGCTAAGCGACACGAGTGGGCGGCACAAACACGTGACCCATCTAGGAGTGACACTGCAGTGGCAGGCAGGATGGCAGTTAGAAAAACTAGGCCCCAAACTGTACATAATGCAAAGAAAAAAAGAGGTGCAAGATGGAATTGTCCTTGGGCCCTCCCACCCACCCTTATGTTGTATAAACAGGACATGCACACTTTAACAAATCAATCATTTCAGCGCCAGGGTCTGCCACACAACTGTGGCTGAAATGATTGGTTCGTTTGGGCCCCCACAAAACAAGCTGGCAATTAATGTGTCCCTGCACAAACTGGCTCTACGGAGGCAAGATGTCATCCTCATCCTCCTCATCCACCGATTCCTCACCCTCTTCAGTGTGTACATCCTCATCCTCACAAAGTATTAACTCGTCCCCACTTGAATCCACCACCACAGGTCCCTCTGTACCTTCTGGAGGCTGGTCTCCCTGGAAGAGCTGATAATTCATTTTGATGAACATCATCTTCTCCACATTCTGTGGAAGCAACCTCCTACGCCTTTCGCTGACAAGGTTCCCGGCTGCACTAAACACTCTTTCGGAGTACACACTGGAGGGGGGGCAACTCAGGTAAAATAGAGCCAGTTTGTACAGGGGCCTCCAAATTGCCTCTTTTTCCTGCCAGTACAGGTATGGACTGTCTGACATGCCTACTTGGATGCTGTCACCGATGTAATCCTCCACCATTCTGTCAATGGTGACAGTATCATATGCAGTGACAGTAGACATGTCAGAAATTGTTGCCAGGTCCTTCAGTCCGGACCAGATGTCCAAACTTGGTCCTGCCTGCCCTGCATCACCGCCAGCGGGTTGCTTAGGATACCTAAGTTTTTTCCTGGCAGCCCCAGTTGCGGGAGAAAATGAAGAAGGAGCCGTTGACGTGTCACGTTCCGCTTCAGCTGACAGTGTGTTCACCAGCAGGTCTTTGCACCTCTGCAGGCTTGTGTCGGCCGGAAAGAGAGACACCACATAGGCTTTAAACCTAGGATCGAGCACGGTGGCCAAAATGTAGTGGTCTGATTTCAACAGATTGACCACCCTGGAATCCTGGCAAAGCGAATGAAGGGCTTCATCCACAAGTCCCACATGCCGAGCGGAATCGCTCCGTCTTAGCTCCTCCTTCACTTTCTCCAGCTGCTTCTGCAAAAGCCTGATGAGGGGAATGACCTGACTCAAGCTGGCAGTGTCTGAACTGACTTCACGTGTGGCAAGTTCGAAGGGCTGAAGAACCTTGCACAACACGGAAATCATTCTCCACTGCGCTTGAGTCAGGTGCATACCCCCTCCTTTGCCTATGTCATAGGTGGATGTATAGGCTTGTATGGCCTTTTGCTGCTCCTCCATCCTCTGAAGCATATAGAGGGTTGAGTTCCACCGCGTCACAACCTCTTGCTTCAGGTGATGGCGGGGCAGGTTCAAGAGTGTTTGCTGGCGCTCCAGTCTTCGGCACGCAGTCGCTGAATGGCGAAAGTGGCCAGAAATTTTTCGGGCCACCCAAAGCGTCTCCTGCACGCCCCTGTCGCTTTTCAGAAAATTCTGCACCACCAAGTTTATTGTGTGAGCAAAACATGGGACGTGCTGGAATTTGCCCAGATGTAATGCCCGCACAATATTGGTGGCGTTGTCAGATATCACAAATCCCCAGGAGAGTCTAAGTGGGGTAAGCCACTGGGCGATGATTTCCCTCAGTTTCTCTAAGAGGTTGTCGGCGGTGTGCCTCTTACTGAAACCGGTGATACACAGCGTAGCCTGCCTTGTAACGAGCTGGCGTTTCTGAGATGCTGCTACTGGTGACGCTGCTGCTGTTGCTGCGTAAGGTGATACATCTACCCAGTGGGCTGTCACAGTCATATAGTCCTTAGTCTGCCCTGTTCCACTTGTCCACATGTCCGTGGTTAAGTGGACATTGTGTACAACGGCATTTTTCAGGACACTGAGGACACTTTTTCTGACGTTTCTGTACAGTCTCGGTATCGCCTGCCTAGTGAAGTGGAATCTAGACGGGATTTGGAACCGGGGACACACTACCTCCATCAATTGTCTAAATCCCACTGCACTAATGGCGGATACCGGACGCACGTCTAACACCAACATAGCAGTCAAGGCCTCAGTTATACGTTTTGCTTCAGGATGACTGCTGTCGTACTTCATCCTCCTCGCTAAGGACTGTTGGAGGGTCAATTGTTTAGTAAAAGTAGTGGTGTTCCTACTTCCTCTCTGGGATGATGAACGACTCCCAGCAGCAGCAGCAACAGCAGCAGCGGCAGCAGTAGGCGTAGCAATGCAGGATCCACCGGAGGAATCCCGGATAGGAGAGTCAGTCATGCCAGTGATATGGCCTGCAGGACTACTTCCGATCCTGACTAAGGAGGAAATTGACGAGGAGGGAGTTGACGGTGTGGTTTGCAGGCGCTTGGATACAACAGGACAACGGGATTTAGGTGTCCCTGGACTGCTTACGGTCTGAGCCAAAGTTTCTGAACTTGACAGTAACTTTTTATGAACGCGCTGCAGGTGCCGTATAAGGGAGGATGTTCCTAGGTGGTTGACGTCCCTACCCCTACTTATTTCACCTTTACATATGGTACATATGGCAAGACAGTTGTTGTCCGGATTTGGATAGAAATATTGCCAGACCAAAGAGGTGGAATGTTTGGTCTTCTGCCCAGGCATGACCGTGATGGGCTTTTTCATCCCACGGACAACAACTGTCTCCCCCGGAGCCTGATTTAAACAAACCACATCACCATCAGAATCCTCCTCGCCAACTTCCTCCTCAGCGCCAGCTACACCAGTATCCTCATCCTGTTGTACTTCAACAGTGACATCTTCAATTTGCATATCAGCAAGTGGACTGTGGGTGCTCCTTTCAGCACTTGCAGGGGGCGTGCAAATGGTGGAAAGAGCCACCTCTTCCCGTCCAGTGCTGGGAAGGTCAGGCATCGCAACCACCACCACACTTGGACTCTCTTTGGGGATTTGTGATATCTTCTTAGAAAGCACAGTTCTTCGCTGTGCTTTTGCCAGCTTAACTCTTTTGATTTTTTTAGTGGGAGGAGTGCTTCCATCGTCATGTGAAGCTGAACCACTAGTCATGAACATACTAGGGATCGACCTTAGCCGTTCCTTGCCACTCCGTGTCGTAAATGGCATATTGGCAAGTTTACGTTTCTCTTCAGCTGATTTAAATGTCTTTTTCAAGGTCATTTTCCTGAACTTTGCCATTTGGGATTGTATGTGCCCTCTACTATGACATTGGGCATCGGCCTTGGCAGACGACGTTGATGGCATGTTATCGTCTATGTCATGACTAGTGGCAGCAGCTTCAGCACTAGGAGGAAGTGGTTCTTGATCTTTCTCTATTTTATTTTTATCGGAGAAAGTTTGGTCCTCCATTTATGTTATATCGATTTGATATATACGTGCGGCTAAACACAGAAAATAAATTTTTTTTTGGTTCGGACTGGAGTGTACTTTGTGGGTTACAGCACCCTTTAACGGTCAAGCCAGCCGGCCCTTTACTTATGACACAGGCGCACTCTTGGCACTACTTTGTTGATGCACGTGCGGCTACTGCGCACACAATTCACAAACACAGAAAATAATTTTTTTTTGGTTTGGACTGGAGTGTACTTTGGGGGTTACAGCACCCTTTAACGGTCAAGCCAGCCGGCCCTTTACTTATGACACAGGCGCACGCTTGGCACTACTTTGTTGATGCACGTGCGGCTACTGCGCACACAATTCACAAACACAGAAAATAATTTTTTTTTGGTTTGGACTGGAGTGTACTTTCGGGGGTTACAGCACCCTTTAACGGTCAAGCCAGCCGGCCCTTTACTTATGACACAGGCGCACGCTTGGCACTACTTTGTTGATGCACGTGCGGCTACTGCGCACACAATTCACAAACACAGAAAATAATTTTTTTTTAGGTTTGGACTGGAGTGTACTTTCGGGGGTTACAGCACCCTTAACGGTCAAGCCAGCCGGCCCTTTACTTATGACACAGGCGCACGCTTGGCACTACTTTGTTGATGCACGTGCGGCTACTGCGCACACAATTCACAACCACAGAAAATAATTTTTTTTTGGTTTGGACTGGAGTGTACTTTCGGGGGTTACAGCACCCTTTAACGGTCAAGCCAGCCGGCCCTTTACTTATGACACAGGCGCACGCTTGGCACTACTTTGTTGATGCACGTGCGGCTACTGCGCACACAATTCACAAACACAGAAAATAATTTTTTTTTAGGTTTGGACTGGAGTGTACTTTCGGGGGTTACAGCACCCTTAACGGTCAAGCCAGCCGGCCCTTTACTTATGACACAGGCGAACGCTTGACACTACTTTGTTGATGCACGTGCGGCTACTGCGCACACAATTCACAAACACAGAAAATAATTTTTTTTTGGTTTGGACTGGAGTGTACTTTCGGGGGTTACAGCACCCTTTAACGGTCAAGCCAGCCGGCCCTTTACTTATGACACAGGCGCACGCTTGGCACTACTTTGTTGATGCACGTGCGGCTACTGCGCACACAATTCACAAACACAGAAAATAATTTTTTTTTGGTTTGGACTGGAGTGTACTTTCGGGGGTTACAGCACCCTTTAACGGTCAAGCCAGCCGGCCCTTTACTTATGACACAGGGGCACTCTTGGCACTACTTTGTTGATGCACGTGCGGCTACTGCGCACACAATTCACAAACACAGAAAATAATTTTTTTTTAGGTTTGGACTGGAGTGTACTTTCGGGGGTTACAGCACCCTTAACGGTCAAGCCAGCCGGCCCTTTACTTATGACACAGGCGCACGCTTGGCACTACTTTGTTGATGCACGTGCGGCTACTGCGCACACAATTCACAAACACAGAAAATAATTTTTTTTTGGTTTGGACTGGAGTGTACTTTCGGGGGTTACAGCACCCTTTAACGGTCAAGCCAGCCGGCCCTTTACTTATGACACAGGCGCACGCTTGGCACTACTTTGTTGATGCACGTGCGGCTACTGCGCACACAATTCACAAACACAGAAAATAATTTTTTTTTAGGTTTGGACTGGAGTGTACTTTCGGGGGTTACAGCACCCTTAACGGTCAAGCCAGCCGGCCCTTTACTTATGACACAGGCGCACGCTTGGCACTACTTTGTTGATGCACGTGCGGCTACTGCGCACACAATTCACAAACACAGAAAATAATTTTTTTTTTGGTTTGGACTGGAGTGTACTTTCGGGGGTTACAGCACCCTTAACGGTCAAGCCAGCCGGCCCTTTACTTATGACACAGGCGCACGCTTGGCACTACTTTGTTGATGCACGTGCGGCTACTGCGCACACAATTCACAAACACAGAAAATATATTATTTTTTTAGCACTTGGGGGGAGCACCCCTGATGGACAGAGCACCCCCTGGACAACACTACAGCACCCCTTTAGGACTGGGACACTGCACAGGACTTTGGAACTGACTGCACAACACAGTCCAGCCAGCCCCTATGGACTTTGAAGTAGTGGACACAGCCCCTATTAACAACAGCAGCACAGCACAACACAGCCAGCCCCTATGGACTTTGAAGTAGTGGACAACAGCAGCACTACACTACACTACACTACACAGCACTAACTCCCACCCTCCCTCTTCACTGTCCACAGCCGAGTGAGAAAATGGCGCCGACGCGGGTACCTTATATAGGATCCAAAACCCGCGAGACTCGGAAGGCGGGATGATGACGTTTTGCCTCGATGTCAGATCCGAGTCAGGCGGGAAAAGTCGAGCCTGACTCGGATCGGACTCGGATCGGGGGGGCTCGGGGGGGTTCGGATTTCAGAAATCCGAACCCGCTCACCCCTAATATATAGCCTACAGTGACTGCTTAATGCATAATATAAGCACCCTTAATATAAACATGAGTTGTCCTTAGGAATAGTTCAGTGAATGTACACTCTCTATAACAATTGTCTTTGTTTGTAGAGTTTGTTCCAGCACAGACACCGAGGGGGAGCAGGGAGGAAAAACATCATATGTCTCAAAGTAAGATATTAAATTGAAGATGAAAGTGCTTTTAATCAGAGTAACTTATTGGGCCTGATTCAGAGCCGCTCGCTAGATGCGATCGCTCGCACGATGTGTATGCAAATTGCGTAGGCAGTGCTAACACACTGCAATGCATTAGCATTCCCAGTATTTCTTAGAGAGCGATCACATAGTGTGCAGATACCCAGCAGCCTGTTTTAAGATGCTCACTTGTGCACGTCATGTCAAGGAAGTGTATGCAACCATCGCGTCATCGCGTAACATCAGATGCGATCGCAGCGCTTGAGGTTGACCATACCCTGCCACAAGCACTGCAAGCACAAGCCAGGTGACGTGTACTATAATGCTGTCTTTTAATTATGCACCCCTCTAAACCGCCGTTGATATGCTCAGGCACGCCTGCGTTTGCACAGCCACTCCCCCGTTTTTAATGGCCAGCCCCTGTTACCACCTACAAACGGCTTCCCCTGTCACTCACTCTGCTGGGCTGTCTATGCGCAGTGAACTTTCGCTAAGGCATGCGCACAATGCATGCCATCGGCAGCAGCGAGAGTATGCATCTTAGTGAGCGGGTCTGAATCAGGCCCATTGCCCCTTGCTTAGAGTAGATACAGTAGACTGGTGCTCAGCTGGAGTGATCAGAGGGCAGGGTCTGTCAGTCCCCCATTCCCAACAACTTTAATACAATCTTTACTTTTTTTTTACATAATACATCACTATGACCCATCATAATATTTGCCATTTGACACAGCTTCTGCTTTGTGACTCTTGGGTATCTGAGAGATCTGCTTTTATTATTTATATAGTAGAACAGATATGGAGAATTACAAATATAGATCATAAAAGTTAGTCCCAGCAAAATCATCCCAAAATGGGAATGGGTCTGGTCATTGAGCCTCCTCTGACTACAAATGAGAAAAAGATATCTTGTGGGAGTAAAGTGACCAAATGTAGTGATACACCCACTAGACTCGTCATCTGACCCTGCCTCCAAGTTACACCATGCAACTATGCCAGACCTGTTCTAAAGTCCCAAACACATTCCTTGGCTGTCAGGGCTATAACTAAGGATGTGTGACCGGTGCCATTGCACTGAGTGCAGGGCTCTGTGGGTGTCCCATGGTCTCTGCATCTGGCTAGCAGGGTGCCTAGAACAGCACACCGCAGCTAATGTTACAGAGGTTACAGATTAGGACCCTTCCCCACAGGATAAGAGGTCTGATAAGTCAGGGATGGGGATGTTACATAATAAGCATTTACATATAGAAAACTATAAATCAAAATGATGACAAAATAACCTTATAAAGAACAGGCAAAAGTTAGGAAATATAAATGTGCATAAATTTTGGACACTTTTCTTTTTAAAATGTAACTGTCTGGCTTGCTGTCTGTCACTTCACAATTTTAGCTTGTTCACTGATCATTTGTATGCTTTAAATATAGTAATATCTTCACTATTCAATTTTAGGTGATTTTAAAGGTTTTATTGAAGATCTCAAAGATGATATGAATGAAATCCACATACAGAATATTCTCATCATTGGCAGCGTACTGGTGATCTGTATGATGCTGTTTGGAGCAATTGTGCTTGCCATCAGCTACTTTAGCTACTATGTACAATCTAAAATGTATGTATTGTGTTACTTCTTTTATTGTCTATTACAATCATTTACAAAACCTAAACTTTATGTATTTATTAATATGCAATATGTTATTAGATGGACCAAACAACTGAGATCCAGAACAGATATAAAGGGTAAGCAAACCAATAATTATTTAGATGTGTTATACAATTATACTGTACATATATAACTAAAATAATGAAATGTATGTATTTTTTTCTGGTTTCTCCAGATGTAGATGTTGAAGCAGGACATTCTATCCATCTTATGTCATCAGGCTGAACTCTACAGTATATCTAGACTTACCATCATAATTGAGGAGATTCTGATACACTCTGGTAAGTCAGTCCTCTATCCGGGTCTTTGTCTCCAGCTGAAGCCTATCACATCTATACATGACTTCTGGTCAGTGCTTACTCCTCAGCCATGTCTCGGCTCAATGTGCAGCCTGGTAGCAGGAATCTGGGCACTTGAGATCGGCAGTTGTACAGATGCTTTCAGCTAGCAGCAATAATATACTAATGTTGTAGCCCTGGGGATTTGTACAGAGATGCTCATTGGTGAAAACATGTCATAACAAATTTTATCTATAATAAGCTGACATAGAAAATATAGACAAATACCAACTACAAGGATGCTGGTGGCAAAAGTGAAGCATGGACCACCATGTAGCAGCCTGTAAGCTATAAAGAAATTTACCAGACTATACTGTATGTTAAATACTGCAGGATCATGCAAACATCTAGAGACTAGTCACTATAAGCATGTAATGACAAAAACTGAATGGTAGAAAAAACCTAATTGAAGAAAAAGATAAAAATAAAACAAATTAGTCAAATAAAACTATTATAGGTGATAATTTAAAAGTCTGAAGAGAATGAATCCGTATTGTTTCCCTTTGGAGCAGGGCTTTTCCTCTATCCCCACCACAATGATTAGGAGGGATCCAATCAATCATTTTGTAATATAATGACGCCAAACTACGATTATAGTCCTGGATGTGTCTGGTGACTGGCTGTTCTCGAATCCTCCCATCAGGGCCGTAGCTAGGGTAGTGCGGCCGGTACCATCGCACAGGGCACTGCAGGGCAGGGGGCGCTGTTTGGGCCTGTCAAATTTCTGTTTATTACCATTCTTGCTTGTAGCTACCTCTTATTTCATCCCCAGCATCTCCTGGCCTCTCCTATCTCTTCCCTGGCACTTCCCCATGAAGCCATGGCCCTTTTTGGGTGCATTATGTCCCTTTGAAAAATGAGGGGGGCGCCAATGCTCTTTCTGGCACAGGGCACCAAAAAGTCTAGTTACGGCACTGCCTCCCATCAATCGCTGGTTTGATGCTGGACCTGTGTAGGGACATACATTCTTTAAAAGTTCTTGAGGTCTTACCTATATAGCAAAAACCACAAGGGCATCTGATGGGACATACTACAAAGTGACTTGAACAAGTAACTGGGAATTTAATCTGGTATCTTTTGCCTGATTGTGGATGTAAGGAAAAGTCACCTACCTCCTGGTAGCTACACATTCTATAACCTGTACACTTACATTTTCCAGGTCTTCATGTCAGATATGAACTGGTTGCCTTCCGAGGAAACTGGGAATTTTCAAGCCCGGAGAAACGCATCAAGGGATTTCCCGTAACTGGACACGGACACTTTGACCATTTTCTCATTACCTGCACATTCAATCTCACGCAGGGAGAGTCAGCTGTGAGAACGTTTTTCATCTCTCTGCCGGAAAGGACTTCCACACTTACGGAGCACCTAGCCTGTTCAGCCAGACGGAGCACGCCCAGCCACCAGGCCAGTTGCAGCTGCTCCCGCTACCACACTCAGGGCCTGATTCAGACCCACTCACGAGCGCTATGTGCTCGCAAGCGGGTCGATGTTGGCCCAGTGCGCATGCGCACAATGGAGCCGGCTCTGTCTTGCGCATGCGCGAGACCTGGATAGCGACGGGCAAACCGTCGCTCCAGGTCTCGTACCAAAGGGGGCATGCTGTCGATGTTGAGTGACAGCACTCCCCCTTTGGTGGGCAGGCCGGGGGAGTGGCTGCCCAAACGGAGGCGTTCCCATGTGAATGCCTCCGTTTGGGGGCGGCTCCACTGACATCACAAGTGATATCAGTGGGAGAGATTTCGCCTCTGTGAGAGCCGAAATCTCTCTGGGGCTTGTGGCAATGAGACCCTACCACAAGGGTCTCGACGCAAGCCCGATGGTCACGATGGTCTTGACCATCGCGACCATCTTCCTGGCTACTCGCTATAGCTGTGGGTGGTAACCCACAGCTATGCGAGCAGCCAGGAGGCCGCTCTAAAAAACATGAAGGCCGGTCCTGATTCAGAGTGAGCGCTCTGTCAGAGTGTCTGGCTCTGAATCAGGGCCTCAGTTACAGCCACGCCAGTGTGGTGTGCCTGGTCCCCACTCTACACGGATCCAGGTACACTTCAGACACAGGCCAGACAATATCTGTACTGTGGGCCTGATTCAGACCCGGTCGCAAGCGCTGAGCGCTCGCAACCGGGTCGATGGTGGCCCACAGCGCATGCGCCCGACGGAGCCGGCTCCGTCTTGCGCATACGTGAGACCCAGCTAGCGACGGGCAATCCGTCGCTCCGGGTCTCACACCAAAGGGGGCGAGCTGTCGATGTTGAGTGACAGCTCGCCCCCTTTGGTAGGCGGGCCAGGGGGGTGGCTGCCCAAACGGAGGCGTTCCCGAGGGAACGCTTGCCGTTTGGGGGCGACCCCACAGACATCACGAGTGATGTCCGTGGAGAGCTTCCTGCTCTGTTAGAGCCGAAAGCTCTCTGGGGCTTGCGATGAACGAGACCCTACCACAAGGGTCTCGTCGCAAACCTGATGGTCGCGATGGTCTTGACCATCACGACCATCATCATGGCCGCTCGCTGTAGCTGTGGGTGACCAAGGGGCCGCTCCAAAAAAAAAAAAAGCCTGGCCCTGATTCTGAGCGAGCGGCTCTGAATCAGGCCCAGTGTGAGTACTGGCTTTGCTACACAGGTGATTACAGTCCTCCAATTATTGGATTCTCCTTTTGGCTACATTGATCTTATATTTTTGCTGACATTCCGTCACCCCAGTGGACATTTAACCTTGTCTGTGGATGATATAGTTATTTTATGAACCTTGGAATGGTCTCATGGTATATCCTCTCCATCTGTTTATATACCGTGCCAGTATAGAGATATTTATAGTTCTTATTTACTTCATGTAATCATGTTTTAATTGTTCTTATTGCAATAAATGTTTGCATTATTAGTGTGGTCTATTGGTTAAACCAGCGCTCCACTCCATCTTTTTCATTGTCCTGTTTTAGCAGGTACAGAACCTGCATGTGTGAGCTGCTCTGTGTACTCAAGAGGTTATTCTCTGTCTGTCAGCGCACCTTATTGTATTTTCTATGAACTGGTTGGAGTAATCTGTAAATTGGAAAAACCTGGAAGGGTATTGTCGGCCGCCTCTGCCTGCCCCTAATACACTTGCTCCCAACACAAGCATGCCTCCACTGCACCTAGCTGAAGACTTCTGATGAAACTGCCCCTTGTCCATGACAAAAGAAATGCATCAAGCCTAACCCCCTGCAGGAGCCAGCAGGTGCTGCTAGGACACCTGACCCTGCTTTTTTCTTCTTGTCTTTTTCTGCTGAGTTGACTAATGCAATTCAATATCCGCTCGGGAGAGTAAAAATATAACATTGTAACAACTAATAGCGACCACAAAGTGTCAGTATTATATTTCAAACCTCTAATGCTGGCAATACACGCTACAATTATCGGGGCGATCCGCCTAATATCGGCGGATCGCCCCCGATAATTGTAGCGTGTGTGCGGGCGATCGAGGGTTAAATATTGCTCGGTTGGGCATGAGGGATTGTCCAGCATGCCCGTCCGATGCGATATTTACCCGGTACACTGTCGGCCGCATCGGGCAGTGTATGCCCAGCGCGGCCGACAGACAGACATTTCCTGTGTTCCTTCCTACGGAAGGAACAGGGAAACGTCTCCTCCCCCGGAGGCGGAGCACAGATGTCTGCCGAATACACTGTGAGAGAAATCTCACAGTGTATGCCGGCGACATCTGCGGCTGGCAGCCGTCCAGATAAAATGTCTGTCGGTCTGACAGACATTTTATCTGGACGTGTATGCCCAGCATAACAAATATAACAACATATTAAGATGTCAAATGTATTGCCATAATAACTGGACATAAAACTGGCTTTTGTAACTAACATGCAAACCTGTTTTTTATTCGATTAACCTGGATTTTGTGCATTGGATTATCTGTGAGACAGTCTATGCTGACAAATAGCACAGATCCAGATGCTGGTGATTGTGTTAATTACATCCAGGGGTTAAAGTGTGCCGGAACGGGGCGTAACTGCGTTCCATCACTTCTATTTAGAGACGGAATCAGTTCCACCTCCTCCGGCCCCCCTCAGCCTGGCGCTGCAGGGAGGCTCCATTTGCCGGGCGCCCACTGACATTTTGTTATTAGCGGAGATCTGGCTCCTTCCCCACAGCGCCAGCAGCAGCCAGAGGCTGGAGCTCACTTCTGAGTTCCAACTTTCCCCAGGGGCACTATGGGAGAGACGTCATAACGTTACGATGTATCTCCCATAGTTCTGAAGATCAGCCAGGCAGACCGGATGGCAGCGGATGCAGGAGCAGGGCTTAAGGTAAGTATTGTGGGGTTTTTGTGTTTGTGTGTATTGCACTATTACAGGGGACACTATTACAGGGGTGTTAATATTGGGAGCACTATTACAGGGGGCATTACTGCATGGGGCATTACTATTGGAGGCACTATTACAGGGGGCATTACTATGTGGTGCACTATCACAGGGGACATTACTACTGGGGGTACTGCATAAGGGGCACCACTCCTGGGGCACTGTATAAGGGGCAACACTACTGTGGGCTCTGCATAAGGGGCACTACTACTGGGGGACTGCATAAAGGCCACAATCACTGTGGGCACTGCATAACAGGCACAACTATTGTGGGCACTGCATAAGGGGCAACACCACTGTGGGCACTGCATAAGGAGCACCACTACTTGGGGCACTGCATAAGGGAAGCTACTACAGTGGGCATTGCATAAGGGGCACTACTACTGTGGGCATTATGTGTTAGGGGATCTACTGCTGTGGGCATTGTATAAGGGGCACACTGTGAGCAGCATGTGTATTAGGGACACTGCTACTGTGGGCATTGAGTATAAGGGGCACTACTGTGGGCATTGTGTAAAAGGGGCACTACTGTGTGTCATAACATGAATAAGAGACACTACTATGTGGTGTAATGTGAATCAGGTTGTGCTACTGTGTGGCGTAATTTGAATTGGGTAAACTATTGTGTGACCATGCCCCTTTCTTTGAGACCATGTTCCTTTTTTAATCACTCCTACGCAGCACGCTGCTCCTTTTTTTAAAAAGAGAGTGAGTTCCACCACTCACCCCAAGGGGGTGAGTTCCACCACTTCTCTAGGACCACTTTAAGCACTGGTGACAGAAAAGGGGGTGAGTTCCACCACTTCTCTAGGACCACTTCCTATGTCTGCGGTAGGGACAGGTCAACCACTATTGTGCGTATAGATGTTACCGATGTTTCCGCTGTCTTGCCAGTATAGAGGACGCAAGTAAAGGGAAGTGGGTGGTATTATGTAGTGCTGGCTGTGTTTATTCTGCTGCGATTGCCATGCGTATGCATTCATTAGCATATTCTCGCAGCGGCCAGGTACGTGCATCTGTATCAGTGTGCGATGGTTTTGCTCTGCACATGTGTATGCATCACAGTGCGCATTCGCGAACCGGCCAGTGCGATGGAGTATGCGTACGCAGGGAGTCCGCAGCCCCAGGGACAAGTGTTTGTCAGGAAGTGTCTGTGCATTTTAGAGGACGTTTAAGGGGCGGTGGATGCAGCCTGAGGTCTAGTTGCACATAGGAAGTCTTGCTATGTCTGCGGGAGGGTCAGGTCAACCACTATTGTGTGTATGGGTCTGATGGTTCTCGATGTTACCGATGTTTCCACTGTCTTGCCAGGTATAGAGGATGCAAGTAAAGGGAAGTGGGTGGTATTATGTTGTGCTGGGCGTCTGCATGTTCTGCTGCGATTGCCGTGCGTATCCATTCATTAGCATATTCTCGATAGCGGCAAGGTGTGTGCGACTGCATACATGTGTTTCTCTGTTAGACGAGGTCCAGCTCCTTATCCCTAAGTAGCTGCAGCCATATTTAGTTTCCACTGAGTTTTTTTTATGTATAATCTTAATAATTGTAATTATTTTTGAGTTTGAGGATCAAGAGTTACACTAGCGCCTTTTGTGGTTATTTCTTTTGTGACCCAGCTGAAGCCCCTGACCTCCCTCTCTAATTGTTCCCATGCTGCCTATCGATCTGCTGCAGCTGCTGTGACAAATCTCCTTCCTATGTGCCTAGCTACCGAGGCAACCTGATGGCAGAAGCCCATCTCCCCCTTGTACCTACTTCATGCCAGAGATATGTTGGACTGCCCTCTGGGCCCACCGCCACCTGACATCCACCTCACTTCAAACACTGGAATGTGGTTATGGGGGACTGTCTCCATGGCCAATGTCACCTACCTCCTAGCTCACTTCGTGTTGTGGAACTCATCTATGGAGGACCATCTTTACCCAGTGACCAACTCACCTCACAATGGGGCCACCTCCCCCATCACACAGCTAATTTGAGGAGCTGTGCTGAACTTTCCTGTAGAGCAAGTCTAGCACATGTTCTGCTCTGGAAACTGGAGGCTTGTGACAGAGAGGCTGGTTAAGATTCCCATTACATCTTCCGGCTGTCTTATTATACATCTTCTGCATCTGCATATATATCTTTATTAAACGTTTCTGAGAAGAGGCTTATTATACTATTTGTCATGGGGACCTACTGTATTTCTTAATTATTACAATGTGACTCTGCAGCTGTGAACAACTGAGTGTATATATATATATATATATATATTATATATATATATATATATAGGCCCTGATTCAGAGCCGGATGCTCTGACCAGAGCGCTCGCTCTGAATCAGGGCCCACCTCCATTACTATGGAGCGTCCTCCTGGACGCTCGTATAGCTATGGGTCACCACCCACAGCATATACGAGCGTGCAGGATGATGGCCGCAATGGTCTTGACCATCGCGACCATCGAAACTGCGAGCAAAAGCCTGCTGTTGAGTTTTTCAACCGCAAGGCCAGGAGTGATTTTGGCTTTATCAGAGCCAAAATCACTCCCACTGACATCACTAGTGATGTCAGTGGGGCCGGCTTCAGACAGTAGGCGTTCCCTTGGGAACGCCTCCGTCTGGCAGGCATGCTCCCGGCACGCCCACCAAAGGGGGCGTGCTGTCAGTCAACATCGACAGCACGCCCCCTTTGATGAGACACTCCGAGCGAAGGAAAGTCCTTCGCTCGTCTGGTCTTGCGCATGCGCACGACGGAGCTCCCTCCGTCATGCGCATGCGCAGTGCGGACCATCGACCCACTTGCGAGCGGACAGCCGCTCGCTAGTGGGTCTGAATGAGGGCCATAGTCCCAATATCCAGCACTCTTCTATAATTAACTGCCATCAGTCCTGGTGCTCATCCAATTTAAATGTGTGTATTAGCAAGAAAAAGCGGATGACACTCAGATGTATCAATAGACAATGAACCGACACAGAGGTGTATATATATACAGACCTGAATGACAGGCAATGAATTGACACAAACAAGACAGGATTTCCAGCTTCCTGCAAAAAGCCAGAACAAGGATAGGACATGATGCAGTATCCCAGTAACACCATTATGGTGCATACACACGATCAGATTTTTTCTTCAGATATGGACGATAACGATTTAAAAATCGTTCAGTCGTTCATATCTGATGAAAAATCGTTCATATCTGACATGCCTGAACGATGGACGATCAACAATGCGCGTTCCCGTTTGTCAGATAACGATATCTGACATCTGATGGGTTTGCAGTCAGACTTGGACGATTCCATTCATTTTAATGCAGGTAAAAATCGTTCAATCGTTCAAATCGTCCAAATCGTTCAAAACTTTGGTCAAATCGTCCAAATCGTTCAAATCGTTTAATCGTTCAGTCGTTCATCTGACAAATCTGACAAGTCTGACAAATCTGACCGTGTGTACGCTCCATAATAAGACTGGGAATTGCCACCAAGATGATTTGCTAACAACATCTCTGGATTTCTATCTTTTGTTCTTGATCCAATCCTCAAGCTAATTTTAATTGTCCTAACTTTTGTGGCTGTCAATGTTTAATTGCCAAATCCCTTGATTGTGGTAGGGTCACACTCACTTAGCTTGTGGCTGCGGTGTGCGTTGCCTGGGTTACCGGGACGCGGTGCATGGGCGTCTGTTCCCCACCCCGAAGATGGCGCATCATTGGTATGCGCCGTCTCTGTGGAGGTGAGGTGTGACATCACTGGAGTGAGCCCTGGCGCCGGGTGCCGGACATCGCAGGACACACGTGGGGGTTGCATCGTGTCATATATATATATATATTGCTTTGATGAGGAAGGCAAAGTGCTGAATGGCCAGTGATTCTCATATGCTGATCAAATTGTGGAATATTCCACTATATAAGGTACCCCTCCACCACATAGGTGATTAAGATTGGTGAAGGGTCCTAAGGTCTATGCAAGATTGCACTAGGAGGCGCTCTTTTTCCACGTTTTGTTTTATATATATATATATATATATATATAAACAGAAAACTCAGCACTTACCATGTTTAAACACTCACAATGATGTATAAATAAGTAAATAAATAATGGGGATTTAGTTCATGGATTGATCAATGCATTTAAGCCTGCAGCCCACATCACGGGACCCCACTTTCTGCAGGTCCTACACTATCCGTCACACTGATGGAAACCTGTTAGCTGCTATCACATAGTTTAGACTGAAAAAATGTTACCTGGTTTAAAGCTCACCTGCCAGCTAATGGCTTTTAAAGGTAAGGCAGTCACCTGACATAGCTTCTATCACACTACCAAAAAGACAGCTGACACAGGTTAATATAAACGAGTATGCACATGGGGTGCATGAGAAAGCTATGATCACAAAAGGTTAATAAAAATTAACCGCATAAACAAAGTCAGAAATCCACTGCACTCCACTATATAAGGTACCCCTCCACCACATAGGTGATTAAGATTGGTGAAGGGTCCTAAGGTCTATGCGAGATTGCATTAGGAGGCGCTCTTTTTCCACGTTTTGTTTTATATATATTAGGGGTGTGCACCGGCCACTTTTCGTGTTTTGTGTTTTGGTTTTGGATCTGGATCTTTCTTCGTGTTTTGGATCTGGATTGGTTTTGCCAAAACCACCCTTCCGTGTTTTGGGTTCTGGGTTTTGTGTTTTGGATCTGTATTTTTTTGAAAAAAAGCATAAAAACAGCTAAAATCACAGAATTTGTAGGTTTTTCTGCTCCTATGCTATTATTAACCTCAATAACCTTAATTTCCACTCATTTCCAGTCTATTCTGAATACCTCACACCTCACAATAGTGTTTTTATGTCCAAAAGGTTGCACCGAGGTAGCTGGATGACTATGCTAAGCGACACGAGTGGGCGGCACAAACACGTGACCCATCTAGGCGTGAAACTGCAGTGGCAGACAGGATGGCATTGAAAAACTAGGCCCCAAACTGTACATAATGCAAAGAAAAAAAAGAGGTGCAAGATGGAATTGTCCTTGGGCCCTCCCACCCACCCTTATGTTGTATAAACAGGACATGCACACTTTAACAAACCAATCATTTCAGCGCCAGGGTCTGCCACACAACTGTGGCTGAAATGATTGGTTCGTTTGGGCCCCCACAAAACAAGCTGGCAATTAATCTGTCCCTGCACAAACTGGCTCTACGGAGGCAAGAAGTCGTCCTCATCCTCCTCATCCACAGATTCCTCACCCTCTTCAGTGTTATGTACATCCTCATCCTCACAGAGTATTAATTCGTCCCTGCTGGAACCACAGGTCCCTCTGTACGTTCTGGAGGCTGGTCTCCCTGGAAGAGTTGATCATTCATTTTATGAACATCATCTTCTCCACATTTTGTGGAAGCAACCTCCTACGCCTTTCGCTAACAAGGTTCCCGGCTGCACTAAACACTCTTTCGGAGTACACACTGGAGGGGGGGCAACTCAGGTAAAATAGAGCCAGTTTGTACAGGGACCTCCAAATTGCTTCTTTTTCCTGCCAGTACAGGTACGGACTGTCTGACATGCCTACTTGGATGCTGTCACCGATGTAATCCTTTAACAGACAGACGCACGCTTGTCGCTGCTGCTTTGAGGATTCAAGTGCGGCTACAGCCCACACAATTCACAAAGACAGAAAAAAAAAAAGAATATTTTTATTGTTTGTGGAGCACACTTTGAGGGTTACACCACCCTCTAACAGACAGACGCACGCTTGTCGCTGCTGCTTTGAGGATGCAAGTGCGGCTACAGCCCACACAATTCACAAAGACCGAAAAAAAAAGAACAATATTTTAATTGTTTGTGTAGCACACTTTGAGGGTGTCACCACCCTTTAACAGACAGACGCACGCTTGTCGCAGCTGCTTTAAGGATGCAGGTGCGGCTACAGCCCACACAATTCACAAAGACAGAAAAAAGAACAATATTTTAATTGTTTGTGTAGCACACTTTGAGGGTGTCACCACCCTTTAACAGACAGACGCACGCTTGTCACTGCTGCTTTAAGGATGCAGGTGCGGCTACAGCCCACACAATTCACAAAGACAGAAAAAAGAAGAATATTTTTATTGTTTGTGTAGCACACTTTGAGGGTGTCACCACCCTTTAACAGACAGACGCACGCTTGTCGCTGCTGCTTTGAGGATGCAAGTGTGGCTACATCGCACACAAGTCACAAACACATTAAAAAAATAGTTTTTTATTTTTTGGAGCACTTCGTGAGTTACACCACCCTTTAACAGACAGACGCACGCTTGTCGCTGCTGCTTTAAGGATGCAGGTGCGGCTACAGCCCACACAATTCACAAAGACAGAAAAAAGAAGAAGAATATTTTTATTGTTTGTGTAGCACACTTTGAGGGTGTCACCACCCTTTAACAGACAGACGCACGCTTGTCGCTGCTGCTTTGAGGATGCAAGTGTGGCTACATCGCACACAAGTCACAAACACATTAAAAAAAATTTTTTGATTTTTTCGGAGCATTTTGATAGTTACAACACCCTTTAACAGACAGACGCACGCTTGTCGCTGCTGCTTTGAGGATGCAAGTGCGGCTACAGCCCACACAATTCACAAAGACAGAAAAAAAAAGAACAATATTTTAATTGTTTGTGTAGCACACTTTGAGGGTGTCACCACCCTTTAACAGACAGACGCACGCTTGTCGCTGCTGCTTTAAGGATGCAGGTGCGGCTACAGCCCACACATTTCACAAAGACAGAAAAAAAAAGAACAATTTTTTAATTGTTTGTGTAGCACACTTTGAGGGTGTCACCACCCTTTAACAGACAGACGCACGCTTGTCGCTGCTGCTTTGAGGATGCAGGTGGAATCTAGACGGGATTTGGAACCGAGGACACACTACCTCCATCAATTGTCTAAATCCCACTGCATTAATGTCGGATACCGGACGTACGTCTAACACCAACATAGCAGTCAAGGCCTCAGTTATACGTTTTGCTTCAGGATGACTGCTGTCGTACTTCATCCTCATCGCTAGGGACTGTTGGAGGGTCAATTGTTTAGTAAAAGTAGTGATGTTCCTACTTCCTCTCTGGGATGATGAACAACTCCCAGCAGCAGCAACAGCACTAGTAGGAAGTGGTTCTTGATCTTTCCCTATTTTATTTATATCAGAGAAAGTTTGGTCCTCCATTTATGTTATATTGATATATATACGTGCGGCTAAAGCGCACACAAACACAGAAAATATTTTTTTATTTTTGCTGGAGAGTAGTGCACTTTGTGGGTTACACCACCCTTTAAGAAATGAGCCAGCCGGCTCTTTACTTATGGGACACAGGCGCACGCTTGGCGCTGCTCCTTTGTTGATGCACGTGCAGCCACAGTGCACACAAGTCACAAACACAGAAAATATATTTTTTTTTGGTTTGGAGTGTACTTTGGGGGTTACAGAACCCTTTAACGGTCAAGCCAGCCGGCCCTTTACTTATGACACAGGCGCACACTTGGCACTACTTTGTTGATGCACGTGCGGCTACTGCGCACACAATTCACAAACACAGAAAATAATTTTTTTTCGGTTTGGACTGGAGTGTACTTTGGGGGTTACAGCACCCTTTAACGGTCAAGCCAGCCGGCCCTTTACTTATGACACAGGCGCACGCTTGGCACTACTTTGTTGATGCACGTGCGGCTACTGCGCACACAATTCACAAACACAGAAAATATTTTTTTTTTTGGTTTGGACTGGAGTGTACTTTCGGGGGTTACAGCACCCTTTAACAGTCAAGCCAGCTGGCCCTTTACTTATGACACAGGCGCACACTTGGCACTACTTTGTTGATGCAAGTGCGGCTACTGCGCACACAATTCACAAACACAGAAAATAATTTTTTTTCGGTTTGGACTGGAGTGTACTTTGGGGGTTACAGCACCCTTTAACGGTCAAGCCAGCCGGCCCTTTACTTATGACACAGGCGCACGCTTGGCACTACTTTGTTGATGCACGTGCGGCTACTGCGCACACAATTCACAAACACAGAAAATAATTTTATTTTTGGTTTGGACTGGAGTGTACTTTCGGGGGTTACAGCACCCTTTAACGGTCAAGCCAGCCGGCCCTTTACTTATGACACAGGCGCACGCTTGGCACTACTTTGTTGATGCACATGCGGCTACTGCGCACACAATTCACAAAAACAGAAAATAATTTTTTTTTTGGTTTGGACTGGAGTGTACTTTGGGGGTTACAGCACCCTTTAACGGTCAAGCCAGCCGGCCCTTTACTTATGACACAGGCGCACGCTTGGCACTACTTTGTTGATGCACGTGCGGCTACTGCGCACACAATTCACAAACACAGAAAATAATTTTTTTTTTGGTTTGGACTGGAGTGTACTTTGGGGGTTACAGCACCCTTTAACGGTCAAGCCAGCCGGCCCTTTACTTATGACACAGGCGCACGCTTGGCACTACTTTGTTGATGCACGTGCGGCTACTGCGCACACAATTCACAAACACAGAAAATAATTTTTTTTTTGGTTTGGACTGGAGTGTACTTTCGGGGGTTACAGCACCCTTAACGGTCAAGCCAGCCGGCCCTTTACTTATGACACAGGCGCACGCTTGGCACTACTTTGTTGATGCACGTGCGGCTACTGCGCACACAATTCACAAACACAGAAAATAATTTTTTTTAGGTTTGGACTGGAGTGTACTTTCGGGGGTTACAGCACCCTTAACGGTCAAGCCAGCCGGCCCTTTACTTATGACACAGGCGCACGCTTGGCACTACTTTGTTGATGCACGTGCGGCTACTGCGCACACAATTCACAAACACAGAAAATAATTTTTTTTTGGTTTGGACTGGAGTGTACTTTCGGGGGTTACAGCACCCTTTAACGGTCAAGCCAGCCGGCCCTTTACTTATGACACAGGCGCACGCTTGGCACTACTTTGTTGATGCACGTGCGGCTACTGCGCACACAATTCACAAACACAGAAAATATATTATATTTTTAGCACTTGGGGGGAGCACCCCTGATGGACAGAGCACCCCCTGGACAACACTACAGCACCTCTTTAGGACTGGGACACTGCACAGGACTTTGGAGTGGACACAGCCCCTATGGAGAACTGACTGCACAACACAGTCCAGCCAGCCCCTATGGACTTTGAAGTAGTGGACACAGCCCCTATTAACAACAGCAGCACAGCACAACACAGCCAGCCCCTATGGACTTTGAAGTAGTGGACAACAGCAGCACTACACTACACTACACTACACAGCCCTAACTCCCACCCTCCCTCTTCACTGTCCACAGCCGAGTGAGAAAATGGCGCCGACGTGGGTACCTTATATAGGATCCAAAACCCGCGAGACTCGGAAGGCGGGAAGATGACGTTTTGCCTCGATTTCAGAATCCGAGTCAGGCGGGAAAAGTCGAGCCTGACTCGGATCGGACTCGGATCGGGGGGGCTCGGGGGGGTTCGGATTTCAGAAATCCGAACCCGCTCACCCCTAATATATATATATATATATATAATATATATATAATGTATATATATAGTTGACATTTAGATCCCAGTGGGAGCCATTGGAGGGGGAGGGTTATGTCCCAGCTCCCACTGCACTGAGTCTGACTATATTATATCTGACACATTGATGGCAAAGGGTTGCCTACATCTCTTATAGGGGTCTACTTACTAATAGGGGTGAGCGGGTTCAGATTTCTGAAATCCGAACCCCCCCGATCCAAGGCCGATCCGAGTCAGGCTCGACTTTTCCCGCCTGACTCGGATCTGAAATCGAGGCAAAACGTCATCATCCCGCCTTCCGGGTCTCGCGGGTTTTGGATCCTATATAAAGGTACCCGCGTCGGCGCCATTTTCTCACTCTGCTGTGGACAGCGAAGAGGGAGGGTGGGAGTTAGGGCTGGCTGGGCTGTGTAGTGTAGTGTAGTGCAGAGTAGTGTTGTGCTGTGCTGTGCTGTGCTGTGCTGCGCTGTGCTGCTGTTGTCCATAGGGGCTGTGTCCACTACTTCAAAGTCCATAGGGGCTGGCTGTGTTGTGCTGTGCTGCTGTTGTTAATAGGGGCTGTGTCCACTACTTCAAAGTCCATAGGGGCTGGCTGGACTGTGTTGTGCAGTCAGTTCTCCATAGGGGCTGTGTCCACTCCAAAGTCCTGTGCAGTGTCCCAGAACTAAAGGGGTGCTGTAGTGTTGTCCAGGGGGTGCTCTGTCCATCAGAGGTGCTCCCCCCAAGTGCTAAAAAATAATATTTTTTCTGTGTTTGTGAATTGTGTGCGCAGTAGCCGCACGTGCATCAACAAAGTAGTGCCAAGGGTGCGCCTGTGTCATAAGTAAAGGGCCGGCTGGCTTGACCGTTAAAGGGTGCTGTAACCCCCAAAGTACACTCCAAACCAAATAAAAATTTTTTTTTCTGTGTTTGTGAATTGTGTGCGCAGTAGCCACACGTGCATCAACAAAGGAGCAGCGCCAAGCGTGCGCCTGTGTCCCATAAGTAAAGAGCCGGCTGGCTCATTTCTTAAAGGGTGGTGTAACCCACAAAGTGCACTACTCTCCAGCAAAAATAAAAAAATATTTTCTGTGTTTGTGTGCGCTTTAGCCGCACGTATATATCAATATAACATAAATGGAGGACCAAACTTTCTCCGATAAAAATAAAATAGGGAAAGATCAAGAACCACTTCCTCCTAGTGCTGTTGCTGCTGCTGGGAGTTGTTCATCATCCCAGAGAGGAAGTAGGAACACCACTACTTTACTAAACAATTGACCCTCCAACAGTCCCTAGCGATGAGGATGAAGTACGACAGCAGTCATCCTGAAGCAAAACGTATAACTGAGGCCTTGACTGCTATGTTGGTGTTAGACGTGCGTCCGGTATCCGCCATTAGTGCAGTGGGATTTAGACAATTGATTTAGGTAGTGTGTCCCCGGTTCCAAATCCCGTCTAGATTCCACCTGCATCCTCAAAGCAGCAGCGACAAGCGTGCATCTGTCTGTTAAAGGGTGGTGTAACCCTCAAAATGCGCTCCACAAACAATAAAAATATTCTTCTTTTTTTTTCTGTCTTTGTGAAACGTGTGGGCTGTAGCCGCACCTGCATCCTTAAAGCAGCAGCGACAAGCGTGCGTCTGTCTGTTAAAGGATTACATCGGTGACAACATCCAAGTAGGCATGTCAGACAGTCCGTACCTGTACTGGCAGGAAAAAGAAGCAATTTGGAGGTCCCTGTACAAACTGGCTCTATTTTACCTGAGTTGCCCCCCCTCCAGTGTGTACTCCGAAAGAGTGTTTAGTGCAGCCGGGAACCTTGTCAGTGAAAGGCGTAGGAGGTTGCTTCCACAAAATGTGGAGAAGATGATGTTCATAAAATGAATTATCAACTCTTCCAGGGAGACCAGCCTCCTGAACGTACCGAGGGACCTGTGGTTGTGGATTCCAGCGGGGACGAATTAATACTCTGTGAGGATGAGGATGTACACAACACTGAAGAGGGTGAGGAATCGGTGGATGAGAAGGATGAGGACGACATCTTGCCTCCGTAGAGCCAGTTTGTGCAGGGACAGATTAATTGCCAGCTTGTTTTGTGGGGGCCCAAGTGAACCAATCATTTCAGCCACAGTCATGTGGCAGACCCTGGCGCTGAAATGATTGGTTTGTTAAAGTGTGCATGTCCTATTTATACAACATAAGGGTGGATGGGAGGGCCCAAGGACAATTCCATCTTGCACCTCTTTTTTTTCTTTGCAGTATGTACTGTTTGGGGCCTAGTTTTTCAAACTGCCATCCTGTCTGCCACTGCAGTGTCACTCCTAGATGGGCCTCGTGTTTGTGCCGCCCACTCGTGTCGCTTAGCATAGTCATCCAGCTACCTCGGTGCAACCTTTTGGACATAAAAACACTATTGTGAGGTGTGAGATGTTCAGAATAGACTGGAAATGAGTGGAAATTAAGGTTATTGAGGTTAATAATAGCATAGGAGCAGAAAAACCCACACATTCTGTGATTTTAGCTGTTTTTATGCTTTTTTTAAAAAAAATACAGATCCAAAACACAAAACCCAGAACCCAAAACACGGAAGGGTGGGTTTGGCAAAACCAATCCAGATCCAAAACACGAAGAAAGATCCAGATCCAAAACCAAAACACAAAACACGAAAAGTGGCCGGTGCACACCCCTACTTACTAAGCAGTGTTAGGAGACAGAGTGAAAAGTGATAAGTCAGTGATAAGGTGCCAGCCAATCAGCTCCCAACTGCCATCCCACAGGCTGTGTTTGAAAAATGACAGTTGGGAGCTGATTGGCTGGCACCTTATCACTGACACTTTTCACTCTGTCTCCTAACACTGCTTAGTAAATAGACCCCATAGCATCATATTGCAAGCAACTGCAAGGAATCCGGCCCATGTGTTACACACCCCTACCCTGAAGTGTAGCGTGTAGTCATGGTGCCCAGAGCAAACACATGCTACGGCGCCCCCTCCACACAATTATATTGTAATGTCCCAAAATCCCACAATTTTTTTCACCTGCATGCCACCATATACCACTCAGACCGCCTCATGTTCCTCCAGATGTCACTCAAACTACTCCACCTACTTCCAAATACTGCAACACATGCCACATGCCACTAAGACCTCCTGACATACCTCTACATGCTATAACACATGGCAGTCTGACCTCCCATGCAGGGCCCTGACCAGAACCTTGTGGGCCTCATAGCAAAATTTTGAAGGGCCCCCAATGCTTCTAGCTCTATCTGCAGTGCTCCACCTCTTAATGTTTTAGAATGTCGACAATACAATTTTAGACTAACCTTCACCCAAATTGCACCCTAACCCCCAACCTAATTGCTCCATAACCCTACTTGAAATCTAACCCTAAATTCAGCCATCTGTAACCACAGCCCAACCCTTACCACAGCCTACCCCTAACCACGGCCTAATCTTAACCCTAACCCAACTGCAGCCTAGCCTTAATCACAGCCTAACCCTGTTTGGGGGAGGGGGAAAGGGGACCTGTGTGGGAGAGGGGATGGGGGGGTTGGGGGAGTTTGGAGCTGTAAAGGGAGAGAGCAGGAAAAGAAGTGGGGCTGAGGAAGAGCTGTGGATGGGGGAGGGGTGTTTGGAGCTTTGAGGATAGAGCAGGAAAGGGAAGCTGTGTGGAGAGGGGGGAGGTCATGGGTGCCACAGATAGGATGGGGAAAATGTTTGGAGCTATGAGAGAGCAGGAAAGAGGACCTGTGTGGCGGAGGAGTTAGGGGTGCCGTGGATGAGAGTGTGTGTTTGGAGCTGTGAGGAGAGAGCAGGAAAGGGAACATGTGTAGCATACTTGCCTACCCTCCCAGAATGGCCAGGATGCTCCCTAAAATTAGGTAGTGCTCCTGGCCACCCAGAAATGTGGACAAGTCTCCCAGGTCTTGGGGCCACCTGCCCCCATAGCCACCCAATATCTTCAAATATATAGGGAAACATAGTGAGCAAATTAGGCAGGGAGAATGAATGTACAGGGGTTAGTTTATCATGTAGACACATTATTGTTGTGAGCTGCAAAGAGAGGTGTCTCTCTCAAAGCTTTCTGGGCCCTTTAAATGTTGCTGTGGGGCCACAAAGTTCTAGTTACCCCCTGGGTAGAGCAGTGTGCTGCGTATCACCTCTACACCAGCTAAAGACAGCTGCAGAAGCAATCAGGCAAAGGCATATCCATGTGGGTGCACATGCCCCCCTGTCATTTTTTAGCATATTTTTGTTTCCCCACAACAGCTGGAGGTGGTTGTACCCACCCCAGGCTGGATACAGTATACTAAGTAGCTGAACCACCTGCTCTGATCAGCGCAGTGGCAGGATTCCTTTTTGTACGGTACAATATGCTGTCACAATGTTGCACCATGTATATAGATACTGTATAATAATTTTTTGTAAGGAGAGGGGGCGCCAAAATAAACTTATTCCCTGTGTTCTATTTGGTTCAAAACTTGCCCTGGTTGACAGTGTCGATGAGTATTGGGAAAGAATCATATAAAAGGTATGTAATTTATATATATATATATATATAAACATTACCAAGCTAGGTGGAGATAGTGAGCCATGGATTCTGTGTGGGGCTGGAGGGATCCGCCCACACAGGGTAGAAAAAGGAATTGGGAGCACGCCTAGAGGCTGCCTTGTGTACAGAGCTCAGGTGAGGCTGATGAGGCCGACCAGTCAGGCTGCATTTGGAATCAGTCCAAGGAGGGCTGAAGAAGCCAAAAAGTTCTGTGTGTCTGGAGGCCAGTAGGGGCTAGAAAGCTGTGTCCAGATATGCCGCGCAGGGAGGACTACAAATCTCTAAGACTGTATGTGAATTTGTAGAAGCTGAGCTACAAGCTGTGTCCAGACCTGCAGTCAGGCAGGAAGGACCACAAGAGAGACTTTGTGTGACTTTGTGGCACACAAGCCAGGCCAGGAGGCCAGTATCTTTACCTGTGAGAGACAGACAGGACTAAAAGACTGAGACTGTGTTACATTTGCAGACTAGCTGCCCATTATAGTCAGGGTTCAAGCAAAGAGGTAGTGCCCTGCATGGGGCTAGGTTGTTTATTATTTTGCTCCTGAAATACTGACAGTAAATGTGTAAATCACCATCTATTTTCATTTCAACCTGAAAAGCGGCATGTGGCCCCTTATTATATACTTAGACACTGCGCCACTGACCCATCTACTGAGCTAAATTACCCTAAATTATTACTATATATATATATATATATATATATATATATATATAAAATCTTGTATATAAAATTCATTGTTATGTTTGTTTGTTCATCCAGTTATGTATTCGGACACCCCTGCACAGATTAGCATGGGTCCTGCCTAGGTTTTAGGGGGGTTAGGGTCCCATTCGGGCCACCCTTTGGTGTACGCTGGGCTGAACTTTGACCCAGGGAGCCTGTTCTGGGTCTTCTACCAGGTGGATTTGGATGAAAACTTCACAGAGGGGTAGCAATTGGTGTAGGATGCCTGGCAATTGGTCTAGGATGCCTAACTTAATAACCTAAAAATTAGGTCCCGGTCAGTGTTGGTGTGTGCTGGGCAGAAATTAGACCCGGGGAACCTGTTCTGGGCCTTCCACTAGATGGATTTGGATGAAAAGATGGGTGGAATTGGTCTGGGATGTCTAACTTAATAACTTGAAGATTTAAACTCGGGCTACGCTGGCTACTTCAGCTATTATATATCAGTTGTGTCGCAATTTATGCAGTTGGGACACAACTGAAACGCTGATGAGACTACTTCTTGCATTTTGAGTGTTTATTTACCTGAATGCCTCACCTGCCAGCCGTTTGTGAGTACTTCTTTGTGGGGGCACCTGAGCAAGGTACATTGTTACATGGAAGCACCAGCCCCAGTGAAACATGAGATGATGATATATATATATATATCAAGTAGTAGGGCCGCACTCACATCTCACATCTTCGATTGGTTCACCAAATACTGGGGTGTCTTCCCAAATCCAAGTATAGAAAAAAAATAATTAGGCACTCACCAGATTCTTCTTGCAGATAAAAAAGCTGCTATTTATTACTCACATATAGACAGAGGTAATACAGTGCTCAAACGTTTTC
The DNA here is from genome assembly GCA_031769625.1 of Taudactylus pleione. NCBI lineage: Eukaryota > Metazoa > Chordata > Amphibia > Anura > Myobatrachidae > Taudactylus > Taudactylus pleione. The sequence continues at coordinate 1,076,479 of JAUIMM010000245.1, forward strand.
GGACTCCAATGAGTCCTTCATCAGGAGATACATCCAACACAGCATAGCATGCACAAATAGCCCAAAACACCTACAACAAAGTAAACCCTGACCCACCGGTCTTATAAGTACCCATATAGCACCAAACGTGACTTTAATAATCCTATCCCTGCCTGTAACTTTGGTAATTTCTCATTAGATCAGAGAAATGCATTAAGTTCCCTTAAAGGTAATGACCAGATTGTGATTCACCCCACGGACAAGGGCGGGGCAATTGCGGTTCAAAATTTCTCTGATTATGATAAAGAAGTAAATAGACAACTTTATTTTATTTATTATTTATTACCAGTTATTTATATAGTGCACACATATTCTGCAGCGCTTTACAGAGAATAGTTGGCCTTTCACATCAGTCCCTGCCCCAGTGCTTACAATCTATGTTCCCTATCACATGCTCACACACACTAGGGTTAATTTTTTTTTTTTTATGTTTTGGAGCCAATTAACCCACCAGTATATTTATTTTTTTTGGGAGTGTGGGAGGAAACCGGAGTACCTGGGGGAAACCCACGCCAGCACAGGGAGAATATACAAACTCCACACAGTTAGGGCCGTGGTGGGAATCAAACCCATGACCTCAGTGATGTGAGGCAGTAACGCTAACCATTACACTGTCTGTGCTGCCCAACTTGCTGATACCTACCATTTAAATGATGCCAACCCGATGCCAGCCATTAAGAGGAAGGTTGATCTTGTGATTGATTCTGCTGTTAATTGCGGGTGGATAACTGAACAAATATTACAATACCTTAAGGTTGATTATCTGGTGTGTCCCTTGATATACACCTTACCAAAGGTGCGCAAATCACTTGTGGATCCCCGTGGCAGACCTATCATCTCTGCCAGGGGTTCCTTATTACAACCATTGGCCTTGTTTGTTGACAGCTTCCTACAAAATTTGATTCCATTTATATGCACCTATTTGAGAGACACTGAGGATCTTTTAGTTAAGATCAGGGTGATGCTATGGATGGTGCTCTATTGGCGACATTGGACGTATCATCATTATATACCACCATTCCACATGAGTTGGGAATCCAATCAGTTAGGAAGCTGTTTACTTGCTCTGATGTACAATGTCCTCCAGTAGAGTTTATCCTCGATTTACTTAGGCTGATTTTGGAGAACAATAACTTCATGTACCAGGGCCAATACTATACCCAGTTAGCTGGCACGGCTATGGGGTCTAATGTGGCCCCAGCATATGCCATCATTTTTATGCACGAATACGAGACTACAGTGATAATTCCAAAATTTTCGTCTAAGATCATCTATTATAAAAGATTTATAGATTATGTGTTTTTGTTATCGAGTGGCACTGAGGAGTAATTCTCTTTGATGGTTGATTATCTCAATCAGTTTGAGTCAACAGTTAGGTTTACTGACAAAATTAGTTCAGATTCAATAGATTTTTTGGATGTCATTGTCTTTAGGGAAGGAGTTCGTTTGGGCACTACCCTGTTCAGAAAAGACACGGACAGGAACACATTCCTATATGCTACCAGTAACCACCCGTCTGCCCTCAAGAATAGTCTCCCATTTCCCAGTTCATGAGGGTATTAAGGAACAACTCTAACCATAATACGGTAGAGATACAGATCTCAGAGATGAGAGATCGATTCTTGGAAAGGGGGTACAAGAAAAAGATCATTGAGGGGTGTCTCACTAAGGCACGGAAACGTATGCTGATGAAGGTCCCTAAAACCCAGGACCATATGATTTATGTCACACAGTTTGAATACCAATCCAACAGGGTCACTCGATCCATTAAGAAACATTAGCCGTTGGTACAGATGGACCTGGTATTTGAAGGCACTCTGAAAGACCCCCCTATGATGGCCTTCAGGAGGAGGAAGAACCTCAAACAGCTGTTAATGCATCCAAACGCCAAACACCTACGGATGATATTACCTGGTTGAATACCAGAAAACCGGGATGCATTAAGTTCACTTGCTGTGTGATCTGTCGTTCCCTCATCCCTGGAAGTTCCTTGCCACACCCTCGGAGTGGTAAACCAATGCGCATATGCTTCAAGCTGCATTGTCGTATGGACTATGTGATATATTTATTGACGTCCCCATGCAGCTTGTCATATGTAGGGATGACTACCTGCACTTTTCGCGAGCGTATGGCTAACCACCAAAGCTCTATACACCAGGCTTTGTTGATGGGCACATCCGATAAACCCATTGCAAAAAAAATTCTTGAGGCAGGCCATCAAGTTGCTATGCTCAAATGCAGGATTATTGACTGGGTACCGAAACCCTATCGTGGAGGTGATTGGGCATTACTTTTGAAGAAACTTGAGGCCAGGTGGATTTTTAGACTTGGGACCGTGTCACTTCACGGGTTGAACGAATACAACACTTTAAATGCGTTTTTGCGCTTCTAAGGTTTTTTGTGCATCACATATAGTGCAGGCATCCTCTTCTAGGTTACATTTTGTATTTTCTCTCTCTCTCTCTCTCTCTATATATATATATATATATATGTATATATATATATATATTTTTTTTTTGGGTAGATATATAGGTATATTGTATGTTTATGTTATTATATTATATACATGTTTTGGAGTTTTGTGGATTTTGATTATTATGTATATTCAGCGCTGGGTGTCTAGTTAAGTATATGGGTATGTATTTTAATAAGTTTGTATTAATGTCTTTTTCTATTCACCTATAACCCTGGTCTCAGTGTCCTTTGGCACCATTAGTTTGTGCTGATTGTTATATGATTTATCTGATTGCTTTTAGAAAGTCCTTTGCCTGTGGAACATATCCTAACATATCACTACCCTGGACATATGTGTCATGTTGCACCCGCCACTTCTGGTTCAGTGGAACACGGAAGTTGGTGTATTCCTGGGGCGGAAGTTTGTTTGTTGCTCCCAGGTTGGAACGCACGCCGAGCGGCAGCGTGTAACACATGCTGGTAGAATAGCTACACATGAGATGCGCTCTAAGGCCTGACAGGTGAGATCTGTGTTTTCCCATGATGTCTTTGGTGCATAATTGTGACTTACACGGCGATACTGGTATGTTGGGATGGGTGTGAATTAAGTACTTAATTAATTACATTATACCACAGGTAGTATATGGGTACCTACAGTAGTGGAATTAATTCTGGACACTTATATGAAAAAATGTTTTATTTGATATTTGTGCAGAAAATTCATATACTGCTATACCAAATCAATACTTTAATGTTTTTATTTTAATCTATGATGTTTCTACTTAATATTTTAACATGATTTTTCAGAGAGAGAGGAAACAGAGAGAAGGGGATGAGAGATAGAGTGGGAGAAAGAATAGAGAGAAAGAGAGAGAGAGAAGGTTTGAAATACACTTACCAGCCACTGTCAGTGGTGAATATGCAGGCTGTTACCAGTCACAGCAGGCAGCACGCTGACAGGATCTGGGAGCAGGTCCCACACAGGATCCATACAGGCTCATGTGCTTTGTTCAGCACTCAATTCATCCAGACTGTGACAGCCTTTACAATCAATCCTAGTTGCAGCTCTGGTCAAAGTGTGAATAACGACTAAAATGGCTCTGAATACCTCGAAACGTGTTGACTGGTCACCTGGGAAGAGAGGCAAAACAATGACACTTTGTGAGGAAGGATATACCTACGAAGAAATTGCAAAGAGGTTGGGCGGTGGGGCAACGAAGTCAGTTGTAAGGAAACTCTGCATAAGGGTTGCCAGCAGTGGATCGACGAAATCGGCCACAAGAACTGGGAGAAAGTCCGTGCTTACAAAACAAGATGAGTGCAGAATCTGTCTCCTGGCCCTGCAGGTCCAATGAAAGTCTGCAAAAGCCATCAACAACATAATGGAGACATCTGGTGTCCAAGTTTGTGACCGAACCATACGAAAAAAACTTTGTGACAATGGTTTGTAAGCTAGGACCCCGAGAATGAAGCCGTATCGAAACCAGAAACAGAGGCAGAAATGTATAGATTGGGCTCTGACACACAATGAGTGGACTAGATTATTTGGAGCGAGGAGACCAAGGCCCTCATTCAGAGCCGTACGCTCTGAGCAGAGCGCACGCTCTGAATGAGGGCCGGGCTCCATTTTCATGGAGTGTCCTCCTGGACGCTCGTATAGCTGTGGGTCACCACCCACAGGCTATACGAGCGTGCATTGTGATGGTCGCGATGGTCGAGACCATCGCGACCATCGAATTTGCGAGCCAGAGCCTGCGGTTGAGGTTTTCAACCGTAAGCTCCGGAGTGATTTTGGCTCTATCAGAGCCAAAATCACTCCCACTGACATCACTAGTGATGTCAGTGGGCCGGCTTCTGACGGGAGGCGTTCCCTTAGGAACGCCCCCGTCAGGGAGGCACGCCCCCGGCACGCCCACCAAAGGGGGCGTGCTGTCAATCAACATTGACAGCACGCCCCCTTTGATCGGACACAACGAGCGAAGGACTTTCCTTCGCTCGTCGCGTCTGGCGCATGCGCACGACGGAGCTCCCTCCATCGTGCGCATGCTCAGTCCATAACATCGACCCACTTGCGAGCGGACAGCCGCTCGCGAGTGGGTCTGAATCAGGCCCCAAATCAGCATCTTCGGGAGCGATGGAGTGAATTTGTTTGGCGTCAGCCTGGGAAAGATCTGTTGCCTGAGTGCACCACGGCACCTATGAAGCACCCAGTGAGTGTGATGGTAATATAATTGCCAAAAAGTATCAAGAAGCAGTGCTGGAGGCGAAACTGTTGCCCACAATCGAGGATTTCTTCGAAATTGACCCACAGAAGTGTATTTTTCAGCAGGATGGAGCGCCATGCCACACCTCCAATCGTTCCATGAGGTGGTTCGGTGATCACCAAATCACTGTCTTGCCTTGGCCAAGAAATAGTCTGGATTTAAATCTGATAGAAAATCTTTCGTCAAGGCTTAAAGTGATGGTATCATGAAAAAATCCAAGTAACAAGAGAGAGCTGGTCGAAGCCATAATCCAGTCCTGGTACCACGTGATTTCACCTGAAGATCTGGAACGTCTGGTTCACTCGATGCCTCGACAAATCAAAGCTGTTTTAAAAAGCAGAGGATATCCAATGAAACATTAATTGTGTGAATTGCTGAAATTGCATATTTTTTTTCATGCTGCAATTATTATTTGACAAGTAGGCCCCTTATTTCCTGTAAATATGAATCTGTGAAAATGAGAAACACCAGAGAACAGAGTGTTTAAGAGATATACCCGATGTCGGTCTCATCTACTTTTGTGTAAGTAGAACTACCTTAAGGGCGTTTACGCCACATTTCTTATACAGTATGTTTTACTTACCTAAAGGATGACCCTATATACCATCAGTTTACTGGGTGTTTTATTTAAAAGTTAATGCATCATTGTGCACTTTAGATTTGTCTTGATTTTCGGTATATCTGTTGAAATCCTTAACATGCTATGAACGACATACAGAAGACCATACATACTTCATATTTGTAAGCATCTTTATCTGTGGTGGACATATTTGGCGCCGTCTATACCTATACCTATTTTTATTTGCTATACCCACTTGTACGCCTCTGTAAGGCATTGCTTGGATGGAGCAGGTGGAGCTGAAGCCTGCAGGGGGCGCCGGATAGGGAGAAACAATTTGACACTCCGGGTTCCTGGTGATATCATTATGTTATGTGACTGTTGCAGTCATATGGTACACTACACACTGCAGGGCAGGCTGGCTGTGTTCCTGGTAATGTCTGTGTGCTGGCGATGGGTTGCTGCTGTTCCAGCGGAATGCAGTCAGGAAGCTGACGGTCAAAATGCGGACCGCCGGCTTCCCAACTGTGTAATCCTGACAGGGGAATACTAATAGGCGCCGAAATCCAGACGCCTATCATTATCCCTATGCCGGGAGCCCGACGCCTGGCATACCGAACGAAGGTAAGTCGGACGGCAGGAGCGGACGGAGGGGAGGGTTAGGTTTCGGGGCTCCCGGGGGGACTTACGGTTAAGTACCCCCCCGGGAGGGTTAGGCTAGGGGAAGGGGTGGTTAGGGTTAGATACCCCCGGGGGGAGGTTAGGGTTAGGCACCCCACCGGTAGGGTTAGGTTTAGGCTACATCTTTGAATCCAACATACATACATAAGCGTTTTTCTTTTTCTTTCTGCAGCAAACTTTTAATGCCTACATTCAGAGCACAAAATGCTTCCAACTCAAAATGAGGTCTATGTACTGACAGGCAAATATTGCAAATAGACATGATAGCAGCAGTCATACTGTATATTGTACATCTTGCAGCAAGAAACTCATTGCCAGCTATATATTCATATATTTAGGGTTGTTAAAATTACTGGAAAGATAACTCCCACCGCCAGTCATATACTTCAAAGAGAACTCTCACCGCCAGTCATATACTGCAAAGAGAACTCTCACCACCAGTCATATACTGCAAAGAGAATGCTCACCACCAGTCATATACTGCAAAGAGAACGCTCACCGCCAGTCATATACTGCAAAGAGAACGCTCACCGCCAGTTATATACTGCAAAGAGAACTCTCACCGCCAGTCATATACTGCAAAGAGAACTCTCACTGCCAGTCATATACTGCAAAGAGAACTCCCACAGCCAGGCCACTAAAAACCGGCCCGAGCAAAGGTGGCATGGCCACGCCCCCTTAAAATAAAAAAGAGAAAAAATATAGTTGCAGCTCCGCAGAGCGGTGCTGTGCATGGTGAGGGGAGCGCTGTTAGACCCTCAGCCCAGTGCAAATCCTGGAAGGGGGCGCGATCATCATGATCGCTCACCCCCACAGACAGAGGATATGCTGCTGCTCTGCAGCAGCAAGCAGTCTCCCTTCGCAGCCCAGCACACAGCAGTATGTGCTGGGCTGTTCAGCTGACAGGGAGGAGGGATGGAGTCGGACCTGGACCCCCACCGGGCCCCGCTAGCAAGCCTGAGTAATTAGTACCCACCCCCCCCTCTCGGCGCCCCTGCCCACCACCAGTCATATACTGCAAAGAGAACTCCCACCGCCAGTCATATACTGCAAAGAGAACTCTCACCGCCAGTCATATACTGCAAAGAGAACGCTCACCGCCAGTCATATACTGCAAAGAGAACTTGTCACCGCCAGTCATATACTGCAAAGAGAACGCTCACCGCCAGTCATATACTGCAAAGAGAACTCTCACCGCCAGGCATATACTGCAAAGAGAACTTGTCACCGCCAGTCATATACTGCAAAGAGAACTCTCACCACCAGTCATATACTGCAAAGAGAACTCTCACCACCAGTCATATACTGCAAAGAGAATTCTCACCACCAGTCATATACTGCAAAGAGAACGCTCACCACCAGTCATATACTGCAAAGAGAACTCTCACCACCAGTCATATACTGCAAAGAGAACACTCACCACCAGTCATATACTGCAAAGAGAACTCCCACAGCCAGTCATATACTGCAAAGAGAACGCTCACCGCCAGTCATATGCTGCAAATCGAACTCTCACGCCAGTCATATGCTGCAAAGAGAACTCTCACCACCAGTCATATACTGCAAAGAGAACTCTCACCACCAGTCATATACTGCAAAGAGAACACTCACCAGTCATATACTGCCAAGAGAACTCCCACAGCCAGTCATATACTGCAAAGAGAACTCTCACCGCCAGTCAAATACTGCAAAGAAAACTCTCACCGCCAGTCATATACTGCAAAGAGAACTCCCACTACCAATCACATACTGCAAAGCATAGGCGAAACTAAGGGGTGGTCCGGGGGTGCACAGGACCACCCATTAGCCTCTGCCGCCATTTTGCATTTTTTTAATGTATTTAATGGCTGAGAAGAGTCACTGAGTCAGGGCGGCATTAACGCTGCTCCGTCCGCTCTTAACAGCCCTCACCTGACCGGGAGGACCTTCAATATATGCAAGCTCCGCCTCCCCGTGTGAGCGCACCAATCGGAATCAAACCTCTTGTCCTCTGGTGCACGAGCACGCGGTGACGTCATGAGTGGAGGATGCTGTGAGCAGCTCAGTGACAGCTGACTACACCCGGAGGAGAAGGAGGAAGTGCCGCCGCGGTCGCTGATGCCTGACAATCCCATTGTTCCGAGGAGCAGCCTGGCAGACCAGAGGGCGGAGGAAACAGGATCTGGTTTAAGGTAAGTTTTTTTCTTTTCTGTGTGTGTCAGAGGCTATACAAGGGGAATTACTCTTAAGGGCACTACAGGGGGGCATTACTAGAAGGCCACTACAGGGAGCATTACTATTTGGGCACTACAAGGGGGCATTACTATTTGGGCACTACAGGGGGGCATTACTATAAGGGCACAACAGGGGGGCATTACTATAAGGGCACTACAGGGGGGCATTACTATTTGGGCACTACAAGGGGGCATTACTATTTGGGCACTACAGGGGGGCATTACTATAGGGGCACTACAGGGGGGCATTACTATACGGGCACAACAGGAGGCATTACTATAAGGGCTCTACAGGGGGGCATTACTATAAGGGCACTACAGGGGGCATTACTACAGGGGGCACTACAGGGGACATTACTATAAGGACACTACAGGGGGGCATTACTATAAGGGCACTACAGGGGGCATTACTTTAAGGACACTACAGGGGGGCATTACTATTTGGGCACTACAGGGGGCATTACTATTTGGGCACTACAGGGGGCCATTACTATAAGGGCACTACAGGGGGGGCATTACTATTTGGGCACAACAGGGGGGCATTACTGTAAGGGCACTACAGGGGGGCATTACTATAAGGGCACTACAGGGGGCATTACTATAAGGGCACTACAGGGGGGCATTACTATAAGGGCACTACAGGGGGCATTACTATAAGGACACTACAGGGGGCATTACTATAAGGGCTCTACAGGGGGCATTACTATAAGGGCATTACTATAAGGGCACAACAGGGGGCATTACTATAAGGACACTACAGGGGCATTATTAATAGGGTATTACCATATGGGTGCTGCAGGGGCATTACTATGGGGTCATTTCCATATGGGGACTACAGGAGCATTACTATGGGGGCTTTACCATATGAAGGAGTGGTGTATTGCTTTACCTTTCTGCTGCGGGTAAAGGGGGGGTATCCACTAGGCGATATTGGCAGGCGATTGCACGATAACAACGTCGTTATCGTGCAATCGACCGCAAATTGGGCATGTAAATGACAAAAACGACCAGCAATGCGCGTGCCCGCTAGTCGTTTTTGCCATCTATCATCGCCCGTACATGCTGGTCAACCTGACGATCCCGTCAGGTTCAGCATGTACGGGGGAGCAATAGAGAGCACCTACTGTTCTCCTCTTGCTGCCGCCGGACCTCTCTGCAATACACGGGAAAGGAAACAAACAGTCACAGCCTGTTGATGCCGGACACTCACAACATGTGAGTGTCCAGCGTCATCAGCCTGTGACTGTTTGTTTCCCTTCCCGTGTATTGCAGAGAGGCCCAGCGGCAGCAAGAGCGCAGAGAGAGGTCCGTGTCTTGATCTGCCTAGACGCAGGATCTGGTTTAAGGTAAGTTTTTTACTTTTCAGTGTGTGTGTCAGAGGCTATACAAGGGGAATTACTCTTAAGGGCACTACAAGGGGGCATTACTATAAGGCCACTACAGGGGGGCATTACTATAATGCCACTACAGGGGGGCATTACTATTTGGGCACTACAGGGGGCATTACTTTAAGGGCACTACATTGGGGCATTACTATAAGGCCACTACAGGGGGGCATTACTATTTGGGCACTACAGGGGGCATTACTATTTGGGTACTACATTGGGGCATTACTATAAGGACACTACAGGGGGCATTACTTTAACGGCACTACAGGGGGGCATTACTATAAGGGTACTACAGGGGGCATTACTATAAGGGCACTACAGGGGGGCGTTACTATTTGGGCACTACAGGGGGCCGTTACTATAAGGGCACTACAGGGGGGCATTACTATAAGGGCACTACAGGGGGCCATTACTATAAGGGCACTACAGGGGGCCATTACTATAAGGGCACTACAGGGGGCCATTACTATAAGGGCTCTACAGGGGGGAATTACTATTTGGGCACAACAGGGGGGCATTACTGTAAGGGCACTACAGGGTACATTACTATAAGGACACTACAGGGGGCACTACAGGGGGGCATTCCTATAAGGGCACTACAGGGGGGCATTCCTATAAGGGCACTACAGGGGGCATTACTATTAGGGCACAACAGGGGGGCATTACTATAAGGACCCTACAGGAGGGCATTACTATAAGGGCACTACAGGGGGTATTACTATAAGGGCTCTACAGGGGGCTTTACTATAAGGGCACTACAGGGGCATTATTAATAGGGTATTACCATATGGCTGCTGCAGGGGCATTACTATGGGGTCATTTCCATATGGGGACTACAGGGGCATTACCATATGGAGGAGTGGTGTATTGCTTTGCCTTTCTGCTGCGGGTAAAAGGGGGGTATCCACTAGGCGATATTGGCAGGCGATTGCATGATAACGACGTTGTTATCGTGAAATCGCCCGCAAATTGGGCATGTAAATGACAAAAACGACAAGCAATGCGCGTGCCCGCTAGTCGTTTTTGCCATCATCGCCCGTACATGCTGGTCAACCTGACGATCCCGTCAGATTCAGCATGTACAGGGGAGCAATAGAGAGCACCTACTGTTCCCCTCTTGCTGCCGCCGGACCTCTCTGCAATACACGGGAAAGGAAACAAACAGTCACAGCCTGTTGACGCCGGACACTCACCACGTCAGGTGTTGCTGAGCTCTCCGATGCGTTCTTTCTTTTTAAGAATGTTCCAAACAGTTGATTTGGCCACACCTAATGTTTTTGCTATCTCTCCGATGGGTTTGTTTTGATTTTTCAGCCTAATGATGGCTTGCTTCACTGATAGTGACAGCTCTTTGGATCTCACATTGAGAGTCGACAGCAACTGATTCCAAATGCAAATGTCACACCTAGAATCAACTCCAGACCTTTTACCTGCTTAATTGATAATGAAATAACGAGGGAATAGCCCACACCTGTCCATGAAATAGCTTTTGAGTTGATAGTCCCATTACTTTTGGCCCCTTAAAAAGTGGGAGGCACATATAGAAACCGTTGTAATTCCTACACCGTTCACCTGATTTGGATGTAATTACCCTCAAATTAAATCTGAAAGTCTGCAGTTAAAGCACATCTTGTTTGTTTCATTTCAAAGCCATTGTGGTGGTGAATAGAGGCCAAAATATGAAAATTCTGTCAATGTCCCAATATTTATGCACCTGACTGTAAAATGGGGGGTGAGGGCAGGAAGCAGTTGGGGCAGTGCGGGGGGTAGGTAGCAGTTGGGGTAGAGGGGGATAAGGACAAGCAGCAGTTGGGGTAGAGCTGGGGGTAAAGGCAGGGAGAAGTTGGGGTAGAGCTGGAGCTAGAGGGGAGTAAGGGCAGGCAGAGCTGGGGGTAGGGAGGGGTAAGTGCAGACAGCCGTTGTGATGGTGCTGGGGGGCTAGGAGCAGGCAATGCTGGGGCCAGGGAGGGGGCAATGGCAGATAGCAGCTGGCGCTATACTGGTGGAGGATAGGAACAGGCAAAACTGGGGGAAAGGGTAGATAGCTGGCGCACTACTGGGGGGCACAGAGGGGGTTATGGACAGGCAGTACTTGAAGTAGGGAGGGGGCAAGGGTAGATAGCATCTGGGGCAGTACTGCAGGCAAGGAGGTGGTTAGGGAGAGGCAGTGCTGGGGGTAGGGAGGGGGCAATGGCAGATAGCAGCTGGTGCTATACTGGGGGACATGGTGGGGGTTAGGGACAGGCAGAACTGGGGGAAAGGGTAGATAGCAGCTGGTGCACTACTGGTGGGCAGGGAGGGGGTTAGGGGCAGGCAGTACTTGAGGTAGGGAGGGGGCAATGTTAGATAGCAGCTGGGGCAGTACTGCAGGCAAGGAGGAGGCTAGGGACAGGCAGTGCTGGGTGTAGGAAGGGGCAAGGGTAGAGAGCAGCTAGGGCAGCACTTGGGGGGTAAGGAGGAGGTTAGTGGCAGTGCTGGGGTCAGGATAACAGCTGGGGCACCACTGGGAGTAGAGAGGGGGCAAGTGTAGATAGTAGCTGGGGTAGTATGGGAGACAGAGAGGTAGATAGCAGCTGGCACACTACTGGGGTGCAAGGAGGGGGTTAGGGGCAGGCAGTACTTGGGGTAGGGAGGGGGCAAGGGTAGATAGCAGCTGGGGCAGTACTGCAGGCAAAAAGGAGGTTACGAACAGGCAGTGCTGGGTGTAGGAAGGGCAAGGGTCGATAGTAGCTATGGCAGTACTGGGAGGCAAGGAGGGGGTTAGGGGCAGGCAATACTGGGGGCAGTCCTGGGGGTAGGGAGGGGGTCAGGATAGCTGCTGGGGCAGTACTGAGGGTAGGGAGTACGGGTAGTGGTTACCTCCTTGCTTTTGCTGGGAGCCCCAGCTGGGTCACTGTTGCAGCTCCTGTGCAGTGACCACCTCCCTGCCTCCTGCGTGCAGGGAGCTCAGCTTGCCTAAAAAGCTCAGCTGATAAAAAAGCGCTATAGTGCATATTTTGCGATCACTGGAGCAGAATGGCCAATACAGACATGACAGTTTTCAAGCGAATTTCTCTAAAATGCTTAAAAATTGCTTAAATAATGTGGGACAGGTACCTCACTATAAGTACCCCTCAGTGTTCCTTCCCTCACCCTCCCTGTAACTCTCCCACAGTGTCCCTGCTGCCCTCAACCACCCTTTAACTCCCCTCAATGTTCCTGCTCTCACTGTCCCTGTAACTTCACCTCAGTGTCTCTGCTCTCACCCTCCTTGTAACTCCACCTCAGTTTCCCTACCCTCAAAAGTGACAAATTGGCAACGTGTCACGAGGACGAGTCCCTTCCGGATGGCCACCCCACCTGTTCAGGGCCGCACGCAGCAGTGCCCTGTCCACACCTCAGTGACCTGCCCTGCCCCTACGTGGCGTGGACACTAATAGGGATAAGGTTATATTATAAATCTTTGCTGCCTAAATAATTGTAACAAGATACAGTGGCAAAATTCCAAGGTAACATTATTTTTGGCAATGAGTTGGAACTGGGACCACCCATTACCAAATGTCTAGTTTCGCCTATGCTGCAAAGAGAACTCCCAACGCCAGTCATTTACTGCAAAGAGAACGCTCACCGCCAGTCATATACTGCAAAGAGAACTCTCACCACCAGTTATATACTGCAAAGAGAACGCTCAGCGCCAGTCATATACCGCAAAGAGAACTCTCACTGCCAGTCATATACCGCAAAGAGAACTCTCACCGCCAGTCATATACTGCAAAGAGAACTCTCACCGCCAGTCATATACTGCAAAGAGAACTCCCACCGCCAGTCATTTCCTGCAAAGAGACCGCTCACCACCAGTCATTTACTGCAAAGAGAACTCCCACTACTAGTCATATACTGCAAAGAGAACTCCCACTACCAGTCATATGCTGCAAAAGAGAACTCTCACTGCCAGTCATATACTGCAAAGAGAATTCTCACCGCCAGTCATATACTGCAAAGAGAACTGTCACCACCAGTCATATACTGCAAAGAGAACTCTCACTGCCAGTCATATACTGCAAAGAGAAACGCTCAGCGCCAGTCATACACCGCAAAGAGAACTCTCACTGCCAGTCATATACCGCAAAGAGAACTCTCACCGCCAGTCATATACTGCAAAGAGAACTCTCACCGCCAGTCATATACTGCAAAGAGAACTCCCACCGCCAGTCATTTCCTGCAAAGAGACCGCTCACCACCAGTCATTTACTGCAAAGAGAACTCCCACTACTAGTCATATACTGCAAAGAGAACTCCCACTACCAGTCATATGCTGCAAAAGAGAACTCTCACTGCCAGTCATATACTGCAAAGAGAACTGTCACCACCAGTCATATACTGCAAAGAGAACTCTCACTGCCAGTCATATACTGCAAAGAGAACTGCCACTACCAGTCATATACTGCAAAGAGAACTCCCACTACCAGTCATATACTGCAAAGAGAACGCTCACCGCCAGTCATATACTGCAAAGAGAACGCCCACCGCCAGTTATATACTGCAAAGAGAACTCTCACCGCCAGTCATATACTGCAAAGAGAACTCAAACTGCCAGTCATATACTGCAAAGAGAACTCCCACTACCAGTCATATACTGCAAAGAGAACTCCCACCGCCAGGGCCACCAAAAACCGGCCCGAGCAAAGGTGGCATGGCCAAATCGCAGGAGGCATGGCCATGCCCCCTTAAAATAAAAAAGAGAAAGAATATAGTTGCAGCTCCGCAGAGCGCTGCTGTGCATGGTGAGGGGAGCGCTGTTAGACCCTCAGCCCAGTGCAAATCCTGGAAGGGGACGCGATCATCATGATCGCTCACCCCCACAGACAGAGGAGACTGCTGCTGCTCTGCAGCAGTAAGCAGTCTCCCTTCACAGCCCAGCACACAGCAGTATGTGCTGGGCTGTTCAGCTGACAGGGAGGAGGGATGGCGTCGGACCTGGACCCCCACCGGGCCCCGCTAGCAAGCCTGAGAAATTAGTACCCAAACCCCCCCTCTCGGCGCCTCTGCCCACCACCAGTCATATACTGCAAAGAGAACTCCCACCGCCAGTCATATACTGCAAAGAGAACTGCCACCACCGGTGATATACTGCAAAGAGAAAGCTCACCGCCAGTCATATACTGCAAAGAGAACTTGTCACCGCCAGTCATATACTGCAAAGAGAATGCTCACCGCCAGTCATATGCTGCAAAGAGAACGCTCACCGCCAGTCATATACTGCAAAGAGAACTCTCACCACCAGTCATATATTGCAAAGAGAACTCTCACCACAAGTCATATACTACAAAGAGAACACTCACCACCAGTCATATAATGCAAAGAGAACTCCCACAGCCAGTCATATACTGCAAAGAGAACTCTCACCGCCAGTCATATACTGCAAAGAAAACTCTCACCGTCAGTCATACACTGCAAAGAGAACTCCCACTACCAATCATATACTGCAAAGAGAACTCCCACCGCCATTCGTTTACTGCAAAGAGAACGCTCACCGCCAGTCATATACTGCAAAGAGAACTCTCACCGCCAATCATATACTGCAAAGAGAACGCTCACCGCCAGTCATATACCGCAAAGAGAACTCTCACTGCCAGTCATATACTGCAAAGAGAACACTCACCGCCAGTTATATACTGCAAAGAGAACTTGTCACTGCCAGTCATATACTGCAAAGAGAACACTCACCGCCATTCATATACTGCAAAGAGAACTTGTCACCGCCAGTCATATACTGCAAAGAGAATGCTCACCGCCAGTCATATACTGCAAAGAGAACTCTCACCGCCAGTCATATACTGCAAAGAGAACTTGTCACCGCCAGTCAAATACTGCAAAGAGAACTCTCACCGCCAGTCAAATACTGCAAAGAGAACTCTCACCGCCAGTCAAATACTGCAAAGAAAACTCTCACCACCAGTCATATACTGCAAAGAGAACTCCCACAGCCAGTCAAATACTGCAAAGAGAACTCTCACCGCCAGTCAAATACTGCAAAGAGAACTCTCACCGCCAGTCAAATACTGCAAAGAAAACTCTCACCGCCAGTCATATACTGCAAAGAGAACTCCCACTACCAATCATATACTGCAAAGAGAACTCCCACCGCCAGTCATTTACCGCAAAGAGAACTCTCACTGCCAGTCATATACCGCAAAGAGAACTCTCACCGCCAGTCATATACTGCAAAGAGAACTCTCACCGCCAGTCATATACTGCAAAGAAAACTCCCACCGCCAGTCATTTACTGCAAAGAGAACTCCCACCGCCAGTCATATACTGCAAAGAGAACTCTCACTGCCAGTCATATACCGCAAAGAGAACTCCCACTGCCAGTCATATACTGCAAAGAGAACTCCCACTACCAGTCATATACTGCAAAGAGAACACTCACCGCTAGTCATATACTGCAAAGAGAACTCTCACCGCCAGTCATATACTGCAAAGAGAACTCTCACTGCCAGTCACATACTGCAAAGAAAACTCTCACCGCCAGTCATATACTGCAAAGAAAACTCTCACCGCCAGTCATATACTGCAAAGAGAACTCTCACCGCCAGTCATATACTGCAAAGAGAACGCTCACCGCCAGTCATATACTGCAAAGAGAACGCTCACCGCCAGTCATATACTGCAAAGAGAACTCTCACCGCCAGTCATATACTGCAAAGAGAACTCTCACCGCCAGTCATATACTTCAAAGAGAATTCTCACCGCCAGTCATATACTGCAAAGAGAACTGTCACCACCAGTCATATACTGCAAAGAGAACTCTCACTGCCAGTCATATACTGCAAAGAGAACTGCCACTACCAGTCATATACTGCAAAGAGAACTCCCACTACCAGTCATATACTGCAAAGAGAACGCTCACCGCCAGTCATATACTGCAAAGAGAACGCCCACCGCCAGTTATATACTGCAAAGAGAACTCTCACCGCCAGTCATATACTGCAAAGAGAACTCAAACTGCCAGTCATATACTGCAAAGAGAACTCCCACTACCAGTCATATACTGCAAAGAGAACTCCCACCGCCAGGGCCACCAAAAACCGGCCCGAGCAAAGGTGGCATGGCCAAATCGCAGGAGGCATGGCCATGCCCCATTAAAATAAAAAAGAGAAAGAATATAGTTGCAGCTCCGCAGAGCGGTGCTGTGCATGGTGAGGGGAGCGCTGTTAGACCCTCTGCCCAGTGCAAATCCTGGAAGGGGACGCGATCATCATGATCGCTCACCCCCACAGACAGAGGAGACTGCTGCTGCTCTGCAGCAGCAAGCAGTCTCCCTTCACAGCCCAGCACACAGCAGTATGTGCTGGGCTGTTCAGCTGACAGGGAGGAGGGATGGCGTCGGACCTGGACCCCCACCGGGCCCCGCTAGCAAGCCTGAGTAATTAGTACCCAAACCCCCCCTCTCGGCGCCTCTGCCCACCACCAGTCATATACTGCAAAGAGAACTCCCACCGCCAGTCATATACTGCAAAGAGAACTGCCACCACCGGTCATATACTGCAAAGAGAATGCTCACCGCCAGTCATATACTGCAAAGAGAACTTGTCACCGCCAGTCATATACTGCAAAGAGAATGCTCACCGCCAGTCATATGCTGCAAAGAGAACTCTCACCGCCAGTCATATACTGCAAAGAGAACTCTCACCACCAGTCATATACTGCAAAGAGAACTCTCACCACCAGTCATATACTACAAAGAGAACACTCACCACCAGTCATATAATGCAAAGAGAACTCCCACAGCCAGTCATATACTGCGAAGAGAACTCCCACTGCCAGTCGTTTACTGCAAAGAGAACGCTCACCGCCAGTCATATACTGCAAAGAGAACTCTCACCGCCAGTCATATACTGCAAAGAGAACGCTCACCGCCAGTCATATACCGCAAAGAGAACTCTCACTGCCAGTCATATACTGCAAAGAGAACACTCACCACCAGTCATATAATGCAAAGAGAACTCCCACAGCCAGTCATATCCTGCAAAGAGAACTCTCACCGCCAGTCATATACTGCAAAGAAAACTCTCACCGTCAGTCATACACTGCAAAGAGAACTCCCACTACCAATCATATACTGCAAAGAGAACTCCCACCGCCAGTCGTTTACTGCAAAGAGAACGCTCACCGCCAGTCATATACTGCAAATAGAACTCTCACCGCCAGTCATATACTGCAAAATGAACGCTCACCGCCAGTCATACACCGCAAAGAGAAATCTCACTGCCAGTCATATACTGCAAAGAGAACACTCACCGCCAGTCATATACTGCAAAGAGAACTTGTCACTGCCAGTCATATACTGCAAAGAGAACACTCACCGCCAGTCATGTACTGCAAAGAGAACTTGTCACCGCCAGTCATATACTGCAAAGAGAATGCTCACCGCCAGTCATATACTGCAAAGAGAACTCTCACCGCCAGTCATATACTGCAAAGAGAACTTGTCACCGCCAGTCAAATACTGCAAAGAGAACTCTCGCCGCCAGTCAAATACTGCAAAGAGAACTCTCACCGCCAGTCAAATACTGCAAAGAAAACTCTCACCGCCAGTCATATACTGCAAAGAGAACTCCCACAGCCAGTCAAATACTGCAAAGAGAACTCTCACCGCCAGTCAAATACTGCAAAGAGAACTCTCACCGCCAGTCAAATACTGCAAAGACAACTTTCACCGCCAGTCATATACTGCAAAGAGAACTCCCACTACCAATCATATACTGCAAAGAGAACTCCCACCGCCAGTCATTTACTGCAAAGAGAACGCTCACCGCCAGTCATATACCGCAAAGAGAACTCTCACCGCCAGTCATATACCGCAAAGAGAACTCTCACTGCCAGTCATATACCGCAAAGAGAACTCTCACCGCCAGTCATATACTGCAAAGAGAACTCTCACCGCCAGTCATATACTGCAAAGAGAACTCCCACCGCCAGTCATTTACTGCAAAGAGAACTCCCACCGCCAGTCATATACTGCAAAGAGAACTCTCACTGCCAGTCATATACTGCAAAGAGAACTCCCACTGCCAGTCATATACTGCAAAGAGAACTCCCACTACCAGTCATATACTGCAAAGAGAACACTCACCGCCAGTCATATACTGCAAAGAGAACTCTCACCGCCAGTCATATACTGCAAAGAGAACTCTCACTGCCAGTCATATACTGCAAAGAGAACGCTCACCGCCAGTCATATACTGCAAAGAGAACGCCCACCGCCAGTTATATACTGCAAAGAGAACTCTCACCGCCAGTCATATACTGCAAAGAGAACTCTCACCGCCAGTCATATACTGCAAAGAGAACTCCCACTACCAGTCATATATTGCAAAGAGAACTCCCACCGCCAGGGCCACCAAAAAACGGCCCGAGCAATGGTGGCATGGCCAAGTCGCAGGAGGCATGGCCATGCCCCCTTAAAATAAAAAAGAGAAAGAATATAGTTGCAGCTCCGCAGGGCGGTGCTGTGCATGGTGAGGGGAGCGCTGTTAGACCCTCAGCCCAGTGCAAATCCTGGAAGGGGACGCGATCATCATGATCGCTCACCCCCACAGACAGAGGAGACTGCTGCTGCTCTGCAGCAGTAAGCAGTCTCCCTTCACAGCCCAGCACACAGCAGTATGTGCTGGGCTGTTCAGCTGACAGGGAGGAGGGATGGCGTCGGACCTGGACCCCCACCGGGCCCCGCTAGCAAGCCTGAGTAATTAGTACCCAAACCCCCCCTCTCGGCGCCTCTGCCCACCGCCAGTCATATACTGCAAAGAGAACTCTCACCATCAGTCATATACTGCAAAGAGAACGCTCACCACCAGTCATATACTGCAAAGAGAACGCTCACCGCCAGTTATATACTGCAAAGAGAACTCTCACCGCCAGTCATATACTGCAAAGAGAATGCTCACCGCCAGTTATATACCGCAAAGAGAACTCTCACTGCCAGTCATATACTGCAAAGAGAACACTCACCGCCAGTCATATACTGCAAAGAGAACTTGTCACTGCCAGTCATATACTGCAAAGAGAACACTCACCGCCAATCAAATACTGCATGGCCAAATCGCAGGAGGCATGGCCATGCCCCCTTAAAATAAAAAAGAGAAAAAATATAGTTGCAGCTCTGCAGAGCGGTGCTGCGCATGGTGAGGGGAGCGCTGTTAGACCCTCAGCCCAGTGCAAATCCTGGAAGTGGGCGCGATCATCATGATCGCTCACCCCCACAGACAGAGGAGACTGCTGCTGCTCTGCAGCAGCAAGCAGTCTCCCTTCGCAGCCCAGCACACAGCAGTATGTGCTGGGCTGTTCAGCTGACAGGGAGGAGGGATGGAGTCGGACCTGGACCCCCACCGGGCACCGCTAGCAACCCTGGGTAATTAGTACCCAGCCCCCCTCTCGGCAACCCTGCCCACCACCAGTCATATACTGCAAAGAGAACTGCCACCGCCGGTCATATACTGCAAATAGAACGCTCACCGCCAGTCATATACTGCAAAGAGAACTTGTCACCGCCAGTCATATACTGCAAAGAGAACTCTCACCGCCAGTCATATACTGCAAAGAGAACGCTCACCGCCAGTCATATACTGCAAAGAGAATGCTCACCGCCAGTCATATACTGCAAAGAGAACTTGTCACCGCCAGTCATATACTGCAAAGAGAACACTCACCGCCAGTCATATACTGCAAAGAGAACTCTCACCGCCAGTCATATACTGCAAAGAGAACGCTCACCGCCAGTCATATACTGCAAAGAGAACGCTCACTGCCAGTCATATACTGCAAAGAGAACTCTCACCGCCAGTCATAAACTGCAAAGAGAACGCTCACCGCCAGTCATATACTGCAAAGAGAACGCTTACCGCCAGTTATATACTGCAAAGAGAACTCTCACCGCCAGTTATTTACTGCAAAGAGAACTGCCACCGCCAGTCATATACTGCAAAGAGAACGCTTACCGCCAGTTATATACTGCAAAGAGAACGCTCACCGCCAGTCATATACTGCAAAGAGAACGCTTACCGCCAGTTATATACTGCAAAGAGAACGCTCTTTGCAGGGGTTGATCCATATTACTATGCATCACGGTTTCCATTCTGTAGTCTACAATTTAGTTCTAAAGCACACACATTCATACAATGGGGCATATTCAATTGTCAGCGCAATTTTGAAAAAAACAGCAGCCGCAAGGTTTTCCTATTCAGTTGCTGGAGAGAAAATCAATCGCAGTAATTTCTATAGAAATGACCACAGCTTTTTTCTCACAGCCCCAGAGAAGGTGCAAAGTCACCTGCACACTACTACTGGGTGTCCATGGGTGCCGTACACAAGAGGCTATCACAGGAGACTTTTGCCAACCACTCCCATCCAGAGGAGTTAAGGACACAACGGTTCCCTGAAGATGAGGGCACATTCGGAACTACATTTCATCCTCTTCTCTCCTTTACTCAGCAGTGTGTTAGTTATGTGTGATTGGCCTGGTTCTGACCCAGCCCCTTCACCCTCCTCTCCCCCAGCCCAGCACACCACATGTCTGACTATTGCCAGGGATATGTGTGCGGGGGGCTAGTCTCGTCACCTCCCTAAACCACCACCCACTATCACACAGACATCCAAAGTGCAGAAGAGGAGAGTCGGAGGAGGCACCAGGGGCTATCTGTAAGGGAGGAGGCACTGGAACTATCTGTAGGGGAGGAGGATGCAGGAGAGAGGGGAACCTCAGACCTGATCAACATCTCAGCAGAAGTAACCAGACCAGGCTGCAGGGATGGACAGGGGACAACTTCTTCAGCTGCTGGATCCATCACCATCAACCTAGAACTGAGCTTGCTGAGATTGTCACACAACCTGGGAAGAGGTCTCCTGTTGCCAAAGAGCGCCAGTGCAGGAAGATGCTGCATGCCTTTGGTGCCAGACTGCCCTGGTTTAATAGCGGGTCACCACAGCAGCAGTAATTTTTACCACAAAAATCACACATCCCATTGAATATGTCCCAATATTTTTGCAACTGCTTACCAGTATATACATACAGGGCAGTATCACAGTGAACACATCAATCTTTAGCAATTGTTGATATCATTCAAGATATAATAGCCACAAATCTATATATTTTTTTATTTTTATATTTTTGTCGGAATCTATTAAAGTTGGTGAGTATGTACGAAGCATCACATCCACATCCCACCTCTCATCAGGTACATACTGCATTTAATTACCATGGTATGTACCTTGAATATCACAAAGGACAGCTGTTCTGATAAGAGCTGTCCTTTGCGATGTCCCCAGAGAGGGGGACATCTGGGTTTAACACCAAGACCCTCTGGCATTCTTCTGTGCTTGCATAAAAGACTGCTAGTCGTGGGGGGAGATGGGAGGGATCTGATTGCATGCCTCTCAGGGGGAGCATCCCGAAAAGAAGCCCATAGGCTTCTATTGGGTAATGCCACCTGAAGGTGGCGTTACTCATCGGGACAAAGCACCGGAATGCATCACATTCCAGTGCTTAGTACATATGGGATCTGTGGTAAAACCCCCGAAAACTGCATCTTCGAGGGTTTTACTGCAGTTTCCCCTTTATTACATCCCGCCCTATGTGTCTAATGGGATGCATTCAAAAGGACGACAATGATAAGGTCAACATTCACAAAGACACCACATTGTGTGAAATGTTGACATAGTCAGAATGTCGACATTAGGGTTAGGCTGCGGGTAGAAGGGTAAGGCTGTGGAAGGTTAGGGTGAGGCACTAGAGGGAGGGTTAAGGTTAGATTATGAAACAGGGAGAAATACTAACCCAAATACCAGAGGATTGGAGGTCTGACCCAACACATGACTGCTGGGACCCAGAAGGCACCACTGCAGCCATTGGGAGCCAGGTAAGTCACTGCTGGGCCACCAGGGCCAATATGTCCACATTTCAACATCAACATTTTATCACTGTTTACATGATGGATGTCAACATATCATACTGAACCCGTTTCTAACAGCTGTGAAGTAATGAGATGCAGGGAGGTCCCGTCCCTTACTTACCATAACAGCTCTCATTGCCAGCTACCCAGATACCACATCCTCTCATTTCCCACAGCTACCTGGTATTCATCTATTTGTGCATATACCCTCATGTATACTGTAGCGCGGGGAGGGGTGGGGCAAGAGAACAGGGAGTGGGAGACAGAAAGCCGAAGATCAGAGGGGAAGGCAGAGAGAAAATGGGGTGGTGTATGACAGACAGCGAAATTAGGAAAGAGAGCAAGAGAATGGGGGGTAGGAGGCAGAGAAACAGAATGCGGGCTTGGGATAAAAGAAAAAGGGGAAGGGACAGAACAGAGAGTGGAGGAAGATAGAGAGAATGGAGGATGGTGGGAGAGGAAGTGAAGTGGCTGGTCTAAAATAACCATATACATGTAACACAGTCACTCTGGAAGCGTGTGTTCCAATCCACAACATACCCCATCTGTCGTTGGGGTCATATTGACTAATTATTGGGTTTCAGACCCAAAGATTAGAATTTATCACCGCAATTCGCAAAAGCAATAATTTCTCTTCTACTGTACATCGGGAGCCAAGGTCACTCTGAACGAGCGGTCAGAAGCCTACACATATGCGACGGACATTGCCGTGGAGGGTTCCGTAGGAACCCTTTCCTGGAAATTTTTGCAAAACAGTAGCTCATAGGCTACAATAGGATAACGACATGTGGAGATGGCATTATCCTATCGGGGCTTCGCATTCCGGAGCTTGGTAAGTCTAACAACTTTGCAGCCCCCATATAAACCTATGGGGGCAGCAACTAGTCTCGGAAATGGAGGGGCCACAGCAGATATCCCTGGCATTGGCTGTGATTTCTCCTTCATACATTTGGGGCATTCTTAATATTTGCGCATATCACCCAAAAACGGCTGTTTTGGGGTAATATCTTGCACATTTTACTTGATAAATAGGCCCCTAGGACTAGTGTGCACCTTTCTGTCTAGACGAGCAGTGATCTGGGATGTTGAACATTGTTTTGCATTATTTGTTAGTTTTAACTGAAAGGATCAATCACATTTTTCTGCTGACTTTATGAATTGGTAAAACAAGGCTTTCAGCAGCCAAAACGGGACGGGTTTTCCTTAGATCAGAGATTCACACCTAAGCTTTCTCTGTATAGATCATGGGCTGAAACATACAGCAGATCAGTGATACTGTAGTGTTCTTTACCTTCTGGATGCCTGAATATAGTTTCTATATACACATAATAGAAGTTTAAAATCTGCCTTTTCTCTACATTGTGCTGAAATAATATTACAATAAAAACTAGCCTGATTTCTATTTTGTGTCCTATGTTATATAATAATCCTGCAGCAAAGGGGGTTACATATGCCTTAAATTTATCTGTAATTGTCGAGGTTCTGTCTCCTAACACTCACATCTTGCTACTACATTATACCCTGGTAAAGAAAAAAAAAAAAACCTCCCAGGTAAATGAAATCTTTTCTTGATCTTATTTTCAATTCAGAATCTGAAGAGAGTAACCTATCTTCCCTTGTCATTCACACAATTTGCCTCATTTGTTCTTGTATGGGGAATGTACAGCACAAAACAAATTAAACTCATCACTTTCCCGGCTCCTGAGCCTTCTGTTGACATGATAGGTGATAAATAATTGAAAACTAATCTCCTTAAGCGAGCTTCCCTTTAAAACTTGTCAGTTGTACTGGGGTATCGTTTAATATCTCTACAGCAGTTTGATCTACAACCTTTTTCACCTTAACTTTCCTGTAGACATGTTTTACATCCAGTTTAATTCTTTATAGCCAACAACAATAATGAGATTATCACCTGTAAACCAGACCTAATGCCATTCATCACTAGGGTAGCTGATGACTCAATTTTTCTTTCATATCTGTGTTTTTATTCTAGGTATTGAACCACTGCAGTATTGAGTCAATTTTTATTGCTCAGTCTTCAGAGAGTTTGATTTTGCTATGCAGCTTTTACTCATCTCATTTTTTCCCAATTTGTGTTCTGTTATACCAGAAAAATAAAGCTCATGGCTTCTGACAGGCAGAATCTTTTAAAGACCTAGGCATCTTCCGCACTTGTTTTTATGCCAGCATGCTTATATTCTTTTGTATTCGGAATTTGAGCATGAGCGGACCAATACACCAATAAATACTGTAGCAATGCCGAACGAGTTTGCAGAGTTCTACAAAAATGGATAAAGTTCTTCTAAAAAACAAAGACAACACTGTTCTCAATGCATTTCTTCCCTCTGCTCTTTTTGCAGGGCTACTGACAAACTTATCTAATAATTTTAATACATTATTAGTAGGGATGTGCAGGCTCGAATAGGTTCGAATTTGCCTTCCGAGTTCGGATTTTTCCCTCCAAAAAACGGGACTCAGAAAGAGGCAAAACGTCATCTTGCATGGACAAACATCATCATTCCTGGACAAAAGTCCATGGAAGATGATTTTTGTCCATGCAAGATGACGTTTTGCCTCTTTCTGAGTCTCGTTTTTTGGAGGGAAAAATCCGAACTCGGCGTGCAAATTTGAACCTATCCGAGCCTGCATATCCCTAATTATTAGCAGACATGTGCGCCGGTCCATTTTTGCTGGATTTGGCTCTGATTCGTTGTCCGGATTTGAATTTGCCAAACCGCCGTGACTGGTTTTGGATTTGGAGTTTTTTTTTAAATTTACAAAAAAAGCTAAAATCACATAATTTGGGCTTTTTTTGTTCCTAGAGTAATATTAACATCAATAACATTTATTTCCAGTAATTTACAGTAATTTAGATCACCTCAAAGATCACAGTATTGTTTTCACCATTATTGGCCAAATGCTGTAGTGAGCTGGCTGGTTACTAAGTGACAAAGCAGGGGCACAGACACCACAGTTTAAAGCACATCAATTAAACATTGCCACATAGCAGTGGCAGAAATGAAAGGTAGTGCAAGATGGAATTGTTATTGGGCCCTCCCACCAACCCTAATGTTGGATATTAAAAAAGACATGCACACTTTAACAAACCAAGCACTTCAGCAACAGGGATTGCCACTTTTGTGGCTGAAGTGCTTGGTTTGTTTGGGCCACCACAAAAAAAGCTACCAATCAGCTTAAGGAAACAGCTCTACAGTGGCAAGGTGTCACTGTCATTGCCATCCTTATGCTCATCAGTGTGTAAATCATCCTCACACAATATTAATTATTCTGTGCTGGAATCCACCACTACAAAAGTCTCTGTACTGTGATGTAATTGCCGGGAAAGGTCCTTCCTCATGGAATTTCCAGTTCATTTTGATGAACATCATCTTTTCCACATTTTGAGGAAGTAGCCTCCTATGCCGTTCACTCACAAGGTTCCCGGGTGTGCTGAAAACTCTCTCTAAGTACACACTGGAGGGTGGGTAGCTTAACTAATGCAAAGCCAGTTTGTACAAGGGCCTCCAAATTGCCTTTTTTCCTTCCAGTACAAAAAGGGACTCTGATATGTCCATTTGTACAGTGTCATGAAAATAATCCTCCAACATTCTTTGGAAGGTGATCGCATCATTTGGACTTATAGTAGAGGTATCACTAATGTTGGGCAATTCTTTTAGACCCGACCAGATATCAAAATGTTGGGTTGTCTTATCTGCATCACCACTGGGTCTTTTGGGAAAGTTGAATTTTTTCTGGCTGCTGCTGCTGCTGAAGAAACTGCATGAGGAGACATCGTAGTGATATGTGTCACTTGAGCTGCAAACTTGCTCACTAGAAGCTTTTTGCATCTTTTAAGATCTGGGTCAGTTGGAAAGAAAGACATATCATATGACTTAAACCTAGAATCAAGCACAGTTGCTAAAATGTAGTGATCAGATTTCAAGATATTGGCCACCCGTGGATCCTGGTGAAGCAAATAAAGGACTTGATCTACAAGTCCAGCATACTTGGCAAATTTTGCATTGTTTAATCACCTCCTTCAATTTCTCCAGCTTATTTTACAAAAGCCTAATTAGGGGAATCACCTTACTCAAGCTAGCAGTGTCAGCACTCACTTCACATGTGGCTACGTCAAATGATTTGAGCACCTTGCACAAGGCAGAAAGTACTCTCCACTGTGCTGGGCTAAGGTACATTCCCCCTCCTCTCCCAATTTCATGGCTTGTCATATAGCTATGGATGGATTTTGCTGTCCCTCCATCCGATGAAGCATATAAAGGGGTGGAGTTCTACCTTATTATCACCTTTTGCTTTAGTTGATGGCAGGGCAAATAAAACTGTTCTTGCTTGTGCTGCAATCTCCTGCATGCTGTTGCTGAATGCCGAAAATGTCCCCGAAAGTTTTCAGGCCACAGAAAGCATCTCCTGCACTCCCCTGTCATTTTTTAAAAAAACCCTTGCACCACTAATTTGATCATGTGAGAAAAACAGGGGATGTGTTGAAATTCACCCAGCTGTAATGCTTTCACAATATTTGTGGCGTTATCAGAAATTACAAATCCTGAGGAGAGTCCAAGTGGGGTAAGCCATGTTTCTATGACATCTCTTACTTTTTCGAAGAGGTTGTTAGCGGTATGCCTCTTATTGAATCCGGTGATACACAGAGTAGCCTTGCCTCTGAATGAGCTGGCGTTTTTTATTAGATACTGCTTTTGCTGCTGATGAAGGTGATTTACCCACCAAGTGGGCTGTCATAGTCATGTAATCTTTAGTTTGCCCACTACTGCTTATCCACATATCTGTGGTTAAGTGGGACAATGGGTGCATTTTGTAGGCCAATAAGTAGGGTTTTTTTATGTCCTGGTACAGCTGAGGAATGGCTTTTCTAGTAAAATGAAACATAGATGGAATATGGCACTGGGGACACAGGACCTCAATTAACTGTGTAAAACCCACTGCATTAATTGCGGATATTGGACGCAGATCTAATACTAGCATAGCGATCATGGCATCAGTGATCTGCTATGCGACTGTTTGAGAGCTGTCATACTTGCTTTCCCTTGTAAAGGATTGTTTAACAGTCAATTGTTTTGTTAAACTACTACTAGTAGTCTTCTTGGTCCACTTCTGGGATGAAGATCCACCCCCAGCAGCAGCAGCAGGCCTAGTGCTCAAGGATTCTTATGAGGAGTCCTGGAAAGGGGAGGAGTCACCTAGCAATAACAAATTGGATGCCGAACTACCTCTGATCATTACTGAGGATATTGAGGATGAAGGTGTTGGTGGTGAAGACTGCAGGTGCTGGGATCTAGCAGAGAGAAGGGAGCTAGCTGATGTTGGACTGCTTGTTGTTATTTTTTTAGCACCAGTTTCTGATGTTATCAAATACTTGTCATGAGCTCACTGCAGATTACATAATAGCGTGGAGGCTCCTAGATGCTTAACGTCTCTACCTCTACTTACTGTAATTCCACAAAAGCTACAAATGGCTTGACAAATGTCAGGATTTGTGTAAAATAATTCCACACATAAGAGGTGGATTTGTTGGTCCTATGCCAAGGCATAACAATGGCCTTCTTCTTATCTTGGCCAAGAGCTGCTTCCACTGGTGCCTGACTTACACAAACATCCTCATCCTCAACATCCTAATTAGTGCCAGGGGCAGCTACACAAATATCCCCCTCATCCTCTTGCAATTCCACAGTAGCATCCTCAATTTCTATGTAATCAGCAATACTTATGCTGCACATCCCCACAAATACAGAGGGAGCAGAAACTGTGGAAGGTGGCTTCTCTGAAAGTTCAGGCTCACACATAGCACTCATGGACACACTTAGACCCTCCTCAGGGATTTGTGGCATTTGTGTTTCTGAACACACAGTTTAATCAACTGCCTTAGTGGTTTTCAGTTTTTTTACACTTCTTCTAAAATCTGAGTGAAAAGGTCTTTCATTGTCATGAGAGGCAGAAGATGCCTCACTGACAGTTGCAGAACCACCACTCAGAAATAAAGACCAAGGCCTCAGCCTCTCCTTGCCACTGCATGTTGTGAATGGTTATGTTGCCAATTTTTCTGTTTTTTCTACTCTAACCTTTAGAGGTGTTTCTGTCTTCACCCCTGTAAAAACTATTTTTTTTGAATTTCAGATACCCTGATTTTTTTAAAGCCTCTATACTCATGAGCATCAGCTTTAGATGATAATGAGGACTAGTATCGTCAACATGACTGGTTGCAGCAGCTGTAGTTCTAGCATTTGCTTGCTGTTTTTGCTCTACTCTCGGTTGGTTATTTATGATCCATATTGATGAAACACTCACGTTGTACAAAAACTACTTACTAGTATTATGTATTTACTAATCACCACTCACTGTGCAGTCACAGTACTTGTGTGTTATGGACACACAGTGGGGTATGGCCAGCAGAGTCACAGTACTTATATACCTAGTGGGCTATGGCCCAAGGAGTCACACTACTTGTATACACAGTGGGCTATGGCCCAAGGAGTCACAGTGCTTGTACACACAGTGGGGCAAGGCCCAAGGAGTCACAGTGCTTGTATACACAGTGGGCTACAGCCAACAGCGTCACAGTAATTGCATACACAGTGGGCTATGGCCTAAGGAGTCACAGTGCTTGTTTGCACAGTGGGCTATGGTACAATGAGTCACAGTGCTTGTATACACAGTGGGCTATAGCCAACAGAGTCACAGTACTTGTATATCTAATAGGCTATGGCCCAAGGAATCACAGTGTTTGTATACACAGCGGGCTATGGCCCAAGGAGTCACAGTGCTTGTATATACAGTGGGCTACCGCCCAAGGAGTCACAGTGCTTGTATACACAGTGGGGTACAGCACCAAAAAATAAAAAAGGTGGGCATGAGTACAGCGCAGCATACATCAGCATGCTTTGTACACACAGCCACTTATGAGTCTGGACAAAGCAACTTTAATCAACAGAGTATAGCGCAGCATACATCAGCGTGCAGTGTGCCCCCTATACACACTTTAACAGCACAGCAGCCACTTGTGACTCTGTCTTGACACAGCACAACCAGCCAATACAGCAGAGTTTAGTGCAGCATACAGCAGCATACCCCCATACACAGTCACTTAACAGCACTGCCAGCCACTTGTTGTGAGTCTGGACACAGTAGCTACACAACCAATACAGCAGAGTAGTGCGCAGCATTCAGCAGCGTGCAAGTGAAATGGCACCGAATCCCGCTCATGGCACCTTATAAAGAAGCCAACTATGGCGAGAATCCGACGTCGGGAAGATGATGTTCGGCCTCGAAGTGGGATCCGAGTCAGACGGGAACACCCGAGCCGTGGCTCTGGTGGACTATGATCCCCGTTGTTCAGAGCTGTCTGGATTCCACAGATTCCGAGCCTCTCATCTCTAATTATTAGGTATTATTACCATTGATCTTGATACCATATTATAACAGCATGGCTTCTAATGAGGAAATCATAAGGAAATGGGGGCAGAGCTGTAATTATACTCTGTCTAGTCTAATCAATTCTGTTTTTAACAAGGGAAAGTAAAGTTAATTTAAGACTGCAAAAGGAATGTGAACCTACACCTACTCTGCATTTAGCATGGAATGTGCCAATCTGTTCAACACCTTCCACTGAAAATCAAAAAATATAAGTCTGGGTGAATTTGTGCAAACTTATCATGTGATGTCACAGAAGGCAATTAGCTATGCAGATTTGTAGTTTCATTAGCTATCCTTAATATGTCTTTGCTGGGTCGTTTTCATTTCTCCACTGTGTTTATTGCGCATGCAGATGTCATCAGTGGTCTGTTGTTGATAAAGTTAGAAAACTTAAAAGAAGGTGTTTTCATCCACACTCTATTGTAGGCGGTGTTCTTTCCTCCATGTTAAGTATGTAGCAAGTGTTTATTCCCGTTTGTAGAGAAATTAAGAGTTCCTATTTGATTATACATTCTGCTGCTCATATATATATATATATATATATATATATATATTAGGGGTGAGCGGGTTCGGATTTCTGAAATCCGAACCCCCCCGAGCCCCCCCGATCCGAGGCCGATCCGAGTCAGGCTCGACTTTTCCCGCCTGACTCGGATCTGAAATCGAGGCAAAACGTCATCATCCCGCCTTCCGAGTCTCGCGGGTTTTGGATCCTATATAAGGTACCCGCGTCGGCGCCATTTTCTCACTCGGCTGTGGACAGTGAAGAGGGAGGGTGGGAGTTAGGGCTGGCTGGGCTGTGTAGTGTAGTGTAGTGCAGAGTAGTATTGTGCTGTGCTGTGCTGCGCTGTGCTGCTGTTGTCCACTACTTCAAAGTCCATAGGGGCTGGCTGTGTTGTGCTGTGCTGCTGTTGTTAATAGGGGCTGTGTCCACTACTTCAAAGTCCATAGGGGCTGGCTGGACTGTGTTGTGCAGTCAGTTCTCCATAGGGGCTGTGTCCACTCCAAAGTCCTGTGCAGTGTCCCAGTCCTAAAGGGGTGCTGTAGTGTTGTCCAGGGGGTGCTCTGTCCATCAGGGGTGCTCCCCCCAAGTGCTAAAAAAATAATATTTTTTGTGTGTTTGTGAATTGTGTGCGCAGTAGCCGCACGTGCGTCAACAAAGTAGTGCCAAGCGTGCGCCTGTGTCATAAGTAAAGGGCCAGCTAGCTTGACCGTTAAAGGGTGCTGTAACCCCCAAAGTACACTCCAGTCCAACCAAAAAAAAAATATTTTCTGTGTTTGTGAATCGTGGTGCGCAGTAGCCGCACGTGAATCAACAAAGTAGTGCCAAGCGTGCGCCTGTGTCATAAGTAAAGGGCCGGCTGGCTTGACCGTTAAAGGGTGCTGTAACCCCCAAAGTACACTCCAAACCAAAAAAAAAATATTTTCTGTGTTTGTGAATTGTGTGCGCAGTAGCCGCACATGCATCAACAAAGTAGTGCCAAGCGTGCGCCTGTGTCATAAGTAAAGGGCCGGCTGGCTTGACCGTTAAAGGGTGCTGTAACCCCCAAAGTACACTCCAGTCCAAACCAAAAAAAAAAATATTTTCTGTGTTTGTGAATTGTGTGCGCAGTAGCCGCACGTGCATCAACAAAGTAGTGCCAAGCGTGCGCCTGTCATAAGTAAAGGGCCGGCTGGCTTGACCGTTAAAGGGTGCTGTAACCCCCAAAGTACACTCCAAACCAAAAAAAAATATTTTCTGTGTATGTGAATTGTGTGCGCAGTAGCCGCACGTGCATCAACAAAGTAGTGCCAAGCGTGCGCCTGTGTCATAAGTAAAGGGCTGGCTGGCTTGACCGTTAAAGGGTGCTGTAACCCCCAAAGTACACTCCAAACCAAATAACAAATATTTTTTTCTGTGTTTGTGAATTGTGTGCACAGTTGCCGCACGTGCATCAACAAAGTAGTGCCAAGCGTGCGCCTGTGTCATAAGTAAAGGGCTGGCTGGCTTGACCGTTAAAGGGTGCTGTAACCCCCAAAGTACACTCCAGTCCAAACCAAAAAAAAAATATATTTTCTGTGTTTGTGAATTGTATGCGCAGTAGCCGCACGTGCATCAACAAAGCAGTGCCAAGCATGCGCCTGTGTCATAAGTAAAGGGCCACCTGGCTTGACCGTTAAAAGGGTGCTGTAACCCCCAAAGTACACTCCAAACCAAAAAAATATATATTTTCTGTGTTTGTGAATTGTGTGCGCAGTAGCCGCACGTGCATCAACAAAGTAGTGCCAAGCGTGCGCCTGTGTCATGAGTAAAGGGCCGGCTGGCTTGACCGTTAAAGGGTGCTGTAACCCCCAAAGTACACTCCAGTCCAAACCAAAAAAAAATTATTTTCTGTGTTTGTGAATTGTGTGCGCAGTAGCCGCACGTGCATCAACAAAGTAGTGCCAAGCGTGCGCCTGTGTCATACGTAAAGGGCCGGGTGGCTTAACCGTTAAAGGGTGCTGTAACCCCCAAAGTACACTCCAAACCAAAAAATATATATTTTCTGTGTTTGTGAATTGTGTGCGCAGTAGCCGCACGTGCATCAACAAAGTAGTGCCAAGCGTGCGCCTGTGTCATAAGTAAAGGGCCGGCTGGCTTGACCGTTAAAGGGTGCCTGTAAACCCCCAAAGTACACTCCAAACCAAATAACAAAATATTTTTTCTGTGTTTGTGAATTGTGTGCGCAGTAGCCGCACGTGCATCAACAAAGTAGTGCCAAGCGTGCACCTGTGTCATAAGTAAAGGGCGGCTGGCTTGACCGTTAAAGGGTGCTGTAACCCCCAAAGTACACTCCAAACCAAAAAAATATATATTTTCTGTGTTTGTGACTTGTGTGCACTGTGGCTGCACGTGCATCAACAAAGGAGCAGCGCCAAGCGTGCGCCTGTGTCCCATAAGTAAAGAGCCGGCTGGCTCATTTCTTAAAGGGTGGTGTAACCCACAAAGTGCACTACTCTCCAGCAAAAATAAAAAAATATTTTCTGTGTTTGTGTGCGCTTTAGCCGCACGTATATATCAATATAAACATAAATGGAGGACCAAAGTTTCTCCGATAAAAATAAAATAGGGAAAGATCAAGAACCACTTCCTCCTAGTGCTGTTGCTGCTGCTGGGAGTTGTTCATCATCCCAGAGAGGAAGTAGGAACATCACTACTTTTACTAAACAATTGACCCTCCAACAGTCCCTAGCGATGAGGATGAAGTACGACAGCAGTCATCCTGAAGCAAAACGTATAACTGAGGCCTTGACTGCTATGTTGGTGTTAGACGTGCGTCCGGTATCCGCCATTAGTGCAGTGGGATTTAGACAATTGATGGAGGTAGTGTGTCCCCAGTTCCAAATCCCGTCTAGATTCCACCTGCATCCTCAAAGCAGCAGCGACAAGCGTGCATCTGTCTGTTAAAGGGTGGTGACACCCTCAAAGTGTGCTACACAAACAATAAAAATATTCTTCTTTTTTTCTGTCTTTGTGAATTGTGGTGGGCTGTAGCTGCACTTGCATCCTCAAAGCAGCAGCGACAAGCGTGCGTCTGTCTGTTAAAGGGTGGTGTAACCCTCAAAGTGCTCCAAAAAATAAAAAACTATTTTTTTAATGTGTTTGTGACTTGTGTGCGATGTAGCCGCACGTGCATCAACATAGTAGCAGCGCCAAGCGTGCGCCTGTGTCATAAGTCAAGGGCTGGTTTGGACATCTGGTCCGGACTGAAGGACGTGCCAACAATTTCTGACATGTCTACTGTCACTGCATATGATACTGTCCTCAAAGCAGCAGCGGCAAGCGTGCGTCTGTCTGTTAAAGGGTGGTGTAACTCTCAAAGTGCTCCAAAAAATAAAAAACTATTTTTTTAATGTGTTTGTGACTTGTGTGCGATGTAGCCGCAATTTGCATCCTCAAAGCAGCAGCGACAAGCGTGGCGTCTGGTCTGTGGTGACACCCTCAAAGTGTGCTACACAAACAATAAAAATATTCTTCTTTTTTTTTCTGTCTTTGTGAATTGTGTGGGCTGTAGCTGCACTTGCATCCTCAAAGCAGCAGGCGACAAGCGTCGCGTCTGTCTGTTAAAGGGTGGTGACACCCTCAAAGTGTGCTACACAAACAATAAAAATATTCTTCTTTTTTTTTCTGTCTTTGTGAATTGTGTGGGCTGTAGCCGCACTTGCATCCTCAAAGCAGCAGCGACAAGCGTGCGTCTGTCTGTTAAAGGATTACATCGGTGACAGCATCCAAGTAGGCATGTCAGACAGTCCTTACCTGTACTGGCAGGAAAAAGAAGCAATTTGGAGGTCCCTGTACAAACTGGCTCTATTTTACCTGAGTTGCCCCCCCTCCAGTGTGTACTCCGAAAGAGTGTTTAGTGCAGCCGGGAACCTTGTCAGCGAAAGGCATAGGAGGTTGCTTCCACAAAATGTGGAGAAGATGATGCTCATAAAATGAATTATCAACTCTTCCAGGGAGACCAGCCTCCAGAACGTACAGAGGGACCTGTGGTTGTGGATTCCAGCGGGGATGAATTAATACTCTGTGAGGATGAGGATGTACACACTGAAGAGGGTGAGGAATCGGTGGATGAGGAGGATGAGGATGACATCTTGCCTCCGTAGAGCCAGTTTGTGCAGGGACAGATTAATTGCCAGCTTGTTTTGTGGGGGCCCAAACGAACCAATCATTTCAGCCACAGTTGTGTGGCAGACCCTGGCGCTGAAATGATTGGTTTGTTAAAGTGTGCATGTCCTGTTTATACAACATAAGGGTGGGTGGGAGGGCCCAAGGACAATTCCATCTTGCACCTCTTTTTTTTCTTTGCATTATGTACAGTTTGGGGCCTAGTTTTTCAAACTGCCATCCTGTCTGCCACTGCAGTTTCACGCCTAGATGGGTCATGTGTTTGTGCCGCCCACTCGTGTCGCTTAGCATAGTCATCCAGCTACCTCGGTGCAACCTTTTGGACATAAAAACACTATTGTGAGGTGTGAGGTGTTCAGAATAGACTGGAAATGAGTGGAAATTAAGGTTATTGAGGTTAATAATAGCATAGGAGCAGAAAACCTACAAATTCTGTGATTTTAGCTGTTTTTATGCTTTTTTTCAAAAAAATACAGATCCAAAACACAAAACCCAGAACCCAAAACACGGAAGGGTGGTTTTGGCAAAACCAATCCAGATCCAAAACACGAAGAAAGATCCAGATCCAAAACCAAAACACGAAAAGTGTCCGGTGCACACCCCTAATATATATATCTCAACAAAATAGTGGTATATGGTGCTAGTCCTTAGCAATGTCACTTATATATATATATGTATATATATATATATATATATATATATAATGCAGCACTCCCCAGATCTTCAGGATGGCAGCTCCTTTTCCCAAAAACTGTAGTTCAA
Organism: Taudactylus pleione; assembly: GCA_031769625.1. Taxonomy (NCBI): domain Eukaryota; kingdom Metazoa; phylum Chordata; class Amphibia; order Anura; family Myobatrachidae; genus Taudactylus; species Taudactylus pleione. Next base: position 1,111,862 of record JAUIMM010000245.1, read on the forward strand.
GCAGTTGTATCCTATAAAACAAAAAGTGGAAAAAGAGCGCCTCCTAGTGCAATCTCATATAGACCTTAGGACCCTTCACCAATCTTAATCACCTATGTGGTGGAGGGGTACCTTATGCAGTGGAATAATCCACAATTTGATCAGCATATAAGAATCACTGGCCATTCAGCACATTGCCTTCCTCATCAAAGCAAGGACACCCAATCAAGTATGTGCCAATCTCAGCAGTTTATGCAATCTCCTCTCCATTCATGTAACAGCAGCTGCTTAGAGAGGATATATCACTTGGTCGTCTGTGAGCTCTGGGTTGGCTTGTGCTGGCCTTGGGGGTCCTGTGCCCTGGACTTAAACCTTGCGCTGGGCATACACTATACCACAGGTTCTCAAACTCAGGGGGTCACTCAGACCCGCTCCCCATGTGCACGACGGAGGGAAGCAACGGGCTCTCCATCGCTCCGGGTCTCGCACCAAAGGGGGCGTGCTATCGATGTTGATTGACAGCATGCCCCCTTTGGTGGGCGTGCTCGGGGCGTGCCTGCCAGACGGAGGCGTTCCCATGGGAACGCCTACCGTCTGAAACCGGCCCCACTGACATCACTGATGTCAGTGGGAGTGATTCTGGCTCTGATAGAGCCAAAATCACTCCGGGGCTTGCGGCAGCGAGACCCTACTGCAGGTCAAGACCATCGCGACCATCATCATGGATGCTCGCATATGCTGTGGGTGGTCACCCACAGCTATGCGAGTGGCCAGGAGGCCGCTCCATTTTTCCATTTTCATGGAGGAGGGCACTGATTCAGAGCGAGCGCTCGGGTCAGAGCGTTCAGCTCTGAATCAGGCCCTCAGTTCTGAGTTTGAGAACCTGTGGTATAGTGTATGCCCAGTGCAAGGTTTAAGCCCAGGGCACAGGACCCCCAAGGCCAGCACAAGCCAACCCAGAGCTCACAGATGACCAAGTGATATATCCTCTTGTCGAAGCTGGACAATTGGCTGAGACAAGATCAGTTTAAAATTGGATCACAGCGACGACATCTTGCGACTGGCCACAAGACACCATCTTGGAAATGAGATCGCAAGACGCCATTTTGTGAATGGCCGCCTAAGCGCCATTTTAGATAAACTCACACTTTAGTACATGTGGCGATATTACTATTAGCATCATGCGATTGCATCTGTGACCATCGCCATAAGTTATGGCAATTCATCAAAAGCCCATTTCATGACGTTACGTAGTTTGGGTGCTCTGGATAAAGTGTGTGTATTATTATAATTCCCCTAAAGGTTATATTTCAGAAATGGCTGTACAGTATGTCAAAATTGGATTGCATTAGCTAAACAGAGCAAATGGCCACGTGACAACTAGCCTGTGAAGACGAGCTTCATGGACATAACGTCTGCTCTCACTCCAGGTGGCCCTGCTTGAATACAGCAAGAGGGTTGTTTGTAGCACCTTACATTAGCAGGCTTCCTACAATAAAATACCTTCAAAGCCAAGAGTGTTATCTGAGGTTTGGGTCTTGTAGCTGTGCTAATTTGCAACTACACAGGCCCTGGGAGAACAAAGACCAGTATTTCGGAGCCTGAAAAGGGTGGGGGCTGCTGGGGCATGAGCAAGTCATGGAACTATAATGCTCAGCATTCCTTCAGATCAGCGTTATCTCTGTGCTCTAATGAATTCACGTGCCCGTAGAGGCTCATGCTATAATTGCGTAATCACTGTGAGTTTAAGTGAGATTTAAGTGCACCATTTCTCATACACACATTAATACGCACAATTGCTCTGTTAACTAGTCGCATATTAGCGAATGCATAAGACCCTGTATGAAAACGCTGAATATTAGCTCCATGCACACGCATCTGCCCCAAGTTAACTAGCGTCTTTACATCAAACCCCACATACTCACAGATTACATATTCACATACAAGGTTCCATAAGCTTTAAGGCAGGGGTCTTCAAACTTGGCCCTCCAGCTGCTGTGGAACTACACATCCCAGCATGCACTGCCATAGTTTTAGCATGCTGTTATATCAAGAAGGTGACAGTGCATGCTGGGATGTGTAGTTCCACAGCAGCTGGAGGGCCAAGTTTGAAGACCTATGCTTTAAGGTATAAGATTCGAGTATGCACATTTATTATCATTGCTAGGAAATAAAGGTTATTTCGTAACTAAGGTTTTATACGTGATAAGTAAGCCATGTTTGGTATTGTACTGATGCGTACTCTCTCAACAGTATTCCGGTAATATCGATGGAGAGATCGCAACATGCATTCTCAACTTATGGACCGCAGAGACTTCAAGCAACAAAATGTACATTATATGAACAACTGTTAGGATTTGCATGAGGCGGGAAACCAGAGACCTCCAGTTGTTAGAGGCTGGATTGTGTCTATTGGAACCAACCTGTTAAATGCCTTGTAACATATGCCCTCTCCTTTACGACCAATGGTATTAGCAACAAACTTCTCTATTGTGTTTTTTATTTCTGGGGGGTATCAATATGTGTGCTCTGACCCTGGGTTTCTAGTCCGTGCTGAATGCTGATTGATGAGGGGTTTCTTGCTGATGCCTAACATCTGGACCAGAGAGCGCTGCATATGTATAATTGTACTTAGGTCTGTATAATCTCTTTGCGCTAAGATTATATGACTATCATAGCGTGTGACTGCTGTATTTTTACTTGAATAATACTTTGTGCTTTGGAACCACAGGTTCTAGGTCTGGAGTCTTTATTTACTGTATGACTGCGTATGCAAATTAGCATCATCCTTAGAGGTTTATAGGCAGGATATTAGAAGGTATAGGCAGGGGTATATAGAAGTTCAAAGGCAGTATCTTTACTCTCTAAGCAGCTGCTGTTACATGAATGGAGAGGAGATTGCATAAACTGCTGAGATTGGCACATACTTGATTCGGTGTCCTTGCTTTGATGAGGAAGTAAAAGTGCTGAATGGCCAGTGATTCTTATATGCTGATCAAATTGTGGATTATTCCACCACATAGGTGATTAAGATTGGTGAAGGGTCCTAAGGTCTATATAAGATTGCACTAGGAGGCGCTCTTTTTCCACTTTTTGTTTTCTATATATATATATATATATATATATATATATATATACACACACACACACATATATATATATATATATATATATATATGGAGTTTGACTGGGGTGGAACACCTGTCAAACCGTAATGCAGGTGTCCTAAGGCGAGCTCAGGGAGGACAGAAACCTCCCGTGGAGCAGAAGGGCATATATATATATATATATATACATATACAGTATATGTGTATCATCCACTGCCTGCATTCACAGGATGTGAAATTCAGCCAGCACACCGTTAAAGATATAAATCACTTTTAATGTCCCATTCCAGGGTGAAAAGCCATCAAAAGACATTGATGAGAAAAAAGTACTTAGCGTCAGATTTCCATGCACACATAGGGGAGTCAAGCTCTAAACCCCATCAGATAGAAGCCCCAACAGCTGTTTTGGATCCTCCTTCCTCAGGGGACTGCTGTGAACTGACATTCACAGAAACCGGCTAATATACTCATAACATGTAGCATAATACAACACACATGAGTGTTAAACTCACCTAACAACCGCGCCACCTGTCGCACTTGGGAACAGCTCCTGATGGCAACACAAGCCAAACACAGCAGCCGCTCAACACAATGCTCCAAGCTGGCGGGCGGAACCACTGTGAGCGCGCCCGTGCTCCGGGGAAGACAACAAGGTTCCCAGTCGCCGGAAGTGACGCGGCACTACTGTCCTATGCAGATAAACAAACTCTGTGTAACATACATGTAAGGCATACAAAAGCATCCTAAAAACCAGTGAATGAATCTAAGCTTCATGCATGACACCCAAAACATATATGTAATGGTGAAAGGAGTTAACCTAGCTAGTCACGTTTCCACATGATAATAAATCTGTTGTCATGAAACCATGGCAACCATCTAGACGTGACACTAAGCCAGAATAAACACATGGGATGGTTGCTAAGCAACCAATAAACACCATGTGGAATCTCAAATAATCAAAGTATGCATGTTCATGCATTGCTTAAACCCAGATTCATACAAATATTACAATAAAATTTATATAAACAAGTAGCAACAAGATGAGCATACATATATATTATGAAAACAGTGGAGATCATATAGGAGGCTGGATGGACAATAACAAATAAGCTCTAGGGGGTTTATCAAATAAGCCTAGCTGAGCCCTGAGGCAAATAGATATCCACTAATAAGTCACGACAAAAGAGTTCGCAGGAACAGAGTAAGAACTCCTCATTCGGCCCATAGGGCACCATGGTTCTGAGATGGTGAATCCATCTACACTCCTGCTGAAGAAGCAAATTGTGTCTATCACCTCAACTTCTCATTGGGGGTATGTGATCAATATTTTAAAAGCAGCCTTTTTATTTTAAGATCGGTGCATGGCAATTCTCTCTTTGAGCATTCTGATGGTTTTACCAACATATAATTTTTTACAAGGGCAAATGATGACATATGTTACAAACAGCGTATCACAGCACATCCTGTGCTTAAGATGAAATAGCGTACCGTCCACTGGGTGCGTAAATATCTTTCCAGTCTGCATGAATTTGCAGTTTACGCAGCCTGCACATTTGAATGCACCACTTTGTAGATGTAACCAGTTGCTGGTTTTATTAACTCTAGGACTAATGTCTGAGCAACTAATCCGTTCTTTAAGGTTATGACTCCGTCTGTAACAAAATAGTGGCTGCTGTGTGCAAAATTCTTTATGGATCGGATCAGTTTGAACTATGTGCCAGTGCTTAAGGATGGCTTTTCTTAAAACCCCTGATGTAACAGAGTAAGTGTTAGCAGATACCAGTCTGGTATCGACATCATCTTTTGGAGTTGGTCACAATAAATCTTCTCTGCTCAGTCCCAGACATCTCATAATTGAATTTTTCACTTCTCTGGGGTCATAACCCCTATCTAGGAATTTTTGTCCCATCTGTTCAAGTGCCAACGGTAACTTGTTCTTATCAGAAGTGATCCTTACCACTCTAATGAGTTGGGAGTATGGCAAACCTCTTTTAAGAGGTTGTGGATGAAAGCTCGTTGCGAGCAACAATGTGTTCTTATCTGTAGGTTTCCTAAAGATTTCCGTACTGAAACCTTCCTGTCCAATCTTAATACACACATCAAGGAACTGAATTTTATCAGTGCTATAAGTGCAAGTGAATCTAATAGATCCAGATACATCGTTCAAACTCTTAACAAATTTATTTAATGATGCCACCCTACCAGTCTAAAGCATAAAAAGGTCATCAATGTATCTTACATAAAACTGTATCAATTTTGAATATTTGGAATCAGCCATGACATATCTTTTTTCATAAATGTACATATAAAGGTTTGCATAAGAGGGGGCCATATTTGACCCCATTGCTATCCCCTTTAACTGTAAATAAAAAGCGTTGTTAAACATAAAATAATTTTTATGCAAAATTGATTCCATCAAGGATAACAAAAATTCAACAGGTGGACCTATATACTTTGGACTGGCGCTGACAGCATCATATTCAGCTAGCAATCCTCCCTCATGTTCGATATTGGTATATAAACTGGTCACGTCAAGTGTGACCAGTAGATAATCAGCAATTGGTTGACCAACAGATGACAGCTTGACTACAAAGTCCGTAGTGTCCCTAATAAAGTAAGGCATGTCTTGTAACACCGGTTGTAGATAGTAGTCCACATATAGGCACACACTCTGACTATGGGACCCCCTGGAGGATATAATCGGCCTCCCGGGGGGTTGAGTCAGGGATTTGTGGATCTTTGTTAAAATATACAACAGAGGAACCCTTGGATGATCCTGCCTCAGAAAATGTGCTGTATGATCATTGATCCATGAGTTAGATAACTCTAGCTGGATCAGTGTATCAATTTCCCTTTTGAATTGATCAGTAGGGTCATTGGTTAGTTTCTGGTAACATGTACGGTCAGACAGCTGGCTATTGACCTCACCAATACAGTCACTGCGGTCCATGATGACTATTGCCCCGCCTTTATCGGCGGGACGAATAACAATTTCAGAATTGTCACGTAATTTGCAAATGGCGGTATTTTCTGATTTAGTCAAATTCGAAAGGGTAATTTTTGTTTTCCGCACAGCAGGCAGTGCATCTAACTTAACTAAATGAATAAACGTTTCAATAGACGCATTGTGAGTCAGGGGATCAAACCTACTTTTGATCTTAAAGGGACTTGGATTTTGGTCCTTATTATCCTTTTTGGCAAAAAAATCTTTAAGCCTCAGTTGCCTATGTAAGCTATATAGTTCTGTTTCACAATTGAAACTATTTTGTTTAAATGTCTGTACAAATGTAGCAGGGCTGAGTGTACCAGTGCGGTCACTCACCCTGCTACTAGGCATCCTCACCCTCCACGCCTGGATGGTGGGGGTGCCTTGGGGCAGCGGGAGCCCCGGGCATCAGAGTGGGGTGGGATCCGGAGAGATCCCAGCCCCGTTCGAGCATGTGGCGGGGCCCATCCGCAAGCTGGCTGGCGGGCCAGGATCAGTCGTGATCCCACCCCCCATCCGGCACAGCGGGCGTGGAGGTAGCGGCGGATTGCCGCCGCTACTCCACGGGCATGATGGAAAGTCTGAATCCTGGTGGATTCAGACTCAGCCAATCAGCACGTGCCCCTTTGAATGTGGCGCCAACTGTGAACCAATCAGGGCTCACAGATCGGCAGCCAGCAGGGGATGGCCACGGCGAGCCAATCGTAGCTCACCGCGTCATCACCCTGCCCCCTGGTGTCGGCTTGAATTAGCTGGCGCGAGGAGGGGACGGGGAGTGCGACTGCTGGGACGGAGCGGTGAAGAGCTCCTGAAGATAGGAGACGGAAGACGACGGAAGTCCCGCAGGGCGGCGGCCATCGAAAAAGAGCTCACCCAGGCCGCCGCCAGCCGGGCGAAGAGCTGCAGACCGGCGCCCACCAGGAGTGAAGATGGAGAAGGCACCGGAGGCCCTGGGGCAGCAGTGTGCGACGCAAAAGAGCTAGCCCCGGCCACTGCTGCCCAGGTGAAGACTGCAGGAAGCCCGGAGGTGGCGGACATTGTTCCACCTCCGGTGAAGACCACGCGGAGGCTGGGCCAGGCTCGGCTCCGCCGGAGGCCCCGGGATTGGTAAATCCCTCACCCCTCCCTAGACCACCAGGGTTCGGCGCTAGGCCGAGGGTCATTGTAATTCGGCGCTAGGCCGTGTCTCATTGTAGTTCGGCGCTAGGCCGTGGGTCATTGTAATTCGGCGCTAGGCTGTGGGTCATTGTAATTCGGCGCTAGGCCGTGTCTCATTGTAGTTCGGCGCTAGGCCGTGGGTCATTGTAATTCGGCGCTAGGCCGTGTCTCATTGTAGTTTGGCGCTAGGCCGTGGGTCATTGTAATTCGGCGCTAGGCCGTGTCTCTTTGTAATTCGGCGCTAGGCCGTGGGTCATTGTAATTCGGCACTAGGCCGTATCTCATGATAATTCGGCGCTAGGCCGTGTCGCATGGTAATTCGGTGCTAGGCTGTGTCTCATGGTAAGTCGGCGCTAGGCCGTGGGGTATGTTAATTCGGCACCAGGCCGTGGTCACTGTGAGTCTGTGTTAGGCCATAGGAGTTGTTGCTGTCGGCGTTAGGCCGTGATCTTTGTAGTTCGGCGCTAGGCCTTGGACAAGGGACAGTCAGGCTAGGCCACAGGTACGCAAGGGCAGAAGGCCCTAGAAGCATCATGAAAATTGGTCAGGCGGTCAGGCCCCCATCAAAGGTAGACCGGGCTGGGACCAGGGCGATCCCCCCCTCAGTCAGGCCCCCATTAAAGGTAGGCTGTTGGTAAGTTGCTGTATCTCCCACAGTCAGGCCCCCATTAAAGGTAGGCAGTGGTAAGGTATCTGTTATTGTATCGGGTACTGTGCGGGGCTCTTGCTGTTGTGTTCATCTACAGGTGCTGAGATCAGGACTCGTCCAGCAAAGGGATACGATTATTTTCGGTGAGCGTAATTGTTTTGTGTGCTGTTTGTGTTGTTTGTCACCCAACCTCCCTTTTCCCTGTCGGGCGTTTTCGTTCGGGGTACACCCTTGTGCTTGGCACGTAGGTGTAGCCAGTCTGAGGCCTAAAGTGCCAATGATGACCATCCACTGATCCCAGTGCAGGTCACCCCGCCTCAGCACCTTGTTCTTTTCCAGGGCCAGGAGTGGAAACCCAGTTCGCGACTGTCCGCGTCTGACCTATGTTCCAGGACCGTCGACGGGAGCGCCCTCGGCGGCCTGAAGGTGAGAGTCTGGGAGTCAGGAGGTAAGTGTCCGAGCCCACCGGCACCGCAGCCGAGGTTCCACTCAGCCAGTTCAGGGGGACCCCCCCTCCCACCTCTTACACAAACGACAAACCTCTAGAAAGTACAGAGGTCTCTGCTTCAGTTTGTATATATTTGGATAGATTAACTATAGCTATCTCCTTGTCCCCCTGCCCTCCTTGTCCCCCTACCCTGTGTTTGATACCCCCTCTACTGCAGGGTTTCTTGGCCCCTTGCTGCGGGTATGAATCTTTTCCCCTAAAAAAGAAGTTCTGCCACTTGTAGAATGGTCTGAGTCGTTCTGTGATGTGTGGGATTCTATATCATTAAACTGAATCTCACCCCTTCTTCTAACCCCAAAGCCTGACCTCCATGGTCGTTTAGTGCTTTGGTTATTCATCCAAGGGTTAACTCTTAGTTCTTTATAATCCTCCTTTACTTTATGATTTTTGCTTTTTTTTAAAAGAAAGTGAATTGGTTTTAAGCTCACACACTTTCATCAAGTTTGGTCAACCAATCAGTGCTATTGTCATTTTTTAAAATGTCCAATCCACCAGCCTCACAACAGGCAATTTCTTTTTTTACATTTTCAATATTCACATTAACCTGCTGAACCACAAGTACCATGAGATCTAGGCTACACTGGTTTAAAATCAAACACCATTGCCTACAAAACTCTTTATTGTACATATATACGTATCTGCTAACAGGTTATGGGCCCAGGACTTCAGAAAGAAAAGTTATAAAAGTCAGCGAAGGAAAAGACAGAGGAAGAGACAGAGCCCAGAGGAATTTGCTGCTACCAATGATTGAACAAATTTCACAGTATGACTAACCAGAACTATCAAATAAAGAAATTAAAAGTAAAGATGCTGCTTATAAGAGAAGGTATGTGGAAAATGATATGAGGCTTAGCATTACCCAGTCACAGAGGACTAGACTTAAGCCGCCCATACATGATGCGATATGCACCGTGCAACGCGACGGGGGATCCGACGTCCGACATATCAGGTGGTCCCCACACACGGAACGATTGGGTGACCGCCTGCCCGATATGCCGGCTCTCCCCTTCCCCACCCGCATAGCGCTGCTTGGGATTGCACATCGCATTCCCAGATCGACTGAACCTGCAGCTAGGACAGAGTGTTGGCGAGACCTGACCAAAGGTGTGGAGTCTAACCTACTGGATGGTTTTTGTCAGTGACCCCTCCAATTGGGATTTGGGCTATGCTGCACCCAGCAGGTAGGTCGCAGCTCTTTGGTCAGGTACCCGGTGACTAGTACAGAGACTGGGTGACTAGAGGAGATACTGGTGTTACTTCTGTAGTTATACTGAAGTATACTAGAGTTCAATACGCAAGTTTGTACTAGGAGAATCACTGATGAACAGTACGCAGGAAATCACTGGAGTATGACACTGGTGATCCAAATGCAGGAAAGCACTGGAGTATGACGCTGGTGATCCAGATGCAGGAAAGCACTGGAGTATGACCCTGGTGATCCAGACGCACGAAAGCACTGGAGTATGACACTGGTGATCCAGAGAAATCGGTATGATTTACCGCCTGATGCAACCCTAACCTCCTGGGGGGGTGCCTAATCCTAACTCCCGCCCGCGAGCCCTAAACCTAACCCTCCCCCCCTGTGGCTGTCTGCGGCCGGCGCCCGGCATCCCTTCGATCAGGATGTCGGGCGCTGGTCTCCCGGCATCGGTAAAATGACAGGCGTCTAGATTTAGATATCTGTCATTTAACCCTCATCGGGATAAAGCAGTCGGGAAGCCTGCTGTCGGGATTAGGTCCGCCGGCTTCCCGTCTGCATACCGATCCAGACACAGGAAAGCACTGGAGAATGACACTTGAAATCCAGACGCAGGAAAGCACTGAAGTTTGACACTGGTGATCCAGACGCAGGAAAGCACTGGAGTATGACACTGGTGATCCAGATGCAGGAAAGCACTGGAGAATAACACAGCATGAAGCCTGGGACCTGATTCAGACCAGGTCGCTAAGTTGCACTCGCTCACCCTGATTGATTTTCGCAGGCGTGTCAGGCTGCCAAAACGCCGTTTAAGGGGCGTGCATAATTAGCAATGTAGCGTCAATGTACACGTCACCTGCATGTATTTCAGACCGCACTGATCGCAGTGCTTGCGGCGGGGAAAGGCAACCTCAAGGGCTGCAAGCAGCTCCGATGGCTCTCGATTATACCAATTAATCCTACTATTCCCGGAGATGACGTGTGTTGTGAGTGGAAAGGGGCTTCTTTAAACACTAGCGAGCACTCATTGCCGTAGCTTTCTAAAACATAGAGGGCGTCCTTATGCGACGCAGTGCGAGTGATTAATTTAAATATTCAGCCCCTTTTTCCCTGCGAGCGAACGCATCTTGTGAGCGGGTCTGAACGAGCTCCTTGGTACAATGCTTACAGCAGTCACTGGAGTAGTGAAGTTTTTTAGGCAACTTCCTGTTCCTGAAGGCAAGCTCTTATACCCTTAGGTAGCTGGTCATTGGTGGAAAGAATCTACTGTGTGACCGCAGGACTACCACTGGAGGAAGGTTCCGTCAGGAGATACAGACAACATGGCTGCATGTATGACTGCAGCCACGGGGAAACTCTGCAGTGGAGCATCGCATGGAAGTCTTAGCAGACCTCGGCGAGAATACTCAGCACGCCACCCAATGCTGCATCTGGGGAAGCCGGCACTGTGGTGAGTAACGGCTGATCCCAGGCCATATCCTGACACTAGGAGAGACATATCCATAGCTGCTTCACCCAAATAGGAGGCTAAATCTCTAATGTGAGATATGTAGAACAGCTGTTCCCTCTAAGCATCAGAGGGAAATGTCTCTTCTAGGGCCTCTGGCCAACTCGCAATGACTTTTGCCACCCAGGCCATAGCCCTAGCAGGACAAGTTATAGCTCCTGTAAGAGAGTATATAGATTTTAGACAAGCATCCATCCTTCTATCCATAGTCTCCTTCAAGGAAGTTGCAGTATGGATAGGTAAGGTAGCATTCTTGACCAGACGTGTAACTTGGGAATTCACTGCTGGGGGAACTTTCCATTTAGTGCAATCAGTAGCGGGAAGAGGGTAAAAGGAACTTAAATGTTTAGGAAGCTGAAATCTTTTACTGGGCATATTCTATGCCTCACTCATATGATCAGATAGCTGATCAGAGTGAGGAAACCCTAATCCCCCCTCTAAGTGTCTAAACCAGTATTTAAGTGACAGTATTTGTCACTTAAATACTGGCTCTTTAGCCTTACGAGCAGGTTCTGTCTCTTCTATTTGAAGAATAGATTTTACAGCTCTCACAAGTGCAGGTATATTCAATTTAGGGGAGGGTTCCTCATCTTCCGAAGGGGAGTCAGAGTTAAATAGGTCTGCCACTTCTGCCTCCCCAGATGATAGTTCAGAATCTGATCACTGGGCGGAATGGGAAGATAACACAGGACACTTAGCAGGTTTACTAAGTAAGGGTCTCTCCTTTTTCAGCATTTGTTGAGAGGCTGTAGAGATATTCACCAGACTCTGCACTGAGGTATAAAGTACGTCTACCCATGGGGGAGGCAAAGGAATTGCAGGGAGTACTTGCTGTGGCCATCCCATAGGGGCAGCTACCACAGGGACCGTTAAGTGGTCCACAATTTTTGCCAGGACCAGTGAAAAAGTAGCCCAGGGTGAGTCCTGAGGGGCAGTATAAAAAGATGCACAAAGACCATCCTGAATGAGGTCCTCTGAAGCTAAGCCTGCTGAGCAGGACTCACAAGACACCAGAGTGGGAGCAGCAGGTTGCTTGTTATTCTTGCCTCTGCCAGACATAGCTGCAAGAATAATGTAACACACAATCTGACACAGTGCAGTGAGCAACTCAGAGGTATGTGCAATTTAGCACAGTGTAGTGTGCAACACTGATATATAGTATGTGATAGCCCTCACAAATATAGGGAGATGTGAGGTACAATGAACCCCCTATACTTTAGTATGCCAGGGTTATAGTAAAATAAAGGGAAAGGTACGATGTATAAGCTGACAGTAATAGGGAAAAAAAACATACAGTAGCGTTAGCACAAGTCACATACAAATACAGAATATACAATATAACTGCAGTGGGCACTAAAATCAACTACACAGACCACAGTGGCTGGTAGGATATAGCACTGTATAAGCCTGGCCCTTGGGAGAGGTATACAAGGACACTGGACCCAGAGACATGAATGTAGAAAATGGCTGCTGTGAGTCTCAGAGGGGATGGAGGGTGAGGGAGGAGCAGCAAGACCACAGTGGAATGGAGCCCTGAGCTGGGGGCGGGGCTGCAGGGAGAGCACCTTCTCCGCTATGCTGACATTAACCACCAAGTCTCCTGGCCTTAAATCATGCCCTGCACCAGTGTTTTTATTGCCCTGGTGGTCTAGTGGTGTCCTGGATGAACCGGTGTCCACATCAGCGCCTCTGGTCTGTCTCCCAAGACTGGAGGCAAGACTGCACATTAGACGCGGGTCCCTGCAAGTGGGAATCCACCTTACTTGTCCCCTTGAGTCCCAGCTGCAGTCTGGGGTCTGGGGAGCCCTGCTAGCTAGGTCCCCTTCAGAGCCCCACCAGGAGTACCTAGCCGAGGGCTGGTGTCACAGCGCTGCAGAGTGGTGATGGAGCAGCAGTGCAGATATCCAAAGGACTGTCTCGTGCTGCTTCTCGCAGTTAAAAAAATGAAAATAAAATCATAAATATGAGCTTGGGCTGCTTAATAGCAGCCCCACTGTTAAAACGGTGAACCAGCTCCTGCCGGACATCAACAAAACTGTGTTGCCCTCAGGCTGTGGGAGGGGTTTAGGGGGAAGGACCAGAGCATCCTGGGATTGAAAAGCTTTGCTGTTGGTGTCCAGTCCTCCAAGTCCCACCTACACCTCATTATCTCCCTGTGGAGCCCTATGGACCCTGCAGAAGAAAAATGTATATTTTCAATGTTCGGGCTACAAAATTAATGTTGCCAAGACAGAAGTCCTTGATTTCTATATTCAAGCTACACTCAAACATACTCTAGAAACCCTGCTTCCCTGCACCTGGCATAAAAAGAAAATCAAGTATTTAGGTGTTTTCTTGACTCACCACTATCACCACTTGTTTCAGGCAAACTACCCTTACATTTTAGACCGTATCAAGTCTGATTTACATGAATGGTCAAATTACTTAATCTCCTGGATAGGTAGAATACAATCAGTCAAGACAAGCATTCTACCACGGCTCTTATATATATTCCAAACCCTTCCGATATATACATCCCTCCTTATGTTTTAAATTCCTTCAACATCAAACTTCTTGCTTCATATGGAACCAAAAACACCCGCAGGTTAGACTTAAATTGCTTCAGCATCCCTCTAAAAGGCAAGGTCTGGGTATTCCTGACTTTAGAAAGTATTATTATGCCGTGCAGCTCTCATATTGCGTTCAGTGATATAAATCTGTTGCGGGGAAGGTCCGGGTGGACATTGAAGCTGAAGAGCTGGGTCTGGCCACTGTATTTTCCCTGTTATGACTTCCCAGGATTCATCACCCCCTGATAGTTACGTCCCATCCGGTAATTTCCCATTCATTAGCTGTTTGGGATTTAGTTATTAGACGTTTTCAATTTGCCCCCGGTCCATCTCCTTTGATACCACTATTTCATAATCCTGACTTCCCTCCTCGTTTAAGTAAATCCTCCTTTACTGCTTGGCTACCAGGAAATATGTATTATTTAAATGATATTACCACTGATACTCATTTCTCCAATTTTCGGAAATTCAAGAAAGAGCGGCAATTCCATCCAAAGATTAATTTCGCTTTCTTCAAATTAAGCACTTCCAGTCCAGAATTAGTTAAACTCTGACTAGCAGACCCTTAACCTCTTTTGAGTATATATGTTGGAAACTCTCCTCTATTAGAGGTCTGATCTCCTCTATCTATTCATTATTTAGTAAGGAAGTAAATCCTACCCGGGATCCTCATGAGTTGGCATGGGAACTGGATTTGGGACATTCCATAGATGGTGAAGACTGGACGGAAATCTGGTGCAATGCCGCTTCATTTGTACCATTTGTTTCAAAATTGAGGAAAAGATCTATAAATTATTATATCGGTGGTATTATGTACCTTCTTGGCTAAAAACTATGGGCCTGATTCAGACCCACTCGCGAGCGGCTGTCTGCTCGCAAGTGGGTCAATGGTCTGCACTGAGCATGCGCACGACGGAGGGAGCACCATCGTGCGCATGCGCCAGACGCGACGAGCGAATGACTTTCCTTCGCTCGTTGTGTCTGATCAAAGGGGGCGTGCTGTCGATGTTGATTGACAGCACGCCCCCTTTGGTGGGCGTGCCGGGGGCGTGCCTCCCTGACGGGGGCGTTCCCAAGGGAACGCCTACCGTCAGAAGCCGGCCCACTGACATCACTAGTGATGTCAGTGGGAGTGATTTTGGCTCTGATAGAGCCAAAATCACTCCGGGCCTTGCGGTTGAAAACCTCAACCGCAGGCTCCGGCTCGCAGTGGCGATGGTCGCGATGGTCAAGACCATCGCGGCCATCAAACTGCACGCTCGAATAGGCTGTGGGTGGTGACCCACAGCTATACGAGCGTCCAGGAGGACGCTCCATAATTATGGAGGGCGGCCCTCATTCAGAGCGTGCGCTCTGCTCAGAGCATACGGCTCTGAATGAGGGCCTATGTTTCCCGTTGCTTCGGATAGGTGCTGAAGGGAATGTCGGGACAAGGGTACCTTCATGCATATATAGTGGTCCTGCACAAAACTTGCTGGAAGATGGCAAGAAGTCATTAATCTCCTCTCGCACCTATTTGGGACTACTATTCCTTTTGATCTAAATACTGTATTTCCTTCTTCGCCTATATCTTCCCACCCTCTCCCGGCAACAAAAATTGTTTCAACATATCGTATCTGCTATGACTTGGCAAATAGCAGCTGACTGGAATAATCCAAATCCTTCACCTATGCAGGTAATCTTAACGCGTATTTGGTAGATCTATAGGATTAAATATATGAGTGCTATAATACGTCAAACCCTGAAGTCCTTGATGAAACATAGGGCCTGATTCAGACCTGCTCGCGAGTGCACAGCGCTCGCAAGCTGGTCGATGGCCGGGCAGTGCACACTGCGCGTGTGCAAGCCCCGGAGCGAGTGAGAAATCACTCTCTCTGGGGCTCGCTACAAGACGGGGCGGCTGTCGATGTTGATCGACAGCTCACTCCGTTTTGTAGGTGTGTCGGGGGGGTGGCTGCACAAACGGATTGTTCCCGAAGGAACGCCTGCCATTTGTGGCCGGCCCTACTGACATCACACGTGATGTCAGTAGTGAACTTCCTGCTCTATTAGAGCAGGAAGTTCACTGGGGCTTGCGGTGGATGAGACCCTACCACAAGGGTCTCATCGCAAGCTCGATGGTCGCGATAACCGTGACCATTGCCAAGCCACCCGCTAAAGCTGTGGGTGGTCACCCACAGCTTAACGAGCGGCCTTGAGGCCGGGGTAAAACAAAAACTGGCCCGCACTGATTCAGAGCGAGCACTTGCAAATAGCGAGCGCCTCTGAATCAGGGCCATAGTCCCTTTGGCTGACTTTGCAAAATGCTTCCTCTCCATTCAACACTTACTCCTTTGATCTAAATTTGTTTTTATTTTTTATTAGAGTTCACACCGCCCATTTCTACTTACTCCCCCCCCCCCTTTCTTTTTGTTTTTCTTTTCTTCTCTATTCCCCTTTGCCTATCTCTTCCATCCCCTGGCGGCTTGTCACACCGTCGCTGCAAGATCATTTTCTTGCTCTTATCTCTTCTTTAAAAATGGATCACTACATTGTTGGTTGAATTATTGCAGACCTTATTCCATATGTATACTATGTGATTTATGTAGTTTTGAATTTTGTCTATATCATTTTATTGTGATTCCATCTGAATTGTACAATAGAAAAGAAACCTGACCTACAACATAAAAAAATATTTAGAAACAAATAAAGCATTTGTACATGTTCCAAAAGAGAAATGCTCAAAGTGTGACGCTCATGTAAAAAAAAAGGAGTGCTTGTAGTCTACAGTCAACTGCAAAAGGGTTACAGACTGCTGCACAAAGAAACCAACAAAGTGGCAATAAGTGGAAGTGTTGTTATTGATGGAAATGGAGTATCATTAATTTCATTAAACTACACAAGCACAACAGCTTGAGAAAGAAGATCAAAAACCACCACCACAGGAAGAGGAAAATTAAATTGAAGTTACTATGGATGATCCAGTTATTGTTGAAGAGGGACGATCACCTTTGCCATCAGTCAGGAGATCTACTATGGGGAACAAGAGTATACCACCACAGACATGGGATCTTACAGAGGAAAACATGCAATTAGATGTAAATTTAAAAAAAAAAAAAAAAAACATTTTTAAGAAAAATGTGACTCTAAAGGCAAAGTTTACAGATTTAAAGCAAGATCAGTGGCAAATGGCTGTTCTCAAATATATGGTGAAGATAATGATGTCACTTTTGCACCATTTGCTAACGCAGAGTACTTCCAGAGCCTTCATTGCCATATCAGCCTTAAGAAATATGCAAGTGAGAAATTATGACATCAATACTACTTTTCTTTTTGGTGATATAGAATAATTGTACATGACACAGCCTTAAAGTTATGTCAAAAAATAACTAAAATCGATCTTTGGTTTTAAGCAATTGACAAGAGCAAGGAATTGTAAAACAAAGTTTCATTGGAGCAAGAGTTCACAAGAGGTAAAGCAGATTAATGCCTATACTAAGGGAAATGGATGTATCTGCCCCTATATGTGGATGATTTGATTATTGCCCATGAAGAAGAAGAAGAGATCACAACACTGAAGCTCTGCACTCATACTTTGATACTAAAGACCTGGGAGAGGTGACAGGAATCGGTATGAATTACCGCCGGACGCGGCTGGCCGACATAGCTGAAAATCCTGATCGTCCCCAGGTAAGTATCAACTAACCTAAACCCCCTAACCCTAACCCTCCTTAGGTGTGCCTAACCCTAACCTTCCCCCAGTGCCTAACCCTAATCCCCCCTCTAAGTGCCTAAACCTAACCCCCCCTTCCCCGCCGCCTAAACCTAAGTCCTCCCCCCCCTGGGGGTGCATAGCCCTAACCCTCCCTTCCCCTAGCCTAATCCTAACCTCCCGGGGGGTGCCTAACCCTAAGTCACCTCCAGGGGTGCCTAGCCCTAACCCTCCCTTCCCCTAGCCTAACCCTAACCTCCCAGGGGGTGCCTAACCCTAAGTTTCCCCTGGGAGCCCTAAACCTAACACTCCCCCACCCCGCAGCTGTCCGCAGCGGCGCCCGGCAACACTTCGATCGGGATGCCGGGCGCCGGTCTCCCGGCGTCGGTAAAATGACATTTAGACGCCTGTCATTTAACCCTCGCTGGCATAAAGCAGTCGGGAAGCCGGCTGTCGGGCTTACATCCGCCGGCTTCCCGACTGCATACCGAGGTGACATACTACCTAGGAATCCATATACAGGGCTCTATTTATTAACATTATTTTTACTAAAATAAAGTGAAAAAGGGTGTTTTCACACCCTTTTCACATTATTTTAGTTTCACCTGTAGTTACTATAGGGCAATTGGAGTAGAATTAGTAAAATTCTACTCCAACCCCTAGTATCACTTATTTTTAGTAAAGCAGATCGCATTTCCCATAATTGTAATGGGAAATGTGATCCGACCAAAGATCTAAAAAATAAATTGTAAAAAAATACCGGGGGAAGCCCTGTGATAATAACGCCACCTGGAGGTGACGTTATACAGGGTCTCCCCCATTTACCGGGCTCCCACTCTGCTCTAACGGGGAGAGCAGAGGCGGGAGCCGGTACCAGTAATCAGCTATGTGGTCTAAATAGACTGCAAGCTGATTGCTGTAAAAAAAAGAAAGAAAAAAAAAGGAAACATTTTTTTTTTACTTACCTGAATCCAGGGACTGGTGATCGGGCCTCCGGTGATGGCTCCTCTCCGGTCAGCTGGTCTCCCACAGTGCACTGCTGCCCGGTCATCAGGTGATCGGGCCCCAGTGCAGTATGGGAGATCACCTGATCGGGAAGCCCGGAGAAGATCACCGGAGGCCAGGAGGATGCAGGTAAGTGTAATGAAGGGAGGGGGGGTCGCGGGGGTCCGCGATCGTGGGGGCAGGGCTTAGCGCCGGGGGGTGGGGCTTAGCGCTGGTGGGGGGGCAGCAGCGACGGTGGGTCGGCGCATGCGCGGGCTCTTAGTCGCGGTATTTTTTCCGAAAATAACGCGACTAGAGTGCGGATGGGATCCGCAGGGACAGAGCTTTATCGCAAGCTCTGTCCCTGCAAGGGATTTATAGTAAATCCCTGTGATATTGCCTGAATTCGCAATGCGAATTCACTCGGTAATATCACACTACAATCCGCATTCAATATGCGGATTGTAGTAAATAGAGCCCACAGTGAGAAGAAGATGGAAGTTTTCTACTCAGTCTGCTAAAAAATTGGTACAATTCTCAATCAGTTTGGAGTGTCAGCAGCAAAAAGTGTGACAGCACTAATGGATGTATCATATCTGAAATTAGAAAGAATAGATGATCTCTTAACAAATAATGAACAGTACAAGTGAGGGCACTTTCATAGGTGTTGATATAGGTGCCAGTGGTGTGTAACTGAGGTCAGGCCACATGATGAATAACCTATGTAGAATTAGTTAGTGTCATACAGGGTTAATGCAGTAGGTACATAACACAGCTGGTTTTACAGATTCAGCCAGGAACATGTGGAGGTTAATGTAGGTGGTTTGCGTATAAGGGAGCACACACACACACACACACACACACACACACACACACACACACACACACACACACACACACACACACACACACACACACACACATATATACTTACAAGTAGTGGTGACAGTGGAGTATACAGGGTCTCTCCTATAGTAGAAGTCTTTCAGAGGAGACACTCAGGAGCACGGCCTTACTCTATGGAGAATGGAGCTGAAGATGCATGGACAGAGCATTTAGGCTGGCTAGGTCAGAGGTCATGCTGTGATGTGACTCTGGCAGTATAGGGACCCAGCAGCAATGGGAGAGGAGACAGAGGCGAGCCCTCGTCTCCAACAGCAACTACAAGGACTGATTACAGGGATTGCTAGTCAACAAGTGGCCACTTAAACAAACCTGGGAAAATACCAATCTCATGGTCTAGTAAAAAGCAAATGTCAGTTGCTTTATTAACAGAAGCCAAATACAGTTCAGTGACCTACAGTACAACAGTCAAGAAGTTGTTTGGATACGTCAGTTACTACAGGATTTTGGATAATCAGGAGCTCAACTGACAATATTGTTTCAGTACAATGAAGGATGTATAACGCTTACAAACAGTGAAAACAAACTCTAGAACCAAACCTGTTGATGTGAAGCATCATTACCTTCGTAATCTAGATGTGATTCTGCTTACATATTGTGAGACTGAAATATGTTTGATATGGCCAATCTTAAGGCCATAGTTTAAGAACATTAGATCTAGATCTAACATGGAGCCGTATTCAATTTGAGACGAGATGCGTTAAGTTAATGCGGCCCGGACTTAACGCCGACTTCGCCTGTTTTGGAGGCGGAAAAGTATCGCGCGTGCACGCTAAACCCCGTATTCAATTTGAAAGTAGGCGTAAACGGGACCCGGCGATACTTTAACAAGCGGAAAGTACTGTCACTTTTGGGGAAATCAGCCTGACACCCACCCAAATGATGCTGTGACATGGGGGTTCACTATGGTACCCCCCGATTTGGCTTGCTGAAGGTATTTGGTGTTTTTAAATGGGCTCAATAGCAGCTAAATAGCGTTTTTCTATACCTGATGCAGAATAGTATTTAGGAGTATTTTTTCCAGAAAATAATTTACCCCACAAATTTGGGGTACTTGAAAATGGGGGTCAGCATATTTAAAGTTGAAAAAGTGAAGTTGAAAAAATTGTGAAAAATCCACCTTCCGCAAGCACCTGCAATCAAACACACTTGGGGCATACTTGGGGACCCCCCAGAGTCAAGTTCGCTAGTTTTTAAGTTTGTACCACAAATTTTTTTTTTGCCCCCTTTTTCAAAGTAAATTTTTGAGGTGTCCTTAAGTTTTTTTGACACAGATGACCTTTGGGGGACTGTCTGAAGGCTGCACAGGGGTTCCCGAAACGATGCACCCCAAAACCCCAATTCTGCACTTTTTTTCGCCTGCCATTCATAGACGATGCTTTACCGCCTATTACATTGCATTGACTTTCCGCCTAGGCAGAAAGTCTTTCAAATTGAATACGGGGTAAAACCAAAACAGGCGATAATGATGTCATCGGCGGTAACTTAATGCGGATCCGGACTTAACGCTTCAAATTGAATACGGGCCATGGACTGATTTAGAAGGAGTTGTTGAGTAGGGCTGTTAGACGTGTCATTGCAACCATTGTTCTCAACTTTGCATATTGAACATGCAGAGGTCATCAGTGTTCTGCTGTTGATAAAGTTGTATGAAAAAGAAGGTACAGATGTGTACTCATACATTATAGCCGCAGTCGCACCAAACAGTCCTTCTAGGCGTGCTAGTTCCAGTGCGACAGCTTGCGCAGAGCATCCTTTCCACTCAAATCTGCATCTTAGGTCCGTAAAAAAATAAAAACCGTTGAAAATGATAGGAAGCTATTTTTTTCCCAGGAAATTACTGTTCCACGTAAATTGGGGGTACGTTAAAATGGGAGCAAGTATAGTTTTGTACAAAAGCAATTTTAAAAAACGTAAAAAACCGCCTGCTGCAACCGCGTGCGATCTTTAAAACACTTCACACATCCATACCGTCCCACAAAAAAATCAGACCCAATACATTAAAACCATTTTCAACGTTTTTTTTAATCCAAAATTTGTGCGGTCGTTTTTCGCCAAAGTGTGCAACTTATGATTTTTTTGGGGGTCATTTATTATTAAGGGGGGTGTCCAAAGGGTTCTGAAAGGATTCCCCACCTGGCCGCACGCCAAGGGTTGACACCAAAGTGCCGACTCCTCAGTGGCAGAAGCCGAGTGCTGCACTGTAGCATTACATGCAGCAATCGGCTCCTGACACGGTGAGGGAGCCAGCACTGCACATAGAGTGGTCCCTGGGGGCAGTCTGCACCTCTGGGACCCCCGGAGTGACTAAAATGGGGGTTCCGGCCATGCCCTCTACCCACAAGGTCACGTCATTTTTGCCAGGGTGACCCTCCCCGCACCAGGTGTCATCACGGGGAGGGACGCCACTGGTCCTTGGTCTAGGGTACTAAAGGGGTTATATCCCAGTAAGAAATAAAAAAGTAACCCCAGTTGCACATCGAGCAGCCAACACGAGTGAACACTTTAGTTACGGGAAAACTAAAAACTTTTAACAAGATGATAATAATGGATGAGGTCACTTAGAAAGGTGCTTGTGGACCACATATATACATGGAGTCTGCATTCCTTGTTGGTTGAAAGGATCCTTCCAGCATTTTTCCTTTTTATGGCTGTATGTATAAACCTGAAAAATAGAAAGCAGAAAGCCGCAATAGAATATTATTCTAAGAAACACTTAAACGATTACTTGAAGGTTACCGTCAACCAAAACTCCCTGAGGTACTGCACTCACAAAACTGGACACATGATAACACAATTGAATTCCAGGGCACCGCCCCCACCATGCAGGTGTGGTATCTCAGAAGTGCCAGGTTGTTCCCTAGTACCAGTGGCCTGAAAATACAGAAATAGCTTGATGGTGTAGCACTGTTTAATTCTTATAAACACACACACAAAAATAAAATTCCACACTCACATGATATCCTAAAATGAACAGGGAGGAAGATAATTTAATGATCGAAACACGTTTTTCTGTAGTTTTTGAGGTTTATCCATGCAGCCATAAAGGGGAAACTAGGGAAAGAGGGAGAGATTACGCTGGAAGAATCTTTTCAACCGATGGGGGATGTATAGTTTATGTATGCGTGTGCTTTGTAGGCACCTATATACAGTAAGTGATCTCATCCATGATTATCTGGTTCCATCACAGTGTCTGTAACCTGTAGTACCAGACTAATGTGAGTTTGTGCCCTGTCACAGTTTTAGCATGTCCTAACAGCTAACCTGTGTCAGGTCATGTTGCCTACCCCTGGTTGAGGTTATAATGCAAGTAGACCATTACCTCCTATTAATTGAGCGCTTATCCCATTTTCTAAATGCTTTCATTTTCATTTATCTAATCGACTTATAAATAAATATATTTATTTATTTAAAGTAAACATATGTAAGACGTTCTGTGACCGGATCTGCTACAGTTAAAGAGCCCATTTGAAGTCCTTACAATTGAAATCTTTACAGTCACAGCCAGTGGTGGCTCCAGAGGTGGGGCTGGAACCACCCCAACTTCAGACACCGGAGCAGAGGAGCCGACAGGAGGGTGAGACACGGGATCAGTGGAGCCAGCAGCTAGGACAACGGAGCATTGGAGCCGGGAGCCAAAGGTGGGGGGACACTGGTGAAGACAAGCCAGGGGCAGGGGGAACAGGAGGAGCCTGCAGCTGATAAGGAGGGGAGAGAGAGCAGCTGGGAGCTGGCACCATCGGAAAGTACCCAGCAGGGGGGACTGACAGACCGGACCCAGCTGCACAGAGGGGAGAACGCAGAACACACCACATAAGTATAGCCGGAGAGAGGGGACACCAGATAGTGGATGCTGCACCGGGTGGTGAGCGGGCTTAGGACACCAGAGCAGAGGAGCTGGCAGCCGAAGCAGGGGTTGGGGGGGACACCAGTGAAGATGAGCCAGGGACAGGGGGATGACAGAGGAGCCAGCAGCGGGCTAGGGGTGGCAGCCGGGCACGAGAGCAGAGGAGCCAGCAGTGGGGAAGGAGGGGGGAGGCATCGGAGCAGAGGAACCGGCTGCAGGGAGGGGTAATTGGATGTGAGACACCAAAGGATAGGAGCCAGCTGCAAGAAGGACAGATTGGGCAGAGAATTGGAGAGAGAATGTGCAGGTGGGGAGCAATGGACACTGGGGAGAGAGTGCTGGCAGAGAGCTGGAACAATCGCCCAGCCGAGGGGGAAAAGTATCACATTTCCGAAAAGCTGTCTCTGCAGAAATAGCAGTTTTTCGGAAGTGATACTTTAATAATCAAGGAATGATGAATAGGTCTGAATTTCACAATTAACTTGCAGGGAGTTCAAACCTAAAGTATCACCAGTTACATTTTTATCATGATGAATATGGCCAGGGGCGTCTTAAGAGAGGAGGGGGCCCGTGTGCATCCGCCATGCCGGGCCCGCTCCTCTCTCCCCGGCAGCCGACTGATGCAGCTAGCCGGCCACACTAGAGTATGCCCAGAGTCTACTGCGCATGCGCAGAACGCCGGAAAAATGGCCATAGCGTGTGGTGTGGAGTCCCTCTGGACCAGTGTGCACCGCACACCCTGCACCCATTATAGATATACGCCCATGAATATGGCCATATGTAACATGTGCCTTTGGTATTTTATTGTATTAGTAATACTTATTGGTTAATGTGGCGTGTTTGGAGTGAAAAGTTCCCACTTGAATGAGTATCTTCACCACATTTAGGGAGCAGTAAAATGCAGCTCTGCCTGGAGCTCAGCCTGGGATCCTTCTGTAAACTTATCATTGTGTGTAATGGACCTCACATCATCAGGTGGGACAAAGCACTGGGAGCAACAGCAGTACACAACATTCCATCCTTTGTCAGGTCAGGGCCTAATGCCTATTTACGATTTCTGACCTCAGAGTAGTCACAAGGATTTTACCAGAGTCAGAGGCGGTGGGCCATGGGCGGGAGCAGCAGAGCTCACATGAGTTCTCTCTCTCTGCATCCAATCAGATTTCAGGCAACTGCCCAACTGCCCTAGACTAATCCTAATTTGATGATTGAATTCATAAAATTAGTTTTAAGTGTAGATAACAATTACACTTTACCATGAGTCTAAGGGCCTTATTCAGACCCGGTCCATAAGCTGCACTCGCTCGCTAGGGGTGGTAATCGCACTAGTTGTGATGTCAGCCCAGACACATCAAGCGGCCGATTGGTAAGTGTATATAGCTTTTCTATTGGCCGCTCTGATGGTGGATCGGCCTGCTGACTGGTCTGTTGTCACAGGGTGTATCAAGTGTTAAGGTCAGCACACACACTAGGACTTAATCAATTTGAAAAGACGATTAGTAACTGGTAATCAAATTAGCTCCATCTGTGCATACAAACAGGTGACCACCACTAGCTGAAGATGACTGTTGATAAGTAAACACAAAGATGTCTATGGAGAAAACAAATTTCTGGTAGCTTTCCCAAACGTCTGAGAGAGTAGACCAGCCACCTGAATCCACCCATTGAAGAGTTCAGTCTGGCGGCTTCATAACACAATTCATGGTGAATCACACAAACATAGGCTCACTTGTCACTGCTACAAATAGTGGCTCTGAGCAGCAGGATGGAGCCACAATGACGTGATCATCACAATTACAGTCCCTGGATCACCCACTTCACTGGATGGATCCCGATCTTCTCACAGTAGTCTACTGGATATTCCTGCATCTCCTACCTGGGTATTATTAAAATGTAGGCAAGTAATGCAAGATTTTTGAATGAACAAAAATGTATTCAACCAATGTGGCGTTAGGTCATGTCTTAAACATTAGGCCTGAATAGCTGGTATGTAGTGTTCAAAAGTCCAACTATATCACTTTCTTTTCCCCAACACAATCTGGGGTGGAGCTTCATACTATATCTCAGACTGTACTACACATTTCCATTTTTCTGTTTATGCCCTTCTCCTCTATGACCTCAGACATGGAATCAAGCACATAAGAAAAAGTTTGAGAAAAGAGGAAAGGACTGTAAGCAATACGGACTCCTTCAAAAGAAACGTATTGTATTATTACATTTCTTATTCATATCATGTTATGAGCAGCGTCCTGGGACAGGGCCCTTTCAATATGAGTTGTGTTAATTCCAAGAAAAAAGTTAGGATGCCCCTGTATTACATACACAAACAAGTGACAGTTTATGTAAATAATGAGTCTGCAGACCAATCAGATCTACTGTATGTATGTATGCGTTCATGGCTTTACAACCACAAACATGCTGCATTACATCTACTGTAAAAGAAAAAGGCATTAAAATATGTAACTATATGTTTTTCACTTTCATGTAAACATCAGTGATCTTGTAATTGTTGCTTTTCACCTTTATCTTTAAACTGATATCAATATTAATAATGAAAAAAAAATCAGGCACTTTTGGTGAGTATATGGTATATAAGAAAAAAGTGACTGTCAGTGTGTCTTGTTCACGTATCAGCATATACAGCATGGCCTCATATAAATCACAAGAATAAACCAGTCAAAGTAGGCCAGTTAAACCAGTATTTTATAGGCCACATAAACCAGCCTCCCCCACTCTCACATTAACGTGACTTCATTTTATTAGGCATTGGTTGTTTTAAGGTTTTTAGAGCAATATAAAGTAAATTCAAAAGCTGGCATTTCATGTCTAATAAATGGTTGGAAAATATTTACAGGCAAAGCCACATTTATGCATCATTATTCAGACACCACACAGATGCAGAAACTGATAAATATAATTCTTAAATGAAAGAGAATTTTAGGACATTAAGTAAAATAAAATAGAAGCAATAACACGATTTTTAAATGGCAAAGTCATTGCACTGACCAGTAAATTCCATAATACAGAGATTGTTAATTCATGTACATTATATATGTTTGTGTGTTTAAGTAAATTTAAAATGTGTGTTATAATAAGAATGCAAAAGCTTCCGAAACGATTTTTATGAAAACAATCATTTTCTAGTAGTAACTCCTAGAAATAACCTGCACTTTGTTTCATCTTGATCCAACAAGGTAAAGCTGAGCAATAACAAACAAAATGTATTGACATCATCAATGCAAGAGATAGGCGTGGGACCATGCGCGGCCAGTAAGGGGTGAGGGAAGGTGCTTTGGGGCCGCATTCACTTGAATAGGATATGATGCATAGCAGTCTGTGCACAGGGCACACAGGGACATTGGTGTGAGTGGTGGGTGAATAGGATAGGCTACATAGCAGTCTGTGCACAGGACACACAGGGACATTGGTGTAAGTGGTGGGTGAATAGGATAGGCTACATAGCAGTCTGTGCACAGGACACACAGGGACATTGGTGTGAGTGGTGAGTGAATAGGACAGGCTACATAGCAGTCTGTGCACAGGGCACACAGGGACATTGGTATGAGAGGTGGGTGAATAGGATAGGCTACATAGCAGTCTGTGCACAGGGCACACAGTGACATTGGTGTGAGTGGTGGGTGAATAGGATATGCTGCATAGCAGTCTGTGCACAGGGCACACAGGGACATTGGTGTGAGTGGTGGGTGAATAGGATAGGCTACATAGCAGTCTGTGCACAGGACACACAGGGACATTGGTGTGAGAGGTGGGTGAATAGGATAGGCTACATAGCAGTCTGTGCACAGGACACACAGGGACATTGGTGTGAGTGGTGAGTGAATAGGATAGGCTACATAGCAGTCTATGCACAGGGCACACAGTGACATTGGTGTGAGTGGTGAGTGAATAGGATAGGCTACATAGCAGTCTGTGCACAGGGCACACAGTGACATTGGTGTGAGTGGTGGGTGAATAGGATAGGCTGCATAGCAGTCTGTGCACAGGGCACACAGGGACATTGGTGTGAGTGGTGGGTGAATAGGATAGGCTGCATAGCAGTCTGTGCACAGGACACACAGGGACATTGGTGTGAGTGGTGAGTGAATAGGATAGGCTGCATAGCAGTCTGGGCACAGGGCACACAGGGACATTGGTGTGAGTGGTGAGTGAATAGGATATGCTGCATAGCAGTCTGTGCACAGGGCACACAGGGACATTGGTGTGAGTGGTGAGTGAATAGGATAGGCTACATAGCAGTCTGTGCACAGGGCACACAGTGACATTGGTGTGAGTGGTGAGTGAATAGGATAGGCTACATAGCAGTCTGGGCACAGGGAGCACAGGGACATTGGTGTGAGAGGTGGGTGAATAGGATAGGCTACATAGCAGTCTGTGCACTGGGCACACAGTGACATTGGTGTGAGTGATGAGTGAATAGGATAGGCTACATAGCAGTCTGTGCACAGGGCACACAGTGACATTGGTGTGAGTGGTGAGTGAATAGGATATGCTACATAGCAGTCTGTATACAGGGACATTGGTGTGAGTGAATAGGATAGGCTACATAGCAGTCTGTGCACAGGGAACACAGGGACATTGGTGTGAGTGAATAGGATAGGCTACATAGCAGTCTGTGCACAGGGCACACAGGGACATTGGTGTAAGAGGTGGGTGAATAGAATATGCTACATAGCAGTCTGTGCACAGGGCACACAGTGGCATTGGTGTGAATGGTGGGTGAATAGGATATGCTACATAGCAGTCTGTGCACAGGGCACACAGGGACATTGGTGTGAGTGGTGAGTGAATAGGACAGGCTACATAGCAGTCTGTGCACAGGGCACACAGTGACATTGGTGTGAGTGGTGAGTGAATAGGATATGCTACATAGCAGTCTGTATACAGGGACATTGGTGTAAGAGGTGGGTGAATAGAATATGCTACATAGCAGTCTGTGCACAGGGCACACAGTGGCATTGGTGTGAATGGTGGGTGAATAGGATATGCTACATAGCAGTCTGTGCACAGGGCACACAGGGACATTGGTGTGAGTGGTGAGTGAATAGGACAGGCTAAATAGCAGTCTGTGCACAGGGCACACAGTGACATTGGTGTGAGTGGTGGGTGAATAGGACAGGTTCCATAGCAGTCTGTGCACAGGGCACACAGTGACATTGGTGTGAGTGGTGGGTGAATACGATAGGCTACATAGCAGTCTGTGCACAGGGCACACAGTGACATTGGTGTGAGTGGTGGGTGAATAGGATAGGCTACATAGCAGTCTGTGCACAGGGCACACAGTGACATTGGTGTGAGCGGTGGATGAATAGGATAGGCTACATAGCAGTCTGTGCACAGGGCACACATTGACATTGGTGTGAGAGGTGGATGAATAGGATAGGCTACATAGCAATCTGTGCACAGGGCACACAGTGACATTGGTGTGAGTGGTGGATGAATAGGATAGGCTACATAGCAGTCTGTGCACAGGGCACACAGTGACATTGGTGTGAGTGGTGAGTGAATAGGATAGGCTGCATAGCAGACTGTGCACAGGACACACAGTGACATTGGTGTGAGTGGTGAGTGAATAGGATAGGCTGCACAGCAGTCTGTGCACAGGGCACACAGGGACATTGGTGTGAGAGGTGGGTGGATAGGATATGCTACATAGCAGTCTGTGCACAGGGCATACAGTGACATTGGTGTGAGTGGTGGGTGAATAGGATATGCTACATAGCAGTCTGTGCACAGGGTGCACAGGGACATTGGTGTGAGTGAATAGGATAGGCTACATAGCAGTCTGGGCACAGGACACACAGGGACATTGGTGAGTGAATAGGATAGGCTATATAGCAGTTTGTGCACAGGACACAGTGACATTGGTGTGAGTGGTGGGTGAATAGGATAGGCTACATAGCAGCCTGTGCACAGGGCACGCAGTGACATTGGTGTGAGTGGTGAGTGAATAGGATAGGCTACATAGCAGTCTGGGCACAGGGCACACAGGGACATTGGTGTGAGTGGTGAGTGAATAGGATATGCTGCATAGCAGTCTGTGCACAGGGCACACAGGGACATTGGTGTGAGTGGTGAGTGAATAGGATAGGCTACATAGCAGTCTGTGCACAGGGCACACAGTGACACTGGTGTGAGTGGTGAGTGAATAGGATAGGCTACATAGCAGTCTGGGCACAGGGCGCACAGGGACATTGGTGTGAGAGGTGGTTGAATAGGATAGGCTACATAGCAGTCTGTGCACTGGGCACACAGTGACATTGGTGTGAGTGATGAGTGAATAGGATAGGCTACATAGCAGTCTGTGCACAGGGCACACAGTGACATTGGTGTGAGTGGTGAGTGAATAGGATATGCTACATAGCAGTCTGTGCACAGGGCACACAGTGACATTGGTGTGAGTGGTGAGTGAATAGGATATGCTACATAGCAGTCTGTACACAGGGACATTGGTGTGAGTGAATAGGATAGGCTACATAGCAGTCTGTGCACAGGGCACACAGGGACATTGGTGTGAGTGAATAGGATAGGCTACATAGCAGTCTGTGCACAGGGCACACAGGGACATTGGTGTAAGAGGTGGGTGAATAGAATATGCTACATAGCAGTCTGTGCACAGGGCACACAGTGGCATTGGTGTGAATGGTGGGTGAATAGGATATGCTACATAGCAGTCTGTGCACAGGGCACACAGTGACATTGGTGTGAGTGGTGGGTGAATAGGATATGCTACATAGCAGTCTGCGCACAGGGCACACAGGGACATTGGTGTGAGTGGTGAGTGAATAGGACAGGCTACATAGCAGTCTATGCACAGGGCACACAGTGATATTGGTGTGAGAGGTGGGTGAATAGGATAGGCTACATAGCAGTCTGTGCACAGGGCACACAGTGACATTGGTGTGAGTGGTGGGTGAATAGGATAGGTTACATAGCAGTCTGTGCACAGGGCACACAGTGACATTGGTGTGAGTGGTGGGTGAATAGGATAGGCTACATAGCAGTCTGTGCACAGGGCACACAGTGACATTGGTGTGAGTGGTGGGTGAATAGGATAGGCTACATAGCAGTCTGTGCACAGGGCACACAGTGACATTGGTGTGAGCGGTGGATGAATAGCATAGGCTACATAGCAGTCTGTGCACAGGGCACACATTGACATTGGTGTGAGAGGTGGATGAATAGGATAGACTACATAGCAATCTGTGCACAGGGCACACAGTGACATTGGTGTGAGTGGTGGATGAATAGGATAGGCTACATAGCAGTCTGTGCACAGGGCACACAGTGACATTGGTGTGAGTGGTGAGTGAATAGGATAGGCTACATAGCAGTCTGTGCACAGGACACACAGTGACATTGGTGTGAGTGGTGAGTGAATAGGATAGGCTGCACAGCAGTCTGTGCACAGGGCACACAGGGACATTGGTGTGAGAGGTGGGTGGATAGGATAGGCTACATAGCAGTCTGTGCACAGGGCGCACAGGGACATTGGTGTGAGTGAATAGGATAGGCTACATAGCAGTCTGGGCACAGGACACACAGGGACATTGGTGAGTGAATAGGATAGGCTATATAGCAGTTTGTGCACAGGACACAGTGACATTGGTGTGAGTGGTGGGTGAATAGGATAGGTTACATAGCAGTCTGGGCACAGGGCACAGAGGGACATTGTTGTGAGTGGTGAGTGAAAAGGATAGGCTACATAGCAGTCTGTGCACAGGGCACACAGTAATATTGGTGTTAGTGGTGGGTGAATAGGATAGGCTTCATAGCAGTCTGTGCACAGGGCACACAGGGACATTGGTGTGAGTGGTGTGTGAATAGGATAGGCTGCACAGCAGTCTGTGCACAGGGCACACAGGGACATTGGTGTGAGAGGTGGGTGGATAGGATAGGCTACATAGCAGTCTGTGCACAGGGCACACAGGGACATTGGTGTGAGAGGTGGGTGGATAGGATAGGCTACATAGCAGTCTGGGCACAGGACACACAGGGACATTGGTGAGTGAATAGGATAGGCTATATAGCAGTTTGTGCACAGGACACACAGTGACATTGGTGTGAGTGGTGAGTGAATAGGATAGGCTACATAGCAGTCTGTGCACAGGGCACACAGGGACATTGGTGAGTGAATAGGATAGGTTACATAGCAGTCTGGGCACAGGGCACACAGGGACATTGGTGAGTGAATAGGATAGGCTATATAGCAGTTTGTGCACAGGACACACAGTGACATTGGTGTGAGTGGTGAGTGAAAAGGATAGGCTACATAGCAGTCTGTGCACAGGGCACACAGTGACATTGGTGTGAGTGGTGAGTGAATAGGATAGGTTACATAGCAGTCTGTGCACAGGGCACACAGTAATATTGGTGTTAGTGGTGAGTGAATAGGATAGGCTACATAGCAGTCTGTGCACAGGGCACACAGTGACATTGGTGTTAGTGGTGAGTGAATAGGATAAGCTACATAGCAGTCTGTGCACAGGGCACACAGTAATATTGGTGTGAGTGGTGAGTGAATAGGATAGGCTACATAGCAGTCTGGGCACAGGGCACACAGGGACATTGGTGTGTGTGGTGAGTGAATAGGATAGGCTACATAGCAGTCTGGGCACAGGGCACACAGTGACATTGGTGTCAGAGGTGGGTGAATAGGATAGGCTACATAGCAGTCTGTGCACAGGGCACACAGGGACATTGGTGTGAGTGGTGAGTGAATAGGATAGGCTACATAGCAGTCTGTGCACAGGGCACACAGGGACATTGGTGTGAGTGGTGAGTGAATAGGATAGGCTACATAGCAGTCTGTGCACAGGGCACACAGGGACATTGGTGTGAGTGGTGAGTGAATAGGATAGGTTACATAGCAGTCTGGGCACAGGGACATTGGTGTGAGTGGTGGGTGAATAGGATAGGCTATATAGCAGTCTGTGCACAGGGCACACAGGGACATTGGTGTGAGTGGTGAGTGAAGGCACTGCTGCCGCCAGTCTGTACAGCGCTACTGGTCACGTGGGCCACTCCCACGACAGGATCCCTATGCAAAGCAATACAACTAGAATTCCTCAAATAAAAAAAATGTATGACAGAAGCAGTTTCAGTGTGGGCGAAGCTGCAGGCAACAGCTAGTATATATACACACAGGGCTTGGCGGTGACCACACTGGTGCACACTTTGTGACTGATGCAGAGTAGGAGTTATACCTGTTTGCATAGATTAAAACACAAATTTGCACAGCGAATGTCCACAAACAGAATGCATGTGAGCGATTGCAGAACTGCTCACGTCAGAGACTTGCGTCTTCTAACAACAGGAGAAGCAGAATGATGAAGGGGAGGGGCATGAAAATCTGCCTGAGTACAGTAAGGATGTGTAGAGCCATGCCTAGGAAGAAAAAACTCCCCATTTCATTGTTCCCCTAAATCCTGGGTTCACTGATCGCA
This sequence comes from Taudactylus pleione, assembly GCA_031769625.1. Taxonomy (NCBI): domain Eukaryota; kingdom Metazoa; phylum Chordata; class Amphibia; order Anura; family Myobatrachidae; genus Taudactylus; species Taudactylus pleione. The sequence continues at coordinate 1,144,392 of JAUIMM010000245.1, forward strand.
GAAGACGACCAAAAAGTGATCAGAATTGGTGAGTCAGGTTGTCCAACATATTGGATTTCACAGATCAATTGGGGCTGTAGATTGCTAGTGTGTGGTAACAATCAGCCAATTTGCAGAACATTACTAGTAAAATGATGGGCCTTTCAAGATTGGAAGATTTGTATATCCTGAAAATGATCTGCAAAACACTGAAAAATATCTGTAATGTATGGGCGCAGATTGGTGGATTATGTAATCCTTAAATTTGGGAAAAAATCACAGAATCTGTAAAAACTAAAATTGTGATTGCTGATGTACAGTATGGGTTCCTTTACATACTGTATGTTCTTTTTCTACACTCACACAACCTACAAAGACCCCAGGCCAGCATTGCAGTGTGACTGGATCATATAGCCACAAAGAATCTCTGCAATCTGGATGGAGCATTTACAATATGTGGCACTTATCCTTATGTATCAAATTATTGTTTCCCTATAGACTGTAAGCTTGCGAGCAGGGCCCTCTTACCTCTGTCTGTATGTTATTACCCAGTCTTGCTTGATTAATGTTTTGTCCCAATTGGGCAATGGAATATGCTGGCATTATATAAATAAATAACTGTTTAATAAATAATGTACGCCTGTTTGACTCTGGAAATAAATACAATTTCTAATAAAGAAAATTGAATGATTAGAATTACAAATTAATTACAAATTAAAATTACTTGATGAGCTCTGAATAATTAAATGGAGGATGAGCCACTTCGCCAAAATTAAAATTCTTACAACAATGGTTCAGCATTTTATAGGACTGGCAGACAACTTTTACAAAAGGATTGGTAATAATAAAAAAATGTATTTAACAATAAGATATATATATAAAAAAAAACATACATAAAATACAGAATAACAACTAGATTTACTACCTTATTATTTTCAGATTCCCAGGCAGGGGGCATGACAAGGGTGCAGCCAAAACTACAATAGAGTTACAACCATTTTATTTCTCTGATTTATATGCCATATGAACCAGATGCACCCTATATACATCTGGGCCCCTTCATGCCCTTTTATTTGCCAGCCCAGAGACCTCGTATGATCCTTTTTTATACACTGAAGTGCCAAAAGTCATGGGATAGCAGTATGTAAAGGTAATGGTAGGTGGCCTCACCTTACTGCGAAGTCTTGGAAAATGCCCAGACCTGTATAAATTGTAATCTGATATCTCATGAGTCAGTTTGAACATCAGCTAGGCATGATAATGGGTACCTGATGGATGGGACATTCCCTTTCCGAAGTTGTGCGGACATTCAACAATCCTCGGCCTTTGGTGTTATGTCTGTTAGAGAATACCTCATTGAAGGCATTACCAGCCACCATACATACAGCAATGTCCAATCATCTGTGCTTAATTATCGTAATGAGCAGCGTCTGGCTAGAACTGGTAACAGACAAGTGACACTGGCTCAAATCACATCCACATTCAATGTAGGAGGAACAAGACACATATCCAGCAGGTCAGTGCAGCGTTCTTTAGCTTCCATGGGATATGGGAGCAAAAGACCCACCAGAGTGTCCCTGTTAACACTATGACACTGGACACAGCACCTCACCTGGGCTTGTGATGTCTCTAATTGGACTCTGGAGAACTAACAACATGTGGCTTGGTCCGATGAATCACAGTTCCAGTTGTTTCAGACTGATGGTAGGGTTCGGGTATCACGCAGACCCCATAAAGCTATGGGTCCCAGCTGTCAACAAGGCACTGTGCAGGCTGGTCGTGGTTCCATAATGGTGTGGGTTGTGTCCAGGTGACATGGGTTGGGTCCACTGATCCACCTGAACAGGTCATTGACCGGTAGCCACTATGTTGCATTGCTTGATGACTTTTTGCAGCCTTCATGGACTTCATGTACCCCCACAACAGTGGAATATTCAAGCAAGATAATGCACCATGTCATCGGGCTAAAGTTGTCCAGAATTAGTTTGAGGATCATTCTGGAGAGTTCCAATGAATGGTGTGGCCACCACATTCGCCTGACATGAACCTAATAAAGCATTTATGAGACATGATGGAGAGCTCCATATGCACCCAAGATCCCAAATATCAGAGAGCTGAGGCAAGCTATCCAGACAGAATGGGTCATCATCTCTCCAGAGGTCTTCCATCTACTTGTGGAATCAATGCCATATCGAGTTCTTAAACTTTTCCAGGCTAGAGTGACTCCTACACGATACTAGGCATCTATCCCTTCACTTTTGACACTTCAGTGTATGTCACTTTATATGCTGGATGGGTGGCAACCCTATGGTTCATCTTACCAACTACATCCTTAACCACTCCAAATTCTGCAATACACACCTATCCACTCTTTACACTGCACTACATTACCACACCAAATCTCTGTGCTACCACGCTCACACCTCTATACCCTGCACTACATCACTGACCCTCTCACTACTTCACTGCACTAGTTAGCCACAGGAGCGCCGAGAGGGGGGGAGTGGGTACAATTAGCCGGGCCCTTACTTGCTGCAGGGGCCCGAGTCTGGCACCGCTCCCCCTCCCTCTTAAGTCACAGCAGCCAAGCACACGCTGCTGTGTGCTGGGCTACACTGGGAGACTGCTCATGGCTGCTAAAGCAGCAGCCGGAGCAGTCTCCTATGCCTATGGCGGGAGCGATCACACTGATTGCGCCTCCCATTGTCTGTGCGCCGAGTTGAGGGGCACACAATGCCCTCCTCCTAAGTGCGCAGCGCCGCTGAAATAATATTTTTCTTTTTTTCGAAGGGGTGTGGCCACGCATCCCGCGATTAGGTCACGCCCTCTGTCACCTGGGCACGACGTGGCTCTCGTCGGTCCTGGTTAGCCAACCCTTTTATACACATTAATTAATAACTCACAGAGCCTGATCCTCACTTGCTGGGAAATTCGCAATACCCTCCTGCAGCAGAATAATATGGGGTGTTGCTTACCTCATGAAACAATGAATAAGAAGCCAAAAAATTCTTCACTGGCGAGTATACTTAACACATTAATTTATTAGTACAAACACATGCTAGTCTATACTTATATTAAAAAGAATACAAAATAAATATAAGAATGCAGTTGTATAAAAACAAATGGCTAATGCAAGTTGTCAAATGGCAATTATAATTGCTGAAACAAATCCAAACACTGTGTGTATGAATTCTCAGGCTGAATTAGCATAGCAAGAAGCTACATAGATACAAATGTATCAAAAAGCGCATAAAAAATGATCTGATTCAAAAGCTTGAAAAGTGCAAAGAAAGTTCATATGGCCAGTGTATGTGGATTTTTTGATCTCACTCATGATTTGTAATATTTCTTGAGTGCATATATGATAAACATTGGTCAATTTAAAATCACCGCAATATTACCTCCGGTATACAAGCTGATAAATTCCCCAGATCACAGGAACCGAGAGTCCCAATACCGTACCCAGGGTCTCAATCAGATTAAGGGGCGTCCCCCTCGTGGGTCACTCGTACCTGTCTCTGTGTCTGGCTTGGTAAGAAAAAGCGCTTCTCACTTTTGTCGGCACAGCTTGCCGTCAGCTAAAGTCTTCAATTGGGAGATATGAAAATTGCAGTGTTTCAGAAAGTGATATCAGGAACAACAAAGCATTTCGGTCACTTGGTGAACACTAAAGCAACCCCAGCCAGCCCCCGAAATGGCTCATCAGATTCTATCCATCCTATTCTCCTTTTCTGTCACCAAGACAGAAAGCACATGATTGTGAAAGCATCATCAAGTCCTGCAGAGCCAACACAACAAATCCATACTTTGTGGCAGATTCAGTATGATTTACCACCGGCCGCGTGGCCGGCAGTTCAAATCCCGACAGCGGCATCCTGGCAGCACTGAAAATCCCGATTGTCCCCAGGTAAGTATTCTCTACCCTATTCTACCAACTAACTCTAACCCTCCCTTAGGGGTGCCTAACCCTAACCTCCCCCCTAAGTGCCTAACCCTAATCCCCACTCTAAGTACCTAAACCTAACCCCCCCTACCCTGCCGCCTAAACCTAAGTCCCCTGTGGGAGTGCCTAACCCTAACCTCCCCCCGGGGGTGCCTAACCCTAACCCCCCCTTCCCCTAGCCTAAACCTAACCTCCCGGGGGGTGCCTAACCCTAAGTCCCCCCAGGGAACCCTAAACCTAACCCTCCCCCCCGCCTGTGTCGAAACTAGAATATTGGCTGAGACAAGATCAGTTTAAAATTGAATCGCTGCGACACCATCTTGCGACTGGCCGCAAGATGCCATTTTGCGAGAAGGCCACCTAAGCGCCATTTTAGATAAACTCACACTTTAGTACATGTGGCGATAATACTATTAGCAAGTTACGGCGATTCACCAGAAGCCTATTTCATGACTTTACGTATTATAAAGGATATATTTCAGAAATTACTTTACAATATGCCAAAAGTGATTGCATTAGCTGAATAAAGCAAATGACTACATGACAACTAGCTTGTGTAGATAAGCTTCCTGGACAGTGTTTGCCCTCACAACAGGTGGTCTGGCTCGAATACACACCTACATTAGCAAGCTTCCTGCAATGACATGATTTCAAAGACTAGAGTGTCATCTTATGTCTGTCTCTTGTAAAATGTTCACTCAGTGAGAGTTAACTGCACCCCTTCCTCATACACACATTAATACGTCTTTATACCAAACCCCGAATACTCACACATTACATATTCACACATAAGGTTTAATAAGCTTTAAAGTATATGATTTAAGTTGGTTCAGTTAGTTTAAATGCTGTGAAATAAAGATATTTGATAACTAAGGTTCTATACATGTTAAGACAGCAGTGTTTGGGTTCGTACTGATGCATACTCTTTCAACAGAATTCCGGTACTATCGGTGTGGAGATCGCATCATGCATTCTCAACTTATGGATCGCAAGCAACAAAATGTATATTTTAGGAACAGCTGTTAGGATGCAGCATGGGGAGGCGGGAGGGAAAAGACCCTCAGTTGTTAGAGGCTGGGCGAGTCTATTTGAACCAGCCTGTTAAATGCACTGTAACATATGCTTCTCCCCTGGGAACCAATGGCATAAGCAAGAAACTTCTCTATTGTCCTGTCTATTCTGGGGGGGTATAAACATGTGTGCTCAAGCACTGAGTCTTTAGTCTTCTTGCTGAATGCTGAATGACGATGGGGTCTCTTGTTGATGCCTATCACCGGGTCCAGAAGCGCGGCGTATGTATACTGTACTTGGAGGTCTGTATAATTCCTTTGCGTCTAATTGTGTCTGGATCAATAGCGTGTAACTGACTGTACTTTTTACTTGAATAATACTTTGTGCTTTGGAACCACATGTTCTAAGTCTGGAGTCTCTATTTACTGTATGACTGCGTATGCAAATTAAGCGTCATCCTTAGAGGTTTATAGGTAGGATTTTAGAAGGTACAGGCAGGGGTATATAGAGGTTCAATTTTAATATCAACAGATGGGGGCTTGTCGAGTGAAGTCACTTACCTAATCACACGGCACATACGTCTAGCGATATCTCAGGGTGGAGTGGCCACATACAGGGTTTTCCTGTAACCGCTTTGTGCTGAAAGATCGCTATCCGTTTTCGTGTGAGCCAAGGAAGCTGACTAGAATCTAGGGACAAGAAAGGAAAAAGTTTGTTTTCCTTTGTTGATAGAACCTAATGCTTAGAGGGGTGCCGCAGTATTGAGTACGCGGCTGAGACGCATTTTTGGGTACGCAGTTAAAAAGTCATTATACGGTTGTGCGGTAGTCGCATTATTGTGTATGCGGCTGGTCGCACAAAAGTGTATACGCACTTCTGGTTCTGCTGCCACGTGTTTTAACAAAGCCGTTTTCAATTATTATCAATATCTGGGTTAACGTTTATTTTTCTGCGCAGGAAAAAGTGTGTAACAGTGAGTGTATTGTTGGTAGGGGTAATTTGTTCCCTACAGTTAAAGGTACTGTATGACCTTTAAGGGCTAAGTGCTAGCCGCTCGGTAAGCAGCTTACCGTTCAGTACACAGAGCAGGTGTATGGTTTGTTATTTTTGTTAGGGACCGGCTCTCAGTGTGACTGCAGTGTTCAATAATATTTGAGCATTTTAGTTGAGCCGCACTAGGTGTGGTTGTGAGCTGAGAGATAAAAAGTGAGCGGGGGCATCTAGAATTTCTTCCGTAGGTGAGCGGGGGCATCTAGAATTTCTTCCGTAGGTGAGCGGGGCATCTAGAATTTCTTCCGTAGGTGAGCGGGGGCATCTAGAAATTTCTTCCGTAGGTAAGTGATAGTATCTTGATTGTCTTTCACCAGTCTAAGGGCCTGATTCAGAGCCGGACGCTCTGACCAGAGCGCTCACTCTGAATCAGGGCCCTCCTCCATGAAAATGGAGCGTTCTCCTGGACGCTCGTATAGCTGTGGGTCACCACCCACAGCATATACGAGCGTCCAAAAAGATGGTCGCGATGGTATTGACCATCGTGACCATCGGACTTGCGACGGAGACCCTGTGGTAGGGTCTCCCTGCCACAAGCCCTGGAGTGATTTTGGCTCTATCAGAGCCAAAATCACTCCCACTGACATCACTAGTGATGTCAGTGGGGCCGGCTTCAGACGGTAGGCGTTCTCATGGGAATGCCTCTGTCTGGCAGGCACGCCCACCAAAGGGGGCGTGCTGTCAATCAACATCGACAGCACGCCCCCTTTGGTGCGAGACCTGGAGTGACAGCTTGGCTGTCGCAGTCCGGGTCTCGCGCATGCGCACGACGGAGCTCCCTCCGTCGTGCGCATGCGCAGTGGGGAACATTGACCCACTTGCGAGCGTACTGCCGCTTGCGAGTGGGTCTGAATGACCCCCTAAATCTTTATTGAAAAGCATAGGATTTTGTCCCAGAATGGGAGCCATGCAAACAGTAGAGATGTTAGACAATGATGTGCTGCTAATGGAGGCGCCGATCGGATCAGCCCATTATATTATGCATACTAAGTATGGTACTTATGCAATAAGGTATTGTGATTTATGGTTTAATATGACGAGGAAGAGTGTTAGACCGTTTCCCAGAATTGGTAGTTTTGATAAAAATGTGTTAGACAATGTCCGGGATCACATCAGTTTGATGCGCTCCCGAGAGAAAAAGGTTAAATATTTTGAATGTTTAAAACTGTAGCAGGGGGATGCGTGGCTTAAAAATGTGCAAGCGACGCAAACTAGCGTCGTGAGCACATTGCCAGAAAATACATCCGCGACGCTAAATTGCAATACGGACGAGCCGCAAAATGGCGCGCACGTGCGGCAAGGTAGCGTTGTGGTGAGTATTGTCAGCAGTTCACGCTCACCTCCCCCACCTTATGTGGATGGAGGTGCAAGTACAGTTACCAAAAATACCCATAAAAATGTAACAAGCAACTTGTACCCTCTCTTAAGCAACTATAAAGAACATGTTCATGATATGGATGATGAGCCTATTGTAATGTCTGCCATTTCCCTTGCTGTGCAAATGATAGATGCTGCATCACCACAATCACGGGTGGTGCCGCCATCTCCATCGGTAACAGCAAGGGAAGTGTTAACACACTCTGCACCAGTAGAGGAAGTTGTTAATACCATACATAGCAGCAGCAGATTAAACCCCCAGCCAGGTAACCAGGTCAGAGGTAGCAACGCTGCCGGTCTGCATGCTATTCGGACAATAACTGTTCCGAATGGAAATGCAGATGAACGGTGTAGTGCCCACGAGGGAAGTAGTAATGCATTGTCCATGGACAAGAGCAGAACTAAGGCCCTCATTCAGAGCCACTCGCAAACAGCAGTACGCTCGTTGCGTTCCGATGTTGACTAACCGCGCATGCGTCGGTGTTACACTGCGCATGTGCGTATGGCAGATTGCGAGCTTTTTTTCTCTCGTTCCTAAAATAGCGTACAGGAAGTGACATGTCAAATGTGATTGACAGAACAGGGCGTTTTTGGGTGTTGACGGGGGTGGAGATGGAAAAACGCAGGCGTGGCGATGCGTTTTTGGGGCGTACATACATTAGCAGATGCGAACGTCAAATGTGTTCGGACCGTCACATACGTCACTGGAACATCCTCTTTCCCTTCAAAATGCTCGCACAGTTTAGGGTCTGGATTACTCGACCACATTGGCGATGGCCTTCTCCTCCGTCCCGGGACTCCATGATGTTGCAGCGATTAATCGCGGGTGGTCACAAAAGCAATTAGTGTTGTATTGAAAACCAGCTTGGTATGTGTTTGGAAAGCAGTTTATTGGGATAGCACAAAACCGTACGCAGGTGGAAATCATACCTGCTAATGTCAGGATTACACAATCAATTGGCGTACATTTTTTGTGGTTTTTTTTGGCCTCAATTTGTTGTTTCTGGCCTATTGTGACAATAATGTCAACATGTTTTAATTAGCTCCCCTTTTTTTTTTTAATGTGGAATTTGCATCGTTATGTGAATTTTTAAACGTTCCTTCAAGAGGCCTTTTTTTTATACAAATGAAATGGTTTTTTGTGTCCTTTTTTGCCTTTAGGGCCAGGATTAAATGTAACCCATTTGTACAATAATGTCACAATACAATGTCAGATTTTTATCATAAATTTATTGTTTAAACACAAACCAATTGGCATAATATATTTTTTTTTTTTTTTCTGCCAAAGATACTTTTTATCAAAAATAAATAATCAATAACTGATAACATAAACGTACAAAAATAACTTAAAAACATTTCACAAGAAAGGAGAGGGAAGTTTTGACCAGAAAGGAATATGAGCCAAGCACAGAAGGAGTGTGGGAAAAGTCGCCATTGCTGTCACCGTTTTTTCGCCCGTTTGGATGGGGGAGGGTGGGCGCCAGACCGGGTCCGGGATGCCATCGGGCTGGCCTGTCCAGAGGCAGATGTTGTGGCCTCTGGACTAGGCACAGGGCTAGGCACATTTGGAGGATTGGCTGATGTTGTGCCAGAGGTGGAGGATCCTGATGTTCCGGCAGGAAGGGAAGTTGGCTCCACCATGTGCTGGCGAACGAGCTGCTCCAGGGCATCGGCGATGCGGATGTTGGCCCTGGTATTTTCCGCCAGGGCCTGACCAATGGTCACGTTGGCCGCAGCATTTTGCTCCAGGGCCTCAGCCACCCATATCAGACTGGCGTCCATCCTCTGCAGAATCTCCGTATGGAAATCCGATTTGAAATTGAGTTCTGTGAGGAGGCCCACTGCCTGCGAGGGGGCACGCCCTGGACTGGCTTCTGCAGGGTCCTCAGCCGGATGTACTGGTTCCTCCCCTGCAGAGCCAGCAGAAATTCTGCGGCCAAGGCTTCCCTCTGGAGCAGACTCATCCGCCTGTGTCTCTGTTTGAAAAATGAGAAAAGAGTCACATTAGAATCTACATATTGGCACAATAGCATTTCAGAGTTGGTGACATCACAATACTTACCTGGGCCAACATGAGGAGCCGCAAAGTCTGGCATGTCCGTATGCATGTTGGACACGCCAAACACCTCCACAGGCTGCACACACCCCTGTGCCAGCTCTTCTAAATCCGTCAACTCCAATGACACAGGGGTGGGACCCCCACCTGTCCCCCTTGCATGCCTAGCCCTGTCCGCGAGTTTTTGCTTTAGGCGATATTTGAAGTCGCCCCATCTGTGGGGAAAAATGGAAGCCATTATCCTTTGGTTTAAAATGGGGTTTGTTTTTAGGGGGGGCAAGGGTTTACTTACCGCCGTTTGACATCCCGGGCTAGACGGACATAATCACCCACTCTATTGACAGCAACGGCTACATCTTCCCACATTCTCCACTTCTGGCTTAGACTCATATTCCTGTCTGCCTGTGGCAGGATGTCCACACACTTCTGGATCAAAACCTCCATCTCCTTTCTTGTGAAATGTGGCTGCCTTTTTTTTTTGCCCGCTTTGGCCGGAATACTGGGCCCAGCAGCCTCTTCCATGTCATCCTCCTCACCTATTTGTGTAAATTTACAGAATTCACAAAATCACAACTTGCCTAATCTTATGTTTCAAATTAATCGTTGATAGAAAATGCATGAAAGACTTACCGCCTGACTCTTGTGCATTTTTTCCCTGGTCTGTCGCCATGTCTGCGGTCCAAACAAGAAATACACCAGAATTTGAATGTGTTTTCGTGACGTATTTATACATGCGTCCTTATTTTGCGGCCGCATCATTGATTGTGCGGCCCTATGATCCCTCCTTAATTTGTGCGGGAAACGAAACACTATTTATGGCTTGGTGTGTCTCAAGTCGAGGTGGCGTTTTTGGATTGTTGGAGGTTATCTTGGCTGGAGTTTATTGATTGCGTAGAAAGGAGTTGGAGGTTGGAGATTCGTTTGTTGGTTAGATTTGCGTTTTTTTTTCCGTTATCTTTGTTGGTTTATATTTTTGGGACCTCGTTTGTTGATTTGGTAAGTTTTGTGAAGTCTAACTTTTGTTCAATTGTTGTTTCATTGTGTTTCGTATTTTTTTTGTAATTTTTGGATCCCTAATTTCTTCTATTTTAGATTTTGTTTATTTTCGACCCCAAAGACCTTTTGATTTTGCATCTTAGATATTTGCTCTTGGTAAGTCCATTTTTTATCTTGTATTAGCAAACTAATTAGCGCATTTTTAGTAGTTACTCTTGTGACTTGTATTAGCGAACTAATTAGCGCATTTTTAGTAGTTACTCTTGTGACTTGTATTAGCGAACTAATTAGCGCATTTTTAGTAGTTACTCTTGTGACTTGTATTAGCGAACTAATTAGCGCATTTTAAACAGCTTAATAATCATTCTAAATTTGGTGGTTTATCTTTCGCTTTTTGAGCCAACATTTCGACCCGTTTTGATGTACTGTGTTAAATGTCGCTTTGCGGTTTTGTTAAATGGGTGTTTGGCATATTTGAACTTTGGTCTAGCACAAAATGTATAAACAAAAATGCACAGAGTGAAATGTGTCAAGTAATTTTCAGTTTGGACGTATCATGACAATACCCCGGCATGTAAGCAGCAATGGATGGTATCATCAAGCTAAGTTGTTTTAATATAGTTTTGGGGTGGGTCAAAAGCCTTACTTTGAAATCTTTGAATTTCAGGTTGATCTGGGGCGGATTGTTCTGGCCATGCTCCCGGAAGCCGACCAACCTCAATCTCATCCCAGGCGTAGGCATCGTAGGCATGCAAGGCCCCAGATATTTCGAACATGTGTCACCCTTTTTGGAATGCCCGATGATGAGGTTTTAAGACGCTACCGTCTACCTCCCAAAATCATCATAGACACTCTCTCATTAATAGAAAGTGATCTTGAGTGGCAAATTGACAGTCCAACAGCAATACCACCACTGACGCAATTTATGGCGGTGTTACATTTCTGTGCCTCAGGATCGTTTCAAACAACGGTGGGAATAGTGGTGGGCATCTCCCAATCCTCCTTTTCCCGGATCCTGAGGGCAGTGATGGAGGCACTTTTCAAGCACCTCCATCATTTTATTCAAATGCCTTTGGATATGGGTGCCCTTAGTGTGGCCAAGGCCAATTTTTACCAAATAGCTGGCTTCCCACACATCATAGGGGTTGTGGATGGTACTCACATACCACTTCAGCCTCCAGCACGGCTGGAGGCAATATTTAGAAACAGGAAACACTATCACTCCCTGAATGTAATGGTGGTATGTGATGCCTCCCTCCAGATCCTGTCCCTGAATGCTAAGTTACCAGGAAGTGCACATGACTCCTTCGTCATCCGGCAATCAGGGATATGGCAGAAATTAACCAACCTACAAGCTGGTGATGCGTGGCTTCTGGGTAAGTAGAGACCTTTAGTACATAACAATGTTAAGCTTGATACACAGTGTTCCTGATGTTGTCTCTTATTTTTCACAGGAGACAGTGGATACCCTTGCATGTCCTGGCCGCTCACTCCTTATTTGGCTCCCACACCAGGCCCACAAAGTGAGTATAATTCCGCACTTACAGCCACCAGGCAAGTGGTGGAGCGCTGTATCGGCCTTTTAAAAGGCCGATTCAGATGCCTCCACCGCTCTGGTGGCGAGCTCATGTATTTGCCGGATATGGTGTCGAAAATTGTGGTCCTGTGTGGGATATTTCACAACATCGCCATAAGGAGTGGTGTCCCAATGCAGCCAGAGGATGCCTTACCTGAGGATGGCCCCCCCGAGGTTGGTCGGAGGTCAGTATGTGGGGGGGCCATACGCGATGATGTGGTGGCCAGATTTTTTAGGTAAGTTTGACCCAAACTACAGTGTTTATACCTAATGTGTTTGTGTTTGTTTGCGAACATCTAATTTATTTTATTTTTTTTCACCATCTTCTGTTTGTTCACATAATCTTTGCCACTCCAACGCTCACTACTTCCTGCTACCCTTACCAAACCTGGATCTGGTGATTTTGGCCATATATTCTGGAACCCATATCGCAACGCCATGTTTGTGGAATCATGTTGGCATGGTCCTTCGTCAACCAGTTCTTGATTGTTTTTTTTATTTAAATATTTTATTTGTATGTGTTGTATTTGAGATTATCACTGTTTTTTTTTTTTGGGACTGACCACTTTGATTTCTCATTTATGTTGTGAATAAATGTTTGGAGAGTGAAATAGTCTTCCTTTTTTTGGACGTTAACAGCAAGTGTAACCAGGTTAACACACCTTACATTTGACTAAGGGGTAATCCAGTACTGACACCAGTTGATGTAAACTGAAATATGTTTGCAGGTTCCCAACCCACACCAAAAGGAAGCCTGTCCAAACCTTTGGATTTTGAAGATTGGCCTAAGCAGCTTGCACACCAACTAGGAACCTGTAAAATGTCGAAATATCTAATTGACACTACACCCAAAAAGGGAAATGACATTGTTACTGTTATGTGTTTCTTGTGGCTGTTTAACATACAAATACAAAATACAATCTAACTTTTAAAAAAGGGAAATCCTTGCAGGAACAGTCTACTTATGTCAGGGAAAACTATTTTTGTTTTTGAAAAAAAGAATGAGCCAGAACGTATATTAGAACTAGAAAATTTATTTACAAAACGAAAAAAAACAAAAAAAACTACTGGCGAAGGATGCCAGACAGCCGGTCAAGGCCCACAAGAATGCCAATGACATGTTGGCGCATCTGGCCAACACAATCGTCCACCTCTTGTCGACGCCTCTGTTCCTCTGTGGGTGAGAAAAGTGTGTGGATTAATAAAACAATAGGGAATCCACATTAAAAAAACAAAAACACAACGAAATCACTCCTAAACCGAAAAAAAAAAAAAAAAAACCCAAAAGGGGGTGCTGCCAAAAATACAAGGCCTATGTACAAATTCACACAGGTGTGATATGTGTATGTTGAAATCAGCAGGAAGAGGTAAAGGCAAACTGCTAAATCACCAAAAGTAAACCAAACAAGCACGAATAAAGGCCCGACACATGATTACATACAAACAGTTTGTGGTTAAAAAAAATGAGAAAGAAAAACATACCGGGAGCCAAAACGGGAGCTCCGGAAGTCCCTCCATGTTCCTCCTCGGAGGAGCCTTCATTCCCCAAAGAACGGGGAGGGGTAATGATGGACTCCGGGGAGGGGGTAATTGGAAGAGGGGTGGGTGGAGGAGAGGGGGAAGTGGGACGGAGGGGAAGGAGGCCCGACAGTTCCGGGAGAGGGTCTTGGAAGGCTGGGGAGGAGTGGGGTATAGGGGAAATATTTGGGGTGGAGTGTTGGCTGGGGGTTGGGGATAGTGGCCGGGAACGCCGTCTGGCCGGACGGTGACGGCGTAGTCTTGGCTGTCCTCCTAAAATATGTCAAACAAATTGAGGTTAGTTTCTGGGCAAATCCGGGGCCCAAATGAAAAAAAAAAAACCACCAACAAAAAACATGCAAATAGGAGTAGAATGAAAAAAACAGAAATAGAGGGAAAACAAGCACACGCTGATATGAGGACAAATAATTAATAGGACAGACAGGAAAACATGCACACGCAGATATGAGGACAAATAATTAATAGGACAGACAGGAAAACATGCACACGCAGATATGAGGACAAATAATTAATAGGACAGACAGGAAAACATGCACACGCAGATATGAGGACAAATAATAAATAGGACAGACAGGAAAACATGCACACGCAGTTTGCCCCACAAACACAAACATGAAAACCACAATACATAACACTTACTTTCAAGGATCTGCATGCGAAAGCATGCCAGCAAGCGGGGCGTTCGCCGTTGCAGGTCTGACCACCTGCGCTCCAGCTGCCCGATGTTGCGGCATGAACCCAAGGACCGCAGGCGGGACCGTGCCTCCGCATACGCGGAGCGCTTCTGCCGGTTGGTGATGGGTGGAGGCTGGCTGGTGATACGGCGATCCATCACCTCCGTAAGCACCAGCAGCTCGCGCCTGGTGAATGCGGAGGCTCTCATGATGGCAATGGAGTTTTTTATACAAAACATTTTTGATAAAGTGTGCAAAAAATTTCTGATTGGCTAATGTATTTTGGAAATTAACAGGAGCAATTTTATTGGTTAGTGTATGAGTCATGTGTTCAACAGGGCCAGAAATCTCTGGAGAGTTATGATAGGCTTGATGCAGTGACATGCGTTTGCAAATTTAAATAAAGAAATGAACCCCGGAAAATATGCGGGGATCCACAGCAATAGAACAATTGTTTAATTGTGGTTCACATGTTTTTTGAACAATAAAAGCGAATGTTCCATCCGTATGTATTCTGCGGGTAAACACAAACACGGACAAGAGTAAAGTTTCTTGCATTGTGTTGAAAAAAAAAAAACAATTAAGCTAATTGATACATTGATTGGCATGATACGATTGAGGGAGGTAGGCAGAATAAAGGAGCAGGTAATCGACATCTGACAAGGCCACTTCCGGTTTCACTTGTGCGTGCGTTCCCTTCAAGCCATTTCGGGGATGTACGCTCGCTATTTCGCACGCTCGTTAGTTAGAGGAGGGGTCGCCTGAGTTTAGGGAGGAATTTTAGATGCGAACGAAAATACGAGCGAGCCATTGAATTAAAATAATTTTGTACGTACGCCTAACGTATGTGCGCCCGCTTGCGAGTGGGTCTGAATGAGGGCCTAAATTCCATCATAAATGATTTCCCCGATCCCAAAAAGGAACTAGCCAAATGTCAAAGATTTTTGAGAAATTTGGGTAGTTCACATGAGCCCACTAATAAAGATTGGCGTGTGGTGTTAAGGGCCTGTCTGCCACGCAATACCGACGTGTCAAAATTTATCACGGATTGTGTATTGGATGGTGACGTTCCCTTAACAGACCAAGTAAACCAAAGTAACATTTCCCGCATTGTAACTCAATTGGGTATATATTTTCCAGTAGTAGTTAACTGGAACAAAATTTTCACAATTAAGCAAAAGGAGAGTGAATCTGCAGAGGATTATTGCGATCGGGCTCTGCAGGCTATCACCCAGTACACTGGGATAGAAGATATTAAAGATAGCACTCACCACAGGGGAATGATAGTCACGGTACTCATGGACGGTCTGAGAGACGACTTAAAGACTCGGGCTCAGACCTCACAGCCTGGCTGGGACTTACAATAGATAACCTCATAGAGTCTGCCATAGAACATGATAAAAATATCACAAAGAAGAGAGAGACCCAGGGCGAAAAACTAATGGCTGTCAGTATCCAAGCTCTGGAAGGAATGACAATAACATCACAGCCAACCGACACACCAGCACACACACACACCTGCACCTGAACAATTACACGTCCTCACCAATCCCACACCACAGCAAACACATCCTTACTCCACATATCATACACAACCACAGGTCCCATACTCATATCCCCCACAATATCCTTACCCTCCCTATCCTTACCCATACCCACCACCTTTCCCTCTTGCTCAAATCCCACAACAATCTTTTCATCCACCCCGTTCAAAATTATGTTTTAACTGTCACCAAGTGGGACACATAAGTAAGTACTGCAAAGTGAAGAACACCACACAGGAACACGAGTTTCCCATGGGTTCATAGGTAATCCCAGTATCTTCTCCCAGGCCTTATATGACTGTTTGCAATCTTTTCAACCTGCCAATGTATCTGTTCTAATGTAAAATGTGGACGAATTATTGTTGTATTTTACGTCATGTTTAAATGATATTAAACTGTTGTGCTTTATCTCCCACTCATAGGACGCAAGGTTGCTAAGGATAAACGGCAGCCATGCCAGGCTGAGGTCGACTACTCGGAATACTATCCAACCCAGTGGCACAGACATTTTTTTAGAGCAGTAGCTATTAATAACAAGATTTAATTGCAGGAACCTGTATGCAGATACTATGGGCCTCATTCAGAGGCGGTCGGAGGATGCAAGCGGTCGCTCAGAAACTGGGCGCCGCTTGCATCCTGACCGCCCGCCTCTGTTGCGGTCGTTAGGCTGTGGGTTAACACCCACAGCTCTAATGACCGCTCCGGTGATGGTCTCGATGGTCAGAGACCATCAGACCATCGGGGCTTACGACGAGACCCTAGGGTAGGGTCTCCCTTGTTGTAAGCCCCGGAGAGCTTCTGGCTCTGTCTGAGCCGGAAGTTCTCCACTGACATCACTAGTGATGTCAGTGGGGCCTCCCCCAAACGGTAGGCGTTCCCATGGGAACGCCTCCATTTGAGCTGCCACCCCCCCCGGCCCGCCTTCCAAACGGGGCGAGCTGTCAATCAACATCGACATCTCACCCCCTTTGGATTGAGACCCGCTACGACCAGCACTGTCGGTCGTAGCGGATCTCACGCATGCGCATGACGGTGCCGGCGCCGTCGTGCACATGCTCTGTGGGGGGCCATCGACCCGGTCCGAGCGCATCGGCGCTAACGAACGGGTCTGAATGACCCCCTATATCCCTAGAATTATTACAAATTATAGGGGGACTTATTTTACAGGTGACGTTTCCAAGAACATGTGTAAGATGATGGGTAACAACACTAAGATTATCCCAGACTGTCTTTTCCTTTATTTGCCCCCCCCTTTGAGATACTGTTCAAACAGGCAGCCTCGTGTGAAAATATGATAATGAGGTTACTGTGCAGGGTCTCACGAAGATGAATGAGAATAACCAAAATTGAAAGTGTTATTAACTAACATGTCTAATGCAACCTGTCATGATTTCAAATCTGGAAGAATTTGTTATGATCCAAATTTTTTTTTAGCTCAGGTTGTTTGACTGATCGGTGGAAAGGTCCGTATCTGACGGTAAAACATGGCCGGGGAAGATACGTGGGTCCATTCCACTCACTATAGGGAGGTTAACCAACCAGTGGAGATACAAGGCAGAGACAAGGCCGATAACGTGGACCTGTTGATTGCGAGCTTGTGCCGGAAGGATTAAAAAGGTGATGGTGAGATATCTGAGCTAAAGAAATGTGTAGATCAGTGCTTCCAGCAGTGGAGTGGTCTGCTGTGGTCATCCTAGTTCTTTTTCTTTCCAGAGTTTTGTCGTGATGATCTGTTTGGGGATACTCAGTTTCTGTGATGGAGGACCGATTGAGGAAATGGGAGCTGATGGCAGTGCTGATGGAGTGGAGTCAGGAGGAGTGCAATCCCAATCAGGGGAGTGTCTGACCAATTTTAGTATTGTAATTGTTATGTTATTTGGGAAAAATACTTCCAGAAGTTATGACCCTCACATATGTTGAAATGCTGGGTATACATAAAAACACACTGTCACCCTATCTTCACACACAATATGAGGCAAAAGAAATATGATGCATCCGGTGTGTTCCTATTGTGTTGAAGTGTGGAAAATGTAAAAATAGAGTAAAACGAAAGAATGAAATTATGATAGTGGCCAGTATGAATACCGAGGTAAATACAGAACTGCATTACAACCCTGAGCTAGGAAATACCATCATGTAATGTATTATATTTAGACATGCATAGAATGTATTATTGAAATGTTATTTTTAAAACACCTCAGATAATGTAAAGTCTAAATTCCCCTTCAAGACTGCTTTTATAAGACTGGTGCATCCCCACACCTTTCACATGATCTTCCAAGATCCGCGGTGTGCGTATAATAGTAGTTTTATGTCCCCACTCAGAGACACATTATTGATGGATTAAGAACCACCTTGTGCCATCCCATAATAACACTAAATAATATGTAAATGTAAGCCTAAATTAAATTCTAATAGCAGATTGTGATAGCATGTTGTTCGCTATCAAAGGGTGGACTGTCGAAACTAGATTATTGGCTGAGACAAGATCAGTTTAAAATTGAATCGCAGCGACACCATCTTGCGACTGGCCGCAAGACACCATTTTGCGAGATGGCCGCCTAAGCGCCATTTTAGATAAACTCACACTGTAGTACATGTGGCGATAATACTATTAGCAAGTTACGGCGATTCACCAGAAGCCTATTTCATGACTTTACGTATTATAAAGGATATATTTCAGAAATGACTTTACAGTATGCCAAAATTGATTGCATTAGCTGAATAAAGCAAATGACTACGTGACAAACTAGCTTGTGTAGATAAGCTTCCTGGACAGTGTTTGCCCTCACAACAGGTGGTCTGGCTCGAATACACACCTACATTAGCAAGCTTCCTGCAATGACATGATTTCAAAGACTAGAGTGTCATCTTATGTCTGTCTCTTGTAGCTGGGTTATTTGCATTTCACACAAGAGACTGGAAGAATAAAAGAGGTTTTCTTTTGAAGTCTGGGACAGGAGGGGGGGACTGCTCACAGAGTGGGCATGTGGAACTACCTGGCTCAGCCTGTCACACTGCTAAAATGTTCACTCAGTGAGAGTTAACTGCACCTCTTCCTCATACACACATTAATACATCTTTATACCAAACCCCGATTACTCACACATTACATATTCACACATAAGGTTTAATAAGCTTTAAAGTATATGATTTAAGTTGGTTCAGTTAGTTTAAATGCTGTGAAATAAAGATATTTGATAACTAAGGTTCTATACATGTTAAGACAGCAGTGTTTGGGTTCGTACTGATGCATACTCTTTCAACAGAATTCCGGTACTATCGGTGTGGAGATCGCATCATGCATTCTCAACTTATGGATCGCAGAGCTTACAAGCAGCAAAATGTATATTTTAGGAACAACTGTTAGGATGCAGCATGGGGAGGCGGGAGGGAAAAGACCCTCAGTTGTTAGAGGCTGGGCGAGTCTATTTGAACCAGCCTGTTAAATGCACTGTAACATATGCTTCTCCCCTGGGAACCAATGGCATAAGCAAGAAATTTCTCTATTGTCCTGTCTATTCTGGGGGGGTATAAACATGTGTGCTCAAGCACTGAGTCTTTAGTCTTCTTGCTGAATGCTGAATGACGACGGGGTCTCTTGCTGATGCCTATCACCAGGTCCAAAAGCGCGGCGTATATATACTGTACTTGGGAGGTCTGTATAATTCCTTTGCGTCTAATTGTGTCTGGATCAATAGCGTGTAACTGACTGTACATTTTACTTGAATAATACTTTGTGCTTTGGAACCACATGTTCTAAGTCTGGAGTCTCTATTTACTGTATGAATGCGTACGCAAATTAAGCGTCATCCTTAGAGGTTTATAGGTAGGATTTTAGAAGGTACAGGCAGGGGTATATAGAGCTTCAATTTTAATATCAACACCTGGCTTACCTTCGATCGGTAAGCTGGGTGTTGGGCTCCCGGCATAGGGAAAATGACAGGCGTTGGGATTTCAACACCTGTCATTTAACCCTTGCCGGGATTATACAGTCGGGAAGCCGGCGGTCGGGATTCCATCCATCGGCTTCCCGACTGTTTCCCCTTTGTGGCCACTGCTGTATGCTGACACACTGTTGAATTGGCTCACTGCACCTCTCTTCACATCCATTTTGGCTGGACTGTTTGTCTTCCACAGACGCCTGATGTGCACGGATATGTAATAAATGTGAAAGATATTTAATTTCTAAGATTAACACTGCTTGTGTTTCCATGCCCCAGGGTCCAAACAGCACCTGCCGTCGGAAGCTTTGCCCCTGTGACCACCCAACGGTCACTACTATTCAGCAGGCTGAAGGCCGGAAGGGAAGTGGATGCCGTATTGTTGTCGGTGCCAACCCCTGTATGCTGTCCATCCAGGATTAAAAGCCCTCTGAACTCCAGACACATCTTCTGATTTCTGGACTGTCCAGAGGAAACCCAGACGGGTGGCAACCGTAATAACCAAACAATTTAAAACAAAAAACAAAGAAAGGTGTAAATATTGCTCATGCAACAATTTGGTAGGCCTTTTTTAATTTAAAATGTTTAATGTCTCTTTAAATTAGAGCCTCCAGAACTGTACATAGCCCTTGAGGTGAGAGCTTATCAGTAACCAATAAAGTGACAATAAAATCTTCCGCTTACTGCTGAGAACATAATTTAAATTTCAGGAAGTTCTCCTACATTCCCTAGAATGTAGACAATGGTGTGCAGTGGGCAGTCTGGGTGCTTGATGATGTCTTTTGTGGATAATGCACTGCATTACAATGGCCACCAAGCATGAATACGGTATATATTCCATTATCATTGAGTAAAATCCAAGAATTTTTAGTTTCTGAATATATTCTATGAAGTTATATTCAGAAACTAAATATAACTTAGTTTATATTTATTTTAAAAAACTAGTCAAGCAATATAAATGGATAGAACCTGATTTTCCACTTTAGAGTCAAAAAAATTATAATCTGCTAGATTTGTTTTACTTCAGTAAATCCAATTATTTTGTTTCCATTAATGTTCCTACTATATTATTTGCCCTCTAACCCCAATATAATATTTTATAGTATAATAAATGCTAAAGATCATGCCTATAAAATTATGTTTCCTCTGTAAATGTCATAATGTTACTCTATTTTTTCCCAGATGAAAAGATTGTCCATTACATTTCACTTCATTACTTCTTAAAATACACTTGTGTGATTAAATAAGTGGAATGTTAGAATAATCCATAAAGGTGGTGGGTATTCCCAGCCAAACAAATTCTTTATCGACAAAACTTAGTAGTCATGGGGTTTACCTAGTCAAAAAGGGTGTCACATGAGTGGTATAAAGGTTGGGGTTGGTGAGTGGATCAACTGTGCCCCTAGTGGTTGTTAAAAGCTCTGTTGAAGTATGGATTCTAAGGGCCCTATTGTACTTCCACATGAGAAGTGACTCTGCTTGCAGCCCCCAAGGGGACTGCTGACTACCAGAGACCAAGTTACTAAATTAAACAGCAAAGATAATCCATGCTTCAAGCTGAGGCAACGGGGTAGATAGCAGCCTCAAGGAGAAGCCCAACTCAGGGTCCAGAAACCAAGACCTAAACCTTTATGCAGTTTTGCACAGCAAACATGTTGCTCAGGTATGGAACAAACATAACAGAGGGTAATAAGAAACACGTTACTCTGGTTGGCCAAAATAGGGATACAGATGACAACAGCGATATAATGAGAACTGAGAAAGGTCTCAGAAGTACAAGAAAGCAGAGAATATTAGAACCAGTGGAGGTTGAGTATTTTCTAACATTTACTAACAAAGCTAGTGGAAGGTTTGAGGACTTCCTTCTCTTTCTGCGGGCACCCTTCAAGTATCAAATAGCTGGGGATCCACCTTCCTATCTTATTAAGAAGCAGTTCTCTTGGTAGGGTTCTGGAGTGGTCTAGGCTGGAATTGGATGGAAAATGGGTGGCAAATGAAAATCAAGAGCTGTTAGTCTTGGGCTAGCAACATGGCTACCTACCTTTCCTTCTGTTGCTCATCCCACGGTTATCTCAACCCTGGCTCTCTCCTATGACTCCACTCTTCCATAATCCTGACTTCTCCCCTGGTTTGAACCCTTTCTCTTTTCGTCCATGGATGCAAGTTGGGAATGTACATGCCATCCAGCTGGTGTCCTCCTATGGTATGTACTCTTTTAGCCATATCCAAGAGACTTGGGACTTGCCCACCTTTGAAATTTGGAGGTGGGCAAAGCAAACTGATTGCGGAGGCTTCTCACAGGCCTCTTTGAACCACGTTGCCAATCCGAGGCCTGACCTCAGCACTTCCTCTCTGCAGCTTACAAACTTCTCACAGAGAATACTTTCTCCATGCTACCATGCTTAATGGCTGACAAGGAAAGAGATCTTGGTATTCATCTAGATCCTAAATATTGGGAGATCTTTCAGACCACAACGTCTTGCCCAGTTACAGTAGTTATTCAATTGTGGAGACTCAGTTCAAGATCCTTGCCTGGTGGACCAATTGCTCTTCAGTGTTAGCTAAAATGTTCCCAGGGGTCCCTGCTACTTGTTGAAGATGTGCCTCAGCTGTGGCCTCCCCGCTTCATATACAGTATGGTGTGACTATGTAGCGCTACGCCTCTTTTGGAATTCAGTGATATGTTTGTCTAAAGAAATCCTAGTCCAAGTGATTAGCTTGGAAGCTGTATTTTGGCTCCTAAATAAGGTTACTGGACCTGTGTTGTCCTATAAAGAAAAAAATCACTTTTGAAACATGTAAATAGTGCAGCCAAAGCGGTTATCCCAGTTCACTGGAGATCTACGGCTCCTCCGATCATGGCAGAATGGTTCTCCAGACTGAAGTTTTACTTGACCATAGATGACCTTATTATGACCGGTGCTACTAAATTGAGAGAGTTTAGCACCATTTGAGGACCTTGGCTGCTCTTTAAGGAGTCTCCCTCCTTCTTCCACAACATCCATTGTGGGGCTAGTTTTACTTTATTCCCTTTTGGGTTGTCTCCCGTTCCCCATTTTTCCTTCCTTATCTGCTCTAAATCTCTTTATGGTTCCCTTTTCTCTCTCTCATTTATTACTACAGTATGAACACTATTTACCAAAAAAAATAAATCTGACCAAAACACTTTCTCAAATTATGACTCTCCAAGCTTCTTGAGAGGCTAACCGTACCTCTGCACAACACAACTGATGGTCTCACACACATTAAAGGCAAGTAATTCCACAGATTGACTCTTGACAAGGCACACCTGTTAATTCAAAACCATTCCAGGAGACTACCTCATGAAGCTGATTGAGAGAATGCCAAGAGTGTGCAAAGCTGTCATCCAAGCAAAAGGGGGCTATTTTGAGGAATCTAAAATATAAAACATATTTTGATTTGTTTAACACTTTTTTTTTACAACATAATTCCATATGTGTTCTTTCATAGTTTGTCTTCAGTATTAATCTACTATGTTGAAAATAATTTGTTTAACCAAAAACCATTGAATGAGAAGGTTGACTTTTGACTGGTACTGTATATTATACTGTATATATACACACACATATACAGTACATACATATATACACACACACATACACACGTGTATGTACAATTTATCTTAAGCAGTTGCCAGTGGAGTTAATCTGCAAGGGAGGGAGACACACACAAAAACAACAATGGAAGGAGTGATACTAACTGCATGTGTGATCTGGAATAGGAAAGACATTTGATTACACCAGTTTCTTTCTGTTTTTAACACACACTTATACCCCTTTTCCACCAAAATTCCGGGTCTGACCAGGAGTTAGAACAGGGTTCCTATCCAGATCAGACCCGGAATTTTGCCGGCGCCGACTCGGATATTCCCGAGTCGGCGCCGCTCACACCGGAGTCGGGTCTGCATAGATCCGGCTTTTCCGGAGTGTAAGTGGTCGCTTGGAGATGACGTCATCTCCAAGCGCCACTGCAGCCGGACCAATCGGCCGGCAGCAGCGCACTCCAGGTCACCCTGACCCTGAGTGCGCTGTTCTCACAGCAGGGTTTCACGGGCTACTCCCGTGTTAAACCCTGCTATTTGCCTGGGTTGAATTGCCGGGTCACTCGACCCGGCAATCCAACCCTCTCCCCTTTTACACCAGGGAGCTGCTCGGGTTAACCCTTCAATAACCTTGGTTTTAGCTCCGGTGTAAAAGGGGTATAATATACACAATTCTCCATCTGTTACTTTAAGACAATAAATGTAACTGTGGGCCTGATTCAGAGCC
Source organism: Taudactylus pleione (assembly GCA_031769625.1). Lineage (NCBI taxonomy): Eukaryota > Metazoa > Chordata > Amphibia > Anura > Myobatrachidae > Taudactylus > Taudactylus pleione. The sequence continues at coordinate 1,168,370 of JAUIMM010000245.1, forward strand.
GAATGCTCTGACCAGAGCACTCGCTCTGAATCAGTGCCCTCCTCCCTGAAAATGGAGCGGCCTCCTGGCCGCTCGCATAGCTGTGGGTGACCACCCACAGCATATGCGAGCTGCCAAAAATATGGTCGCGATGGTCAAGACCATCGCGACCATCGGGCTTGCGTTGAGACCCTTGTGGTAGGGTCTTGTTGCTGCAAGCCCTGGAGTGATTTTGGCTCTATCAGATGTCAGTGATGTCACTAGTGATGTCAGTGGGGCCGGACTCAGACGGTAGGCGTTCCCATCGGCACGCCTCCATCTGGCAACCGCGCCCCCGGCATGCCCACTAAAGGGGGCGTGCTGTCAGTCACCATCGACAGCACGCCCCCTTTAGTGCGAGACCCATAACGACGGCTTGGCCGTCGTTATTCGGGTCTCGCGCATGTGCACGATGGAGCTCCCTCCATCGTGCACATGCGCATTGGGGGAACATCGACCCGCTTGCGAGCGTCCTGCGCTCACGAGCGGGTCTGAATGACCCCCTGTATGCAAAGATTACTGGTCTGATTCATCGGTAGGAGGTATTGCTTGGTTTCCGGACTTGGGCCTGATTCAGACCCGGACGCTATTTGCGTCCACTTGCTGGCTAAAAGGGGTCGGCTATTTAAATCATGTGCTCGCACTGTGTCGCGTAAAGCCGTCCACTAAATTATAGTGAGCGGTCGCACTATGCGCTCGCACCTGTATAAAGACGCCCCTTTCCCACTCGCAACGCATGTCATCTCCGGCAGTTGTAGGATTAATCAGGAACATCGAGAGCCATCGGAGCTGCTCGCAGCGCTTGTGGTAGCCTTTTCCCACCACAACATTGCGAGCAGTTCAGGCTAAAATACACCCTAGTCACGTGTGTAATGACGCTACTTTGTTAATTATGCACACCCATTAAACGCCGTTCTGACGGTTGGGCACGCCTGCGTTCGCACATCCACACCCCCATTTTCAAGCACCTTCCCCTATTACCACCCACAAACGGCACTATCTGTCACTCAAAATAGCGGCCCGATTGCAGGCTACGGGCGAGCACTTTCCCATCGCAATGACTGGTTTGCGCTCGGGCATTGTGACTCATACGCATGCGCGGATTGCGAAAAATCGCTCAATGCGAGAGAGCACAGCATAGCGTCCGGGTCTGAATCAAGCCCTATGTACAGACAGTTAAAAGGTCGACAATGTCTAGATAGACACTAGATTTTAGACAGGCAATAGGTCGACAGGGACAAAAGGTTGACACATTAAAGGTCGAAACAGAAGGCAGCAGACCAGTACAAATGGTCAACATAAAAATATTTGACACAAATGGACAACACTTTTTTTTTTTTTTAGGGTTAAGCACTTACCCCGATGGTTATGATAAGGCAGTTACTCCAATAGTTAGGGTTAGGCACCAGGGGTGGAGAGTTAAGCACTTACCAAGGGTTAGGGTTAGGCACTAGAATGGACAGTTAGGGTTAGGCACTGGGAGAATTACGGTTAGGCACCAAGGGGAGGGTTAGGGTGAAGATTAGGGTTAGAAAAAAAAATGTGTCAACCATTCCACGGCGACATTTTGATCATGTCGACCTTTTGTCCCTGTCGACCTATTGCCCGTCTAACATCTGGTTACTATCTAGACAGTGTCGACCTTTTAACGGTCTATCTTTTATACAGGTGCACATCTGATAGAACAGACACTATACACACCAGCAGCTACACTAACTTCTTTCACATTACCATTTTCTCTAATAGGAACAAGATGAGCGGAATGATAAACTGCAGATATATAAAAGAGTCTTTCAGAAGAAGTAATGGGAAAGTAAGTTGGAAATCCATAATTGTCAGTTGAAAATACATCATATGGCTTGCTGAATATGTATGAGCAATTAATCATAATGGGGGATTACTATCCATCCTCTGCTGCTACATATCTTCTAAACCTGGTGCGATCCATTTACCAGTCCTGTCACATTCCCCTCCCAGTCTGCCCCCATGGTTCTTCTCGCCTTCCCTGGAACACGTTAATGACATTCTGCATTGCAAGTCTATAGCTGAAAATACATTATTAAGATTCAATTATATTAACTAATAATTTAACCATGTGTCATTGAATAATAAATTATATTCTGGCCACATGAATTTTGATCAGATACAATGTTTAGGCAGACAGAGTGGACTGAAATCTGTAGTTTGTTAATTGGGACGTGCTGTCCGATATATAAAATACTGCAGCTGGCAATGATAAATTGACACAGCCCTAGGGTTTTGTGGGTTCGGATCAGGACCCATGGACTTAGGAGCTCATTCAGAGCCGCTCGCGACCGATGTTTGCGCACTGCACATACGCCGCATCCGGCGTGCGCGAGCCCCGCAGAGCAACTAAAGTTCAGTCACTACGGGGCTCGCAACAAGACGGGGAGGCTGTCGATGGTGAGTGACAGCTCGCCCTGTTTTGGGGGCGGGTAGGGGGGGTGGCTGGACAAATACAAGCGTTCCCTTAGGAACGCCTGGCGTTTGTTGGGCGAGCAAACTGACATCACTACTGATGTCAGTAGTGGACTTCCTGCTCTATTAGAGCAGGGAGTCCACTCGGCCTTGCGGCAGCCTAGACCCTACCACAGGGTCTCTTCGCAAGGCCGATAGTCACGATAATCGCGATGGTCTCCTGGCTGCTCGCACAAGTTGTGGGTGGTCTCCCACAGCTTTGCGAGCGGCCAGAGAAAAAAAAAATGCCCACAGACCCAGCGAGCGGCCAGCGGCTGCGAGCGGGTCTGAATCAGGTCCTTAGCTTGAAGAGTGGGAGAATAGCAGATGCTTGAGTCCTTAATAAGACTCCTTCACATGAGACCAGTTAGAATACATGGACTGTATTGGTGTGACTGACAGAGTATGAACTAAAAACAAAATGGTGTGTACAAGTAGCGCTCCTAAAGCGGGGTGCTGCCGAAAACCCAAAGTGGAAAACACCAACAACTGCTATGCGTCAAACATACAAAGGTGGGTTTCTGCGCTCCCCTAATTGGGGTATAGACTCAGAACCAAATGGTCAGACAGTACATGCATCAATGGTACCAATAGTCTGTAGGAAGACACTTCTTGTTAAAAATCCATATTTCAGAGTGCTATGACCATTCGTCCAGTAAACACTACCTTTTCATTATGTCACTTCACTTGGTCACTTCATAAATAGTGGATGTGGTATCTCAAAAAACTGAGATGAAGCTCCACATAGTGTATAATCAATGACATTTATTGAAACATTTCATGTAATAAAATCCCATAATAAAATACAATAAATAAAATGGAAACCACCAAATATTTATGGGGTTCCTGCAAACCAGATTGGGCCTTTTGAGAAAGGCACACTTGAAGGCATGAAGGACAAAGTGGTAAACCCGGGTGTGGCTCATTCTCCTTCCAGATGTGGATCACTCTATAGGTCCAATGGTTAGGCAACAGTTCCCCTCCACCAAAGCGTTTCGACCGGTGTGGTCCTTATCAAGGTGTCATGAGTATGAAGCTTGATCTATACAGTACTGCCAAGAAGGACAGGTAGTAGGAAGTGACCACAACGTAGTGCCTGTAGTACTAGTGACAGCCTGCAGGAGAAGGTATCATGATGTGCTACATAATGCTGAAGGGGATGTAGTCAGGAAGCCGACGGTCTAAATACCGACTGCCGGCTACCCCCCTGTCAAATCCCGGCAAGGTACTAATGAAAGGCGTCAAAATCCCGGGAGGGTTAGGTTTTAGGGTTCACGGGGGAACTTAGGGTTAGGCACCCCCCCAGGAGGGTTAGGTTTAGGTTAGGGGAAGTGGGGGTTAGGGTTAGGTACCCCGGGGGGAGGTTAGGGTTAGGCACCCCCCCCCGGGAGACATAGGGCTAGGCTGCGGGGAAGTGTTAGGGTTAGGTTTAGGCACTTAGAGGGGGGTTAGGGTTAGGCACTTGGGGGAGGTTAGGGTTAGGCACTTGAGGAGGGAGGTTAGGCACCCCTACGGGAGGGTTAGGGATGTGTGCCGGACCATTTTTGCCAGATTTGGATTTGGTTCTAAGTCATCGTCCGGCTTTGGATTTGGGATTTGCCAAACTGCGGTGACTGGCTTTGGATTTGGATTTGGATTTTTCACAAGAATTGACAAAAAAGGCTAAAATCACATAAATTGTTTTTTTTTTCTTCCTAGAGTATTATTAACCTCGATAACATTAATTTCCAGTCAATTTAGACCACCTCGCAGCTTATAATATTGTTTTCACCATTATTGGCCAAAAGTTGCAGTGAACTGACTGGTTACTAAGCGACAGAGCAGCGGCGCATCAACACAGACAACACAGTTTAAAGCACATCTATGAAACATTGCCACGCACCAGTGGCAGAAATGAAAAGTAGTGCAAGATGGAATTGTCCTTGGGCCCTCCCACCTACAGAGTGGGGTACGGCCAGCAGAATCACAGTACTTGTTTACAAAGTGGGCTACGGCCCAAGGAGTTACAGTGCACAATCTTATTCACATTACACCGCATAGTGCCCCTCATTCACATTACACATTAAAGTAGTGTCTATTATTTATGTTACGACACACAGTAGTGCCCCTTTTACACAATGCCCACAGTAGTGCCCCTTTTACACAATGCCCACAGCAGTGGCACTTTTACACAATGCCCACAGTAGTTACCCTTATACATAAAGCCCACAGTAGTAATGCCCCTTATACAATGCCCACAGTAGTAGTGCCACTTATACAATGCCCCAGGTAGTGGTGCCCCCAATGATGTGCTCTTAGTAGTAGGACCCCCTATGTAGTGTCCCCAGTAGTAATGCATCTTGTAGTAGTGCCCCCAATAGTTATTCCCCCTGTAGTAATGCCCCCAGTGGTAGTGCCCTAGTAGTATGCCCCCATTAGCAGTGGCCCCCGTAGTATGCTATACCCAGTAGTATGCCCCCATTAGTAGTGCCCCTAGTATGCCCCCATCAGCAGTGCTCCCATTAGCAGTGCCCCCATTAGTATGCCCCCAATAGTATGCCCCCCAGTAGCAATGCCCCCATTAGTAGTGCCCTCCAGTAGTATGCCTCCCCAGTAGTAGTGCCCCTAGTATGCCCCCATTAGCAGTGCCCCCAGTAGTATGCCCCCATTAGCAGTGCCCCCAGTAGCAGTGCCCCCAGTAGTATGCCCGCATTAGCAGTGGTGCCCCAAGTAGTATGATAATATTTGGAGCAGTTTGGATTCCACAGAATCCGAACCGCTCATCTCTAGTTAGGGTTAGGGGGAAAATAGGGTTAGTTCCACTTAACTCAATTAGCGATCTGGATCTTCACCTCTGCCGGGTTTTTGCTGTCGGGATTTGAACCACCAGCCATGCGCCCGGCGGTAATACTTACTACACCCTGCTGAAGACATAGATGAAACTCTAGAGTAGAATGGGACACCTGTTGGAGTGCACAGTGCAGGACAGTCTAGAAGATGAATGCAGACTGAATGTTCCAGGATGCACTTGTATACAGGCAGTTGGAGCTCCAGTCCTAGACACCATGGGCCTGATTCAGAGCCGGACGCTCTGACCAGAGCGCTCGCTCTGAATCAGGGCCCTCCTCCATGAAAATGGAGCGTCCTCCTGGACGCTCGTATAGCTGTGGGTGACCACCCACAGCTATAGCGAGCGTCCATGATGATGGTCGCGATGGTCAAGACCATCGCGACCATCGGACTTGCGACGGAAACCCTGCGGTAGGGTCTCCCTGCCACAAGCCCTGGAGTGATTTTGGCTCTATCAGGGCCAAAATCACTCCCACTGACATCACTAGTGATGTCAGTGGGGCCGGCTTCAGACGGTAGGCGTTCCCATGGGAACGCCTCCGTCTGGCAGGCACGCCCCCGGCACGCCCACCAAAGGGGGCATGCTGTCAATCAACATGAACAGCACGCCCCCTTTGGTGCGAGACCCGGAGCGATGGAAAGCCCGTCGCTCCCCGGGTCTCGCGCATGCGCACGACGGAGCTCCCTCCGTCGTGCGCATGCGCAGTGGGGAACATCGACCCGCTTGCGAGCGTACTGCTGCTCGCGAGCGGGTCTGAATGACCCCCCCATGTGTACAGGTATTGGAAACTTGTGCAGATGCACTCTATTGAGTGCAAATAAGAGTAAGATGTAGGTGCACTAGAATACAAGTCACTGAAAGCAAACCAGATGCACATGTACTTTGGAAATGCAGTTACTGATGACAGACTCAGATACAGATGTACTTTGGAAATGCAGGTTACTGATGACAGACTCAGATGCAGATTGCTGGAAGCAGGATCAGATATAAGAACTGGAACAAGACAGCAAGCCAGGAGTCAGGAGACTGATCTTCAGATCAGCTGAAGCTTTAACGGTTTGGTGCCCGCATCTCTCCAACCATAATATCCCCCATGGTATCCCTGTGGATCCCTATGGACCCTGAAGAAGAAAATTACAGTTTATAACTCTCCAATCAGCTTCTAACTACCAGCTAATTTATCACTTTCTAGAGCTTAGGGCCTGATTCAGAGCCGCTCGTAAGCGGCCGCTTGATCGCTCCGAGCGATGTTCGCACAACTGCGCATGCGTATGGGTTGTAATACGCATGCGCGAACCAGTCATTGCGGTCGGAAATTGTGTGCTCGCAAAATAGCGAATGCCTGCTATTTTGAGTGACAGAATGAGGTGTTTGTGGGTGGTGACAGGGGAAGGTGCTTGAAAACGGGGAGTGGTGATCCGAATGCAGGCGTGCCAAACGGTCAAAACGGGCGTTTTAAGGGTGTGCATAATTAACAAAGCAGCGTCATCGACCACGTCACTTAGTTGTTTCTTAGCCTGAACTGTTCGCATGATTGCGGTAGGAAAGTCCAACCACAAGCACTGCGAGCAGTTCATACGCCTTTCGATGTACTCGATTAATCAAATAAATAGCGGAGATGACGTAGGATGCGAGCGGCCAGGGGGCGTTTTTAAAAAAATAGCGAGCGCATGTTTCGTTCGCTCGTTCAGACATAGAGGCGTCAACAGACCGCAAAGAGCGAGTGCTCTATTTAAATATCCGGCCCCTTTTTCTGAACGAGCGAGCGCAAATAGCGTCCGGCTCTTAATCAGGCCCTTAGTACATCTGCCACAGAGTTGTTTTTCCATCGGTTTTGCAAGACAACCAAAGGCAAATTACCAAAGTACAGACTTTAAAACACGTCAGAGCAGGCCTAGTCAAACTGTGGTTCTCTAGCCGTTGTGAAACTAAAAGCCCCTGCATTTTTTACCAGCTGATCAGTGGGAGGGCATGCTGGTGTAGTTTCACAACAGCTGGCTAGCCACAGGCTTGCCATGCCTGCTTTAGAACATAAGACCGACTATTGAGTATAGACGCCACAAATTTACTAAGCATCGGTTTATAAACAGCCAACAAACCCGCCCAAGCAATCTCCCCCCCCCGGCATGCAGGCACTTGTGGTTTAACAAGGGCCATCATGGCAGGGCAGGCTTGCTGGACTTGTAGGCCAACTATAAACAACTATATAATATAATTCATTCATTACTATTACCTCAGCACCCAAAGCACAGACTACTTGTCCTTGGGAGCTAGCATCCCTTTTTTTTAGAGGGGGGTCTTTACGTCCCTAGGGATTCCAGCCCTGGGTTGACCAGTTTGAATTTGGTTGCAATTATGGCAGTGGGACCACGCTCTGTGTCTCCACTTGCTATAGTGTCAGCCCCCCAGCTTGTTCAGACTGGTGCTGGTTATTGGAAAATAGGGGAAATCCCACGGTGTCAAAACCGATGCATTGTAAACCGTTTTTCCAGACTGCAATCAGACTTCGATGCCTGTCGTTACTCGTTTCTAAAATACACCCAAAACCGATGCTTACTAAATCGGATCGGTAGCAGGGGTCAGATGGAAATAGGTCAGGAATGAACCAAGGTCAGGAATGTACGGTAGTAATCAGAAGTAATAAGAACAATGCAGTAAGGTTGGGAGCAACTGAGAAGTGTCCAGGCTTCTCCTTATATATTGACACTTCAAATTTGCCGCCCACAGTGACATAACTATTGGCATGCCTGTCCTTCAATTTATCTCTGAGTGGTGCATGCAACCCTATGGGAGCCACGACCACAAGAAGGAGCTGCAGCTGACAGCAGAGGGGAAGCTGAATATTTTAGCAGCGGGCGCCGGGGACTCCCCGCCCGCTGCCCGGATCTGGTAAGTAAGCACTGGGATCTGGCACGCTGTGAGAAAGACTTTTACAACAACAATTTTATCCCTATGTTTATGGGAAAAAATTAAAAACCATTTAACAGTTTGCTGCTGGAGGATATAATTTTATTGTATTGTTGTTTCATGCCAAGAAAGCTTTATTTGCAGAATGAATCTCAACCTTTGACCCACTATCTCACTTATAAAGGTGAATAATTATACGTGTACATTAACAATAATCTAAATGCAGAGTGCAATATATATTTATCGTTCTTTTCTCAGTACACCTACGCACTCTTTCTCCTTCAACACTCATGCTGGGTACACAATCAGACAACGGATCGGTCAGCAGGACGGTCTGCTGTCAGAGTGTCTAATTGGTAAGCTATACACAATCGGCCACTCGATATGTCTGAGCTGACATCACAACTGGGCGGGCATTTTAATTTGCTTTCCCAATCGTGATGTCAGTGGTCCTTGCAGCATGTGTACGGGCAATTGGTGGATCGCCCATACACACAGCCAATTGCACCGATGTATCTGCATCAGCTGTGCTGGAGGGCTGACTGGATATGTCTCTTATCTGTGTCGTTCACAGACATATTTGGTATATACACATATGACAATGCACTCAAGATATATCGCTCATTAATAGAACCAGCGATATATCGCCAAGTGTGTAGGCTTACACACTTGGCTTACGTCTTAGGCAGAAAAATATTTTTGTAAATGGCATCTAAATAGTGTCTACAATGTCTTTTTACAGCTGCACTTTACGGATTTCAATTCTCATGCATTTGTTACGAAATACAATACAAGTATCTTTACCAAAATAAAATCAGTGCTTCTGTAGCAATTCAAGAAGACAAGATATTTAGAATTTTTTAAAGTATTTTTTCGCTGAGAAAAGATATATTAAACATATTTTAAACGTGTTGGAAATAAGTCCCCTCATATAATACAAAACACAACACAAATTGTGTATATAATGTTTCTTTAACAAGAGCACAAAATAATGCAAGTTTAAAAAAAAAATATCCCCCACCAATGTGCTGCTGTACACAATAGATGATCTTATTAACAATGATAAAAGAAACATACTCCAGAAGCAAAAATCAGCTGCTCAATAGTCTAAGGGCTTGATTCAGCAGGGGACACATTGGCGATTACAGACACAGATCGAGCGATTGCAATTACACATGTGCATAAGCCGTACTGCGCGTGCGCAACATTCGCAGTTCGATTATGGATGCACACAGGAATCCATCACAAAGTGAGTGACAGGCTGTCAGTGTTTGGGGGTGGTGACAGTGGTGGTCGTACAAACACAGACATAGAATATGTCTATTTGCGGCTGGTCAGACTTGCTGTACATACTGTGTGACTTGCTGATGTGCATTGATGGTACCAATGTTTATGTAGAAGAGCGACATTTGGCAGGCATAAGCATATTTTCACAGCTGCGTTCTGTGCAAAATCGCAGCTGCTGACTCAGGCCCTAAGACCACTCTCTGCCACTGGTTCTCAGCAAGACACTTAAGCTGGGCATCCGCCATACAATTTTCTGTCAGATATCTGTCCAATCTGGCTGGTTGGAATGAAAACCTGGTAGTGTATGGGAGCAAATGACAGTCGATCATATGGTTTTAAACACTGGAAAAAGGACATAAAAAATGTTCAAATTGGATACATTTTTGGCAATTTTCCAGTGTTTGTGAGCAAATGGCCGATTGTCATTTGCTCCCATACATTACCAGGTTTTCATTCCAACCAGCCAGACTGGACAGATATCTGACAGAAAATTGTATAGTGGATGCCCAGCTTAACCCAGACAACATATATCACTGGGGGTTTATTGAAGGATTTTTGCAGGGTAAACATAAACCCCTCTCCTATTGTAAAGGGTCCTGCCACAAATCTGTCTTCTTAACACAACATTTATGTTACATTAGAGGGAATAAAACATTAAATCATAAAGACACAAGAAAGTAGAAATTACGTCTATTAGGAAAAATGTAATTGTTTATTATATTGATTTCTCTTCACCCTTAGATTGCGTGACGGCTTGAATGCGTCATCGTGGCCCCACCCTCTGCTATACAATGCCGATATTACATGCATGCCCCCCCCCCCCCGGACACTTTTGCTCAGTGAGTGGTCGACCACGGGGGCACAGGCAGTTACATGGAGTGCGGGAAGGTGCCAGCTGGCTCCAGGATTTTTTTGCGGGAGCATCCCGGCCATAATATCTGGAAAGTAGGCAAGTGTGAAATAGATGAGCAAAATGTTTAAAACTGTTCACCTCATTAGGCATTTGGTTGCAAGCATAGCTGAAGTCAGGGGCATTTTAAGAGAGGAGGGGGCTGAGTGCAGCCACCATTTGGGCTACCTCCGCTCTGTTAGCACAGTAGATTTTGCCTTCATGCCAGAATCTACTGCGCATGCGCGGGGCTCCGGAAATATGGCGCCTGTGCCTTTTTCCCGGGGACATCTTTTCTGCACATGCGCAAGTCATCGGGAAAATTTCCGCCACCATTTGCCTGGTGATTTTTTTGCTGTTCTGCAGCACTGGTCCGGCACTTCAGAGCAGGACACCGGAATCTGCGGGGAGGTACGTTTAACTAAATATGCACCGCACACCCAGTCTCCTTATAAATATGCCCCTGGCTGAAGTAATTAACAGCTGTACCACAAATATAGTGCAGAATAACGCTCTGTGGACTGATGAACAGATGAATCCAAAGTGAAACTGTAAAATTGTATCAGTGGAACACCACATCTCTGTTGCTGCTGTGAAACTTAGGCCCTCATTCAGAGCCGTACGCTCTGAGCAGAGCGCACGCTCTGAATGAGGGCCGGCCTCCATGAAAATGGAGCGTCCTCCTGGACGCTCGTATAGCTGTGGGTCACCACCCACAGGCTATACGAGCGTGCATTTTGATGGCCGCGATGGTCGTGACCATCGCGACCATCGAAACTGCGAGCCGGAGCCTGCAGTTGAGGTTTTCAACCGCAAGCTCCGGAGTGATTTTGGCTCTATCAGAGTGGGCCGGCTTCTGACGGGAGGCGTTCCCGTGGGAACGCCCCCGTCAGGGAGGCACGCCTACCAAAGGGGGCGTTCTGTCAATCAACATCGACAGCACGACCCATTTGATCAGACACAACGAGCGAAGGACTTTCCTTCGCTCGTCGCGTCTGGCGCATGCGCACGACGGAGCTCCCGCCGTCGTGCGCATGCTCAGTCCAGAACATCGACCCACTTGCGAGCGGACAGCCGCTCACGAGTGGGTCTGAATCAGGCCCTTAATTTGCACAAGATTTTACCTCAGTTTCACTCATCTCCAATTGCGATGTTTGCATTTGTAAATTGACTGAAGGGCCTTTGCAAAGGCATGCTGGCTATTTTGGTTAGTGGGTAAGTACAAGTAAGTGGAATGTGGGTTATTTTTTATAAACTATTTTACAAGATTTCTTTTCACACATGGCAAATAAGCATCTTCGTGACCTGGGATGGCAAATAAGCATATTCCGTATGCACTGCTCTAAAAGGATATATATATATTGCACTGTACAAGTGAATATTTTGCATTTACAATATACTGTATGGCATACAGTGCAATATAAAAGTAAATACTAAGCAGGGCCGGCTCTTGGGGTGGTCGACCAGTGCAGTTGAACAGAGGCGCCACCCCATAGAGGGCGCACCCCTCCCCAACATCCCGATTTCAGCGGGACAGCATTGTCTCGCTACTCCACCCACGGGCCGAAGTGGCCCGTGGGTGGTCTTGTAGGGAGGTTGGGTACCCCCACTGCCGCAGATGTGCAGCGGTGCTGGACCCCGGAGTCTGAATGGATGCTGCACGCATGCGCGTGGCAACCATTCAGTTGCGGGAGAGGGTCTGGGGGAAGCCCAGCTAGTGATGAAGTGCTGGGCTTCCCACAGCCTGATATTTACACGGGAGGCGCGCCATACGGACACGCCCCTGAATAATGGCTTTTAGGATCTAGGGGGCGTGGTCTATGGTAATTAGGCCACGCCCCCATTTTCGGGGGCGCCCATCACCCGGGCACCTAGAGGGGGCAACCATCACCCAGGCGGTACAGGGCACCGCTACCCCTGGAGCCTCATACTAAGCATTCACAATCACCGTAAGTATAAAAGTGTGGTTACTTTGGGCACTATTATCTGTAGCTACTATGGTAACTTTTATATTGTTCCATTATTTTGTGAATGTGATATGGTGGTCTCCAACTGAGTCAAAGTGGTGGTCAGTGAATGGGGCAATGGAATCTTCTCCTCAGTTATAAAATAAATGGGAACATAACATACATATAGCAACCAATGAAACTACAATAGAAAAGTAATGTAATCTGGTCCATTATAATATCTTTTTCTTGTACATCAGAATTGTCCTCACTTCTGTGTGTAGTTGAACCGATAAGAATATGAAATACAAAATATGTACAAGATATCTACAGACTCATCAGTTCTGCAGCCAATGCATCCTCCCCCCTCCCCCCCCCCCCCCCAAAGTTCAAGGCAAGGGAGCACTTTGTAGGATACAATGGGTAGGATGAGCAATACGCTGAATTATGATCACACTTTGGGACGATAAGAAGTACAAAATACATTTTTGAATAGCACAATACCCACAGAATCCATGTTACCCAATAGTTCCATGGATTGCTCATCCCACCCACAAAAGAGCCAGTTGAGGCAGCCAACTTGAGCGCACTACGTAGATAAAAAAAAACAACACAATATTTCCTACATACTCTATTATAGATTATGATTCAATGATAACAGAACAAGTGATTATAAAGTTATCAATGAAATCACCCTCTTCTATTCTCCCCCTGCATTTGTAAACTCCAGAACAATCTATTACAATCCCTAAACACAAACCAAAAAATACAGATGTAACCACGCTCACCCATCCCACGATGCGAGCACATAGCGGAATGGATGAAGCGAATAGTGTACCCGCGTCCATGGCGTGGCTTATGATGCGATGCATGTGCCCGCGCGCACGCATTGCAACAACGATATAGCCAGCTACATCTGTATATCTCATTGAAGTCATTTAGGATTACCACCATTTGGTGTACCCACAAATTGGAACTGAGGGGGCACTTTATATAATGATCATCATACCTTTAAAAACAAAGGCCCTCATTCAGAGCCGTACGCTCTGAGCAGAGCGCACGCTCTGAATGAGGGCCGCCCTCCATAAAAATGGAGCGTCCTCCTGGACGCTCGTATAGCTGTGGGTCACGACGGTCGTGACGGTCGTGACCATCGCGACCATCGAAACTGCGAGCCGGAGCCTGCGGTTGAGGTTTCACTAGTGATGTCAGTGGGCCGGCTTCTGACGGTAGGCGTTCCCTTGGGAACGCCCCCGTCAGGGAGGCACGCCCCCGGCACGCCCACCAAAGGGGGCGTGCTGTCAATCAACATCGACAGCACGCCCCCTTTGATCAGACACAACGAGCGAAGGACTTTCCTTCGCTCGTCGCGTCTGGCGCATGCGCACGATGGAGCTCCCTCCGTCGTGCGCATGCTCAGTGCAGACCATCGACCCACTTGCGAGTGGACAGCCGCTCGCGAGTGGGTCTGAATCAGGCCCAAAGATTGCAAACACTACAATCTAAAATTCAATCAATAAAACAAATTTAATAAATAAATCCAAAACTGCACACAGAACTACAGATGTGTCCTCACTCATCTTTGCCGCCGATGCAGCAAACGTGCGCACGCATTGTGGTTTGAGATTTTCCACTCATGCCACAATATGCCAGGCCGTGGCAGCATTCCCACCATCCAATCTTATGAATTGCAGGTGCAAAGCAGTCATGCGACTCGCCACATACATGCGGTGGCAAAGATGAGAGGGGACACATCTGTACTCAGGGTGCTGAGGGGGGGAGCGGTTACTGGAGGGGCCTTGCGAGGGCAAGGGTCCAATACCGCCCCCCCTCTTACCTGATAGCAGCCCAGCAAACTCTGCTGTCACACTGATCACGCCCACTAGACTTGCGTCGGGCTGAGGGGCTTACAGAACCCCCACCACACCACGCTGCAAAAAGGTTTTGATTTTTTTCTAAGAAGGCATGGCACACCCCCTTCTCCTGTCTGGGTCTCTACGGCCCTGTCTGTACTTTCTTCTCTACAAGACAAAAAAAAATATTGTAAACTGATTAAGACAACAAATAACTAGAATAATTTTCCCACTATTTTAAATAAACAGTTTACAACAGTAAACATATAGCAGATTTATTTGCAGTATACAATTTCAGTTTCCAAGAAACTCATTTTCCATATTTGAAGATACTGTAATCAGCTAACTACTGTGCCAACTGAACTTCAGATAAGCAATTTGCTTTATTCCTTTGAGCTCCCATCAATTTTCAAAGTAGTATTTTTTTCCTTACATTTTCATGGACTAAACCGGAGATTCTTGCAGTTACTGATAAGTCTAGAACTTGTTAAGGCCCTGCCCTGGCCAGATGGATTTATACATCTTTACGTTAAATCTCTCAACATAATCAAAGTGAAAAATTATTAAAACCATTTCTTCAACTCTATTTTCAATATAAATGCTAGAAGCCAGAATTGTAACAGCAAAGAAACTAACAGTTATGGAGCATACACATGGTCAGGTTTGTCAAATGTGTCAGATGAACGATCTGAACGATTTGATGAACGATTTGACCAACGATTTGAACTATGAACAATTTTTGAAGGCATTAAAATGAATGGAATCGTCCAAATGTGACTGCAAACACATCAGATGTCAGATATCATTATCTGACCATCGGGAACGCGCATCGTTCAGATATCTCAGATTTTCCTTCAGATATGAACGATTGAACGATTTTTTAAATCGTTATCGTTCAGATCTGAAGGAAAATCTGACCGTGTGTATACACCATTATGCTCAAACTTTTACCCCATAGCCTTGTTTAACAAGTATCTAAAGATTTATGCATCCATTCATGGGCGATAGCGTTGGCAATGTGCAGCCTCTGTGTGGACCCCCTCCTCTTTCGGGGTGCAGTAGAATCTGGCACTGAGTCTACTAGGCAGGTCTCCGAGAACAATGTGGATGCGCCATGTTCCAGTTGACTTCTCCACTGTGCAAAATTATGGGAAAACGTCTGACGTGCCGATGTGGGACTCCGGAGAGGCAAGTATAATATATTGGTACAGTGTGTGCGATGTGGACTCCCAGGACCCAGGGGCCTGCCTGCACAGCACATACTGCACCCATTATAGTTATGCCACTGCATCCATTCTCACAAACGGATTACGCCCCAGATAACAGGTTTATTTAAAAAAAAAAAAAAAAAAAAAATCTTACATACAATACCTGCAGCTGTACTTTGTGTCACTAAAGTAGAAAATCCTTCAATTGCATAATTTAGCGATTCTTAATATCATCCTTTAGTTATATGGATAATAGGTTCTGCAGCACCTTACAAAGTACACAAACAAATGAGTACAGAGAAAAAAACATTATTAACAGTACAATACAATGCAGAACATGGACATGATTTATAAACATTGCTGCATAACACTGAAATAAGCAACAGTGTGTCAGCAACCAAGTGTTAGGTGCTGTTTGGGGAGTTAGGAGTAAATTATAACATAAGGAGAAGCATGTAAGGGAAGAGGGCCCTGCTCGCGAGAACTTACATTCTAAAGGAGAGAGATGGACTATGTATAAAATTTATTTAAATTTAGATTTTCTGACCCTTTTCTAGGAGTTATTTTACATTTTTAAAAAATTTTTAACATTACCAATAGCACAAGTCGGGCAGACTGCCCTTTCCCCTTTAATAGTCAATAATCCTTAGCCATGGAACCTCAAGCCCAAGTAATTAGATTTAGGGCCGGCAACAGAAATCTTCGGCCATGCACGCTTATATTTTTGGGCCAGCTACCATGAAAGACAGTTTAGCCTTAACCAGGCTTGCCTACCCTCCCGAATATTGGGTGCCGCTCCCGGCCCCCCGGAAAGGCAGGCAAGCCTCCAGGCATCCACCAACCCTTCCGACCTCCCCCCAGAATAACCTAGAAATCCCCGCAGCGGAGGGGAGAAGTGACGCGATTTGAGATGAATCGCGTCATCGTGGCCCCGTCCCTTGCTTCCCAATGCCGAAAATAATGGCATTGTGAAGAGGAGGCAGGGCCACGATGACACGATTGCGCGGCCCCCAATGTGTCATAACTATCTGGACACACCCCCCGCTGTTAGCCAACAATCAGCTCCCTCCCGGAAGGAGTGAGCTAATTGTTGGCACGTATGCCTTAAGCACAGGAACCAATACAACCTTATTATAGGAGTCTTCTTAATTTCATAGAAACAAAATCTCCTGCGACAACTGTGAAGTCAATATTATTTACATTTTATTTGTGGTCAGTGGGCCTAATTCAGACCCGTTCGCGAGCGCCTTGAGCGCTCGCAAGCGGGTCGATGTTGCCCAAGTGCGCATGCGCGCGACGGAGGCGGCTCTGTTGTGCGTATGCGCGAAACACGAATATCGACAGCCAAGCCGTCGTTTTGGGTCTCGCACCAAAGGGGCGTGCGGTCGATGGTGATTGACAGCACGCCCCCTTTGGTGGGCGTGCCGGGGGCGTGGCTGGCCAGACGGAGGCATTCCCATGGGAACGCCTACCGCCTGGAGCCGGCCCCACTGACATCACTAGTGATGTCAGTGGGAGTGCTTTTGGCTCTGATAGAGCCAAAAGTACTCCTGGGCTTGCGATAGACGAGACCCTACCGCAAGGGTCTCATCGCAAGCCCGGTGGTCGTGATGGTCTTGACCATCGCGACCATCATTTTGGCTGCTCGCTATAGCTGTGGGTGGTCACCCACAGCTATGCGAGCGGCCAGGAGGCCGCTCCAAAAGGTAGGTGGGACGGCCCTGATTCAGAGCGAGCGCTCTGTAAGAGCGTCCGGCTCTGAATGAGGGCCTATGTTCATTGCCTGTTACAATGTGGGTTTTTGGGACACCTAAATGGGGTACTTTTAAAATATTCAGAACATCCTAGTGTCATTCATACAAAAGTGTGTTTGTGACTGCAATATAATACAGTGAGCAGTGCCTCCATTTCACATTATATGCCACGTCACTGTGCCGACAAATTCCTATCATATGCCATGTCAGTGTGCCCCAAATTCCCATTATATGCTATATCAGTGTGCCCAAATACACATGCCACATCACCGTACCCAAATTCACATGAATTGCAGCATCACTATGCCCACATTTACATTATGTGCCCTGTGCAGGTTCATGTTAACCAAAGCATTAGTCACTTAAGGATCTATTTACTAAGCCTTGGATGGAGATAAAGTCAACGGAAATAAAGTACCAGCCAACCAGCTCCTAACTGTCATTTTTGAAACACAGCCATTGAAATGCAGTTAGGAGCTGATTTCCTGGTACTTTAGGTCTGTTCACTTTTTCTCCATTCAAGGCTTAGTAAACAGGCCCCTTAGTCGGCCGATGTTATCGCAGATTATCCAATGCTGCATCCTTGGATTATGCATTATCATAATTGCAAGGACTGAAATGCAAAACTGCTTGCGTGCAGCTTTGCAATTCCGTCCTGTGCTGAATCAGGCCCTATGTTATGCAGAATTATGAGCAAACACATACAGTAAATACAAATAGGCACTGTTTATTATATCCCTAGTGCCACTGACACTGAATATTTGTACGACTAGAAGGGTTTAAATGATAATGCCTTTTTGTTTGTTAAATTGATGAATAGAAGATGAATAACTGACCTTACTACTGTCTGTGAGACTCTTTATAGTGACCTTCCAGCAGCACAGCAGCAGGGCAATGACATTTTATGAATCTCATAGGGCTTGCTCTGTGATGGTGGCCTTGGCGAGCTCCAGTGAAGAAGCACCAATGTATCATCCCTTCGTCATGGAGATTCTGTTTCACACATGTGTAGTTTTCCGCTGTACAGTAAACTAGAAGTTCACTTTCTTTCGGACTGCAGCCACGGCACCTGGTCTGTAATGGCTGGTGATGGAACCTAAATGTCTGGGGCCCCTGTGAATCACTAGTCCTGGTACAAGTGTCCTCCTTGTAGCCTCCTGTAGCCCAGCTTGATCAGATTTATTCCCTTAATCGGGGAATACATAACAGAGGTTCTGAATTTTAAACATGTCTATTTCAATATGACATCACTCTCTCTCTCTCACATCCACTGCTCCTTAGGAAGTCATACTTCTTTTAGCCAAAAATATGTAATATCTTATTACAAACATTATAGTTTTAAGTCAGGCACTCCCAATTAATATTACTCGGTTCTTATCGCCACTTTACCGCAATTTCGGCTCGATTTCATTCGCTATCCAAAACACGTGTTCGAACCCGCTCACCACTAGTTTCAATTAAAATTTAACTGTGAACCTCGTGTAACTTGCCACACTCAATTAATAATGTAATATATATCAACTATATTCAAATACCTAAAATAAAACTAATTTCATAGTAAGGCCTCTCTGATCCTCTAAAACTTTTATACCTATTCAGAACAATTCCATATCCTTCCCCTAATTATATTTTCTGCTCAAGTGAAAAAAATTAATCTGAAGAAAAACAAAATCCAACAAAAACAGTTAAATTCATCAAACTGCACTAAATTGCAAGGTGGCTTACTGGGCAAGAATTAAAAGCATACCTCACTGCGGGCACCAAATCTACATGTGTGAAAAATAACCAAATAAAAATTGGTCCAAATAGTACCAGAAATTCCTCCAAATTTTACATTGGAAAAAAAATAAGAGTTATGGTAGACTTACCATTGCTAACTCTTTTTCTTTGTTGCCCATAGGGTCCACAAGGATACCATGGGGTAATGTGGTTGTAGAGATCCAGGCAACAAACAGTTAAAACTTTCAGCTCCCAGGATGCCTCAGGTCCTCCTTCATATATACCCGCCCCCAGCCACAGGCCTTCAGTTTTGTAAACAAGCCTCAAGGCAGGTGAAGGAAAGATGTGGGTGCCTTGTGGACCCTATGGACTGCGAAGAAAAAGAGTTATCAATGGTAAGTTACATAACTCTTATTTTCTTCTTCAGGGTCCATAAGGATCCACAGGGATACCATGGGGATGTCCTAAAGCAGTTCCCCTAAGGGTGGGGGATGCTCCTGAGGAGAAAGGAGAACTCGTCACCCAAAGGAAGCATCCTAAGAGGCAAAGGTATCAAAGGCGTAGAACAGGGAGATCAGCCTGTGTGTACACCTTAGAGATAGTCATACGTAACCATCGAGCCAGGATCTGCTTGTTAGCTGGCCATCCTCGTTTGTGAAAAACATAATACAAAAAGAGCATCTGATTTACTACATATATACAACGAACTACATTCAGGGAGGCTTCACCTACAGAAAGGTCTGGAGCCTGAAAAGCTGGAACTACAATTTCTTCATTTACATGAAAACGGGACACTACCTTAGGAAGGTAACCCTCCCTTAGACGAAGAACAGCTCTATACTGGTGAAAAATCAAAAATGGGAAGCAACAAGAGAGCACTGCCAAATCAGACTCTGCGTGCATAAGAGATAGCGAGAAGAAAAAGTGTCTTCGCTGTCAACCATTTCAAGTCTACAGAGTCCAGAGGTTCAAATGGAGGAGCTCGTAGCATCTTAAGAGCCAAAGACAGATCCCACGGTGCTACCAGTGGGACAAAAGGAGGCTGAACTCACAGAACACCCTGAAAAAAATTCTAACATCTGGTAATGAAGCAATCTTTTTATGGAACCAGACTGACAATGCAGTAACCTGCACTCTCAAAGTGGCCAGGTGGAGACCAAGGTCTAATTCGGCCTGGAGAAAAGCCAGTACCCCGAGAAACCCTAAACACCTTAGGATCATACTTCCTGTGGGAACACCATTGGCCAAAAGAATGCCAAACCCTGTAATAGATGCAGGCAGATGTAGTCTTTCGTGCCCTAAGCATAGTTTGAATCACAGAGCTGGAGAAACCTTTGGCTCTTAAGATGGAAGATTCAAGAGCCACGCCGTCAAAGCCAGACGAGGTAAGTACGGATGCCGACAGGGACCCTGCGTTAACAGATCCTGCCATAGAGGAAAAGTATATGGACTGTCTATGGATAGATTCTGTGTCGGTGAACCAATGATGTCTGGGCCAAACCGGAGCCACTAGTATTACAGTTCCGCCTTCCTGCTGAATTCCCTGAGGACTCTTGGGAGGATGGAAATTGGAGGAAAGAGAGACACCAGTTTGAAGTCCCATCTTACTGCTAGTGTGTCCACGAATGCTGATGATGTGTCTCTGAACCTGGACCCACACCTGGGGACCTTGTGGTTGTGGTGTGATGCCATGAGGTCTATGTCTGGTAGACCCCATTTGTTCACCAAGAGCTGAAACACTCCCGGGTGGAGAGACCATTCTACGGCGTGTATGTCCTGATGACTTAGGAAGTCTGCTTCCCAATTGAGGGCTCCCAGTATGAATATTGCAGAGATGGCCGAAAGATGACGTTCTGCCCAATCAAAACCTTTTTCACTTCCTTCATGGCTGCATGGCTTTGCGTGCCTCGGAATCCAGAATGGGCAACCTTTGTCCAGATTATCTTTTTTCTGCCACCACAGGTGGGAGAGATGAACTTCTGGAGTGAGAAGGATCTTCTGGGACCTTATTAGCTGATACTGTCTGTTCCACCTGGAGAGAATCAATCTTTGCAGAGGCCTGGAATGAAATGGAGCATACCCCCCCCATGTCGAAAGTGGATACTATTGATCCTAGGACCTGCATCGCTGATAGAATGGATACTCTTTGTTGTGAAGCAGTTTGCGTACTTGCAATGATAGGGCCTCTGGTAAAAACACCCTTTGTACCTGAGAATCCAGAAGTGCTCCCAGATGTACCATCTGCTGTGTTGGAGAAAGAGAGGATTTCTTCTAATTGATGATCCAGCTGTGCTTTTGTAGGTGGGCTATGGTGAAGATGGTATTGTAAAACAACTGGAGTTTGTGCCAATATCAGAAGATCATCCAGATATGGTTGTATTATGATTCCCCGACACCTGAGATAGGCCGTCATAACTGCCATTATCTTGGTAAATACCCGGGGGGCCATTGAAAGGCCAAAAGGCAGCACCTGAAATTGGTAATGTTGTTGTAGGACAGCAAACCGTAGAAATTGTTTGTGGATGGTGTAATAGGAACATGCAGATACGCATCCTTAAAGTCCAGGGAAACCATAAATTCCCCAGGCTCCATTGCCAATATAATTGACTGGCGAATTTCCATATGGTACTAGGGAACATGGATAAACCTTTTGAGGGTTTTTAGATTTAGAATAGGGCGATGAGACCCATTCAGTTTCTGAACCAAAAATAGATTGGAATAACCCCTTGCTTGTTGCAACACAGGGACTGGGATTATTATCTCTGCCTGCAGCAGGGAGTTAATGGCCTCCTGAAGGGCCAAGGCCTTGACCGATCTGATGGAGGATTTGTGCAAAAAAACTTCTGGGGAGGATGCCTCCGGAAGGTGAGGGCATACCCCTCAGAGACCACTTCTCGGACCCAGGCATCTGTTGTTGTTTGATGCCAGTAGTAATCCGCAAATTGAAGAAGTCAGCCTCCCACCATGGGATCCCCAGGAGGAGGCGCATGCCATCAGGCCGAGAGTTTATAGTCTGGCTTAGAAGCTGGACGTCTGGTCGGCCCAGACGTCTTAGTTTGTCGCCTGGTTGTCCTGGGAAAACTAGACGGCTTGGAAGAAGACTGTTCCTTTGCTCGTCCCTGAGGATGAAAGGACCGAAAAGAAAACTGCCTAGATTTTATTGTAACCGTAGATGGCAGACCTGCAGACCTTGAAGCTGCCAGAGTAGCTATTATCTTATCTAACTCTGCTCCAAAAAGTATATTTCCATAGAAAGGTAAGGATTCCAGAGCCTTTCTTTTTTTGTTTTATCCTGTATCAGCTTTCCAGGATCTTAACCAAAGGACCCTGCGCACCACTACTGAAGCTGCTGATGCTTTAAAAGCTGAAATTCCAGCATCTACTGCAGCTTCTCCCAAATAGGAGGTCGCTTCCCGTATGTGGGAGATATACATCATCTGTTCTCTGGTAGCATCTGGTAGAGAGTCTGCCAAAGCCCCCGTCCATTCTTCAGCAGCTTTGGCTCCCCAGGCTCCAGCCATAGCTGGACGAGTAACATGATTATGAAAATACTGCTTTAAGACATGTTTACATTTTTGTATCTGTAGGATCTTTAAGAGAGGATGCTGACGGAATAGGCAATGTAGCACTCCTGAATAAATGTGTCACATCAGCATCCACAGTAGGAGGGATTGCCCACTTAGTACATTCAGTAGCTGGGAAAGGATGCAAAAATGCTAATCTTTTTGCAACATGGAACCGTTTATCAGGGTTACTCCATGCCTCTTCCATAAGTTCAGTGAGCTGCTCAGATTTAGGAAATTCAGCTTTTACCACCTTCTGGTGTTTAAACACTGGAGCCTTCTGTCTAGGAGCTGGCTCATCATCCTGTATATTTAGGATTGATTTGACCGCCCTCACCAAAGAGGGGACATCCACTGTAGAAGGATGGTTCAACTCTCCTGAGTTAGACCCTGGAGAAGAACCTGGTGCATCATCTGCCCTGACTGCAGCGGCTTCCGGTGCATCTCCGGCGCCGGAAGAAAGGACTGCTACACGTGATTCCCCATAAGCGAGGAATCGCCTTACCTGACCTCTCCATGCATCCAGTTGCAGTCCAGGTCCCAGCCTTGCTGCTAGCAAGCTCAGCCATGACCCGTCGAAATCACCAGCCATTACTGGTGTTGTGGCCCGGCGGAGGTATACTGAGTTGTAGTACATGCGTCTTAATTCAGTATTGCCAGCCCCAAAACATAGACAATAAAATAAAACATAAAATAAAAGCTTAGGACTGCCTGAGCAGTCCCGTTACAAAAGTGCGTCTGAATCCTTCCACACCAAACGAACAACTGAAGGCCTGTGGCTGGGGGCAGGTTATATATGGAGGAGGATCCGAGGCATCTTGGGAGCTGAAAGCTTTAACTGTTTGGTGCCTGGATCTCTCCAACCACATTACCCCATGGTATCCCTGTGGATCCCTATGGACCCTGAAGATGAAATCATAATTTTAGCCATGTTACTTACGATGGCATAAAGCAGATATCTGCCGAGTGATAAGTATAACCCTGCCCTAAACATTTAATTTCTATCACCCTTACTATCATGTAGTAAGACATGTAATAAATAATGCATTATATAAGACTTGTCATTTGTTTGATGTTCATGGAAGGATATAGTGGTTCGTTTGTCACTTGTATACAGTATAAACATTTATGATCACTGACCACTTTCAAGTTACTTAAAAAAAAAAAAACAAGAATGATTAACAAATACATTTGTTTTTATAGGAACTAGGAAGTTAATGTTATGCTCTGCTCAGCTCTGGATCAGCTTAACTTATTCATATGGCATCCTGGCATGCCCTGTGGTTCTCTGGGCATGAAATGTCTGCTGGATGTCACTCCCTGCTTTGCCTTTGTTTCTAGTTTGACTATGTGACTAGGCCCAGCTCAGCATGTGCTCAGCCATCTCGACTCTCATCATGTGACAGCATCTTCTCCAGTCTGAATACTTCTTTACCTCAGCTGACTCTGGCAGCCAATCTTTGACCTGCAGCTCATATATAAGTGTTTCCTATTCACTAGCTCACTGCCAGACCAACGAGTCACATTGCAGATTATCTGCAGATCAGGAAATCAGCAATCTCCACCTGAGATTCCTCTCTGCAATGTGCAGCTACTCTGTGCTTCCAAGTATCAGTGCTGCTGAAACCTTCAGCTCATCAAGTTACAGTGATACCCAGTGTATTCCATTCTACAGACCTGCTCTTGTGCCTACACTTTAGTGTTTCTGTGAGTCTTACTACTAATTGTGCTTTCCACCTGTGGAGCTTCAGCTAATCCAAACACCAGGGTGCTTACAGTCTGCTGCCTCCTAGAACTGCTGCAGTGTGTTATACCAGTTCCAGCCTGTTTAATTCTGCTTCCAGCTCTGACCTGCTCTGCAGTACTTCTGCTCCCAGACATACCATTCTCAGCCTAGTTAATCCTGCTTCTAGCGTTGGCCTGGTCTGTTGCACTACTGTTTCTAGCATTACTCATCCTAGCCCAACCCCAATGTTACGCATTGCCGGGCCCAGCCCAGTCATCCTGGTTAGCCGGACCTAGTCTAGTCACCTCCCGGTTCCAGTGCGGCTTCAGTACCAGTTCCAGTCACCTTCTAGTTCCAGTCCGGCTCCGATACCGGTCACCTTCCGGTTCCAGTTCAGTCATCTTAATAAAGAACTTTCCTAATTGTCTCCTTCAGTTCTCCACTACAGTTTAAGCACTACATATTCAGACATCACTCATATCAGCTTCATCAATACAGTCCAGTTCTCCCAGTTCCTGTACAGACGAACAAAACCCAAATTCCTGACAGTTATGATACAAAGGGCTCTATTTATTAACATTATTTTTACTAAAATAAAGTGAAAAAGGGTGTTTTCACACCCTTTTCACATTATTTTAGTTTCACCTGTAGTTATTACAGGGCAATTGGAGTAGAATTAGTAAAATTCTACTCCAACCCCCAGTATCACTTATTTTTAGTAAAGCAGATCGCATTTCCCATAATTGTAATGAGAAATGTGATCTGTGTGCAAGTTACTAAAAATAACCTGGAGGTGGCGTTTTCCAGGGTCTCCCCCGGTTACCGGGCTCCCACTCTGCTCTAACGGGGAGAGCAGAGGCGGGAGCCGGTACCAGTAATCAGCTGTGTGGTCTAAGTAGACCGCAAGCTGATTACTGTAAAAAAAAAAGAAAAAAAAATAAACATCTTTTTTTTTCCTTACCTGAATCCAGGGACCGGTGATCGGGCCTCCGGTGATGGCTCCTCTCCGGTCAGCTGGTCTCCCACAGTGCACTGGGGCCCGGTCATCAGGTGATCGGGTCCCAGTGCAGTATGGGAGATCACCTGATCGGGAAGCCCGGAGAAGATCACTGGAGGCCAGGAGGTGCAGGTAAGTGTAATGAAGGGCGGGGGTGCGGGGGGGGGGCGCGGGGTCCGCGATCGCGGGGGGCGGGGCTTAGCACCGGGGGCGGGGCTTAGCGTCGGTGGGGGGGGGTAGTAGCGACGGTGGGTCGGCGCATGCGCGGGCTCTTAGTCGCGGTATTTTTTCCGAAAATACCGCGACTAGAGTGCGGATGGAATCCGCAGGGACAGAGCTTTATCGCAAGCTCTGTCCCTGCAAGGGATTTATAGTAAATCCCTGTGATATTGCCGGAATTCGCAATGCGAATTCACTCGGTAATATCACACTACAATCCGCATTCAATATGCGGATTGTAGTAAATAGAGCCCAAAGTAACAATACAAGCATTTTGGTACATTTCAAATGTGGCGTCACAACTACAGCAAGATCCATCAAAAACGACTGCTATGGTTAAATCTATACTAATATAATAAGAATGTTGTCTCTGTCTGTTTGTTGCAAGTTGGCGCAAAAACCACTGAATCGATTTATGAAAACTGCATCTTTTTGTAGTGGAAACTACTACAAATAACCTGCACTTTGTTTCATCTCGATTCGTCAAGTTAAAGTTGAGTAATAGCAACAAAATGATGTACATTATGTATTAACATTATCAATTCAAGAGATAGATGTAGCACCATGCGAGTGGCCAGTAAGGGTTGGGGGAGAGGTGCTTTAGGCCCGCGGTCACGTGAATAAGTTAGGCTACATAGCAGTGACATTGGTGTGGGTGGTGGATGAAGGCACTTCTGCCACCAGTCTGTTTAGAGCTGTTGGTCATGTGGGCCATTCCCGCGACAGGGCCCCTACACAAAACAATACATCTAGAACACCCTAAATAAAAAAAAAGGTTGACAGAAGCGATTTCATTGTGGGCAACAGCTAGTGTATCATAAACTGTAATGTAATTGGAAATACAGCAAAATACTTGCTTTGTCTCACTTTTGTTGCTCCAAGGTAAATGGTCTGACTAGCTATACAACGAAGGTAGAGATTTATTAAAGCCTAGAGATATGGTGCAGCATGCATGATGCATTGCATTGTGAAAGCGATGCATTCCGCCACTTATTGCAAGCATAAAGGCGATTACTAACGCCGTATGCTGGAATAAAATCACAAAGGACAGCTCTCCCGTTAAAAGCTGTCCATTGCGATAGGAGGACTTCTGGGTTAAGGACTCAGGAGTCCTTCTGCACATGCATTGAGTGACACACGTGCCGCTGGGGGTGCTGGGAGGGATCTGATTGGATCCCTCTCGGGGAATTTTGAATAGAAGCCCATAATGCCCACCGCTTCCAAGCTCTGTAATGTATCGCATTCCGGTGCATGATGCATAAGCGGCCGACAAACCTCCCATCATTTTTGGAGGTGTGACCACAGAACATACATTGATGCATCCAGTCTATAAAGTGGAGGGAGATAAAGTACTAACCGATTAGCTTAAAAATGTTATTTTACTGTCTGTGTTTGAAAAATGACAGTTAGAAGCTGATTGGTTGGTACTTTATCTCTCTCCATGCTTTGATAAATCTCCCCCTAAATTGTTCCGTAACAAAAGTTGTAAGAGTATCCTATAGGTAGGAATTCTAGAATGGGGCTCTTCCTGTAAGTAGTTCCAGGTGTACCAAGAAGTAAAATAAATAAATAAATAATAAGATTTAGAGTAGCGGGACTCCACTCAGGGCTTAAAAGCACTGGCTACTGCCCTCCCAGTGCCAACCTACCAGTAGGACCCTTCTATTGTTGTAGCTGGCGGCTGCAGGAGATCAGTGGTCCCGTTTTCGCGCCACTCCCGTTTAGCCGCCATCTTGGCTGGGAGACAGGCTCCTTATAAATCAGAGCTCACTATTGCAAAAAGGCTGGGGTTTGGTGCACAGCAACACTGTCCCCCATAGCATAGGGGCTACCTAGCTTGACCTCAGTAACCTTGGGATACACTCTCTCAATTCTGGGTGTGAATCCCAGCTGTAGCTCTTTCACTATATTATGTTAGTATAGTGCTGGCTCTGCAGAAACCTGTCCTGGGAGCTATAAAGCCGTCTCGCAGCATGCTTCCCTTCTAGGGATGAAGACACACTCACCCATGCAGTAACCTTCCGAGACTGTCTACCACATCACTACCAGGAGCCAATAATCTATAGCTCGTTTCTTTAGCATTTACTATTGATATATTCTGAAGTATAATGCCGTCTAAACATGGTGGGAAGCCACTACCATCTCCTGTGCAATTTCCTAACTCATCCTCGAATAAACAGAAATCATCCACTCCTGTTTCACTGAAGTCCTCCCTGACCCAACTCTCTCTAAGGGACTTACTACACCGGCTGACTTGGGTCTGGACTTAGATACCTTGGCTCCTCTAACTACCCAGTCGATGTTCCAAATGTTTGCAGCATTCTGCATGGATATCCGAGCTGGAGTAGAGTCCTCAGTACAACCGCTCAAATCAGAGATTGTGAGTTTGGGCGGCCGCACAGATAATTTAGAGGGAAAGATGAGTGAACTTGTCTCCTCACATAATGACCTGCTAACTGCTCATTGCAAACTGAAGTGTCAAATATCCACGATAAAATGGCTGACCTAGAGGACAGATCGAGACGGAATAACATCAAAATACGAGGTATCCCTGATTCAGTCGCTCCCACAGAATTACAAGAATATGTGACCAAATTATTCCAAAAACTCCTACCCTCGGCCTCTGTACAAGATTTACTCATAGACAGAGTGCATCGTCTACCTAAGCCAAGAGTGAGTACCAACAGTTTCCCTAGAGACACTCTGATAAGGATACATTTCTTTCACATCAAAAAACTTATCCTGAAAGCTGCCAGACAAGCAGAAGGATCAGATACTCTGGGAGGCCTACAGATATTTCCAGACCTATCGGCACACACATTGGCCAAAAGACGTTCATTTCATGCACTCATGGCAGCACTTCGGGACTCTGAGATACCCTACCGTTGGGGATTCCCGGTTAAGGTGCTAGTACACTACGAATCCTCTTCATATGTTATCTCATCAGTGGAAGCTGGTATTAAACTACTAGCAGAATGGGACATTCCCGTGACCATAGGCACATCTAGATCTTCAAGGAACACTGTTCCCGATTGATCTTATCCATGTGAGATTATGTGTATATTTTCTTGAAGCCTTGATAGATATGGTTTCCCTGCTGAGATGAGTGTTTTTTCTAGGTCTGTGGATCTTTCCCTCGTATGTTTACACTATGTAGTTATAGTATTACATTTATTGTTTATATACAATGGTTTCTGAAAAAAAAAATTTCAAGTAACTATTATAATATAATTACTGTTTATATGTTTTTTTTTTATATATAAGGGTATATCTATTCTTGTCTACAAGACTCTATAAGGCTCCTAGTATGTAGGGATGATTCTTAAACCTAAGAAATAGGATACCTCTAAATTAGTTGACTATTTATACTTTAAGCTGTAGTGATTATTTTAAGATTTTATAAACTGGAGTTTTCTGAGTTTCATATAATTGATATTCTTCTCTCACCCAGTTTTGTAAAAAAAAAAAATTCTAAGTAGCTGCATGGGTGAGTGGCTTTCATGCTAGGCCACTTTTCCCCGATGTTTTTTGTTTTGCTGACACTTTTTCCTTGCAGCAAACATTCCGGCCCCGATTTTTGGGCTAATTCAGTTAATTCCCCTTTAATATATGTTTTCCTGAGTGTTTTTTTGTTGTTTCTATCTCCCTTTTCCTTTCCTTTTTTATTAATCCCTAGGAATCTAGATATGCTGTCATATAAGCTCTATACAACAGAGAGGCCTTTCCTAACCCCAAATGGTTACATTTTACTCATTAAATACCCATGGTCTCAATTCCAATAATAAGAGATGTTTAGCACTGGCTACTTTTCATAGGGAAAAGGCGAAAGTGGTGGCTCTTCAAGAGACACATTTCTCTTCATTGGCACCTCCGGTGATTAAAGATGCTAGATACCCACTAACTTATTATGCTAACGGTCCTTTTAAGCGCAATGGAGTAGCTATTATGTTTCATTGCTCGTTACGATTCGAATTATCCTGTAAGATTGCAGATAGAGATGGCAGATATCTGATATTAGTGGGAAAACTAGATGATAGAGAAATTACTTTCGTCTCCCTTTATGCTCCTAATACGAGACAAATTCCTTTTCTAAAAAAGATGTTAGAGGCCCTTCGTGGAGTCCAAAAGGGTAGGGTAGTGATCATGGGCAACTTCAACCTAGTACCAGATATTAAAGTAGACAAGTCAAATGTAGGGGGTAACCCCAAAACTTACACAGACCCATCCTTTACGCTGAGCAGTTTACTGAAAGAGTCTGATCTGTATGACGTGTGGCGAATTCACTCCCCAAGAGTGAGAGACTATACATATTTCTCACATATTCATAATTCATATTCTCGGATAGACCTGATTCTTTTAGACAAATGGACTTTACAACACACTAGACAGTCCAAAATTTTCCCTGTAGTTTGGTCTGACCACGCAGCTTTGACCTGTTCATGGAATTGCGAGGGCTCTCAATTTCGCCATAGACAATGGAGATTCCCGGAATATCTGCTACACACACCCGAAGCAGCCACTCCTCTATTGGACGCTTTCTCAGCATATAAGGCTACTAACTCCCCAGAGGACACATCTATAACTATTTACTGGTGTGCTCTAAAGGCAGTCCTTAGAGGAGTTGCTATTTAGACGGGTTCTAGACTCTGTAAGGAATACCTACAACAGCAAACTGACTTGGAAACCCGCCTGACACAAGTAGACTCCTTAAATCGAGCTCGCCCATCGCGTCTCCTTAAAAGAGAGTTGGTGTCCATTAGAAACCAACTTCAAAAATTGTTTATGGAACGTATGAAAAGCACCTTGTCTAAATTACAACTGAAATTTTATAAATTAGGTAACAAAGCAGGCAAATTCTTAGCGCGTAAATTACGCTTACGCCAAACTAGAAATAGAATCAAAGGTATCACTACACCAGATGGACAGAGATTGCTTAATCCCTCATCCATTGCTGAGGCATTTGCTAAATATTATGAAAAACTGTATAATTTACATAACGATTCTAACACTCCTCAACCCACCCACAACCTTATTTCCTTGTTTTTAGAAAAATTACATCTACCCAAATTGAAGGCAGACGAATTGGAGTCCCTAAATGCACCTTGGTCAGAGAGTGAGATTTTTGATGTTATTAAGACCCTCCCTCTGGGTAAATCACCCGGCCCGGATGGATTTTCCAACTCCTTTATAAACATTTTTTACTTGAGGTTGCCCCTATTCTCACTTTGCTTTATAACTCAGCCACTAAACAAGGATCCTTTCCAACTGAGATGTTGGAAGTATGGATCATTACTATCCCTAAGCCTGGGAAAGATCCCTCTTTCTGTCAAAATTACAGACCAATTGCCCAGCTTAACTCTGATGTGAAGATTTTTTCTAAAATAATTGCCAATCGCCTTTCCCCACTGGTCCCGCAGCTTATACATCCTGACCAGGTAGGTTTTGTTAGGGGCCACCAAGCCTCGGACAATACCCGTAGGGTCTTTAATCTAGCTGAATTGTTAGTTTAAAAAAAAGGGAAGCACTTCTGCTTTCTTTGGACGCCGAAAAGGCGTTTGATCGCCTACATTGGGGATTTCTTACATCTACTCTAACTAAATTTGGATTTCAGGGAGCAATACTCTCGTCAATAACTACTCTATATAGTAACCCGACTGCCAGAGTCTTGAGCAATGGTTTTTTATCATCTCCATTTGTTATTTCAAATGGTACAAGACAGGGTTGCCGCCTCTCACCTTTGATGTATGTGTTAGCTATAGAGCCATTTGCCACTTCTATTCGAGCTATGCCAGGTTTCCCGGGAATCACTGTAGCATCCACGTCACACAAATTATGTTTATTTGCAGACGACGTTTTATTATTTATTACCAACCCAGAGACATCTTTGCCGGTTTTACAAGAGGTTATAGATAAAAACAGCAGGGCATGTCTATTTAAATTAAATACTACCAAGACTGAGGCATTACCTTTCCATATATCCAATAGGATGCTTGCACATCTTCAAATTGAGTATAAATATCAGTGGAAGAAAGAATCCATTTTATACATTGGTATACATATTCCAAATAATGTTACTAATATTGTTGGGATTAATTTTTATCCTATTATATTACATGTTGCGAATCTTCTTAAAAATTGGTTGAGCTTTGAAGTCTCCTGGCTGGGTAGATTGGCAGCTTTCAAAATGATGGTTCTACCCAAGCTAATGTATCTGTACCGCACAATTCCCTATTTAATACCACAGCGCTTTATAGCTCAAACACATAGACTTATTTTGCAGTATATATGGAAGGGTAAAAAGCCATGAATTGCCTACAGCCGATTAACGCATCATAGAAGCCAAGGCGGCTTAGAGGTCCCTGACCTCTTGGCATATAACCACGCATGTTTGGTAGCCCAGATCAGTGACTGGGCTCTGCCTGTCGGCTCAAAACCTTGGGTCGATTTGGAATGATCTCTGTTCCCGCATTTCCCCTTAACAGAACTGATTTGGACCCCTAAGCAATTTCGCCCATCTTCACCAGACTCCCCTAAAACTTTACTGGATTCTCTTGCCGCATGGGACTCTATTATATGTGTCTCTCGATGTATGATTCTACCAACCCGTAATATCTCTCTCTTGGCCGTTTCTCGTTTAATTTCAGACTTGCGTATTTCAAATTGGCGCTCCAGAGGTATAAATACAATGGCCGAAGTATTGAGTAATAATTCTATATGTCCCTTTTCGTATTTACAGACTCAGTATAATCTTCCCTCAAGTGAATTTTCTACTTATTTATGTATCAGCCATTGGGTCTCTGATGTGTTTCGAATCACGGGCTCTTTGGGTTTACCGCCCTCTACTATCTTAGCCAAAATATCATCAGGCAATGCTAGAGGTGCTATCAGATTTTGGTACTCCCTATATATAGAGGACAAGACCCCCACAAAATCTTTTGCACAACTATGGTGGGAAACAGATTTGCAAATTGTATTCACTATTCAACAATGGGAAGAAATATATCTAACAGCCCACAGGTTTTCTGGATGTTCTAATCATTTAGAGATGCAATTAAGCTATTACATAGATTATATTTTACACCTGAAAAGCTTCACAAGATATGGCTCTCCCAATCAAAATTTTGTTGGCAGAACTGTTCGGAGCAGGGAGATATCTTTCATGTATTTTGGAACTGTCCAATCATCCGTGGCCTTTGGCATGAAGTATTTATTTTAGCATATAAAGTTCTAAATGCCCAGGTTCAGGAGTCATCTTCTATAGCCCTTTTTCATATATATCCTCCAGAGCTGTCCAACCCTGATAAATACATTCTAGGTCATATATTGATTGCAACTAGAGCAGCTATAGCACAAAATTGGAAGAGTCCGTTCCCACCATCTTTACAAAAAATTTTAGGTAAAATTCACTATGCTTTCCAAATGGAAACCTTAGGTACCCCATACTCCTCAGCGGCCTCCTCCCCCATGGTAAAATGGCTCAAATGGCAGGAGTTTGTCACAAAGGGAGAGGAAGCCATGCTGCTTCTGGATGCTAACTGAACTCTATGCACGAGCTGGTTTTTACGTAAATTTTTATTTATTTTTTTATGCTGTGTGTGTTAATATTATTCTTCTACTGAGTAAAGTGTTGATAATAGGGGCTTAATGCCTAAGTGCCTCACTGCCCGTCTTATTATTGTTATGTTATTTTATAATTTGTCTGTGGTGTCTAATTATGTTTTTATTTGAGGTATTATGGATATGTTAAAGTTTTTTCTTTTTCAAATATATTGTAACCAAGATGTCTATTATATTGACAGTATTGTCTGATTCCTCCTCCCATCCCTGTGTTTGTTTTTGTTTTGTGTATCTTTTTTCTGTATCCCTCCCTTTCCATATTGTTAATGGAACTAAACTTTAATAAAAATTATTGATGATAAAAAAAACAAAGATTTAGAGTAGCTTTGGTGTGTTCAGCCAATGTGAAGAGATCAATATATCACAGAATTTGTCCAGTTTAGTCTAGTTTATAATCTATAGTCACCAAGTGTATAATAGCAGCAAATGGTGCTATCCATTGGGATAAAATAACCCTTATTGTGGTCGCCACAATTCATTATCTTTTTCTACCCCCAGGTAACTGCTGATTCATTTCACAAGTGTGAAAGTTCCAGGACATCCAATTACAAGTTACTCTAAATGGAATTTTAAAGGTATATGTAATAGACTCCTGAACATTATTCCCAGAGGCACCATTTTAGGACAAAACAAACACTACTGAAGACTTGCCTTTGGCTGTTGACATTTATAACGGTTAGCATTCAATGCAGCTCTAACAGTAATTTTTAATTATGGAGTGAAATAAGCTCTATACAATCTTGTAGGTCATTTCATTATAGGAGCTATAGACTAACTGCTTATTTCTCTTCATGTATGCCTTCAAGATACTTGGAAGAGTCAGGTGTGGGAAGGTGTTCATTTTTTTAGGTATGCTTATGTACCCAGGGCCGGATTAAGGATTGTGGGGGCCCCCTCCAATAATATTGACACCCCACCATCACTATACCCCTTACCTTGCCCCACAGTGTAAAGTCAGAATGTTTCACAGAACATAACTCCGACATTACTCCTAGCCTACTGTATGAGTGAGGCATGCCATCGTCTGATTTGCAAACACTGCTGTTGCTTCTAATGATAAGGGAGTAAGCCCAGGAGGAAACTACATTGGTGGCTACTACAAATGGGTGGCTGCATCGCTGGATAATCAGGTCAGCTATTATGATCAGTAGTAGATGTGAGTCGGAGGTTATTAGATGTGAGGCACATGCATTGCACCGGTGGTGAAATGAATCATTGAAAAGTCCGACACACACAGCTAGCCGCTGGACACCTGGGAGATGCCTACTTTATATAGCTATCACTACTTGGAGTAATGTGGGAGGGGACCCTACCCAACCCGTCTGTCCGGCGCCGCGCACTTGCCGCCGGCCACTGTCATTCACTGTCAGCCGCTGCTGCATATTCTGCATGCACAGAGCATACAGAGCAGTGCGGCTCCCGACTCTCGAGTTCACTCTTGTGCATCACGGACATGATGTGTCATGTGATGCTGATGAGGGGACTCTGGATCTGCTCTGCTCTGTATGCTCTGTGCATGCAGACTATTCAGCGGGCAGCCCCAGTCCGAGAACAGGTGCCACCGGGCAGCTGTTCTCAGCAATTGCAGGATCAGACTGTTCCTGTGTGGGGCCCTTCTGTGTGTGGGGGCCCCAGGACTACTGCCCCTGTCACCCCCCCCTTAATCCGGCCCTGGATGTACCTAAATCTTAGCCAATCAGCGGCCACAGTCATATAGCAGCAGCTGCTAATTGTCTTAAGGGGCACACACACTAGACAATAAAAGTGAACAATATGAACAATATTGTTATTGTTCATATCGTCCAGGGTATGCTCAAAACGATGGACGATGTCTCCTGTCTTCCAAACATGCAGGTCAATCTGACAATATCATCAGAGACTGCATGTTAGGGGAAGTGCAGGGTGACGTCACTGAACAATATCGTTAATGATATCGTCCAGTGTGT
The DNA here is from genome assembly GCA_031769625.1 of Taudactylus pleione. NCBI lineage: Eukaryota > Metazoa > Chordata > Amphibia > Anura > Myobatrachidae > Taudactylus > Taudactylus pleione. Next base: position 1,203,327 of record JAUIMM010000245.1, read on the forward strand.
ATGCTCAATGTCGTTTGCCCAGGAGAGCCCAAAGGATCAAGGCCAAACACTAACGATATAGCTCATGGAGCATATCAACTAGCGTGTATGAGCCTTAAGAGTGGTCTGACCTTTGGCCAATCATGGCTAGGGTGCAGAAACCCTTGTGGGTTACCTGGCAGTCTCCAATGAAGAGCTATATACAGTATGTATATACAGCTGCTTCTGCGTCCGCTGGATCTGGAATTTTTTTTGCTTTTTTGCCAAGCCCCAGGATGGAGTAGGCAAGCATGGAGTGCGAGTGTGGGTGAGTAATAGTGTAATAAAGTGTTAAAACCTTTTTTGCGTGTGTGTGTCTGTGTGTGATCTTTTTCTCATTAATGAATAATGAATAGTAAAGTATTAATATTAAGTTAGAACAACTGCTGTTCCTGAAAATCCTGCACAATGCCTATTATATGCTGCACTCCTGTGAGTGTCAATTGCCCGCTGGACAGCAGTAGGAGTGCTCCATAATAGCAGGTTACTTATGGTAAGAGGAACCCCCAGAGCATTCATTAAAACCACCTTTCACTCCACATACATGGTGGCAGAGTAAGCGCATCCTGCCACATCTATCACTAGCATTTATGTCATTTTATGTTGTACTTAGAGGAGAGATATTGTTGGATAACATGATCCCTAATCCTTTGTCCTTCTTCCATAAGTGAATATTTAATCCTACCCAATCTCTACCTCTTCCTTTATAGGCACCCATGGGTGTAGCTATAAGGGGGCCCGGGGGTGCCATTGATATGGGACTCAGAAGCTTAGGTGGCCCTGGATAAAGGTTATATTGTTGTCAACCAAGTTCCTGAGTTTGCCCTCTAAGCAATTGACCCATAGCCCAGCCTGATAAGAGGAACTTATCAGAGCTCATATAGGTGGCGATCGCTATCTCTCCCTCTCAGTAATGCTCCACACTGATATGATCCATCTCTCATGCTCTTGTTTTCCCTCATAGGCACAGCTGAGGTAATCAGTGAGCTCAACACTGTTATACAATAGGCTTCTCCTTGATTACTGCCTTTGTAGAGTGAGCTGGGGCTGTAGTGAGATATGTGGCATAATATAAACTGGGGGCAGTACAATGTGCCATAATATGAACTGGAGGCAGTGTGTGACATAATATGTACTGGGGCACTGTTTGGCATAATTTGTACTGGCAGCACTACGATGTGCCATATTGTAAAATTGTGGCTCTATAATGTTGCATAAAATAAATTGGGGGCACTGTAGGTGTAATGTGAACTTCGGCACTACTATGGGGCATAAATTGAACTAGGGCAGTACTAATGGTAATAACATTGGGGCATAAAATTAACAACTGGTGTGGAATGATGTGTCCCTCTTGGAGCATTGGGGCGGGAGCACCTTCAAAATATTGCTATGGGGCCCTCAAAGTTTTGGCTATACCCCTGAACACATGGCAATGTCATGATGTACACAGAGCAATGACATCTAAGTTTTTGACCAATACTGTGCGTGAGGGCTCCTCCATACTGGTCAACGCATTTTAGTAGACCAAGGCATTCATTTACTAAGTGGCAGTTTATTGTGTGCTTTGACAACTATTTATATATTAGATGAGGTTTTAAGATATAAACCATGATATTTACTATCTTACAGTTTGGAGGCTGAAAACTCAAACAGGATCCCAAGTATTGAGGTTTACAATCCCCTATACCGCATGCTGCACCAGCCAAACTGCATTATAAAACCAGATATGAAATGCATAAATGTATCACAGCCATTAATTTAGCCAGCGGTAGTATTGCTATGTGGATGTCTATCAGAGAATCAAATGACAATCAACCATATGGTGTTAAACACTGGAAGAGGACAAATATGATTGTTCAAATTGGTTAAATTAGTTTGATTTAACCAATTTGTCTGAACAATTATTTTTGCCTGTTTTCCAGTGTTTCTGAGCAAATGGTCAATGTACTGCGGTGAGGTGAGGCAGAGCCTTTCCTGTCATACTTAGGAGTTTTGACTATAAATATTATAAGAAAGATTAAAAAAAAATTATAAATATCTTCTTTGTATTATTTTAATAATTTTGTATAATCAAAACTCTGGAGTAAAAAGTGTATGGCAGGTGAGGCACTACCTCTCCTGTCTAATGCCGCGTATCCAGTATGCGACATTACTGAGCGAATTGCACGATTATGACATCATAATCGTGCAATAGCTCAGTAATCGGGCACAAATCGCACACACTAATGTCGGAAACGACCAGCGATGTGCGTTCCCGCTGGTCGTTTACGACATCAATTGTCGCCCGAACATGCTGGTCAATCTGCCGACAGATTGCCCATGTTCGCAGATGATTGATGTGCCTACACTGAATGACTGAACGTTCAGTGTAGACACAGCACAGACTGTGAAACGACTGCACAACTATAATGTTGTAATTGTGCAATCATTTCACAGTCTGCTAGTGGATATGCACCTTAAGTGTTCTGCACATCCCTAATCAAAACACACCAAATTTCCAGCACTATATACTACTATAACTTTGTATAAGGTCCACATGAACCTTCAGGCTAGTGCATCCCCAGCCATTTACCTCACCGCATGTCACTTTAATATATAGTATATGCCCAGCATAAGTAATGTGAATTGATGACCTGGTATAACATAGCTAATGGGGCCCATCCATCAGCGATGGATTACCGCGATGCCGCAATGCTGCAATCCGGCATCGCGGGATCGCAGAAATCCAACATGTTGGATTTTCCCGATTTGACAATCGCGATCAAAAAATTATCATGATCGTCAAATCAGGGGCCATTTAACATGTAATATTTCAGCGATCCTGCAACGGATCGCTGAACATCGATGTTGGCCGGCCGGCGTTTCCACCCGGCAGATCGGCATTTCCAATCGTGTCGCAGGATAGCGGAAATACCTGTCAGATGTATGGGCACCTTAAGATGCTAATGATTAAAGTTCTATCAGCTGGAGAGCTCAGTACACAATCAGCCAATCAGAAGTGACCAGCTGGTGCTGCTGGTTGTCACAATCATTGTGTATGGTTGCACCAGCACTCCAGCCACCACAAGAGATACATCTCCAGGCAGGTGTATCTACCTTCAGGTCTGCATCAAGTATAATTATGTGAACACGCCCCTTTCACTTCCTCATGCCACTGCTCCAGGGCCTAATAAATCATAAGTACAAGAGGTGCCAAAATTTGAATATGGGCATATGCGCATTTTATAGTATGTAGATGCAGTATGAAAATGTGTATCTGACTCAAAACAATAGATGTATGTCCAACACTACATGAGGCTCATTCTGTATATATTTTCACAGATGCATAGTATGGGCCTGAATGCATCACAGACACACACAGTGCACAGATAAATACACATCACTGGTGCGTGTAATGATTACATTTCTGCTCATCCTAATTATGTGTTTTGATTTACATCATACCTCCCAACATGACCCTCTCCAGGAGGCACACAATGCTCTGGTCCTGGACTTCCCTGGTAATTTATGATTGGTGGCTGCTCCAGGGGTGGGGCTGCAGTACAGTTCAACATTCAAATAGGGGAGTCACACCAACTGCCAGTGAGTCCCAGCCAGTGGTGTTTGGCAGTGTGTGAAATGACAGTTGGTGTGACTCCCTTATTTGAATGTTGAATTGCGCTGCAGCTCCGCCTCTTACCAGGGAAGTCCAGGACCAGAACATTGTGTCCCTCCTGGAGAGTGTCATGTTGGGAGATAGGATTTACTGACATGTAGTCATCTCATTGTATTTACTATTAAACCCAATGCCCTGCATGAGATACATGGCAGTGCCCCCCTGCCAGGGCACCTAGTGATGTCATAGTGGCAGCTGATGATACCACTATTGGAGGTGTGAGGGGTATAATAAGGCAGCTGGATGCATCCTGTGCCATATCTGATATTGCTGGACTAGTGACAGTACAGATATTTTTCTTCTCATTTCTGAGTGGATAAAATGATTTTACGATGAAGAAGGCGGGAAATAACCGTCCTAAAGACCATCAAATGACTAAGTATGGCCATGGACTCACTGTATTACTAATGGCTAATGAATAGGTCACTGCTATATGATTTCATATAAGTTCAGAGATACATTAGTTTTAAAAACTCCCTTTTTCTTTGTATTTATACTATTTACTATTAATATATGTTTTTCTTAGTAGCTTTCCAGACTTTCTAATATTTATGTTTAGGTTCTGATTTCAAATTATTTAAAATAAAAGCAAAAATATTGTGAAATGCTGTTATACAAGGAGAAGTGCATCTATATCACTGTTTGCTTTGCATTATATTAATAATTTTTGCCACTATATCATTAGTATCATTTCCCTGCATTGGTTATATGGCACAATGATCCCTATGGCTACATGCATTTTCTAAAAAGTATTAGTGTGTGTTCATTAACAAATAGATCTTATTAACTGTTTTGGGGCTGGTTTACATTTGGATGTAAGTCATTTTTATGACACACCTCTCAGATGTAGCAATACACGGCCACTGTAACACTGCGCTCGTAGGTGTTTCTTTGACAATCTCCCTGAATGCTTTTTCAAAAGTAGGCAAGCATGCCATACACCCATAAGCAAATCAGAGTAATGACCTGCTGCACAGATACTGCACAAGAAATGAGGAATTCCTGGACCATTGCTGGACTATGCAAATACTGGGCCTGCTGCAAAACACCATTGCAGGGCTCCTAAACTGCTCCTCCCTCTTACTAACCAGCTGAATATGTTTGTCAGGCAGGGGTGTGACCCCACAGACCAGTAGAAAGTGGTGATCTCTCTGCTTGTGGCTTCCTATTGGTCTGCACTTGCAGCACCAGCTATTGCTATATCCTCTGAAGATAGTGGGCTCTATTTACTACAATCCGCATATTGAATGCGGATTGTAGTGTGATATTACCGAGTGAATTCGCATTGCGAATTCAGGCAATATCACAGGGATTTACTATAAATCCCTTGCAGGGACAGAGCTTGCGATAAAGCTCTGTCCCTGCGGGTCCCATCCGCACTCTAGTCGTGGTATTTTCGGAAAAAATACCGCGACTAAGAGCCCGCACATGCGCCGACTGACCACCGCTACTACCACCCCACCTACGCTAAGCCCCGCCCCTGGTGCTAAGCCCCGCCCCCCGCGATCGCGGACCCCCGCGACCCCCCCTCCCTTCATTACACTTACCTGCATCCTCCTGGCCTCCGGTGATCTTCTCCGGGCTTCCCGATCAGGTGATCTCCCATACTGCACTGGGGCCCGATCACCTGATGACCGGGCCCCAGTGTACTATGGGAAACCAGCTGACCGGAGAGGAGCCATCACCGGAGGCCCGATCACCGGTCCCTGGATTCAGGTAAGTAAAAAAAAAATGTTTAATTTTTTTTTTCTTTTTTTTACAGTAATCAGCTTGCGGTCTGCTTAGACCACATAGCTGATCACAGGTACCGGCTCCCGCCTCTGCTCTCCCCGTTAGAGCAGAGTGGGAGCCCGGTAACCGGGGGAGACCCTGGATAACGCCACCTCCAGGTGGCGTTATTATCACAGGGCTTCCCCCGGTATTTTTTTACAATTTATTTTTAGTAACAATTATGGGAAATGCGATCTGCTTTACTAAAAATAAGTGATACTGGGGGTTGGAGTAGAATTTTACTAATTCTACTCCAATTGCCCTGTAATAACTACAGGTGAAACTAAAATAATGTGAAAAGGGTGTGAAAACACCCTTTTTCACTTTATTTTAGTAAAAATAGTGTTAATAAATAGAGCCCAGTGTGAGGAGATGTGTCTATAGGAGCATACACTCTAGACGATATGCTCCCTGAGCGATATCATCTAGTGTGTCCCCGGCAGGGTGTGCTCAATGTCGTTCATGACATTGAGCACACCCGCTGAATGATATCATTAATAACAAGATCGTCAGGTTGGCCTGCATGTTTACTTGATGAACGATAATGAGGAACAACCCGTGGGAACGCGCGTCGTCGTTATCATTCATCATTTTGATGTTAAAAATGGACGATAAAGTGGATGACTGAACGATAACTATATCGTTATCATTCAGTCATCCACTTTAATCGCCCAGTGTGTACGCACCTTATGTTTATACTGCAGAGATGCCGGACAACATCATGCATCTTGCCTTATCTGCCCAATCCAGGGCTCTCGGTTAAGTAGGGTTAAAAGATGTCATGCACATATTTTATGAACAGTAACATTTCCTTCCAGTAAGGAGGTTATGCTGAGACTTGTAGTTCCACAATAGGTAGCAAACCACTTGAGACACAATCCAATAAGTTATTATTGTAATATATCTCACTTACAGTTGGAAGGACCACCCAAGCTTATGAGTTAGACCATTCTGTGTCTTAAGGGCCTAAGAACCACTGACTAGTAGAGTTTATATTGATATCAGCAGAATTTCCTAGAAACTGTGCTGTGATGCTGACAAATATGACTCTATACTCCCAGATCACGTTCCCATGTGTCACTTTGCTTTTATCCATTAATATAAACTGAACTTAAGATATTCTGCTCCAGCTGCAGAGGTACTTGTAGAGCCTGGTGACATATAATAAACATGTGGCTTCTCTTTCCTTATAGACAGTACTACTGCAGGACCCTGGCGAGGATCCTGATGATGTCCTGTGTTGCTGCAGGACCAGGGAAAGGACCTTCACCTTTAATGAGGTGTTTGATCAAGCAGCTACCCAGGTGATTGTAATCCTGAACTATTTACAAAGAATAATAAAAGTTAATAATATATATAATACAGTACTCAGGGACATCTTATGAGTGGAGGGTTCCTGTGTGCAGTCTCTGAACGGGTCCCCCCCAAACCATTGTATGCAGGGTGTAGTCTCTGGTACTGTGCCAGAGCCTACTATGCAGACATACTGTATATCTCTGGATAAATGGCACCACAAGGAAGATTTCTTTTGAGGCAGCCGCATGGTAAGTACATACAATGGGTGTATGGAGTGCGGTGTGGACCCCCCTAGATTCAGGTGCCCATGTGCACCATACACCCTACACCCATTATACATATGGCAGCGCTGCTCATACTGCATCTTGTAAGGGAGTGAATAGTGCATGAGAACAATTTATCATCATATGTGACTGTAGCATCAGCCAGTAATGCTTGTACAGCTGTCATTTCTCCTTATTCAGTATAGGGCATATTTTTACATTATTTTCATGATTGCTTATGTAGCATCAATAAATGTGTCTCATTTCAGGAGCATGTCTATCAGTCCACAATGAAGAACCTAGTGGATGATATCATCTCGGGGTACAGTGCTGCTATATTTGCGTACGGCCCAACAGGTAATATTAATGTTATTAATTCATAAGTCTAATTGTTTATATTGTAGGTGTAAAAGTAGTGAGCTGGTGAAATGAGTGGTGGTAAAACATGTGGACAATCTGTATCGTTAGTAATTGTGAGCTAATAGTTTCCTTACGGGCTGTGCAATTATCCAGGTGGTTCCAGAAAGTGAGGCGTTAGGTACATGGCACAATCCGGGTCTGAGCACTGAATCCTTAGTATAGTATGACAGATACAGGATAATAGATGAACATTTGAACTGAAAACCTCCAATATAGGGCACGAGTCATAGTTCTTAAGGATAATTCTTCTATTTGGGGCATGGTAATAGCATGAGAATGGTGACAAGTATGGTAGTTAGAAGGTAAATCTCATTTACCAAAATATTGCTATAGATTTGGTCTATAGTCTAACAATATATTACACTATAGCTGTACAGGTGTATAGGTAAAAGTATTGAATAACATAGCTATTACAATATTGTTTTGTGTTTAATAAAAAGCCACCAAATGTGCATATATTAGATTTTTATATAGCATCTTAAATTATGTTTTCTTTTTAATTGTTACATTGTCAGCTTGTAATAGGCTGTGGTTACTGCTGCTTCTAACTCTCACTGACCAGGGAATAGGTGCACCCATCACCAAATGTGGAGGCAGCGTTTTATGGGCAGAACAAATATACAATAGTGCACAGTCTACCCATTCACTAACAAGTGGTGACCTCCCCGAGAGAGTGACCTGATGAGCAGCATCCTGATGAATATTGGCTTAGTCACATGATGTCTGTTAATGTTCATTACTGACATAACACATTGTATAATTACATACTGAATCTGCCATTCTTGTAACGTCAGTGAGTGTATGCCTAATACCTTTATATCACAGGCACCGGGAAGACCTTTACTATGATGGGCAATGGGCATGAGCCCGGAGTGATATTTCGCACTCTGAAAGATCTATATAAGACCATCGAGGTGCAGAGAGGGCAGAATAAGTTCTCAGTGTCAGTGTCCTATGCTGAGGTAAGTATGTGAAGAATATGTGCTTGGTTTATATTCTATGTGTCTTATTTAGAGGTGGATGGAACTCTGGAGGTTTGCATAAGATATGCATTTACATACTGTGCATACACGGGCAGCGTCGAGCATACATAGGCCAAGTAAACTACAGCACAATTAGACATGACGCATAGGCAGACTGGGTTGTGTGTCTATTGCCGGTGCTAGAGGGCCAGATGCAACTACACAGAGTAATGATAACTGTTAGCAGCGCTGTCCTCTGATTGGCTGATTGTGTATCTACCCCATCAGCTGATAGTAGTAGCTTCATTAGAATCCTGGCTATGTTATGTACAGCAATATATTCACATTACTTAATTGATACTACTAGGACTACTGCAGGACACAATCATCTCATTTCAGTTTTGAATGAGGTAACAACAGATGTTTGTATTATTATTATTATTATCCTTTATTTATATGGAGCCACAAGGGTTACGCAGAGCCTAACAAAGTACATAAACAATTGAGCAGACAAGAAAACAGTGACTTACAGTACAATACAATGCTGGACAAATACACTGTATATAAATATTGCTGCAACAGCTGTCATAACACTGAAATAAGTAGCACAGTGGCAGAAGTCAATGGTTAGGTGCTGTAAATAATAGTAAGGGAAGGAAAAGCACATGGGGAAGAGGGCCCTGCTCGCGGTAGCTTATATTCTAAATGGTAGGGGCAGACAGACAGGGGTGACACAGATGGGATAGACAGTGAGCATGGGACAGAGTGTTAGACTGAGAAATGGAAGGCTTTGATGAAAATGTGCGTCTTGAGAGCCCGTTTGACATTTTATAGAGCGGTGGAGAGTACAACAGGGAGAGGTAGAGAATTATTAGACGTAGGGAGCAGCCTGTGCAACATCTTGGGGGCAGTCATGGGAAGAAGCAATCAGTTGGTAGGAGAAGCAGCATTCATTAGTGGAGCAAAGAGGACAGGCGGGAGTATGCAGGTAGATGAGCTCAGAGATGTAACTGGGAGAGGATTGGGTGATGGCTTTGTAAGTGAGTGTGAGGAGCTTGAATTGGGTTCTGAAAGGGAAGGGCTTGTAGGAGAGGGGAGGCAGATGTAGAACGTTTGGAGAGGAAGATGAATGAAATAAGCTTTTTGTGTGTCCTCCTTACGTACATTCTGTGCACATATGTGACTGTAAATGATCCCCTACATATAATAACATGTAATAACAAGTAATTGGGCATAAGTAGCAATTACCAGGCCTGTAACAAAGTTTAAGGGGGAAACTGAGACCCCTACTCTGCTTTTTTGAAAATGTATGAGGACTGGTGCAGAACTGAGAGCGAAGATGGGCCCCTGCCCTATATGTACATTCCCCATAAAACTTTCTTCATGATAGACAGCATCTGGAGAACTACAAGTAACACATGCTCTTTCTAGAGAGTAAATGTGGATTACACACTTGTGCTTGTATTGCAGACAGTGATTATTCCTTCATTACATTTGCAGGTCTACAATGAAACCATTTGGGATTTGCTAAGACCGTCCTTTGGATGTTTGACCCTCAGAGAGGATCCCTACGAAAATACCAAGATAGAAGGGATTGCAGAGTTCTTCTCCAGCAGTCCTGAGGAGGTGACTATCATTAGTCTCTGCTACTTTTATGCAGTGTCCATGCTCCACCACTAGTTATCTCTGTCTATATTATTATTATTATTATTATCATCTTTGATTTATAAGGCACCACAAGGGTTCTGCAGCACTGAACAAGGGGGAAATGACAATAAGATATATAAGCACAGACTAATACAAACAGGGCTGCTGTCTGTAAAGAACCTATTAATGTGTGAATGAATAAGCAGAGCCCATGAGTATGTGATCGCTGGTGTAGTGACCCTGCTGTAGATATAACACATGGGCAAGTGTAACTTTATGAGTTGTTTTGTGTAACCACAAGAGTGTTGGTGCATCTATATTATTTTCTTTTTCAGGCCATCGCATTACTGACTAAAGGGAATAAGCACCGCTCTAAGACAGCCACAGCTGCCAATAAGAACTCATCCCGCTCCCATGCTGTGTTACAAGTCACCATAAAGCAGACGAGCAAGGATGGAGCGTGCACAGGCCGGCTGTACATGGTAGACCTGGCGGGATCAGAGCGAGCATGCCAGGTATCACTTGTATTTTACATATCATTATCATGTCTTTGTATGTCACCCTGCAATGCCATAGAGGTAAATATCGTAATGGAGCATACATACGGTCAGATGAACGATTGAACGATTTGACCAATGATTTGAACGATTTTGCAAAAGATTTAAACTACGAACGATTTTGACTGCATTAAAATGACTGAAATCGTCCAAAAGTGACTGAAAACACATCAGATGTCAGATATCATTATCTGACCATCGGGAATGCGCATCGTTCAAACATGTCAGATAAGTCAGAATTTCCTTTAGATATGAACAATTGAATGATTTTTTAAATCGTTATCGTTCAAATCTGAAGAAAAATCTGACCGTGTATATGCACCATAAGAGTTTGCTATCCTTCTGCAGTGTTCATGCTTCACCACTAGTCATCACTGTCTACTCTACAGAGAGAATATTTGTCAGTCACGTCAGTCCCTGGCCCATTGCAGCTTACATTCTAATTCTCTAACACACACAAACACAGAACCCACGTAATCACAAAGAGGAACATACAATGTGTTTTCAGGAATATAGAAGGTTACTAATGCTGCACTAAGCTAAATACTTTGATGTTGCACCAGTAAGCACAGATAGTCCACTCAGAGCACACCTGGGTATGTGCCTACTATCCTCTCTAAGGGAACGTCTCTGCCAACTGGAGGACAATCTCCAGTTGTGCACTGTGCAAGATTTTGTTCCAGTTCTGCTCTGGAACATCACTATATATTATGCTAGGGACACCTTCACTCCTCCCAACTCCTCCCCTTCTCCTTTATATTCTTCTGCTCTTCTGCAAATGCTGCCACCTTGCACAGTAAAGTTAAACCCTATGAAAATCTAGGTGTAGCCCCCCTTCAGTGTGCGGTGTGATACAAAGATGTATTTGGAGAGATACACCTCCTATTGCCTCAGGCTAGCTCTCCAGGGTGTGGGCAATACCTGAGAAGGGGGTCCCTGCCCATGCAGGCTTTATAACAGTCACACATATAGATACAGGTATAGATAGACACATGCAGCAACAGTTCTTTTGAATAACTTGGGCGCCAGACCTTCTCTTATAAAAATATACCACTTTATTTCTCTCCTCCTGCACATGACTTTACAGGACAAGAATATGGTTACAGCAGCTTCTCCTCTCCCTCCAGCTCATATACTTGGCATGTCAGATGGTATAGGACAATCTTATGGATATGGTTACATTACATCACACTCTTCTTCACCTGCACAGTCTTTAAGCACAGTCACAATGAATGTTTTGCATTTTACACACACAGGTCCACCTGGCCCTTTGCTGGCTGGTGCTTGTAGTTCTCCACTTCATACATGCAGGTCCCACCTAGCCCTTCGCTGGCTGGTGCCTGTAGTTCTCCACTTCATACATGCAGGTCCACCTAGCCCTATACTGGCTGGTGCCTGTAGTTCTCTACATTATACGTGCAGGTCCACCTAGCCCTATGCTGGCTGGTGCCTGTAGTTCTCCACTTCATACATGCAGGTCCACCTGGCCCTATGCTGGCTGGTGCCTGTAGTTCCACAGCTTCACACACATCTCACATAACTTCTTTTGCACTCTGCCTCTCCTTTGTCTCTTCTAAGACAATATACAGAGTGTCTCATACCCAGTCTGCCTCTCTCTGCTCCCCTTCTCTTTCACATGGGACAGCAATATACAGACTAATCTATTGCAGCTATCACACTCTCAGCTGCCGCCCATCCCTATCCTACAGGAATGGCTCCTATAGCCACACTGCTGCCACAGTGACCCCCCCTTTAATGGCTGCTGGGGGGCTTTTATGCATAAGGGACTCCTCTGGTACCTTAACAGTAAAAGCTCCTGGGAAATTCCTCTTCCCCATCTCTTCAACACATATACTTGCGTCTTTTACCCCTCTCATGGGTGCTGAACACTTCACTGAGCGGCTCACACTGCAACCTTCCAGCTCTTTCTCTGTGGTCTCTCACAGACTTTATCTCAGTGGTCTCACTCCAGACCTATTTCTCCTTTGGCGTTAGATGGGCATCGTGGCAGTCACCACGGCCCCGCCAATCTCCCCCTGCCAGGGGAGCACGAGGGCTACATTTCTGCTTCCAGCTCTGAAGCTTCCCAAAGATGTCTGCTCTCTCCCAAATTCTTCTTCCCAACTCCCTTTGTTCTCTCCCCCTCCTCCCTCTGCTCTGCCAGCTACACACCCAGTCTTCCCACCCCTGCGTGTCTATCTCTCCAGCCCCTCCTTTACCTGAAAACTGATCCCAGGGTCTCAGGAATGCAATATCTACAAAAGGAAGCAAGCTCTAACACTGAGAGGGGTGTATTTACAAATACCATCCCTTAGAGGGTGTTACATAGGTGTACTCACACACAGAGCCATAACAGGGCATAATTGCACCCTGTGCCACCCCCACCCCCTGAGCGCACCATGTCATGATGTTGCATGTACTGTATGACATCATTATGTCATGTAGAGGGGCTGTGGTTGGCAGCTCCAATAAGCGCAGCACTGGATGGGTGTCCTCAGGACACCCGATGGGCTGCATATACTCTGCAGAGTGCCCATCTGGAGTGTCCACAGGATCCTCCGTGGGTGCTGCAAGCAGCAATCCTGGCAGCAGGGTTCAGGCACCCTGCTAGCCAGGAGCAAGGGCCGTGGGTTGGCACTGGTGGCCCATAGCTAGTTATCACCCTGCTGGCACAAATTGAGGCACATGATGAGACCAAAGCTGCTCTTGCACTGTGCAACGTAAATTACATCCATTATGTGTATAGAGCTAAGTAGTCCTAGGGTAGTCCTTGTCCTGTATTCTGAGGTGCCATGTAAAGTAAGCTCTTTTCATTGATTAAAGCTCTCATGAATGCTGTAATTTGTTTTTGCATCTTTCTATAGTGAAGGAGTTATAACAGAGCCTTTCATGTTTATAGCTCTTTCTCTTGTGTTTGTGGTATTCCCTAAGCGTGGCCTTTCTCCCCTTAGAGTCGTGATTCCCAATCTGTTACCGGCCACCACTCCCTTGGTTATTTACATTTATTTCAGTGACCCCACCCAGAGACCTTACTCATAACAAATTGTATACATTTTTGTTTAATGTCATTTTGTAATTAATAACATAGACCAGTATCAAATTAATGATACTAATAATAGAATTACATTTTCTTTAGTAGCTTAGGTTAAATTACATGCAGTAAGAAAAGCATTTCAGCCAATATCACTAACCAAAACAAGGGTGAATGGGAGTCATTGTCTTAGAACACAATTGGAGTAAACTGTGTAAATAGTTTAATCATAGTTTATGTGTTTATACCACATCCACTGTGACTGAAGTCAGATGTGTCTTCATTATCTTTTCTGTTTCTATATCAGACTAAGAACACCGGCCAAACCCTGAGAGAAAGTGGCTATATAAACCGCTCCCTTCTGTCCCTAAGGAACTGCGCATTATGGCGCTACGCAAGAGACCAGGCAGCCATATCAGTTATCAGGACAGCAAATTGACCTGGCTGCTAAAGGTATGTTATTACTATGAGATTTCCTACACACATATGACCATACACCTATACCTTATGTCAGGGACAGCGATAAGAGTGAAGGGCCCTGTGTGCAGTCTCTGGCCTCCCCTTCTCTTACAGGCACATGCACTAATTATACTCTGGCACTGAACTTTCTCTACTGGGCATGTGCAGAACTCTGGAAATATGGCACCCATGTCATTTCCCTGGTGACTATATTGGTGATTACAGCAGCACTGGCAGAGTGTTAACTATAAGTTATGGGTGCAGGGTGTGCGGTGTGAGACCACTGGACATGTACACCATATACCCTGCACCCCTTATAGATAGACCCAGGGGTGTATTTACAATGGGTGCAGGGTGTGCAGTTCATGGGGGGCACACACCTCACCCATACTTTTTTTTTATACTTACCTCTTCTAAAGTCCCACGGAGTAGAGCTACACAAAACACCTAGAAAATGGCTGCTGTACCATTTTCCAAGTGAGAAGCTCCTGCGCAGAAGACTCTGGGCACACTCTAATGCCGGGTGTCTACTGCTGCTATCAGTTTGCTGACGGCAGCCGGGGAGAGAGGAGGGGGCCCCAGTTGGGGAGTGAACATTGGCCCTCTCCTCTTTTAATACACCCCTGGATACACCCATGGCTGATGTCTAAATAGCATTAGTCACTTCTTAGATATCTTTTTGGGATACTAGCTTTTAGGAATATGAATGTGAGACTTTATAATGCGATGGTAATAAAGGGATGTGTGCTCTAGTGTATGGGGGTGTGGCCACAGCCCATTTGTAAATGCTGAGGCCCTGTATAAAGGGGTATGGCCATAGCATCTACGCCGGAACCCTGGTCATCAGGAATAGTGCTCCTAACATATTGTTCTGCTGTTTTATCTCAGACAATGGCTGCAATCAACCATGATATTAGTAATTAGTGCAATCATTTGTTTCTCACAAACATAGTATAAAACAATAGTAATAGATCTTTAAACTGCTCATTACAATGTGTAAGGATTCCTGTGATCTCTCCTATAACCAGAGCTTTATCTATCACAGGGCGCACTGAGTGGCAGGAGCAGAATGGTGATGATCACACACACCAGCCCTGCAGATGCTGCCTATGAAGACTCTCGCAGCACACTCACCTATGGGAGCAAGGCCAAGCACATCAAAACAGTGGTGAGAAGCCCCCAAGGGGTAACTGCATATTTTTCTATGTTACTGGGTATAACTGTGGTGGAACAAGGGATTTATTATTAAATAAAATAAACATTATGAACATTCAAAATCAGTTTTATTAGAATATTGGTTGGAATGTGATCATTTAATTTCTATTAGAACTTCAGCTGCAAATTAAAATATGTTAAAAATATATACTACAGGCTCAATCAGTGATAAAAACTACACCTGTGGTATTACATGTCTGTGCGAGTACACGTAGGTTACCCATCCATAATCTCCTGTCTCCCTGTTTTCTCTGAGTGTGCTGGTGCCCAGTAACTAACTCTCTGCTGTCCACCCTTCCTCCTGCAGGTGAAGGCGCACCATCTGAGTCTGGCCCACAAGATCCCTGAAGGTGCCAGAGCAATCAATGTTCAACTGAGACTCGTCCGACAGGTATTCTTGTACCATGTAATTAAAAGTTTAAGGTGTCTGTTTATCATAATTGTGGACTAACAATCTGCATCACAGCAATACAAATTGTAGTACCCCGCAAGTTACCATGCTGGGACGGTTGGGACATGTGTACATAAGTTGGTCTTTACAGTTGTACAATAGTTAAATAAATAAATAAATAAAAAAGGCTGTCTTGGGGTATGCTGTAATGAAGGGGTGTATATTGCATAGGACAGGAATGCAGATTAGGCAAAGGAAGTGACTGGCCTGGGAACAATAGGAACAAATAGTCGTTTATAGTACTTACAAACTTAAAAACTATAATTTATTGACTAACTGATGCAAATCATATACCAGACACAATAGTAACTGTACTATTTCTGTATTATTTTCCATAGGACCAGTCTGGAAAGACAACAGGCTCAGTTCCAGGGACATTGTTCTTATGAGATGCACGTATGTACTTTGTGCTGATATCGCATGAACAATATGTAACAATGGGAATTATGGATACAAATTGTACATAATGAAAAATAGTGTTAGATATAGATAAGAATAGATTATTATGAAATATTTTTAGCTAGTTCTATTTAAATGTTAATCATATACCATAATACAGGGCCATAACTAGGATGCTCTGAGGGTGGAACCAGCTGCCCGACGCATTCTGTATTTTCCACTGGGCGCCCGTTGCTATGTATTAGTAGCTATGCCCCTGGCTACTTTACTGCAGCAGCAGCATTGCCTGTCACTCTCAGGTTGCTGCACCTCCAGATCCATCTGCAAGGATGGGAGAAAATCCATAACGTCTCTCCTCAGCTCCCACATTTCCAAGAAGAGCTATTTGTTGGAAGTTGGAACATGGGCGCGCAGAACACGGTGATAGTGGCAGGCAGCATGACAGGTCCGGCGCCAGTATCCTATATAGAAGGGCCCAGTGTGAGTGTCACTTTGACACACTGGACCCCAGTGCACAGTCACAGCAAGTAAATAGGTTCTAAATATCAAAGTGCCTTCATACTGACAGTTAAACCATTTTAACTATAATACTTTAGACCATGGGGAAATTTTTCATCTACACAGCAGATTTCATGTCAGCAATCTAAGTTAAGGACACTGCTGCCAGCCTCTACTATTAGGAAATGGTGTCCTACAGAGAATAATATATTGTTTTCAATTGTGTTTTTCGATCTACATACATACCTTCCAGCATTTAAACACACAAAATGGGGACAAACAATATTAACAGCCAAGAGCCCCAGGACCAGACTGCCACAATATCATTTGCCATGGCCCCTCCAGTGTTGCAAACTATCAGTAATATCAAAATATGACATTGTGAGGGGGGGGGGGGCACCGATGCTCCTTCTCGCACAGGACACCACAATGTCTAGTTACAGCTCTGCCATAATATCTAGTTATGGATCTCATTCTAAGGTATATACTGATCTTTGCATCTTAGTAACTATCATAGAGCATATTGCATTTTACTTAATATGTCATTGTAATATATTTATATTTCTGTATAATAATATAGAATAACTGATGAGTATAAAATGAGGACAATGTCCAAATTAATTTAATCAGCCTCATTAAGTTGTATAATGTTCTCATGGAGTCATTTAGGTACTATGGTGTCTGTTTTCTCTTTTTAGGGGTTTGCTGCAGAAATTGCCCCCGTGATCTCTATGCCAAGGAAACATCAGCCAATACTGTAAGTGCTCTCGGTGTGGCTACTTTCACTTTCCTTATGACCTAGCATTTATATGGGTTGGGTACGGGATGCCGGCACTCGGGATCCCGGGGGTCAGAATCCCGATACCGGCATCTGGGCAGGGTTAGAATACTGGCACCTGTCGGTAAGTATTAACGATACTGGATCAGAACCTCTATACACACCTTCCTATACCTTCTAATATCCTGCCTATACCTTCTAAGGATAACGCTAATTTGCATACGCAGTCATACAGTAAATAAAGCCTTAGACCTGGAATCTGTGGTTCCAAAGCACACGCAATTGATCCAGACACAATTTAGGCACAAAAGGAATTATACAGACCCAAGTACAGTATACATACGCAGCGCTTCCGGTACCAGGTGCTAGGCATCAGCAAGAAACCCCTCGTCTATCAGCATTCGGCACGAAGACTAAAACCCAATGTTGGAGCACACATATTTATACCCCCCAGGAATAGGTAAAACAATAGAGACGTTTGTTGCTGATGCTATTGGTTCCCAAGGGGGATCCATCTGTTACGGAGCATTTAACAGGCTGGTTCAAATAGACTCTCCCTGCCTCTAACAGCTGGGGGTCTCTCCCTTCCCGCCCCCTGTAACATCCTAACAGTTAATACATTTTGTTGCTTGAAGTCTCTGTGATCCATAACTCGAGAATGCATGATGCGATCTCCCCACCGATTACATCGGAATACTGTGGAAAGAGTACGCATCAGTACAAAACCAAACACGGCTTTCTTAGCATGTATAAAACCTTAGTTACCAAATATCTTTATTTCACAGCATTTATATTAACCGAACAAACTTAAATCTTATATCTTAAAGCTAATGGAACTTTGTAAGTGAATATGTAATGTGTGAGTGTACTGGGTTTGATATGAAGACGCTAGTTAACTTGGTGCGGATGCGAGCGCATTTAGCTACTAAACGGTGTTTTCATTCGGGGTCTTGTGCATTCGCTAATATGCGACCAGTTAACAGCGCTATTATGCGTATTATCGTGTATATGAGAAATGATGGGAGATGCAATCGCATGGTGCTAATAGTATTATCGCCACATGTACTAAAATGTGAGTTTATGTAAAATGGCGCTTAGGCGGCCATTCGCAAAATGGCATCTTGCAATCTCATTTTCAAGATGGCGTCTTGCGGCCAGTCGCACGATGGTGTCGCCGCGATTCAATTTTAAACTGAACTTGTCTCAGCCAATTACTCAGCTTCGACAGTCCACCCTTTGATTGCAAACAACATGCTATCACAATCTGCTATTAGAATTTAATTTAGGCTTACATTTACATATTATTTAGTGTTATTGTGGGATGGCACAAGGTGGTTCTTAATCCATCAATAATGTGTCTCTGGATGGGGACATAAAACTACTATTATACGCACACCGCAGATCTTGAAAGATCATGTGAAAGGTGTGGGAATGCACCAGTCTTATAAAAGCAGTCTTGAAGGGGAATTTAGACTTTACATTATCTGAGGTGTTTTAAAAATAACATTTCAATAATACATTCTATGCATGGCTAAATATAATACATTAAATGATGGTATTTCCTAGTTCAGGGTTGTAATGCAGTTCTATATTTACCTCGGTATTCATATTGTCATTACTGACCAGCATCATAGTTTTGTTCTTGCATTTTACTCTATTTTTACATTTTCCACACTTCAACACAATAGGAACACACCGGACGCATATGCCAATTATTATGATGACAATTAGTATAAGGATCAAGAATTTACCTAGCTGGCGATCACTTCCTGGACCCATTCCCCTAGACCTGAGAACCAATTCACTGGGTTCAGCCATGAATCCCATCCTTCTATCTTCTCCCCTACTTCAGCCACTGAAGCGTTATGGTTCTTACGAAACTCCCATTTTAGCTGCAGAATTTCATCCATCTTTCTATCACCTCCTTGGGGTCGCTGGTATCATTGGTGACATAGGTGCAACATTTTACTCCAAATTGGGTGGCCAATGTTACGCAATACCCTCCAGTAACAGCAGTTAAATAATTCAGCACTAGCCTGTGTTGCACCAGTTCTTTCTTGTACGCTTGCAATTCTCTCCCTGTATACCTGAATGTGTCATTGTACATCTCGGTGATATTATCTATCAATTTAGCAAGTTCCTCGATATATCTAAAATTTAATGTACCCCGAGCAATCCTGGTGGGATCCAATGCGACTAAAACTTGAAAGCCAGTTGTCTCACTGATTAACGGAGTGGCTTTATGTACGTCACCAGGTATCATATTTCTTTTGCCTCTGCGTTCATATTGTGTGTGAAGATATGGTGACGGTGTGTTTTTATGTATACCCAGCATTTCAACATGTGTGAGGGTCATAACTTCTGGGACTACCCATCCCAGGTAACACAAACCTTCGGAACTTCGGGGAGAGCCATTTATACGCTTTTCTTCCATAGATGAAATATACATTATCAGGGAGAACATAAGGAATGGTATGCATCATTATCATTAAGCACATTTCCCTTGCAAACAATCCTATTTCTGGGTCTTCCATCTGGTACATGCAAGTTTCTAGCTGCATTATTTTAGCACAATAACCATTTGGCACCTTACCAATAATTTCTTTGGTGGAACTCAATGTATACCGATACCTAAAATGTTTCCCACCAGACTTAATGGAGCATAACAGATCATGGTTTATGGACTCATTATCAGCTCTTTGTGAATAGGTCATCGTCTGATTATTCCCTGTCACTTCCCAACTCCCGGGTCTATTGGGGTTGGTTATGTTTAAGCACGAAAGTGATCTATCTACTTGGAATTGATGGAGTTTGAAATGAGGTTGTTTGGATGAGAGAAATTTTCCATCCAAGGTTTTCCCTTTTTGCAATTCTAAAATTTCCGTGGTATTTAGCGGAAATGGCACCAACCCTACGTTATGCTGTCCCTGTGGCACATGTGAACACACCCAGCAATCAGTTTGATGGAACACTTTGCCTACCATGCTATGATAATCCTCTAAAGGATACCCACCCCACATACCCCCTATATTTAGGTTGGCACCGTTGGATACAGTTCTCATCAACTAGGGACCCACAAAGCACACAAATACAGGAATCTTCAGACGATAACCCTCCACACCTTCCCCGAGTATCCGGAATGATAGCTCTCTTAACAATAACAGTACTAAGGTTGGTCAGACACTCCCCTGATTGGCATTGCACTCCTCCTGACTCCACTCCATCAGCACTGCCATCAGCTCCCATTTCCTCAAATCGGTCTCCCATCACAGAAACTGGATACTCCCGAACCGACCAAGATGGTGAATACTCTAAAAGAGAATATGAAAATAAACACAGCAGGCCCGTCCATTGTCACAACAATACCTGCAGATTTTTTGTTCAGGTATCTCACTACAACCTGTTCAATCCTCCCGGAACAAGCTCACGAGCGACAGGTCCACACTATCAGCCTTGTCTCTCCACTGGTTGATTGACCTTTTTGCAGTGAGTGGAATGGACCCAGGTATCTCTCTCGGCCACTTTCAAAGATGTAGTACTCGTCAGCAGCACCTGGTACGGACCTTCCCACCTATCAGTCAAACAACCTGAACGCAAGAAATTTCTGATCATTACATATTCTCCTGGTTCAACATTATGACAGTTAGTTTCAGGCATATCATTAGATAACAATTTCAGTTTCTGCTGCTGTTGCTTTAACTGCTTACTCATTGATATAAGATACTTTACAGTTACCTCGTTGTTACCCTTCAGGTCTTCCTGTGGACTTAAAATCAAATGAGGTTGTCTACCGAACAAAATTTCAAATGGGGACAGATTCAGAGGAGGTCTAGGAGTGGTCCTTATGCTATGTAGGACCAAAGGTAATGCTTCTGGCCAGCCTAGTCCAGTCTCTGCCATGATTTTACTTATTTTTAATAGTCCCGTTCATCCTCTCTACCTTGGCACTGGCTTGCGGTTGGTAGGGGGTATGAAGTCAGCTATAAATACCCATCAGCTTACAAATATTTTGAAAAACATCACCTGTGAAATGAGTACCCCTATCACTCTCGGTGATTTTAGGGATACCGTACCTGCATACAAATTCCTGAACTATTTTCTTGGCAGTAAACGCAGCAGTATTAGTGGCCACTGGGTAGGCCTCAACCCAGTTAGAAAATATGTCTGTGCACACTAATGCATACTTAAGGTTCCTGCAGGGTGGTAATTGGATGAAATCAATTTGTATCACCTGGAAAGGTCCATCAGTCGGTGGAATGTGGGATGGTTCGGTAGGGATCGCTTTCCCTATGTTCTTTCTCAAGCAGGTCAGATAGGACATTGCTATCTTTTCTGCTTGTGAAGAAAAACCTGGTGCGCACCAGTATGCCCTCACCAACTTGCACATACCCTGTTTACCCAGATGAGTCAGGCCGTGTGCTGCCTCAGCCAGGCTGGGGTAATATGCCTTGGGGGCTACTGGCTTACCATGTCCATCCCTCCAGAGCCCAGAGGACTCTTGCCCACATACCTTGGACTTCCAAATGGATTTTTCCTGGATTGAACACAAATTTTGCATCTCAATTAATTTCAGCATATCAATTGTTTGGAATGACATAATTGTTTCAGTTGGAGAAAACATTTTTAACCCTGCAGCCCATTTTGCAGCTTCATCAGCTCTGTTGTTGCCCAGTGACACCGGGTCATCCTCACATGTATGGGCTTTGCATTTAATTACTGCCACTGCTTTGGGCAGTTGGATTGCTTCTAAAAGATGTTTTATGTGTCGGGAATGTGCAACTGGTGTGCCTGCTGCAGTCATAAAATTTCTCAGACGCCATAGAGCCCCGAAATCGTGCACCACCCCGAACGCGTACCTCGAGTCAGTGTAAATGTTAGCAGATTTACCTGCTGCTAATTCACACGCTCTAGTTAGTGCTACTAACTCTGCTACCTGGGCTGAGTGAGGAGGACCAAGAGGTTTAGCTTCCATGATGTCTGTGTCATTTACAACAGCATAACCTGTACATAATTCACCTGTGTCTGTTTGTCTATGACAACTCCCATCCATATAAAAGGTCACATCCACATTCTCTAAAGGTGTGTCATGTATGTCAGGTCTAGCAGTAAAGGTCTGATTCAGATATGTCATACAATCGTGCGTATCATTATGTCTGCCGAACTCACCTCCCACCAGCAACTCCTCTCCTTCCACCCTTTGTACATCATGTTGTACATATGGTAGGTATGTTGCTGGATTCAGCGTACTGCAATGTTTACCAGTAATATTTGCAGGAGCGATTAGAGCTAGTTCCCATTTGGTGAACCTAGCCGAGGAGACGTGTCTGGTTTGAGCTGAGTTCAACAGAGCAGATACAGCATGGGGAGTGTAGACAATCATATCATGGCCCAATACTACGTCCTCACTTTTACTCACCAATAGAGCGGTAGCTGCTACACTTCTCAAACAGGTAGGGAGTGATCTTGCCACAGTGTCCAATTGGGCACTGTAGTATGCTACGGGCCTACTGTTTTTGTGTAAGGACACCTGCAGCACAACCATCGGCTTCCGTACAATACAAATCAAAAGGTTTTTCATAATCAGGTATTCCCAATGCAGGAGCTCTTGTCAGACTATCCTTAAGATTAAGGAAAGCCTGTTCTGATTCCTTTGTGTGTATGACACGATCGGGCTTTGAGGAAGAGACTAATTCCTGTAAAGGTAAGGCCAAAATAGAAAAACCTGGTATCCACATTCTACAGTATCCACACATTCCCAAGAAGGTACGAATTTGCTGTTGATTCTGCGGCAGTGTCATGATTTGTATGGCCTGGATTCTATCTGTTGTAAGATGTCGTAACCCCTGGGTTAGGCAGTGTCCCAAATATTTTACTCTGGATTGGCACGGCTGTAGTTTGTCCTTAGCCACCTTGTGTCCTGTATGCGAGAGATGAAGTAACAAAAGTTTAGTATCATTCAAACATGACATAAATGAGTCAGAACATAGCAATAAATTGTCCACATATTGAATTAGAACAGATCCATTGGCAGGTTGAAAAGATTGTAAACAGTCGTGCAATGCCTAGGAGAAGATACTGGGGCTGTCTATGAAACCTTGGGGTAACCGTGTCCATGTGTATTGTAAACCTCTGTATGTAAATGCGAATAGATACTGACAGTCAGGATGGAGAGGCACAGAGAAGAAAGCAGAACAGAAGTCAATGACAGTGAAATGGGTTGCATTTGGTGGGATCTGCATCAAAATAACAGCTGGATTTGGCACTACAGGGAATTGGCTCTCTACTACCTTATTAACACCTCTAAGGTCTTGTACCAGCCTATAACCCCTCTTCTTCACCGGGAAGATGGGACTGTTGGCTACACTAGCTGTACGAGCTAAAATTCCCTGTTGCAATAATCGCTCAATTATTGAAAAAAACCCTAATTCTACCTCCTGTTTTAGTGGGTACTGGGGAATTTTTTGAGCTTGCCTTCCGCTTTTTAAATTTACCATTACTGGGCTTACGTTTGCCATTAATCCAGTGTCCTGTCCATCTTTTGTCCAAAGGGAGTCTGGAATTAGGGACATTTCATTTATCTGAGATGGATTTTCATTTAAACTTGTAGAGTGATACATTATCCTTTGGGGAGTGTCCAACATATCCCGCACCACATGTGCCACTCTCTGGGATGTCTAAAAATACACCATCAGGGGTGCAATATATGACACATCCCATCTTACATAACAAGTCTCTACCCAGAAGGTTAGTAGGAGCCGCAGCAGCCAGGAGAAAAGAATGCCTGGTATGCAACGGCCCAATAGTAACCTCTGTGGACTTTGTTAAAGGATAATGTTCCACTTTACCTGTTACACCCATTGTTGGTACTGTCTCGTTGGTCACCTGCAAATTAACGGGAGATTTTGTCACTGACCTGGTCGCCCCTGTGTCTACAAGAAAAGGACATTCAGTACCAGCTGTATCAACCATCATGACCGGTTCTTCCCTAGTACTTCCCGTTAACCTGACTATCTGTAGACTACAGGTATGACCTGACCCCTAGCATTGGCTACCATTCTCCAATAAAGCATTTACGGCTACAATTGGAGCTGGAGCCTGCAGAACATTTGCTGGCCTCTGTGGATATCCCTTATGGGGATATCCAGGTCTTCCCTGATGTGGGGTCCCTACTCTTTTTACTGTACAGTTTCTACTTAAGTGTCCTGGTTGTTTACAGTTAAAACATGTTTGTGTATCAGGTGAAGACGTGGTGTTGTGAGGTTTGCGCAGAGGGTAAAGGTGGTGGATATGGGTAAGGATAGGGAGGGTAAGGGTATTGTGGGGGATAAGAAGTTGGTGGGTGGTTGCATCGGGTTAGTGGGATAGAGTTCTGTTTGTTGTTGCTTGGGGTTAGTGAGAGCACATACTTGTTCAGAAGTGAGTGTGTGTGCAAGTGCAAGTGTGTCTGTTGGCTGTGATGTTACAGTCATTCCCTCCAGAGCTTGTATACTGACAGCCATTAGTTTTTCGCTCTGGGCTTCTCTCTTCTTGGAGATGTTTTTATCATGTTCGATGGCGGTTTCTATGAGGGTATCTATCGTGAGTCCCTGCCAGCCAGGCTGTGAGGTCTGAACTTGGGTTTTTAAACTCTCCTTCAGACCTTCCACGAGTATCGTGACTATCATTCCCCTGTGGTGAGTGCTATCTTTAATATCTTCTATCCCAGTGTACTGGGTGATAGCCTGCAGAGCCTGGTCGCAATAATCTTCTGCAGATTCACTCTCCTTCTGCTTAATGGTGAAAATTTTGTTCCAGTTAACTACTACTGGAAAATATATACCCAATTGAGTTACAATGCGGGAAATGTTACCTTGGTTTACTTGGTCTGTTAAGGGAACGTCACCATCCAATGCACAATCCGTGATAAATTTTGTCACGTCGGTATTGCGTGGTAGACAGGCCCTTAACACCACACGCCAATCTTTATTAGTGGGTTCATGTGAACTACACAAATTTCTCAAAAATCTTTGACATTTGGCTAGTTCCTTTTTGGGATCGGGGAAATCATTTATGATGGAATTTAGTTCTGCTCTTGTCCAAGGACAATGCATTACTACTTCCCTCGTGGGCACTATACCATTTGCATCTGCATTTCCATTTGGAACAGTTATTGTCCGAATGGGATGCAGACCGGTAGCGCTGCTACCTTTGACCTGATTACCTGGCTGGGGGTTTAGTCTGCTGCTGCTACGTATGGTATGAACAACTTCCTCTATAGGTGCAGAGGGCATTAACACGTCCTGTGGACGATTTAAGTTGGCGGTGCCCACACACCTGGATAAGATTTGAAAAAGGCAACTTCCACACCCGGATAAGATTTAGTAAGGCAACTTCTACAGCTATGGAAGTTTATATGTCGGCCACTTCCACGCACCTCTCTACAACAAAGACAACATGTACACCTGCTACTGTGTATAGAACGGTAAAGCTGCTTACCGAGCGACTAGCACTTAGCCCTTAAAGGTCATACGGTACCTTTAACTGTAGGGAACAAGTTACCCCTACCAACAAAATGCTCACTGTTACACTTTTTCCTGCGCAGAAAAATACACGTTAACCCAGATATTGGTAATAATTGAAAAATGTAAACCTCAACGGCTTTATCCAAAACACGTGGCAGCACAACCGGAAGTACGTATACGCTATTGTGCGACCAGTCGCATACACAATAATGCGACTACCATACAACCGTATGACAACCTTTAGCTGCGTACACAAAAGTGCGTCTTTGCTGTGCGCAAACCTGCGACTTAGCCGCGAACTCAGTACTGCGGCACCCCTTTAAACGTAAGGTTCTATCAACAGAGGAAAACAAACTTTTTCCTCTCTTGTCCCTGGATTCTAGTCAGCTTCCTTGATTCAGACGGAGATGGATAGCGATCTTTCAGCACAAAGCAGTTGCAGGCAAACCCTGCATGTTTGCCCCTCCACCCTTTGCTGAAATATCGATAGTCATATGTACCATGTGAGCAGGAAAGTGACTTCACTACGAGCCCCCAACTAATGATACTGGATCAGAACCTCTATACACACCTTCCTATACCTTCTAATATCCTGCCTATACCTTCTAAGGATAACGGTAATTTGTGTATGCAGTAGGGGTGAGCGGGTTCGGATTTCTGAAATCCGAACCCCCCCGAGCCCCCCCGATCCGAGTCCGATCCGAGTCAGGCTCGACTTTTCCCGCCTGACTCGGATTCTGAAATCGAGGCAAAACGTCATCATCCCGCCTTCCGAGTCTCGCGGGTTTTGGATCCTATATAAGGTACCCACGTCGGCGCCATTTTCTCACTCGGCTGTGGACAGTGAAGAGGGAGGGTGGGAGTTAGGGCTGTGTAGTGTAGTGTAGTGTAGTGCTGCTGTTGTCCACTACTTCAAAGTCCATAGGGGCTGGCTGTGTTGTGCTGTGCTGCTGTTGTTAATAGGGGCTGTGTCCACTACTTCAAAGTCCATAGGGGCTGGCTGGACTGTGTTGTGCAGTCAGTTCTCCATAGGGGCTGTGTCCACTCCAAAGTCCTGTGCAGTGTCCCAGTCCTAAAGGGGTGCTGTAGTGTTGTCCAGGGGGTGCTCTGTCCATCAGGGGTGCTCCCCCCAAGTGCTAAAAAAATAATATATTTTCTGTGTTTGTGAATTGTGTGCGCAGTAGCCGCACATGCATCAACAAAGTAGTGCCAAGCGTGCGCCTGTGTCATAAGTAAAGGGCCGGCTGGCTTGACCGTTAAGGGTGCTGTAACCCCCGAAAGTACACTCCAGTCCAAACCAAAAAAAAAATTATTTTCTGTGTTTGTGAATTGTGTGCGCAGTAGCCGCACGTGCATCAACAAAGTAGTGCCAAGCGTGCGCCTGTGTCATAAGTAAAGGGCCGGCTGGCTTGACCGTTAAAGGGTGCTGTAACCCCCAAAGTACACTCCAGTCCAAACCAAAAAAAAAATTATTTTCTGTGTTTGTGAATTGTGTGCGCAGTAGCCGCATGTGCATCAACAAAGTAGTGCCAAGCGTGCGCCTGTGTCATAAGTAAAGGGCCAGCTGGCTTGACCGTTAAAGGGTGCTGTAACCCCCGAAAGTACACTCCAGTCCAAACCAAAAAAAAAATTATTTTCTGTGTTTGTGAATTGTGTGCGCAGTAGCCGCACATGCATCAACAAAGTAGTGCCAAGCGTGCGCCTGTGTCATAAGTAAAGGGCCGGCTGGCTTGACCGTTAAGGGTGCTGTAACCCCCGAAAGTACACTCCAGTCCAAACCAAAAAAAAAATTATTTTCTGTGTTTGTGAATTGTGTGCGCAGTAGCCGCACGTGCATCAACAAAGTAGTGCCAAGCGTGCGCCTGTGTCATAAGTAAAGGGCCGGCTGGCTTGACCGTTAAAGGGTGCTGTAACCCCCGAAAGTACACTCCAGTCCAAACCAAAAAAAAAATTATTTTCTGTGTTTGTGAATTGTGTGCGCAGTAGCCGCACGTGCATCAACAAAGTAGTGCCAAGCGTGCGCCTGTGTCATAAGTAAAGGGCCGGCTGGCTTGAGCGTTAAGGGTGCTGTAACCCCCGAAAGTACACTCCAGTCCAAACCAAAAAAAAAATTATTTTCTGTGTTTGTGAATTGTGTGCGCAGTAGCCGCACGTGCATCAACAAAGTAGTGCCAAGCGTGCGCCTGTGTCATAAGTAAAGGGCCAGCTGGCTTGACCGTTAAAGGGTGCTGTAACCCCCAAAGTACACTCCAGTCCAAACCAAAAAAAAAATTATTTTCTGTGTTTGTGAATTGTGTGCGCAGTAGCCGCATGTGCATCAACAAAGTAGTGCCAAGCGTGCGCCTGTGTCATAAGTAAAGGGCCAGCTGGCTTGACCGTTAAAGGGTGCTGTAACCCCCAAAGTACACTCCAGTCCAAACCAAAAAAAATTTTATTTTCTGTGTTTGTGAATTGTGTGCGCAGTAGCCGCACGTGCATCAACAAAGTAGTGCCAAGCGTGCGCCTGTGTCATAAGTAAAGGGCCGGCTGGCTTGACCGTTAAAGGGTGCTGTAACCCCCGAAAGTACACTCCAGTCCAAACCAAAAAAAAAATTATTTTCTGTGTTTGTGAATTGTGTGCGCAGTAGCCGCACGTGCATCAACAAAGTAGTGCCAAGCGTGCGCCTGTGTCATAAGTAAAGGGCCGGCTGGCTTGACCGTTAAAGGGTGCTGTAACCCCCAAAGTACACTCCAGTCCAAACCGAAAAAAAATTATTTTCTGTGTTTGTGAATTGTGTGCGCAGTAGCCGCACGTGCATCAACAAAGTAGTGCCAAGTGTGCGCCTGTGTCATAAGTAAAGGGCCGGCTGGCTTGACCGTTAAAGGGTGCTGTAACCCCCGAAAGTACACTCCAGTCCAAACCAAAAAAATAATTATTTTCTGTGTTTGTGAATTGTGTGCGCAGTAGCCGCACGTGCATCAACAAAGTAGTGCCAAGCGTGCGCCTGTGTCATAAGTAAAGGGCCGGCTGGCTTGACCGTTAAAGGGTTCTGTAACCCCCAAAGTACACTCCAAACCAAAAAAATATATATTTTCTGTGTTTGTGACTTGTGTGCACTGTGGCTGCACGTGCATCAACAAAGGAGCAGCGCCAAGCGTGCGCCTGTGTCCCATAAGTAAAGAGCCGGCTGGCTCATTTCTTAAAGGGTGGTGTAACCCACAAAGTGCACTACTCTCCAGCAAAAATAAAAAAATATTTTCTGTGTTTGTGTGCGCTTTAGCCGCACGTATATATATCAATATAACATAAATGGAGGACCAAACTTTCTCTGATAAAAATAAAATAGGGAAAGATCAAGAACCACTTCCTACTAGTGCTGTTGCTGCTGCTGGGAGTTGTTCATCATCCCAGAGAGGAAGTAGGAACATCACTACTTTTACTAAACAATTGACCCTCCAACAGTCCCTAGCGATGAGGATGAAGTACGACAGCAGTCATCCTGAAGCAAAACGTATAACTGAGGCCTTGACTGCTATGTTGGTGTTAGACGTGCGTCCGGTATCCGACATTAGTGCAGTGGGATTTAGACAATTGATGGAGGTAGTGTGTCCTCGGTTCCAAATCCCGTCTAGATTCCACCTGCATCCTCAAAGCAGCAGCGACAAGCGTGCGTCTGTCTGTTAAAGGGTGGTGACACCCTCAAAGTGTGCTACACAAACAATTAAAATATTGTTCTTCTTTTTTCTGTCTTTGTGAATTGTGTGGGCTGTAGCCGCACCTGCATCCTTAAAGCAGCAGCGACAAGCGTGCGTCTGTCTGTTAAAGGGTGGTGACACCCTCAAAGTGTGCTACACAAAGAATAAAAATATTCTTCTTCTTTTTTCTGTCTTTGTGAATTGTGTGGGCTGTAGCCGCACTTGCATCCTCAAAGCAGCAGCGACAAGCGTGCGTCTGTCTGTTAAAGGGTGGTGACACCCTCAAAGTGTGCTACACAAACAATTAAAATATTGTTCTTTTTTTTTCTGTCTTTGTGAATTGTGTGGGCTGTAGCCGCACTTGAATCCTCAAAGCAGCAGCGACAAGCGTGCGTCTGTCTGTTAAAGGATTACATCGGTGACAGCATCCAAGTAGGCATGTCAGACAGTCCGTACCTGTACTGGCAGGAAAAAGAAGCAATTTGGAGGTCCCTGTACAAACTGGCTCTATTTTACCTGAGATGCCCCCCCTCCAGTGTGTACTCCGAAAGAGTGTTTAGTGCAGCCGGGAACCTTGTTAGCGAAAGGCGTAGGAGGTTGCTTCCACAAAATGTGGAGAAGATGATGTTCATAAAATGAATGATCAACTCTTCCAGGGAGACCAGCCTCCAGAACGTACAGAGGGACCTGTGGTTCCAGCAGGGACGAATTAATACTCTGTGAGGATGAGGATGTACATAACACTGAAGAGGGTGAGGAATCTGTGGATGAGGAGGATGAGGACGACTTCTTGCCTCCGTAGAGCCAGTTTGTGCAGGGACAGATTAATTGCCAGCTTGTTTTGTGGGGGCCCAAACGAACCAATCATTTCAGCCACAGTTGTGTGGCAGACCCTGGCGCTGAAATGATTGGTTTGTTAAAGTGTGCATGTCCTGTTTATACAACATAAGGGTGGGTGGGAGGGCCCAAGGACAATTCCATCTTGCACCTCTTTTTTTTCTTTGCATTATGTACAGTTTGGGGCCTAGTTTTTCAATGCCATCCTGTCTGCCACTGCAGTTTCACGCCTAGATGGGTCACGTGTTTGTGCCGCCCACTCTTGTCGCTTAGCATGGTCATCCAGCTACCTCGGTGCAACCTTTTGGACATAAAAACACTATTGTGAGGTGTGAGGTATTCAGAATAGACTGGAAATGAGTGGAAATTAAGGTTATTGAGGTTAATAATAGCATAGGAGCAGAAAAACCTACAAATTCTGTGACTTTAGCTGTTTTTATGCTTTTTTTCAAAAAAATACAGATCCAAAACACAAAACCCAGAACCCAAAACACGGAAGGGTGGTTTTGGCAAAACCAATCCAGATCCAAAACACGAAGAAAGATCCAAAACCAAAACACAAAACACGAAAAGTGGCCGGTGCACACTCCTAGTATGCAGTCATACAGTAAATAAAGACTTAGACCTGGAATCTGTGGTTCGAAGGCACAAGTGTTATTCAAGTAAAAGTTCAGACAGTTACACGCAATTGATCCAGACACAATTTAGGTGCAAAAGGAATTATACAGACCTAAGTACAGTATACATACGCAGTGCTTCCGGTACCAGATGCTAGGCATCAGCAAGAAACCCCTCGTCTATCAGCATTCGGCATGAAGACTAAAACCCAGTGTTGAAGCACACATATTTATACCCCCCAGGAATAGGTAAAACAATAGAGACGTTTGTTGCTGATGCTATTGGTTCCCAAGGGGGATCCATCTGTTACGGAGCATTTAACAGGCTGGTTCAAATAGACTCTCCCTGCCTCTAACAGCTGGGGGTCTCTCCCTTCCCGCCCCCTGTAACATCCTAACAGTTAATACATTTTGTTGCTTGAAGTCTCTGCGATCCATAACTCGAGAATGCATGATGCGATCTCCCCACCGATTACACCGGGTTACTGTGGAAAGAGTACGCATCAGTACAAAACCAAAAACGGCTTTCTTAGCATGTATAAAACCTTAGTTATCAAATATCTTTATTTCACAGCATTTATATTAACCGAACAAACTTAAATCTTATATCTTAAAGCTAATGGAACTTTGTAAGTGAATATGTAATGTGTGAGTGTACGGGGTTTGATATGAAGACGCTAGTTAACTTGGTGCGGATGCGAGCGCATTTAGCTACTAAACGGTGTTTTCATTCGGGGTCTTGTGCATTCGCTAATATGTGACTAGTTAACAGCGCTATTATGCGTATTATTGTGTATATGAGAAATGGTGGGAGATGCAATCGCATGGTGCTAATAGTATTATCGCCACATGTACTAAAATGTGAGTTTATGTAAAATGGTGCTTAGGCGGCCATTCGCAAAATGGCATCTTGCAATCTCATTTTCAAGATGGCGTCTTGCGACCAATCGCAAGATGGCGTCGCCGCGATTCAATTTTAAACTGAACTTGTCTCAGCCAATTACTCAGCTTCGACAGTATCCTCACCCTAACCCTCCCCCACTACTTACCGTCGGGATGCCTGCACCGGGTTTCAGACGGGTGTCGGCACTGGCATTCTCAGCCCTGGCATCCCAACTGCCGGGATTTAAACTACCTCTTATTTATACATTTATTTGTCATACCAATATAATTCTTATTACACTGAAATTTACATCTCATATTACTCCTCGTGTATCATAATTTATACACAATTTGGAAAAAGGAAAAATACGTTCTTATAATAGAAATGGCAAGGCAGAGACACTGGGCCTGATTCATTAAGGATCACTATTGCAATCGCAGCTCCATAATAGCACACAGGTATGCTGCAAATATATGCTAATGAATCCGTAATACTTTGCATACCTTCATAAACATCGGTAATATAGAGTACTATCGGTCCCTCATGCAGAATTACAGCAGCCCTGACCTTACATAGAAATTGCTAACCTTGTTGCACACAGTGAGTACACAAGCTGTGTATGCAATCGCAATTGCTAATTTATGCACGCCCATTCAACGGCGTTCAAATGGACTGGCATGCCTGCGTTTTTCTGACCACTCCCCATCACCACCCCCAAACACTCTCTGCCTGTCAATCACTCTGCATGGTCTCCGTGATCACAGTGGTGTCTTCGCAAACGTGCACTGCGATGCATACGCATGTGCAGTACACAACAATCGCCCATCTGTGTATGCTTTAGCAATAGCGATCAGTTATAAATCAGGCCCATAGGCCATTATAGTTGTAAATTAAATTAAATAATTGGCAGTTTTAGATTTATTGTGTCCAGCAGTGGACAGGTCCATAAGATAAGCTACATATATAAAACTAAAGAAATGTGAACATAAGCATTAAAAACCTCCATATAAAACTGGAGAAAAAAATACATTCCAATAATATATAAGATAATTAGTCATTCATTATGATGTTTTAGAATGAAGCTATCTTTGTAAAATATGCTCCTTTATTTCCCTTGAGGATATGAGAGTAGTTACCATTCCCACCTCCTCCACAAATCCTTACCCTCTTCATGTCACCCCCTTGTACCACTACTTCAATCTTTTCCCTTTTGAATATAATGTAATGTAATGTAAGCTCTCACTAGCAGGGCCCTCCTTCATTTTGGCTACTATACTCAAGAGAGTCCATTCTGGTCAATATTGCGGATCTTAATTTCTCCAGAACTGTAACTATATAAGCATGTGTATTAAATGACCTTCAGGATGTGTGTATAAGGTGTATATGAAATAAATTAAATTTCATGTTTATGCACAAACTTTGTGTGAGCCATAAAATTATTGAAAATATTGTATAGAATGAACTGCAGGCTGTGTGTATAAGGTGTATATAACACCTTATACACACAGCCTGCAGGTCATTCTATACAATATTTTCAATAATTTTATGGCTCACACAAAGTTTGTGCATAAACATGAAATTTAATTTATTCTGTGTGTATATTTGGGTCTTATTCCCAAGATATTTCATTAAGGTATGCACACATTCCAATATACAGAATATTCCGATATCCAAAATACCCCTGGTCCCAAGCATTTTGGATATGGGAGACTCAAGCTGTATATCAATAACAATTCTTTAGAATACACAGGTGTAGTTATATAATATTTACATTAATACACCGTATCCACAGCCACTCCATGGGGTTTAAGAGAGAGTTTTATAGAGCAAGGTCTATTAGGATAGTGTCTCAAATACTCAGGAGAACGTACAGATGTTACTTACACTTTATCATTACATACTTTTCATTAGAATTCTTTGGGGAATTGTATTCTGGTTACAATTTCCCTGTCATTGCTGTTATTTTTAGAGTATTCTCACTATTGTTAAAACATAAACGTTTAATTCTTTCTATGAATTGATGATCTGAAACTTTAACTGATTTCCTTTTAGATCAAGACAACAGCTCGTTGTAGAGCACATTCTGTCATCCATCTGGAATGTGCCCTTAGAAGGTGATGAAAAGATCCGCTTGGGCCGTGGCCGTCACCGTGCTGCATTGTCCAATAACACCATCGGCCACTTATCAAACAACATCTTACCAATTAAATAAACATCATTGGTGATTTTATTGGTCTCAATTCATTACATTTCACAATTGAATTTTATTGTAACCTTATTTTATTGTATTCTTGTTACATAACATTATTCTTAGATCTCATAAGGTTTATGTTAGGGCAGTACCAGCAGAGAGATGATAAGACCATTAGAACTTGAGGTCTTCACATTTAGAAAGCTGCCTTTCCCTTACAGCAAGACATGCTTAAGCCCTGGGGATGGTATGGCCTACATTTCCCATCCCACAAACACACTAATACATAGTAGGTTTTTGGACTGTGGG
Source organism: Taudactylus pleione (assembly GCA_031769625.1). NCBI lineage: Eukaryota > Metazoa > Chordata > Amphibia > Anura > Myobatrachidae > Taudactylus > Taudactylus pleione. Next base: position 1,237,759 of record JAUIMM010000245.1, read on the forward strand.
AGGAAGACAAAGCACCTGGAGGAAACCACATAAACATGGGGAGAACATATAAACCACACACATATAGAGCTCATTTCCAAATATAACCCATGACCCCAGCACTGTGAGGCAGTAGTGCTAACCACTGTATATTCATGAGACGGTAGTTGCTAATTTACCAGTAACAAGTAACATCACAGAGGCATAAGGCACTGGTTCCTGGTGACTACACAGACTGAATTAGCATTAATGTGGACTGAGTACAGGGCTGGCACTTCCATTAAGCAGCTTTACAGCTTTAGGCAGCTGCCTAGGGCACCAGGACCTGAGGGGATGGCACTGAGGCTGCAGCACAATAATAAGGATGTCTCTGATGTCATTATTTTACTGAACACTGGTGGCAACCACAGTTTGCAAAAGCCGTGACTTGTCAGCTGCTGAGACTGCCCCCTCCCTCGGAGACTCCATCTAGTTCAGCTCCTGTGCCTAGCTGATACCTCCACAGCCAGCTGCTCCAGGGTGGTGAACCCAGGAATATGAACTGACCACAACCTCCTGCAATCAAAGGATTATCGAACCAGCACTGCACTTACTGGTGCTGCTGGCCCCACCACCTCCACGTTATGTAAGGGGATGAACCGACACAGGGTGATCTTACACCACCTGTTATGGCTTTGCTTATTTGCATATCCCGATTTGGGATGGACATCAAAGCTTTTTCTGATTTGTGTTCCTCTTGTATAACTACCGATTTTGGGCCTTGCTTTTTGGGTTGTCGACAGCTCTTTGGTTGTTCATCAAGGTAATGTCAGTAATAACGGCCACTCTGCAACTTCAGATAATATCTTATCTAGACAAACTTCACATTGCAGCCCAGTAAGTCGATACTCTGCAGGAGCACCTCAACCTGACAATTCAGATCCCTCAGTCCCACATGTGGCTCCTCAATTAGCGCAAATCCAGCCTAGTGTCTTCTCAGCAAATAATACACTTGGGGGTCCTCTTGGACACTCTAGTCCAGAGGGTTTTTCTCCCATAGTATAACATTATTTCCCTTTGGAATGTGCTACAATCTATTCTCCATTTATAGAGTGTGTTGGTACATCTCTGCATGAGTGTTCTAGGCAAAATAGTCTCTACAGTACCTTCGAAATGGTGGATTTTGCCCAGTTCCATTCCATGACCTTCCAATTGGAAATTCTGACCAAGTAGAACAGATCTTAAAGTCAGATCAAGTCCCGGTTGAGGTTATTGTCTCCAGAGACTCGTCACTCGCTCCTCTGGTGGCTTCAGAGCTCTCACTTGGATGAGGTATATCTATTTCTCATTTGGGAGTGGACTCTACTCACTACGAATGCCAGCCTCCATGATCAGGAAGCAGTCACTCTGGAGATAATCTTCCACGGCCAATGGATAGACCAGGAATCCCAACTTTCCATCAATATCTTGGAACTGCGGGCAATTTACAGGACCTTGTGTAAAACAACACATCTTCTCCAAGGCCTTCTGGTCAAAGTCAGACAAAGCCAGGGTCATCGCCTACATAAATCATCCAGGAAGCACAAGGAGCCTTCAAGTCATGCAAGAAGTAGCAGAATCCTTTGATGGGCAGAACGGTTCTCCCAACTCTGCCAGCAGTCTACATTCCGGCAGTCAAAAATTGCGAGGCAGACTATCTTAGCCATCAAGATTTACAACAGCTCTTGGACTATTGGGTCCACTCCTCCATAGACATATTTGCCTCCCATCTGAATCCCAAGATGCCCCACTGCTGTTCCAGGATCTGAGACCAGAGTGCTTTTTTACTGGATGCACTGTCAGTCCTCTGGACCTTCCCATTAATTTATCTCTTTCCTACAATGTCCCTACTGCCTTGGGTCATCCACAAGCTGAAACTAGAGGACAAGATCATCATCCTGGTTGTTTCAGATTGGCCATCAAGGGCATTGGATGCCATTCTCAGATGCATATTGGTGGCACTACATTGGTGGCTTCCCCTAAGGTTGGATCTTCTCTTGCAAGGCACTTTTCTACATCAGGATCTTCAATGAATGGCTTTGATGGGTGGCTATGGAGACAGCCCTCCTGAAGGCCATGGGTTTCTTGAATGCTGTGGTCCGTTTCATGATTTGTACTAGGAATCCCAGGGCATAACTACGGTGGAGGCCTTTGCATAGACAGGTTGCCCTGGTGGCAGAACTTGCTATGTTCGCCAGCCACTACAATGGGGGGGGGGGGAGGAGGAGCACCCAGTACCCATCTTCAGCACTCCGCGCACAGGCAGGCTACTGACTGCCACAGATTCCTTTCACCATACAGTCAAATGGCTGCTAGTCAGGGGAGCTCTGTGCCGGCCTCGTCTGTACTTGGATATCTCTGACAAACCAGGGTCACCGATGCAAGATTGCGCTGCAGCACGGACAAGCAAAGGAGGAATCCGGTAGCATGATGAGTGTGTGTAACACCCTGGCTGATCCTAGCTGGCTGCTGCTGGTGCAGATGTCAGGAGCAGAGTGCTGCACTTAATGCTACAGTACAGTACCCAGCTACTGTCAGTGAGGGGGAGTCTGCACCTCGATGGGTGACACCCGGTTGCAGACCGCACCCCCCTTGTGATGCCACTGGGGGGACGTGTATAGTGTTATATGTACAGGGGGGACATATGTATAGGGTCATAAGTACAGGGGGGGGACATGTGTAAAGTATTATATGTACAGGGGGCAGCTGTATAGTATTATTTTAAAGGGGCTGGTGTAAAGTGTTATATGTAGAGGGGGGACCTGTGTATAGTGATATGCATACAGGGAAGGCAGGTGTATAATGTTATCTGTACAGGGGGACTGGTGTATAGTATTATGTGTACAGGAGATAGGGCTAATGTATAATTGTGTCTGCATTGTTTGCCTCTGGAATGCTCTATGTACCATATATTGGTCCCTGAAATGTTGTCTACATGAGCCTAACTACCAGAGCCATAACTAGACTTTTTGGTGCCCTGTGCCAGAGAAAGCATTGGTTCCCCCCCCCATTTCTTAAATTGGAACATAAGATAGAGCACCTGAAAAAAGGGCCATGGTCTCATGGGGAAGGGCCAGGGAGGAGATGGGGGCAGCTAGGAGATGCTGGGGATAAAAGAAGTGGAAGCTACAAATGAGAATGATAATATACAGGAAAATTGACAGGCCCAAACAGAGCCCCCTGCCCTGCAGTGCCCTGAGCAATGGCACTGGTCGCACTACCCTAATTACGGCCCTGCTAACTGCCATAGGTGCAAGGGGTGCAGCTGCTATTGGGCCCAGAGGTTAGGGGGGTCCCATTTTCCTTGTCAACATTACATGTGTTATATACATTTTTCACCATTGGGTGGTACATAGGAGACCTTACAAACTTTTGCTATGGGGTCTTCAAATACCTTGTTACACCACTGGTGATAGCTGTTAGTGCAACAACTAATCTAACACTTGCTGCATACAGAGAAGGAGGGGGCAGATCATAGAATCTTTGAGACAACATCCCCTCTGAATTCAGGTACTCTACTTTGATAAATAGGCTTCTCGGCTTGATCTCTCTAACATGATTGATGCTGGAAATTACCCATTTTTACCCTGTCCCCTCCATAGGTCTGGCAATTCTCATTTTTAGCTACCCCATTCTGTCCAATTCACTAGGAAGAGAGAGCGGGATGCTGGAGATCCGGCCACTGTTCCTAGAGTGCAGGGGGATAACTGTAAAATTGGGAGCCGTATGCGTGATCATTTAAGCAAAGGACCGCTCTTCCAATGAGAGCTGTACTTTGTGGTGTTGGGACTTTTGGGTTTATGACCGGGAGTCCCTCTGCGCATGACACACCGCAAGGGTACCCTGGATCCTTTTTGGGATAATTTCCAGATAAGAAGCTTATAGGCTTCTGTGATCGGGAGTCGGGCTCTCCAAAACAGACTTCCAGGAAGCTGCTAAGGGACCAAGCCTTGCCTGAATCTGAGCTCCAGAGGTGGGCAAGCAGGGTCCCCAGGCAGGGTTTTCTGGCCACGGAGGGGATGCTATTTTGGAGCTCTCTGAAACAGTTAGCTGGCTGCATTAGCCATCCTCAGGCATGAGGCTGCATAGGAGAACATTTTATTTCTCTGGAAATGATTCTACTATATCATGATATGTGACTGTGAGTACTATAGGAATGGATGTAAGTCCTCATGTGGAAATGCGTTCGGCATCCCGGCGGTCGGTAGGCTGACGCTTACATTACCGTCACCGGAATCCCGATGCCGGTCAGAATCCCAGTGCCAGAATCCCGACTGCCAAGAGTAAGTAGTGGGGTTGGGAGGAGGGTTAGTGTTAGGCACTAGGGAAGGGTTAGGGTTAGGCACTAGGGTGGGAGTGTTTGGGTACAGGGAGGGTAGGTTCAGGCACAAGGGGGGGATGTTAGGGTTAGGTACCAAAGAGGGAGGGTTAAGGTAGGGAGAAGGGGAGGGTTCAAAAATCAAGTGTTGGTATGTTAACCCTGTCAGGATTCTGACCGGCAGGATCTCGACTGCCGGCATCCCATACCCAACCCCCTGTGCGGTCATTTATCTTTTTCTACAGCATACAAGATGAAGTTATGCAGGATACAAAACAATCTAAATCATGTGAGTAGCTTTAGCCTCACAACTCGGACTCCATGTCTATGGGCCTGATTCAGAGGTGGATGGAATTGCAGAGCCGCACACAAGCAGCTGCGCAATTCCATCCATCTCAGATGCAAAACAGAAGGATGTGTCAGACACCGAGGGCAAAGCCTGGAATTGCAGTCGGAACAATTGCGACCACCGCTCGAGATAGTTTTTCCTTTGGCCAGACTGCGGTAGCTGAAGCTTACTGCAGCCTGGCCGGATCCCAGCAGCTTGCGAGCCCAGGAAATCTACATCCATAGATGCAGGACAGGACCTCAGCGCTCCTAGAAAACAGGGGCTATACACCGTTTAATCAGGGCCGGCTCTACCATTAGGCAGCTGCCTAGAGCACCAGGTCTTGCGTGGGCGCCACTGAGTCTTCCAACAACACAAATGAAGAATGTCTCTTTCCTTCATTTACATGATATTGGCGACAGCCACATATATTACCAGCCGCATCTGCCACTATGCCCCTTCCTGATCTGGGGCAGGCTGGCCAGGTCACTGACAGTCACATGTCTGATGAGCCATGTGCTGTAATGAGGGCAATGTTGCGAGGGTGCCCAGACCCTGCTTTCCCTCCTTACTTTCCTGCAATGAATGAGCTCCCCACCCATTTAAACTTAGACACCACCCCCACTGTCTATCATGACTGCAGGGACATCTAAACGCGGACAGGGAATGTGGTGGCTCACACCTACAAAAGAGAGAGCCCAGTCAGCTGTGTAGGAGGCTTCTACCACCTCCTCACCAGCAGCACGGGACCTGCTTCCTGAGGCTGCAAGTGACAACAGCAGCATGCGGGTGGTAGTGATAAGATCAGCAACAGGTAAGTGGAGCTGGGGTGAGAGGGGCTTGTGTGTGGGATGGGATTGCCACAGTTCACGAAAGTTGATAAGTATAAGGGTAGACTATGTGGGTTTTAATATGAGAGTAAAGGTGTTAAAGTAATATAGATAAGATTAATTGTTTAATGTTTTTATTGGCGGTCTCAAAATGCTCTCAGTATGGTGGTCACAAAAATGCTCTTGGTATTGCATGGGTGTCACCAACATTTCCCCAGTATCTATTGTTTGGGAGTTACAAAAATGATCTCTGTATTGTATGGCAGTCACAAAGCTGTTAATGTTATAGCTATATTGTTTTAGTGTCAGTTTTATAAGTTATGTTGTAATAATTCTAAAAATAAATCTACAAATATTTTAAGAAGTCAAGTTTACATGTGAGCGGTTTGGCAGAGGGTATTGAGAGGAGCAGGGGCAGTATTGTATATCTTTGCCTAGGGTGCCTAGAAACCTTGCACCGGCCCTGTATTTAATGACCCAATTATTATTAAATTAAGATATTATCTTATTATTATTACTATTATTTATATCTGTGGCAATCGGATGATGATAATGATTATTTTCTATATATGAATAGCAGAAGGATGACCTTTATGAGTAACATATTTCTATTATGCTGCTGTCTGAGCAGGGCACATAAAATACCAAATTAAGGGTCTTGACTTGCAGAAAAATATTGGAGTTTTAATTGGTTGCTTTGTTTCAGAGTTATGTGGCAAAACGTCCACCCACCATTTAAAATGCATTACCATTATGCTCTGGAAAATTTACAGTTGTAGAACTCTCCCTGTGCATCTGCTGGGTGACCTGGAACATGTGACCTGCTGGGTGATCTGGAAACTGTTCACAAATTGAAGAAAGGGAAGGGAAAGGTATAGGAGAAAAAAAAAGGGGGAGGAAAAAATGAATAGTGGATAAATGAAAAACTAAAAGGGAGGGTCAGCTGCACAGAAAATAAAAGACAAATCAAGATAAATATATGTGATGACCCATACAGATTCCTAAACAATTTAACCAGACATCGAGGTCTTCAGGAGGGTGCAACCACAGAGCAGAAACTAGAGGATAACAAAAATTGCAGAGACGCAAAAAGAGTACTCCTATAATTGGGGCACACCTCCCAAAATAATTCTTTGTAAAAGATAAATCTATTTCATATATTTAAAATACTGGATTCCAGGATACAAGGCAAACTACCCACCCTGTTCAGGTTCGATCTTGAACCTGCACTCATCAAAGCTCCCCCAGTCTCAAACCTACCATGGCTCCCCAGGAAACTCAGGCCTCTATCCATCTCAATGGTGCCCTCAGTTACTCTCACTCTTTCTGTATGGGATTCTCTCGATACCAAGTTCATCCTGTCTACACACCCATCACCTCAAACACATCTATGGTTCCATCCCTCTTTTCTACCAGGTCACTCGCCTCACATGGTCTCTACATGGTTGGCAGCTGTCATCACCCATTTTCACCACATCCTGGGTGGTTTTGCCGCCACTCTTTTACAGAATTATGGGAGAACACTCTCTTCCGCAGTCCTGTTTCCATCAGTATCTTCAGATCCGTCATTTTATCACTTCATCCCTCTCTTCTGTGGATTCATTACAAAACGCCACAGCTATGGAACACCTTTGTATTTACAGGCCCATGGACAAGGGTATCATTTCCCTAATCTACCATTCTATCTTAGTCCAGGATACCCCACTCCTAGAGACTCACGAGCACTGTTGGGAGAAGGATTTGTGTATCTCTTTAGGAGAAGACACATGGGAGGCAATTCACCTTAATATCTTAAAATGTTCAATTAGTGTTTCTATTAAGAAAAACTCTTATAAGGTACCTTGTTCCAGAACGTCTTCACCAAATATATCCTATCTCCTCCAACCTCTGCTGGAGACCATGTGGACAAATCGGTTCTTTTTTCCATATTTGGTGGACTTGTCCACATATTGCCTTTTTCTGGTCTATGGTACAATCTATTATATCATTAATGGTCTCCCCTGTTGCCCCCCTTACTGCTGCCTCAATGCTTCTGTGTGCCTCAGCCTGCCAACTATCCAAACATAAGAATAGATTGGCCCTACACATCTCTTGTGCCGCTAAATATCAGATTGCTAGATCTTGGAAGCAACTACACCCCCCTACTAGTCAACAATTTCTCAACCGCATCTGGTTTGTGGCCAAAATGGAATATTTAACGAATCTCCAAAATAACACGGTGGACAAGTTTAATACAATCTGGTCTCCTTGGTACAGAACCCATGGTGTGACTCCTCTGGCCTTTCCTAGTTACAAACTGTGTATTCTTATTTTTACCTCCCTCTACCCCTTAGTCTCTTTTCCTCACTTCTAAAGCTCCCTTTCTCTCTTCCCCCCCAGCTCGCTTTCCCTCTCTCCACTAGCTATTTTATTTATTTATCATATATAATTTCTATTTTTGTTTTTTTTCTTTTCTCACTTTTCCCCTAGTCAGACTTTTCTTTTTCTATTCTAGTTTTATTTTTTTATACTACGACCAAAAATTCCAATGTTAGTAAATTATGAAATTTTTTTGTTATTTAGTTATTTTTACATGTTTGCAGACCATTTGATGTTACTCTGGGCCTGATTCAGAGGCACTCGCAAAAAGCGAGCGCTTGCTCTGAATCAGGGCAGGCGCTGTTTTTTTTTTTGGAGCGGCCTCCTGGCCGCTCGCATAGCTGTGGGTAACCACCCCCAGCTATAGCGAGCGGCCATGATGATGGTCGCGATGGTCAAGACCATTGCGATCATCGGGCTTGCGACGAGACCCTTGTGGTAGGGTCTCGTGGCCGCAAGCCCCAGAGAGCTTCTAGCTCAAATAGAGCCGGAAGCTCTCCCACTGACATCACTGGTGATGTCAGTGTGGCCGCCCACAAATGGCAGGCGTTCGCATTGGAAACGCCTCCATTTGTGAAGCCACCCCCCCACCACGCCTACAAAATGGGGCGAGCTGTCGATCAACGTCGACAGCCGCCCCTTTTGTAGTGAGTCCCGGAGCGAGTGCTTTTGCGCTCGCTCTGGGGCTCATGCCGCACATGCGCACTGGGCCTCCATCGACCCGCTTGCGAGCGGGTCTGAATCAGGCCCTCTGTCCCTTAATTTTCATGAATTGATTTTTTGTTTTTTGTCTGCCTGTATGTTATTGTTTCCCTAATAAAATTATATGATCGAAAAAAAAAATGCAAATGCTTAAGGTGTCAGACACCTCCTTGCTGCATCTGCGTCATCACAGTGCTGCAACCATCGGTCGCGATTGTTGTCCCTTTGGCCAGGCTGCAGTAGCTGAAGCTTGCCGCAGCCTGACCGGGTCCTGGCAGCTTGCAAGGCCAGGAAGTCTGCGTGCACCCACGCAGACCCTGGTCTCTTACCTCACGGAAAATGGGGATGACGCAGTTTGCCTGTTCTCGCACCCTATTACTGTTTACATAGGGTCTCTAAAAATGTGCAAGAATAGCGCCATACGCGCATATTTTACAACCTCGGACCCTATTAAATTTTGCCCCATGACTGCAAGAAAGTATATATATATCTGCACTTATAATCACTCAATAATATACATACACTCCAGAGCTGTCAATTATAGTATTATATGAACCAATGTATTTAACACATTAAAAAAGAACAACTGCAGTTCCTTAAAATAGATACAAACTTGCAGATACTCAAATACATATCTTTCAACCATAGATATAAATATGCATGGTTAGGGTCCAATAAGTCCTTAGGACCCAGCTGGAGACCAGTTAATATCAAAGCAGCAATTGTATATATGGTTAAAATCCCGCCTATAGGAAGAGTTAATAAGGTGTACCTCTAGGCTCTCAGGCTGAGTGTTACACAATCTGCATAAACTGATCTCCAAATGTCTCTCTCTGCTCCCACGGGCAGGCACCCAATGAGTATGGTGGTTTGGAATATTGGTCACTCACCACTTACCCTCTCACAGCAGTCGCAATCCCGAGAAGCAGTTGGCATTGGTAGTTAGTGTGGTCACGATGTGTCTCCTACACCGGCAGTAAGTCACCTGACACAGAGCACGGGAGCCGCTAGAGCAGAAAGCTCATACACTGTAGTGCAGTTAGCCATGTATAATCACATGCACAGTCCGGGTACTGCGGAAGATCTTTGAGCTGTGCGGGTATAGCGTGGATGACTTATCATTCTTCTCTTTAAGCCGCAGTGGGATGAATGAGTCACGGCAAAGTGAAAAAGGTCCACAGTCCAATGCTGTAAATATCAGGAACAAAGCAGCTCTAGGTATTAAGGAGCTCATTCAGACCCGCTCATGCACCCAGCATATGCAAATCCGGCGCATGCCCAGCAAGGCTCTATCAGAGCCAAAAGCACTCCCACTGACATCACTAGTGATGTCAGTGGGGCCGGATCCAGACGGTATGCGTTCCCATGGGAACGCCTCCATCTGGGCAGCAATCAACATCGACAGCACGCCCCCTTTGGTGTGAGACCCATAGCGACAGCTTGGCCGTCGCTATTCGGGTCTCGCACATGCGCACGACGGAGCTCCCTCCGTCATGCGCATGCAAACTAGGGCGCCATCAACCCACTTGCAAGCACACAGCGCTCGCGAGCGGGTCAGAAGCAGGCCCAGAGTCTGCAGAGAATGTATCCAAAATGTTTCTTGGATACATAACCTGTGAATCTATCTCCACCTCTCAGAGTGGGTGGGATAAATTCAATACCAACCAATTTGAATCCTTTAGGATCCCCAGACTGTACTGATGTGAAGTGTCTAGGTACGCATTTATCGTAGCCATTAATAACATCACTACGATGTTCTAGGAATCTGATTTTTAAGGGTCTCGTAGTTTGCCCTATATACTGTAATTTACAGGGGCATTGTAATAAATAAATCACATAAGAGCTATAACAATTTATGAAAGATTTGATAAGAAACATGATTTCAGAATATTTAGATGAAAAGAATAAGGTCCTATGGTTAATGAAACTACATGTTAAACAATGTGACTGGGCACATCTATAGCAACCTATGGTCTTAAGATGCCAATCTAAAATCTTAGAAGACGCTTTATTTTCTTCTTCCTTTTAAAGAATTAGGTGCCAACAAATTTTTAAGGTTGTTGGCCTTTTTAAAAATTACTATAGGTCTACTGTCCAATTCACCTTTAAAAAGAGGGTCCAAGCGTAATATACTATAATTTCTATTAAAGATCTTCCGAATCTAATGGGAACAGCCAGGGGTGTAACAAGGATGGTTCCAGTGGAGCATGTGCTCCGGGCACCAAAATGGACAGAGGGCGCCATCCAGAAATCTGGAATTCATAGGGCACTGCACAGTGTGACGGCCACCTGTTAGCTTTATCTCAGTTTGTTTACTCTATAATCTAAATAAGTTATAAATCTGAGATATGTTTCTACATTTCATGCTCCCTCAAGCAGCCCAGATTGCCTCCCTTCCGGCCCTCCCTTCTCTGTGATCATCTTTTGGCACCTCCCCTTACCTGTCAGATTGATTATTCATTTATCACCTCTTTAATTCCCTCCCCTCTCTTCTCTGCGATTGGCTCTTTGTCCCTTTCCACTCCTTTCTTATTGGTTTCTTTCACCTCCCCTCTCTGATCGGCCCTTTGCCTCCCTCTCTCCGTTAATATTGGCCTCTGTCATCTACCCTCTCTGATCGGCACATTGCACTCCCCTCTCCTCTTTGATCCCCTCCCTCCTTCTCTCCTCATTCATTGTGCTTCAATGGACTTAATAGTTACACATCTGAGGTAAAATCCTAAACTTCAATTATAAGGTATGAGTTTAAAAAAAAAGTCACTGCTATGCTATTTAAAGTAATGGAGGTGTTCCCAGACATGATCCCACAGTGTTATTTGAAAGGTTTTTTAAAAAAAATATTAGGAGACCTGAAATAATAATAATGGTGATAGACAGAACATGATTAGTAGTACTCACATTCAGGAGTGTAGCGTGTAGCCATTGTCCCCAGAGCATGCGTGTGATACCGCACCCTCACCCCCCAAGTGTGCAAGCTAGGGGGCGTGTACAGCATGTAGGGGCAAATATAAGGGACATAAAAATAAACATTAGGGGCAGTATCAAACTGGGACATGGAGGACTAGATATATTCCAACCCATTAAAGTAATTCCACCAATTAAAATAAACCACACAGTAGTACCCACAATTCATATTATGCCACACAGTAGCGCCCCTTAGTCACATTGTTTCAAAATAATGACCACAATTCACGTTATGACACAGATTAGTGACCATTATTCACGTGATGCCACAGTTTAGGCTATTTTTTCACATGATGCTACACAATAGTCCCCACAGTTCATATTATGCCACAGTACTGTCTATAGTTCACATTATGCCACATTAGTGCCCCTTATTCACATTATACCTAAAACTAGTTCCCCTTATTTAAGTTATGCCACAGTAGTGCCCCTTATACGCAAGCCACAGTAGTACCCCTAATCGGCATTTGGTGTCAGTGCAGTCAGGCATGACCTTACCAGACTCGACACTCAGGAATTTCCCAGTCATGGGTGCTGTGACCAAGGCTCTCAGTATCAGCACTTGGGCCAGGCCTCCCCTCAGCAGCAGGGACACAGCTGCCTTGTTCTCTCCTCTGAGATAAACCGGTCAGATGTCAGTGCCAGGGTGGTAAGTCCATCTCAGAGGTGGAAAAGAGGAGAAGAAGGGGGTGACGATGGGAGGGGACTGCATCCTCCTCCCTCTTTGTTATTGCCCATGGCTCCATCTTTCCCCTCTTCTGTTCAGTCCCAGAGCTGGATTAAGATACCACAGGACCCTACGCAAAATACTGGCTCGGGGCTACATATTAATGTACTGTATATATAATACATACAGTGCATAAATTTCTTTCACAGCTCTCCCCACTCTCTCAGATATTTCCCCTTCTTGCACATATCTCCTCCCCTCAAACACACACAACAATCTCCCCTCATTCAGACCACGCCACAACTCTCCTCCTTACACAGCTCTCCCAATTACATAGCTCACCCCTTTACATAGCTTACCTCCCCTTCCACAGCTCACCTCCCCTTCCACATTTCACCCCCTTACACAGCTCTCCCACTTACACAGCTCACCCCCTTACATAGCTTACCTCCTTTCCACAGCTCACCCTCTTACACAGCTATCCCACTTACACAGCTCACCTTCCCTTCCACAGCTTACCCCCCTTTACACAGCTCTCCCCTTTATAGAGTTCTCCCCCTTACACAGCTCACCCCCATACACAGCTTACCTCCCCTTCCACAGCTCACCCCCTTACATAGCTCAGCTCCCCTTCCACAGTTCACCCCCTTACACAGCTCTCCCCCTTCCACAGCTCACCCCCTTAAATAGCTTACCTCCCCTTCCACAGTTCACCCCTTACACAACTGTCCTCCTTCCACAGTTCACCCCCTTACACAACTCACCCCTTTACACAGCTCACCCCCTTACACAGCTTACCTCCCCTTCCACAGTTCACACCCTTACACAGCTCTTCCCATACACAGCTCACCCACTTATTTACACAGCGTTTCAACATACACAGCTCTCCCCTTTACACAGTTCTCCCCCTTAAATAGCTCACCTCCCCTTCCACAGTTCACCCCCTTACACAACTCTCCCCCATACACAGCTCACCCCCTTACACAGCTTACCTCCTCTTACACAGCTCTCCCACTTACACAGCTTACCTCCTCTTACACAGCTCACCACCATACACAGCTCTTCCACTTACACAGTTCACCTCTTTACACAGCTCTCCCCTTTACACAGCTCACCTTCCCTTCCACAGCTCTCCTCCTTACACAGCTCACCCCTTTACAGAGATCTCCCCCTTACACAGTTCACCCCTTACACAACTCACCCCCATACACAGCTTACCTCCCCTTACATAGCTCACCTCCCCTTCCACAGTTCACCCCCTTACACAGCTCACCCCCTCACTTAGATCCCCCTCTTCACACACCTACACACAGTTCTCCCTTCTCACACCGACCAACCCCTGCACACACTCTTACTCTTAGCTCTTCCACTTAACAAAGCTCCCCTCTCTTCACACACACACAGATATTTCCCATTAATCAGATCTCCTTCCCCCCTCATTACTGTTTCAGGGCGCTGGAGATGAGCAATTAGACTGGGGGGGGGGCACGATCACCTGCTGATGAGCTGAGCATGAAGCACATAAAGAGATCAGTGCATCCATACTGCGGGTGTGGCTCCAACCGCCGTGCATCCCCACCATGCCCATTGTCTGGAGGCACTGATCTCTATGTGTTTCACACACAGCTCAGCAGGTGCTCTGCCTTTCGTCGGATGGCTGTTCTCCAGCGCCCTTGCCGGAGAAGGCGTCTGGAGCAAGTGCTCCACTGGAGCCACCCTCACTACACCCCTGCTCACATTATTAATATAGGTGCAATGTAAATTTGCAAAGTAGTAGCATAGCTAAGAGGGAGCTTCCCATAGGTGTTCCCACTCCAGTGAAAGCTGCTTGGGGCAGTAATTGCAGTAATAAGCTGTGCACCCTGTGGAATCTTACTCTAGCACATTTATTTTGTCAATTTAAGTTAAATGATCAGAAAATATAATACAATATTCTCTATTGACAATTCAAAGGAGATAAGTCAGATCCTAGGTGCTATACATAAATAAAGCAGTACCAAAAGCTCAACGAAGCATTCTATTCCCCCAAATGGACCTCTACGCCCAGCGTGATACTGCCACTGTTTTTCTCTCCACCTCAGTATTTCCCTACAGACTGGCTATACCCCACTGGCACAGTTCAGTACAGGGGAGGGTGTAATGACATGCACTTTCTCCGGGCTCCATGGTTCCACGCTACTCCTCGGAGAGGAGTATAATACAGATGGAGGGTACAATAAGTCCCCCTTACCCTGGCAGTGCCTACACAGGGGAAAAAAACACATTCTGCCACTCTAAGTAAAAATGTGTAAAAAGGTCCAGGCTGATGCACATGCAAGATTAGTGAGTCAGTCTTGACTAGTTAAAGGGACAGAGGACCGATTACACACTGCCAGCCTGTGCATACAAAGTAGGGGTGTGCACCGGCCACTTTTCGTGTTTTGTGTTTTGGTTTTGGATCTGGATCTTTCTTCGTGTTTTGGATCTGGATTGGTTTTGCCAAAACCACCCTTCCGTATTTTGGGTTCTGGGTTTTGTGTTTTGGATCTGTATTTTTTTTTTAAAAAGCATAAAAACAGCTAAAATCACAGAATTTGTTGGTTTCTCTGCTCCTATGCTATTATTAACCTCAATAACCTTAATTTCCACTCATTTCCAGTCTATTCTGAACACCTCACACCTCACAATAGTGTTTTCATGTCCAAAAGGTTGCACCGAGGTAGCTGGATGACTATGCTAAGCGACACGAGTGGGCGGCACAAACACGTGACCCATCTAGGAGTGACACTGCAGTGGCAGACAGGATGGCAGTTAGAAAAACTAGGCCCCAAACTGTACATAATGCAAAGAAAAAAAAGAAGTGCAAGATGGAATTGTCCTTGGGCCCTCCCACCCACCCTTATGTTGTATAAACAGGACATGCACACTTTAACAAATCAATCATTTCAGCGCCAGGGTCTGCCACACAACTGTGGCTGAAATGATTGGTTCGTTTGGGCCCCCACAAAACAAGCTGGCAATTAATGTGTCCCTGCACAAACTGGCTCTACGGAGGCAAGATGTCATCCTCATCCTCCTCATCCACCGATTCCTCACCCTCTTCAGTGTGTACATCCTCATCCTCACAAAGTATTAACTCGTCCCCACTTGAATCCACCACCACAGGTCCCTCTGTACATTCTGGAGGCTGGTCTCCCTGGAAGAGCTGATAATTCATTTTGATGAACATCATCTTCTCCACATTCTGTGGAAGCAACCTCCTACGCCTTTCGCTGACAAGGTTCCCGGCTGCACTAAACACTCTTTCGGAGTACACACTGGAGGGGGGGCAACTCAGGTAAAATAGAGCCAGCTTGTACAGGGGCCTCCAAATTGCCTCTTTTTCCTGCCAGTACAGGTATGGACTGTCTGACATGCCTACTTGGATGCTGTCACCGATGTAATCCTCCACCATTCTGTCAATGGTGACAGTATCATATGCAGTGACAGTAGACATGTCAGAAATTGTTGCCAGGTCCTTCAGTCCGGACCAGATGTCCAAACTTGGTCCTGCCTGCCCTGCATCACCGCCAGCGGGTTGCTTAGGATACCTAAGTTTTTTCCTGGCAGCCCCAGTTGCGGGAGAAAATGAAGAAGGAGCCGTTGACGTGTCACGTTCCGCTTCAGCTGACAGTGTGTTCACCAGCAGGTCTTTGCACCTCTGCAGGCTTGTGTCAGCCGGAAAGAGAGACACCACATAGGCTTTAAACCTAGGATCAAGCACGGTGGCCAAAATGTAGTGGTCTGATTTCAACAGATTGACCACCCTGGAATCCTGGCAAAGCAAATGAAGGGCTTCATCCACAAGTCCCACATGCCGAGCGGAATCGCTCCGTCTTAGCTCCTCCTTCACTTTCTCCAGCTGCTTCTGCAAAAGCCTGATGAGGGGAATGACCTGACTCAAGCTGGCTGTGTCTGAACTGACTTCACGTGTGGCAAGTTCGAAGGGCTGGAGAACCCTGCACAACACAGAAATCATTCTCCACTGCGCTTGAGTCAGGTGCATACCCCCTCCTTTGCCTATGTCATAGGTGGATGTATAGGCTTGTATGGCCTTTTGCTGCTCCTCCATCCTCTGAAGCATATAGAGGGTTGAGTTCCACCGCGTCACAACCTCTTGCTTCAGGTGATGGCGGGGCAGGTTCAAGAGTGTTTGCTGGCGCTCCAGTCTTCGGCACGCAGTCGCTGAATGGCGAAAGTGGCCAGAAATTTTTCGGGCCACCCAAAGCGTCTCCTGCACGCCCCTGTCGCTTTTCAGAAAATTCTGCACCACCAAGTTTATTGTGTGAGCAAAACATGGGACGTGCTGGAATTTGCCCAGATGTAATGCCCGCACAATATTGGTGGCGTTGTCAGATATCACAAATCCCCAGGAGAGTCTAAGTGGGGTAAGCCACTGGGCGATGATTTCCCTCAGTTTCTCTAAGAGGTTGTCGGCGGTGTGCCTCTTACTGAAACCGGTGATACACAGCGTAGCCTGCCTTGTAACGAGCTGGCGTTTCTGAGATGCTGCTACTGGTGACGCTGCTGCTGTTGCTGCGTAAGGTGATACATCTACCCAGTGGGCTGTCACAGTCATATAGTCCTTAGTCTGCCCTGTTCCACTTGTCCACATGTCCGTGGTTAAGTGGACATTGTGTACAACGGCATTTTTCAGGACACTGAGGACACTTTTTCTGACATTTCTGTACAGTCTCGGTATCGCCTGCCTAGTGAAGTGGAATCTAGACGGGATTTGGAACCGGGGACACACTACCTCCATCAATTGTCTAAATCCCACTGCACTAATGGCGGATACCGGATGCACGTCTAACACCAACATAGCAGTCAAGGCCTCAGTTATACGTTTTGCTTCAGGATGACTGCTGTCGTACTTCATCCTCCTCGCTAAGGACTGTTGGAGGGTCAATTGTTTAGTAAAAGTAGTGGTGTTCCTACTTCCTCTCTGGGATGATGAACGACTCCCAGCAGCAGCAACAGCAGCAGCGGCAGCAGTAGGCGTAGCAATGCAGGATCCTCCAGAGGAATCCCGGATAGGAGAGTCAGTCATGCCAGTGACATGGCCTGCAGGACTACTTCCGATCCTGACTAAGGAGGAAATTGACGAGGAGGGAGTTGACGGTGTGGTTTGCAGGCGCTTGGATACAACAGGACAATGGGATTTAGGTGTCCCTGGACTGCTTACGGTCTTAGCCAAAGTTTCTGAACTTGACAGTAACTTTTTATGAACGCGCTGCAGGTGCCGTATAAGGGAGGATGTTCCTAGGTGGTTGACGTCCCTACCCCTACTTATTTCACCTTTACATATGGTACATATGGCAAGACAGTTGTTGTCCGGATTTGGATAGAAATATTGCCAGACCAAAGAGGTGGAATGTTTGGTCTTCTGCCCAGGCATGACCGTGATGGGCTTTTTCATCCCACGGACAACAACTGTCTCCCCCGGAGCCTGATTTAAACAAACCACATCACCATCAGAATCCTCCTCGCCAACTTCCTCCTCAGCGCCAGCTACACCAGTATCCTCATCCTGTTGTACTTCAACAGTGACATCTTCAATTTGCATATCAGCAAGTGGACTGTGGGTGCTCCTTTCAGCACTTGCAGGGGGCGTGCAAATGGTGGAAAGAGCCACCTCTTCCCGTCCAGTGCTGGGAAGGTCAGGCATCGCAACCACCACCACACTTGGACTCTCCTTGGGGATTTGTGATATCTTCTTAGAAAGCACAGTTCTTCGCTGTGCTTTTGCCAGCTTAACTCTTTTGATTTTTTTAGTGGGAGGAGGGCTTCCATCGTCATGTGAAGCTGAACCACTAGTCATGAACATACTAGGGATCGACCTTAGCCGTTCCTTGCCACTCCGTGTCGTAAATGGCATATTGGCAAGTTTACGTTTCTCTTCAGCTGATTTAAATGTCTTTTTCAAGGTCATTTTCCTGAACTTTGCCATTTGGGATTGTATGTGCCCTCTACTATGACATTGGGCATCGGCCTTGGCAGACGACGTTGATGGCATGTTATCGTCTATGTCATGACTAGTGGCAGCAGCTTCAGCACTAGGAGGAAGTGGTTCTTGATCTTTCTCTATTTTATTTTTATCGGAGAAAGTTTGGTCCTCCATTTATGTTATATCGATTTGATATATACGTGCGGCTAAACCCAGAAAATAATTTTTTTTTTGGTTTGGACTGGAGTGTACTTTGGGGGTTACAGCACCCTTTAACGGTCAAGCCAGCCGGCCCTTTACTTATGACACAGGCGCACGCTTGGCACTACTTTGTTGATGCACGTGCGGCTACTGCGCACACAATTCACAAACACAGAAAATAATTTTTTTTTTGGTTTGGACTGGAGTGTACTTTCGGGGGTTACAGCACCCTTAACGGTCAAGCCAGCCGGCCCTTTACTTATGACACAGGCGCACGCTTGGCACTACTTTGTTGATGCACGTGCGGCTACTGCGCACACAATTCACAAACACAGAAAATAATTTTTTTTTTGGTTTGGACTGGAGTGTACTTTCGGGGGTTACAGCACCCTTAACGGTCAAGCCAGCCGGCCCTTTACTTATGACACAGGCGCATGCTTGGCACTACTTTGTTGATGCACGTGCGGCTACTGCGCACACAATTCACAAACACAGAAAATAATTTTTTTTTTGGTTTGGACTGGAGTGTACTTTCGGGGGTTACAGCACCCTTAACAGTCAAGCCAGCCGGCCCTTTACTTATGACACAGGCGCACGCTTGGCACTACTTTGTTGATGCACGTGCGGCTACTGCGCACACAATTCACAAACACAGAAAATAATTTTTTTTTTGGTTTGGACTGGAGTGTACTTTCGGGGGTTACAGCACCCTTAACGGTCAAGCCAGCCGGCCCTTTACTTATGACACAGGCGCACGCTTGGCACTACTTTGTTGATGCACGTGCGGCTACTGCGCACACAATTCACAAACACAGAAAATAATTTTTTTTTTGGTTTGGACTGGAGTGTACTTTCGGGGGTTACAGCACCCTTAACGGTCAAGCCAGCCGGCCCTTTACTTATGACACAGGCGCACGCTTGGCACTACTTTGTTGATGCACGTGCGGCTACTGCGCACACAATTCACAAACACAGAAAATATATTATTTTTTTAGCACTTGGAGGGAGCACCCCTGATGGACAGAGCACCCCCTGGACAACACTGCAGCACTCCTTTAGGACTGGGACACTGCACAGGACTTTGGAGTGGACACAGCCCCTATGGAGAACTGACTGCACAACACAGTCCAGCCAGCCCCTATGGACTTTGAAGTAGTGGACACAGCCCCTATTAACAACAGCAGCACAGCACAACACAGCCAGCCCCTATGGACTTTGAAGTAGTGGACAACAGCAGCACTACACTACACTACACAGCCCTAACTCCCACCCTCCCTCTTCACTGTCCACAGCCGAGTGAGAAAATGGCGCCGACGTGGGTACCTTATATAGGATCCAAAACCCGCGAGACTCGGAAGGCGGGATGATGACGTTTTGCCTCGATTTCAGATCCGAGTCAGGCGGGAAAAGTCGAGCCTGATTCGGATCGGACTCGGATCGGGGGGGCTCGGGGGGGTTCGGATTTCAGAAATCCGAACCCGCTCACCCCTAATACAAAGCTGAATAAAATTAAGCAGAGCCCCATGTAAAACACATTCACATATTCCTCAGAGGGAGAGAGAGAGAGAGAGTGTGAGTGTGTGTGTCATGTCTTTTGTATATATATATATATATATATATATATACATACACACACACTTCACAGTGGAGGTACAGGTGGCAGCGTCCTGCTGGCACTTGTGGTTCTACAAGTGCCGCAGGACAGGCATGCTGTGACTGTAGTACCACTGAAGAACAATGTTAGTACTATATTTGACCCATTACCCCTGCACCCACCACCACCAGGGGTGCAGGGAAGATCCTTGGGATTTCAGCCCAGGACTTGTTGATCCGCGTGAGGGGGTACCCCATTTTTTTTGTCATTTACATTTATTGGATTGTTAAAGGTGACACAATATAAACCAGAAATATAACTATAACAAGGTGCTATTACATGACTGTACATTCAAATATACACTATAAAAGTAGTCACACAACTATAAAAATGAGTACAGTGAAATCCTTGTGAAAATTTGTTTTTATTTTATTAAGTGCTCGCGTCCCCAAATACAATTTATCCCAACCGTAGCTTCTTTTTTTTTCTCAGGAACCTATAATACCACAAACCAATGTATAGAATTAGATAATATTGCATAAACTTGGCATAACCAGTTATCCCTTCCCATAATGTATTATTAAATCTTGATTACATTCATGAGGTGGATAAAACAAAGTCATATCATAAAGTTGACACCTTAACGAGGTTTGGACTCTAAACTTTCCACCTTAAAATAAGAATAGCTTTACATGATAACTCATAGGCA
Source organism: Taudactylus pleione (assembly GCA_031769625.1). Taxonomy (NCBI): domain Eukaryota; kingdom Metazoa; phylum Chordata; class Amphibia; order Anura; family Myobatrachidae; genus Taudactylus; species Taudactylus pleione. The sequence continues at coordinate 1,258,392 of JAUIMM010000245.1, forward strand.
AACGCAGGTGGGGTTTCCGTCTGCCTGGAAACCCTCCTCCCCAGAACACACAATGACCACAATATAAATAGTAATATAATACAATGTTACTAGTGCTGCATGTTCTCAGTATCACAAATGAAATGATTAGCATCACCTGTGGATCTTTTAAAATGTGTCAGCTAGTAATAAATATACCTGTGCACCAACTAGGAGATGTGGAAAACATGCACTGTTAGGTGTGCACTGCTATAGACCATCAATAGGGTTAATTATTAATACTGTATAATAATACACTATCCAGTACATAAGGAGACCAATATGTACATATATGTCCAGGGCAGTGCTAGGTTCTTCTGCTGCTCCCCCAGACTCCCAGACTTGCTCCAATGCTCTGGAATGGTGCCCACATCTGACATAAAAACATTCTGCTCAGACAGGATGGACGTTCTGCTGCATATAATAGCTTACTGTGATCGCTGGTCCTGTCTATGCTGGAGTTATGCAACACAATATACTTTGTATGATGCATATTAAAGCTGGATAAGTGCTAATTATACACTCTTCATGGACTGGCCACACTCGCTCTAATATCAAGCATTTGGAAACCCCCCTCTAAAAATCCTGCGTTTGCCACTGTAACTCTCCCCATATCCTTCTGACTTCTACATTCACAAGATGGAATCCTGGTACTTAATTCTTCATCCCTCTCCTCCCTCTGAAAAATAAAAAGTATTCATTATGATAATTGTAAATAATGAGGCTAATTCTGAGTTAGGAGTAAAGCAAAAAAGAGGAAGTCACTGTGCACTTGGGCAAAACCATGCTGCACTATAGGTGGGGTAGATTTAATATGTGCAGAAAGATTTAGATTTAAGAGAGGGGTGGCCAAATTGCAGTGTAAGGCTGTCCAGTATTCGTGGCTACACAGAAGGGGTTGGGTACGGGATCCTGGCGGTAAGGATGCAGACAGCCAGAATCCTGACAGAATATGGCAAGTATTATAACCCTTACCCTCCCCTCACGCAGTCTAATCCTAATCTTTCCCTCTAGTGACTAACACTAAACCTAGCCCTTATCCTACCCCTAATACTCACCGTCAGGATATCAGCAGTTGGGATTCTGAGGCCGGGATTCAGACTAGCGCCGGAATTCTGACCACCGGCATCCTGCCCATCAGAATGCCGACTACATCCCCATACAAACGCAACCAGTATTTACCCTGCATGCCAAACAAATAAATGTTTTGGCATCCCTTGTATTGCTGTATGATTTGTTCCAGATGGGATGTAGTTATGAGACCGGCGGCCGCATGGCCACCGGTCTCAATCCCGACAGCGGAATCCCAGCAAGGTATTTAACATAGACCGACACCTATGTTAATCCCGATGCCGGAATGCCGAGGACGCCAAACCGAAGGAAGGTAAATCCGGTGCGCCCTTAGTGTTAGCCGTGGGATGGGGGAAGGTTAGGATTAGGCACTCTAGCAGGGTTAGGGTTAATTTTTGGGGGGTGTGGAGATTAGGGTTAGGCACCCCTAGGTGGGAGGGTTAGATTTAGCACACCCACCGGGAGGGTTAGGTTTAGGGTGTGGGTAGGGGTGGTTAGGTTTAGGCACCTCTGGGGGGAGGTTAGGCACCACTAAAGGAGAGTTGGGGGGGGGGGGGACAGGGCAGAGTTAGAGTGCTTACTTGCCCCAGTCGGGATCTTCTCCTAGCACGCATCTGCTATCGGGATTTCAATCCCATTCCTTTCCAGATACCTATATGTTTATCTCATGTTAAACATACTCATGTATGTTTCTTACTTATCATTAAGCAAAATATCATTTAAAACAAAGCTTCATCATGAAATGTGGCAAATTTCCATCAAAAACCAAATTACTCACTTGCTCACTATAGAACCTACTCAGAAATAACTTGACCTAGTTCATATTGTTAGTTACCATTCTTCTGTGGTGCAGCCTTCTGCAGTCAGCTCATATGCCATTAATGGAGATAAATAACTACTGTTAGTCTCAGGCGCTAGACTCCAACATCAATTATTCCTATAACACTCTTTAGATAAAATCCCAGGATATCTAAGTCTTCACAAATAATTTATGTCTACTGACAGATTTACATAAACAATAAAAAGTAGAGAATATTTAATATTAGGTTTCTGATCTCTATAGTAAGCGCTTATTTATTACATATTCCCTACAGCTTCAGAATAGATCCAATGCCTGTATGTGTCTTGGTTTAAATTATACATGACCGCAATCTGAAAGTTCCACTACTGTAAGTCTGAATGAGAGCTACATAAACCTTAAGTGGACATTTGTTGTCAAGTCTTTTGATCCTTGCAAAGACGAGAGACTCCTTCCATTATTTATTAAAGACAACGGATTGTACTCACTGATGCAAGGAAAGCAAACAGAGTACTGTATAAATAACAAAGTGACTCTTGGTGCCGAGTACAGTGAATCACTGCAGCTGTGACGGAGAACTCCATGGTGTAGTATAAAAAAAAAAAAAAAAAAACTTTGATACACAAATACATAGAGTCAAAGATACCTAAAAGTGGGTGCTTGTACCAGAGCTGAAGGATAACTTCTTTACCACCGATCTGAGGACGTCCGGACATCCTATGGTGTAGAAAAGCAAGTTCTCCTGAGTGGTACAAGTGGCACACCTCCCGCTGACCAACGCGTTTCTAAGCCTACGTCCAAATTACCTTCCTTCATAGACCACCACCCATAGCCTCCAGTCAGGAAAGTCAGATCATAACTGCACACAAATCCTTCACACTGCCCCAGCCACTACACACCTGTGCTGTTAAAATATTTCACCATGGTATGAACTGGTGATCACACAGCTATTGTAGACACATTCCTTCTATGACATTTATTATCAGTATTTGTATCAGACTTTAACATTTACCAAAGGGGTCAACTGTTTAAAAACATTCACAACTTTCTCTTTTTAAATAATTGTTGAACTGAAGGCAATATAAATGAATATTCTAAACACCACGTTTTCACTTCATAATTGTATGTAACATGCAAAAGTATATGGCAGAACTAGATTTAACCGACACAACAACTGTCATAAGGGAAAGCTATGACTCAGTATATGCAGCCATGTTGCAGCAATGAGGCTCTATATACATTAATATATTCAGGTTCTAATGAGCGGGTCCGGTTCTCCAAGAACCGGACCCACCTGAACACTAATTCCAAGTCGGATCCAAGTCCGGCTCGGATTTTCCTCTGCAAATGCGGGGATGAGCAGCACAAGTCAACATGCTGACATAGAAATTGAGGATGTTTCTGTGGAAGTGCACCAGGATGAGGAGAATATTTGTGTAGCTGACACTAATGAGCATGCTGATGATTTTGTAAATCAGGCCCCAGTGCAAACAGTTGTTTCCCATGATAAGGAAAAGCGCATTGGCATGCCTGGGCATAAATTAAAAAAATTAGCTTATGTGTGGAATCATTTCTACCCAAATCCGGAGAACAATTGTCAAGTCATCTATACCCATTGTCATGCCAGAGTAAGTAGAGGTAGAGACCCTAACCATGTAGGAACCTCCTCCCTGTTACATTATCTACAATGCATCCATCAAAAGTGTTTGCAAAATTCAGAAACGTTGGCTAAAAAAGTAACAACAATCAGTCCAGCGTCAGCTACTGTAGCTCCCTTCTCTCTGCTAGGTCCAAGCACCTGGCATCTTCATCACCAACACCTTCATTAACAATATCTTCAATCATGATCAGAAGTAGTCCTGCATCCAATTTGATAAGGCTAACTCAGTCCTCCACCTATCCTGGATTCCTCAGAAGAATCCTTGAGCGCTACGCCTGCTGCTGCTGGGAGTGTATCTTCATCCCAGAAGGGGACCAGGAAGACTACTAGTAGTATTTCTAAAAAACAATTGACTGTTAAACAATCCTTTGCAAGGGGGAGCAAGTATGACAGCAGTCACCCAGTTGCACAGCGGATCACTGACGCCATAACTATGCTGGTATTAGATGTGCGTCCGATATCCGCCATTAGTGCAGTGGGTTTTAGACAGTTAATTGAGGTCCTGTGTCACCGCTACCAAATCCCATCTAGGTTCCACATCACTAGAAAAGCAATTCCCAACCTGTACAGGGATGTTAAAAAAAACTTAATTAGTGCCCTCCAAAATGCTGTTTTACCCACTGTCCACTTAACCACAGATATGTTGACAAGTGGAACAGGGCAAATGTAAGATTACATGACTGTAACAGCCCACTGGGTGGGTGTATTGCCTTTAGTGGCACCAACAGCAGCATCTAAGATACAGCAGCTCATTCAGAGGCAGGCTACTCTGTATATCACTGGTTTCACTAAGATGCATACAGCTGAAAACCTCTTCGAAAAACTCAAGGAAGTCAATGCAAAATGGCTTTCCCCGCTTGGACTCTACTCAGGATTTGTGACTTCTGACAACGCCACCAATATTGTGTGAGCATTAAAGCAGGGTGAATTCCAACATGTCTCATGTTTTGCTCACACAATCAACTTGGTGGTGCAAAAATTTGTAAAATATTCTGGACATTTTCACTCTTCATGTAGAAGATTGCAGCATCTACAAGAAAATAAGAGTTATGGAAAACTTACTTTTGTTAACTCTTTTTCTTTGAAGTACATAGGGTTCACAGGGATTCATGGCGATAATGTGGTTAGAGTGATCCAGGTACCAAACAGTCAAGCTTTTAGCAGGCCCTCCTCCACATATATCCCGCCCCTGGCCACAGGCATTTAGTTTTGTAAACAAGCCCAAGGCAGAAGGAAGGACAATCATACAGCAGAAACATAGAAAAAGAGGGAATCTGTGACCGAAAGAAAAATTACCCAATGCAGCCAGGTGCATCAGGGTGGGTGCCCTGTGGACCCTATGGACCGCAAAGAAAAAGAGTTATCAATGGTAAGTTACATAACTTATTTTTTTTCTTCAGGATCCATAAGGAACTACAGGGATACCATGGGGATGTCCTAAACAGTTCCCCTAAGGGTGGGGACGCTCCTGAGCAGAAAGGAGAACCCGCTGCCCAAAGGAAGAATCCTGAGAGGTAAAAGTATCAAAGGCGTAGAATCTAAGAATAGTGTGGAAAGAAAACTTGCACAATTGCTCAGCAGAGGCATCACGATGAAATGCCCATGATGGACCCACGGACCGGGTAGAATGTGCTGTCGCCATGTTTGGAACAGGGAGATCAGTCTGCATGTAAGCCTAAGAGATAGTCATACGTAACCATCGAGCCAGAGTTTGTTTGTTAGCTGGCCATCCTCATTTGTGAAAACCAGATAACACAAAAAGAGCATCTAATTTTCTAAAAGAGTCTGTACGATCCATATAGATACGGAGAGCACAAACCACATCCATGGAGGCTTCACCTACTGAAAGGTGTGAAGACTGAAAAGCTGGAACCACAATCTCTTCATTCACATGAAAACAGGACACTACCTAAGGAAGGTAACCTGCCCAGGTAGGGAGAACAGCTTTATCCTGGTGAAAAATCAAAAAGGGCGAGCAACGAATGGGGGAACTTGCAGAACCAAGAACAAATCCCACGGTGCCACCAGTGAAACAAAGGGTGGCTGAACTCGGAGAACACCCTGTAAAAAAGTTCTAACATCCAGCAAAGAAGCAATCCTTCACTGGAAGGAAACTGACAATGCAGAAACCTGTACTCTCAAGGTGGCCAGGTGGTGACAGAGTTCTAACCCAGCCTGGAGAAAAACAAGTACCCGGGAAACCCTAGAAACCTCAGGGTAATAGTTTCTTTGAGAACAACATTTACCAAAAGAATGCCAAACTCTGTAATAGATGCAGGCAGAGGAAGGTTTTCATGCCCTAAGCATCATTTGAATCATAGAGCTGGAGAAACCTTTGGCTCTTAAAATGGAAGACTCAAGAGCCACGCCATCAAAGACAGACAGGGTAAGTCCAGATGTAGGCAGGGATCCTGCGCTAACAGATCCAGCCATAGAGGAAAAGGAAATGGAATGTCTATGGATAGATTCCATATGTCGGTGAACCAATGGTGTCTGGGCCAAGCTGGAGCTACTAGTATCACTGTTCCACTTTCCTGCTTGAATTTCCTGAGGACCCTTGGGAGGAGGGAAATTGGAGGAAAGACATATGCCAGCTTGAAGTCCCATCTGCCTGTGCATCTCCGAATGCAGACCTTGTGATTGTGACGTGAAGCCATGGGGTCTACGTCTGGTAGGCCCCATTTTGTTCACCAGGAGTTGACAAAACCCTGGGTGGAGAGCCCACTCTCCGGTGTGTATGCCCTGACAACTTAGGAAATCCGCTTCCCAGTTGAGGACTCTCGGGATAGCCGGAAGATGACGATCTGCCCAGATCAGAATGTTTGTCACTTTCCTTATGGCTGCGTAACTTTGTGTGCCTCCTTGAGGATTGAGATAAGCTACTGTGGTCACGCTTTTGGACTGGACCTGTGCCATGATAAGTGCTTTATATACTACTCAAAGCTGCAGAATGTTTATGGGAAGATGACTTTCCTCATTTGTCCTTCTTCCCTGAAAGGTGAAACAACCTGTCACCACCCCCCATCCATCCATGAAGACTGGCATCTGTAGTGAGAAGCTTCTAATTTGGAATCCA